>CM062804.1:575341495-576625245 GCA_031772625.1 Pinus tabuliformis | reverse complement strand
TGTAAGAGACACACATACAATTGACATGCATGCATGACCAACACATAACCTATCCAGTCCGAGGGGTGAACCATGCTTTGATAATACTCTGTAACACCCTCTTCCCACATCTACCCAAGAAACTGGCTAGCTAGGGTAAACAGGAGACGAGAGGCCACTATGATATGATTTTACCTCCTAAGTCACCTTAACGAAGTGGAATTGAAGGAAACACACCATACATACATCCAACATCATCAACAGAGCCCTCACAGGACAAGTTAGCCACTCAGACAACATGTCCCTAAGTCCCACTATTGTTTTAGGTCTCTTGGGCCATAGTCATTGTCATGCTATGGGGAAAGGAGAAACTAGCAACCTAAATTTTCTCTCACAGGCCTGCCAACTAGCAACTGTGGACCAAGATTGTTAGCGTTGTGATGGTGACTCCGAGATTTGAGCCACATTTTCAGGCCCAGAGCCCAGGACACTGCCTAGAACTGATCCATATCTTCAAAGTAGTAAAGTAACATGGAAATGAAAGTAATAAAGAAAATATTTTCTAAGACCTTGACTGGATCCCTACTAGCCATGACAGGCATTTCGTCAAACATATCATTGACATGTAATCTACAGGTGTAAACAACATAATTAAGCGTAGGGATCTCATACTTATCTGAGAACCGCTATGAACCATTGTTCCCTCGTTCCATTTGTGGCATTATCATATCTTAGGTGATAGACACATTATCCATTCACATACAAGTAAAAAAATATTGAAAGCCATACATAATTGCTGTCATAAAATGTGCATATAACCAGCACAATAGGAACAAAAATACAATAACCATGAAAACCATCAAATCAAAATACATTGGTACCTTTACAGATGGAAATAAAGGGAAATGATTTCTCATTAATGAATGCAATGAACCAACCGAAGATGGGACTACCACATTCAACCCAACCATAGAATGGATAAGCCAAATCTCTCTTCAACCATTCACCCTTGTGCCATATTCCAAGCATGAATGTGGGTTCTCATAAAACACATCAATCAAAACTCATCCAGGGATTCCATAGGCCATCCACTTCAACCCATCGAACAATGATTCCACATCATGATTGGACATTACAAAACAATCATCAGATCGGTCTCTATCCAACCCTTCCATTGCTCCAGAGCGTTTTTCCAACCAAGGCTCTAGGACTAGTAAATCAACCCACAACTTTTAATGGCCTCCAGAGCATTTGTCTAACCAAGGCTTGAGGATTAGTAACTCAATCCATGTTGGTACAAGGCTCTAGAACATTTTTCTAACCCAGGCTCTAGGACTAGTAACTTAACCCAAGCTAAGAAAACATGAGAACCAACAAAAAACAAGCGATAAAAGTAAACCCTCAATCACCATGGCTATCAAGGAAATGGCAAGGCTAGGAAATTCACTGTTGATTCAAGCAATTCTCCATGCCAATGACAGATCACAACCAAGAAACCACATGCATATGCCATGCATGCCAAAACTAGTGAAGAAATCATACATGCAACTCAGTATTTTCTACAAGAAAATATGATGTAGCTACTCATGCCAATGCCTTCTTGTACTTTTCTACTCTTCCTTTGCCTTCTTGCTCTAAGAATCCAAGTATGCCACACCCTCTAATAATGCTTCAAGAAATCTCTAAGTATCCAAGAGTATGAGAAAGAGAAAATGAGAGAGCTCCAACACTGAACTGAAAAAAGGTTACCAACTGATCCTCTAAAGCCTTTTTATGAATGAGGCCTCTATTTTCTTCATTTTCCTCCTCACATGCAACCTGGGACCTTTCACCTCCCTTTTCTCCTAATTTCCATTATTTTCATAGTTAATGTGCCAAAATGCCTTTTAATGCCTTAATCATTTTGTTATAGTGTTGTCTTCTCAAAGATGTACGAAAAGAACCCACTTAAGATTGTGGATGAAAAATAATCTCAACAATATAAATGGTTGCTAAACATTGTAGATCTGCAGCAACTGATAGAAACAAAACCTGTCAAAGTTCGGATCAATGCCACAATCATAGTTAAACAACACAAAGAAAGAGTAATAAATCCAATCATCCAATGGAAACTACATATGTAAAGAATAATAATATTATAACACCTATGAAGAGAACAAATAAATGTTACCAGTCCCCCTCTATGGGATGGGTTCTTGGCTATCCTCAAACATCTTCAGCTTGTGTAGAGTCTCTCTCCTCTATAATATGAAAACCCAGCAAAAATATGGCGTGTGACAATGAAAATAATCAGAGTTACAACAATGAGTGCAAAAGTGGAAATAATCCAAAGTGAATAATGAATGGAAAACCCTTCTAATTATAACAAAATGTTGAGTTATCCTCGAATAATGAGCAATAATAAAATATTATTGATCCCATTCTTGGAATAGCCACTTGGAATATTTTATTATATTTGGTTGCGAGGGAAAAAGTATTTAGACTTTTATTTAGAAATAAAAAATAAATAAATGAT
This sequence comes from Pinus tabuliformis, assembly GCA_031772625.1. Taxonomy (NCBI): domain Eukaryota; kingdom Viridiplantae; phylum Streptophyta; class Pinopsida; order Pinales; family Pinaceae; genus Pinus; species Pinus tabuliformis. Next base: position 576,622,751 of record CM062804.1, on the reverse strand, counting down.
TTATTTATCATCTCAAGGAATTAGTTAAGGAATAATAAACAAATAAGGATTTATTTATTTATTTCTAAGGGATTTAGTCAAATTTAACAAAGAATAATATTTAATTAGTGATTAGTTAATTATTCTTAGAGAAACATAAGATAAATAATGATTTATCTATTTATTTTTCATGATTGGGTCAAATTTGACAAGGAATAATAATAAAATAATGGTTTAATTAATTATTCCTAGAAGTAAATCAAATAAATAGTGATTTTTTTATTTGTTATTCATGGGTTTAACTATAAATTACTTAACAAAGGTGGTTTATTAGGTAATTTCTCACAGTGAAAGCAATTTTACTATGGTATAGTTGGCTTTACTTGGTGTACCTCAATCCATCTAGTAAATTAGGCTAGACGATCAATGTTTTGGTGATAATAGATTGCCCCCCAACGTACGAGTGTTAGGAGAAAAATGTATGACCGAAGTAAATTGTAAATACACAATCACTAGACAATAGAGGGGAGTCAGAGAGAGAGACCAATGAAGCTAAATTTGAAAGAGGATAGGGACAGAGCAGGCAAGTCTAATGCAAGTCTCCTTTTATGTTGTGGTACCAAACCTCAATGAGGTAGGGGAGGCATACCCATACTCGTCGAGATAACTTAGTACAAAAATAATGGTTCACCCAGAAACATAGAATGAAGCAATGAAGTACATGTTGAATGGTACATGACATGTTGGCATAATAGAGCCATAAAATAATACAATGTGTCCCATATACATAATGCACCTGGAAAAACATGACGCAGGACTGAATATAATAATATGTAATTACATGAGATACAAATCTCCTTCCATAAAAAAAATGGGTGGGAGGGAGGATAGGAAAATTGGAGAAGCCCTGTTAAACAAGGAAGGGCTCTGCAAAAATGAATGGATCATCTGGATGAGACGTGCATGCTATGAAAATTGTGATCAGTAGGAACCGAACCCATCAACTCTGCAGAACTGCATCTGAGGCTGTAGCATAGTAGGTATGCATTCGGGCATGTGGGGGGCTACTTGAAGGGCCACCCCCTCATGAGGTCTGAAACATCTCACACACACCCGGGAATCACTAGTACAATCTGTTGCATCACTGGACCATCAAGTGTATGGATCACAAACATGAAATGACCAAGTCAAAGGGAAATAATGAGACCCTTTTCTTTATCCAAGGCATCAAACAAGAATGGAAGTTGGAACTGAGATACACCACCTTCTAGGGCATTCTTCTGGAATAAATGAGCTGATGTCGATAGAATAAGGCCCGTGATAAATGAGGTAATGAGGATCCTCAACTAAAGCATGAGGGAAAATAGTAATGTGATTGATGGACTGATACCATGGATAATGGGGAGATGGGACTGAGGGACAAACGACTACCCTTGTCAGAGCATAAAGCGCATAGTTGACTTGGCAGCAACTGACTCAACTCCGGAGGGGATGGGGACAGTATGATTGGAGGCCAAAATGGGCAACACAGGATGCATGATATGAAAATATGGATGGAATACTGTGACATGATATGATGGGACATTAAATAGACTCTAAGATTGTAAGGGTAACTCATCGTGGATGCTCTGAAGAAGGGTGACTCAATGAAGCTGCCACACATACAAGGCCCGGTGGGGACCATGAAAACATGAGTAAATGATGGTTACTCATGACGAAAGTCATCATATGGTACAACAAGTATCAGGAGGAGGTATACCTCAAAGTACAAGTATCGCTTTATGACGAAATTCAATTTTGAGAGGCAACAAAGTGACCTTTCATGGAAAAATGGTTTCCTAGTGAAGTGTCAAACAATAAAAAACCGAGGAAGACCCATTATAGATTTCGGTGAGATCTTTCTAGAGGTGTTTATGATTCTTCAAACTGAGCTACAGTCTAGTCACAATGGGCGATAGAAAAATTGGGGATTTTTCTATGAAAGGACATTTTCCCTCCATTTTGGATTCATTTGCTAAGTGAGTTGCGGTGAATTTGAAGAGGAGGAAAAGGCCCTAAATTTTGTGGAGATCATAGTGGACAAACTGACCATCGGAATCAAGATATACGAATTTTAGGTAGGTGTCATTTCTTTTCTATAGATGGCCTTAATGCTTCTTGGAATGATGGTTCCTAGTGAAGAATTAAGAGAAGAGGAAAATGAGAATGAACTGCTAGTGGAGGTCTAGAATCATCCTCATCCATGAAGTCAAACATGGGGAGTATGTGAACATATAGTAGAATATTTGAAGATATGATATCAAATCGATATGCAATGTGCATATGGCTCATGGGAGAGGTCGATAGGACAAACTATCCAAGGAATGGGAGGATAATCGACCATACCCAGATCTAGTGGGATCTAGATCGAGACTTATGTTAATCCATTGAGAATATGCTCAGGAGAAAACCATCATGCCCTCAAGCATGGGATGATGATCTAGTATGCAAACGTGGGAATGATGCCCCGTAGCAGGATGAGTTCGTGGAGCGACATTGTGTGTAGTGTGCTCGAAAAATGGATTCAAGCATCTCAGCTCAACATGGCATGAGATCCTCCAAAGGAGATGTAGGGACCTATTTGCCCCCCAGTATTCTATGGGCTTACTGGATGTATTTAGAGATATAGGCTTCAAACACTTATATGATACATAATATGATTATGCATTTTATATGACGATGATGGTTCGCCATTTGTTTGGTTATCTTCTGTGGCATACATGCGATAAATGCCAAAATGGTATCTACATAGTGATTTTGGGCTCTAGGCACATAACTGAAAGTAATGGTTTCAAATTCATGTACCAATAGCTTCACTTGTAGATATTTTCTAAATAGGACTTGGTTATGCACATGATACACACCATTTAATTGCATGACAAGTAGCAAGGAATCTAAACAAACATGAAGATGCAGGATGCGATGAGCGAGGGCATCAACTAACAAGCCTATCACTGCATCATATTCATCATGATTATTGGTGGCATATCCAATGCACACGGCATTTGAAAGGAATAACATATGCAAGGGGGTAAAATTGTCCCAGGTTGCCGAGGCTAGGTTCCGGGAAAGGCAACTTGCACCGTCGACATGACCGATATACCATGTGGATGATGGATCCATCTGAAAGGTGCAAAAGACAACATATGAGATGATGCAATCTACCTAACTTCATGGCAGAAATAAAGACACGCAATGTTGGCATTATGTTCTCTGGTATGGCTATATGTTACAGATGTTGTACTTGATGGCAACTCCCATGACAAGGCTCTCAATTTATTGAAAAATAAGGACGCAGGAAATCAGTTCAGAAGGTGCGTACCCGCAGGTACACCTTGCACGGACCGCGTCCAGAGACGCAGGCCAGCCATTCAGGAGGTGCGTCCACCCAGTGCACACATTTCAAGGCAGAGAAAAGCTCATGTGGGGGTTTCTTGTGTTTTACTCTTGGTATCTAACCGACGGTATTGTGTTATTATGGTGTCGGCTCGTGGTATTGTTCCATGATTTGAGGAGGAGCTTGCCTATATAAAGCAAAGGAGATCATTTGGTTTGGGTATGTCTTTGGTTGAATATCTTATGAGGCTAGATCTGGTCTAGATCTAAAAAGGCAAATCTTCTGAAAGACTGAGATCTCTTTGGCGCATGATCAGATCTGTAGATCTGACTGTTTGGGTTACTCTTAAAGTCTTGAAATCATTCATACCCGAAGGTACGCAGGTTCAGTGAAAGGCAAGTGCGCCGGGACGCAGTGTAGTAAGAAGAGACCTGCGTGGGGACGCAGGGCAGAGTAAGATTCAGGTGCGTCCGGGACGCAGTACAATAACAGGCGCACTGCGTGGGGACGCGGAGCATAATAAGGATCAGGTGCGTCTCTGAGCAAAAAGACGCGGCGCGATAGTATTTCTGGGTGCGTCCCTGCAGCAACAGGACGCAGTGCAGTTGAAGGAACAGTGCGTGGGCACGCAGCGTAGCAGAAGGATCTCTGCGTGTGGACGCAGGGGAGTAGAAGGTTAACTGCGTCTGGTCGCAGGCCACAGAAGGGAAAACTGTGTCTCTGTCTTAAGATGTTCTGTTGATTAAATTTCTCTGTTGATAAGGTGTTCTGGGTTAGTTCTGTTATTACTGATCTGATAACTGTAGTGGACTGTAACTGTTATGTACTTGATGATCATTTGATGCTTTATGAAAAGAAGTAGGGGGTTGTAGCTCCCTTCCAGGAGAAGACTGGAAAACGAGAGAGAGTTGTAGCTCTCTGCAGGTTGCAGCCTACGTACTGGTAAAGGACTGCACCAGTACAAAATCATTGTAAAAGGAGTTTCTAATTTGAAAGAAGATAGAGACATATTGCAGCAGGTGGTTTTCACCCACATTGGGTTTCCACCTTACATCTTGTGTTCTTTGGTGTGACTATCTGTTGTCTTTGTTCATGCTCATTATTTTATGGTACTGACATGCAAAAATAATTCAAAGATCAAATAAGGAAGATTTATTAAATTGCTAGATAATACTGATTCACCCCCCCTCTCAGTATTATTTTCAACAATTGGTATCAGAGCAGGTCCTTCAGAGAAGCTTGATCGCTTGAAGGTAGATCGTTCATCATGAGCAACTACGAGAGAGAAGCATCAATCAGGCCACCAGTTTTTGATGGGACAAAATTCAATTATTGGAAGGTAAGAGTTACTACATATCTTCAATCTCTTGGTACAGAAGTTTGGGACATTGTTGAAACAGGCTACGCTTTTCCTTCAGCTACTCCTACAGATCCAGCTGAGAAAAAGAAGTATGAAACAAATGCAAAAGCAGTCAGTACTCTGTTAGGATGTATATCCCAAACGGAATTCATGAAGGTAATGCACTACAAATCCGCAAAAGAGATATGGGACAAAATTGTCACAAGCTATGAAGGAGATGAACAGGTAAAGCGTGCTAAACTTCAAACTCTCAGGATTCAGTATGAGACTCTCAAGATGTATAATGATGAAAGTGTGGCTAACTATTTTCTTTGGGTAGATGAGATTGTTAATTGTATGAAAAATTTGGGTGAAGAAATAAGAGAGGCTATAGTGGTTGAAAAGGTTCTAAAATCATTTTCCCCCAAGTTTGAATCTAAAGTATCTGCTATAGAAGAAAATGAAAATATACGAATTCTCACTATGTCTCAGGTACATGGAATTCTAACTGCTTATGAAATGAGAAAGGGAGGTCCATCAGACAGAAGAGAAGCTGCTTTCAAGGCATCAGGTAAAGAAGATCATTATGAAGCAATCCACGTCCCAGAAGAAGAGGAAGAAGAATCAAATTTTGTCAGAAAACTTCAAAGAGGTTCTGGAAGATTCAGAGGTAAGTTACCTTTTAAATGCTTTGCTTGTGGAAGAGTAGGTCATTATGCTGCAAAATGTCCTTATAAGGATAAAGGAAAGGAACCTGCTAGATGGAACAAGAAACAAAGTGCAAATAAGAAAAGCTACTACACCCATGAAGATAGTGATGGTCTATCGAACAGTGATGAAGATGAACGAGGTAATGAATATAAGTTGTTAATGGCATTTGAAGATGATGATTATATGGATGTTATAGATGTGGATAACCTTTATGATGAAATTACTAGACTCAAGAGATGTATAGAAGAAAAGAATGTGATCATTGATACTTTACAATTTCAAATTGATGAAAAGGAAAAACATCTTGAAAAACTAGAAGGAGAAATTGTTGGTCTTAGAAAAGAGATTGAGAAAACAAAAACTATTAATCTTAAGTTTGTCAAAGGATCTGAAACTTTGGATAAGATTATCAATGTGCAGCGGTCTCCTCTAAACAAGACAGGTCTGGGCTACAATGGAGAAACCTCTCAAGCATCCACCTCTAAGAGTTATCTTGATGCAGCAAGAAGAAATGAGCAAAAGAACAATGAAGATCATCAGGTAAAGCAGGGACGAATTACAAACAGAAACTATCAGGGGCAATCCATCTTAAGGGTGAACCAGCCACAGGTAAAATCTTCTCAATTTGGTTCAAGAATAGATGAAAATAGAAATTACAATCAGTTGGCTGGTAGATTCGATAACCGCAGAAGTTTCTTCAATGGATAATGCTTTTCTTGTCATAACTTTGGTCACAAAGCAGCTCAATGTGTTGCATATAAAACACTCATGACTAGGGAAGCTCAAAAACAAAGAAGTATGACAGGGATTACAAAAAGGACCTATAACAACTTTTCGGCTCTTGAAAATGAATTTGAATGTTCTATTTGCAATAATTTTGGGCATGAAGACTCTGAATGCAGGAGCAGGTTTCAGCAGAAAAAGGAACAAGCCTCAAGCACCAAAACATGGAGAATAAAGGAACCTCAAACAGAAAGATGCGGGATAGCTTTTTATGCAGAGGGAAAGGAAAATCTATGGTACATTGACAGTGGATGTTCGAAGCATATGACAGGTGATAAAGAAAAACTTGGATCTTATTCTGCTCTAGAAAAGGGAAAGAAAGTCTCTTTTGGAAATGATACTCCTGCAACTATAAAAGGAAAAGGCATTGCTCAGTTAAAAGAAAAGGTCAAGGCTGGAAATGTTTTGTATGTAGATGGATTGAAGCATAATCTTCTAAGTGTCAGCCAGATGTGTGATCAAAGAACCGAGGTTATATTCAGATCGAATGGATGTCTTGTTCGTGATCTTGATACAGGTAAAACAGTGCTCAAAGGCAAAAGAACTCCAAATAATCTGTACATATTTGAAGAAGGACAACAACAATGCTATCTGAGCAAGGATGAAGAGCACTGGTTATGGCATCGAAGGTTGGGACATCTAAGCTTCTCACAAATAAGGAAAGCGTGCAAATATCAGGCAGTTCGCGATCTTCCAGATATCAAAATTCCTGACAACACCATATGCAAATCATGTCAGTTTGGAAAACAAACCAGAACTAACTTTCCAGAGAAAGAAGGATCAGCTAGCATGCCTCTTGAGCTAGTACATACAGATACATGCGGTCCCTTCAGGAAAAGAACACCTCGAGGAGAAGAATACTTGATATTATTCATTGACGATTTCTCCAGGTTTGTCTGGTTAGGACTTATGAAGCACAAAGATGAAGCATTCGAAAAATTCAAATCCTTCAAAGCCTTGGTGGAAAATGAATCAGGTCACAAAATTAAGTGCCTCAGATCCGACAGAGGTGGGGAATTTACGTCAAATGAATTTTTTGATTTCTGTGAAGAACATGGGATAAGAAGAGAATTCTCTACCGCAAGAACTCCCCAGCAAAATGGAGTTGTGGAAAGAATGAACAGAACAATCCAACAAATGGCTCGTGCTATGCTTGATGAATCAGGAACTCCCGCTACTTTCTGGGGTGAAGCTGCACATGCTGCGGTTGTTATTCTCAACAAAACGAATGTCCGGGTGAACAGCACTCAAACTCCTCATGAGCTTTGGAATGGTAGGACTCCTTCGGTAAAGCACTTCAAAATCTTTGGGAGCAAATGCTATATCAAGAATACTGATGAGCAGCTTGGCAAAATTGAACCTAGAGCAGATGAAGGCATTCTTCTTGGTTATTCTCCATATAGCAAAGCATACAAATGCTACAATAAAAGACTTGGCAGAATTGTTGACAGCATTGATGTAGTGGTTGATGAGAAGGGATACATTCCTAGGCAAGTACATCGTGAAGACATCGAAGAAGATGAAGGCTACCCTCAAAGACAGAATGATGAAGAAGAAGAATCTTAAGAAGAACCTCAAGAAGAACCAGAGGAGCAAACAAGAATAGAAGAAAAGACTCCATCCAGATATGTTCAGAAGAACCATCCAGAATCTCAGATTATGGGACAGAAAGAAGCAGGTGTACAAACTCGAAGAACAATTGCAGAAGCCTCAAGCTATTTAGCATTACTCTCCTCAACTGAACCACAAAATGTGAAAGAGGCATGCAAAGATGAATGTTGGGTGAAAGCAATGGATGAAGAACTTGAGCAGATCGAAAAGAACAACACTTGGGAGCTGGTTCCTAGACCAAAAGATAAGAATGTTATCGGGACAAAATGGGTCTTCAAAAACAAATTGAATGAAAATGGAGAAGTAGTTAGAAATAAAGCCAGACTTGTTTGTAAAGGGTATGCGCAGCAAGAAGGAATAGACTTTGAAGAAACCTTTGCTCCTGTTGCAAGACTTGAGGCCATCCGAATGTTTCTTGCTCTCTCAAGTTTTCAAAACTTCAAAGTATTTCAAATGGACGTGAAATCAGCCTTTCTGAATGGAGACTTGGAAGAAGAAGTATACATTGAACAACCAGATGGGTTCATTCTTGGAAATGATCCAAACCTTGTATGCAGATTGAAAAAGGCCCTCTATGGTCTCAAACAAGCTCCAAGGGCTTGGTACTACCGCTTGGACAAATATCTTCATCAACAAGGTTTTTCAAAAGGTTCAGCAGATAGCAATCTTTATATAAAAGTTGAAAATGACAAATTGCTAATACTTGTTGTGTATGTAGATGACATTATTTTTGGCAGCAATGAAGAAGCTATGAGTCAAAGCTTTGCCTCGATCATGCAGAAAGAATTTGAAATGTCCTTGCTAGGAGAACTGACATATTTCCTTGGTTTGCAAATCCAACAAAAGGAAGGAGGAATCTTTTTATCTCAAACCAAGTATCTCAAATAGATTTTGAAGAAATATGGCATGGAAGATGCAAAACCAGTGTGTACACCCATGGTCACAGGATGTAGTCTCAGTACAAATGATGGATCTGCAGCAGTACATCAACCAACCTACAGATCTATGATTGGAAGTTTACTTTATTTGACAGGTACCCGACCGGACATCATGCATGCAGTTGGAATAGTTGGAAGATTTCAGGCAAATCCGAAGGAGACTCATCTTCAGGCAGTGAAGAGAATTTTCAAATATCTTCAAGGGACTCAAAATTATGGCTTATGGTATCCTAGAGATACAGATCTTACTCTTCATGCTTATACAGATGCAGATTGGGCCGGAAGTGTGGATGACAGGAAAATCACAAGTGGTGGTGCGTTCTTTATGGGTTCTAGACTGGTATCTTGGTTCAACAAGAAACAGAGTTCAATTGCCTTGTCTACAACTGAAGCGGAATATGTTGTTGCTGCATCTTGTTGCACCCAACTCCTTTGGATGATGCAGACTTTGCAGGATTTTCAAATCACATGTACACCACCTATCCCCATATTATGTGATAACACAAGTGCAATCAGCATCTCAAAGAATCCAGTTATGCATTCAAAAACCAAGCACATACCAATCAAGTATCATTTTCTCCGAGAACAAGTGCTTGAACAGAAGGTCAAGTTGGAGTATGTTCCTTCTAAGGAACAAGTTGCTGATATTCTCACCAAACCATTGCCCAGGGACACTTTTGAATACCTCAGGCAAAAGCTAGGGGTTGTTGATGCATCATCTTATTGTTGAATCTTTTCTGATTGATGGTACAGGTTCAGGGGGAGCATATAATGCATTGTTGGCATTATGGAGGATGGTCAGAAGGAGATCTTGGAAATAGCTGCAATATGTCTCTATCTCTTTCATGGTGGATTATGGTTCCTTGTTACAGATCTGGTTCTTTTTCAGGGGGAGCATGATCTTAGGGGGAGCATACCCCTTTGCCCTTGATGTCAAAGGGGGAGAATGAAGCTGAAGATTGTAAGGGAAGCTGAAGATTGTAAGGTTGCCATCAAGTCCAAAGGGGGAGATTGTTGGCATTATGTTCTCTGGTATGGCTATATGTTACAGATGTTGTACTTGATGGCAACTCCCATGACAAGGCTCTCAATTTATTGAAAAATAAGAAGGACGCAGGAAATCAGTTCAGAAGGTGCGTACCCGCAGGTACACCTTGCATGGACCGCGTCCAGAGACGCAGGCCAACCATTCAGGAGGTGCGTCCACCCAGTGCACACATTTCAAGGCAGAGAAAAGCTCACGTGGGGGTTTCTTGTGTTTTACTCTTGGTATCTAACCGACGGTATTGTGTTATTATGGTGTCGGCTCGTGGTATTGTTCCATGATTTGAGGAGGAGCTTGCCTATATAAAGCAAAGGAGATCATTTGGTTTGGGTATGTCTTTGGTTGAATATCTTATGAGGCTAGATCTGGTCTAGATCTAAAAAGGCGAATCTTCTGAAAGACTGAGATCTCTTTGGCGCATGATCAGATCTGTAGATCTGACTGTTTGGGTTACTCTTAAAGTCTTGAAATCATTCATACCCGAAGGTACGCAGGTTCAGTGAAAGGCAAGTGCGCCGGGACGCAGTGCAGTAAGAAGAGACCTGCGTGGGGACGCAGGGCAGAGTAAGATTCAGGTGCGTCCGGGACGCAGTACAGTAACAGGCGCACTGCGTGGGGACGCGGAGCATAATAAGGATCAGGTGCGTCTCTGAGCAAAAAGACGCGGCGCGATAGTATTTCTGGGTGCGTCCCTGCAGCAACAGGACGCAGTGCAGTTGAAGGAACAGTGCGTGGGCACGCAGCGCAGCAGAAGGATCTCTGCGTGTGGACGCAGGGGAGCAGAAGGTTAACTGCGTCTGGTCGCAGGCCACAGAAGGGAAAACTGCGTCTCTGTCTTAAGATGTTCTGTTGATTGAATTTCTCTGTTGATAAGGTGTTCTGGGTTAGTTCTGTTATTACTGATCTGATAACTGTAGTGGACTGTAACTGTTATGTACTTGATGATCATTTGATGCTTTATGAAAAGAAGTAGGGGGTTGTAGCTCCCTTCCAGGAGAAGACTGGAAAACGAGAGAGAGTTGTAGCTCTCTGCAGGTTGCAGCCTGCGTACTGGTAAAGGACTGCACCAGTACAAAATCATTGTAAAAGGAGTTTCTAATTTGAAAGAAGATAGAGACATATTGCAACAGGTGGTTTTCACCCACATTGGGTTTCCACCTTACATCTTGTGTTCTTTGGTGTGACTATCTGTTGTCTTTGTTCATGCTCATTATTTTATGGTACTGACATGCAAAAATAATTCAAAGATCAAATAAGGAAGATTTATTAAATTGCTAGATAATACTGATTCACCCCCCCTCTCAGTATTATTTTCAACACGCAAATCAAAGGGATGTGCTATGAGCAAAATTTCTTGAGGTAGAGTGCATTGATAGAATTAGGAAGGAAATGTCCTTCAAAATCCTCTAAAGAAATGTCCCCTTACTTAAGGGTAGGGGTAATCAAGGGTAGACATAGCTTCCATGGTGTCCTCATCAAGCTAGGATATGGGCAGATGGGAGGAAGACTGACTACATGACACAACAACATTACCTAATGCATCAACCTGAGAAATAAGGTTCACATACGCATCGTGTGGAATGGTAGATGACGAAATAGGAGATGGAGGATTTACATATGTTGAGACTAGGGATTCTGCTGAAGGAGGTTCGATAGAAATGCTTACAAAAACCTTAGAAAGGTTTTCCTGTGAGGAACTCAAGGATGACGATAGGTAAAGAATTGGGCCTGTGGTGTCTGTCATCTCAACATCAGGGGGAGGGATCACAATAGTAGGGCCAAAGTCTCCCTATTCTAGTTGGATGGTGGTACCATAATCCATAGGTAGAGGAGTAGAGGCTCCACTACGAGGGGGCTCTTATTCATGAATCACCCCAAGGTAATCGCGAAATTAATCGAGATGAGGACAACGATGGGAATAGTGAACATGAAGATAACATAGGGCACAAGGGTGGTTTCTGCAAATCGTTTTGAGTTTCTCAGGTGGGACCGGTAAGTTAACATGGACTTTCGGAATATTCAACTCAGGGAACATTTCATGAACCAAAGGTTTAAGTTGAGGAAGTTCAAGACAATTGTTGGTGGCATGCCCAACAACTTGACACAAAGTGAAAATGGGTGTCAGCTTTGGGGCCTTAGGGGCTGGAGGAGGTTGGGGAGCCTTGTCCTTGATTTCTTTCCTTTTAGCTTTGCCCCCTGGTCAGATGCCTTTGCAATAGAAGTTGGTTCTTGTTGAGGTTGTAATGGAACTGAAGCAGTGGTAAGGGTCATGCGGACCAGTTGAACCAGGGTCAAAGTGTGATATGGTCTCCTTTGATGACGCAGAATGTTTGCAGGGGGATCAACATACCATACTGGGATCCCCAGAGTCATGTTAGGAAGGACCAGCAAAGCCATGATAGGTACAGAAAAAATTCCTGAAGGGGGGAATAAGAAAGGTATCTAGCTAGCATGATAATGTCCCGGAGGAATAGCTCCTGGATGGTTGAGACCTAGAGGAACTGCTCCTGGTGGGAACATAGGAGAGGCACCCACAAATGGAGTAGGTCTTGGAGGAGTGGGTCCAGAGGGTTCAGCTGGAAGAGCAACAATAGGGTTCTAAGGAGGTTGTTGTTGGTCAGATGTACCAAATTTCTTAAGGGCAGACTGTGACGCTTGTAACATGCAAACACTCATGGAAGTAGGTTCTGAAATGGGAGGGGGAGGACTAGGGAAAGCACCCAACAATGATGAATCATTATAGACTCTGGGTGAGACACTGGTGCAAGGATTTGAAGACTATTTGTCAGGCATTGATGAGATAATGGACTCACGGGAGGTCACGGATGTCGGCTCATAGTAAGTCAACTGATCGATGGTAACGATCTTCCCTTCATGGGGGAAGCACATCTTGCAGAACACTGTAGACATGACAGACGACATGGCATATGTGTAACTATGACCTAAGAGAATATTGTAATCCAAAGGGGCATCAATGACTTCGATATCGACACAGACAGTCTTGCTTGCAAGGGTCACTGGACAGTTGTGGTACATGGCAAGGGGTTGGGAAGGGTGTCCATCCTAAGCACACAAAGTGATGGTGGAGGGGGACAAATCGAGTGACTGAAGTTGTTTCCAAGTAGCAGTGGACATCACACAAGTAGACGCACCTTCGTTAATAATACATCTAGAGATGATGGCATTAAGCAACCGATGAAGGAAATGGGGGAAGCATTGATGTATCAACTGGGAAGACAATCAAACGAACGTCAGAATGATCCACTGCACCCAAGGCAATTAGTAGAGCTTTCCTTTGGGAAGGGCACAAATGGAGGACTTCCAGTGCTGACATGGCGCCAGGTGGTTGCGCCAAGTCGTCTACTATATTGTATGTATGGGCAGTGTTGGTAGGCTAATTTGCTCCATTTTTTAACCTTTTTTCCCTTTAAAACCATAACCTTATACCTCTGTTTTAACCTTGCAAACTTGCTTATTCCTACACTAGTCCAAGAATCGTATCCCTTCCTGCACTAGCTTTATGTTTCATGTTTAAGGGTTACAAATGTGCTTAATTAATCATTTTCGTAGATTTTATGCCTTTAAATCTTTGCAACTAATAATTCTATTCCTAGAAGTATTTGATGGACAATGAATTAATCATCTTGTTAGCATGGTCAATTGCAGGTAGGATTCCTGCACCACTAGTGAATCTTCAACTACTATAATAGCTCACCACTCCATGTGGACGCCATGTTTTGGAACGATTAACTCGTGTTAGGATCAGAGCATGGAGGAAAATCAAGGATATGGTGGAGATTAGGTCATCAACTGACTACCTAGAATAGTGTTTTCTTATAGCCAAAAGGCTTAACATGAGCTGTTGTTGTTATTTTGTTATAGCCGAAAGGCTCAAATTGGAACGTTCGTTGTAATTTGTTTATGGCTGTAGGCCTGAATGAATGTATAAAAAGTAGGACTCAGATAGAAAATGGTAGCAAGTGATAGATATAGCAAGGACACTATGATTTTGTTCTTTTGTAATTTTTCTTATATCACCCTTGTTTTTGGTTGGATTCGAATTCATGATGTATATTTGCTAATCATTAATAGAAAGGAACTACGACATGTTTTCTCAATCTTTCACTGTAACTTTGTGTTGATGCATTGATTAAAGAGATAAGTCTTTACGTTTCCTAAATAGGGAAACGAGCTGGTTGGCTAGGGCCCAACCAACCCAACTTGTTCTCCCTTTTGTTCTTCTCTTTTTCGATTAAGGTGTGTTAATTATTTTTAATGCAAAGTGTGAAGTAAGAAAATGTTTCTTTTATCTTTCTACAAGGTTTAAATTTGATTTCATTACAGTGTGATGAATCCGTGGTGTGCAAGTTCATTTGAAGTTTAATATTATGATTTCCTTCTTTGAAGTTTAATCTCGTTTTCTACTTAGTTCATGCAAGCACACATTCCTGCACTAGTGCATTTGTAATTTTGCATATTGATTATTTTGGTTCATTATAGTAATGGTATTTTGCTTTTATTTGATAAGTCTTAATGCGATCCTGAAGAGTGTGATTTTTATTAAGTATTAATGTGATTATGAAAAGCATGATTTCCATTCTGAAGTTCTTTTGATATTTTAAATTAAATAAACTTTTGAAAGAAAACGTTGTTGCGACACACACTAGTCTGTGCTTGAATTTCATGCTATTTAGGAAAGATATGATTCATGCGTAATAATTCTTAAAAGAAATCTTGCTCGGTCTAAAAGGTTATGCATGAAGATCAGTAGTGTGGATAGCTATTACAGGATTGAAACCCGCTATCACATTTAAATGATCTCTTAGATTACATGCAGAAGTTCCTTAATTAAAAGTATGGTTTGACTTTGGAATTAATTCTTGTTTTAGAAATTAAAATATCAGTTAAAGCATCTTTCAGTTTGAGGAATTTATGTTAAAAGTTTTGTTCACCTTTGCAAGTTATTTTTCTTAGTTAACACATTCTTTATTTTCTCTAGAGAAGGATTGGAAAGCTTGGTGCAAGAACCTCTGTCCCAGTACAAGAATCAATCTCCTGATGCAGAAACAGAGTGCTCTAGCCTTGAGGCTTTGAGTTCCTACATAAAGACATAAATCTTCAGTACAAGTGTAAGATATACTCCCAGCACTTAAACTTTGTTCTAGTACTAGTGCAAGCACATTGTAGAAGTATAAGAATAATAACTTAGTACAGGGAGGAAGATCTAAAAGGAGCCAGATATCTTCAAGGGTCCAATTATTAATCTAGAACACAACTATACTGAAGATAAACATAGATTTACATTTTCAAAGATTTTTGCAAGAGGTTTTGAGAATTCCTTTCATTTGTTTTCCTGCAAAAGTACTTTCTTTCATATTCCAACACTAGAATATCTTTGGTGTAAATTGTTGGGTGATATTTTCTTTTTTTATTCTAAAAGATTGCAATTAAGGAAGTAGGAATAGAGTTTGAAAAAGTTCATATCATTTTTAGAATTTCTTGTGCTTCGTCTCTAAGTTTACAAAATCCCCAGGTTGACAATTAAGTGTTGAAGGAGTCTACTTGACAGCAATTCCTGCACCCAATAGGTAGCTCTGTTAGAAGCTGCATTACGATGTAATGGCCCTTTTGGGATCTTGGTAATGGCCTCAACTTTAAGTTGAGTTTTCTGTAAAGGAACATTTGTTGTCATAAGAGGCTCAACGGATACTTTATTTTTGGACTCAGTAGCTAACGAAGTGGAGGGTTTGTCATATTGATGTGACCGAGTTTGTAGGTTGATATTATAGGGGTTAACCTCATCAGAGTTCATCATAAAGATCTAGCAGTCATCGGGACCAGAAGGTTGGGGGAGATGGGCTACTTGACCTGGCTGAGGTTGAGCAGCAACAAATCCTTGTTGAGGGAAAGGATTTGTGAGCACGGTTGGTTGAGATGGCGCAAGATTCTGATGGGATTGTTGACCTCTAGAAGCTGCTTGAGCTTCCCACATTTGGTGCATCTGGAGTAAAAGGGGACACTCATGTGTATAATGGCCATGTACACCACAACATGCATAAGGATTGTTTGAACGAATAGCCTTTTTCTTCTCGGGTTGGTTTCCCTTTTTCTGGTTCTTAGTGTTAGGCTGGTTCCCCTAGGGTTCACTAGGTTGGTTACCCTTGTTACCCTTCCCCTTATTATTTTTCTTCGAATTTTAGGGATTCGTAGCACTCTGATCTAAAAACACTTGACCCTGAGGGGGCGATGGCTACTAGGGCTGAGGATGCATGGGGGGCTGTGGTGCGAATTCTTGAGGAGCTGGAGTGCTAGGTTGTGCATAAGGAGGAGCGACAGTTTGGTAGACGGGTTGGGGCTCTGGAAACATGTTGCTGGAAGGAGGGGCATAAGTGTTGGAGGAACTGGTGCCCTCCTGTGGGTATCCATAACTTTGTTGAGTGTATGGTGAAGAGTGTGAAAGGGATCCTATGATACTGTCAATGGCGTGAGATGCCCCCAGTGCATTTGCACTTCCAGGATGAGGGAGGTCTAGAATGACAGTATAGACATAACTTGATTGTGCATAAATCAAATCATATCTCTGAGGAAAATGGGATGCTGCATCTTTCCCAATGGGGGATAAAAGGCTCCTAAGAAACCAATATAGATAGACATGGTATTCAAAAGGTGGGGCATGACATGCGCTCCTCCTTTGTTGCCACTGTTGAACAAGGTCGGAAAGGCGAGTGGCGGAGGATTACAGAAAGTGGTCAATAACTCTATACTAGTGTCGTACCAGAAAGGTAACTGGAAATATGAAAGGAATGATTTAGCAAGCGTCATGAAAATGGAATGAGATACAGAGGGCTAGTCAACATACCATTTTGCAGCATCTCCAGTGAGCATGTGTTGGAAGAGCTGAAGATATATGGATTCGTCAGTTATGGAGTTGGACGAATGCCACAAGTGGAAGGATCAGACATGGTTGGTAGGATCCTCTCCAGCATTATCCTCAAACTTCGGCATGTCTGAAGGAAGCTTATTCGGCATAGAGAGCCAACCAGTATCATGATGTATGGGGTCATTTATGAACTAGTTAAAATCCGGTAGACTTAACCCAGCCATAAAGGGGAACATGGGGGTTGCTGGAACATTTCCTAAGATTGTTCCACTTGATGTGACTACCGGGATAGAACCAGAGCTAACACCAGGTTGGGTTCCTGCACTAGCTGTGGGTCTAGACATGGTGACAATATGCGGTGAAGGAAGCTCAGAATCAAATGAGGAATCATAAGAACTAGGAGAAGAGTCGGTGTGGAGACTCAAAGGGCTATGAACTCGAACTTGATGGGGAGGAGTAATATGCCCAAGCGGAAACTAGGGGTGAAGGCCTAATAGTCTTCGTGACAAACGCCTTGGTAGTGCAATGGTCATAGGACACATGTGACATGGAAATGGTGAAGGGATATCAACAATATATCTTTGTCTCAATGCAGGGAGATAAATTTACTATGTTAAGTCTTGGCTTGGCAGTGTAAACCAAGTTCCCTCCACTTAAAGTGTGCTTGTGTGTGCAAGTGTATTAATTGATTAAGCCCAGATCATGTTTGTAAAAGGAGAAAAAATCTTGCTGAAAATAAATTGAAATAAATAACATAAAATGACTAGCAAAACAATTAACTAAACCCCACCCAAACTGGGTTTGCAAACATTGTACTACTTTGTGGCTAAACCGATGGAAAATACACTGAAATGATCAAGATTTTGGAATGTCGGTGTGACAGGAATCATCTGACACTAAGCTATTGCAAAGTGGTGCAACAATAGCAAAAAATCAGAGGGGAAGATTGCTACAAAAAGATAGGGAGATGGGTGAAACACCTAGGGAAACCAATGGGACACTAAGGTAAATGACCAAACAAGTTTAAATGTGAAACTATGGATGATAACAACTTATCTTAATAGATCTAAAACAGAAAGGTACAGATCTAGAAAATGTGGCTAAAAGCACTACAGAAACTCAAACTACTCACTCAACTAAACTCCTCCTAAAAAGGTGGAAGTGTACTAGAAGTCCTAGGGGAGGCTAAATTCAACTTTGATGAGTAAATTAGAGTGGATCAAGGCCTAAGTGGGATGAGACAGAGGTTAGAAAACCTAGCAGACAGCTCTCTGCAAAACCTAGAAACAGATCTGAGAAAAAACCCTAAAACCCAGAAATCGCAGGTACTGACCTGTTTCTCTGTAGGGATCACACTTTTTAGGTTGAAAGGTGCATTCTAGAGCCTAGATCGCACTTTTTGGCTAAACACTATGATTTCTATTCTATGGATCTCGGTCGGCAAACCTCAGAAAAAAAGTGTCTCCTTTGTCGTGACTGGTTCCTATGACTTGCAGAAACGACCAGAAAGCTTGTGGAAGTCAAAAATTTATTAGATCTAGGGTTAAAAAACTAGGAAACATTAAGAGAATTGAAAAAATAAGAAACCCTAAGCTAAAAACGAAAGTTCCCCTAGGTTTCTAGATCTGAAGTATAAAACCCAACAGAGTTGCCAATTTTTTATTGGAAACAATAAGAAAATCCCTAGTGGAGTCGCCAATTTTGTTGTAGTGTTTTCTTCTCAAATATGTATGAAAAGAACCCACTTAATATTGTGGGTGACAAACAATCTCAACAATATAAATGGCTGCTAAACATTGTAGATATGTAGCAACTGATAGAAACAAAACTTGCCAAAGTTCGGATCTATGCCATAATCATAGTTAAACAGTAAAAAGAAAGAGTAATAACTCAAATCATCCAATGAAAACCAGATATGTAAAGAATAATTTTATTATAACATTTATGAAGATAATAGATAAGTGTTACCAGTCCCCCTATATGGAATGGGTTCTTGGCTATCCTCAAACGTCTTCAGCTTGTGTAGAGTCTCTCTCCTCTATAATGTGAAAACCAAACAAAAATATGGTGTGCGACAATGAAAATAATCAGAGTTACAATAGTGAGTGCAACAATGAAAATAATCAAAAGTGAATAATGAATGGAAAACCCTTCTATTTATAACAAAATATTGAGTTATCCTCGAATAATGAGCAATAATAAAATATTATTGAACCCATTCTTGGAATAACCACTTGGAATATTTTATTATATTTGGTTAGGAGGGAAAAAGGTATTTAAAATTTTATTTAGAAATAATAAATAAATAAATAATTTATTTATCATCTCAAGTAATTAGCTAAGGAATACTAAACAAATATGGACAAAAGTCACATAATCATATATGGACAAAAGAGTCTTTAGGAAAAGTCCAAAAGTCATATAGAAGTCCAAAGGTCACATTGGAAGTCTAAGAGTCATAAGGGAAGATCAAGAGTCATGAGGATATGAAAGGTCATTCCTCTTGTTATAAATACACCCTCTTAACTCAAGAAAATGGATTTTTCAGGGTTAGCCTTGGATTCTCTAGCTTAACATAGGAGAAAAAATCATTCTTTGGAGAAGCAAGAAGTGACTTAATTTTCAAGTATTGGAGCTAGTGGCTTGTCATTGTAACTGTGTCCTTGGATATTTCACTTAGTAATCAAAACCTTGATGATCCAACACATTTTCATGCATGTATCATGAATGTAACAAGACTATTCTTTATATGTTTGTGGTATGTGTTTTGTTCACATGTACTAAGGAAATTGAACTATTTTGATGGATTTGGTACTTATTTTGTTGAATGTGTGTTGTATTTGCTTTGATGATCATTGCTTCTATGTGACCTACTTCACTAGATAACTAATGAATATTTTCATGCCCTCATGTGTCTCTGTTATGTTAGTATTATTACTTCCTTCCAAAATATCCCCTCATGAAAAATTATCCTTTTACACAATGCAATTAGTGTTTAACAGTGTCAAATTTCTTGTTGATTTCAAAGATTATGTGCATACTTTCTTATGTTATTCATTGCAACTAAGGCAAACCTTTAAGTTATGGTTCCTAACTTGATACTCCAGATGGGGCTCCTACTCCAAATAGTGTAAGGTCTAATTGGAACTTCACATCAGGGAGACCCTCTTAGTTTATGGATTTCTAGCACCATCAACAGAATGGAACTCTGTATAGGCTATTTGGAAGAATTGCTAGTTTTTTGTGCAATAGGTCTATTGTTCTTAAGAGTGGATGAGAAGAAGTAAACAATATTTTAGCTTTAGGAGAAAAGACTATGTTGTGGCATCAAAGATTAGGAGATATCAGAGAGAAGGGCCTTTGAGTATTCTATGGTATTCGTATGGTACAAGGTATGTCTAAATTCTCTCTAGATTTTTATTTTTGTGAACATTGTTTATATGGGAAGCATAATTAGGTGAGATTCTCCTATAGCACTAAAAGGGTAGAAGGATGACTACAGGAATTACAAAATGATGTGCTTGTACCAGTGTCGGTTCTATCATTTGGTAAACATATTTACTATGTCTCATTTATATATGAATTCTCAAGGAATACATTGATATATTTCCTCGGGGATAAATTTCAAGTGTTTGGCATATTTAAATAACTTAAGTATCTAGTGGATAATCAAACAAATAAGAAAATAAAGGTGTGGAGGAAAAATAATGGTGGAGAGTTTTTGGGAAGGAATTTGAAGAGTTCTGTAAAAGGTGTGTTATATCATGATAGAATTATAGTAACTCGATACACATCTCAAAAGAATGGAGTTGTAGAAAGGATGAATAAGATGTTGATGGAAATGGAAAGGAGTAAGCTCAATGGTGTTGGGATAGGACATAAGTTATAGGTACAGGCACTAGATACTACATGCTACCTGGTAAATATATTACCTTCATCAGTGTTCGATGATAAGACTCCACATGAGGTTTGGACTGGTAAGAAACCATCTCTCAGAATGCTTAGGGTATTTGGCTATGATGGATTTGTACATGTTCCAAAATAAAATATAACCAATTTGGACAACAAATATGAATGATTCATCTTCATTGGTTATAAATATGGTTTAAAAGGTTACAATATTTGGAACCCAAAAACAAGAAAGGTTGTGTACATTTGAGAAATAGTATTTAGAGAAGTGAAAGATGTTATTAAACACAAACTTATACCAAGGGAGAAAGAGATAGAGAAGATAGAGCTTGAACTAAAATATGATGATTCAAACTCTATATAGGAACATGAATAAGAATAAGAAGAACCACACACTCTAGTGTTGAGGAGATCAATTTGGGAAAGAAGCGAAGAATGTATACTCCATCTAATTTTCATTCAATTTTTTCTTTGTTTAAAAATAATGATGATTAGAATTTTTAGGGAGGCAATGGATTCATAGGATGGAAAACTCTAGAAAAATTCCATGTTTTAAGAAATGGCATCTGTAGACAAGAATGAGGCTTGGGGTCTAATGGAGTTACTAGCTTGAAGAAAACCCATTGGCATAAAATTATTGTTTAAGAAGAAGTTGAATGTAGAAGTCAATATGGAGAAATACAAATCTTGATTAGTAATAAAAGGTTATTCATAGATGTGGGGAATTTATTGTCACTACTTTTGATTTTGAGGTAGAATAGATGGATGTGAATACAACACTCCAATGTGGGGATCTAGAAGAAGAGATATACATGAAGCAACCAAAATACTTTGTAGTGAAGGGTAAGGAAGAGTTGATATGTAGGCTAAAACATTCCTTGTATGGGTTGAAGCAATCACCAAGGATGTTGTATCAAATATTTGATCCATATATACAAGGACTTTGCTTTAGAAGGCGTAAACAGAATCCTTGCGGGTATTTTAAAGTAGTTGGTGATCATCTTATTTATTTGGTATTGTATGTATATTATATGTTGTTGATTGGAAATTATAGGAAAATAATTTAGGAAGTGAAAACTCAGTTGTCCTCTAAATTTGAGATGAAGGATCTCGGTGCTGCAAATTTTATCTTAGGTATGAAATTAAAAGAGATAGGGCAAAGAGGAAACTATGGTAAAATCTAATAAAGTATGTCATGACAATATTGTAGAGTTTTAATATGAAAAATAGTAAATTGGTGAATCTCCCTATTCCTGTAGGCATAATAGATCAATGCCCCAAGATAGAGGTAGAGGAAGAGGATATGTCTCATGTTCCATATTTTAGTCGAAGTGGAAGTTCTATGTATGAAATACTCTATAGCAAACCATGCATTTCACATGCAGTGGGAATATTGAGTAGGTATATGTCAAAACTAGGAAGGGAGCATTGGAAAAAGATGAAGAGAGTTCTTGGTTATTTTCCTGACACTACTAGATATGGATTGTGCTACCAAGGAAGACTAGGATTGGAAATATTTTTAGACATTCATGGATTTGTTGATAGAGGTTTGGTTGGAGATTTGGATCATACAAGATCTACAAGTGGGTATGTGTTTAACCTGTTTGGAGGAGCTATTAGTTGGTTGAGCAAAAGGAAATCTATAACAACAATTTCAACCATAGGAACTAAATACATGACATCCATTCATGCAAACAAGGAAGAAATTTCGTTATAGATATTTTGTGTAGGTATGGGGTTGGTACAACAAGTTATAAGCATATATTATGACATCAAAAGATAAATTTTTTGGTGAAGAACCCTTGTTATAATTCAAAGACAAAGCACACTAATGTTCAATATCACCTTGTGAGGGATATGATTGAAGACAAGAAGTTTTTTTTGGTAAAGGTGGACTATTTGAATAATATTGTCGATACATTAACAAAATATATGAGAAATAAAAAGTTATCTTGGTGTATGGAAACAATCCGCATCATTACCTTGAATTGTTGACTATTTACTCCTATGGAACCCATGTATGCAATGAAAGAAACAAGTGGGAGAATGTTGGGTATTTGTTATATTATTTGAATGAATTGTATTCACCATAAACAAAGGGGAGTTATAATTGTTGAAATATGTAACTAGGTTCAGTCCTCATAAATGTATTTGAGTCAAAATAAAATGTACTTATCAAAAGAATGAAGAAATTATTATTATTATTATTATTATTATTATTATTATTATGACTTATTAAAGCATGGTTTTCATTCTTGGGTCATCTTGTTTTAGGTAAAATTCCCCATTTAGGAATTCTAGGATTTATTTTGTGCCATTAGATCCATTGTCCATTAAAACAGACCCTTCTTGGGCTTTCGAATCATGCAAAAATAATTATTTTGAGTCAAAAATGAATTTAGTCTCCTCCACACCAAGTCGACCTCAAGAAGATCAACTCAGCCTCAAGAAGGGTAATTATAACTCACTTAAAGGCTATATAAACAAAGAATTTCGAATTCATTTGGAACAATTCACTCTCTCTCTCTCATAGTTTGATATCCAGAAGCTGGAAGCTAGGAAGTGTGAAGTTGGAAAAGAGCTAGGAGGAGGCTCGAAAGGAGTGTGAGTTTTTGGATGAAGAGAGAAGACACCAAGATCGAAAGTTTGGGCAAACTCTCTCTCAGTTCTGAGGAGTATCTAAGTATATCGAATTTTTCTATCTAGTCGAAGTTGTTGTTGCTTCTACTGGGTTGAAGCTACTACTAGAACTTGACGTTTCTAGATGGAAGTTGATTTTGAAGGGTTATCATCTGCAAGAAGAATTGAGGGCTCATTTTTCATGCAGGATGTCTTTTTCTAATTCAAGAGTCTTGGATTATCTCAAGAAGCTATTGAAGGAATAATTGTTGACTGGGTTTTCCCCTAAATAGGGGTTTTTCCTTGGTTGTCTGTCTACATCTATTGTCCTTGTGCTATTGTTTGGCAATTTATTGATGAACTAAAAGATAAAAGAAGAACATAAAGATAAAATAATCACAAGTAATTATCCATATAAGAAAATATTTTTCCTTTTCTATTTTCTAACATGGTGTCAGAGCTAAGGTGACCGAGGGAAAATGAAGTTTTGAGTATATACTAAAAGGAGTCTAAAGGATTGATCAAGGGATCATATAAGGAGCTCTTAAAAGAAAAGAAGCTCACTAGCTTCAAGGACAATTTCAATCACAATAAAGAGTGAGAAAAAATTGGAAGGAGTATCAATCTATAGGTCTTGGAAGAAGAGAATTGATATAGGGTGTGATGCAAAAAAAGTGAAGTATAGAGAGTCAAAAATATTGGCTATGACTCCAATGGTAGAAAGAATAAAGGAAAATATTGTACCATACATTTCTAATACAGACCATGCTCAAGATATGTATGAAGCATTATAAAAATTGTTCACTATCAAGAACATCGGTCAAGTGGCAAGTTTGAAGAATGAATTAAGGACTACAAAAATGACAAAGGATGACACTGTGGCTTCCTTATTTGTAAGTATATCTAGAATTAGGGATGAAATTCAAGCCATAGATGAAATTGTATCAGAAAAGGAGATAGAATCACTACATTATTAGGATTGCCACCTATTTGGAGTTATTTTGCTTTAGGTATCAACAGTTGGAAAGAAGATCCTACCTTTAAGAAATTATGGAATGCTTTCACCCAAGAAAAAAGAGAATGTCATTAGTATCCAACAATGAATAATAAAAGGTTTCAAATGCATACTCCGCTTCTCACAGGAAGGGAAACTCCAAGAAGTCAAGAAGGCCAAGAAGAAAGGTTGATATTTCCAAGATAAAAAGCTACCAATGTCACAAAATGGGTCACTATAGAAGTGATTTTCCTAAAAATCCGAAGAAAAAAAAGAAAGAGAGACAAAGCCAATGTTGTTGAAGAAGGATCTCAAAAGAATAATAAGCCCGAAGAATTGGATATAAGGGACGTACACTACTAAGTCATTTGATCTAAGCTTTAGTTATTTCATTTTTTATTTTTAGTATTTGTAGGTTTAACATATTATTGGAAACACATATTTTTTGTTCTTAAGGTTATAGGTATCTCTCAAGCTTGGAGGGAGCCATTACCAACCTCCAAAGATAAGTATATTATTATTTTTTTCATTTTTAGTTTTCCTTATCTAGTTTTTCTTGCATTAAATAATAATCACATTTCTATTCATATTTTCCGTGTTTAGGAAAACTTATTGAATACTCGAGGAAGAAAGCCTCACAAGACAAACCATTAGAATTACAAGGTTTGTTAAGAAACAAGAGGTATGTTTTGAACTACAAGTTTTTTTCTCACTTAATATTAATTCTTGATAAACCATTACTAATATCATTGTGTCTAGATTTCTTGAATATTAAATATTATTGATTAGGTGATTCATTATTAGATAAATCTACCCTCCTCATATCTTGGATTACTCTTGTGGAACCCTAGAAAGGTTCTTTGTGAAAACCCTAACTTAAGGGTATTTTGATGATTATGTGTGAAACCCTAACCTTCTTAGGCTTCTTGATGCAGTCTAAAGAAAATGTCTAATGCTTTGATGATGTTATGTTTGGGGTTTTGGTCTCGCTATGGAAACGCTTACTTTTTAGGGTTGAATGGTAATGTTTGAAATCTTGAACCTTTGAAGTATTGGTAATTTAAGGTTTTCTATGTTTTGAATTGAAGTCCTAGATCATTAGGGTTTGGTAGGGTGTATAAGAAAGACCCTTATAATGTCTTAGAAATCAAATTCTTGGCATGTGTGTGTTTCTCTGATCAAACGCTAGTCTGACATAGTTTGTCTAACTTTTATTTATATTTGTATCTATGGGTTTCACTAACACATGTTATGATATGCTTATGCATGATGATGGAATCCTAGATGTTTGAGTTGATCTAATTTTTAATGGTCATGAGTCCTAGGGTTTGGAACTAATCCCTAGTTGAAGTTTGATTCTCTAGGATGATAGTATTTGTGAATTTTAGGTTTTTGTAATTAAACATTAGTAGGAGTTAAAATATCTTATATATGATGACAATGTGATAATCTGGGATTTATGAAAAGGTGATAAAATCTGAAATTGTATTGGGGTTGTTGAAAATTAGTAAAATATAGGGTTTACAACAATCCCTAGTGGAAGTTAGTCATGTTCTTAATTGAGTTGTGATTGGTTTTGATTGTTAAATCTCATGTATGAAATCTAGGGTTTGTAATAGTTTGTAGTAGGGCATGACATACCTCTAGAAGAAACATTGAAACCTTAGATGTAATGAATGTTGTTATGAAATGCTCATAGTCTTGATGATATAGGCTAGGGTTTTTGACAAAAACCCTAGTAAGAAGTTGGAAAGTATGGGTCTCTTGTTTGTAACTAAGTTTGGGTATTTTATGTATAAAGTTGAATGCTTCCATTATTATATGATTTTGATATGGTTAGCTTGATGCTTCTATAGATTTGGGTGTACTTTCTATATAAGTTTTGTAGGTACATAATCTTCAAGATGGTGAAGATGTTCGTAAGAAAAGATTATTTGATGAGCATGATGAAGAAA
Organism: Pinus tabuliformis; assembly: GCA_031772625.1. Classification (NCBI taxonomy): domain Eukaryota; kingdom Viridiplantae; phylum Streptophyta; class Pinopsida; order Pinales; family Pinaceae; genus Pinus; species Pinus tabuliformis. The sequence goes on along the minus strand of CM062804.1, from coordinate 576,596,612 downwards.
GTTATAATGATCATAATAACGCTGATAAGAAGGATGTAAGCGATGAAATATTCTCCAATGTCATAGAAAAGAATAGAAATCTCCCTAAGTTAAGAGGGAGCTTGGATGAAAGGAATCTCCCTAGTTGAGAGGGAGGTCATATCATAGTCATGATGGAAACCTTGAAGAAATTGGAGAATATATTTTGAGGGGCTACTAAGATAAGAAAAGCAGGATCTGATTAAAGAATATGTTATTGCATGTGAAGTAGGAAAGGAAAATGTATGATTGTGGAATCTTCTGTCTAGATTCATTTGAAAGTGCTACGATGATAAATTAAGAAGAAACATCTAGTTGTATGGAAGACCTCGAAAGTTTGTGTTTGCTTATGTACATTTGAAAGTTTGTTATTGATTGGGGTTGTATTTTTACAATTTAATCTCTCTGATGTTTGATAGCATAAAGGTTACACGAGATAGATTTGTTACTAATTGGTCTGATTGGGGAGGATTTGTTACCGATTGGAATACTCGGGGGTGCTGAGGCATTCTGTTTAAGACACATTGCCTGGGAGGACATCTGGAAGGCACTTTGTGTTGATGTCTAGTTCCCAAAGTAGGGAGGCTGGTGTTGGTCATGGAGCTATGACCTCAGATACGCACCTAGATCCCTAGGTTGATGGGTAGAAAGTAAGCTTGACGATAGCTAGAGAGGCTAAAATGTATAGTCCATCTTAGTCCCACCTGGATAGATTTCCCTCGTCAGGAATTTAGTCCATGGAATTGTGATTCCTAAACTATTGAGAGACCTTGGACATATTGCTCTGGTCAGGAATCTATTCCATGGCATTGTGGTGCCTAAATTATTCACGGTTCATTTTTTATTAGATCTTGCATGTACTTGTATTCATGAATACATCCCTAGTTAAGAGGGAGTGTTCAAATATGTAACTAGGTCCTGCCTTCATAAATGTATTTAAGTCACAATGAAATGTACTTATCAAAAGATTGAAGAAAATATTTTTTTTATTATGACTTATTAAAGCATTGGTTTTATGCTTGGGTCATATTGTTTTAGGTAAAAGACCCAATTGAGGACTTCTAGGATTTATTCTGAGTCATTAGAGTCACTTTCCATTAAAAGAGACCCTTCTTGGGCTTTCGAATCATGTAAAAAGAATTTTTTTTAGTCAAAAATGAATTTAGTCTCCTCCACACCAAGTCAGCCTCAACAAGATCAAGTCGTCCTAGAGAAGGGTAACTCAACCTCACTGGAAGGCTATATATACAAGGAATTTCTAATTTATTTGGAGAAATTCAATCTCTCTCTCTCTCATAGTTCAATATCCAGAAGTTGGAATCTCGGAAGTGCGAAGTTGGAAAAGAGATGGAAGGAGGATGGAAAGGAGTGCATTTTTTGGAGGAAGATAGAAGACACCAAGATAAAAAAATTGGTCCATCTCTCTCTCATTTTTGAGGAGAAGAAGCAAGTCAGGAGTGATGACAGTAGTATTCAATTTTGGATAGAAAGAAATAATTTCCTTTCTAGTAAAGAAAATTAGCTTTGTCTTTTGCAACATTATCTTGTGCTACTCGACCTACGAGTGCAATAGTGTGGTTGTATATTGGCATCTTACATTTCTATGAGACAAAGGAAAAAATAAGGTTTCTTATTTTTAACGTCCTCCCCATAGGGACCATTGTTCTCACTGTGACATGTTTATTGGATTGTTGGATGTATGGTTCATAGATCTTTGTACCTCTGAATTTTTTTCTAAAATTCAATTTATTTTATTTTCTGGATTTCCAGCATTTATATTAACACACAACTTTTAATTTCCAGATCGCATTTGAGTATAAATACTTCATTTCTAGACCTAGAATTATATTTTTTTTTTCACTTATTTTGCGTTCTTGAATTTACCTTCTTGATTTATGTTATAAATTTTTGCAATTTTGCATTGTATTTAATTTAGAAATTGTAAATTCCAAATTGCATTTAAGCACCCAAACTTTCATTTCCAAATCATAAACTTTATCCAGCTTCACTTTTTGCAAACCTGAAAACTAATGATAATGACATCAATTAAAATTAGATTCTTTGTATAGTTGAAGTTGTTGTTGTTCCTACTACTGGAAGTTGATGCTGCTAGGTCGAAGTTGATTTTGAAGGGTTATCATCTACAAGGAGAATTGAGGGTTGACTTTTTGTGGAGGAAGTCTTTTTCTAAGTAAAGAGTCTTGGATTATCTCAAAAATTAATTGAAGGAAGAATTGTTGACTACATTTTCCCCTAGATAAGGGTTTTTCCTTGGTTGTATGACTACATATGTTGTCTTTGTGCTATTGTTTTTGGTAATTTCTTGATGAACTAAAAGATAAAACAAGAACATTAATATAAAATAATCATAAGTACTTATCTATATAATAAAATATTTTTGTCTTTCTGATTTTCTAACACAAATGAGGGCTATTAAACACCCCATGGTTGAGGGGTATGTAAGGCATGAGAGTCCCCTTGCATGGGATTCAAGGCAATGCCCTGAAAGATTTTTTTGGGGATTTATTGCATTTTTTGTGGTTTTTGGTCCATGGTTTTACTAAAATTGATTTTGTAACACATGATGGTTATGCTGATGTTTTTTTTTTTTAAGTTTCGGTTATGGAACCATGATGGAACTTCATTTATGCCACGAGATATATAATGTATTTTAATAATGTATAGTAAATATAATAAAAAAAATCTTATTAGTTTTCCCAATTTTGGGTTTCTAGGATAAATTTGTGTGTTTTCCATTGTATCTTTTCTTATTATTATTAAGAATGTATTGGAAAAAAATAATTGTATTGGGTTAAAACTTACAAGAATTCCTAGACTGTGGATATTTGTGGTTCCCCTTGAGTCTTTGAACTCTTGGTTCAGAATCTCATTATAAAGTTGACACGCATAAGTTGATATTATCTCACCCCCACCAAACGAAGGTAACCTTAGTGGCCAATATCATACAAAAATTACCCTATAAGTGATGATTATGAGAAGAAAAGGAAACTAGAATAGATGCTTGTGGGTAAGTGATATTTCATCACCTAATGGTTGTAATGGTGATTGTCTCTAATTACTTCGCTCAACCTTTTTGGGCCTAATCATTCGACATATAGGTATATTGGCATAAAAATCATATAGGAAAACACATTTCACCATTACAAATAATTACCTCTTTTTTGTTTATTTGATTCATGTCCTTATCCCTTTAGCTTCCTTGATTCAACCTAGTTTATTGTGTAGACTTCAAACAAACATTGTGGCTCTTATAAATTGATATTAATGAAGATTGATATGCCTTCACCCTTAGTTTCCTATCGTAAAATCAGTTACACCTGCTTAACAAGTCATGGTCCCTCCCCCAAGCCCACCTTCAGGCTCTATCTCATCTGATTCCTCTAGCAGTTTTTCCTCCTCTAGTTCCATCCAACCCAAACCTACTAGCATGATAGGTGTTAACCTTGATAACAATTTCAATCACATTTTTGGTGCCAATAGTGGAGGAAATTCCAATATTAACATGGGTCCTAATCTTGGAACAAATGTAGTAACCCCTATTGGAATGTGTGTTACTGAACCATTTCTTCCATTCATGGATAGATTGAATCTACCTAATTTTAACCAAATTATTAAAAAACCTCTTCTCCACAATCTGTGTTGGCTTGTTGGGGCCTAACCCAGGTTCAAGGTGATTTAGGAAAACAAATCTCGGTACTACTGGCCCTTTTGGAAATAGTCCGCAAAGTCCAGGCTGAGGTCTCACCCGAAATAGTATGGGAGGGTGCTAGAACCAGGTTTCCACACCCTGGGGATGTTTGATGGTTTCAAGTGGTCCACGGTTCAACCTTACATTCACGTCGCTATGCGCGCTTACCCGTACCTCGCAGCCTGGGATGCTGCCTTCGCACAACCCTACTCGGGGGCTGAACAGTGTTATTACCCAAATCCTTACTAGTAACCTAATATTAGTTGATTAACTTAGCTTATCTATATGCTTTCAGTTATACTTAACAATATTCATCATTCATACAAATGCAAAAAATAAATAAATAGTATAATTGCAAATGATATCAAACAGGTAATAACACAAGAACAGATACATGGAATTCAGACAAAAATTCTCTTTATTATTCTTCTTCCTTAGTTAGAGACTCGACTCCACCCTACGCACTCAGTTGCAGGGGTCCATGCACTCAGCTGCGGACTCTACTAGGCATCTGTACACTTAACTACAGAGCCTCTTCCTACTACTATGACCCAAGATACTTAGACTCTTACTCTATGCTCTATATCTTATTCTATTCATCAGATTCCATTTCTTTCATTAGTTTCTTTACAACTTAGAGCCTTGATCTATTTAACAATCCCACAGTCTGTGGACCATGGGTAGGCTGACACTACATTCAAAACCTAAGGCGGACAACCCCATGACTCTACAATACAATTGGCACTTCGCGCCCATAGTTCGCGGAGTATTTACAACAATAACAACTCAAAACTTGGGCCTTGAGTCCCAAAGCATGCTGTGGGGGCCTTCCATGCCCAATAGGCCCCCAACACAAACATCATGACTAACCCTCAACTCACTCTATTGGCACGGCAACCTTGGCACAGAGTCCCTCCAGCTGGTCCCGAACGATCTTGATGTCTATAGCGCACTGAGTTGATACTTGCTAAACCTGCTACATTCTTTCTTCTGAGACCTTTGTTTCTAGTGTGCTGCCCTGCATATGTGCATGCATCCCCTGAATATGAGCGAGCTTTCCTTCCATATCTATTGTGATTGTGAAGGCTTCGTCAATCCATGGTTGGATGCACACTTTGAGAACTGCTTCCTTACGGTGCGACGCATCCACCTGCTCCTTTAACGCCTTGGCTTGTTGCATCCTTGCAAGACGCTGAGTGAGGACTGTTGTCTGTGCAGTTCGTCTAATGCTATCATACTACTGCTAGAGTTCACGTGCCTCTGTCTCCAGCCTCTAGATGTTGGGATCCTCCTGCAAAGTCATGAGGACCTCCAGTTCCTGTTCCAACATATTCGTACAATTGTGCATTGCTCCTCCAATATCTTCCAACCCTTCTGCAATAGCGTTGGCGCGTTGTTCTTTGATTTTCGGGGGAGTGGAAGGCTGTGCCTTTAACCACAGCTTGACGATATGGAGATTCAACTCCAGCTGCACCCTTGTCATCTCTTCCCTTGCATCGTAGGCTCCACTTGCCAAATAGTGGATCCACACTTCTATCGGTAGATCTCCGCGATGGCTGACTCTGAGATGCGTTGGCAAGCGTCATCTATCGTATTCGCCTGCTATTGATTCTACGACACCAACTCATCTCATTGTAAGCTGAGTTGTTCTATGTTAATTTTCTACTCACTGAGAACTTGGATCGCGTGGCTCTTCCTGGCCCATAGCTCTGCCGTCATCCCATCCTATAACTGATATAGTGTTTCCCGGGGAAGCGCAACCAAGTTAAGGCCAATATATTTCATCATGTTAAGTGACATATGATCCATCGCATTTGACGACACTAGAGCTCCCTCTCACAACATTATTGTGTTTTCCATCCTTGCATGCAACATTTGTTCTGCTACTGAAGTGCTTGCTGCGATGTGGGTAGACAGGGTACCTTCTGGAGGGGGCCGCACCTGTAACTCTTGTAACTGCACCGTGAGGGCCCCCAACACAGTCTGGTGCTCCGTCATAAACTCTTGAAGCACTTCACTAGTGACATTGTGAACTATCTCACCGATGTCATGGAGATCACCTTCGATTAAGGTGATCGTGTCAATGGAGATCTCTCTGCAATGAGCAGTTGTTTGAGTTGTGTGAACACGATCCCTGGGTCCATGCTCCCTTTCTCTATTTCTATGTCCTCTGCCTCCTGCCCTGAGGACATTGCTTGGCCCTCCTCTACCTGTACTATTGTTGCCTCTGTTGTCTGCGCTGCTGCTGCTACTTTTGCAGCCTTCTTTTGCTCCACGATGTTCTGTGCTACTTCGCGCACTACCCTTACCTCAATCGTGACATTTTCATTCTGCCTTCTCTCGGCCAGTTGGGTGATGCACAACTTCGCATCATTCTTATTTTTCTGTGCTACGACTTTCTCCAGTTCTGCCAAATCTTGGGTGCGCCACTCAGGAGGCCATGTCTCTAATACAATGAAGATTGCATCGTCAGTGGCTACAAATAGTAGCTTTCTCCACTGCTTCACCAGATCCATCCATGCCCTGATATAGATGTTGTGCATGTTGGCTTTGAAGTCTGTAAAACTCTACAAACTATTGTGCACTGTAGGTGACAGGTGTGGCCTCCTATTGATCCACATCTGGATGCTCGCCTCCATGAGCACCTAGAAAATTTTTGTGTCGAGAATCCTTTTTGTGTCCTTGGTGGCCCAGAGTGAAGCACACTTCGCAGTCTCTAGTAAATCTCTATCAATATTGGGGAACTGACTATCCTCCAGTAGTTCTCCCGCTACTAGCAATATGGACAAGAGCAACCACGCGTAGTGGAAGGTCTTACCCTGCTCCTGGGCTTCACGACAGTTTATCAAAAATTCCTCACTGAGGAATTCAACCCAGTTGAACTAGACCCCCTCCGTGCACTTCTCGGCTAGTGCGACCACTGGCGCCAGTACCTCATCGGTGTGGCACTTCCTCATCACTTTGTCGGCAAGGAGTTGTGTTGCTACACTCACCCCCTTGTCCTTGATGCTAGAGATGGCATAGCCCCTCTTCTTTTTCTCCAGCTTATATTTCACTTTCATGGCTTCTGCAAGAGCCAAATCGCTACTTTTTCCGGCTATAGTCGTGGGGTCCTTTCCCTTACAGGGAAACGAAGAAATACAGTGGATGAGGTCTGTCATGATGGGAATAGGCTCCTCCAACCATAGATACCCTTCATGCACCAGGCAGAGTAGCTTCCTGATGAAGAAATTGGTGATGGGCAGGCGGTGGAAATGTGGAATCCATAACAAGTGCAGAAACCCAACCTATTTCACACCACGCAACCATTTTCCGAGCTCTAGCATTATCACCACCCCTTGGTGTTATGATTCATTAAATTCCTGATCTCTAGGTGCAGGAACTTATTAGTGTCTTTGAGGTTCCAATCTTCGAATTTCATGGTTGGTACATGGCCTAGGTGCGTGCCCTCAAATATAATGCCATCGGTGAGGAGCGGGGTCTGGAGTGAACTCTTCATTGCATCTAGATCCTTCAGTACTTTGGTCTTCCCTTTCTGTGGAGGTGCATATGCGGGCAGTTTTGCTGCAGAGCACAATGGTTGGATATCCTCCTCTATGTCTTGTTCTTCTTCTATGGTGGTGATCAGGGCCCATAAGTCTTATTCTTCCTCGTCTATTTCAATTGTGACTTCCTTCCCCTTTTCTTCCATTGATAATTTGTTGTCTCGTGGATTCCTCAGGGACATGCGTACTGGACCCATTGCCTATTTATCCTTTTCGGTTGTGGCATCCGCGGTGATTTGGGGATTTCTGTGACCACCCTAGCGCCCTCAGGAACATCCTGCACCATAGGGGTCTTCACGGCCTCATTGGCGGTTCCATCTTCAATTCCCAACCCATACTTAGTGGTCGTCATCATCTCTACACTGTATTTGGTCTCTCGCGAACTTAAGGGCTCCATTATCGTTCAGCTCTCAACACTCTATGCTCTACTCAAACACTCAATTCTCAAATGACCAAGTGTTGTTTGTTAGCTAGCCCTGTGAGTTTTATAGCACCTTTTGAATTCAAATTCGACCGTTCTCCCTAATTTTGGGCCATTAATCCTTTCTTGGCAACATTTTTTCCCAAATATTTCCCATAACTTGTGTCTTAAATGCCCGTTGCCTACTCCATTGGGCCGCAAATCGAACATCCCATCATGAATAGTGACACCAACGGTCACTTCCCAGCCAACCCCTGCGGCAGCGCAGCCCTCCATGCACGGTCATGAACCCTATGATGTGCTAATTCTGCACACATCTCCCATATCATGCAGCTCCCAGGCATAATATTTTACAGTCCTGTACTCCCTTTCAACTACCTGGAGTGCTAAGACTTTTCTTCCTATGGCTAGTCAAGTGGTTGCTCCACCCGTGTGGGGCTTCATCTCATCCTCCCCCATGGTTCGTGGAGAATCTCCATCTTCCATTGTGGCAATCGGCATCACGCACTCTACTATTTGCACCGTGCTACCATGGTCACTACATTTGGCTAGATGCGGTCTCAGCCATGATAGAAAACTAACCAGTTCACAACCATAGTTCTCTAATTTGTCAGTATGACTATACACACCTTGCCTTGCCATCCTTGGTTTTTTAACGAGAAATGCTTCCTTTATTTCATTTTCCAGCTTCTTGACCTCTGTGTTCATTAAAGCACTTTTCTCCCTTAGCCGTACCCAGTCTTTTTCAAGTTTGCGAAGTCTAAAGTTTCCCCATCAGATTTCTTCCTCAAGTCCTATATGTTCTATTTCACGCAATTGTGGAATTTCTTCTTTCTCATCTATGCAAACCATCGTATCTACGGGTGTTGTTCTGTGTGGTCTTCACAGGCTCCACAGGGACTATAGCCTGTGCTTCATACTTCAACTTCAGAAGCGCTTACGCGGTCAGAGTTTTGCTCATGGTCCTATAAGCCCATACAACCAATGGTACGCGCAGATCCCAGTCGGTGCGTCTCACATGGTGGACCCCATTCAACACTTCACACACCTTGTTGAAGGCTTCCCCGTGTATGATTTTTGGCACACTAGGTCTTATCATACTTTGTCGTTCGTGCACTTTCCTTGCCTGCTTCTGCTTGTTGTTCTTATTTCCTATCGTGATAGCAGTGTGCGATCGTGTGGGCTACGTACCATACGCCTGTACCCATCTGGAAAGGTGAGCACGCAAGTTTTTTTATCCATCTTGCTCGTCTTCCACCCACATCTGAGGCTTCCCAAATCTTAAGCACATCATCTTTCTGCATTCGTGCCAATCCCCAAAACTTTGCTAGTGTGTACCCCACCACCTTGTGGGCATAGTGCTCAGTGCCCATTTCATAGCATTGAACCATTTTTGTTCTGGCACTGTGCTTTCAAATTTGTTTAGGAATTCATCCACCATTGTCAACCCATCATACATAGGAAGATCCCTTACCTCTGTTGTCACGCAGCGCAGTGGTCTTACCATCATGTTGCACTTGAGCGTGGTTACCTCGTGTAACCGGTTCGCCATCGTTCTATTTCCTCATCTGAATCAAATGTGCAGGAGCTTCTGTACTCCCACGAAATTCTTCCATCCATTGTAGGATTTACCCAGTCCTGTTCTCGAACGGTTATCTTGTAGATACAGTCTAGTTCTTCGTCACTCTTGTCATCGCGTATTGGCTCTGTATAGTCTGCTCCCTCTGTAGATTCTAAAGGCACCACTACGCGTAGTGACTTTTTCTCAAAAATCATTTTGCGCTTCTTTAGATTTATCACTCCGTTCATATCAGTGGCCCAATCTATTCCCAGTATTGCGGGATAGGGATTGTTGTCATCGACAATCTCTATCACCTTGAAATCTGCAAGCGCGCTCGCACCTTCAATATCTATTGTTATCCCCTGCAATCTTCCCATCAGTAGGATCTTTTGTTGGTTTTCCATTCTCAGTTGAATGGGAGACCATTGCAACGCAAGCCTAACCATGTGATCCCATGTTTACTTTGGCAGCACATTCAAGTTCGATCCTAGATTGAGAATTACTTGATCCATTTCATACTCCCCGATTTGTGCAGTCAATCGCATTTCCCTTCCTGTTTGTGATGTATGTTTCCCGAGCTTCCGGACTATGTGAGGTTCTCCTGACCTAGTGCACCTAGTGATAGGTTCCTGTAGTCCTTTCACAGCCTTGCTGTCGCACAACAGCTTCATACATGTCTCCAGAAAGGTAGTGATCATTGAAAGATCCATCTCCGGCCCTAGTTGATCCTTACTACCTGAAGTGGAGGCCTCCGTGAAGCTCTTCTTAGCTTCCATGAATGTCACCTTCATGCACTCGAAATCAAATTTAGGTTCCTTTATAGGAGCCTTATGAACCCATGCACTTTCTTTAGGCTACTTACCTTTGTCTTCTCCTATCATGATACCACTTCTGAGCACTATGTTTACATTCGGGTCCTCTTCGCGCAGCTTAGACCTCATCATCTGCAAATTCTGAGTTGGGAGAGGCTGGAGTATCCCTTTATCACGCATCCTCACTATCAGTGTAAAATCATGGGCATAATTCCCTGGTCTTCTACAATTTTAACAAATGAGTTGTCTGCGACCCCTTCCTAGTCTAATTCCACCTCGACCTCGTCTGCGCCCCTGAAATCCAGCACGCACCATCCCTACATTTGGATCGAGGGCTCGCGTTTTGGTCTGTACTCCATAGGCAGGAGTCAAATCGATCATCATCTCGTAACTTTTGCAGGTGCACTCATCATGGCCTACCGACCTACAGAAATTACAAAACAATTGTTGGGACATCTACGTATACTTCTGCAATAGATGATAATAATCTGTAGCATGTTTTCTTCCTATCTGACAAATTGTGCACCATAATGCAGGTGCCACACTTGGTCCTTCTTGTGCCTCTGGTCTTAATGGCATCAGCCCTCCTGCTGCCAAGTAATTCATGAAGATTGGACAATGGTCCTTGTCATGCCCCTCTTCTTTGCATTTTATGCACCATACCTCCTCGCGAGCCTCTGGCCAAGTTATCTTGTCCTGTTTCAAACTCTGCATTTCTAGACACAAATTTTGTAGTTTCGTGTGGATGTTTGGACTCCCAGACTAGGATCTTGTAGTGGGGTTTCATGCAGTCTCATTGCAATCTCCAAAGCTTCGGCCTGGGTGGATAACTTCTGCTGCGACAGTGCCATCCTTAGATGTGGTGTTAGTGATGCTACAAACCATGCGCAGTGTTGTCCATCCGTCAAGGTCATGTTGGCTTCGTTAATCATACTCTTCAATCTCTAGTCCAGATCCCATGGATTCTCACTTGGAAGCATCGCGATCTCCTTAAACCCGATAATCGATTGTGTCTCCAACTTTGGCCTACTAAATTCCTTGTTCCACGAGGCCTGGATATCTACGATCCCCGCGTTTGGATGGTCATTAGAATGCTTAATGTACCATGTTAGTGCACGATCCTGCGACGCGCTCACCAACGTTGACTTCTTTATATTTTCATCCATGACTCCTTGTGCTTCCCATACGGCCCTTACCACGAACCAAAATTGGTCTAGATCTTCATTCCCTACTCCCCTGAATACCATCAATTTTATCGTGCCTGCCATATTGAACTGTGGTGGTGGCAAAGGTGGTGTGGGTGGAGATGGAGGTGAAGATGGTGAGACTGGTAGTGGTGTAGGTGGAGGTGGTAGGCATGGAATTTGTTGCCTTATCATACTGACCGCGCTTCTCGAAGAAACTTCCGCAAGCTCTTCCTCGCTTTCCTGCCGAGGCAAAATCAAGGGGTTATTTTCTATCTCTGTGCTACCTTTGTTTCTATAGATCCTCCCACTTCACGTAGCCCCAAACATAAATTTATATGAATAACTCGCTTTTCACACAATAACATCTTAATCTAAATGTTCAAAGATTTAATGTACTTACCTTGTGGTCCTTTGAGGAAGCATTGTTCCGCCTCATTGTAGCTAATTGTCATGTCTAATGCGAACTCGATGATAAACCCCCCATAATTCGATCGAGTAAATGGTACACAGCGCATGCAATCTTATCTTCCAATGCTTCTAGTTTGTACACTAATTTTGGAGTCCATATAATCGGTTTGTTGAGCCTACACCTTCCCTGATTGTCTACTAGCTTTGTGATCCACTCATACAACTCAAAGGGAAAGGATGCAAAGAAAATTTCATGGATTTCCATATATAAGTAGCACTCCAACCACTATTCCTTTTATACTCACAGATTCCTATTTTCCTGTGCCATGAACTCATGAATCTTTCTGACTAACCACCCTTCAATTTCTTTCTTCATTGGATTCCAATGACACGACATCGGACAACCCTTATGCAGATCTCGGTCCCAGCAACTGAACCATTTGTTGGCTTGTTGGGGCCTGACCTAGGTTCAAAGGTGATTTAGCCAAACAAATCTCAGTACTACTGGCCCTTTCGGCAATAGTCCGCTGAGCGTGAGCTGAGGTCTCACCAGCAGTAGTATGGGAGGGTTCTAGAACCAGGTTTGCACACCCTGGGGATGTTTTATGGTTTCAAGTGGTCTGTGGTTCGACCCTGCACGCACGTCACTATGTGCGCTTACCCGTACCTCATAGCCTGGGATGCTACCTTTGTGCAACCCTACTTGAGGGCGAACAATGTTATTACCAAAATCCTTACTAGTAACCCAATATTAGTTGATTAACTTAGCTTATTTGTATGCTTTTAGTTATACTTAACAACATTTACCATTCATACAAATGTGCATAGTAAATAAACAATATAATTTCAAATGATATCAAACCGGTAATAACACAAAAACAGATACATGGAATTCAGATAAAACTTCTCTTTATTATTCTTCTTCCTTGGTTACAGACTCGACTCTGCCCTGCACACTCATCTATGGACTCTACTAGGCATCTGTGCACTCATCTGCAGAGCCTCTTCCTACTACTATGACCCAAGATACTTAGACTCTTGCTCTATGCTTGTTATCTTATTCTATTCATCAAATTCCATTTCTTTCATTCGTTTCTTTACAACTTAGGGCCTCGCTCTATTTATACAATCCCATGGTCTACGGAGCATGGGTAGGCTGACACTACATTCAAAACTTAGGCAGGACAACCTTATGACTCTACCATACAATTTGCACTTCGCACTCGCAATTTGCGAAGTATTTACAACAATAACAACTCAAAACTTTGGCTTTGAGCCCCAAAGCATGTTGTGGGGGGATTCCATGCCCAACAATTTGTCATGGCCCTCAATTCCAATCAAGGCTCCCTAGGATATCCAAAAGTTTGAAGGGAACCTAAGATAGGACCCTACTAACCACATTAGATCATTTCACACATCTTCCATTCACCTATTTTAATGCATAGTGACTAGTGTTGAAACAAAATGGTACATCGACTAGCCATGTGGCACTGATTTTATGTTCTCCACTATCATGAACACTTTTATTTCATGCTTTCAATTACCTATCCTCCATGATACTTGCATTGATATTTTGCACTCATGTCACCAGACCACTTCCACTCCAATAAGTGACCACATTCAGGAGTGACATAGACAATGGATCTTCTACAAAGCTATGGAGATTAATGACCCATTCTTTATGGATTTGTTTTTGAAATCCCTCCTTCCTACCATTTCCAAGTATTTTGCATCAAAATTATGTATAATGATTTTATTTAAAATGCTATGAAATATTATTTGATCTATGCCCAATTGGGATACCTATACATTTTCATACCTGATACCCCATGCTCTTTCCTAGGTTAAAATTAAAAACCAGGGACATCCCATGCCACCAATGGTGTGATTTAATCTATTGCATGTCACAAAGCTTCTTCATGTCCACCATCACAAGTGGGATATGGCTAGCCTTTGGGGGAACCAATACCCCTTACACGTATTCCCTTATTCCTTCTCACATTTTTTCACAAGGGTGTATTAGTACCTCATACATCTATATCCATAAACATTATCTTATGCTCATCCCACCTACCAAATAATAATAGTGATCCCTTATTATCTATTCCCATGGCTAAGTGCTTCATCCCCTCCCTCACTAGCACCTTAGGCTCCCATGCCTTAGCAAGGTCAAGTGTATGCCCATCAAAATGATACCAATCTCCCTAATCCAAAGAAAAGGAATAAAGGGGATGAAAAAAAATTCAAAAATTTAGGGAAATCTAGTAAAGTATGGCTAACAACTCAATTCCAACCCTAGAGGAAGCTTGAGTACCAAAAACTAGCACCATGGAAATAAACCCAAGTAAAACAAGGTTATTGGAATGAATAAGATGTGTGCCTATTGTGGTAATTATTCCCATTATATGCATGATTGTCTTGTCCTCGATATGTGTAGGTTATAGGAAATGCAAGAGACTGCTAAGTGAAGTAGCCAACCACCTTATACCTCAACTTAATTTCCTTCACAACTAGTTATGCTTTGGAACCCATTCCTTAGCCTTGGGTACATGGGAACTAATGATAACTGAATCTCTCCCATCTTTCCACCTCCCAATCAAGCTAGGAATGAAATTTATCAAGCATTGATGATGTATTTTTCCAATGTCAACCTTTCCACTTGGTGACTGTTATGAAACCAGCTCACAAAAAAATAAAAAATATAGATCAACGACTTAAAAATCAACCTCTTCAAGGGGGAAACCTCCTTTACATTACACAAATGAACAATTCTTGGATGATACAAATGAAAATACCTCCTTTCTATATATAGGAGTCTAAGGGGTCCCAATACAATCAGAGTCTACATAACAATAATATTATAGGGGCACAACAATAACAATAGTGGGCTTCCATGGGGCATAGTAATAGCAACATGGCGGCACAATAATACAATAAGGGGGTTGCACTAATAACAATAAGGGGTTACACTAGTAGTATATGGACCTAACATGCCCCTCTCCTTCAAAAAGTGTTGTCCTCAATGCTTTAGTAGTTCTGGATGCTTATGTACAAAATTCTCATCCTTTCATGTGGAATCTTCAGCGGTTAAGTTCTTTCAATTGATGAGATACTCTAAAATTGATCAATTCCATAGCTGTTGATTTCTTGTTTTTGTGACTGCTTCTCATTCCAATGTGATTTTTCCTTCCTCGTCAAGTACTATCAATATTGTTTGAACTGGGATCTTCTCACCTATAACCTTCTTTAAGCATGAAACATGGAAAACTTCATGCACTCGAGAAGATGTAGGAAGCTCCAATTTTTATGCCATAGTACCAATATTTTGTAACACCTTGTAGAGAACATAATACTTTGTTGATAATTTATTATCCTTCTTATATTGCTTGAGGGACATTTTTTCGTATGGTTATAGTCATAGAAATACCCATTCACCTACATCAAAACATCTTTTGCTACGATGTTGATATGCCTATTGTTTCATTCTATTCTGCGTCAAAGTAAGGTTATCATTTATGAGTTTGAGAACTTTTTGTTGATGCTCGTTGTGATCTTCCACTGCTTGAACCTTAGAATTTTTTTCTAAAGATGATGTGATGGACGGTGGATGGTATCAATAAAGTTCCATAAATGGGGTGATTTTTGTTATAGTATGGAAGGAAGTGTTATACCATCATTCATCCAGAGGCAACCACTTGACCCATTTTTTTGTTTATTAGATACAAAGCAAGGAATATATCCTTCCAAACATTTGTTCACTATCTCAGTTTTCCCATCAGATTGAGGATGATAAGATGAGCTATGAGCTATCAGAGTACCCAAATATTCTACCACTTATACTCCAAAGGAACATTTGGATATTTTTTCATATAATTTTTCTCCTCCAATAGTTTGAACACCATGTCAACATGTTGAACATGATCCTTCCAAGACTTGTTGTAGATTAGTATATCATCAAAAAATACTAACAAAAATTTTCTAAGGATGGGTTTGAAAATGGAATTCATCGAACCTTGAAATGTAGAAGGTGCATTGGTAAGGGCAAAAGGCATGACCAAAAATTCATAATGACCCTCATGAGTTATAAATGTTGTTTTGGGAATATCTTTAGTCTTCATTCTGATTTGATGATATCCTGAATGAAGATCCAACTTTGTGAAGTAAATTTCTCCATGTAATTCATCTAATAATTCATCAATGACAGGAATGGGAAATTTATCTTTAATAGTAATCTTTTTGAGCTCCCTATAATCTGAACACATGCACCATGATCCACCCTTCTTGTGTACTAATACCATTGGAGCAGAGAAAGAACTTTTACTAGGTTGAAGTATACCAACCTCTAGCATTTCTGCAACCATACGTTCAATTTCACTCTTTTGGCCATATGGATAACTGTAAGAGCCAATGTTTGGGGGAAAACTTCTTGCAATCAAATTAATAGCATGATCATGATCACGAATAGGTGGGAGGCCTTTGGGAGCCTCAAATACCTTGGAATGATTGTCCAAAACGTTTTTGAGATCTGGAGAAATAGATGATTTCGATGTGGGAACCTCTAGTGAACATAATTGTGTAATTACACCCCGTTGTTATTTCTTTAGAAGATTTTTCATCTTGTTAGAGCTGATTATCCTTCCCAGTTTTCCTTCGATACCCCTTAATTCGACTTCCTTTTCTTCCCAAAAGAATTTCAAGAAAAGTTCTTGAAAATTAAAAGCTATCATACCCAAAGATTGTAGCCATTGGACTTCTAGTACAACATCTGCACCACCCATTGGAATGGAAAGAATTGGACTACTCAAGACATATTCTCCAATGCATAACTTGATATTATGGCACTTTCTAGAGAAATTTATGGTTCCTCCACTTGCAACCATTACTTGACACTCTAGTGCTAGATATAGGAAGCAATTCAATTCCTTGGCTATCTTACAATGAATAAAATTATGGGTACTACCCAAATCAATCAACACTATTACCTTTTTCTTCTTGATATGCCCTTCTATATTGAGAGTTTGAGGAGTGGTAATTCCTTTTAATGAATTAAAAGAAATGGTCAAATTCATTTCTTGTTTCTTTGGGATTTTCCTGGTGTATACCCTCTTCTTTTGACATTTCTTGTTCCTTTTCTTGCTCCTCTTCCCCATCTATGTAAATTAATTTATTCTCCACACACTTGTGACCTTTAGTGTATTTTCTATCACAATTGTAACAAAGCCCTTTTGCTCCTTTTTCTTCCAATTTTTGTGGTGTCAACCTTGTAGGTCGTGAAAGGCTAGGAGAAACAACACTTCCATATCTATAGTTGTGAGTGGTAGGCTTCCTTGTTGCCATAATTTTTCTTTCCATTTTTATTTCCAAACTGACTGCCTTCTCCAATAAATCAGGTTCCCAAAGGCAAACCTCATGTTGGATGTTATCCTTTAAAGTAATTTTATCAATTAGCTAAAAAAGGTGTTGCTTTTTGTATCCTCATAACGTGTTATCATTTCTTCCATAAAAATTTCCCAAGTGACAAATTGTTTACGAGAGAAAAGCCATATGTACCATACAAACTGATTTGGTTCCAAATATAAAGTTGCAATGCGTACCTTTTGTGTGTTTTGCACAATATGGAGATTGAAATATTGCTCCATCTGTAGTATCCATGTTATAGGATCATTTCCATCAAACTTCCTCATATCGATCTTTGGAACATGGTGAGTCTTCAATCTAATGTTGGAGTCTATGAAATCATGACTAACATTTATGTTGTTCTCATCATGAGTTTCCCTTACTACCCTTTCACCATTAGTAAGCATTTCTTGTAGCAACTTTGTCAAATTTTTCATCAAATATTCCATTTTACCTTTAATTTTTTCTTCTATACCATACATCTTAGCTTCCATGCCCTTTGAATTCCTTCAAACTAATTTTTCAACCAAACTTATGAAAAACTTAAAAAAACTACACACCTTTCTTCACTTTGTAGGAGCTCGATGTTGCATTTGTTGTATCTCTGTAATTTCAGATCTCCAAGGTTTGAAATTACATCCTACATTCGCCCTATGAGTCCTATTTGCAACCCTGCAATTCTGATCAAGATTGTATTCTCCAAGGAAGCATTATGCTAAATCTCCCACGATGACATGATTATAGACTGGTTCAGTAGAGTGAACCTGTATGAAGTTCCACGTGTCACTGTTTCGAGCCGACATATAGAAAAATACAAGCCATCCTCTTTCTATAACCTTTTACAAAATTTAAATCTTATTCTTAGAAAGAAATTTATGACGTGTTTCCCTAGGTCACATGTTTGGGATGTAATTCGGGATCCTGAAAAAACCCTGAATGTCTTGGACCATATATCAGTAAATATAGCGAGAAAAGATATGAAATTTAGGCCCAAGCTTCATCAAGATTTCAGCTCAAATGGGTTTTAATTTCATAGTATGAACCTTCATATACAACAAATTATAGCGAAAATTCCATGATGACCTGTTTGCGATGGAATTTTGGATCTTGCAAAAACCCTAATTTCCTCAGATCATATCTCTGCAAATATAGCAAGACAAGATCTAAACTTTGGACCTAAGGTTCAAAACGATTTCAAATCAAATGGGTTTTATTTTTATCTTCTGAAATTGTGTAGATAAAACGTTACATAGGAAATTCTGTGATGACCTATTTGGAGCAGCGAAACTCTAGAAGCTAAACCTTTGATACCAAATGTTATGAAACCAACTCACAAAAATATAAAATAGATAGATCAACGACTCAAAATTAAGCCCCTTCAAGGAAGAAACCTCTTTTACATTACACAATGAACAATTCTTGGATGATACAAATGACAAGACCTCCTTTCTATATATAGGAGCCTAAGGGGCCCAATAAAATCAAAGCCTACATAACAATAATATTGTAGGGGCACAAAAATAACAATACTGGGATTCTATGGGGTATAATAATAACAACATGGGGGCACAATAATATAATAATGGGGTTGAACAAATAACAATAAGGCATTACACTAGTAGTATAGGGACCTAACAGTTACATCAATACATTCCTCCACATGAGACACATCTGAAACCATCCATAGAACCTCCATCATCAACAAACAAATAGACTCTACAAATCCCTTAACCAATAGTTGAGAAACAACCTAACATCATGCCCTTTTATGAGTTTCTCATATGTATAGCATAGTATTTGACTTTCGCCTAATCCCCCACTACCATGTTAAGCCCATAAGTCCTGTAGATATGCCCCCTAACAACACAAGGCTCTAATTTCTACTTTTGGGTGTTATCTATCCTTCCAATGATCACATGATTGTATTCAATGTTGATAATGTATTTTCTCCTTATCTGCCCTCATCCCTTGATTTCAAAGTTCTAGTGTCCATCAAGAATGCCATTATTTAGTGATTCATCATAGATGAAGGGGAATCAACATGTGTTATGTCTTTCTTCCCAAGTTTAGCGAAAGTTTGAATCAGGCAAACTATTACCATCTACAACCACATTTAAATTGTGTGATGGTCACCTCTTCTAGATAGAAATATTGTACAAAAACTACCCGGTTGAGCTAGCTGGTAAGCACGTATTAACTTCTTTTGGGGTTATTGTTCATCATTTAAAATATAATCTCCTATTAGAACATAATTCATATAAACCATGAAGGGGGTATGCTCTTCCATCTACCACACCATGAGATTCCCTCATAATGAGAAGATTTCCACCATTGGAAAACTTACATACTACAATCCTAAGCCTTATGTTCATCCTAAAAGTGTCATTTCCTCAATGGTTGGAAACCACACTATGCCTTATGTGACTGAGATTAGCTCAAGTTTACAAACACTACTCGTTTCTTGGGGCATATTATGGTCCACCTCCTATTGCACTACACCTAGCACCTTTCAATTGTGCATGGTGTTTGGGTCCCAAGGTTCTCAAAATCCAAGGCCCTCTTTCTACCATCCAACTCCTCAATGCTCTAGCCCTGCAAATTAAACACATGTAACTAGGGCTGTTCACCCTGGTAACTATCCATTTTTTCATATAGAATTCTTATTTCACCTATAAGAGTGTTTAATAAGCCCATAATGGCCACATTGATTTTATCCAACATCACTTTGGGGACTCAAGATTGGTACATTGACCCTCAACATCCAATCCTCCAAAACACCTAAAACCTTATGCAACTTTCACACCCATCCAAACTATTCATGTTTTTGTGATAAAAAAATTTCAATCACAAGAAGCTCTTGTTCCATGAAACTTTCCTGAGACTCACTAGACAAATGTGTGTGAAAATATCAATGAAAATCCTTAATGGCCATTACATTCATGCATAACAACTCAAACAAATGGCTTGAAGAAGTGAAATTGAGCCATCGCAGGATGGTTATGGGTGCTGGATCTGATTCCATAAGTGGATATTTAACTTCTTCTCAAAGAGATTTCTCCTAGAAAATCCAATCAAATAATCCTTCAAACAAACACAACCAAAAAGGAAAACAATTCCTTTCATAGAGGGAAGATTAGAGTGAATAAAACATAAACATTAACATGATAAACATGGTAGGTATAGAAGGGAAACATATAGTTTGATTATTAAACTAAAATATAATGATATACTTCAAGGAAATAAGACCCTCCTCTCAATATTGCAGTCCTAGTCTCCTCCTCTAGCAAAGGATGGCCTCCACAATTTAGTAGAGCTCTCACGCTATATCATAATCTTGTAATCTACTTTCCCTTTGACACGACTAGTATATATAGGCCTTTTTCCCTAATTGGGTGAATTCATATGGATTCTTAAGTGTAATATAAGTTAGGAAACTTCTACAATAATTTCCCCTAGAAAAATAATAAATCAAATTAGTCGAGCTCATCTCCTCGGCAATTAGCAATACCATACGGCTCAAGACTAGCGCTAGTTGCAAAAGGATAATTTGTGCCAGTGGCCATGACTATACATTATTAATGAGGGGACTAGCATAAGATATATGATGGGCCTCTAAATTAGACATAAATTAAGGCCCACTTGACCATCCTTCAGCACATTAAACCTCTATTTTTGCATTAGATAATTTATTTTTAACTTTAATGTGTTCATTAGGAAGGTTTATGGATAATTGTATATTTGTGCCTAATATTATTTATTTGGTGGAATATTACGAGAATATTGGGGATATTATGGAGATTTGGAGGAGGATATAATCTAGGGATCTTCTCCCTACTACAGGAGGATCAATATTAAATAATAAATCAACAAGATATTGTGGAATTATGGCATAGATTGTGGAGCTCCAATAATTGATAAAATATGGGAATATGTTCCCTTCCATTTAATTCAGATTCCTAGTATTGGGAACCAGATCCACTAATCAAGAGATGTTGGTGGGGAAAGCCTCCTCCTTTCATGGGGAATGATTCCTATGTATAGATTCTGAAAATTCTCTACAAATATCACTCTAAGACCATGTAGAAAATCTGACTGTAGATTAACTCGATAATGCAATATAAATCAAAGAAAAATAGTATAACCTACTTCTACTATCAATTTACGGAAGCTTAAATATTGAGCTGAACAATATAACCAGAAGAAGAAGAATCAATCGCACAATACACATGAAAATACTTTGGGGAAGCCTCAGCTAAAAACCCCACTATCTGTATTAACATACAATGTGGAAATACATAGGCATTATAAAAAGCTTTAGGTCGCATAAATAGCCAGCTCTCAATACAATCCTCAAAGATGCTCATAGGAAATCTTGGCTTCTCACAAGCCTTCTTCTCTGCCCACCAAGCTCCTATTTCCTTGTGTTGTTCCTCTGGGATGATTCTCACTTGACCAAGTGGAAAACTCATTTACCCAGTGGATGATCACCTCATCTCACACAAGGAATAATAATAAAGAAATGGTTTAATTATTTATTCTTAGAAGAAAATCAAATAAATAGTGGTTTATTTAATTATTCTTCATGGGTTTAACTATAAATTACTTTAAAAAGGTGGTTTATTAAGTAATTTATCACATTGAAAGAAATTTTACTATGGTAAAATTGGCTTTACATGGTGTACTTCAATCCATCTAGTAAATTAGGCTAGATAATCAATTTCTCGGTGATAATAGATTGCCCCCCAATGTACGAGCATTAGGAGCAAAATATATGACCGAAGTACATCGTAAAGACACAGTCACTTAGACAACACAGGACAGTCAAGGGGAGAGAGAGAGAGAGAGACCAATGAAGTTGAATATGAGAGAGGATAGTGGCAAAGGGGGCGAGACTAATGCAAGTGTCCTTTTATGTTTGTGTTACAGGACCTCAATGAGGCGGGGGAGGCATACCAATACCCACCAAGATAACTTAGTACAAAAATAATGGTTCGCCCAGAAACATGAAACTAAGCAATGAAGTACATGTTGAATGGGACATGACATGCTGGCATAATAGAGCCAGAAAATAATACAATGTCTCCCATATACATAATGTACCTGGAAAAGCATGAGCTAGAACTGAATACAATAATATATGAGTACATGAGATACAAAGGCCCTTCCCTCAAAAAATGGGTGGGAGGGAGGGTAGAACAACTGGAGAAGCCCTGTTGAACAATGAAGAGCTCTGCAAAATTGAATGGATCATCTAGAGGATATGTGCATGTAATGAACACTGTGATGGGTAGGAACCGAACCCATCAACTATGTGGAACTGAATCTGAGGATGTAGCATAGTAGGTATGCATCTGGGCATGTGGGGGCTACTTGAAGGGCCATCCCCTCATGAGGTGTGAAACATCTCACACACACCCGGGAATCACTGATACAATCTACTGCATCACTGGAACATTGAGTGTATGGATCATGAACATGATACAATCAAGTCAAAGGTAAATAATGGGACCCTATATGCAATCCAAGGCGTCGAACAAGAATGGAAGTTGGAACCGAGATACACCACCGTCTAGGACGTTCTTCTAGAATAAATGCACTGTTGTTGACAAAATAGGGCCTGTGATATATGAGGCAATGAGGATCCTCAACTGAAGCACGAGGGAAAATAGTAATATGATGGATGGAATGACACCAAGGATAATGGGGAAATGGGACTGAGGGACAAACAAATGACTTCCCTTATCAGAGCATAAAGTGCATGGTTGACCTGGCAGCAACTGACTCAACTCCAGAGGGGATGCAGACAATATGAATGGGGGCAAAAATGGTCAACATGGAATGAATGGTATGAAAATATGGATGGAGTACTATGAACGATATGATGGGACATGAAATAGACTCCAAGAATGCAAGGGTGACTCATCACGGATGCTCTGAACAAGCGTGAATCGATGACGCTGCCACAAAGACTAGGCCTAGTGGGGACCATGAAAACATGAGTAAATGATGGTTACTCATGACGAAAATAAACATACGGAATGAAAAGTATTAAGAGGGGGTGAACCTCAAAGTACATGTGTCGCTTTATGAAGAAAGTCAATTTTGAGGGGCAACGAAGTGACCTTTCTTGGAAAAATGGTTTCCTAGTGAAGTGTCAAATCATCAAACACTGAGGAAAATCAATTTTAGAGCTCGGTGAGAGATTTCCAATAGTATTTATTGTTCTTCGAACTGATCTACGATCTAATCACAATGGGCGATAGAAAAATTGAGGATTTTTCTATAAAAGGATGTTTTCCCTCCAATTTGGATTCATTTTGTAAGTTGTGGTGAATTTGGAGAGGAGGAAAAGGCCCTAAATCTTGTGGAGATCATAGTGGACAAATAGACCATCGGAATCAAGATCTACAACTTTCAGGCAAGTGGCCTTAATTATCTAAAGATGGCCTTAATGCTTCTTGGAATGATGGTTCCTGATGAAGAATTAAGGAAAGAGGAAAACGAGAATGAACTGCTAGAGGAGGTCTAGAATCATCCTCACCCATGAAGTCAAACATGGGGACTATGTCGACATAGAGTAGAATATTTGAATATATGGTATCAAATATCTACGATATGTAATGTGCATATGCCTCACCGGAGAGGCCGGTAAGACAAACAATCCAAGGAATGGGAGGATAATCGACCATACCTAGATCCAGTGGGATCTAGGCCGAGACTTAATTGAGAAGATGGCTAGGGTAAATCCATCATGACCCCAAGCATGGGATGCTAATCTGGTATACAAAGGTGGGAATGATGCCCCCCTAGTAGGAGGAGTTTGTGGAGCGCCATTGTGTTATGAGTGCTTGAAAAATGGATTAGGCATCTCGGCCCAGCTTGGCACGAGGTACTCCAAAGGAGATGCAAGGGCCTATGTGCCCCCTAGTATGCTATAGGTGTATTATATGTATTTATAGCTATTTGCTCCAAACACTTGTATGATACATAATATGATTATGAATGTTTATATGACGATGATGATTCGCCATTTGTTTTGTTTATGGTTGTCTTTTATGATATACATGTGATAAATGCCAATCTAGAATGTTGTTTGCAATGGTATCTACACAATGATATTGGGCTCTAGGAAAATGACTGAAAGTAATGGTTTCAAATTCACATACTAATATCTTCACTATGAGATATTTTCTAAATAGGACTTGGCTATGCACATGATACACGCCATTCAATTGCATGACAAGTAGCAAGGAATCTAAACCAACATGAAAATGAAGGATGCGATGAGAAAGGGCATCGACTAACAAACCTATAATTGCATCATATTTGGCCTGATTATTGGTGGCAGATCCAATACACACTCCGTTTGAAAGGACTAACATATGCAAGGGGGTAAAAATGGCCCAGTCTGCCGAGGCTAGATTCTAGGTGAAGTAACCTGCACTGTCAGCATGATTGATATACGGTGTGGATGATGGATCCATTTGAAAGGCGAAAAAGAAAATGGATGAGATGATGCAATCTACCCAACTACATGGCAGAAATAAAGACACGCAAATCAAAGGGATGTGCTATGAGCAACATTTCTAGAGGTAGAGCGCATTAGGAGAATTAGGAAGGAGATGACCATCAAAATCCTCTTGAAGAAATGCCCCCTTACTCAAGAGTAGGGGTAATCAGGGGTAGACATAGCTTCCATGGTGTCCTCATCAGGTTGGGAGATGGGTGGATGGGAGGAAGGCTGACTATATGATGTGGTGACATTACCTGGTGCATCAACCTAAGGAATAAGGTTCAGATACACATTGTCTTGAATGGTAGATGACAGAATGGTAGACGGAGGGTCTACTGATGTTGAGACCTCAGATTCTATCGAGAAAGATGCGATAAAAATGTGGGCAGCAACCTTGGGAAGGTTTTCTAGTGAGGAACTTAAGGATGACGACAGGTTAAGAAAGGGGGTATAGAGGGCCAACCAATGTCATGGCGTATGGGGTAATTTATCAATTGTTTTAGATCTGGTAGACTTAACCCAGCCATAAAGGGGAGCATGGGGCCTGCCAGAACATTTCCTGAGACTGTTTCAGCTGATGTGACCATAGGTATAGAACCGGAGCCGCCACTAGGTTGGGTTCCAGCTCTAGTTGTGGGTCCAGACATGGTGATGACATGTGGTGAAGGAGGTTTAGAATCATATGAGGAATGAGAAAGACTAGGAGAAGGGTCGGGATGGGGACTCAAAGGGATATGAACTCGAACCTGGTGGGGAGGAGTAATACACCCAAGCAGAAATTAGGGGTGAAGGCCTAATAGTCTCCGGACTAACGCCTTGGTGGCACAATGATGGAAGTATACACGAAACACAGAAAAGGTGAAGGGAGATCAACAGTATATCTTTTGTCTCTGATGTGGTGAGATAAATTTATTATGTTAAGTCTTGGCTTGGTGATGTAAACCAAGCATCCTTCGCTTAAGGTGTGCTTGTGTGTGACTGGGATCAAATGAGTCCAAGTTGCTGGAAAGTGGTGCAGCAATAGTAAAAAAATAGAGGGGAAGATCACTACAAAAATATAGGGAGATGGGTGGAACACCTAAGGCAACCGATGGGACCCTAAGGGAAAGAAAAAACAAGTTTAGATGTGAAATCATGGATGCTAGCAACCTATCTTATCAGATCTAGAACAAAAGGTTACAGATCTGGAAAATGTGGTTCAAAGTGTTGCAGAAACTCAGACTTCTCACTCAGCTAAAGTCCTCCTAGAAAGCTGGAAGTGTACTAGAAGCCATAATGGAGGCTAAATTCGACTTCAAAGAGTAAAATTGAGTGGATCAATGCTTAAGCAGGATGATATAGAGCTTACACACCCAGCACATAGCTCTCAGAAAAACCCAGAAATGGATCTAAGAAAAACCCTAAAACCCAGAAATTGCAGGTTTTGACCTATTTTTTGATGAAATCACACCTTTTGGGTTGAAAGCTACATTATGGAGCCCAGATCACACCTTTTGGGTTGAAAATTGCGATTTTTGTTGCAAGACTCTCAGTCTACAAATTTTGGAAAAAAATGTCACCTTTGCCGTGGCTGGTTCCTGTGACCTGCAGAAACGACCAGAAAGCTTACAGATGTCAAAAATTTATCAGATATAGGGTTAAAACACTAGGAAACATAAATAGAATTGAAAAAATAATAAACCCTAAGCTGAAAACCAAAGGTCACCCAGGATTTTGGATTTGAAGTATAAAACCCAGCGGAGTCGCCAATTTGTTGTACTGTCTTCTTCTCAATGATGTACGAAAAGAACCCACTTAAGATTGTGGATGACAAGAAATCTCAACAATAGAAATGATTGCTAAACATTGTAGATCTATAGCTATTGATAGAAACAAAACCTGCCAAAATTATGATCTATGCTAAAATCATAGTTAAACAGTGAAAGAAAGAGTAATAACCCCAATTATCCAATGGAAACCAGATATGTAAAGAATAATTTTATAATAACACCTATGAAGAGAACAATTAAATGTTACCAGTGCCCCTCTATGGGATGGGTTCTTGGCTATCCTCAAATGTTTTCAGCTTCTGTAGAGTCTCTCCCCTCTATAATGCATAAACCCAGCAAAAATATGGTGTGCGAAAATGAAAATAATCAGAGTTACAACAGTGAGTGCAACAATGAAAATAATCAAAAGTGAATAATGAATGGAAAACCCTCCTATTCATAACAAAATATTGAGTTATCCTCAAATAATGAGCAATAATAAAATATTATTGATCCCATTCTTGGAATAACCACTTGGAATATTTTATTATATTTAGTTAGGAGGGAAAAAGTATTTAAACTCTTATTTAGAAATAATAAATAAATAAATGATTTATTTATCATCTCAAGGAATTAGTTAAGGAATAATAAACAAATAATGATTTATTTAATTATTCCTAAAGGATTTAGTCAAATTTAACAAAGAATAGTAATTAATTAATGATTAATTAGTTATTCTTAGAGAAAAATAAGAAAAATAATGGTTTATCTATTTATTTTTCATGATTGGCTCAAATTTAACAAGGAATAATAATAAAACAATGGTTTAATTAATTATTCCTAGATTAAAATCAAATAAATAGTGGTTTATTTAGTTATTCTTCATGGGTTTTACTATAAATTACTTTAAAAAGGTGGTTTATTAAGTAATTTCTCACAGTGAAAGCAATTTTACTATGGTAAAATTGGCTTTACATGGTGTACTTTGATCCATCTAGTAAATTAGGCTAGATGATCATTTTTTTGGTGATAACAACATGGTTCACCCAATTTGGGCTATGTCCACAGAGAAACAGTTAGTCCTTCCTTTTATATTATCCAGCAAAATGAAGAGATACAACCTACAATAGATCTGATGTAATTCCCTTTTCGCTCTCACACAATCTCCTCTCTCTTTCTCACTCAAAATACACATCTCCATAGCTGCAATACAATTCCCTCATATATAGCAATAGATTTCCTTCTAGGGAAAAAACCCTAAATTAAACATAACTTATACCGTCAGATTTTAGCCTAATGAACGGCCCAGATTGACTACAAAATTACACTGGTGGCATGCAAAAATGGGCAACGTTGCCGCCTCATTACAAATTTGGGTCCAATGTGGTGATACCTTTGAATAAAGAAGATAATCAGGATCCACATCAAACAATCTCCCACTTGGAGACTAATTATAGTAGCTCCACTACTGCTTCATTTGTTGGACAATGAATCCACTTTGGACCTGGCTATTTCTCATCTTCATTATCATACTTGAAGACAATTGAAACCGAGAAGAATCTTAGCTTCTCCCTAGTTATAACTTTTGTTAACATATCTACAAGATTTCGGCTAGTGTGTATCTTTTCCAGCTTCAATTTTCCATTTTCCAACACTAACAGTATGAAATGGTACTTAAGCTATATGTTTTTAGTCTTGGAATGAAATGCAGATTTATTTGCAAGATGTATGGCACTTTGGTTGTCACTGTATAACCTTCACAACTCTTGCTTCTTACGAATTCATCCATAAACCTTTGTAACCAAATCATTTCTTTACTAGCCTTTGTAGTAGCAACATACTTGTCTTCCATCATTGAGAGTGAAATAACACTTTGTAGTCTTGAAACCCAACTGACAATCATTCCACCTATAGTAAACACATACCATGTGGTGCTCCTCCTATTATCTCTATCATCCACCATATCTGCATCAACATATCCATGTGTAGCAATGTTTCAACCACAAAGGATAATGCTTGATTTATGGTACCTCTCAAATACCTAAGGATCCACTTCACCGTCATCCAATGTTCTTTTCTTGGATTGTTCATGTACCTGCTTACAAATCCCACTTCATGTGAAATATTAGGCCTTGTGTAGACCATTTCAAACATTAAGTTTCCAACTACTGATGCATATGGAACTTTAGACATATAAGCCATTTCTTCCTGAGTCTCGGGACAAACCTCCTTACTTAGTTTGAAATGGCTAGCCAAAGGTATGCTAACTGGTTTTTCATTCTTCGTATTAAATCTTTTCAACACCTTTTGTATGCACTCACTTTGAGACAATGTTAATTTGCGATTCTTCCTGTCTCTAGTTATTTTCATACCAAGGATTTGTTTTGCAGCACCACAATCCTTCATTGCAAATGAGTTTGCCAAATTTATTTTGAGCACATTTATTTCCTACTTGTTAGAACCTACAAAAAGAATCTCATCTACACAAAATAATAATATAATATAGCTTCCATCATTTTTCCTTTTGAGATAAACACAATGATCAGAGTGACATCTAGTATAACCTTGTTCAGACATAAACCTGTCAAATTTTAGATACCACTACCTTGGAGCCTGTTTTAAGCCATACAAGCTCTTCTTCAACCTACACATTAGTTTCTCCTTCCCTTTTACCTCATATCCTTGTGGCTACTGCACATATATCTCTTCCTCCAAATCCCCATGGAGAAAGGTTGTCTTTACATCTAACTACTCAAGATGCAAATCTTCAGCTGCCACTAGACTTAAAATAGTTTTAATTAAATTTATTTTAACAATAGGAGAAAATATCTCATCAAATGTTATACCCTTTTTCTATGCAAACCCCTTCACCACAAGTCTAGATTTATACCTTTTTCTACCTCCATCTTCTTCCTTCAACTTGTAAACCCATTTATTATCCAATGTTGTTTTACCTGCAGCTAGCCTGACTAAGTCCCAAGTCTAGTTATGTACTAAGGAGTCCATCTCTTCTTTCATGGATTTCTCCCACTTCTTCCTAGTTTCTACCTACATTGTTTCTTCATAACATTCTGGTTCACCAGAATCAGTCAACAATACATAATATAATGAAGGTGACTATCGTTCAAGGGGTCTAATTATCCTGGTAGATATTCTAATACCACTTTCTGGTGTTTGAGGTGCTTGTTGTTGTTGTTGTTCTAGCTGTTAATCATTATGATTTTTAGGCACCTTCACTTTTTCTGTGATCTCATCAAGCACTTGTATTCTCTATTTTCTTTTTCTTGTTCCTTTTCCTACATCTTATGCTTATACAAAACCTTTTCATTGAATATGACATCTCTTCTTGATCTGATAATGTGATCTTAGACAATTATCCAGGTATTACAGACTCATGTGCATGGATCTGCCTATGTTACTTTGTGTAATGGATTGATAAGATTACGAAATACATAGATAATGAAGCAGTTAATGAAACATAATAGACACACATAACACAACAAGATAATCAAGGAGTTCACCCAACACTCCTAGGCTACATCTCCTGGTCCAGCCTTCAGTGGTGACCCCTCTATTATGTCTTCAAAAACAAACTTTTACAAAAGTGAGCTCAATTTGAGTCTCCCACACAGATACGAACAACAAGGCTTTACTTGGATTCCCCAAGTCTTTCTAAGTAAACAGACTCTCCTCACTGACTCTCTGTCTCTGTTTTCTCTCTGTCTCAGCACTACTTGCCTCTGTCTTCTATTAGTTTGTGGCTTTAAAGCCAATCAGTGTTGTCTATTCGTTCCCCTTCTCGGGCTCTCTGGCTCGCGGCCTCTGTCCACTCGAATCCCCCTCTGAGCATTAGCAATCATTTCTAAACACCTTCAAGGATGGTGTCCACCTGTTCTGTAATGGAATGGACCATCGATGCCTTTGAAATCCCAAAAATGGTCATTCTCTATTTACACAAAGAAATACACGTAAAACTGTGAAAATCTACCAATCTATCGTTTATCGGATTTGAAATATTATAAATTCCACCTTATAACTCCTATCGGGCCCGCCTTTATATCGCTTATTTCATCTCCACCGTTGATCTGAGTGATCTAGATCCAATAGTTGAGATTCATTTCGGACAGCTCATACGTGCAAGGGTTAACCACCTGAAAAGGGTGGTTTTCTCTCTTCGACACCTGGACATGTGACAACCAGTGTATGGGCTCGGGCGGAGCTCGGCCAAAACCACTTACCACCTATAGCCCATGAGAAATCCCACTTGTTTCGAATCTCAAAACATATATACCTGCATGTATAAACCCTTTCAGGTCTGGTTTATCGCTTTATTCACATTTTCTTTTATTTTTCATTCATTTAACAAAAATGTGATTTACATTGAAAAAGCCCTTTTACCGAAATTGAAGTATTATCAAATTTCACCCATAATCCTGTTGAGTCCATTTTCATCGCATCGGCTCTTTGTTCTTTGCATTTCGTTTATTTAACGAAATCGCGAAATACAAAAGAAAACCCTATTTTCCGGAACTCAAAATATATATGCTTTTATTTATAATTGCATTAGGTCTGGCTGTCGTAGTCGCATGTATCGGGCCCCCTCCTTTGTGTTGCTTCAATGCAATATTGCGATGCGACTTGTCGTTATCGCATATCACATAAGCCCCCGAGTCGTTGTAAGCGCTCCCTTGTAATCTGCCGATGCGATATGGCGGGTTAACCTGGGCCGTCAACCTACGCGCTTGATCAACATTCATCGTTGACCCCGCTGATCGCTATCGCAACATTTATATGGTCACCTCCGATAACGTCCACCTACCTTCGTCGATTGTGATATGTTGATCAGATCTAGACCGTTGATCGGCCAGATCCGACGGCTCTTGTGAAAAGTTGTTTTAAACCTCCGATAGGCCTTATTTCACTATTTTTGTCATGCTTTTTCCTCCCAATAGTGTAATCCACCTTTTAAAAAGGTTCTTCTCAGGCGATAGTTTTGACTGTTTGAGTACTTAGAGGGTGTTTTGGATCCATTTTGGATCATGCCTTCCCACTGAAAAAGCTTTTGGACCACCAAAAGTTGGTTTTTAAGCATCAATCAAGTGAGGATACAACTTCCTCACTTGTCCAATCTCTATCCATCTTGCACTGCTTTGGTTTGAACCTTTGAGTCCAGTTCTGAGGTACTCAACATCCCCTCTGTGCATACTTCTCACCTTCCTATCTAGAACTGTATCTTCCTACAACTCATTGAGATATTCAGGCAACAGATCATCAATAGAAGGAAACTGACTCTACTCTTTGGGATCTTCAATCAATGAAGGTTCAAATAGTCTTAATTTCTCTGCATTAACTACTGAATAGATGTGCATGTAAGCTGGAAAATCAAGGCAAAATGCGTTCTCACCAATTTTCTCAAGTATCTTGAAAGGCCCATACCTTATTGGTTGCAGCTTCTTACCTTCACCTTGCATTTTGTCTTTGCTGATGTACAGCCAGACTTGATCACCAACCTGGAAGCCATGCTCAATTCGATGCTTATCATGCCTTGCCTTGTACTTGGCCTGGCTCTTTACCAGCTATTCCTGCACTGCGTAGTGAATTTCTTGGATCTGTTCAAGGAACTTGGTTGCTTTGTCCACATCATTGTGTCCATCAACTTCTATGTCTTTACTAAAGAAAAACCTAAGAGAGACCTTGGTGTAAAACCAAAACAAGTCTCAAAAGGAGATCTTTGTGTAGAAGAGTGCTTAGCATGGTTGTAAGCATGTTGCACATAACACAAATGTTCATCCCAAAGCTTGGGATGCTTGTTCCAATAGCCTCTGAGCAATTGGATCACTGTCTTGTTGACCACCTTTGTTTGGCCATCTATTTATGGATGAAATGTTGTGCTCTTTTTCAATTTGGTGTTCATCAACTCCCATAGACTAGACCAAAACTTCCCAACAAACCGGGAATCTCGATCAGATACAATAGAAGTGGGTAACCCAAAATGAACCCATACATACTAAAAGAACAACTTTGTTGTTTGTTCAGCTGTAATTTGCTTGTTACAAGGTATTAAAATACACATTTTTCTGAACCTGTCCACAATAACATATAAATAATCATTACCTTTTCTAGACTTTGGAAATCCCCCAACAAAGTCCATGGAAACACTTTCCCAAGGATGAGAAGGAACTAGAAGTGGAGTGTACAAGCCTAGTTTTCTATTGCTAGGCTTGCTTTTAGCACACATGGTACACCCTTTAATATATCTAGAAACTGTCTCATGCATTTTTGGCCAATAACAGAACCTTTGCAGCTGAGCAACTATTTTATTTACACCAAAATGACTTGATATTAGAGAAGTATGTGCTTCTTGGATTATGTTAACTCTTTCAATTTGAGGAATGCATAACTTTCCCAAATGATATAAGAGTTGGTCCTTAACATGATAATCCAATTCTTCTGCTTGTTTGCCATGACTTAAAGTTGCATATACATCTTTAAAATCTACATCTTGAGCATATTGTTCAATGTAGTTTTCATGCAATACTGAGTTGTGCTTAAGTATTGTAGATGCATTTATGATTGGTCTGGATAACATATCTGCAACCTTATTGTGTATGCCTTTCTTATATCTGATGACAAGATGAAACTATTGTAGAAAACCCATCCACCTATAGTGTCTTGATTTTTGCAATTTAGTTTGTGAGTATAAATGTTGAAGTGGTTGATGATCAGTATGTATAACTGTTTCTTTGCCCATTAGGTAATGTTTTCACTTTTTCACACTCTGTACTAATGCATACAATTCTTTATCATATGCAGGATAATTAACTACTACAGAATTAAATGTCTCAGAATTATAACATATGGGTTTACCATGTTGCATCAACACTACTCCCATGGCATCGTCATTGGCATCTGTTTCAATCTCAAATGGTCTTTGAAGATCTGGCAATGCTAGTACTAGTGTTGTACTAATATTTTCTTTGATGGTGTCGAAGGCTTTCTGCTATTTGCCTCCCCACTGAAACACCTTTTTCAATCCTGTTAAAGCATGTAAGGGAGTTGCAATCAAGGAAAAGTTAGCAATAAACTTTCTCCAATATTGTGCTACTCCTAGGAAGCTCCTAACTTCTATAGCAGATTTGGGTTGAGGCTAGTTCACAATGACTTCAACCTTAGAGGGATCTATCTTCAATTCACCACCCCCTACAATATGACCCAAATAATTCAAATATGTTTTTCCAAATTCACATTTGGATAACTTAACATAAATATTTTCTCTTTTCAAAACATTTAGAGTCTACTTTACATGCTTTAAATGTTCTTCCCAAGTTTTATTAAAAACAAGAATGTCATCTAAATATACAATTACAAAATCATCAATAAAAGGCCTAAGTACATCATTCATAACTCTCATGAAATTGGTAGGAGCATTAGTTAGGCAAAAAGGCATAACCAGCCATTCATACAGCCCTTGATTTGTTTTGAAAGTAGTCCTCCATGAATCTTGTTCTGATACTCTGACCTGATGATAGCCACTACGCAAGTCCAACTTGGAAAAGTAAATAGCTTCTTTCAGTGATCTAATAGATCATCTATGTGAGCAACACGATAACAATTCTTGATCGTTATTTTATTCAGTGCTTTGTAATCAATGAACATCCTCCATGAACCATCTTTCTTTCTCACGAACACAATTGGAGATTCACGTGGTGATGTGCTTGGCCTTATGAACCCTTTATTGAGTAGCTCCTGTACCTACTTCTTGATCTCTGCATTCTCTAAAGTGGATAACCTATACATTCTGATATTAGGAAATGGAGTATCTTGCTGCAAATGAATATCATGTACTTTTTCCATGATATCATATTCTGAAACAAATTTTTCTAATTCACCTTTCTGTTTATCATCACTGCCTTCAAATGCATTGTTTTTATCAGGGGTCTTTTCCTTTACAACCATTAGTAAAAATTGCTTGCATGAATTTACAATTCTTTTCATTTGCCCTGAGTTTATGAGAGTGTAGTTATTTCTGAGTTGATGAGCTCTTACAATATATTCTATTCCATCTTTTGTGAGTTGATACTTATTTTCAATTCTATATAAAATGGCCTTTCTATCATACAAGTAAGAACTTCCTAAAACAATACCACATATATCCAAGGGAACTATATCTAACTCAACCTCATCTATAAAAGTTAACCCAATAGCAAACCTAAGTTTACATTGTCTAGTCACTTGTAGCTTTGCTTTATCACATACCCAACCTAATGGATATGGCTTCTTGTGAGGTGTTGTTAGTAAGCCAAACTTATTTACAATTGTTTCATAAATCAAGTTTACTTGTGAACCACTATCAAATAAAGTATCAATCTTTTGATGCTTGGAAATAACTCTAATATGGAAAAGCTCATGTCTTTTCCTCTCATTATCTTCATTATCAATAGATTGAGCAGAATTACTTGTAGATGATTCGGAATTTTTACCTTTTATACCTATGGATATGACTGTTGTTTCATCACCTGAGTCTGACCCCAAATCTTTCTAAATAGCAGCAGTAGTCTTCTTCTTCTTACCACCGAACTTCTTGGGTTTCAACTCTAGATGCAAAGACCAGCAGTGTTCATCATCATGCCCATCCTTCTTGCAGTGAGTGCATGAAGGTTTTTCTTTCTGTACAGTGTTTGTCTTCCTCTCCTTCGATTTTTTCTTCCTTTCCTTGTTCTTGCTTGCAATGGGTTTTGATGACCCCCCAATATCTGGGTTCACATTCTTTCCTCTAGCCTTTAGATGTGTAGCTTGAACGAATAACTCATCTATGCTAGTGGGGTTAAACATGAGAATGGTGTGCCTCAAATAGCTATGCAGACCACCTATATACTTCAACAAAGTTTCAGGTGAGTCTAGAGAAATGCCTAAAATTAAAGCTCTTTTTCTAAATTCCTGGGTATAGCTTTGTACACTTTGGCCCTTTAATTGGCGAAGAGTTTGCCAACTCATCATTGCTTGTTGCATATAACCTAGTGGATAGAATTGTTTTTTAATGGAAAAAACAAATTCATTCCAGGTAGAAAGAATTTTACCATGCTTCTTCAAATCAGCTTGTGTCTTTCCTTCCCACCACACTAGGGCAGTTCCTCCAAGGTGAAGGCTAGACAGCTGAATCTTTCTCCTTTCTGAATTGATGTTTTGTACCCTGAAATATACATCAATCTGTCTAATCTAGTTATCTAGCCTTTCTGCATTTAATTCACCATCATAAATTGGTAAATCAAATTTCACATCTAATTTAATTACAACAGTTTTCCTCTTTTTCTTTTCAGGGCTAGTTTTATGTGAAGAAGATGATGAGGATGGTGATGATGGAGTAGATGGTGGAGAAGTCCTCTCTTCTTTTCCTTTGCCTTCTGGTTGGCCATCTAGAAGAGGTTCCTCTGCTCCTTTTTCTATTTGAGATGTTGAAGTGCTTTCACCTCTGTCTTTCTTAAATTCTCGATACGTCTCCTCCACCATGCCTCTCATGGTCATGAAATTGTCCATGAACTGAGAGTCTGATTCCGATGAGGTTTGTTCTGCCATCCTCCTCCTAGGATAGACTCTTCCAATTTCAGGATTAGCCCCAATAAGTTCTCCTTCTCCTAGTTTGAGCTTTGATCTAGTTAGCATTCAACAATCCAGCACAAGCTTGTCTAACCTTAGCAAACCTAAAGCTCTGATACCACTTGATCTGATAATGTGATATTAGACAATTATTAAGGTATTACAGACTCATGTGCATGGATCTTCCTATGTTACTTTGTGCAATGGATCGATAAGATTGTGAAATACATAGACAATGAAGCAGTTAAAGAAACATAATAGACACACATAACACAACAAGATAATCAAGGAGTTCACCCAACACTCCTGGGCTACGTCTCTTGGTCCAGCCTTCAGTGGTGACCTCTCTATTATGTCTTCAAAAACAAAGTTTTACAAAAGTGAGCTCAATTTGAGTCTCACACACAGATACAAACAACAAGGCTTTACTTGGATCCCCCAAGTCTTTCTGAGTACACAGACTCTCCTCACTGACTCTCTGTCTCTATTTTCTCTCTGTCTCAGCACTGCTTGCCTCTGTCTTCTATTAGTCTGTGGCTTTAAAGCCAATTGGCACTGTCTTTTCGTTTCCCCTTCTCGGGCTCTCTAGCTCCCGGCCTCTGTCCGCTCAAATCCCCCTCTGAGCGTTAGCAATCCCTAAAAGCATTTAGCAATCCTTTGAAATCCCAAAAATGTTCGTTCTCTGTTTACACAGAGAAATACACATAAAATTGTGAAAATCCGCTAATTTTTCATTTATCGGATTTGAAATATTATAAATTCTGCATTATAACTCCTATCGGGTCTGCCTTTATATCTCTTATCTCATCTCCACCGTTGATCTGAGTGATCCAGATCCAATGGTTGAGATTCACTTTGGGCAGCTCATGCGTAGGGGGGTTAACTGCCTGAAAATGGTGGTTTTCTCTCTCCAACACCTAGACATGTGGCAACCAGTGTATGGGCTTGGGCGGAGCCCGACCAAACCATTTAATACCTATGGTCTGCCCAAAATCTCACTTTTTCTGATCTCAAAATATATATACCTACATGTATAAACCCTTTCAGGTCTTGTTCATCACTTTATTCACATTTTCTTTTGTTTTTCGTTCATTTAACGAAAATTCAATTTACATTGAAAAATCCCTTTTATCGAACTTCAAATATTA
The DNA here is from genome assembly GCA_031772625.1 of Pinus tabuliformis. Lineage (NCBI taxonomy): Eukaryota > Viridiplantae > Streptophyta > Pinopsida > Pinales > Pinaceae > Pinus > Pinus tabuliformis. The sequence goes on along the minus strand of CM062804.1, from coordinate 576,559,551 downwards.
TCAAATTTCACCCATAATCTTGTCGGGTCCATTTTCATCACATCGACGCTTTGTTCTTTGCATTTCAATTATTTAACGAAATCACGAATAAAAAGGAAAGCCTTGTTTTCCGGAAATCAAAATATATATGCTTTTATTTATAATTCCATCGAGTGCGACTGTCGTAGTTGCATGTATTGGCCCCATTCCTTGGTGTTGCTCCGATGCGATATTACGATGCGACTTGTCGCTATCGCATATCGCATAAGCCCCCGGGCATTGTAAGCACTCCCTTGTAATCTGTTCATGCGATATGGTGGGTTAACTTGGCCCATCGATCTGCATGCTTGATCAATAGTCCTCATTGACCCTGCTGATCACTATCGCAACGTTTATATGGTCACCTCCGATAGCCTCCGCCTACCTTCACTGATTGTGATATGTCAATTGGATCTGGACTGTTGATCGGCCAGATCTGACGGCTCCTGTGCAAAGTTGTTTTAAGCCTCTGATAGGCCTTATTTCACTTTTTTCTTCATGTTTTTGCCTCCTGATAGTGTAATCCACCTTTTTAAAAGGTTCTTCTCAAGCAATAGTTTTGAATGTTTGAATATTTAGAGGGTGTTTTGGATCCATTTTGGATCACTTCTCCTAATGATTTTTTGTTTCTCGTAATCATAAAAGAGATAACAGAAATCATTTACACCATGTCCAATAAAGGTACATTTCTTTGATTTTTCCTCAAGCTTTGTTCTATTTTCTTTATTAATGTGGACAAAGGCTTCACAACCAAAAGTCTTTAAAAATGAGTAGGTTTACTTTTTTACCTATCCATGCCTCCTTTGGAATACCCCCATCCAAGGAACTTGAAGGTCCTCTCTTTATTAGATAAACAACAATATCTACAGCATCTTCCCCAAATTGTAAAGGCAATCCTGCATGCAATCTCATGCACCTTACATGCTCCATGATTGTCCTATTCATCATTTCTGACACACCATTTTCTTATTTTGTTCCTGGAATTTTCTTGTCTCTGTGAATACCATTATCTGAAAAGTACCTATCAAACTCTTTGCTGCAATATTCACCTCCATTGTCTGATCTGAGACACTTCAACATATTTCCTGTCTCATTTTCAACCAAAGATTTCCATTTCTTGAAAGTATCAAATACATCAGATTTATTTCAAATACAATAAATCCATCTTTTTTTGGTTGCATCATCAATAAAAGTAACATAATAACAAGAGACACTAAGAGATGATACCTGAGTAAGTCCCCATACATCTGAATGCACAAGCTCTAATTGTTCGCTCTTCCTTTCTTTCCCAACTCTGAGGAATCTGACTCTCTTCTATTTTCCTTAAACACAATTCTCACAAAATTCCAAATCAACGTGCTTCAAACCTGGAAACAAATTTCTTGAGTGAAGAATCTGCATCCCCTTCTCACTCATGTGCCCGAGCTTATGATGCCATAATTCCGTATCTACTCCTATAGAGGTTAAATCATTAACAGAATTAGAAATACCATTGCATAAATACAATGTACCAACCTTTTCTCCTTTTTCTATTACCAAGGCTCCTTTAGTGACCTTCCATGTTTTATCTGTAAAAGTAGTTACACAGCCTTCACCTCCCAACTACCCTGTTGAAATTAGATTTTTATTTAAATCTGGAACATGCCTTACCTCCTTCAACAACCATTGATTTCCATTTTGTTGTTTTGTGAAAATTGTACCCATTCCAATGATTTTACAGGGTTTATCATCACACAATCGAACCTGTCCAAAATATCCTTGAACATAATCATGGAAATGTTCCCTATTAGATGTGGCATGGAATGAGGCCCATGAAACTACCACCCAGACATCAATAATATTTTCTAACGAAAGAATCAAAGCATCTTGTAGCACATCACCTGTAACATTCGCTTCATGATTGTTTTCTTATTGCACATCTCTTTCTTTTCCCTTCTAAGACTTGCAGTCTTTCTTTAAGCATCCTTTCTTCCTGCATTTCCAGCACACTATCCCCGATATGGACTTGGATCTGCCTTTCCTTGATTTATTTTGATGTCCCGGGCTCTTTCCTCTTTCCATTTTTGTTCACCTAGTCTCTGTAATCAAAGCATTACCTGATGTCTCACCGGAGCTTTTCCATCGCATTTCCTCACTAAGGATTGCACCGACAACATCATCAAAGTTTAAAGTACTAGATCTAGAGACAGAGTTACTAATGGCCATAACTAAACCATTCCAACTTTATGGCAATGAGCATAGAAATAATAGAGCCCTAACTTCATCATCAAAAGTTACCCCTACAGAACTTAACTAATTGGTAATTGTATTAAATTCATTTAAATGATCAGTAATAGATCCACCTTCTGATATCTTCATATTGAATAAATGCTTGATAAGAAATACCTTATTTGAGGCTGAGGGTTTTTCATATAGTTTGGCTAATGCCGACATTAAACCCTCTGTTTTCATTTCCCTTGAAATATTAAAGGCTACTGATGTCGCTAGGCATAGCCGTATTGTTCCAAGTGCCTTTTTGTCGAGAATATCCCATTCTCTGTTTGTCATACTTGTCAGCTTCTTTGTCTTTCTTCTCAATGGTAGGTATGGTTCTTTCTGATACATGTAATCTTCCATAGATGGTAATTTTGGCCATTAAATTTTTCAACCCTAAACCTACCATCTTCCGCCATTTCTCCCACTAAAACCATGAACCCTTCTCTCCTATGAGTTTATCAACCAAATAGACCTTCGTCTCTAATATTAGTTGTTAGAAAATTTTATATTACAAAGAAATGGAACACATAAAAATATTTCATAAATATAAACACAGAAAATTCATAAAACAAGAGAGACATAGATATACGTGGTTCACCTAATTTGGGCTACATCCACAGAGAAACAGCTAGTCCTTCCTTTTATATTGTCTAGCAAAATGAAGAGATACAACCTACAGCAGATCCATTGTAATTCCCTCTTCACTCTCGCACAATCTCATCTCTCTTTCTTGCTCAGAATACACATCTCCATAGTCGCAATACAATTCCCTCATATATAGTGAGGGGTTTCCTTCTAGGGAAAAAAAACTCTAAATTAAACATAACTTTTACCATCAGATTTCTGCCTAATGAAAAGCCTAGATTGACTACGAAATTACACTAGAAGCACACAAAAACGGGCGACGTCACTGTCCCATTACAAACTGGGGTCCAATACGATGACATCTTTGAATAAATAAGATAACCAGGCTCCACACCCAACATTCTTAGTCTTCTTGTGGAGAGAACTCGTACTTTTGTAGCTCCACTTTCATTTTCTGCAAGGTTGTAATTGTATTGATGGAAATAATGAAGTTTGGTGCCATGTTCAGCTTCTAAATCTTGGTCTTCTCCATTGGACTCTGATTTTCCTTGGGATTGGCTATCCTAGGAGCCTCAAAGCCCTTTTGTATCATTTACTTTTCTGCTTTTCACTTCTTATTCACATGCATCTCTTGTTCATATTTTTTTTCTATTTATGCATTTAATATTAATGATTTATTGTTGTAGGATTGGTTTAAATGGTTGAAGTAAGTTATTTTGCAGGATCACAAGCATCATTTCATCATTGGAATAGCTTTGGAAGTTCATAGTAATCATTGACTTACTTGGATTAGTTTTCTTATACCCAAATCTAGATTTCTGGAAGTCCTTTGTGGAAAATAACAGTAAATTTATACTATTTTTTAGAGCATGCTAACGATCTTCAATAGAGTTGATTACAATTGAATTAGATCACAAAAAAATTCTAGTTAATAAAAAAACTTACCACATTGCATTTTCAATTTATTAGGTTAGACATTTGATAGATTTACTAGCTCACTAGTTCTTGAATTTCTAGATTTTAGACTAGTAATTTCTACCATTTTTTAGCATGGTTTAATAGAGGTTTTTTGAGTGAATCCACTTGGAATGGAGACCTAAGACATCCTATTAAATATTAAAAAAATTGTCCCATTCAATTTGGATTTCATTTGGTTTGTCATTCGGTGAATTTCAATTCCCTATAAAAAATTTATTGTTTTCTGTAGTAAACTACAGGAAACCCTGTAGCAATCTTCCAACATGTATATACTTGCCTAGATTCACTCAAGAAGCTTGGTCATTGTCCCTTAGGGTTGAATCAAGACCCATAGGTTCTAAATATATTATTAGGGAAGAATAAATACCACTTAGGACTTGCCGCTTTACCCATGCAAAACATTTCAGCGATTTGTGCTAATGGACAAATTTATGAATTGGATAATACAATGATGGATCTAAACTCTTTGAAATGTAATGGTTGATATTTAGTTCATGATATATACTTTATGAAATTAGAATAGGTTTATTTCCTTGTATTTTCTTTCTTGTAATAGGTTAAGGTTTCCATTTCGAGCATTTCATTTTCTATAATTAGTTTAGGATTTGATTTCATTACATGCACTCCATTACATCATGACAATGAAGGAAGGACACATTATGTTGCACATATAGTGCGATACCTCTTAATTTTTTACGAACCCCGAGTTGATAATTAAATTTGGTAGTCTTGGGAGTTGGAGCATTCTCATTGCAATACCAAGGGTCATGACTTTTTGGTATCATTACCAGGGAGGTGTCAAAGTATGCATTGTTTTCTTCCCTAATTGATTCATTTCGTTTTACATTGTGCAAACAAAAAAAAATATTTGCATTAGGCATATTTCATTTCAAAAACAAAAAATTGCATTGGATTAGTGTTTTCATTCAATCATAAAAATAAAATAAATCTCCAACACCAACCCACCCCCCAATTTGATCACATGGTGCAGTAAGAACCACATCACCATCCACTTTTGTAGGTAGAATAAGAAGATATGGTAAATAATGTAGAATAAATGGATGGAGATGATGGAAATGAGGAATATCCTCTTGGGTTTCCCATTCAAGATACTGATGGTAGTGTGCACATGAATAGAATCCCTCCACCTTTTATTCCAAAATTTCATGGTCTAAGGTCAGAGGATCCGGGAAACTTTCTCTTTGAATTTGAAATCCTTTGTAGATCTTATGGTTACTTACTAAACACTCAAAAATTGAGATTGTTTCTGGTAACATTGAAGGATAAAGCTCTTAAATGGTTCATGAGTTTAGGGACTAATTCAATAAGATCATGGAGAGAGATGCAAAAGATATTTCTAGAAAAATATAAAGATCATGATCTTAAGGAAAAAATATTTAGAATGAATCAAAAAGAGGATGAGAGCCTTGAGGATATAATAGAAAAGTTCATGTATAATGTTAAGAGGGAAAAACTACATCACTTAGGATTTGACACACTAAAAACCCTCTTACTTAGAATAATTAGGGATGAGTGGATTGATCTCCTTGATCTCATGAGTAGAGGTGATGTGTATCAATTATCGTTTAAATAAATTTGTGAAACATGCAAACACATATCAAGAGGAAGGGAAAGATTAAGTCAATTAGCATCAAAATCGATAAGTCAAGCTAAACTTGGAAATTTTCTTCATAACTTTAAAACAAAATTTCTTATCAATCTAAGTGAACAAGTAGAAATGTTAATACCAAATGAGCAAAAAGAAGATGTTGCTATTTCTTTTGTCCATCCAAAATCACGTGATATTAAATGTTTCTCATCATTACGAAGGTTCAAGGAAGTTTACCAAGAGGACAATGGAGCAAGTCAATTATCAATGCAGCTATGTTATGTAGCTCCAAGGGGACCATGGCAGCCTATTCAACCTGATATGAGGCAACAGCATAATTTAAATTTCAATCTTATGCACATCCATCCCAAAGTAATTGTAACAAACCCTTTCCTTGGCAACCTCAGCCATCTCAACCCCAAAACCAATCTTGGCAACAAGGTTGGCAAGGAACTTATGGGAGTCATCCACAATATCCTCAATATTTCCCTCAATATCCTCCATACCCAACTCCATGTTATCCCTACCATTCACCTCCACAACAACCAAAACCCAAATCACATCCATCTCAAATATCCACTTCCACTCAACTACTATACCACCATTTCCAAACCCACACAATGAAGTAGCTTAGCCCACTTATAATGTTGAGGTACAACACTTCCAAATATCTCCTCTTGATCTCAATGTTATTCACTCAGCTCGAGAAGCATATTACAAAAAAGAGATTCCCTTGATACCATTGAAGGACAACATGCATTAAAGTGAGATTGAAAAGAGAAGACCAAAGAATCATGGGTTGCAGTTGATGAAGAGCAGACATCAAAATTAGAGATTGAGAAAGCTCCCTCATGGTTACCATCAAATCCTCCATGTATTCAAGAGAAAAATCAACAAAAAGAGGAAGGTTTGAAGGTCATGATATAAGAAGACATGAAGAATGATCCAGATAAGCAAGCAAATCAACGACATCAAAGTTATATTGAGACTTGGTTCCAGAAAATCAACAAGATGGAGCATCACTTTCTTCTTCAATTGTGCTTGATATCATCAAAGTCAAAGAATTTGGTCTCTTACATTCACGTACATGTAAAAGAATATGTTTCGAGCCTACACATGATTTTATCTCTCATCCAACTAGGCAAGTGGCTCCATTGGAAGTATTCCTACACTTGAAAATGATTTTTTTTTCAGGTAGAGTAGGATAGGAAATTAATAAAAATGAAAAAAAAAAAGAGAAAAAATAAAAATCTTAGGTGAAAACCTCCTTTGAGGCGCCTGAGATTATCTCATTGATTAAAAACCTCCATGAGGTGGTCAATGGGTTGGAAAAAAATAAAAAAGATAAAAAAAAGGCATAGATGAAAACCTCCTTTGAGGCGCCTAGGCAAACCTACTAGTTGAAAACCTCATTGAGGAGGCTAGTATGCCTAGAAGAAAAAAAAAGGAAAAAATAACAATATTTTCTCCATGTATCTCTCTCTCATGAATGCACATGTTTTCCAACATCTGCAAGCAACAAAAATAAGTTGGCACCAAAGAAAAGAAAAAATTGGTCAAAATTCTAGTCAAAGGAAGTAAAACTTTGACTTTCTCCTCCTTTGCTTAGATTCTCCATAAGGGCCAAGGCCATGCCAATCCATTACCCTCATCTATTTCGGCCATCCACCCATCACTCCCAAGCATTTCCCATTCATTTTCCTTGTTGTCCTAAAATACTACATGAATGCTCTGTTTTACTACAGGAAATAGAAATACATAGAGAAGAACATTATTTTTGTCATATCTTGAAAATCATGCATCCATTTGCCAAGTTGTTCTAAGTGGAGATGCATATGGATGATCATAACATGCTCAAGCTATTTCATAAAAATCCAGTGCACAGTTTGCCAGAAATCGACCTCCAACACCTACATCCATTTTTTAATTTTCTTGATATTCGTGCATCCATTTAAAAACTTGCTTCATGGGGAGATGAATATGGATGATGGTAACATGCCCAAGAAATTTTAGCAAATTCTAGTGCATGATTTCTAGGAAATGGACCTCCATCAATTTCATCCATTTTTAATTGTTCTCAAGATTGGTTCATCCATTGGCCAAACATTTTTTATGGGGAGGTGCATAAGGATGATGGTAACATGCTCATAAAATTTTAGGTCAATCCATTCTACCATTTGGGAGATATGGAAAAAATAAGGCTTCTACATGGTTTCTTGTAGTACTACAGGAGTCCTAGTTTACTACAGGAAACAGGCTGAAAGCTATAGGAAGGTACATAAGGTGAAATAAAGTGTGGGAAAGGTGCCTAATGGTGGAATAAGGTATAGGGAAGTTTTACATCACCCATGGCCAAGCTCAACACTCCAAGAAGGTCGGATTTAACTAAGATAGATTGCTCATGGTAACTGGAAGACAGGGGTTTAAAATCACCAAGCTATGAAGACCTATGCAGAAGCAAACAAAGGAAATTATCACCTTCAGAGGACCATGGATTGATCATCAACTCAGTAGCTGCATGCATGCCTCTCCAACAACCATTAGGTAGGTACAGGTACACAATATTCTTGACCTCTTCTCTTGCGCATATTATAGTTATAAATTTGTTGTCAATGTATGAGAGATGAGGTTTTATAAGCTAAGGATAGGTCAGCAGTCTCGACCACCTTCAACTTGCACCTCACTTCTTCACTCACACAATGTGGAAAATCCAAATTAAGAAGGGTGATGATTTTGAGGAATGGGGCCAATAGCTAAAAGAAGAAATTATTGCAAAGGACAAGTCACCACAGCACTCCAAGCCCTCCATCCACTTCATATCCACTATCTATACATCATTCCTCCATCCCATTTCATAAGGAACAAAAATTTGAAGAACAAACCCTACACTTTGTCTCACCTTGAAAATTTCTTGAAAAAACACACAAAGCACATCCTCCCCATTTTCACAAATGTACACTACTCCCTCTAAGCCCTAGCATCATCCTCCAACCCTTATACATCATTTCTCATCACTCTCATATAGTTAGAAGACCCTGAAAGAGAAGGAATGACTGCTATAGGAAGGAAAATTGTTGCTATAAGAAGGAAGAAAGGAACAAATTGTGCTAAAACCCAAAATGGCAGTGCCTAAGAGAGACCTAATCAAAACTGAGAACTCCATGATCATTAGGAAATAATCTAGGCCAAAAAAGAGTAGAAGAAGGCAACAAAAGTCAAAAAGGCATTCACCATCAAAATAGAACTCAAACTGCAGTGATGAAAAAAGGTTTTCCACTAGGTCTCTAATCTCTTTCTAGATTTTTTCCAAGGCCTAAAAGATGTTATAGAAAGGGGAGAAAGGCATGGGTTCAAGTTGAGGGCCTACCTTAGGCTCAGACTATCATTTCTTCTCAAAACAAGTTTGAAAAGAGTTGGCTTATAGTACTACAAGAACTACTACAGGGTTTCCTGTAGTTAGTATAAGAATTACTACAGGTTTTCCTACTTCTCATCTAAAGGTGTTTTGAATATTTCAAAGGTGTCCAAATGGTGGAAAAAGGTAGTAGCAGGTTGGAAAAGGATGTGTAAGACCTTGCCAAACTGAAAAATATTCAAGGACCCATATTGAATATAGGGAAGAAGGCGCGCTACTAGTCTCAAGAAACATTGTGATTTTTTTCTATGCACAAATAGTTTTGGAAAAGTGAGTGAAAATGGAATGAAGGTTTCAAGGGAGAGGATATGAATGAAATGGATCTATAATCCAATAGAGTTCATTTTCAAATAGGAAAGTTATGTTTTTTTCTTGAAATACTGTAAAACGATCATGAAAATATCAACTACATTTTTGTGCTTGTCCTTTCAAAACTTACATTCAATATTCCTAAGAGAAAGGACCGAGGAATGCACAAGAGAGAGGCCACGAGGGCCATGAATGAGGCACAATGAGGTCACTAAGTTTCTCAGAGGATGAGCAACAGTTTCAGCAGGGGGTTATGATGGGCCTATAAATTAGCCATAAATTAAGGCGCATATGACCATCCTTCAGCACATTAAACCTCTCTTTTTGCATTAGATAATGTATTTTTAACTTTAATGTGTTCATTAGGAAGATTTATGGATAATTGTATATTTGTGCCTAATATTATTTATTTTTTGTGGAATATTATGAGAATATTTGGTAGATTATGGAGATTTGGAGGAGGAGATAATATAGGAACTACTCCATACTAAAGGAGGATCAATATTAAATAATAAATCAGCAAGATATTATGGAATTATGGCACAGATTTTGGAGCTCCAATGATTGAGAAAATCTAGGAATGTGTTCCCTCCCATTTAATGTAGAATCCTATTATTGGAACTAGATCCAATAATCAAGGAATTTTGGTGGGGAAAGATTCCTCCTTTCATGAGGAATGATCCTAATAATTTTATATAAGTACCAAGTTGAATTTTCCTCTAGGGTTGATTTTTCTTAGTCTTCTTGTGGAGAGAACTCGTACTTTTGCAACTCCACTTTCATTTGCGACATGGTTGTAATTGTATTGATGGAAATAATGAAGATTGGTGCCATGTTCAACTTCTAAATATTGGTATCCTCCATAAGACTCTGATTTTCCTTGGGCTTGGCCATCCAAGGAGCCTCAGAGCCCTTTTGTATCATTTACTTTTCTTCTTTTTGTTTCTTATTCACATGCATCTCTTGTTCTTGTTTTTTTCCTATTTCTGCAATTAGTATTAATGCTTTATTTTTGTACGATTAGGTTAAATGGTTGAAGTAAGTTATTTTTAAGGATCACAAGAATCATTTCATGATTGGAACATCTTTAGAATGTCGTAGTAATCATTTAGTTACTTGGATTAGTTTTCTTATTGCCAAATCTAGATTTCTGGAAGTCCTTTGTGGAAAATAACAATAAATTTATGTTATTTTTTAGAGCATGATAATGAGATTAAATAGATTTGATTCCACTTTCATTAGATCACAAAAAAAAATTCTAGTTAATAACAAAAAATAGCCAATTTCATTTTCACTTGATTAGGTTAGGCATTTGATAGATTTACTAGCTCACTGGTTCTCGAATTTCTAGATTTTAGACTAGTAATTTTTCGCCATTTTTTAGCGTGGATTAATAGAGGGTTTTTTGAGTGATTCCACTTGGAATGGAGACCTAAGAAAACCTATTCAATAAAAAAAAATTTCCCACCCAATTTGTATTTTATTTGGCTGGTCATTCGGTGAATTATAACTCCCTATAGCAAAGATGTTGTTTCTTGTGGTAAACTACAAGAAACACTCTAACAACCTTCCAACATGTATATACTTGTACATATTCTCTCAAGAAGCTTGGTCATTGTTCCTTAGGGTTGAATCAATACCCCTATGCTCTAAATAAATTATTAGGAAGACTAAGGACCGCTTAGGACTTGCCGCTTTACCCATGCAAAACATTTCAGTGATTTGGGCTAATGAACAAATTTATCAATTGGATAATACGATGATGATTTTGTTGATTACCACATCCAATGAACTCTATTAATGAATCTAAACTCTTTGAAATGTAATGTTTGACATTTATTTCATGATCTTTACTTTATGAAATTACAATAGGTTTCTTTCCTTGTATTTTCTTTCTTGCAATAGGTTAAGGTTTCCATTTAGAGCATTTCATTTTTTACAATTAGTTTAGGATTTGATTTCATTACACACTCCATTACATCATGACAGCAAAGGAAGGACACATTGTATGCTGCACATATAGTGTCAATACCTCTTAATTTTTTATGAACACCAGGTTGATAATTCAAGTTGGTAGCCTTGGGAGTTGCAGCATTTTTGTTGCAATACTGGGCTCATCAATATACAAGGAAAAATTGCAAGTCTACTGTAAAAAGATAAAAATCAAGGGTACAATATATGCATCAAGGTTAACAATACAATTTTTTTTGCAACCAACTCAATGTGGGTAAAATAGGCTAATAACAAATGCCCCTTAATGCATGATGTTATAATAGAAACTGATAGCCAAAATGCATTACTACAAAACTTGAGAGCTAAAAATAGGAGGAAGGAGTCAGGTCTGCAAAGCTAAATCAAAGGAAACAAATGCTAAATTCTCAACCCTGCTAATAGCATCCATGAGTCAGGCATACCCATTCTTGGTCGTAAATTAAAACTGGACATGGCTGCCAACTATACATTGACATGAAATGTTAGGACGTGGCCAGGAAGAATAGACAATGGATCCATGCGACAAATAAAAATATCATAGCCATCGACAAATATAATGTGGATCTATGTCACAATATACATTAATAGGACTATGGACACATAGAAGAGAGGTGCCCCAGATTAATCCTAAAAATAATTAAATGGTATATAAATCCAACGTAGCTTGGGAAGGATGTAATATAAGAGTGAAAGGTCCCTAACTGAAGGTCTTATACACAACCTTGATGGTACAAATCTACAATATGCAAATAGATGTGGTGATGTCGAGCATGGTTGAAACCACCTAATTATCCTTCATTAAGGAATATCGTTAACATACGTTACAAGACACACCAATGATGAAAATAGACTCCAAGATACCTAGTACAATCCACTAACTGTGAATAAATCAATTGATATTTAACATTGGTTGACTCAATCGAGTAGGATTCAATAAGGTAAACCCAATGTCGATCATGAGGAAGCTTGTCACTAAGTTCTGAAAGCTCCAAGATACTATTGGTTCCTAGATAAAACTATTGGATAATGAGTTGAGGTCAACAGGATAATATCCATTAGAAGAGAGCCTTGATGTATCCTCCATCAACCGAAATGGAATAGACTGAGATATGATGTAAATGGATGAAGTCATGAAGTACAACTGACATAGGGGTGGTAGACACAAAAAGGTCAACAAGGACTACATATGACTTACTCAAGCTGACACTTCCCTTGAACATATAATGGCATAACACAAAAGTGACTTGGAAACATTGAGTGATGTGCACCACATGACATTATGCAACAACATAGGAGGCATTGAAGCATGCTCCATAATGATTGGAAGAGTAACTAGTTGAAAGAGTAGAAAGACACATGTGTAGTTCAGATCCTAGGAAAGATAAAACCTAATTGTGAGGAAAAGGTGCCATGTTCAAGGGTGATGTGACTAATGCTTCATTTTTTATTGATAGCTCAAGTAAATTTGTGTCCCTTTTTCTCTTTTTAGTCTCCTTAATATTTTAATGGGAACAAAAGAGAGTAAAAGTGAGCTTAATAGTTCCTTTTGTGTTTAGTTTTAATGAGACTAAAAAAGAGATAAAAGGATACTCAATTCCTTTTAGGGTTTTACATGCATAAGAATAACAAAAAGGAAGTTCATCCTATAGGAACGAGTGGTATGAAGGGTAGAAACTAGTTCCAGGTGGATAGAACCACCCTAAGCATAAAGAGGCAAAGAGCCTGGAAAATGAGACCATTCATTGTAGCAACCCCCCCTGGAAAGGTAAGAGCATCAAGAAAAAGTAAGTGATTGTTCAAGCCTAATGTAAAAGTGTTCATAAAATAAAGCCAACGCTTATTAGCATGCATAAGTAAGGCTAAAAATTCACAACAACCACAAGATATAAAAGTGTGGAGTACTCCTAGGGTAAGGCCATAAGATGAAGAAGAAGAGAAAAATGAGGCTCAGATTCGAAGCCATGGCAGATCAAAAGGATGGATTCCAATATGGTAAAATAATGCTACATAGACACTAACACGAAACAAAGGTGCTAATCTAGGATATCCATTTACAAGTAAGCTCTACTACTAAGTTACAATGTGCAAAGAGAAATGGATTAATATGGAAACTTGACAGCGTCAGACCTAAGGCACAATGAAAATGGAAATGATGTTAAATAATGTAATGAAAATTGCATTGAGAGACCTACCAATATATGCTAGGCTCAATAAAATGTACCATAATCCCATTGTAATAACGTAACCATAAAAGATTACTCTAGGAAATTGTTGTAGCGGCTACAACAACCCTCCAAAATTTTGGCCTACACCCAATTTCAAAGCCTCCTTTCGGAGTTTCACTTGATGACTACACACACTTGGGTTAACTCTGTGAGCCCATGTGTCTTTGCATCCGCCTTGCTTGTTCATTTCATCCAAGTTTTTGCATGTTGGAATCGAATTCATGCTTGCGACCATGTTCTGGTCATGCTCAAGGTCTTCGCTTCTTGTGTACATGTTTTGTTTGCTATGAAATGATATGTCGCACTCACACACCAAGTCACACTCATTGTCGCACAAGCGTTGTCATGGTCGATCAATGATCAATCACAAGTGTCGCGCTTGTCGCTTAGACCGTCATTCAGTCATGTTGAGAATGTGTGTTTGGATGGTTTGGGTTGCCTCATCATCAAGTCATGTTGGTGTGTGTTTGCATGATAACATGTGCATCTTTCACTCATTCACACACTTAGTCATTTTGCTAAAGTTTTGATGACTGGACTCCCCTCTAACATCTAGACCATCACCTCGCCATCAACTTGATCGAATGTAACCTAGAATAGATTAGAAGCATCAAGCTAGTCATTTCAAGTTGCGCTGCCCACAAGCATATCAATCAGCCTTCAAGCTGGTTAGTCGAAGGATTTGACCTGGAAGCCATCCCAAGAGTCATTCCCCTCAAAATTTGCATAGAGGCTGCAAACCTTGCCCACTCCGCTGGTCTGGAAAATTGTGCCGATAGGTTGGACAGACACCCAGTGCCTATCCCTATCTCCCTCAGAAAATTGCACAGTTTTTCCAGCCAATCCTCCTGACAGTTAACAGGTTTCTCATCCAGAAAATTGCGCAGTTTTCATGAGCAGGCCCTCTGCTACCCAACAATCCGCTCAGCTCAGAAATTGTGTAGAGATGATTGGTAGGCCTGCCTCCTACCATCTGTTTAGTTTCTCTTGTCGGCAGCTCCCAGTAGTAGATTGCCAGTTCCCTCTAGGAATTGTGCAGTTTCTGTTGCCAGTGACCCGACCAACTGACTACCAGTTCCCCTTGGGAATTGTGCAGTTTCTACTCCTAGGCTCCCGACTAGTTCCTCCAAAAAAAGGTGCAATTTTTGCCTACTTATCCTCCATGCAGCACGGCCTATTCCTCCAAAAAAATGTGCAAAATTTGGTGTGAAGCCCTACCTGCCCGATCATTCCAAAAATTGCACAAATTTTGTCTACCTTGCCTTCCTACAGCCTAAATTGTCCCTCCCAAAAATTTTGCAGTTTTTCCTTCCAGCTGAGCCAATCCTCGCAGATAGTCACTGTCGACTCACATGGCCCATCTTCATCACCTAGTGACTCTTGCATAGTTTTCATCAGCAGTACCTGGAGCCATCATCCCACCTCACAACCTTGCTGCTTCTCCCGGCCACCTACATCCGAAATGATCATGTGTCATGGTAGACTAGGAGGTTTTTGGATTTGATGTCGACTCGTCATGAGTGACTGCAGGTAAATGTATACTAACAAACATGGTGTGACGATGAATGGGATGAATGATGCGAACACATGCAGAAGGACAGGTCCACCAATAGACAAACGAACGATGCATGTGAAGAGATTTTCTCGTGAATGGATGATCATGCAAAGATGTGTTCATGGATAGTCAGACGAGCAAACATGCAAGATGTTCTCATGGATGGATGAACAGATGAACATGCACCCTTCGCGAGCAAACAAACCTATCAAGCCTTCCAACATACAAACAAGGAGAAATGTGCCAAAGCAACATCAAGTGAACCAAAGACCATCGAAGACTCCACGCACATTTCCATGTAGAGGTGAAGCTGTGACACACCATGAAGACATCCATCACTCAACAAAACTGTAGCTCGACATGTACATGCACTCCAACAGTATCACGAATGTACCAACATTATCATGTCGAGACATGTCACCCACATCTCTACTATGGGCCATGTTGTCAAACAATGTAATGTAACGTGGAAGTCCAAGAGACCCACTTGTTGTACAAATAGTCATGTAAAGTCAAAAAGTCATGGAAGTCAGACAGTCAGTAGGGTAGTCAAATAGCCACAAGGGGGGGTTTTTCACTTGGCTATAAATACCCCCTCATTTGTACATGAAGAGGTCTTTTCACCTCAACTCCTCCCACATAGCCAAGAGAGTCTGTAATATTTTCTTTGAGGAGTAAGTAGTGGCTCCAATGCCCCACGCATGGGGTTAGTGATGTATGGTGTAATGATGTGTCTTGGAACTTTCACTTAATTCATAAGCATGCTAATAGGCCAACACATTTTCACACATGTATTGTAACTGTTGTAAGACTAATATTGAACACCTGTAATGCATGTTTCTTTAACATGTGTTGAACACTTGAAATATTTCACTTGTTGTAATACGTAATATGTTAATGAAAATGTGTTGTATATGTTGTTAATGTTGTCTCGCCCATGGTGGCTACCCCCCTGAACATCAGACAAACCTTTCACATTAAACTTTCTGTAAAAACTGTTGCACTCGTGCGGACTCATCCGCTGAGTGTTGTACATGTTATCTTACCTTGTGTGTTGTGAATTCTGCATCTGTGTGGACTACTCCTCTAGAAGTTGTGCACGTCCTGTTGTTTTGTGTGTACCCAGCCGAGTGGGGACTTCATCCCAACCAAATTGGGACTCACTCCCACCCTCTCCCTCTACAGTGAAAGAACCATTAACACAAGTAACACTAGAAATCACCAAGCACGCGAACCTCACTTGTCGGAAGACAAAGCAGACCACTCTCCTATGCTTACAAGTAAGAGTTGAGGAAAATATTTAAGATAATGGCAATCGGGCCATTGTACTGGATGGGACTCCTACACCAAATGGTGTGAGGTCTAGTTGGGACTTCATACAGGGATATCCCCTGATGTTGGCGAGTCCAACATCGTCAACATTTTAGCGCTAGAAGGAGGATCAGATGACAAGTTGAGCCCATTCGTCTAGGTTGAATATCTTACCCAATGAATCATACATAATTTGTGCTCCCAGGGTATTTCTCTCATTTCTCCCTTAATCAGCTATCAATCCCTGATGAGATTCTTGATCACTTGTCCTTGTTAAAGTGTGACATTGAGGACAGAACGTCCATAATCGAGCACATTTCTAATTTTCTTCATTTCTGGAAATCTCATGAAATCGATAGTGATGATCTTGTTTGCATAGTCTTCTTCCTCATCCTTGAAGGTTGTTCTAATCGGTGATGTCATATCCTGCCACCTGCTTCCGTCCATTCCCTTCTCACTTTCCTAAAGGAGCTCCATCAAGCCTTCAATGAGTGTGACCACCAATATGTCTATAAAAGAATCTCTCATTTAAGAATGAAGCTTGGCAAATTAGTTGAGGACTTTTCTACATGCTTCCTTCACCTATGTCATGAAATTCCTGAGTAGTTTGTGGACCTTGATTTCATGAGCCAAGAGCTGAAACGCTTGGTTCAAGTCTCCCGAAATGGTGAACTTCCTGATTTCCCTTCTTCCTAAACTCTTGCAGATCATGAGACACCTCATGTCTTGAAGAGGGTCCCCCCTAGCAGCGACTGCAAAGCTGAGAAATCTACACAGAATGATCCCAATCCATTTGCTCAGTTGTCGCTCGTCCCAACGGAGGAAATCCCAGAATGGTTAGGAAATCCTATGGCGAAAAACAATCCCTCCATTTCGCAAGAGTAAATCATCATTCCTAACCCAAGTCTTGAGTCTAATATGCATCTCTGCCATCCTCCATCATCTACAAGCCATGACTCCTTGCACCATAACTCGCTTGAGTGATCTACTTCACAAGCTAGTTGCATGCACTCTCTTAATTCTCGAGCTGTTGGCTCAAGTTACAGTCATGTGCAAGGTGGTCTCATCATACAAGAGGAGGAGTAGGATGGTGAAAACATTGAGCTTCCATTCTTGATCGATCCTCGATCCGCGAATCTTAGTGAAACATATGCACAATCAATTCTTTCAATCAACCTCCAGTCTTGGGTTGTCATCACTCCCATGCTTTTGTATGTTTTGGTGAACGCCGAAGCACATCATATGATCTATTTTCATCTCATGTACACTCTAACTCATATCTAGAATGCATACCGGCCAAAGCAAACATCCACATTGAAGCTTCCTTTGCACCTCACTTGCCTGTGTGTCCTACCATTCACAGCTCATCAACATGCATCGGAGGCACTCCGCATTCTCTTGCTTCTTCATCTCCTTAGTTATCTCCTCGATTGACACAAGGAAATGAGGTTCTCCATGATGAAAATAGTCTCAACACGCAGGACTCTTCCCATTCATCACCTTATTTTGTGCTTCATGAAGACAAATTGTCAAGTCCGCTTGCTGAAAATTTTGATGAAGCCTATGATAGAGATGGTTATCATCCTAAGAGAAGTTTTGAAATCAGTAACAACAACCATCCTATGCCATGCATGATCTAGATCACATCCCCAAATGCAATTTTTCAATTCTGGAAATTTCCGAGACGTGCCAGGGAGTCGAGGCACTTCAGCATCTATTGATGGTTATGTCAGGACCTTGCAACTCTAGTAAGCCTATCAAACCAAATCATATCTCGTTTCTCACGTACAATCTATCTATCTACATGGTTGCACTTGAAGTGGATCCCCGTGTAAAGAATATTTATTATTTGAGGTATGATATTTCAAAATTTCATATTTTCGCTAATGATCAAATCCACGAGTCTGTTACAACATGTCTGTCTTCATGCACCTATCTTACATCCAATTCAAGTTGGGAGTGTCTGTCCCTCATCCAATCATGGGACAATGGAGTTGATCATCTTAAAGACTATCTCTATCTAAAATCACACTTATCATATGTTCTCTCTCGTAATCAGCTCCTTCATCTTTTTGCAAATTTTGCACATCAAATCTGCCCACTCATCACACTAGAAGTCTCCCTGTGTGATGACGAGTGCACAACCTATCACGTGGATCAAGTTACTCTCATTTTTCCACACCCAAACCAGTTTCACACATTCACAGTGTTGGCATCCTATCTATGTTTCTGTGATGACCATGATGCATGCACACTTTTTCACCAATTGCAGGTGGGTGTTACATCATTCCTAGCGCACAACAAACTTGGTTCCCTCAATCAGAGCATTCACAAAATTTTCAAAAAGGTTCCATTGTTCATGTAAAACTAGGAATCTAGAATCTCAACTGACTGGTCTGATTTCTCTTATATCTTGAGTAGTTTTCATGCAGTTTGTCATTGTCCCAACAATACATCAAATTATAGTCACTTCGTGCACTATGATCTTCACCATGTAACATCTTTATTCTTAGACTTATGTTAAGCAAGTGAAGCAATTTGGCCTACAATGACGGCTATGGAAGGCCCTCACTATCTTGACATGACTGATGAGGATGACTAGATCTATCTAACTGTATTATATTCCCATCGTGATCCCCTCTCTCAAATAAGGAATCCATCTCCTTCAAGATCACGAATATTTCGAAACAGCCATCATGAATTTTATGATCCAATCGTTGAAAGGCTAGAACAATCTTACTTGGAAAGTCATGTTGTAGGTAACAAACTTCAGTACTTCCTTGCATTCACTAAGAAACTTGGTGCAAAACAACACACTCGCAAGAGGACTCTAAGGTTTATTGAAAAAAGGTAGTCACGGAAGAGGTAAGCATGTGTGTTAGGTGGTTGTGACACATTCTTCCGGCCACAGGCGAGACCTTCTCTCTCGTGTGAAAGTTTTTTAAGCTTGTTCATTTTCTATTTGTTATTGGGAAAACTAGTGTCCATTCAGAGCTGTTAACCGCACTAAGATGGGTAGCTATCTTAGAAACAAACAAACTAAAGTTACTTGTGTTTTCCTTTATGAGAGATATATGAGAGAGAAGCAGAGAGTACCAACCTCGGTCTTTCGCTAGTCTCCTTGCTCGTTTCCTCTCTCCCTTGATAGAGATTTCGCCACTCCTTTCTCACTTTTCCCACTTCAAAGAACACCTGTAGAGTCAAGGCAGCAAAATACCATCAAAGCATAGAGATCTATAACCATAAACAATGTAGGATCAGATGTACGTTAACCATATAAATGCATATACTAATACAAGATTCAGAGATATACAAGCATATGGAGGAAAACTCAAATAGCTTTATTGATAGAAGTAGTAGAAGAGAGGATTACAACCAAGCTGTCTGATCCAGCATCATCCTCCCAGCATGAAAGCCCTCTTCACCTCATATAAAGCAAGATCACCCAACAATGTCTTCAAAGAGAAACCAACAACACTTCCTTGCAAATTACAAAATTCCAGCCCCTGGATCTCTAGGATGAGGGATCCATATATCGATGTTTATAGGAGAGTGAGTCAGCTTCTAGGATTTTGATTAGTGTCATTTCACTGATAGTTCTTGGTTCCACTTGGAGATTTTAGATCTCTTACTCATCCCTGGGTGAATTCAGAGAGGCAAGTGTCATATGAGCAATTTCTAGAAGATTCTCTGGGTTTCCACCTAGAAAACTGCTTCTGCCATTTGTCTTCTCTCACTCATCGCACCCTACAGAAGGGATTTACAGTATGCATCGCACCCCCCGTGTGTAATAGGTGAGATGCATCGCACCCTATGCATGGAGCAGTCTGTATGGTCCAATTTTGACCAATTCTGAGTAGTTTTTCATGGAGAACTTCTGGAAGATGATGTAATCAGCTGACCTTGTTCCTTTAGGGTATGAAACAAAACTTTTAGGGGTTTAGAAGCCCTTGGTTTATGGAAATATGTGATTGGGGTTGCAATGCCCAAATATGTCTATAATAGTTGCCCCCTAAAGCATGAGGTCATAAATATTTTGATATCGGGTGAAATGCTTTATAATGAGGATCCGAGGTTTTTCTAACTGGAAGGTGACCTGTAATAAGATATAATACTATACGTTATCTTTACAATATTTTCATGATCTAGCTGAGGTGGGCATTCACATGCTCAGCTTTATAAATTCATATTCATGTACATAAGACAGATAATGGTCTGTGTGGAAGACTGATGATTCTGGTAGAGCCATCATCCTTTAGTTTGGATGATTATCTGTGCAGCTGTGATGTATATTTGATGTCTTTATTTCCCTGAATATATGGCAGCCCGGATGGGTGAAACTAGACCTAGGTCTTCAAACTCGTTCAATCTCACCCGAAGTACAAGTCAATCCATGTGAAAAGATGTTCTGATGTCGAACATGGAAAGACATTGCCTAATTACCAGAAAATGATGTAAGTTGTTAACAGGTGCGAGAGGAATAACTGATAATGATGATAACCCTTAAGGTACTGTAGTACAATTCACGTGGTGTGAATATATGAGTTGATGTCGAACACCACGTAAAATCTTTCAGTCGAAGGCCATTGATGTAAACCTGTCGCTGGAAGTGAGAAACTTGCCATTGAGTCATGCAAGCTTCAAAGTACTGAAAGGGTTGTCCCTAAGTCAAATTCTTGGATAATGAGATGATGTCAACAAGAAGTGACCCATCGTAGGAGGGCCTTAATGAATCCCACATCTACGACACGGAAGGAGCAAATGATTTTGTGGAGGTGAAAACGATCTGATGATACAAGGTTCAGGGTGGCGGTCATGAAAAATGGAGAGTGAAGGTATTGTAGTGGATGACACATTAGCTAGGTTGGTGAATTCTCTGAGCGACTTCTCTTGAACATATCGACGACACTGAAATGGATTGGTAGTGTTAACCCCAAAAATGGATGGAATGGTGGACCAATGGTGATATTACTGGTGGAAGTAATAATCCAACCCGACTCAATCATGGTGGCAGAATGAAAGTGTCATGTTCAAGAGTGACCTACTACCAATGAAGCTATTCAAGTTTTCTTCCCTTTTTCCCCAGTCATTGCTGACCAGTACCTCTTTATTTTTGTCACGCTTGAGGAGGATAACATATGCTTGTTCTATAATTTTCCCTTCAGGAAAACTTGTTGCTATGTTTTAACAAGCCTAGCGACAGTGAAACTCACTCTTGTCTGCATGGACAAGTTTGTCGCTATTGTTTTAACAAGTTTAACGACAAAGATAACTCAATCCTTTTCAATTTTAGAGAGTCTAAAAGTGACGAAAGGAAACTCCAGTGATCCTTTTTCATAATGTAATCCCTTAATTTCGAAAAAGTATAAAATAATACGAAAGGGATGACTTTTTCAATAGTTTTAACAAGCCAAACAAGACAAGCACTCGATCTTTTTGTGTAATGATCCCTCAGGTCCAAAAAGATTAAAATCTAGAGGAGGGATGGCACTTCTGATCACTTTAACAAGCTAGACAGGCCAATTTCTCGGCAATATTTTCATATTTTACGAGTTAGATGAAAAGATCTTAAAGGAGACTCGTTTTTGAGGAACGAATGATGTTTTTGGATAGCAACTGGTTCCAAGTAAGGTTTGGAACTTTTCAATCACGGAAGTGTAAAGAAGGTGGCTAATAGAATCACTCATGGCAGTTGTTCCTAAAAAGGGGTTAACAATCAAATGGAGGCGTATGATTGGCTAAAAAATAGTGGAAGTGATGGTAAGAACATGACCAAGGTTCAAAATCTAATAATTATGCGATCGCAATGGTTATTTACAGAAGGTGGGGTTCATTTTTTTTAATGAGCTTGAACTCTATGGGAACATTTTCTCATTGCTAGGTTTATTTTTTAACGAGCTTGAACTTCGTGTAAAACTGCTCATGCCAGTCGTATAATAAGGATGTCTCATCTGTAGGTTCATTTTTTAGGGAGCTTGCCCCATGCGCAACTTTTCTCATGTGTCTTTCGTTATGCAAGCTAGGAATGACCAGCCTACGAGTTTAAAGGGTTAAGAGCCTACAAACTAAAAAAATAAATGGTCGCTTTTCACTTGCATGCAAAATGGTTTGCATGCCCCAAGTATAAAGTAGAGTTTCCAGGTCACCATATGGAAGTTCTTACATTAGCAAGATTGTTCCATCTTCGTTGCAGACAAAACACTTCCTTGGTGATGTCCATCGCAATGGACAAAGGTGACTGTTGTCAATCCCAATGACATAACCTTTGACGAGTGAATCTTTTTCTAGTCCAAATCCATTTTCCTAAACAGACAGGGGTATCAAACTAGTCATATTCCTACGCATAAACCTACCTTATATCTGGGGTTTTCCTGCCGAAGCAAACCAGGGTGCATGCCTTTTAGGTTTCAGTCATAATCACTGAATCACTCGCTATCATCAGGTGGATGAACTAGAGATTGATTAGACATTCCTTTTGTAAAAAGACCAATTAAGGATGGCTATTGACTAATAGCTGTGTTTGAACCAGGGAATGAAAGTTGATCAACCAAGTGGACCACTCTGCCTTCATGTGGAAAACACATCACTCGGAAGAGTGAGGAAACAATAGCTCCCATGCTATAAATGTAGTCATGCCCAAGGAGTAGATTGTAATCTAGATTTCCTTGGACTACCATCACGTTTAGATGAATGGCTTTCCTTCTCAAAGTTGTAGGCAAATTTGGAAGGATCCCTAACGATCGATTGGTTCCTTTGTTGAAGCCTATCAGATTTCGAATCTCAGGCATAAGTGATGGTGAACCAAGCGCTTTCCAAGCAGTTGAGGAAAGGATACTCAAAAAATCCCCTTCATCTATAATAGTACCAACCATGATCATCTTGTAAGCTTGTACTTTGATTCGGAATGGTACATTAGATGGTAGGCGGGGTCTGCCTAGTAGATTCCAATCAAAGGAAATGACTAGATTGCTTGGAGGTGGGACCGAATAAACGACCAGATAAATCTTTGATGAACTTCCTTCCTACGGTAAAGGAATGGGTAGATTTCCCCCATCTTCATCAAAGTCTATGTTTGTGAAGAGAATTTGAATGGTGTCATTCTCATTTTTCTTGGTGATAGTATCATCTAAAGGTGGACCCTGTGAAGACAAGATTGGTTCGACTGCCGTCTCGACCTATTGACTTTGGTCCAGTGTGGACTTAGAGGGTTTAACTTCAATGATAGGTGCTTCGACCAACAATAATGGTGTGTCAGTCGGATTTTCAACTAGCGATGGACTTGGCAAGAGTTTCTTGTATACGGGAGGAAGTCACTACGGTGAAGCAGGATGGTTATCCAAGACTCTCTTAGCTTCGTCTAGGAAGGGACAACAATGGAGGGCATGATCGCCTTCACACAGTCTACAAGGAAATTTGGATCTTCTTTTTGTCCATTGACTTCGTTTTCACTAGTTGATGGCGTGCTCTCAACATGATCGTCAGCGGTTTAAGACACTAGATTGTGCAAGTAGGGAGACCAGTCCCTCAAGATCCATGGGATGCAGGGACAATCTCGATGATAGTGGTCTCCCTTGAAAATGACACATGGAAATTTAGGTTTGGATGGTGCAGTGTGTGGAGTTTTTCCAGATGATGCATGGTTGCCCCCTTTCGTCGTTGGCTTCTTCTTCTTCTTCTCCTTCATTTTCTTCTTCTTCTCAGTTACTTCGTCACTAGTTTCACCAAGCGAAGCGGGAGAAGGGGAGGGAGAAACAAATAAAGTAGAAGGTTGGGAGGTATCATCTGGTTGCTATTTTGATTGCTCAGGAATTGTGGTGTTTTGAATGATAGAGGTCGAGAAAAGCCATACCAGCAGGCCAATTGTGAGTCCTGGAAGGGACAATGTAGCCGTATGTGGAGCACCAACATCTCCCCAAGAGGAGAAAGGACTAGGATTTCCCCCAAGGGAAAATCCTTGATTCGTAGACTCCATTTTCTCAACCTAAGACCAACGAGGGAACAGTGACATTATTCTGATTAAAAAAAAATTATGACGCTTTGACACAACTTGCTTTTTCAATTTTTAAGAGTTGAGAGAAAGCTAAATATGACTCTAGTCGCCTTCGATTTTTAATGAGCCTGAAGTGACAAGTGCTCAGATGGACCTTTTCTTTTAAGGAGTCTGAAAAGGAACAAAAGTGAATACTCTGGAAATCTAGACAGAGGGATTACCAAACAAATTGCAAAACTGCAAAATACATTTTACGGTACGGCAGTCAATCTTCCTGAATGTTGTGTTCAGTGCATTGCGATCGATAGGGCGGCAGACACGGCTTCCTAAGGATAAAGGATGTAGCCTATTGTAGTCTCCCAATATATACTCGACGGTATGTGAGAGCACAAGTCCATACTATCACTTTTCGTCTCAAAGAGGAGGAATCACCCAACCTACGACAAAAGTGATAGTTACCAGGCTTTAGGACGCTGGAATATGTCTCTAGCCTAGACTTCTAAATGTTGTGCGTTAGGTTGCAAAGCGGTTTTATGTTCATTGAGGTTTATTTTACAGTTGATCTTTCTTAAGAATTTTTCCTTTAAGGTGCACCACATGATGTAGACATACAATTCCTAAATATGCAATCTAAGATGATAAACAGTCGTTTACTTTCTTTTTGCAATGAAAATCCTAGCTACTAAGGAAAGAGAGATGAAATTCCTTCAACATAGAGCAGAGAGCACACACTAGATGCACTTTTCCTAAATCAACTTCAACATGAAATCTTAATGCAAATGCACATGCATGTATTGTTTTTCAGTTTTATTAATGTGAGAATGACAAAAAGAAAACTAAGTATAGATCTGAACTATCTTCTTTCAAAGCGACAGTACTAACAATTTTCTTTTTAAAAACGAAAGTAAAGCCAACACGACACTTTGTGATTTCGAACTTAAAATTGCTTTCGACACTTGAAATACTGTTAATTCAAATCAAATACAAGGGCAAAAATGTAATCGACTATCTAAAAGAGGAATGCTTTGTGACACTCTTTTTCTTGACTGAAAATGACACTTGCGACACTTTCAAATCAAAGGATGGCAGTTCGATTAAGCTACTATTTTCAAAGGAGAATTGTAAATGATGAAAAAAACATAAAAAAAAAACATTCACAATTCCTTCTGATGGAGGCTGAATAATGCAAAGGAAGATGGTTTCAACAGAGATATACTGATCATAGACAGCAAAACTACTGAATAAAGCTGAAGAAAATGAAGAAAAAACCAAAATCTGGAGGCAAAAACAGTCTCACTCAATCATCGCACCTGTAACACACGGAAACAGGGATGCATCTAACCTATAACACATGGGAGGTGCGATGCATCCAGGTTGCCAAGAAGAGACAGTGCGATGGACTAGGGACGAGACTGAGCTTGGTTTTCACTCACAGTTTGCAGCTAAGTTCAAGGGTTTAGGCTGAGCTACTGATTGTCAGTAAACAAAAAGTATAGGGGCTGATATAATGAGGTTATTTGAGCTACCACCAGGGAACTTAGGGTGTTTGCAAGCTAGATGTTCAGTTCATAAACCAACTTGGAGATTGACTCAAGCAATGTTTATCTACTTTGCAGTTGCATAGCAAAAGCAATTCGAAGGCTAGATGGCTTAAATTCAGGCTCCGTTTGTGGTTTTTAAAGCAAACAACAATAACAAAACAAACAAACTATTCATTCCCCAGTGGAGTCTCCATTTTGTCATCGGGAAAACTAGTGTCCATTCAGAGCTACTAGTCCCACTAAGATGGGTAGCTATCTTAGAAACAAACAAACTAAATTTACTTGTGTTTTCCTTTATGAGAGATAGATGAGAGAGAAGCAGAGAGTACCAACCTCAATCTTTCTCTAGTCTCCTTGCTCGTTTCCTCTCTCCCTTGATAGAGCTTTTGCCACTCCTTTCTCACTTATCCCACTTCAAAGAACACCTGTAGAATCAAGGTAGAAAAATACCATCAAAGCATAGAGATCTATAACCATAAACAATGTAGGATCAGATATACATTAAGCATATAAATGCATATACTAACACAAGATTCAGAGATATACAAGCATATGGAGGAAAACTCAAATAGCTTTATTGATAGAAGTAGTAGAAGAGAGGATTACAACAAAGCTGTCTAATCCAGCATCATCCTCCCAGCATGAAAGCCCTCTTCACCTCATACAAAGCAAGATCACCTAACAATGTCTTCAAAGAGAAACCAACAAGACTTCCTTGCAAATTACAAAATTCCAACCCCTGGATCTCTAGGATGAGGGATCCATATATAGATGTTTACAGGAGAGTGAGTCAGCTTCTGGGATTTTGATTAGTGTCATTTCACTGATAGTTCTTGGTTCCACTTGGAGATTTTAGATCTCTTACTCATCCCTAGGCGAATTCAGAGAGGCAAGTGTCATATGAGCAGCTTCTAGAAGATTGTTTGGGTTTCCACCTAGCAAAATTCTTCTACCATTTGTCTGCTCTCACTCATCGTACCCTATAGAAGGGCTTTCTAGTATGCATCTCACCCCCCATGTGTAATAGGTGAGATGCATCGCACCCTATGCATGGAGCGGTCTGTATGGTCCAGTTTTGACCAGTTCTGAGTAGTTTTTCATCGAAAACTTCTGGGAGATGATGTAATCAACTAACCTTGTTCCTTTAGGGTATGAAACAACACTTTTAGGGGTTTAGAAGCCCTTGGTTTATGGACATATGTGATTGGGGTTGCAGTGCCCAAATATGTCTATAACATTGTTGCACACTATTTTTTATTTATTTTAAACGCTTATATCTTTTTGACTATAGGTCGGGTACGCCTACGGTGGTTTCATTGGAAATTTCATTTCATGTAACCCAAACCATTTAACGTAGGAGTAGGAGTAATGTTTTCTTTCTCACTTTTATTTGATTTCTAGTTTGCATGTTTGTTTGCTTGCTGACTTGGTTTCTTTGCTTGTTTGCTGTTGTTTTCACCTTGTTTGATTTTCTTACTATTTTTGTTTTCGTTTGTTTGGTTTTCTTAATAACTTACTATTTTTGTTTCCAGAAATAAGTGTTGCCAAATACTACGTTCTAGATTTTGAATAGAGTATGTGGTTGAAATTTGAAAAGACTTGTGACACTACAGAACTTGGCTAGTATTTTGTCCATCTTCTCTGAGCTTGGTTGTAACCTACGACCGATGAAGTCTTAACGAAAAATATGAACCGTGTGCAAGGGAATTTTTTGGTCCAACCATGAACCTATGTCCACACTGGGAAGCCCCATGCCTATACTCGGCCTTCTGCTCTATGTGTTCAAGCTCATCCAACAAGTATAAATAGAGGAGGGGAAAATCTAAACGAGCAAACCTATGTTAGAGGTCTTACATAATTCTCTGAAGGAAGAAACTCTTTTTCTCTCAATAAGTCGGGATCCCTCTTCTGCCCCAAAAATAAATAAGTTCATATGCATAGACCTCTTGAAAAATACAAATGTGAAAGAAGATAAAGGCTTCCTGCATAGAGAGGTGAAGCATGCAACTTCACTGAGGTACTGACCAGGCTCACTGGAAGTGGAGCAATGTGTGTGTTCCTGCGTGACTCCATTGGGGTACTATCTAGGCCTACTAGTAGTAGAGAAATAGCAGAGATGAAAACTTATACTCTGAAAATTTTCAACTCGCAAGCTAAACTACCCTTCCAGGATTCGAAACATTGTGATTGAGCTAAACTTTTGATTTTGTTTGATTCAGTTGGCAAAAGGTGAACCATGCATGTCCATGGGGTAAGTGGGGAAGCCAAAGTAAGGGGTTAATAATGATTCAGTACTCCTCGAGAGACCAAGGCCCTATGCTATCAATGAACCAAAACAGAGAATATGGAGTTCTACCAGTGTGTCACCAAGTGTTGTAGTGCCTACAACCACCCTCAAAAATTTTGGCCTACACCCAATTTCGGAGCCTCCCTTGAGAGTTTCACCTAATGATTGAACACACTCAGGTTCACTCTATGAGCCCATATGAGTCCTTTCATTCGCCTTGCTTGTTCATTTCATCCAAGTTTTTGCATGTTGATATCGAAGTCATGCTTGCGACCATGTTCATGATCAAGGTCTTCGCTTTGTGTGTACATGTTGTTTTCTCTATGAAAGCATCTATCACACTCACACACGGAGTCACACTCACTGTCACACAAGCTTTGTCATGGTCGATCAACAATCAATCACAAGTGTCGCGCTTGTTTCTCACACCGTCGGTAATTCATGTTGAGTATGTGTGTCTAGATGGTTTGGGTCGTCTCGTCATCAAGTCATGTCGATTTGTGTTTGCAAGATCACATGTGCATCTTTCACTCATTCACACAATTAGTCATTGTGTTGAAGTTTCGACGACCGAACTCCCCTCTGACAGCTGAACCATCACCCTACCATTGAATCGATTGACTGTCACCCAGAACAGTGTAGAAGCATCAAGCTAGTCATTTCAAGATATGCTACCCACAAGCATATCAATCAGCCTTCAAGCTGGTCAATCAGAGGATTTGACCCAGAAGCCATCCTGGGACTCATTCCCCTCAAAATTTGTGCAGAAGCTGTAGACCTTACCCACTCTGCTGGTTGGGAAAATTGTGCAAATAGGTCAGACAGACACCCAGTTCCCATCCCTGTCTCCCTCAAAAAATTGTGCAGTTTTTCCAGCCAGTCCTTTCGATAGTTGACCACCTACTCATCCATAACATTGTGCAGTTTTCATGAGGAGGCCCTCTGCTGCCCAATATTTCGCCCAGCTCAAAAATTGCACAGATATGATTGGCAGACCAGCCTCCCAACTTCAGTTCAATTTCTCTCGCCAGCAGATCCTAGTAGCATACTACCAGTTCCCTCCAAGGATTGCACAATTTCTATTGCTAGTGACCCGACCAGCTAACTGCTAGTTGCCCTTGGGAATTGCATAATTTATGCCTGCTAATCCTCCATGCAGCTTAGCGTTTTGCTCCATAAAATTGCACAAATTTTTCTATCGAGCCCCAGCTACCCGCTCGTTCTGGAAAATGCACAGATTCTATCTACCTTGCCTTCCTGTAGCCAAAACTATCCCTCCAAAAATTTGCGCAGTTTTGCCTTCGAGCTAAGCCAAACCTCGTAGACAGTCATTGCCGATGGAGATTTCCCATCTTCATCACCCAGTGACTCTTGCACAGTTTTCATCAGCAGTATCTGAAGCCATCATCCTGCCTCACAACCTTGTTGCTTCTCCCAATCACCTGCATCCAAAATGATCATGTGTCATGTTAGACTAGGAGGTTTTTGGATTTGAATTCTACTAATCATGAGTGACTACAAGTATAGGTATACTAACAAACATGGCGCGACGATAAACACGATGAATGAAGTGAGCACATGGAGAAGGACAGGTCCACCAACGGACGAACGAACGATGCATGTGAAGGGATGCACTTGTGAACAGATGATCATGCAAATATGTGTTCACGGATGGACAGGCGAGAAAACATGCAAGATGTTCTCATGGACAGACGAATAGATGAACATACACCTTTCGTGAGCAGACGAACCTGTCAAGCCTTCCAATATACAAGCAAGAAGCAATGTGCCAAAGCAACATCAAGCAAACCAACACCCATCGAAGACTCCGTGCACCTTGCCATGCAGAGGTGAATATGTGACATGCCATGAAGACATCCATCACCCAACAACACTACCGCTTGACATGCACTCCAGCAACAGCATGAATTTACCAGCACCGTCATGTAAATTCATGTCTCCCACATCTCTACTATGGGTCGTGTTGTCAAAAAATGCAATGTAATGTGGAAGTCCAAGAGACCCACTTGTTGTACAAAGAGTCATGTAAAGTTGAAAAGTCATGGAATTCAGACAGTCATGAGGGTATTCGAACAACCACAATGGTCAGTTTCTCCCTTGGATATAAATACCCCCTCATTTGTACATGAAGAGGAATTTTCACCTCAGCTCCTCCCACATAGCCAATGTAGATTTTAACCCCATACAGAAATTACTTGCATACGAATTCTAAAACACAGAAAATAAACAATGCAAGAGTATAACACATAAAACACATATACACAGAGATTTTCCCCTGGATCCCAAAACCGTGACTACTAGATTTATTTTTCGTTATGTTCCTTTCAATGTTACAATACATATTTATACATGCCGAAGCATCCAATACCATGGACTGAAAACCATCACGTCCAAAACCATGGACCAAAAACCATCGCATCCAAAACCATGGACTGAAAACCATCGTGTCCAAAACCATGTGTGAAAACCATGCACAAAACCATAGGTAGGTCTGCCCAACTTAATATAGGGTCCAAGAAAAATTTCCCCAAGGCGCTTCCCCAGACCCCGTAGAGGGGGGCTACCCACCCCTGTCAAACCCCCTAGACAGGGAGGCCTGCAACCCCCCCTGTTACCTCCCCACTGCACAGTCGACGCAACAAAGGGGGGGCTCCAGCCCCCCTCTAACCCCCCGGTTAACTACGTAGGCTAGTCATGGAAAGAATATAACACAACCCAACAACCAAAAGAGTTTGTAATCTTTTCTTTGAGGAATAAGTAGTGGCTCCAACGCCCCACGCACAGGGCTAGTGATGTATGGTGTAACGATGTGTCTTGGAACTTTTGCTTAGTTCATAAGCCTGCTAATTGGCCATCAAGTTTTCACACATGTATTATAACTATTGTAAGACTAATCTTGAACACTTGTAATGCATGTTGCTTTAACCTTTGTTGAACAATTGAACTATTTCACTTGTTGTAATACATATATGCTAATGAAAATGTGTTGTATATGTTGTTAACGTTGTCTCACCCATGGTGGCTACCCCCTCCCCCCGGACATCAGACAAACCTTTAACATAAAGCTTGTTGTAACAATCATTGCACTCGCGTGGAATCATCTGCTGAGTGTTGTACATGTTATCTTACCTTATGTGTTGTCACTACTGCATCCGTGTGGACTTCTCCTCCGGATGCTGTGCACGTCCTATTGTGTTGTGTGTTCCTAGCTGAGTTGGGACTTCATCCCAACCAAATTGGGACTCACTCCCACCCTCTCCCTCTACATTGAAAGGGCCATTAACACAAGTAACACTAGAAATCACCAGTCACACGAACCTCACTTCTTGGAAGACAAAGAATACCACTCTCCTATGCTGACAAGTAAGAGTTGAGGCAAATATTTAATATAATGGCAACCGCGCCATCATACCGGATGGGAATCTTACACGAAACGGTGTGAGGTCTAGTTGGGACTTCATACCGGGGAGATCCCCTAATGTTGGTGGGTCCAGCACCATCAACAGAAATATATATTAAAAAAGGCCATATTCACCTGCAAAAAAAAGGATCATAATAATAATAAAATAAACAGTGACCCACCATCCTTAGGAAACCAAAGTAAAATTTTCCTAATTTAACGTTAATATTTTCTATATAAGTGAAAAAATACCTCCCCATAACTCATTTTTACCTTAGCAAATAGAGAAATTGGAGAAGAGGATAAGATTACTATTCTACCTTCTACCTTTGGAGGAAGATTGTAGGAGCTACCAAACATAATTTTGTGATACATTTACACCAAGTAATTTTTTATAACCTACTCTACAATACAATAGTTGTCATCATGTTTTTCAATCAAGTTTTGAAGAGAAATTTCATGCCTTAATTTAGGTATTGATGTGTCTGTAGGTTTGGCGCAACCAGCCCATGGAATTTAATGATTTTTCATCATTTGCCACTGATCAACCTATGGATCAACCTTGATTTTATGCAAGAAAATCCATGCCCGCATAGTGAAAAAAGAAAATCTTAATATTTTCTCAAGAAAGTCTAGGGTTTCATGTGCTTTTTGTGATGAGTTCAACTCAACCAAAGGTTTTTATGTTCATGTTTGTTTTGTAGGTTTCCATAATGATTGAATGGAGGGAGAAAGAGAACTAAGAGAATGACATCAAATTCATGGTTGATACTCAAACACTCATGGCTTTAAGAGATTGTGTCTTATTGAAAGTTTTCAAGATTCCAAGCATGATAAACCAAGTTCGCTTGTTGTTGCAGCTAGTGCATTGGTGGGATAAATATAATGATCAATTCATTGTGCAACAAGAAGTTCTAAGGTTGGAGGTTGAAGACATTTACTTATTAACAATATTATCCAGGCATGGTTCCCTGGTGATTATGTGTGGGGTAAGTAGCACTACCAAAAGAAGTGTAGATGACTATGTGGCAAGTATTATGGGTCAGGTACATGAAAAGTGGGTGCCTGTACAAAACATAGATTTTTATATGGTTTCGTAAGATCGGAAAGCTTATTGTATGGTTATGTCATATTAGAAGTAGGAATAGGTAGACCCTTAACATATTTCTACTCCATAAGAAGTAAGCAAGATTTGTTAAAAGTGGTAAGGTAAAAACATTTGGGATTGTCTATTTTATGAAAGGTACAAAATTATTATTGGTCTTTATGTTGGCTTAACACTACTATAAATAAGAAGATAGAGGTGATGAGCTCCAAGGTCACCTAGAAAATAGGGGTTGAGGCTTGATGTTGTAATTTTGGTATACATGAAAGGTTGGAGATATACATGAAGATCATATCATAGAGAGAAAGGGACGAAGGATGATGGTAGGCACGGGGCAAAGTGTTGGTCTAGATCAAGAGTGGAAGAACCTCAGATATGCACTTGGCTTGCATGCAGACATGAAAGTTCTTAGGTGTGTGAGGGATGTTGGCCCTCCAAAATGACATTATTTTCACCACCTCTTCACCTTCGATATCCTATTTTTATTCCATATCTTTACATCTACATCAACCTTTTTGCGATGTTGTTTGATGCATAAATGTCATATTAAGCCAAATCATTGTGTTCTTGATTTAATGAATAATTCCATTTTTTTATGAATATGAGAGACTAAAATATGTTTTATTACTAACAATAGGTTTTTTCTAGCTAGTTTCCATAATCTATATTCAAATCCTATAACCAACCTCTGAGTTCAACATATCCATGTGACCCTATGAAAGATTTTGGAACACGGGTTTTCTTCCTACAATTAGTGACATGGTTTCATGCTGCTTAATTTGCACCCAGGTCAGTTCTAGAGGCCTCCAGGCACTGGTCAACAGTCATTACAAGCTCATTTCAGGAAGAATCAAGCCATCAAATTTAGAAGCAATTTTTAGGCAAAAAAATAGAATTCGGAAATTCTAAAACATGAGTTTTTCTCAAAACATCCCTAATTAGGTCAATTGTGAGTATTTTTTATATAAAGTGTGTGGTTTGGGAGATATCAAAGGCTCTTTAAAGGGAAATTCCATTCTGTATCCAGTGTTCAGTTGCATCTAAACTCAACAATCAGTTAGCAAAACCAATTAGATCCATCCATTTTTAGAGGGTTTAATGTAAAATTGATCCCATTTGATAAAATACCTAGATGAATACACAAAGAAACTAATCCTTTGTAATATCAACCATGATATGTTGGGTAATTCTTGGGGGAAATTGTTTCAATTTGTCCTGATCCTTCTTGTATAAATATTTCAGGAAAAAACTTTTTTTAGTAGGTTGGAAAACAAAGTTCAGAAAGGACTTAAGAGAGTGCTAATTTGTTTGTATTCTTCTCGTATGAGATGATCCCTTTAGGTGACCACTGGATATGAATCTATTTTTGCTATCTACTTATGTAGTTGAGGAGTTATTCTTATAATGCAAAGGCTATCCTTCCAGTGTTTTATTATCTGTGTATTCTTTGTGATCTGAGTTAAGTTCTCCCATGAGGGAAAAAGTTGGTTGGTTTGGGACCACCATTTCAATTCATGTCCCCCTCTTTCTTTGTCAATTTTATGCTTTGGAGTGTATATTTATATGTTTGTGATTTGGTTTTAAGTGTGGCTTATGGAATGATCATATTTTACTCATATCTAAGTTTCCATAGCACTTGGATTCCTTCTCTTGTTTTTTTCAAGCAATATCATTGGAATGTGTGAAGAAAACACATAGATAGAAAAATATATAAAAGATAAAATTTTGATATGTGTTACTTCATCAAGTTTAGGGAAAAAGAAACCAAATTTCATTAATAACTTGTTAATAATTAATGTGTTTATCTATTTCTTGTAAGAAAAAACTATATGGTCTGTTATAAATGAATATTTTGTAAAGGAACAAAGTCCTGGAATGAGATGTCATGTAGCTTCAACTGATAATTTAATAAATGTACTTTGAACAATCATGATTGCATGGTATTCGTATGAAAGCTCTTTTTTCTTGTGTTATTTCTCTTTATGAGCCCGTGAAATTGGAAACACAACATTTGCTACAAACCTTGTATATTTATTGGAGTTCACATTGATTCAGTTTTATGCTAAGAATAAAAGAATACACATTTGTTTTGTTGAATGGGAATTAAGCCTTAGATCTAAGTAAATATATATTGTATATCTACATTTAGAACCCTATTTGATCAAAAAGCACATTATCATTATTCATATCGATTTGGTTTTTCCTTTAAGCACGCTATGATATTACTATCTACACTTTTCTTTCAGAGCATATTTGAGCTAACATGGAGTGGATTTATATTCAGGACTTTACGAGGATTTGGGATTAGATTCAATGTCCCATTTTATTTATTTAATCAATTTTTTGCATTATTTTATGAAGGAGAATCTTATTGAGTTTACGATATTTTTCTTTTGATGATGTAATGATATCCTAAGATTTTTTTCCTTGGAAAACTAAGGCACTAGGACTACCAGATTAGATGGAGATGGGGTTAGGAAACTATGTTTATTTTTATATAGTGGTGTGTGTATTTTATATAGGTACTTGAACAATTAAGTAGAGAACTAGGCCAACCAACCCAGAAGGAGCTAGGACAAGGAGACCATATTTCTTTCTTACATCAGGAGTGTGTAGAATATAGGAATTCCTAATTCCTTTTGTTCTATAGACAAATGAAAAATACATTAGGTTTGTTGTCCTCGAAGGCTCCTGGGTTAGGAGTTTTCTTCTCTTTTTGAAGATGTGCACATCATACAGTTTCCTGATCTTTCTTGTCCTCTAGATAACTAAATAGTATAATAGGTTTGGCTTCCCAAAAGGAGCAAAAATATGAAGACCATAGTGCCTATTAGCTAGGGTTTTAATTTGTGAATAATTCAATTTGGATTTCATAGTTGGTTTGGATCTAAGAGACTGATTTTTTTTTGGAATCTGAAAGTGTCAATTAAGAAGATAGATATTGGTTTATAGGTTATTGCAGGAATTTTTCTAGCAAAAATTGTGTTGCACCTAAAATTATATGAGACCTTGGATTGACATAGTAAATGTTGGCATATTAAGCTTACATATATAGCACTCAACAATGTTACACTCTAAACAATTATTGATATTTTTATGTGTTATAACAATGTATGTAGCAACATTGTTGATGGAGGAATGGGTTATTCCTAGTTATGTTACTATGAAATTCTTATATTATTTCTCTCATGGTTTTGAAGGGCTTGAAAATTCTTGTGATTATTGTTACTTTCCTAAGATGAAAATCTATTTACATGGTTATCTATGAATGCTTGATGTGCTCGGTAAAACTATTTATAGTATGTGAATTTTATTTTTTGCATGTCATGAATTTCTGATGGTTTAAGGCTATTGATTGTCTTCTCTAGTAAGGGACTATTAATAGCATAAAATATGATGTATCAATGGGTTTGATAACATTATTGGGATCTATTCTATGGAATGATCTAATTCTACTATACCCAAGTTTACAAGGTAGTGTTAGCCATTGTTTGGTTTGATTTAGTGCTTATTAGGAAGCATGATTATGGATTCATAGGAGTGAGTCATATCCATCAATAGCGTATGAGATGTTAGGATTGGAATGAAGGTTCCATTCCAATAGATATTCATGTTTTGAGCAATGTTATACATCAAACGAGAAATTGGTTAAAGTCCTTAGAAATCCCTTAGAATTTATATGTTTGCATATTGCAAAGATCTAGACTTGTATCTAGGGGCTAAATGGGTCCTTAGGGCCACTTCGTATTTGAGTTAGATACATTATAGACTTGTTGGATGTATCCTGCGGTCTAAACCTTTGGCTCGATATCCCATTTTCATTTATGTAGAGGTACCAAATTCAAATTGATCTAGACATGTCGCAAAAAGGGTAGGAAAAGTCATATCCAGGGTAGGGTCCATTTTGGGAGCCAAAAGTGTGGAGCCAGATATGCACATGGCTCATATTTAAACTAAAATGTAGGATGAAGCCCTTTTTTGAGAGATTGGAATGAAATAGGATCATCTTTCTAGAAGTAGATGTATTTAAGAATTGAGAGCAGTCGTGGTGTGGGTCAAGACGTAACATCATGAAATTGGTCAAAGTGTAAATCTCATGCATACTCTGGATATCACTTAGAACTTGATATAAAAGGAAATTGATGAATTTCACTAAAGGGGTGAGGCCAAGTGGGATCAACTGGTTGGGTTTAGGTGATAAGCACCACAAGAGATTTGTGAGGCTATGTGGATGCCATGTCAGGGTTCAAGAGGGATGTGGATCATCTAACATGGATATACTATTGAAGTTACATGTTATCATCATCACACGTGGTAGGTAGAAACAACCTTTTGAGGTGGTCAATAGGTTGATTTTTGGATGACATATGGCACTATTAGAGGATGCCACTTGGTATGGTGACATCACCATGATTTCAGTATGACATGGATGGAATGGTGGCATGGGGTTTAAGTGATGTGGATATCACGTATATGCCATGGTGTGCCACGTATAACATGTACATGAGTGTGTTGGAGACCATAGTTTCATAAACGAAAAATAACATACCCCCTGTTAGGTTCCTATACCAATAGGAGTCATAATTTTGAATGACTAAGGTTAAGCCTTGTAATATTGTACATACCTTTGCTTTCTACAAATGTTTTCCATATTAAGAAATCTAAAAAATGTAAATAGGGTATGTCCTAAAAGAATAATCAAAGGACAAAAAGAATAAGAAAAGGACCAAAAAAATGAAATTATATGAACCCCAAAAAGCAAAAAGAGACCATGAAAGTGAGCAAGTCAAAATGCCACTACTATTTACTTTTGTGCATAATAATGATTGTGTGTAGCTTTTTATTCATGCCACAATCCATGGTAATCAAACTATTTAATCTTGATTATACCATGCTTAGAATTTTATGTTTATAGTTAGAGAATAGAATCTGACCAAACAGTTTAATCTTGGCAGATCATTAGATAGGTAGAGTAAATAAAAGGAGCTCATTAGTTTAATCTGAGCCCTTGGATGATATAAGGTTAGAATTAGATAGTTTACTTTGTAAAAGGAAAGAAAAAATTCATAAGGGTTTGATAGCCTAAATGCACCCAAATAAAATGGAGAAAAAATGGTAGGATGAGTAAATGGGTAAGTAGTAGAAAGGTTGCATAAATATCATGTGATTACACAAAAGAACTTATGTCATTGTTTTAAATGCATCCTTCAAATGAGCATAAGCAGTAAACAAAGCAAAGACAATGGTTCACAATGTGGTTTATTTAACATCCCCTCATTCATTTCACCCTTGTACTTCAGTAATTTCCCATAAATAAGTTCTAGTACTTAAATCCTACAAGTCAAAAAGGCTCAGAGCATTTCTCTAACTTTTGGAGGGACCGGACCCTCGACTTAATGACTTAAGGGGACAAGTACTAGAACCCCCTTCATGAAAACACATTCTCCCTTCATTTCCCCTCATTTCCCTAAATAAAATCCCTTTCCTAAGGTTTAAAGACCTTTTACCTAGGAAAAGTGATTCACCCCCATTTAAAACCCTTATGCACAAAAAACCCACCAAAAGTTTTTATCCTAAGTATAAATCTAAAACACACAATCACATACACTTAACCCCTTTTTACTTAAGAAAACCCACTCCGCCATCACTTTCATATTAATTAACTAACTCTATTATATAAACCCATTATAACCTTTTTCCCATAAATAATTAAAATCCTATATAAAATACCCCAACCCCTTAGTTTTAATAAAAACTAATATAAACTTCCCCTTATCACGATATAACTTCACTTAATTTACTTAACCCCGGTAAAACTTAAGTTAATCCCGTACGGCTTCACTCGATTCCCTAATCCCACACTAAACCCAGCCTGATCCTTTAACCCAAGATTAGTCCCTAAACTAATCCCAAACCACCATAATTAAACCCCTGGGCCCCCCATCAACTCCCATCATTCCCCCCGCGCAGCTTTACCTCCTGATTACTATTGATCATCCCTCCCCCACATCCAACAGCGCACAACCATATTGGTCGCACCCGATGGCTGAACAATAACATCCCGATAAAGTGGTTTTCTCTTGGCCCCCGATGCTACGTGTCAGACAATGTATGGCATGGAGTGACCCCTCCTGAAAACTGCCTGCACCATAAAAGCGGTGTGATGACCCTTCAAAACCGCTTCCCCCATTTAACCGAAAACCATCAACTGTTCATCCGAAAGAGGAACCCGCCAAAATTAGTCATTTTATCTATAAAAGGCCGCGAAGCCCTCTTGCGCCCTTTTTTTGCGCATTCTCTTTGTAAGTTGTGTGAACCATTGCTACCACTGTAAACATAAAAATTACCCACATATCTCCAATTCTGCTCCAAAAGATGTTGCAGACAACCCAGCCAACCTTTTCAGACTGTGCCAGGATGACACCAACCACTGCAGCTACTATCAAACACCATTTTCAAAGCCAATTTGCCCAATTCCAGGTATTTCGCCACAAATTACCTCTTACCCATACAAATTTCAAGACCTTTAGCCTATGCAGTATGTTAAATTAAGAAATTGAAGTAAGAATACTGCCAGTTTTATAAATTGCTCATGTAAACCCTTTGAAAAGTCTCAAAACCTCTGATAAACCCACCCAAGAGAATAATTTATATCCACAAGAACTGAATTATGGTTTCCCTTGTCTCTATGGACATTATACCCATTAGTACTCCACATTTAGAGCTGGACCACCTTCCCCTGGCTCACTAGGATTTCCAAATCAAAGACACAACTGCAATAGAGCTCCTGCTTAAAATCCATTGCTTAAGCAAAGACAGATACCTAATCCATACAGATGATATTGGCCTTTGGGAGTCCAATTTACCCAGATACCAGTTCCCCCAGGTTCACATCTTTCTAGAAATTGTTCATATGTGCTATGCATGCTACGTCCCTAGCCAAAAAGCCATAATGTCTCATGACTAGAAGGTTCTTTTCACTATCACAGCTAAGTCAAGTAATGAAATGTTGCAGTTCCAACCATGGCAAAACTTAACCCCACTCTCAATTGGAGACCCGTTGGACTAGTATCCTGAGCTAAGCCCATCAAGATTGTCCAAGTTGTTTCAAACCTTCATTAGAGAGAAAAACCACATCCCTAAGGACCCCCCTCCATATGTATCAACTATTTTCTCTCAATGGGGCCAGAACATTGTAACCATGATATCCTGTGTTTTGGGTTACTCTACCAGTGAATACATTGATGAACTTATTCTTGCTTTCATGTCCATTTATACCCCAGGGCAGCCTCCTACAATCACATATGACTTTTCCCAATTCATAGTTGATAGAATGCATGAACAGTTCACAAGAATGGGAAATGAGAGAGTATTCAAATACTCCTTTGTATTGTACCATCTATTTTTGTATTATCAGTCGGATAAGTTTCCTTTCACTCTCCAGAAACTTGACACTAGGGGCCAGCCCAGATCTGTCATTTTTTGGACCCCACTTTTCCATGAGTATAGATCCCCATATACATACTTTGACTTCATAAATTCTTTTGCGTATCCAAAAATCAGAATATATGGTTGCCTGCTTTCACCATATAAGTTGCCAAGATACCTCCCCATGAGGTTGTTTGCCTTAGGATATTACAAACAGATCATCAATGCAGATGAGGTCAACTTTGTCAATGCCAAGAAGAAGGCCAATTTCAAAATCAAAGATCAGTTAGGTCCCTTCATATGTAAGTCAATAGAGGCAGGGAAAGAGGCATACCTAATCCTACAAAGCCTGAAATTCCAAAGGAGTTTTGTATGGAGGTATGACCCTTTGGATTCATTACCAAGAAAAGGCAAGAGTTCAAGCTAGGACCTTTTATCCACCACCCCATACCAGAGATAGAGGCATATGAAAATCAAATAGAATGGGTGGAAAATACCTTGGTAGATAGTAATAGCACAAGGGTAGATGTAGAAATTTCTCTAATTGATTTGGAAAAGCAGCTTGATGAGAGCTCTTTTCTGCAGGTACCAGAAGAGAAAGAAAGAGCCATGAGCACCCCTCAAGTCCCATAGACTCCTCAGAATGAGGAGAAAAATCCAAAAAGAAACAAAGAGGGAGCTTCCACTTCAGGAATGGACACCTCTAATTTGCATCAGGAAACCAATCATAGCAAGAGGAAAATGCTAAATCTAGCCTCTAAACAGGAATACACAAAAGGATTAACACAGTTGACCAACACATAGATAGATAGAAGCAGGCCCACAACTCCATCTAAAGACATACAAGAACCTTCCACATCACAGACTCAAATGTTGGAAAGGCAGCTTAGTGTGGAAGTGTCTTCCTTCAGTAGGTCTGCTAACAAAGATCAAGAAATAAAGGACAGGTGTAAGGAAATCAAAATGAGGAATGAGAGGTTTAAATCCCAAACATATGCCCAATACCTAAAGCTCACTCCCACAAATCAAACAAGGCTAATGTTAGCCTTTTACGTCAAGGAGGGAAAGCTGCAAATGTCCTTTATCAAGTCTACAGCTCAGCAACCCAAAACATCATCAGATTACAAGAGGGCTAACTTTGAAGTGATGGCAAGGGACATTCATCCCATAGACCA
The DNA here is from genome assembly GCA_031772625.1 of Pinus tabuliformis. Classification (NCBI taxonomy): domain Eukaryota; kingdom Viridiplantae; phylum Streptophyta; class Pinopsida; order Pinales; family Pinaceae; genus Pinus; species Pinus tabuliformis. Next base: position 576,518,351 of record CM062804.1, on the reverse strand, counting down.
AATAGAATTGTATAAACAGGCTAGAGAGATGATATACTCCACCCTAACAGGTAAAGCCATAGTTTCCCATCAGCTACAAAATTTAGTAAACAACATCTCAGCACAATTTCAGTTGGAGAAGGCCTCCTCACAGGCCAAGGATACCAAGATTAAGTCTTTGGAAGACTTAATTATTGAATTGGGACATGATCCCAAGGATATTAAAGCTACTAAGCAGCTGATAAAGAAGAAGAATGATGATATTGTTGCACTGAACAAAACAATTGAAGATACCACAGCTACAACATCCTCAAACACTTGAAGTCATAGAGAACCAAACCAAACATGAAGATTTTATGGACTTGGTTCTAAAACTCAATGATCAACTCAGGGAGATAGAGAAAGGATTGGATAACTTGATCCAATTGAAACAAACTGAAATTGCATCAACTTCTGCAAATGTCATCCCTACTGTATCTACAACAATCCCTTCTACACTAGCAGCTTCACTTGCACCAACAGCTCCACCTATCACAACATTGCCAGTAACAGCGGAGTCTACAACAACAGCAGATGCATCAGGAGAAAAGGCAGCAGAATTAGTTAGAGCCATGGAAGAGATGTCAATTCAGGCTACATAAATGAATAGACTAAAGGAAAAGGTGGAAAGTTTAGAGACTGATTATAAAATTGCACAGATTATGTAAAAAGAAGAGGCACAGAAAGCCAACAGGATGAGTGAAAGGGTCAGAGCCTTGGAAAAGGACCTAACATTAGAGAAACCCCTTGGGCAAACCAAGGAACTGTTATGGGCCAATATCTTTAACTCCGTAAAGGATATTTGGCCATCTATTCAAGTTATGTTTGAGCAAAAAGAATTGATAAAGATAGCTATTCAGAAAGTCAAGGAGGAATTGGGTGATATGTCTAAGGATGTGAATAGAGTCATCCACTTCCTCAACAGAAAAAACATATATGAGCTTCAAGAGATCAATATAGAAGACAGGACTGAAACCATTTTGGAAATAAGAAAGGTCCTTTCCAATAGTAACCTGATGCTGCAATTGGAAGAAAGGTGCCATAACATGCAAGTGGCCATTGATAGATTCATGGCCAAATTCCAAATTTCGAGGGAGAAAGGATTGACTAGTCCATTGGTCATCAATGACAAACTTATGACATAGCTGGACTATGATAATAGAACTTCATCTATAAAAGCACTTCCAACATGTAAAGTTTTGTATAACACCTTCGAGAACTTTTTTTTTTCTCTAGCATGAGATTAAACACTTATTCATTACAAAACCCAATTTTTCCAAGTATACTGAGGCTGATGAGATATATAGGAGGATGATGAATGTCAAATTACCTGATGCAGAATGTTGGGATAGAATGACATATTTACTATGAGAAATTGACAGTAAAAAGTTATTGCACAGTAAAAATAGAGCAGCCAGGTAATTAGTTGAAAACAAGACAACATGATCAAAGAGTATCAGGGTCAAAGAGTATCAGGTGAAAGATCAAAATTGAAGAAGATTCCAACGTGAAAAATCACAATTGCAAACCAACATAAAGCGCTACAAATAAAACCATAAAGCTGGCAGTACCACAATGAAAGGGATAGCATGAAACAGTTCAATAGTTGTCTCTATCTTCTAGCAAGAAGATATTTGTATTTCCTAGATTAAATCTCAAGTTTGTTATGAGATATTTTGTAATAGTTTTTTGTATAAATACTTCACCATTTGAAGTATGTAGGGTGGATTCTTAGACATTTCTATAGAACTTTTTGATCAAAGACTATAAGCTATTGTATCACTATTTAGACCAGAAAGTTGGATTAATGAATAGAGACAAGACATTTCACTGGATTCATGTGTAGAGTGAAAGTGCAGACAAGTATTTTCTCTTGTGTTGTTATTTTTCTTTAAAAGTTTTCCACAATATTTAATGTGTCTGAAATCTGAATGCTATAATATGGAATGATATGTCAAAATTTACTTCATTGCACTCTGTTTTAATTATTATTCATTTTAATGTTTTATGCAAATTATCTAAATTAAGGAATTCTTAATTGCTCGTTAGTCTAGGTAGTCTCCCTCTGATCTATAGTAAAGGATTCTTAATTTCCCTTTGATCATGATTAACCTTTTGTTCCTCATCTTAATCCTAGTCTGAGAATTCTTAAGTGCTCTCTCACCCTGGTTAAGATTCATTTCACCCATCTAGCCCAAAGACCTACACTTTACTCTGCTAGCATGCCCTTTGAACACTCCCTTTAGTGAGTTAACTGCCCCCCTTTGACTCCATAGCCCAATGGTTCAAAGACATCAGTCTATCTGTCTGTTTTAAGGATTCCACAATCCAACCATTCAATACAAATCAAAACCCTGTGAAACTTCAGAACTAGCCTAAAATCCCAACAAACAAAGCTAAATCATATAGAGAGATCCCTCTCTGAGTCATAGGTTGGCTAGAGTCTATACTTAAAAGATTGGTTTGTCGTTACCTCAGTCCTTTCCTTCTTATGAAAACTTCTAGGGAAAAGTTCTAAGTGATAACACCCCCCATGCTCATTTTCTAATGGGAAGGCAAGGGGGGCTCACTATTGATATAGGCTATCATTGTAAAGAGGTGGCCACATGGAGAATATATGGTAGGGGGGAATTGGAAGGGGTTTAATAGTAGAAGCGACAAATTGCGGATCACACCCTGTTGTTAATTCTCTAAGGGATAGGAAGGGATACAATTAATATAGGCCATTGATATATTTAGGCTATTGGGGCTTGAAGTTGGAAAGGGTTTAACCATTGGCCACGTGGGTGCCACATGGAACTACCTAATTAGTTATACTTTGAAGGGGAATCTCTCTCGATCCAAAGGTCAAATTGAGAGAAAAAATATATTTCCATGAAGCTATTGATGAGATATATGTGATGGTATTATCCAAAGTTAATTCAACCAACTTTGGGAAAGAAGAAATTTTCCAACCCCATATCCATAATGAGACCATTGAGGTTGGGTTACCTAAAATTAACACCTCCCATCAGCCTAGAAAAGTCCAAGGAGGTGGGAGGGAGTGTTACAAGGAGCCTAAGGGAAAGAGATTCTTAATATGTGATTGATCATAAGAAATTATTTAGATACTTTTGAATTGTTACAACCCCTACAATAGGTATTCAATTGATTGAGACCTTTTTAGAGTGTCTTTTCAATCTTATTGTTATTGAGTGCAAGGGTAAGGTCTATTGAATGAAAGAATTAAAGTAGGTTGTAAGAACTTGATTGGCCTTGTAGAAGTCAACGTTCTAAGTTTATTGCCAAGACACCAAAACCCTACATTAGAGAAATTTTGAGGTCTAAAATGGGCTTCCTAAGGAATATGATAAAATAATATTGAAAATAATAAAATAATATTATATTACCTCATCAAGTTTTGCAAGGAAAAAATAAAAAATAAAAAAATATTTTCAACTTGTATTTTTTATTTATCTCCTTATGATTTTACTCAAATTTCAAACAAGAGAACACGTTGGATGCAGAATTTAATTTTTCATCCGAGAAGTACCCATGTTGCATACTTTGAATGAACCCTACTACACAAAAATGTGAAATACATGAAAAACATGATTGCAATCTTTTTTTTCATATATTTCACATTTTTGTGTATTAGGGTCCATCTAATGTATGCAACATGGGTACTACTTGGATACAAAATTAAATTTTGCATCCAATGAGTGCTCTTGCTTGAAAATTGAGTAAAATTGTAGGGAGATAAGTTGAAAATAGGAGTTGAAAAAGTAGTTTTTTTGTTTTTTTTTTTTATCTTTTTACCTTTTTACTCCATAAATGGTGAATCATTCCCCATGGTTTACATTACCATATTGAATCTTATTGCTTCTTATAAAGTTGATTTTTGTTGTAGATTTTTGTTTTGAGACCCATTTTTTACCTCAAAATTTCTCTAATGATACTAGATATAAGCCGTATTCTAGTAGTTGAGTATGAAATATTAAGAGGACTATTAACTGTGATTTATGGTATTCAAGTAGAAAATACTTCACTTTAATAGCATATACAAATGTAGATTGGGCATGTAGTGTTGCTGATAAGAAGAGCTCAAGTGTTGTAGCCTTTTTTTTGGGTAACTACTTAGTGTCATGGATGAGTAAGAAGTAGACCTCTATCTCATTGTCTATAGCTGAATCTTAGTACATAGAGGGAACTATATTCTGCACTTAGGTCCTATGTATGAAACAAACTTTGAAGGATATATAGGTAGAATATGCTCACCTGATTCCAATTATGTGTGATAATACTAGCTCCAGTGGCATTTCCAATAATCCTATAATGCACTAAAAGACAAAGAATATTCCTATTCAATATCATTTCTTGAGAGACCATGTCACTAATCAAGTTGGTATGCCTGAATGTATTTCTACAAAAGAATAGATTGCACATATATTCACCAGTCCACTTTCAAATAACCATTTGAGTATCTAACATGAAGGTTGTGAGCAATATCTCTCTCATCTCATTAGCCTTGAAAGTATGGGGTATAACAACTCTTCGACACATATTGGGATTTTTTATAGTGAGTTGTAGGAGAAGAATGATGAAATGGAAAGTTTTCAAAATTTCCTTAATTTCTATAATTATAATTCGTCCACTTAGAAAACATAATTGTTATAAGTATTTCATGTAAGTACATAGTAATCAATATCATATCATTCATTGGTTTCATTCGATCAAGAGAAGTAGTTGTTTTATGGTCATGATCTAGGGGAGATTTGAAAGTAAGGAGAAGCATCATTTCAGGATAAGTCTCGATGAACAAACATGCATGATCAATTAGTATTAGATATGCATAGTTTTTTATTCTGAGCTATTAAACTGGTATCAGTGGTTAATTTATATTCAATGTTGCAGACATATCCCTTTTCCATTGATGTCAAAGGGGGACAGTTAACTTGCTTATCGATTAGAGATATAAGCAAGGTACAAGGAGAGAGACTAGTCATCAGAGTAGAGTTTAGTCACTGGTATAGATCTAAACTTGTTGCAGAGAATTTAGACTTTTTTATTGAAATTTCTATAGATCAGTGATGCAATTTTTAGCCACTTAGTTGAAGTTGGAGATTGGTTTAGTGTATGGGAAGAAAATAGCTAGTTTAGATACATAAGAGAGATAAATGACTAGTGTGGTATTTATCCATGGATGCAAGTATGGGATTTGGATATAAAAATATGTGTAGAGATTGCTTGATTCAGAGCTTAAGTCGCTAGTAGATTGGTAGGTAGTGGTAAAAGTGCACAAGGATGCCAATAGTTTCTTGTGCTCTAATGGAAATGGTTTCCATTAATAAAAAATGGGATATTATTGATACTAGTTTCATTTATGTCAAGTTCATAATGCAGAACTTGATGAACCAATTCAAGTTGAGAAGGTAAATTAGACTGAGAAGGCGAGACAACCAAGAAGGCTAGGAAGCCAAGAGTATCAAGAAGGATGATAAGGCCAAGAAGGTTGAATAGGATGCGAATGTTGATAAGGATATCCCTGGTCATCTCTCTTAGTCACAAGGAACCAATAGGCTATCTCCCAAAGGCTAAGATCATATTAGACCTCACAAGTATTAATATTGGTCAAAATCATAAAGACCCTATGAATTTCCCAATATTTGATACCTTGGGGTGATGTTACAGGCTAGATGGTAGTGGTGACATGAAGTGCCAAGTGGTGGTATTCGTTGATGTGATAGTAGCAACAAATGATATGTTATAAGTGGAAATTAAATTTTTCACCAATCAACTAAATGATTGGCAAGTGACAAGTGGACGGTACAGGTCAACACCTAGACACATGGTAGGCTCATACGTTTTCCAAGATATGATTTTATAGATGACATAGTATATGATGCATATGTTATGGGTCCCATATAAGGTGACAATATATCATGATACCATAGTTTTTAAGTGAAATTAAATTAGATCGATTCGAGAGGTAAAGTCCTAAAGTAATGAGAAATTAGTTGTTAGTTTTAGATGGTCAAGATCAACATCAGTTGAATTTATTTCTACCAAGAAATGGAGTGTAGTTTTATGTATGAAAATGGAGGCTAATATCTTGTCTGATGTGGAAAGTATGATGAGGTAGAGATGAATTGAAAAGAGTACCATGTGGTAGATCTTGATTGGTCTATGGTGTATTGACATGAAAATTTTGAGTCTCAAGTTTTTTTCTAGGGCAATGTTTTGGTGAAGGTTTCGTATGTGTTTAAGATTGGAAAAAATAGCCTTTGAACAAGGATTCATGCCAAAAATAACAGCTCCAAAGGACCACCCTCAGTGGGGACCTTACAAGGATACTGGAATACTGGGACAACTTCATATTAGCATAGTCTAGTATGGATTGATCCAAAGTGATAGAAAGTTGACATTTGTTACCATATATCTATCAGATATCTACATGACTAAATCAATATGGAAAGAAGACCTAGAACATGGGATGTGGTTGCAAAGGCCCAAAAACTTAGTACCTAGAGATAAATATCAGTAATAATATGGTAATGGAAAAGAGTAATAGAGTAGTAAGAAAGGTCATGGTTCCAATAATCAAGGTTTCACAAAGGATCCAGTCATAAGACACAATCCCATAATGTTAAGAGATAAGGCACCCATATGGGAAAAGGTGTTGAGGAATATCCAAAGGAGAATAAGAGATTACGCCATATTATAAATATGAGCATGTAGTTAAAGGACATGTGTGGTTAAAATATGTAACAAAGTGATTGTATCAATATGGAAGATTAATACAATATTTCCATTCTTGATGAGAAAATATATGTGAGGTAAGTGCGAAAACTATGTGAAAGAAGATGAGAACCGCTAGAGATTTGATCTAGTAAGGGAATTGATAGAGAGCACACAGAGAGTTTATTGGTATATATAAGAAAGAACACAAGTAAAAATAATGTAATTAAAAGATAACTTTTTGAGATATGAGCCATTGAAGATGAGGCCAAGAAGAGTGCAACATTGCACAATATATTAAATGATTGTAGGTGAACTAGGGAGTGTGAATTTTTGTCGAGGAAAAACAAATGAAGTAGTTATGATCAATTAAATATTGTTGTCTCTATAAAATTTGTAGAAAGATCATTTGGATCCATTCTAAAAATGCCATGAAACAATGATCTAGAAGGTAAAAGTATTTGAATCAATATATTGAAATGGGATTGGTGTCTCTTGCAAATTGGTGCTTGCAAACCTAAGAGGATTTCTATCTCCTATAAGTGGTTCTTTCAAATCTAAGGGGATTGGTGGCTCCTATAATTTGGTGATTGCAAATTTGGGGTGAATGGTATCTAATGGAACTTGGTGCTTGCAAAGTTGAGGGGAATGGTGCCTCCTATAGGTTTCTACATACAAATATTGTAATAGTAGGTTGGTTCATTATTTAATCAAATAATTAAAATATTTTTTATGGTTTTCTCCCATATGGGTTTCCATGTATATCTGCGTTTAATTATCTTATGTGACTGGTGCATTATTTTGTGGTTGAATGTTGTAAATAATGTAAAATTGTGTTACATTTATTCACCCCCCAACCCTCTCAATATAATTGTAATCCATCAATGTCATCATCTTATGTGGTAAGAGGTTTTTTTCCATGGGCTTAATTGCATTTAATGGTTTATACGATATAGGGAAGGAATTTCCAAACGATATTTCAAAGTTTTTAGATATTTTAGTTACGAAAATAAAAAGGAATATTCAAAATGAAAGTTAAAAACCATTTTTTCCCTATGATAGGATATGCATCTTCTCTAGATGACATGATTAATAGTTGGGAATATGACACCTAATCTTAGGAACCAATTCCTACATTCTTGTAGTGGATCCTTTATCATCTGCATGGAAACTACTTTATTCCAAATATAGTTATTGTACATTGGACAATAACTCTAAGAATTGCTCTAAATTACTACTGATGGTTGCAAAAAGGAATGCATATATTTACTCCTAATAAAAGGTGAATTTAGGACCATTATAACAATACCTAAGGTTGATGAAAATTCAAAGGCAAGCCTACATGCACTACTTTTATGAAGCAACTATTGGATCTGGTCTTTCAATAATGAGCACATTGTGTATCCTTTTGAAAAATGGTGACAAAATTATACACACTGAAGGCATATCTAATGGAACTTTGAGTTACATATTTAATCAACTTTGATTTATCTAAGAAATAAACTTTTAATCAAATTGTAGCAAAAGCAAAAGAAGATAGCTACAAAGAACTAGATCTAAGAGATGATTTGTCCAACATGTATGTTACTAAAAAGTATTTCAAAAATGCTATTTGTGCATTATGCCAAATACAATGTTTTCCTACAAATATATTGGAGACATCATAAGCAAGTGAATTCTATTTTAGAATTCTAGAAAGTTATATAATTTGAGTAATTTTCAAGGTAGTGGTATTCTTTAGCAAAACCACGAAAGTGGATCTAAAACAACCTTTTGCTACTACAGGGAAGTTGTTTATGAAGTTGCTTTTATTAGGAGGGTATCCCAATCTTAGACAGTTAATTTTACACCTCCTAACCTATCTTTGCACATTTCCATATGAGATCTAGAGTCTAGTGAGTTGGTTAATCTTTGAAGGAAGCATCCACTTTGGAAAACTCCTCATTGTATTGTATATTCAATATCCCAAATGGTAAAAGGACAATGTGTCCAAGCTAGAAAGGAGGAAAAATTTAAAATCATCTAGTTTGGATGATTTGTTTCTTGCTCACTATGTTTCTTAAAGAAACATATTTATGGAAGAACTAGGAATTTGTAAGAGTTCTAGATAAAATGTCAAATGATGGTATTCTTATGGATGTTATTAACCATTACAAAAAATTAAAGATATTAAGGAAGGGAGGGAAATTGATTAACAAAGTGGTTTCAAGAGGGTACTCTGGTCAAGTTTCAAACTACATTACATGGCTGAAGTATGCATCTAGTGTTGAATATGGAAACATATAGTTTCATATATGGATTTTGCAAAATATTTCCTAGTTTATGCCCCAATATTACTAATTCAAAGCAATGAAGTAAGTTTGATTCATTACTAGTTGTTAAATTACCACAAAGCCTCACATTGTCCTATTTGAGAGTTTCTAAGAAATTCACTCATTAACTAAAAAGAGTTCTATAATTACTAAAAAAAATTGATTATTTATGTCATTGTACATCAATTAGTTGCTTCCAGATAGTAATTATTTTAATTTTGATGACTTATAGGCATGATGGTGATCATGTTGAGTTTGTTGGAAATAATACTGAGAGGGGGGGTGAATCAATATTATCAAGTCAATTATTTCCTTTTTCAAATCCAGATCATATACGCTACTTCAGTTAGTGAAAACCGCGTATATACGCAACTATGTATAAGGAAACCCGCGTATACCATGCAAATTTATAATTTACTTTATCTTATAGATGTTGATCATTAATCTGTGTATCAGAATCAAATAAACAATAACCAGAAACAGTGAAACAGAGCAGAAGACAATCACACACAAGGACACAAGATATAAGGTAGAAACCCAATGTGGGTGAAAACCACCTGTTGCAATTCGTCTCTATCTTCTTTTTAATTAGAAACTTCTTTTTACAATGATTCTGTACTGGTGCAATCCTTTACCAATACGCAGGCTACAACCTGCAGAGAGATACAACCCTCTCTCGTTCTCCAGCTTCTCTTGGAAGGGAGCTACAACCCCCTTAGCTCTTGCACTAGCCAAGATACTAGTACTTAGGTGCTGGCCTACAGAAGGCTACAACCTTCTCTTTCTTCCAGGGACCACATTTCATAAATTTTCAGACTGGATCCATGAACATCAATCAATCATCAAGAATTTATGCATCAAACAATCTCCTTTTCACCAATTAGAATTGAATCAAGTAGACACTTCTCTGACAGCTGTACCCAAAACACAGTAACAGTAACCACACACCAAATTCTGAACCCATAACACTGCAGCAATAAACAAAAGCAGCTAGAACACAACTCAAGAGATGTACGCTACTTCAATAACTAGAAACCTGCATGCATACGCTTCTATGTTTGAACCAACCTGCGTATACACTGTTTTTACTCACAGAACCAACGTGTATACGCGCCTTCGCCTCACTGAACCTGCGTATAGATCTATAAAGGATAATTCACTCTTTCAAATATTTAGACATTAATTAACCCAAATAACCATATCTATAGATCAAGCATGCGCCACATATAACAGGTCAAAATCATACAAAGATACTATTATTCAAGCCTTAAGATTATGACCCATCAATAAAACTTATCCTTCTCTTTGCGCTCAGGTTCCTCCTTCATTCAGATCCAGATCTGCACCATAACCCAATCACCAATATTCCAGATCTAGCACTTTATCAGATATTCAATAATTCGGATGATCCTTTGCCAAATGATCTTCTTCCTCTTTTATAGTCTTAGGCCTTTCACAATACCATGGTCCAAAATCATAATAAAACAATACCATGGACCCAATACTTGGGATCTACACTTCTGACGAGATATCATGGCCCAAAACCATAGGTTCAATTACCAAGGACTAAATACCATGGACCAAAATTAAGTTCTCCAACATATACACACTTTTCCTTGCGTGAAAGTGTGTGTATACGCATACGCGCTTTTGTAACGTATAACCCACGTGTATACACGTCTTCACCTAGGTGAACTTGCGTATATATCTTTTCTTTCATTCTGAAAGCCTGAACTGAGATCTCTCACCAGAGTGAGTTGCCATCAAGGACAACACCTGTTCCATAGCTCCAAACCTGTGCCATAATGCCAACAATCTCCCCCTTTGGACTTGATGGCAACCCCAAGATCCTCAAAGTCATTCTCCCCCTTTGAAATCAAGGGCAAAGGGTTGTGCTCCCCCTAAGTACATGCTGAAATCTCTACTCTGTTGTGCTGGCCATGCTCCCCCTGACTGTAGAAAAGATCTACGAAAAGATGTTCTTCAAGAAGAACCATCATAAAAGACCTTCCTATCACCAAAAGACTCTATACATACATCCATCACCCAACCAAGTGGGGATCATCTACCCAACCAAGCGGGGATATATCAGAAATTTACATATGACAACCAAGTACATTACATCATTCATCCCAGGCATAGTGGGGAAACCAAAATAGGTCGTTACATGACCTTGACACCATGACATAGATACGCAATATCTAGAGCAAGACTTATGAAAGTCACTAATAACTGATATCAGCAGCATCTGTCAATCACTATTCAGATCAGAAACCATGTTTTCCTTCTGTTCTCCCTCTGCATTTGATCCACCTGAGATCAACAACAGCTGTGAACTTGAATCAAGATCTTCTAATGTAATGTCAACAATGCATTATCAAAATTTTATCTTCTCCCCCTGAACCTGTGCCAGATGGTCTCTGTCAGACCCATATTAGAATTTCTTCAACCAGAGTTTGTCCCCACTGATTTCTTTCAAAATTCCATATATGCGACTGTCTCTACATAAACCCGCGTATGTACGCGGATACTCCTCAGGCAACTCGCGTACACCCATTTTTCTCTGAAATAGACAAGTTTCAAAAGCAAGATGATGCATCAACTACTCCTAGCTTCTGTCTGAGGTATTCAAAAGTTTCCCTGGGCAATAGTTTGGTGAGAATATCAGTAACTTGTTCCTTAGAGGGAACATGCTCCAACTTGACCTTTTGTTCCAACACTTGTTCCCGGAGAAAATGATGCTTGATCGGTATGTGCTTAGTCTTTGAATGCATGACAGGATTATTTGAGATACTGATAGCACTTGTACTATCACATAAGATGGAGATAGGTGGAGTACAAGTGATTTGAAAATCCTGCAAAGTTTGCATCATCCAAAGGAGTTGTGTGCAACAAGATGCGGCAGCCACATATTCTTCTTGAGCTGTAGATAGAGAAATCGAACTATGTTTCTTGCTAAACCAAGATACTAATCTAGAACCCATAAAGAATGCACCACCACTTGTGATTTTTCTGTCATCCACGCTTCCAGCCCAATCTGCATTTGTATAAGCATGAAGAGTGAGATATGTATCTCTCAGATACCACAAGCCATAGTTTTGAGTTCCTTGAAGATACTTGAAAATTCTCTTTACTGCCTGAAGATGGGTTTCCTTAGGATTTGCCTGAAATCTTCCAACCATTCCCACTGCATGCATGATGTCTGGTCGGGTACCTGTTAAATAGAGCAGACTTCCAATCATGGATCTATAAGTTGGTTGATGCACTCATGCTGATTCATCATTTGCACTAAGGCTGCATCCTGTAACCATAGGGGTACATACTCAGTTTGAATCTCCCATGCCATACTTCTTCAAAATATTCTTGAGGTACTTGGTTTGAGATGAAAAGATACTGCCTTCATTTTGTTGGATTTGTAATCCAAGAAAATATGTCAGTTCTCCAAGCAAGGACATTTCGAATTCTTTCTGCATCACCAAGGCAAAGTTTTGACTCATAGCTTCTTCATTGCTGCCAAAGATGATATCATCAACATACACAACAAGTATTAGCAATTTGTTATTTTCAATTTTTATATAAAGACTGCTATCTGCTGATCCTTTTGAGAAACCTTGTTGATAAAGATATTTGTCCAGACGATAGTACCAAGCCCTTGGAGCTTGTTTAAGACCATAGAGAGCCTTCTTAAGTCTGCATACAAGTTTTGGATCATTTCCAAGGATGAATCCATCTGGTTGTTCAATATACACTTCTTCTTCTAAGTCTCTATTCAGAAAAGTTGATTTCACGTCCATTTGAAATACTTTGAATTTCTGAAATCTTAAGAGAGCAAGGAACATTTGGATGGCCTCAAGTCTAGCAATGGGAGCAAAAGTTTCTTCAAATTCTATTCCTTCTTGTTGAGCATACCCTTTACAAACAAGTCTGGCCTTGTTTCTAATAACTTCCCCATTTTCATTCAACTTGTTTTTGAATATCCATTTTGTCCCTATGACATTCTTATCTTTTGGTCTAGGAACCAACTCCCAAGTGTTATTATTTTCAATCTGCTCAAGTTCTTCATCCATTGCCTTGACCCAGCATTCATCTTTGCATGCCTCTTTTACATTTTGTGGTTCAGTGGAGGAGAGCAATTTCAAATAGCTTGAGGCTTCTGCAATTGTTCTTCTTGTTTTTATACCTGCCTCTTTCTGCCCCAAAATTTGATATTCTGGATGATTCTTGTGAACGTACCTGGATGGAGTCTTATCTTCTATCCTTTTCTGTTCTTCTAGTGCCTCTTGAGCTTCTTCTTCATCATAAGTCTGATTTGATGTTGAATGATACTCGTCATCATCTTCAAAATCTTCGGAATTCACTTGCCTAGGAATGTTTCCTTCTTCATCAACCACTACATCAATGCTGTCAACAATTCTTCCAAGTCTTTTTTTGTAACACTTATATGCTTTGCTGTGGGGAGAATAACCAAGGAGAATGCCTTCATCTACTCTAGGTTCAAACTTGCCAAGATTTTCATCACTATTTTTAATATATCATTTGCTTCCAAAAATTTTGAAATATTTTACCGAAGGAGTCTCACCATACCAGAGCTCATGAGGAGTTTGAGTGTTGTTCAGCTGGACATTTGTCTTGTTGAGAATAACAACTGCAACAAATGCGGCTTCATCCCAGAAGATTGCGGGAGTTCCAGACTCATCAAGCATTACACGAGCCATTTGTTGAACCGTTCTGTTCATCCTTTCCACCACTCCATTTTGCTGAGGAGTCCTAGCTGTAGAGAATTCCCTTCTTATTCCATGTTCTTCACAAAAATCGAAAAAATCATTCGAGGTAAGATCTCCTCCTCGATCAGACCTGAGGCATTTGATTCTGCGATCTGATTCGTTCTCCACCAAGGCTTTGAATGATTTGAACTTTTCAAAGGCTTCGTCTTTGTGCTTCATAAGTCCTATCCAACACATCCTGGAATAGTCATCAATGAATAATATAAAGTATTCTTCTCCTCGAGGTGACCTTTTCCTAGATGGACCACATACATATGGACAAGTTCAAGCGGCCTGCTAGCTGATCCTTCTTGCTTAGGGAAGTTAGTTCTAGTTTACTTACCAAATTGACACGATTTGCATATTGTATTGTCTGGAATTCTGGTGTCTGGAAGACCACGAACTACCTGGTATTTGCATGCTTTCCTTATCTATGAGAAGCTAAGATGCCCCAATTTTCTGTGCCATAGCCAGTGTTCATCATTCTTTCTTAGATAGCATTGATGTTTTCCTTCTTTGAATATGTATAAATTATTTGGAGTTCTTATGCCTTTGATCACTGTTTTTCCTGTATCAAGATCACGAACACTACATCCATTTGATCGAAATATTACCTCAGTTCCTTGATCACACATCTAACTGAAACTTAATAGATTATGATTTAAGCCATCAGCATACATGACATTTCCAACTTTGACCCTTTCTTTCAACTGAATAGAACCTTTACCTTTTATGAGAGCAGGGGTGTCATTTCCAAAAGAGACCTTCTTCTCCTTCTCTAAGTCACTATATGACTGAAGTTTTTCTTTATCACCTGTTATATGTTTCGAACATCCACTATCGATGTACCATTTATTTTCTTTCCCTTCCGCATATAAGGCTATACCACATCTTTCTGGATGTGGTTATTTCATTCTCCATGATTTGGCACTTGAGGCTTGCTCCTTCTAAGTTGTCTGCCGAAACCTACTCCTGCATTCAAAATCTTCATGACCGAAATTGTTACAAATAGAACATTCTATTTCATTTTCAAGAGCAGAGAAGTTATTGTAGGTCCTTTTCATGATCCCAGTCATATTCCTCTGTTTGTGAGCTTCTCTAGTCATGATTGTCTTATAGGAAACACATTGAGCTGCTTTGTGACCAAAGTTATGACAAGAAAAACATTGGCCATTGAAGAAACTCCTGTGATTATCAAATCTACCAGCCAAATGATTGTAGTTCCTATTGACATCCATTCTTGAGGCAGATTGAGAAGGTTTTACCTGTGGCTGGTTGTATCTTCCGTTCATTCTAAAAGTAGATTGCCCCCGATTTATCTGATAGTCTTTGTTCATTCTTGAGGTGAATTGTCGCTGATTTACCTGGTGATTTCCATTTGGCCTTTGTTCACTTTTCCTTGTTGCATCAAGATAAATTTTGGAGGTAGATGGTTCTTGCGCTTGAGTTGTTTCTTCATTATATCCCAGACCTGTCTTGATTAGTGGAGAACGTTGCACTTTGATAATCTCATCTAATGTTTTAGATCCTTTAACAAATCTAAGATTAAGAGCTTTAGATTTCTCAATCTCTTTTCTAAGTCCCACATTTTCACTTTCTAGCTTTTCATGATGTTTTTCCCTTTCAGCCAATTGGAATTGTAGAGCATCAATAATCATATTTTTCTCTTCTAAAAAAATTTTGAGTTTAGAAATCTCTTCATAAATACCTTCTTCATCTATAGCATCCATGAAATCTTCATCTTCAAAAGCCATTAGAAGTCTATATTTATTACCTTGTTCATCTTCATCACTATTTGAAAGACCATCACTGTCTTCATGAGTGTAATAGCTTTTCTTATTTACATTCTGTTTCTTGTTCCATCTAACAGGTTCCTTACCCTTGTCAAGCTTATCTTTATGAGGACATTTGGCAGCATAGTGATCGACTCTTCCACAAGCAAAGCATTTGAAAGGTAACTTACCTCTGAATTTTCCAGCACCCCGTTGAAGGTTCTTGACAAAATTTGATTCTTCCTCTTCCTCTGACATATGTTCTGACTCATAGTAATCTCCTTTTCCTGAAGCCTTGAAAGCAGCTTCTCTCCTGTCTGATGGTCCTCCTTTCCTCATTTCGTAAGTAATCATAATTCTGTGCAGTTGTGACATGGTAAGGTTTCATAGATTCTCTTTTTCTTCTATTGCAGAAACTTTAGATTCAAACTTAGGGGACAAAGATCTTAGAACCTTTTCAACCACAACAACCTCTTTTATTTCTTCACCCAAGTTTTTCATACAATTAACAATCTCATCTACATGAAGGAAATAGTTAGCCACACTTTCATCATTGTGTATTCTGAGATTTTCATACTGAATTCTGAGGGTTTGAAGTTTTGCTCATTTTACCTATTCATCTCCTTCATAGCTTAGAAAAATCTTGTCCCATATTTCTTTTGCGGATTTACACTGCATAACCTTGACGAATTCTGATTGAGATAGACATCCTAATAGAGTATTGGCAGTATTTGCATTTGTTTCATATTGCTTCTTACCAGCCGAATCTGTAGGAGTTGTGGATGGAAAAGTGTACCATGTATCTATGATATCCTAGACTTCTGTACCAAGAGATTGAAGATAGGATGTGACTCTTACCTTCCAATAGACAAAGTTGGTCCCATCAAAAATTGGTGGCATGATCGATGCTTCTCTCTCGTAGTTGCTCATGATGATGGATCTTCCTTCAAGCGATCAAGCTTCTTTAGAAGGACCTGCTCTTATACCAATTGTTGGAAATAATACTGAGAGGGGGGGTGAATCAATATTATCAAGTCAATTATTTCCTTTTTCAAATCCAGATCATATACGCTACTTCAGTTAGTGAAAACCGTGTATATATGCAACTACGTATAAGGAAACCTGGGTATACCATGCAAACTTATAATTTACTTTATCTTACAGATGTTGATCATTAATCTGTGTATCAGAATCAAATAAACAGTAACCAGAAACAGTGAAAAAGAGAAGAAGACAATCACACACAAGGACACAAGATATAAGGTGGAAACCCAATGTGGGTTAAAACCACCTGCTGCAATTCGTCTCTATCTTCTTTTTAATTAGAAACTTCTTTTTACAATGATTCTGTACTGGTGCAATCCTTTACCAATACGTAGGCTGCAACCTGCAGAGAGCTACAACCCTCTCTCGTTCTCCAGCTTCTCCTGGAAGGGAGCTACAACCCCCTTAGCTCTTGCACTAGCCAAGATACTAGGTGCTGGCCTACTGAAGGCTACAACCTTCTCTTTCTTCCAGGGACCACGTTTCATAAATTTTCAGACTGGATCCATGAACATCAATCAATCATCAAGAATTTTTGCATCAAACAATCTCCTTTTCACCAATTAGAACTTAATCAAGTAGACACTTCTCTGACAGTTGTACCCAAAACACAGTAACAGTAACCACACACCAAATTCTGAACCAAAAACACTGCAGCAATAAACAGAAGCAGCTAGAACATAACTCAAGAGATGTATGCTACTTCAATAACCAGAAACTTGCGTGCATACGCTTCTGTGTTTGAACCAACCAGCGTATATGTTGTTTTTACTCACAGAACCGGCGTGTATACGCGCCTTCGCCTCAGTGAACTTGCATATAGATCTATAAAGGATAATTCACTCTTTAAAATATTCAGACATTAATTAACCCAGATAACCATATTTATAGATCAAGCATGCGCCACATATAACGGATCAAAATCATACAAGGATACTATTATTCAAGCCTTAAGATTATGACCCATCAATATAACTTATCCTTCTCTTTGCGCTCAGGTTCCTCCTTCATTCAGATACAGATCTGCACCATAACCCAATCACCAATATTCCAGATCTAGCACTTTATCAGATATTCAATAATTCATATGATCCTTTGCCAAATGATCTCCTTCCTCTTTTATAGTCTTACACCTTTCACAATACCACGGTCCAAAACCATAATAAAACAATACCATGGACCCAATACTTGGGATCTACACTTCTGACGAGATACCATGGCCCAAAACCATAGGTTCAATTACCAAGGACAAAATACCGTGGACCAAAATTAATTTCTCCAACATATACGCACTTTTCCTTGCGTGAAAGTGCGTGTATACACATACGCATTTTTGTAACGTATAACCCGCGTGTATACATGTCTTCGTCTAGGTGAACCTGCGTATATATCTTTTCTTTCATTCTGAAATCCTGAACTAAGATCTGTCACCAGAGTGAGTTGCCATCAAGGACAACACCTATGCCATAGCTCCAAACCTGTGCCATAATGCCAACAGAGTTGTATGCCCATCAATTTGGTGCATGATGAAGAGTTATAGGCATTTTTAATGCACATATTGGATAGGGAAATCAAGGGTACCATAAAACAAAGCCATAAATTTGGCACGAGTTCAATGAAACTGTAGATGCCAAATAGGAGAATGAGGAATACATAAAATAGTATATATATATATATATATATATATATATATATATATATATATATATATATATATATACATATATATATATATAGACACACACACACACACATATAAATGTTGAATGTATATATCTACAATGTAATGAAGACAATGCATAAATAAGGGGGAGGGGATTTTAATACCATTGTCTTAACCATTGAATTGTAATGCATATGTAAAGATGACACCTAAGCTAGTTGTAATGGCCATGTAGATTGTAATGTACTTGTACATGTGATACATTTATTAGGCTAGTGAGTCAATTTCTATCAGGGTTTTCATACCCCTATGTGTACATATATGATTTAAGGTTGATGTTATGATGTAATTGGGTTAGAGAGCCTGTATTATTAGGTTGGTGAGCCAAGTCTCACTGAGTCTTGTGTGCCTATGTATGTATAATAAATTAGGATGGTGGGCCAAAATTACTTAATAGTTTTAAGGCCATATTATCAATGGGATAAGTAAAAAGTGCCTGTGGGGTCAGGGCAAAGATCCTGTGTGTTAAAATGTCATTACTTATAGAAAAATCATTATTTGTTGTATATTAAGGGGTGAAAAGAGTATGGGGGTATGAGACTTCATGAAAAAAAAGTATCCTAATATGGAAGTGTATTATAATATTCTAATATATTATTATAATAAAAGGTAAGGGGACACCATGCTTATAAAAAAATGTTTCCCCTATTTAGTCAATTAGGGGATCAATTGGGATAGGTGTTGTTGGTTGTAGTATTTGTTCTATCAATGACCCAACATTTAATATAAATCTCAGGTCTTTAGACTTCAAGGTGCATCACTATAAATGCCAAAGAGAGACACTAGGTTTCTACAAATCAAATCCCTACTCTAACATATTCGTCAACACTCGTTTAAGTTCCCACAAACACCTATTAACTCCTGGTCTAGATCCTATAATCACTCTATCAGTTTATTAGAAACAAACCCTAATTATCAATCAACTAGTAATATGACCTTTAACCTATTGATTAACTGATCAAACCAAGCATAAATATTGTCTTGATAAACCAAAGAACAAAAGAATAAAAACCCTATAAAATCCAAGAACTTCTTATGCCAAGTAGAGTACTCAAATCAAAATGAATAAGAAACCCTATTTGAGATTCATGCACTCTTGTTCCATCACCACTTTACTCTATGTGAAATCAAAACAAATTCAAGAATGGACTCAAATCTACCTAAGTTACCATTAACTCAACCATGTGCATTAATTGGAAAGAAAGACATTGTATGCATAAATAGAAAATAAGCTCTCTCCAGTCTAATAATGTCACAAACTAACATACACACTCAAACAAATGTCATGATTTTTTAACCAAATATCAATGCTAGAAATACTATATTTACTAATGCTCGTGCAAGAAGGACACCAAAAACAAAAACTACTTAGCCCTAAAGATAGAGGCCAATATCTTGTAGACAACTTTTGGGATGACTACAGGTTTATAGTTTTAGAGGTTAAATTGCATTCATAAATAGTCCTTTCTGTAATCAACATTTATTAACATTTATAAATGCATTCTTCTCATGAACTTAGATATATGTTCAAAATGATCAAATGTATAGGCTCTATGAATCAAACAATAAAAAAATAGGATATGCAAACTTTGTGAATCAAACAACCACAATAATTAAATATGAAAACTTTGTTTCATATAAGTAAATGTTGAATCCAATAAAAGTATCACATGGCTTGTAGTTAAATTTCAATTCAACTAATGGATCTAAATCACACTTGGCTCACTACAACTATGGTATTTATTTGTCAACAATTCTCAGGTTGAACAAATACAAGTTAAACCACAATACTCTCTGAATAGCATCAGGGTTGTTACCTCATTTAATAATATATGAATATATCATTATGTGATTTCAAATCCTAGTTACAACTTTAACAAAATATTTTGAATATCCAAAATTTTTGTTATAAATATGTTGTGATAGAGGACTATAGGATTTGATGGATTTGCAACTCTTGTGTCAACTGTGACTTAAGAGATATAGATCTAAATATCATTTCATGGTACCTTTGTATCACTACTTCATCAAAGCACTATAAATCATTAACAAAGGTGAATCACTAAGACAAAACTTGTACCAAACTATTAATAAAATGAATCACCCAGAGCATATGAAATAGTGTAATATAACTTATGATCCTCATTCACACAGTCAAATATATAATGTTTCTCACAAAGATATATCACACTTATAATCATAAACTTCTAGATCTAGCTATGAAACAAGAATAATTTGAAGGGCTTCATAAATTTCAAAGAGACGGAGCATAAACCTTATGCTCACATGATCATTATATCTAAAAAATAAACCATGCTAGTTAACACACTAGGATGCAAAATGTACAGTCCACTTAATAGATTAACAAACCACTCAAATAGATAAATGAACAAGAGAGGTGATGAGCTGGTTTGGTGGACCTAACCAACCATCTCACACCCTCTATAAGTAACTTAAATCATATAGTAAATATAATCATCACACACACCATGAAATGAAGATAGAACCTGGCATTAGAGGATTTGTATTAAAGTTTCTCAATCTTTGACACATCGGAAACTAATGTCTCAGATCTAGCTGATAAAAGCAGTGACACCAAACACTAAACTAGTAGCATCTAACCATTAGAGAAAATTTGAGGTCTAAAATGGGCCTCCTAAGGAATATTATAAAATAATAGTGGAAATAATAAAATAAAATGATATTACATCATCAAATTTTAGAGGGAAAAAAAAAAGAAAAAAAACTACATTTTCAACTCGTATTTCAACTTATATCCATACAATTTTACTCAAATTGCGAGCATGATCACTCATTAGATGCATAATTTAATTCCTCATCTATGGAGTACCCATGTTGCATACTTTTGATGGATCCTGCTACACGAAAAATGAGAAATGCATGAAAAAACGTGATTGCAATAACGTTTTTAATGTATTTATCATTTTTCCTGTAGGAAGGTCCATCAAAAGTATGCCACGTGGGTACTCTTGGATTAGGAATTAAATTTTGCATCCAACAAGTGCTCCCTCTCGAAATTGAGTAAAACCATTGGGAGATAAGTTGAAAAAAGTAGTTTTTTATTTTTTATTTTTTTACTCCAAAAATGGTGAATCATCCTCCATGGTTGATATCATCATATTGAATCATATTTGTTCTTATAGATTTGATTTTGGTTGTACATTTTTATTTTGAGGCCCATTTTAGACCTCAAAAATTCTCTAATGAATTACAGTATCACAAGGCGAGCATAATGTCGTAGATTGGTAGATTTTACAATACATATTAGGCTGTAAACGAACCAATCAAATACAAAACAAAATAAATGAAATATTGTAGCAATTTTCCATCGATAAATTTTGGTTTAGTCACAATCTAAAGAAAGGAATTGCAGATTTGGTGTGTGAGGAACTTTAGAAAATAATTCCTCCATATTTCGCCTGGAATTGACTGTAATCAAGGTAGCTATGCTTTGACTTCAATCTAAATTCAAAAATATCTCTGACAAATGTATACCATACTAATTAACCATTGGACCTTGTGGCATACTTCAATGACCAAAGCATCCTATGTGTTAATATCATCAATGTAGGATCTCTATAAATAGTACAAGAAATGCACAACTTTTATTGGTGGCTCATAAACAATCATAAATCTTAGAAAAGACATATAAGTGAAGGTGTTTGATAAAAAATAATAATTTACCTTTCCACTTTTAAATAAAATACAAATAGAGCACAAATATTCACTATTGCATCAAAAAGGATGTGGAAGTGCTTGGTAAAGGTTCAAAATTGGTGAAACAGGGGAATAGAATAGAGTAGCATACGGGAAAAATGAAACAATTTGTGGGCATGACACCTCCCCCATCCCGATTCATTTGTGTGTCCTAACACAAATAGTATCATATTGTCACTCCTTCAAAAAACAAAATTTGAAATTTCCTCCTTTGTCACTTCTTAATCTAAATATTGATTTCAGAGCTCGAAGCTTGAATCTCCTTTAATTTTCTTTTAAGCCTTTTGTTATGAGCTTGTAAATAATAGTATTGTATCTTCCACTTCTTACACTGATTCAAAATGTATTTATTGGTATGCTTCAATTCTTCTAGTTCCTTCACCAATTGTCCATTTCTAGCTCTCACAGTAGAATTTTGGGACTTCAAAAGGTGGTCAAGAAGTTCAATATCCCTAACTTTTTTTCCCAAAATATAATTTTTCTCATCATGAAAAATTGGTGAAGGAACTAGAAGAATTGGATACTGAATTGGATATTTCTCATCATGAAAAATTGGTGAAGGAACTAGAAGAATTGGATATTTTCAATAGGAATTTGATTGATATTGACTCTCCATAATCTCCAAAAGAATCACTCATTTGATTGGCACCAAAATCATCCATTGTAGCAGGTGCTTCCACCAGGTCTAAAAATTTCCCTTTTTTAGTCACAAACTCCTCCCTAAGGATAGAACCCTTATAACGCACTATATATTTTACCTCATCAACCAAAAGAATTTCCCTAGTAGGTTTATTACCATAAGGGCTTCTGTACTTCTGCAAACATATGGAATTATTCATTAAAATCTTATTCTTTCCCTGAATTAGGCTCATCACCTGACAGGGAAATTTGGGATGTCATAGCTTGTAAAGGGGATTTTGAAGAGGGGGAACACATTCTTTTCAAAATTCTCCTAGTTATTCTACGAGGCAGATCTAGTGTTGATACCTTTGGTAGCATGCCCTCCTTCATAGATTTTTTATCTAATTTAGAGTCCCTTGTTCCCTCTTTAAACTAGCCTTTCTCTCCTGAGTAGGCTTCGAACTAGATCCTCTCAATTTTATTATGAAACCATTGTTTACCTGTTTCTAAATATTAACGGTCTACCTAGGATTTCAGATGCATAACAAGAAAGGAACGTACACCAGTTTGAACCCCTTTTATTCAATTCTTCATAGACCAATATGATTAAGCCATAATGATAAAATTTGTACCCTATTTGTATAGAGTATCTCTTTTGTACACCTCTTGAATTTTTTCTTAAGCTCTTAAAAAGGAAGTGAGGAAAGTTAATAAGCATACCTGATTCAAAGTAAAGGAGTAGCCTAATGCACTACAGAAAGGTCGTGGAGTAGTGACCCTCACACATCAATATTATTTGTAACACGTAAAGGAGATTTCTCTATTTTTCAACAATAAAATACCTTTGAACCCTTTGTTTCCAATAAGCTTTATAATCTTGAATAGAGATAAAACATTTCCATGTGCCACATTCAACATATGCATTTTTAAACCATCCTTCACCTTCACAGGGAAGCTCGATTTCTTGGGAAATCATTTCTATAGAAACTCTGATCATAAGAGAACTACTCATAGAAAATTTTCCACCAAACTTGTTGGAAAAATCCCTAACAATTTATGTGTCAAACCACTCAATTTTTTGTAGGAAATACATCTAATTTGTACCTTGTAAGATAGGAAAACTAGCATTGTATTCAGGAGTTACCTCTGACTCCTTTGCTGACCATGGTTTTATTCTCACTACTGACATAGTGTCACTAATCACAATCCACCAACAGTTGTGAAGGAAACAAGAACAATTTAAACAAACCACATTTTAGATATGTCACCTCAAATCCCACAACCACCAACAACTGAGAATAGAAAAAACATAGTGACAATAGGCCACAATCCCACACTATTGTTATGGAACCGTCTCACAAAATAGAAGAAGAAATAGATCAATGACTTCAAAATTAGCCTCTTCGATGGGGAAACCTCCTTTACATTACATAAATGAACAATTCTTGGATGATACAAATGACAAGACCTCCTTTCTATATATAGGAGTCTAAGGGGTCACAATTATAATCATAGCCTACATAACAATAATATTGTAAGGGCACAATAATAACAATAGTGGGCTTCTATGGGGCACAATAATTACAATATGGGGACTACATGGGAAATACAGTACAATAAGGGGGTTGCACAAATAATAATAAGGGCTACAGTAGTAATATAGGGACCTAACATGCCCCTCTCCTTCAAAAACTTGTTGTCCTTAACACTTGAGTAGTTCTTGATGCTTCTATATAAAATTATCATCCTCCCATGTGGAATATTCAATGGGTAAGTTCTTCCACTTGATGAGATACTCCGAAATTGACTGATTTTGTAGTTGTCAGGTTATTGTTTCCGTGACTGCTTCAGGTTCCAATATTATTTTTCCTTTCTCGTCAAGTTCTAACAATATTGTTTGGACTAAGACCTTGTCACCAATAACCTTCTTTAACCATGAAACGTGGAAACCTCGGTGCACTCGGGAAGATGCAGGAAGCCCCAATTTGTGTGTCATAGTACCAATCGTTTGCAACACCTTGTAAGGACCATAGTAATTTGGTGATAATTTATTATCTTTCTTAGATTGATTGAGGGACATTTGTCTGTATGGTTGTAGTGGTAAAATTACCCAGTCACCTACATCAAAAATTATTTTGCTATGATGTTGATTTTCCTATTGTTTCATTCGGTTCTGCGCCAAAGTGAGGTTATCCTTTAAGAGTTGGAGAACTTGTTGTTGATGCTTGATGTGATCTTCCACTGCTTGAACCTTAGAATTATATCTTAAATATGATGTGATCTATTGTGGATGATATCCATAAAGTGCCATAAATGGGGTCATTCGTGCTGTAGTATGGAAGGAAGTGTTATACCACCATTTATCTAGAGGTAACCACTTGACCCATTATGTTTTCTTATCAGATACAAAGAAATAAACATATCCTTCCAAACATTTGTTCACTATCTCAGTCTGTCCATCAAACTGAGGATGATAAGATGAGCTATGAGCTAATTGAGTACCCAAACAGGAAAATATTTCCATCTAAAAATTTCCAGTGAAAATGGTATCTCTGTCGCTTACAATAATCTTTGGGTTTCCATGTAGCTTTTAAATTGTTCCCATAAATGCAGTAGCAACTATACTGGCTTTAAATGGATGAGATAATGCACAAAAATGTGTATACTTGGTAAGTCTATAAACTACCACCTTGATGACACTCTTTCCTTCGGACTTGGGTAAACTTGTGATAAAATCCAATGAGACATCCTCCCAACGTTGGATTAGAATGGCTAAAGGTTGTAATATACATGGGGTCTTAATTGTCTCAACGTTATTTTTTTGGCAAACCAAACATTCCTCCACAAACTTTTGAACATCAGATTTAAGACCTTCCCAAAAAAATTCCTTCTTGACCCTGTGGTAAGTTTTTAAAAATATTGAGTGCCCTCCCAAGGGAGATATATATATATATATATATATATATATATATATATATATATCAGTTGGGAAATATTACAGAGAAATAAGAAATCTTTGTACCATAATGAATCATTTTTCTAGCTAAATGTATCAAATATACTGGGATCTTGCTACAAGTTTTGAATAAGCATCCACATTTCTTCATCGTCCTTCCATTCATCCCTTGCTTCAATTATCCAATCTGGTTGGATAATAGAAATGGCACAAAGAAATACTTCCACATCCCCATCCTTTCTTGAGAGTGCATTTACAACAACATTTTTCTTCCCTTTTTTGTAGATGATTTCAAAGTCATAACCCAACATCTTTGTGACCTGTTTTTGTTTCTCTTCTAAAGATAATATTTGTTCCAAAATGTATTTAAGATATCATGATATGTTTTTACCTTGAAGTGTCTTCCCATTGGGTAAGGTCACCATTGCTTTAGTGCATGTAGTATTTCCAACATTTCCTTCTCAAAAATAGGTTTGTGTAAATAATTTCCTTTGATTGGACAACTTTCAAAAGCAATGGCTCTTACTTCTTGCATTAAAACAACACCAATTCCATTTACTGAGGCATCACATTCCACAATAAAGGTTTTTGTGAAGTCTGGCATAGCTAAGACCAGTGCTTGGCACATTGCCTCTTTAAGATGTTCAAACGCCTTAGTTGCTTCTAGATTCCAAGAAAATGCATCTTTCTTCAATAATGATGTTAAAGGTGTCATTATTATCCCATAATTCTTAATAAACTTGCGATAATACCCTGTCAACCTGAGAAATCCTCAAAGATGCTTTATGATTGTGGGGATTTTCCATTCCTTAATGGATTTAATTTTGTAAGGGTCTACCTTAACACCCTCATGAGATACAATATGACCCAAATATTCCACCTCCTATACTCCTAAAAAACATTTGGAGGTTTTTGCATATAATTGTTTCTCCTCCAACAGTTTGAGCACCCTGTCAACATGTTAAACATGATCCTTCCAAGACTTGTTGTAGATTAGTATATCATCAAAAAATACTAACACAAATTTTCTAAGGGTTTGAAAATGAAATTCATCAAACCTTGTAATGTTGAAGGTGCATTAGTAAGGCCAAAATGCATGACCAAAAATTCATAATGACCCTCATGAGCCTTGAATTTTGTTTTTAGAATGTCTTTGTTCTTCATTCTAATTTGATGATATCCAGAACGAAGATCCAAGTTGGTGAAGTAAATTTCTCCATGTAATTTATCCAACAATTCATCAATAATAGGAATGGGAAATTTATCTTTAATAGTGAGCTTGTTGAGCTCCCTATAATCTAGAAACATGCGCCATGATCCATCCTTCTTGTGCACCAATACTACTGGAGCAGAGAAAGAACTTTGACTAGGTTGAATTATACCAGCTTCTAGCATTTCTGCAACCATACGTTCAATTTCACTCTTTTGGGCATACAGATATATGTAAGGTCTGATTTTTTGGCGAACACTTCCTGGAATCAAATGAATAGCATGATCATGATCACAAATAGGTGGGAGACCTTTGGGAGTCTCAAATACCTTGTAATGATTGTCACAAACTTTTTGGAGATCTGGAGAAATAAATGATTTCGATGATTGAACATATAGTGAGCATAATTATGAAATTACACCTCATTTTTATTTCTTCAGAAGCTTTGTCAAGCCATTAGAGTTGATTATCTTTCCTAGTTTCCCTATGATACCCCTTAATTCAACTTCCTTTACTTCCCAAAAATATTTCAAGAAAAGTTCTTGAAAATTAAAAGCTATCATCCCCAAAGATTGTAACCATTGGACTCCTAGTACAACATCAACACCACCCATTCGAATGGAAAGAATTGGACTATTCAATACATATTCCCCCATGGATAGCTTGACATTATGACACTTTCTAGATAAATTTATAGTTCCTCCATTTGCAACCATTACTTGACACTCTAGTGCATGATATAGTAATCAATTCAATTCCTTCACTATCTTACAATGAATAAAATTATGGGGACTACCTGAATCCATCAATATTATTACCCCTTTTTTCTTGATATTCCCTTCTATATTGAGAGTTTGAGGAGTCATAATTCCTGCCAATGCATTACAAGATATGGTCTGATTCATTTATTCTTTCTCTGTGGTTTTTTCCTAGTGGATATCCTCTTCTTTTGACATTTTTGATCATTTTCTTCCTCCTCTTCACAATATATGTAAAATAATTTATTCTCAAAACACTTATGACCTTTAGTATCACAACTAACAAATCCCTTTTACTCTTTTTTCCTACAACTATTGTGGTGTCAACCTTGTAGGTTTTGGAAGTTTAGGAGCAGCAACACTTCTGTCTTTATAGTTGTGAGTGCTAGGCTTCATTATTGCCATAATTTTTCTTTCCACTTTTCTGGCTACCCTAAATGCCTTCTCCATTGAATCAGGTTCCCAAAGGTGAACCTCATGTTGGATGTTATCCTTTAAATTCCCTATGAAGACATCAATCCTATTCTCCTCTGGAACATCATTTACCCTAATATTCAATTTTTGGAAGTCCTCAATGTGCTCTACCATTAAACCCTTTTGTTTGAGATTTATCAATTGGACAAAGAAGGTGTTGCTCTTTGTATCCTCATAATGTGCTATCATTTCCTCCATAAAATTGACCAAGTGACAAGTGATTTACGAGAACAAATCTGTCAATACCATACAAAATTATTTGATTCTAAATATAAAGATGCAATGCATACCTTTTGTGTGTGTCGTACATTATGGAGATCAAAATATTGCTCCATCTGTAGTGTCCATGTTACCGGATCCTTGCCATCAAAATTCATCATATCGATCTTTGGAATATGGTGGGTCTTCAATCCCATGTTAGAGTCTATGAAATCATGATTAACATTCCTTTTGTTCTCATCATGATTTTCATCTAATACCTTTTCACCATTAAGAAGCATTTCTTATAGCAACTTTGTCAAGCCTTCCTTCAAACCTTCCATGTCTAATTTTAAACCATTCTTCAAATATTCCATGTCTTCTTTTAAACCATTCTTCAAATATTCCATGTTTTCTTTTAAACCATTCTTCAAACCATCCATCTTAGCTTCCATTTCATTTTTTGTTACTCTTGGTAAGAGCGAAATTTGTTTCACTTGGTCGTGTAATTTTGATATATCATGTTTCATTTATTCCTCTTCTTCACGTGTCATAGTATAAATTCAGGGTTGATTACTAGTTTTTTCCATTTTCTTTCTTCGGTTCATCAATTACCAATATTTATGCTTCACTATTCCCTTATAATTACTTCAAACTAATTTTTCAAACATAAATTATGCAAATTTTTGAAAAATACACACCATTTTCTTGTGTTTTAGGAGCTCGATATTGAATCTGTTTTATCTCTGTAATCTCAGATTTCCAAGGTCATAAACTTCATCCTATGGTAGCCCTATGAGTCCTCTTTCCAACTCCACAATTCTGATAGATATTGGATTCTTCAAGAATGAGTTATGATGCAACCTCCCACAATGACTTGATTATAGACTGGTTCAATGGAGTGAACTTGTACAACATACCACGTCATTGTTTCAAATTTAGAACCTAAAAATGATACCCAAAGAGCTACAGGTTGTCCTCTTTCTGTCACTTTTTACTATATTCAAATATGATGCTCAGATAGAAATTTATGACAATTTTCCCAAGATCACATGTTTGAGACTGAATTCTAAAACCTGCAAAAACCCTAACCTCCTTGGATCATATCTCCAAACATATAGTGAGACAAGATCTGAAATTCACACATGAGGTTCAGAAAGATTTTAGCTCCACTTGGTTTTAATTTCATCTTCTAAAGCTTCATAGAAAAAAAAAAATTATAGCGAAAATTCTATGATGGCCTGTTTGAAGCAACAAAACCCTAGAATCCAAAGCTCTAATACCAAATGTTATGCAGCCAGCTCACAAGATAGAAGAAGAAATAGATCAACGACTTCAAAATTAGCCTCTTCAAGGGGGAAATCTACTTTAAATTACATAAATGAATAATTCTTGGATGATACAAATGACAAGATCTCATTTCTATATGCAGGAGTTTAAGGGGTCACAATTATAATCAAAGCCTACATAACAATAATATTGTAAACAAAAACAATAGTGGGCTTCTATGGGGCACAATAATAACAATATGGGAACTACATTGGCACAAAAATACAATAAGGGTGTTGCACTAATAACAATAAGGGATACACTAGTAGTATAGGGACATAAAAACTATGGAGAATACAAGTCACATTGTTGGGATCACAATCTAACACTATATAAAACACAATCAGTGCTATTGAGATCACAGTTTGACACTTATTAAAAATAAACACCACCAAAAGGAATTAAGTTGATACATGAGGAAATAATGATACAAAGATCAAATGATTAAGGGTAACGAGATAGTGTAGAGAAAGAGAAGTGAGTAATGGGATTGTACAAAGAAAGGGGAGTGGGTAATTGAATTAGGGATGGTCAAAATCAGTCTTGTGACACCTTTAGGCTCGATATAATAATGAAAATGAATACAAGGAATAATTACCTTGCACTCCAGTCCTATAATGATTACAACATGTGGTGATTGGCCAATCATATTATTAAAAATATAAAGTTGAAAAAGGTTTAAAATTGCTCATACATTCCAACGCTTTATGCATTACCCAGATTTCATGTTTTATAAGAAAAAAAGTTACCTAGGTTACCACAATGTTTAATGTTGATAATAATCAAAGTGAACAAAATTATGCAAGCAATCCTGCACTGCCAATAATCTTCCTACACTCTACTACATACACAGGAATGAAAAAATTCTCTTTGTGGTGATTGATTATCTGGAAGAAAATGCTTGTTGATTTGTTAGGGTCCAACCCTAACCCATTTATTTATGTAATAATCCCAAGGTGCCTAGTCAGAATCATAGTTATTTGGTTGAGCCAATAAAGCTTGTAAGCGGTTATCCACATTAATAATAATTGTAAGTGGTTGACCCGCAGTATAGAAAAGGGACCACAATTATTTATAAATGGGCCATAGTTAATAAATAAAGTGGCTAAGCCATATCATGCAAGGTACCACTAGTAGTTAGGGTTTTGGATGTCATAAAGCTATAAATAGCCATAGATAGCAAGGAAAGAATTATTGAGTCTTATTGTAATTTAACTATATTCTATTAGAGGTTTCCCCCTTGAAGAGGCAAGTGAACATTGTATTATGCTTATGAATACTAAAATATATTTTCATATTGTATCATTTCATGTGATATTTCTGTGTTTTAGGCCATATTGTTTCGTATTTTTGGTACATTGGTTTTCTCACAGGTCAAGTGCATAACAAGTGGTGTCATAACACTTTTAGGGCCAGTTTCACCTCCAATTTTTGCAGATTTTTTTTTAGGCTACAGACATGTTCCAACATCTTTATACCATGGGATATGTCTTTGAGAACATAAACATGCAGCTTTGGGGAGGCATACATGCAGGAACTACATGAGGTGATCACACTTGTTGGACTCCCTTGTAACCCATGTGGGTACCCCTTCGAGTAGTAACACATTAGATAGAACCACGCACAGAATGCACTTCCATGTACCCTTAGGAATATCGAAAGCTGCCCTAGGGTAATCTAAAACCTAACCTTATATAATTCATCAGTTGTCTTGCTACTACAATACACCGAGCACAACACTCAAGGATATTACTCACATGTACAATAGGTTAGTCAGGTAGTATGGCTAAGGGTACGATCGATCCTCCTTAGTTAACACCCTAAAAGATTGGGTTGAGTACTATTGTTGGAGCCCTACGTATATTGCTATATGTAGCACCTGATACTCCTTTGAGACCATAGTACCCTCATTTATCTAAAGATTTCCCCCTACCTTTTCATCGAGATCAGATCCAACATTTGGGGTTTGACCACCGATGTCTAGATCTGATCTAGAAGTTAGGGTTTAGTCGCAGTCGTCTAGATCAGATTCAATAGTTTGGGTTTTCACAACACATATCAGACTCTTTGTGTAGTAAGGGTTTTGGCCACCATAGTCCAGATCAGATAGTTGTAGTTCACATTCTGCAGTACCAAGACCTTAGGGTTTCTATTAGTACAATCTAGGTCCAATTTTCATAGGATATTTGGTAGTATCACGCATTCCAAAATTCAACCACTATAGTACTGATCAACTAGGAGTAAAAATCCTTTCAGACTAAAAAAAAAAAAACAAAATATGGGGCCTGTTAGAGTCAGTATTTGCATACTACCACCAATGATCAAATATGCTCTTATAAAGTGATCTTAGGGTTTCAAAGTCAAATTTTTTCATTTCAGTGAGTCTTCAAGTAAAGAATTTGGTCACTAGGTATTAGGTCTAGGATTTGTTTTCACTCCTTCCAAATTTTTCCAAGTATTGGTTCATGTCACTATTTGGCTGAGTGTACCATCATTCAAAGAGTTTTCATCATTATTTCAAGTTCCAATGGGTCATTTTACACCTTTTTATGCTTCAGTTGTGCTTAGGTAAGGTTCATTTCCCTCTCCTACGGTTTTGAAGGTAATTTTTCTTGGATGGTCAAATCATCAAAAAAAATTGTATCTTGATGCTCATACACCTTCCCCTATCCTTAATATACCTTCTTAAACACTTCCTATCACTAATATCCCTCAAATTCATCATTTTCCCACAAACCCTAGCCTATTGCTACAATTTGACACTTTTCTAGGTTAGGCCTATGTTTTTTCCTTTTGTACCCCTTCTCCTCACTCAATCCTTGAAATTCAACTTTCCCCTACTTCCTAACATCCCTCCCTACTTCCAAAAATTTTCTCAAGAAATTAGAAGCCCCTTATCCCCTTCATTTCCCTTCATTTCTAAAAATCCCCTATTCCACATATTCGGATAGGTTTTATTCAAATGATGTTTCTGAGCAATAAAAGATGAATTTGACAAACGTGAGAGAGGTTTTTGACCATAATAGACCCAAGAAGAAAATTATCCTTCATTTTTTACACAGGTGTCATGGTTTTGGAGAAATTTCAAAACTACAGGTGTCAAAAGAGAGTTGTTGCACTTCTGGAGTGACCTTCGAAAAATCAAGTTGTATCCTAGCTGGAGTGTCCAAATAACTTTCTTGATGAGTCAAATGATAACTAGACATAGAGATATTTCCAATGAGCTATCATGAGCTCAATTTGGAGTTGAGGAAGACCTCCAAACGTTGACTACAACAACACTCTGCATTTTGGTAGCCTCATTTTGCACATTTTGACTAGTCTTGGGAGATTGAGCTTTTGATAGGGAAAATGAGCTCCAAATTGAAAAATGCAAAATTATCTAGAAAGTAGACAATACATGCTTTCCAAAAGCTATCCCATGCCTAATTTGGATACTGGGAAGGTAGTCAAAATTCATCTTGAAGTGGCGATGCACGTTCAGGCCGGAGCGCTGTGCGTAGAGACTAAGTGTTGCGCATAGGCTAGTTTTGGCAGCGTAAAAAACAACTACACTACATGTTAAGAAGGGCATTGTGTGCTTGTAGCAGGCACTATGCATTGGGCCAGAAAGGGCCAAAAATCCTCCTGCTACCTAAAAACATCACAAATTTCCCCCTCTTCCCTCAAACAAGTAAGTTGTCTTACTGTACTTCATCATTGGTTTGCAATTGAAGTTTTTAAAGATAATTTACAATGGAAAATGTGAAACCCTAGATTCTTCCTTAATTATACCCTAGAAACCCTAACCCCTATTATTTCTCCCATATCCTATCACTAAAGCCCTGAACCCCTCCCCTATATCACTCCATAACATTCTATACCCACTTGTCCTTCGTCCCACAAGCTATACTTCAAAAAAGGACCCAAGCCCCTCTCCCTCATTTTCATGATTCATACCCTTCCCTTAATTTTCTAGCCCACCAAATACCTCACAAGATCATCTCCCATTCCCTTACTCCTAAATCACTCTTGCTCACTCCCTTCATCCATTTTCTAGGAGTGCACAGCCTCAAAATTTGCAAACATGGATAGAGAAGACAGAGGCTATGACGAGGAGGAAAACACTGATAGTGACAGTTTGACAGATAAACCTCGGCATCAGTGAAAACCACACAAGGGAGGTAGAATTATCATGGAAGAGTCATCAAGCCTCAGATAATTGCAGGCCTCTCAGTTGGTTGTCACTTGTTTCAGACATCTAGGGTGCTATGAGTTCTGTGAGCAGGTAGAGAAAGTTCAACACCACCCTGAGCTCACCAGGCTTTTTGTAGCCAATCCTCGGGACAACAAGGTGACTCTTGCTAGGGTGAAATTTACGATTTCACCTTCCATTATTGCGGATGCAACCAGGATTCCAAATGTAGTTGAGAAATGGTACAAGGCACAAGACCTAGATGAACACTATTATGAGCCTTATATCAAACCTAGATACGGAAATGAAGCAAAAAGGCTTTTTCATTTTAGATTTCTTGAAGAAAAGTATGCCCCCATGATGAAAATCGTCATGAAATATTTCACTTGTGAGGGCAGATTTTCTAGATTGTACACCTATCACATCAGGCTTCTCATGCATTTTACTAAGGTGAGGATGTTAAACCTCCCTTATTTCTTATTTAGGAATATTGAGAAGATGGCCCACTTTGTGCAGAAAAATCCATACCCTCAGTAGATGAGTAGTCTTTATCATCATTCCCTAATCAAGATGATTGTGCTTCATCATCTTAGCCTCCTCAAAATCTCTTGGGAGACATTTATTGCTCATGACATCTTCAAGGGTCTTCAAATTCCTCCACCAGCATCTCAAGAATCGGGAGGACCTTCTAGAAGTTCTTAGGTGAAGACAGATGAGAAGGCCAAAGAGACTAGAGCTACTGAGGTGCCCGAGACCTATAAGACATACCAAAGGGGCACAAGAAGATTGTTTTCAGCTGATAGGCAAGTGTTTACTCCACTTGATCTGGAAGGGACCTTACCTTCTTCATCCACTCATAGGCAAATGCTTGCTCCACAGGGTGTATAAGGGGCTTTGCCTTCTTCATCAACACAGCAAGAACAGGTGCAGCAATTGCACAAAGGGAAAGAAAATATGCAGGTGGGAGATCTTAATGATGAAGAGGAAAGAGACTTTGATTTGACGGAGCATGATGAGCCAGAGCAACATTATATTCATCATGGCATAGAAACAATTGACTTAGAGGCTCAGGATGAAGCAACAATAGAGAACATCATCATACAGGAGAAAGAGGCTCAAATCCAAGCATTGGTGGACAATTTAGAGAGAGAAGTGTATGTCATCACATATCTAGAACAAGAGAACAAGCAGTTGAGTGACAAGTAGGTCCTCATGGAGCTGGAACTTCTCAAGATAAAATGACAAGGTGACAAGGGTGAATTAGCTATGAAAAAGGAAGAGGCACCGGTCACTTTAACTCCTATTGAGAAGGAAATTGAGGATGATAGAGAGATTTGGCTTGAAAGAGTCAATTTTCACCTAGAGAAGCTGTTGTAGAAGGCCAATAGGGACAACTAGATGATCAGGCACATGGCCTACCACTACAGGACCCAAAACAAAATTTGCAACATGATGGTCATACAGATGAAATCTAGGCTAAAGCGGGCTCTAAAGGGCAAAAACGAGGAGGATATTCTTAGTTTTCTTTCTAAAGCTTCATTGGCTCATCAATATTCTTGATGATGGTGCTTCTCACCAATTTTGGTCAGGTTTGGAGGAGATTTTGTTTTGTTCAAATTTTGGAAATTCCACACACAAAAAATATGGCTCAAAGCACAACACCACCGGCACTGTGCTTTTCCTAGAGGCACCCAATGGACAAATGGCTTGCATTTTTGGATTCAGAGTGATGATTACATACACCCTATGGATTTTCTAAGTCTTTGGGGTAGAACTGGTCCACCAAAAAGTCAAAAAACACCTTAAAATGACCTTTCTGCCACTTTTTCAACACACAGAAGCAATCTTGGGAGAAACAAATTTTGAGGGATCAAATGTGCTTCAAATGAAGAAATTCTAGGTGTTTTGGAAGGTATACTTGAATATATTTCCAATGAGATATCATGAACTGAATTTGGATGCCGAGAAGGCTTCCAAAAGGGACCTGAAAGTGGCACTGCACGTAGGACAAATTTTGCACAGGATGGCCATTTTACTAGGTTTTGACTGTGTTCATGGATTTTCTCTCATGGAGGATGTTTTACTAATGTAAATGATGACTTGGCATGTAAATATGATGGATAATTAGTAGTAGAGGGTAGATTCATTAGATTAAAAGTCATTTTGAGCACAAATGAATCAGTTTCCTCACTTTTAGAGGCAATTTGTTAGGATGCCTAGATTCTAGTTTTTTGTTCAGTGTTGGTTAGATTAGCTCCTCATCTTCGGGATTTTACCCTTGACGATGGGAGGAGGTTGAAACAATGCCTATATTTTTCTTCTTCTTTCTCATTGTAAAGGGTTGGACTCAGCTCGATGCTTATACCTTGATTGTACATCATTTTGTAGCAGTTTAGCAGGAGATTAATAAAAATTGCAGCTATTTCTTTGGGATTCATGTGGTATGGAGTTTAGTTAATTTTCTTCTCTTGTGATCATATGTTAACATGTTTTTTATACTTCATTAATCATTTCATAGCTTCTAAGTGAATGTTTTCAAGTTGATAGGCAAAATACATAACATCATTGCTCTACTTTGGGGAAATATTCACCATTATATGTTTTATATAGTTTAGGAAGGATCCATGGTAATCACATGCTCTTCCTAACTTCTCACCAGTCTTAAAGCACCTCACCCATCAAGCCCTAGAGTTTTAAACCTCATGCCTACCTTGCCCCATTGAACACCCTGCAATTTTAACCTAATTCCTAGCCCTAACTGTTCAGCTTCTCCTGATCCAGCAAAACCCCTTCAAAATCAAATCAAAACTTTGTGCTATTATACCTAGCCTAATATCCTTTTCCTGATCTAGTCATCTTGGCTGAGATCCTCACGGAGAGATCCCTCTCCCGACCTAGCAGGGCTAGCTACTGGGATAAGCATGGTTTGTGGTTACCCTGGTATTTCCTTCCTTCAGCTTGAGGTTCAATCTAGTTGATAATAGGGCCATCTTAGGATGCTTGCAAGAGACCTATCCCATAAGATTTAGGATGACAAGCTGATGACAATGGTGCCATTCACTTATAAGCCACCAATTTTCATGTGGTCCCAATTTTTTTCCCGACATGGCTTCAAGTGACCCACATCACTAGACTCCTAAGCTTTCCCTCTTTGCAACCATACTACTCTTAAGTAAGCTCAAAATTTGACCAGGGCTAGTGTATGTACGACACCATGTCTCAAGTTATGGTTGTATAGAAGGCAGTATAGAGAGTCGAAGCTCTCAAGCAAAAACGTGATAATTTTCAGACATCCATCGACAACATCACAAAAACATTGACTACCTTGCATATGTCTCGTGAACCCGTAAGGGAAGAACATAGTGTTGATGCACACATAGAAGGATAATCTAGCATCACATTCATTTCCATGGAGGTCACCTGATGGGCCTCCAAATTAGACATAAATTAAGGCCCATCTTACCATCCTTCAGCACATTAAACCTCTCTTTTTTGCATTATGCTACATATTTTAACTTTAATATGTTCATTAGGAAGGTTTAAGGATAATCACATATTTGTGCAAAATATTATTTACCTTTGAAGAATATTGGGCAGATTATGAAGATTTGGAGGAGGAGATAACTTAGGGACTTTCTCCCTACTACAGGAGGATCAATATTGGATAATAAACCAACAAGATATTATGAAATTATTGCATAAATTCTTGAGCTCCAATGACTGAGAAAATCTAGGAATGCGTTATCTGTCATTTAATGTAGATTCCTAGTGTTGGGAACCAGATCCACTATTTGAGGGATTTTGGAGGGGAAAGCTTCCTCCTTTCAATGAGAATGCTTCCTCATCATTTTGTATAAGTACCAGTTCAAATTTTCATCTAGGGGTTGGTTTTTCCTAGTCTTCTTGTGGAGAAAACTTCTATTTTTGCAGCCCCACTTTCATTTCTAGTAGGGATGTAAGTGGATTGATTCAAATAATGAAGCTTGGTGTCATTTTTAACTTCTAAAGCTTAGTCACTTTCATAATACTTTGAGTATCCTTAGGCTTGGCCATCCTAGGAGCCTTAGGGCCCTTTTGTATAGTTTAATTTTCTTCTTTTCACTTCTTATTCACATGCCTCTCTTGTTCTCATTTTTCCTATTTCTGCATTTAGTATTCATGATTTCTTGTTGTAGGATTGAGTTAGATGGTTGAAGTGAGTTATTTTTTAGGATAAAAAGCATGATTTCATCCTTGGAACATATTTGTAAGGTCATAGTAATCATTGAGCTTCTTGGATTAGGTTGCGTATTCACAAATCTAAAAATTTTGGAAGTACCTTGTAGCAAATAGTAGTAATTTTCTGCTATTTTTTAGAACATATTAATGAGATTCATTTGAGTTTATTCCAATTGAATCATATCATAAAAAAAATTAAGTTTATAAAAAAATTTACCCCATTTCATTTTTACTTGGTTACATTATGCATTTGATAGGTTAACTAGCTCACTAGTTCTCAAATTTCCATATCTTACACTAGTAATTTTCTGCTATTTTTTAGCATGTGTGAACAAAAGTATTTTTGAGTGATTCCACTTGGAATGGAGATCTAAGACATCCTATTCAATAAAAAAAAAAATTCCCATCCCATTTTGGTTTTATTTACTTGGTCATCCGATGAATTATATCTTCCTGTAGCAAACCTGTAACTTCTTGTAGCAAACACTGTAACTTCCTGTAGCACTCCTTTAACACATGTAAACTTGGCCAGATTTGCTCAAAAAGATTGGTTTTGTCTCTTACGGTTGAATCATAACCCTTAGGATCTAAATACATAATTGAGGAAGAATAAAACACCTATTAGAACATGCCTTTTTAAAAAGTAGGTTACGCCTATTTATTTGAATTCATGCTCTTAGGATTTCAACTACAGATTATTTTTCTTGCCTAGGATTAATTTCTTTTCAAATTAACATTTCCATTTATGAAATTAGTTTAGGTTTGATTTAATTACATCATGAAAGTGAAAGAAGGACACATTGTATGCTACACATATAGTTTCTATACCTCTTAAGTTTGTACGAACCCCGGGTTGATAATTAAAGTTGGTAGCCTTTGGAGTTGCATTATTCTTGTTGCAATATTGAAGCTCAAATCTTGTTGGCGCCATTGTTGGGGAGGTGTCAAAGTATGCATTTTTTTCTTCCCTATTTAGTTCATTTCTTTTTACTTTTTGTAAAAGCAAAAAATTTCATTAGGCATCTTTCATTTCAAGAACATAAAATTGCATTGAATTAGCATTCCTATTCAAAAAAAATCTCCAACACCAACACCCTCGCGCCCCCCCATTTGTTCACATGGTGCAGTAAGAGCCACATAAGCACTCATTTTTGCATGTAGAAGAAGAATAGGTGACAGAGAAGGTAGCAGAAATGGATGGACATGATGACAATGAAGAAGATCCTATTGGATTTCCCATTCAAGATACTAATGGGTGCATATGAAATCCATCCCTCCATCTTTCCTTCCCAACTTGCATGGTGTTGGGCCGTGCAATAGGTATAAATTTACTCTTGATTACACTATCTTTTTCCTCATTTTTATGCATTTGTGCCATGATGTAATAAGGTTTTGATAGAGTTTTGATAGAAAGTGAAAGGAACTGCTTTTGATGCGATTTGGTTGTCAAAACTAACTTTCATTGCTTTTTATGCAGAGATTAGCGAATGGGACAGCTGTTGTTCAAACTATTGA
Organism: Pinus tabuliformis; assembly: GCA_031772625.1. Lineage (NCBI taxonomy): Eukaryota > Viridiplantae > Streptophyta > Pinopsida > Pinales > Pinaceae > Pinus > Pinus tabuliformis. The sequence goes on along the minus strand of CM062804.1, from coordinate 576,478,811 downwards.
ATAGCAAAGGCTAAACAAGGAGAAAAGAGCGCGTCTTGTGCGGTCAAGTTGAGAAGAGAATCAGGAGGATCAGTGCAAGATGGAAGATTGTCTGATAATAGTATTTAGTTGTGAATTCCTCGGGATCTCCTGATCCTGAGGAATCACATTTATCTCTTTTCCTCTTTGACTATAAGAGGGGAAAAACGAATAGAGTAGAACAACTCTTCTTTTACTTCGACTGTCATTTTAAGAGACAACGTTATTCTGAAGAACATATCGTGATTGTAATGACATTCAAAGTTAATGAATAATATATAATTCATGTTTCAGCTTGTTCGTGATATTCTGAGTAACTAAGCAGTAATCACTAGCGGCATGGGCTCGGCCACTGGTGGATTTCGTTGTTGTTTCTTGTTTTATAGTTTTACCTTTCTTTTACTGCAAGTTTAATTACTCTGTTTTATAGCTTTACGATTGATTTACTTTCACTAGTGTTGAGTTTGTGTTCTCATTGCATTAATTCTTATTTTTGGTGATTGGCTTCATTTATTTATGTCGTTGATTGATTTAACTATTAGGTAAGAATCATTTCTCGTTAATTGAAATCCAGAGCGTTATTGGTTAGAACAGGTGTATTACTTTTATGCAGAAGTTTAGATTCAGCTGAAAGAGCTTCGTTATCGCTACGGTGCACTCGGTTGATGTAATTGCAATTAGAGTTTTTGATTAAGATTGAGTTTTGATGTTTGAATAAGTTAGTTTCTTTGAAGTTACAAGTTGGTAGTTTATGGTTTGATCTGTTTACTCTTGTATTGAAATCAATAAGTTATTTTAAAGCATTACTCTCTATAGATTCAATGATTCCCATCACTTGCACATATTGTGTACACTCTTGAAACAAAAAGACTTACCCAGGTCGATAATTAATGTGAGGCATTTAGGAGTTCTAAAAGACACCTTATATGCGCCCAACATTTTGGCGCCGTTGTTGAGGAGAGTGTTTCCATTTCACAGAAGGTGATGTGTGTTTGATAATTGTTTGTTGTGAAAGAATTGGGTATTAAAAACGAAAGGTAAGAACCCGCGTACGAGCAAGTAAAGTTCTTGCTCAATTGCCTGCTTTTCAGCACAATTGCATAGGAATTGAAGACGAAATAGATGTTTTTTTGTTGGCTATGAAAGAATTGGGTATTAAAAACAGAAGGTAAGAACTTGCATACGAGCAAGTAAAGTGCTTGCTTCTTTGGCCGCTTTTCAGCAAAATTGCGTAGGAATTAAAGTAGAAATAAATGTTTGTATTTCTATATGAATGACTAAGAAGAAAAGAGTGGAAAATGATATAATTCCTCTGCCCAGATCTGAAAAATCTAAGGGATCGGTGCCCCTTGGACGATCAACCTTCATTGATGAAATCATCAGGAAAGCTGAGTCTCAATCATCGGTAGGACCCCAAACCGTTTCTACAAGAAATCCTACTGTAACCCTTCAGGCCGTAGGATAACCATCTATAGCTGACACTGAAATTCATAGCAAGACTGAAGGGTCTGAACAAATTTTTCAGAACACTAAAAACTTATAACCTAACGCTTTACAAGAAGGAAAATTTTGCAACCTCTGTGATGGAGAAGGAGAAACAGGTAGTGCTGAAAATATTAAATCATTAGAACCCAAATCTCCTGAAGCAGGTGTTGAACAGAGGACACCCAGTATTCTGGACCAAGGTAGTGCTGTTAAAATCATTCTAAAAATCTCTTCTAAATCCCCCAGGAACAAATCTCCAGCTCCAGAAATCCCTGAAGAATATTGGCATATTTTTTATTGAATGGCTAATAATCAGCAACAGCCTTGACCTCTACATTACAGTACCCTATTTTTGATATAGCCGTCAATGCTCCCATGAAAGCTATTCCATTACAAAATATTGCCACCTTTCATGGGCTAACTTCGGAGGATCCTAATGCATTTCTTTTCGAATTCATTGTTTTATGTAGGGGATATAATTACACTACCAACCCCCAAAAGCTGAAACTGTTCCCCTCTACTCTAAAGGGAGAATATTTGCATTGGTTTATGGGGCTTGGTGGAGGTACCATTAATGACTGGGACCAAATGAAAACATCCTTTCTAAAAGAATGCCAAGATTATTGCCAAACTAGAGAACTGAAGGATGAAATCTTTCAAATGGTAGCTAAGACTAATTAGACTCTTGAAGAATATGTAGAACATTTTTAGTATAATCTGCAAAGATCTCCTTATGCAAATTTTCCTCCTGAAGTTCTTAAAACTACGATGATCAAAGGTATGAAATACCAATGGCACTAAATTTAATGGGGAAGGGTGATATTTATCAAGAATATTATGACAATATTCTACAATTGTGCATCGAGTGTTCCAGAGGCAGTACAAGGTTGAAACCAATCAGACGTGATGCGATCACCAGAGACAGTAAAGCCTCAGGGGGAAGCATTACACGAGTTGAAATCGGCAATCTGCTAGAAGATTTCAAGACTGGTATCTTGAGGACCCTGACGACACAATTAGATATCATGTAGGCCAAACAAAAGCAGGCCGAAGCAGAACAAAAACTTGCTATTTTTTGTTCACGTTGCAGAAAGAAGCACAATCATAGATAATGTTCGTTAGATATGATACAAACATGCGCCATTTGCGCTAAGGATCATGCCATGGAAAGTTTTCCATCACTTCCTAGATTAAAATTAGTTTTCAAGGAAGTAGAAGAGGAAGTGGAACCATTATATCTGGTGAACCAGCGCTGTCAATGGCAAACACGTCTAACAGGTATGCCTATAGAACCATCTTCGTTCTTTCCTTCTCCTCAATTTAATTCTCAGCAGTATTCAGGAGCAACATGGTAGAACCAGCCACCTTTCTCTACCTGGCCACCTCAAGCATTTTCTATGCCACCTTGGCCAACCAATCAAATCCAAATAATAATTGGCCAGATTCCTCTTACCCTCCACCATTCTAGCAAAACACCCCCTATTCCTCTCAATGGTCTCCTTCTACCTCACAAAATAAGAACTGGCAACCAAATTGGCAACAATCCGCAAACCAGCCTATGGGAACAGTTCCTCTGCCTCAACCAACCTTACCAGCACCTTACATGTGCAGCAAAATCCTCAACCTAATATACGACCACAACTCCCAGCTCAACCAAACCCAAATCCTAACAACAGACCGATCTAGTTAGTACAAATTATTGAGAGTCTGGACCCTGAAGTTGAGTTGAGAGAATGTAATGAACTTAAGTTAAGATCTAGATGCGTGATTGCTCCAGATGAGGACAAAAATCTGCAACCTGAGGTTAAAGAAACACATTTAAATAATCCTTTGACTGTAGATGACTAGCAAATAAAACATGAAGGAGATATAGTTAGGTAGAAAGATCCTGAGCAAATTATAATTACTTCTCCCCCATTCCCAGAAAGATTGATAATAACTCGACTTATTGAATATCCTGACTTTGATCTTCTGGGTGAACTCAAAAATCTCTGTATAAAAATACCCCTCCTCCAACCCATTCAAGATATTCCGATATATGCTAAAACCATTAAATAATTGTGCGCAAATAAGTATGTGACGAAAACAAAAATAAAACCAACTGTCCATGTCATTGGAACTTTGTCTGATTTATTACTAGGCAAAGAGACACCTGTAAAATATGAAGACCCAGGTGTTACAAAAAATATTGTCACCATGACTATTTTCAATCAGTATGGTTCTATCATCATTCATACTATCCTCCTTCGCAAGTCTCAAACCTCAGCTCTTCATGTCAAGCTTTAAAAATGAGAGAAAGACCTTAAAAATCAATAAAGCTCTGGTTCCGCACCCCTTGTTCATGTTACCTGCGGACCTACTCGCTCTGTCTCTAAAGGAGTGGGTGCGGACCCCTGTAAAAGTCAAAAAGGCGCAATTTTATTCTTAAAAACTCACTTTGGGTTAATTCTAGATGATTCTAGAAGGAATCTTGACGTGGATGGTTCGCTCCTAGGTGGTTCATGCATCCCAAAATTGAAGGAGCTAATCCCTTGATGAGAGGAGCTTATCCCTTTGAACGAGGGCTTTATCCCTTTGAAGGTGGACCTAGTAAATTCCCTCCATTGCACTATAAATTAAGGCATTGGGCTGGTTGCTAGGGAGGTTAGAAGCTGAACTTTTTTTAGGGTAAATGATGTTGGAATTGAGACTTCCTAGTTAAGCTTGAGAGGAGAGATCACATACCTTTTGGCTTCATTGGGAAGAGAGTGAAACTTGTCAAAGTAGAGGAGACTTCTTGCTGGACCCTGGGAGGAGCTTGTACAGCATCAAGTCACTAAGGTTGTAAAGTTCTTCTTTGATTTAAGTTAATACAATCAGATTCATTTTTCTCAACAAATTGTCTTATGTGATTTGTTTCATGAATTCCTTGATCATCATGATAAGTATGCTTTATTATATTGGCTTTTCAGGTGCTATTTAATGTGTGTTCTTGTTTGTGTTTGCAGATTCTCTCCAAGGGAGCTCATTTGGATCAACGGAGCAAGGCTTCCAAAAACTTGCATTGGACCCAACGTAGGCCTAACACACTTGTTTGCCTTTATTTATAAATTGCATATTTAGAGAAAGATAGAATTTGTTTGGTTTGCTTGTCGCTAGATATCATTAGATACTAGGGAGGTCGGTCTTGTCCGCAAGAATGACTTATCCGGCCGACAAAATGGCGACTCTGCTAGGGACTTGAATTTTTTATTTTTTCCTTGTTTTTACTTTGACTTGAGAAACTGTGTTTTTGTTTCTGTTTTTGGCTTGATGTGTGTGGAATTGGGTAGGTTTAGTAGATCTAGAATTATTTTTTGTTTTTCATACTTTTGGGAGAGGACCGCACCCTCTGCTTGTAACACAGTGCGGACCTATCCGCACTTTTGCTTTACACATAGAGCGGTCCCGCACCTGGGTAAACTGGGAACCTACGAACCCTGTCAAAATTTTGAAAAAACTTAAGATTTTCTCTTTCTGTCAGCTTAGGATTTGTTAATGTGTTTTTAGCCTCTGCCCAGATCTGTACGTGACTTTTCAGGAACTTTTCTTAGGTTAATTCCATTGGCATTAGGGTTTTAGGTGAAATTCCTAGAAGTTTTTGTTGCCGGGCTTGATTTTCATTTTGGTCTTGTAGTAGCTAAGAGCTTAGAAGCCTTAGAAGCCTCATATCACCTTGGTTTTCACTGGCCTTCTTATGAGTCTGACCATTTGCAAAATCTTCCATTGTTGAGGAATCCCTCTTGTTTTTCTCTTTGCGAAACTTCGAAAGGACTTGTGTTAAAAGTTTTGGATTTCATTTTTACAAAAGAAAACAAAAATTGGTTGTTTTTTTGACTGATTTGTGATTCTGGACAAATTAGTCCTTAGTTTGCTTATAGCTAAGTAAAACATCCTTGAAAAGAAATCTTCTAAGCTTTTACTTCAAATAGTTTTTTAGAATTTATAGATCTCAAGATTAGATTTTTCCATAGTTTTGAGTGTTTTATAAAAATAAAAAAAAAATCTCTTTTGAAAAAGTTTTTTTTAGTGGTATTTGAATGTTTGAAAGAAAGGGAAATTTTCGTGAGCATAACTAGTTGTCTCGTGTTTGAGTGTATTGGAAAAGACAAAAAGCTCTTCTTTTGATTTGTTTGTTAAGAAAAGATTTGTTTTTACAAGTATTTGCATTCTCAGCTCTTTCTTAGCTAGAAATTCATTGAAGGGAAAAGATTGCTTATCATCTTAAGTGCATTTTTTTTAGTGATTTGGAGTTGAGTCTTCACATCATAAGTTTCATCTCCGCACCTTTTGACTTAAGAAAAAACCAATAAAAATAACGCTTAAAGTAAAATCTATCTAGTAATCTTTTCATTTCTAGGGCTCTTTATCACCAACATAGCTTAGGTTAGTATCTTGGAGTAGGGAGTAATCAACTCTCCAAGATAGTAAAACAAACAAGTAGTTGTATCTTGCGGTAGGAGATAAATTCCAATTGTTACATCTATGCTCTGGGAAAGCTCCTCTTAAAGGAGAAGCACGAGATCATATCTGAACCAGTGTGGGAATCAATCCTTCCTCATTGGGAACGATAGAAGATATTCACGTATTAAAAACGGTAAACCTCGGATTAACCATTGTCGAGGAGCCTGGGGTCACTTGTTGGTAAACCTTGGATTATGTCAAGGAGTCTTCAAGGGGATTGAGCTTGTTACTCTGCCCTTGCGTGCATATCGGACCGTAGACTGTTCCCCCAAGTATATTTGTTTCCATTGGTAACCATAGTGACCATATTCTATAGGATTCTTTCCTAAGGTGACGTTGGAGGGAAGATCCCGCTGTACCTAGAGCAGACATCGACTAGACTCACTTGGATTTTCTGTGGGGTTCTCTTCACTCGAGATGGTTTAATGGAGAAACTTGTGCCAGTCTATTCATTAAGCAGGTTGTCGGGGTAACTGTTCCAACCGCCATTTCTGTATTGAATTCTGCGACGTTGGATTTCATCACCAACTAGTGTTTTCAGTATGGAAAGTTACTATTTGTGTGTGGTTTGACCTCCTAGATTCTTTAGGCGTGTGATTCAAATTTGTTTAGTTCTTAAGAGGCTTTAGGTGGTTTTCATTGAGATTTTTCTTTGTTTGCGTGTGAAGTAGTTAAAATATTTAATCATGGCTGAATTACCAAGGAAGTCCCGTAGACTTTGGGGCCAACCTCCTGAGTTTTCATCGAGCCAGCCTGAAGGGCTATGAGCCCTTGTAACTCCTAGAGACAGTAGAGTTGGGTCACCTGAAGAAGGAGAGTCTTCATTGGTTGTATATCCTGATTATCAAGCTCTAGTAATAGATTATAATCCGCAATCTATTTCATTTTCTGAAATTACTGATAGCTTTTCATCTACTAGTGATTTAGCTGAGGAACCTGAAATATCTGAACCTGAAATTGAATTTGCTGCTACTCCAACATTAGGATTTGCCTCTCCAACTTCCAGTGGTCCTGGTTCACCCAGGGTAGAACGAGTCATTACCCAAAATCTTCCTTCTGGACTTATTGCTATTGAAGAACTTGTTACTCCAGAAAAAAGTATCCATATCCCTGAAAATAAACCAGCTATAGAACTTAGGGAGCGTGAATCGATCTTTTACAGTCCACCTAGGAGCAACACTTGGTATCTTTCATTGACCAATTTTTTTGAAAACCCGGGACTAAGTTTTTCACCACCTACATTCCTTTTCACCCAACACCTAGGGGTTATTATCCTCCGTTAAATATGTCAAGACAGTCATCCATGTTTTCTCAATCTCCAGAAACCTTTTTATACAGCAGTCCTTCTATTCCCTCTGGGTATCAGTCACTTACTGGTACTTTTTCAGGAGCATCTCCTCAACCTATTGAACAAGGGTTATTAACTGGTAATAATGGAACTAAGCCGTTGAGTGTAGAAGATATTCTTATGATGTCAGGTATTATTCCTAATCCACAACCTCAAGGTGGCCAGTTACCGCCTGGGGGGCAGCCTCAAAGTCCTCAATTATCGCCTGGGGGACAACCTTAAGGTACCCAATTTATGCCTGGGGGGCAACCTCAAGGACAGTACATACCTACGGGACAGTACATTCCTCAAGGTCAACCCCAAACTCAGTATGTACCTCAAGGTCAACCCCAGTATCAATATGTACCTCAAGGTCAACCCCAGTATCAGTACGTGCCTCAAGGTCAGTACCCAACCCAAGGTTTCCAACCACCTTCTGGTCAATCATTTGTCCAAGGAGCTGGAAATGTACCTTTGAATTATCAACCCTACCCTCAACCTAGTTATGGTCCTCAATATTCTCAACCTGCTATGGGCTCGTACCCCGGGATGAACTTAGTGTGGGATTGTCCTCAATCTCAACAGATCTTGCAACCGAATGTGCAGTTGTCATCTCAATCTGGACAACGCTTGGTTTCTAGTTCACCCCAGCAACCTGTCCAGTCTATTATTCAAACTTTTGCACCTTCTGTAGTTTCTCAGCCTGGGCCTAGTACGCCTCGTACTCCGCCTCAAATGACTACTGCAACATCTGTTCAATCTACCCCACCTACTTCTGGAGTATCGACAACTCTGGTTTCTACTGTTCCTGTATCAACTCCTCAGACATATTTACCTCAGTCTAGATCCACAATTCAGACTTCGGTTCAAATGCCTGTAGGACAACCTGGTCCGAGTACGGTTATCACAAGTCAACCTCAATTTACTTATCAACCGTACCAGGGATAGTACCAATTCGGTCCTACTATGCAGCAGCCAGTCTATCAGTTTCAACCGTACCCTTGATATACATATCAACAACCTCAACAACCCCAGTACGGTCCGGTTAATCCTGGTTTTCCGAGAGGATATAATATCCCAAATGTGATTCCAATTCCTAGTTATCCTGGATATCCTCCTCCTGTGGCTGGTCTCATGACCCAGGGTTTCAGGGACCCTAATCATCAGTTACCATTCATTGCAACTTTGGACTTGCCTGACTTGTCACCCCTTACGAACGATCCAATTAATTATCTTCGCCGAATAAGTTTCCTAGTGATATTCCTAAGTTTGAAGGCAAATCAGGAGAGAACCCGTCGAACCATGTGATGACTTATCACCTCTGGTGTGAGTCTAATTCCATTTCAGATGATTCAATCCATTTAAGGCTTTTCCAACGCACTCTAATTGTTCTTGTGGCCAAGTGGTACATTGAGTTACCGCGAGCCACTTTTTATAACTTTAGTCAGTTAGCTACTTCGTTTTTAACTCATTTTCAGTTGCCAATCAGATATGACAATGGCACGGAATTATTAACTTCATTAAAATAGTCAACGTCCACTTACATTTCAGATCACATTCATGAATGGAGATGTCGACGACGTTTAGTGAAAGTTTTTATCCCGGATCAAATCTTAGCTGAATGGTTTGTAAAATCTTTATTACCGAAGACCACTGAGGATGTAGCTAAGGCGGGAGTCTTTACTGAATAGCAAGTAACTTCTCAAGCTTAGTACCTTGACTTAGTTTATACGCAGTCAGGTACGTTACACGAGAAAATCCCCGACCTTCCTAAACAAAATCAAATAGCTGCAGCTTCTTCAGGGTCTCATGTCGTTGATGGTATGATTGGTACAGTTAATACCAAAAGTAAGAAGAAATATTCCAAGAATTCTCCTCTTATCATAACTTTTCTAGATTCCCCGATAGGAGATTCTTCCGCGGAAATTTCCGCCGATATTCATGTTGTAGATTCATCTACAGCGAAATCAAAATCCAGCAGTAAAAAGAAAGGGAAGAAGAAAAATAAAACAGATAAAAATTCGAAAGAGAAACCAGAAAAAATGGAATCAACTGATGAGAAACGCAAACCTCATTATCCTTGTCTCATTTGTGACACAGAGCATTTTACAAGAGACTGCCCTCATTGCGCTGAGGTTGGGAAAATCGTCAAAGGTTCCCAAATGCCTACTGTTTTGAAGGATCCTTTTCCTAGTCAAGACAGTAAGATGATAGGTTCTTCCTCAAATGCCTCCAAAGAACCCATAATGATGATGTCCCATGTTAGGATTGCGACTTGATCGCAAGATTATGGAAGTAAAAGTCTTGTTGATGGTAAGGAAGCATAATCTTCTCATTCGAACCCATCAACTTCAACTCCCGGTTCCGATCCACTACAGATCGAGAAACCTAATCCAGAATTAGTAATCAAACCACCCGCCAAGGGTATACTTCGAAAGTCAGCTTTCAATCCACATGCGAGAGCAGCTCAGAACTATAACATTGTTAAAGATTTGGCTATTTCACCTTCAGCAATGTCACCTTTGGAAGTGGTGCAATCATGTCCAGCACAGCGTAAACTGCTATTGTCGGCTATAGCAGCTGTTGACATTCAGGACTCGAACCTTATAATTTTCAATCTAGAAAATAGTACACCTCGCTTACCTCATCAAATGGCTTTCCAGATTCCAGTGTTAGTCAAAAACAGACCTTGTTATAGGACTGTGATTAATGAGGGAGCCTCAATGTGTATTATGTCGATCCAGTGTTGGAGATCCCTTGGTTCTCCCACGCTTAATCAATCCCTGATGATTATAAAGGCCTTTGATGGCCGTGGGTTCCATCCTTTTGGAATTCTACAGGATTTACCTATAGGGGTTAAAGGCAAAACTGTTAATCTAGATGTGGGGGTGGTTGATGCCCCTCTAGATTACAACCTTCTCTTGGGTCGTAGTTGGTCTTACGCTATGACAGCTATTGTTTCATCGGTCTTTCGGCTTATAAAGTTCCCTCATAACGGAAAGATCGTAACTATGGATCACCTAACTTACTTTTCGTCCGACCCAGCCTCTTCTGAAAGTATTCAGGTTGTCGGCAAAACAACTATCCCGTATAAGGATGTTGGAGTAGGACTAGTTAAAGATTCTGGTTTACTAGGAACTTTTCCTTTTCCTCCTATCAACGCATCGTCTTCTACTGCAACCATTCATATGATTTCGTTAGACACTATTGTTTATGATGATCCTTGGATCGTACCTTCCGAATCTGAGATAGATTCATTTGGTGATGTTATGCCTTTGAGTCCATATGAAATTGCATATCAGGTCGTGCAGTCGTTTTTCGACAAGTCAACCGAAATTGACTTAATGAATGTGGTCCATGAAGAATCACTTTCAACATCAAACTCAGATTCAACAACGTTTTCCGAACTTGTTCACACTGATGAGCAAATTCGTGAAATCCTATGTGTCGATGATTTACTATGGGAAGATCTTCATCATAGATCTTCGTTTTTACCTGAGATTGATCACTTTGAAAATGATTTTTAATCTATTTTTACGATTGAATATGTCAAGGAACCTCAGAATCCAATGAAAAATCCTAATTCTGAGTTAAATTTGGGAAACATTTCTCGAACTATTCCTATTGACATTTCAGTTAAGCCTAGAATTGTTGAAAACATTCATATAGGCGCCTCTTGTACGGAAAATGAAATTCAAACATATAAGGCCCTATTTCAAGAATTTCGCGACATGTTTGCTTGGTCATATGAGGAAATGCCAGGAATTGACCCAGCAATTGTTGTTCATGAAATCAAAACTTACCCGGATGCTAAACCCGTCCGGCAACATTTGCGTAAGATCCAGTCGTGAAAAGCTGCTCCTATTAAAGCAGAAGTTGAAAAATTACTTAAAGCAGGTTTCATTTATCCAATTCTGTTAACGGATTGGGTATCGAATATTTTTCCTGTTAACAAAAAGCAAGGAACAACAAGAATATGTATCGATTATAGGGATATTAATCGAGCCTGTCCAAAAGACAATTATCCAACTCCCTATATCGATCAAATCATTGATGATTGTGCCGGCAGTGAAATATTCTCCTTCATGGATGGTTTTTCCGGATACAATCAAATAAATATTCTACTTACTGATCAACCAAAAACGGCTTTCATTTGTCCATGGGGGACATTTTCTTATTACAAATTACCTTTTGGGCTCAAGAATGTTGGGGCAACTTTTCAAAGGGCCATGTCTTACGCGTTTCATGATATCAAGCACATTGTGCAACTCTATCTCGATGATTTACTTGCTCATTCATTACATCGAGCTGATCATCTCATCCATTTACGAGCAATTTGTATGAGGTGTAGGCATTATCGAATTAGGTTGAATCCACACAAGTGTGTTTTCTCTATAGAAACGGGTCAGTTACTGGGGTTTGTTGTTTCGAAAGCCGGCATTTGCGTCGATCCCTCGAAGGTTGAAGCTATTGTCAAATTGCCTCCTCCTTCGAGTCTTCGCCAACTCCAAAGTTTGCAAGGGAAAGAAAACTTTTTACGTCGATTCATTCTAACTACACCGAGATCACAAAGGGTTTTACCCGATTGTTGAAACAGAATACTCCTTTCTTTTGGGATGAGATAGCTGATAAATCTTTTGATGCACTAAAACATGCATTGACCCATGCACCGTTATTACATCCTCCCAACTACAACCAGGACTACTTCTTGTATTAGTTCAGGAAGATGAATTCGGTAGTGAACATGTGATATATTACCTTAGTCGAACTTTAAATCCAACTGAGCTAAAATATTCACATGTGGAGAAATTGGCATTGGCGGCTGTGCAAGCTGTCCAACGCTTTCGTCATTACATTCTACTACGCAAAACTACAGTAATTTCTGATTGCAACCCTATGATCTATATTTTGACCAAACAATTGCTAGGGGGCAAGTACTCCAAATGGATTGTGATCCTGTAGGAGTTCGACTTGGAATTTGAAAAGTCTAAGTCAAAGAAATCTTTAGTTTTTGCGGTGTTGATGTGTGACTTCCCGCATGCTGACACAGAAACTGTGGCGGAGGAGCCCATTGCAGACGAATCCTTGTTTCTAATCATCACTTTAGATCCATCGTATGGAGATATCATCGTTTATCTCCAAACTCAATCCTTTCGGCCAGAAGTTTCAAGATCAGAGCGTCGAAAAATACGATTCCAGTCCCAAAAATTCAAAATTATTGGAGATACACTTTATCGTCGTGGGGTGGACTCTGTTTTCTGATGTTGTTTAACTCATGAGGAATCTGAAGGGGTTCTAAATGACTGTCACTCTGGAGCGTGTGGCGGTCATATGTCTGGGTTTGTCACAGCCCAAAAGATATTGTGCGCTGGCTATTTCTGGCCGTCTTTGTTTAAAGATTGTATTAACGCGGTCTGAAAATGCCACAACTGCCAAATTTTTGATTGAAAGATGTGTGCTCCACCTGCTCCTCTCCACCCTATAATTGTCGTCGGTCCTTTTGCAAAATGGGGTATCGATTTTATTACGTGTAACCCTCATTCGGCCGGGGAGCATGCGTATATCATCCTTGCGGTAGATTATTTTACCAAGTGGGCCGAGGCGATTCCTACATTTGAGGCAGATGGCAAAAATGCTGCAATTTTCGTGTTCAATCATATAATTGCTAGGTTTGGTGTTCCACAAGCAATTATCACTGATCATGGGCGTCATTTTCGAAACATTATGATGACTGAACTTACAGACCAGCTTGGCTTGCATCATGACAGTTCAACTACATATTATCCATAGGGTAATGGTCTGGTTGAAGCCATCAACAAAGTTCTAGTCATCATGATCTGACAAATCATTGGGATTCATAGGTAGAATTGGCATAACATGCTATTTTCAGCGCTTTGGGCATATCGAACCTCAGTAAAAAAAGTCAACTGGTTTCACTCCTTTCCAACTAGTTTATGGTTTGGAAGTTGTGTTACCCATTGAATGCGAAATCCCGCCATTGCAAATGGCCATCGAATTACTTCCAGCCACTTCTGAAGAGGAAAAACATTTGTTATACTTGGCTCAGCTAGATGAGAATCGACGTGATGCTGCATTAGCAATCGAAACTCATGCCAAACATGTTAAAGCTCAGTATGATCGAAATGTTACCCCTCGAAATTTTTCGGAAGGAGGCCTAGTCTTATTGTATGATCAAGCAAATGATAAATTAGGCGCTGGAAAATTCGTACCCATGTGGCATGGTCCTTATGTTGTTAAGAGAAAGCTGGAAAAAGGGTCCTATGAATTGGTAGACTTTGATGGGGTCTCTTTAGGTAAACCCATAAATGGTCTTTACCTGAAGAGGTATTATGCTTAAATCTGAGTGTGGAGATTTTTAGTTAGGTTTAGTTTTCTTTCTAGCTGGTGTGTTTTAGATTAAGAAGTGTGCTTAGCTTAGAGAGTGTTTTTTGTCATTATTCCTGCTTATCTTGATTTTACTCTTGATATTGCAGATGTCGACGCCTCTCCAAACATACATTGGTTTTGCTGATGGTGCTTGTCGTAATACACAGAACATTTCTTCTGCAACTTGGGTTATCTATTCGCCCTCTGACGAGTTGGTATCTATGCATGGGGTAAGCCTCGGTCAAACAACGAACAACATTGCCAAATATAGTGCAATGATTGAGTTATTATCTGAATCCATCTCATTTGGGATTCAGAGTTTGATAGTGAGGTTAGATTCTGAACTCGTTGTATTACAGCTTAATAGAGTATATGCCATTAGAAATCTAGTGTTATTGAGATTATTTTTGAGAGTTCGTCTCTTGGAACGTGAATTTGACTATATTGAATATCAGCATATTCCAAGATATTTAAATACATTAGCAGATGCAATTGCTTCTCGAATGTTAAGTAGACATTTGCAATAATCATACAAGTAAATTTAAAAACATTCCATAACATGTTTTACAAGATAAGCTAGTAATAGTGATATAGTATAGCATAGAAGTGTTTCAAATATACATCGTCTTCGATCATAGGTTGAAAAACACCTTATGATCGACAAAAATGATAGTACAAAAAGAAAAAAATGTCATATGCGTCTACAACAGGCGATCATCCTATCACTGGTGATGATCACGATAAGAAACCACTGTACGGGCCACCTTACAAAGGAACCTCCTGAAAGGTCCTAGGACCCCAATCACATAGTGATGTAACCTAAGAGGAATGTCATCTATGCTGGTCTCCGGAATTTCTGCTGTCAAATGCTCTAGATGACTCTCCAATTCGGCCAAGGTATTTGTAGATTCGTCCTGTGGAGCTGGTGCTGCTGCAACTCGTTGTTTCCTCTCATAGGGCCGGAGAGTGGCTGGTCGCCGTGGACCTACATCTGCATTTGAAACTTTTACTATCAATTTTGGGACGAGATAAAAACAAAAAATAAATAAATTAGAAAATGTTGAAAATGATTTTACCTGAGTCATCCCATTGCTCTCCCGGTGGAAGAGCCATGTTTGGGTCACCACAATAATCTACCCCAGCATAAGGAAAGTCCTGAATAACAAAAACTTGGTTCTCCAACCAATGGAAATACTCAGGAGTGAATCGAACAACTTCTGTCCCCTCCTCAGGATGACGGGCCATAACTACAACCCAATGCATCAGTTTGGGCTCTCGGGGAAGTCCAGCTCCAACAGTGAGATGCTATGGAACCAACATTGGAACCCTCTCCAGACCAAAGCTCACAACTAAAGCACCATATCCGAAGGTCTTCAGTTGTCCGTTCTTTGCTCTAGCCAGTTGACCTTTTATATTAGCCAACACAGCATCGCACCAGTTGAAGATGGTGCCTCAAAAGCAATCTACTGCCATCCGCATTTGGGATCCAGTGGTTATATGTAGTGTTGCACTTCCGCAGAGCCTGGTAACAGTAAATGCAATCACTTTTAGTTTAGGAAGGGATATGGTTTTGATATCTATCCCTTTGTCTCTAGTTTGGTCGTTGTAAAACTCTAGCCGGAGGCTATCGACGGACTGGCCACCTGGCCTAGTCCCGAATAGAGTCAAGTGTTCACCTCTCTTAGGAAAAATAATCAAGAAGTAAATGTCTTCCGGCTCCATTTCGAGCTTGTGACCACCAATAAAGAAGCATTGGTCCTGTATGTTCCACCTGCCTACCAGCCACTGCAAAAAGTCCACCTGGGACCTCATGCCAGGTATGGCCCAGAATTTGTATAAGCCGCATGCCTTCAATGCATCAATCGAAGGTTGATGATTTATCGTGGCGAGATCTACATCCTCGTGCTCCCGTTCTCGCCAATCAAGCATGATGTACACCCTTCATTCAATAAAAAGGTGAATTAGAATATCTAAAATCAAAATTTTTGGGTGAAATTTGAGAAATTTAGGTTTAAAAACCTTTGCTGCGGGGACCGCACCCTCTCTGTTAGAGACAGTGCATGGGTCCACACTTTGCCTTCACGGCAGGTGCGGACCCCTGACTTTTTTCCTTTTACGAAAAAGTCGGGGTCCGCAGGTTACCTATGCTATGCCTGCGGACCCGCGCGCGCGGGTTTTTAACCTAAAAATTCCTTAAAAAATGAAATCAAAGCCTAAAAACAAATTTGAAACAGATGAAATGAAAGAGTAGGATGATGTAGATTACCTGGAAGAGATGACATTCAATTCCAATGGATGGATTTTCTGCAATCTTCACGGGAAGTTTCTGACCAAAAGCTCTTTTTTCTCACTCTAAAGTCAAATGGTAAAAATGAATTTACAAAAGTCCTTTTTATAAGCTTTTTTTAATAAATGAGTTTTTAATTTGTTTATTTTTCAATTTAAGGAGGTAACATTTGCAGCATTTTTACCTATTTTAAACAGGTATGAGTAATTTTTGAGTTTTTGTGCAGGATAACGAATTTTTCAGGCAAAATTGGTCATTTTCGACAAAAAAAATTAGAGCCACCTTTAAGCTCTTTTCTGATTCCTAAAACATGAAAAGATTGCCGAGTTTTTCTTTTTAAGCTCGTTAAAACGGAACTAAAAAGACAGTCCACTTACAGCTCTTTTCTGACCGTAAAAACATGAAAAGATTGCCAGATTTTTGTCGTTTCAAATTCGATATTGGTTATAAAACGACGTGTCATTGATCGCTTTTTTACTTTTTTGGATCAAAGGCACTAATTATGAAAAGTACTCCTTGGTCGTAATGATCAATCGGTTCTCTCAAGTATTATTTTATACCTTTTCGGGCTTGGGAGACACAAATTTATGAAAATGGACAACCATGGAGTCTTCTTAAGTTTTTCAGACTCTCTAAAATTGAAAAACGCCGAGTTTCTCCTATACTGGACTCGTTAAAATTTACCAGTAAAGGACCTGTTCAATTACAAACAGGAACGGACCACGCCTTCTTAGGGTTCGAATTTAAACTAAGTTGGACTCATCCGAAGGATGAGCTTATAATCAAGCAAATGTTATCCTCCTCAAGCTTGTCAAAAAATAAAGAGGTACTTGCCAGAAATGGTGGGGGAAAAGAGAGAAAAATGAGCCTGTTTGTCATACTTTGTAACCACTCTTGAACACGACACTTTTATTCACCTTGGTTGGGAAATCCTTTGCCTAACAGTTGATCAAACCATATTGAAAGTCTTCAACCAGTTTCTGGGTATTAACTTTGGGTCAATTGTCACCAAACCATCTGTTGTGTCATTATGTGTTCAAGAGGTCAGTGCAAATAAACCATTCATCTGCAAAATATCTGTCATCCATCTTGACCATCCCTGAGTCAATCCTTGCAACTAAATTTCTTCAAACTTGATCTATGATTTCATGTTGTGGGCTTGCCTACGACGGATCACTTTCTATTGACTTTAGCTCATTATCTAGAATGATGATCTAGAAATCGTCAGTACCTTGGGATCTTCATGCCTCAATGGCAGGTTTCTCGCCTTCGACAATAGGTTGCACCATTGACCTTCGATCAAAGGATTCAGTGACATGTTCGACATCAACACATCTATTCACATCTCATGGATTGTACTGAGTACTTTGACAGCCATTGACATTACTGGTGGTTTCTCTCACAATTGTTAACAATTTACATCATTGATTGGTAATCAAGCGGTTTCTACCATGTTCGACTTCAACAAATTTATTCGCATGGATAGAATCGTACTATTTTGGGAAGTAGAAATCAAGACCCTGGATCTAGTTTCCACCATCCAGGCTGCGAGGAATATTGTATTCATTATATAGTGGACTATTCATAAACAGATGGCTACGTCCATACTGTGTCTACATGTGTCTATACTTGTGATGTATTACAGAATCATTCCTATATCAGAGCAGTAGTTAGTTTTCTAGTCATTTTTTATCTAAGTACGGGAATGCCTACCTCAGCGATGATATGATCTCATATATATATTTTGCATTGAATGTTTTTACAGGTTCCAACCGGGCTCTCCACAAGATGATCCTCGAAATGATAAAGTACTTCACTTTACTTAGATGGTAAATGAAATCCTCATCTACTACAGACTTCGCACTTTAGGGGGCAATCTGTTACACAAAATATTGTCACCATGACTATTTGCAGTCAGTATGGGTCTATCATCATTCATACTGTCTTCCTTAGCAAGTCTCAAACCTCAGCTCTTCATGTCAAGCTTTAAAAATGAGAGAAAGACCTTAAAAATCAATAAAGCTCTGGTTCCGCACTTTCTCTCATTGTTGCCTGCGGTCCCGCACCCCCTGTTCATGTTACCTGTGGACCTGCCCACTATGTCTCTAAAGGAGTGGGTGCGGACCCCTGTAAAAGTCAAAAAGGCGCAAGTTTATTCTTAAAAACTCACTTTGGGTTAATTCTAGATGATTCTAGAAGGAATATTGACGTGGATGGTTCACTCCTAGGTGGTTCATGCATCCCAAAACTGAAGGAGCTAATCCCTTGATGAGAGGAGCTTATCCCTTTGAAGTAGGGCTTTATCCCTTTGAACGTGGACCTAGTAACTTCCCTCCATTGCACTATAAATTAAGGCATTGGACTGGTTGCTAGAGAGGTTAGAAGCTGAACATTTTTATGGTAAATGCTGTTGGAATTGAGACTTCCTAGTTAAGCTTGAGAGGAGAGATCACATACCTTTTGGCTTCATTGGGAAGAGAGTGAAACTTGTCAAAGTAGAGGAGACTTCTTGCTGGACCCTGGGAGGAGCTTGTACAGCATCAAGTCACTAAGGTTGTAATGTTCTTCTTTGATTTAAGTTAATACAATCAGATTCATTTTTCTCAACAAATTGTCTTATGTGATTTGTTTCATGAATTCCTTGATCATCATGATAAGTATGCTTTATTATATTAGCTTTTCAGGTGCTATTTAATGTGTGTGCTTGTTTATGTTTGCATATTCTCTCCAAGGGAGCTCATTTGGATCAACGGAGCGAGGCTTCCACAAACTTGCATTGGACCCAAGGTAGGCCTAAAACACTTGTTTGCCTTTATTTATAAATTGCATATTTAGAGAAAGATAGAATTTGTTTGGTTTGCTTGTCGCTAGATATCATTAGATACTAGGGAGGTTGGTCTTGTCCACAAGAATGACTTATCCGGCTGACACCAGGGAATCCCATTGTCACAGTCCAAATAAATGGCTGCTCTTTTCCCAATGCTTTAGTTGACTTAGGGGCATCCATTAACATTCTTACAATAGAAACTTGCGAAGTTCTTGGCATCACAGCCTTAGAACCAACCACTACCTTGCTGGAACTAACTAACCATTCAGTCATTAGGCCAGAAGGAACATTACAAGATGTGTTGGTTTCTAAGGATTCTTGGGAATATCCGGCAGATTTTTTTATTATTAACCCCAGAAATCGGCTAGATGGACATCCCTTAATACTGGGAAGGCCTTGGTTAGCAATAGTTGATGCTTATATAGGCTGTCGAATAGGCAGTATGACCATAACCAAAGGGAATTATTTAAAGAATATAGCTTTATACCCTCCTGCTTAGCCAAGCCTAACCATTGTAAAAACTAGGAAACAACCAGTAGCATATTTAAAAGAAAATATTCGTTCGCCATTGACTCTGGCAAATGCACTTGAATTCAAAAACCAAATAGAAGATGATGTGATTAACACCTGTATCAATCACCCTACTGCAGTGTCTAATTTGAGATGTTACATGATTGAAGCAATCCTTGACAATGAGATTGAAGAAGATTCCTTGAGAGACATCAATGACCAACCAATACCAACAACCACTATCTATAATTGCAAACCTATTGAAATCGAGCAAGGGAAAACCCTGAACATTAACAGTAATCTGAGTAATGACCAACAACAGAAACTTATCCAAGTCCTTAGGAAATATAAAGGGGCTTTTGCATGGGACTACCTAGACATGAAAGGGATTGACCCTCAGTTATGCATGCACCACATCTACACTGAAAAATATGCAAGACCCCTTCGACATTCGCAACGTATATTAAATCCTCATCTAAAGGATATTGTGAAATAAGAGCTTCAAAAAATGTTAGATGTGAATTTTATTTATCCTATATCTGACAGTAAATGGGTTTCTCCATTAGTAGTTGTCCCAAAAAAGAATGAAAAATGGTGGATATGCGTTGACTACAGAGAACTCAACAAAGCAATGCAAAAAGACCATTTTCCCCTTCCATTTATCGACCAGGTCCTTGATACATTGGCAGGAAAGAAATTCTTCTCTTTCATGGATGGCTTCAGTGGATGCAACCAAATTCAAATTTCCACCGAAGACCAGGATAAAACTACTTTCATCTACCCCTGGGGAACATTTGCTTACAGGGTATTTCCTTTCAGATTGTGCAATGCACCTACTACATTCCAAAGAGCCATACTCAGTATTTTTGCAGACTTGATAAATGAAGGATTGGAGGTGTACATGGATGATTTCACACCCTATGGAGATGACTTTGATCAGGCATTACAAACATTGGAGAAAGTCCTAGAACGGTGTATTGCTACTAGGTTATGCTTAAGTCATGAGAAATGTCATATGATGATGACAGAAGGCCTAATTCTAGTTCATTACATTTCAACAGCTAGAATTTAGGTAGATCCAGCAAAGATATAGGTAATCCTCTTACTAGCTACTCCCTACACACAAACAGAGGTATGTAGTTTTTTGGGATTCGTTGGATATCATCATAGATTTATAAAGAAGTTTTCACAAATTGTTGCACCTTTATATGCCTTGATAGGAAATGTTGATTTTATATGGACTGATAAATGTGACACTGCCTTCACAGATCTGAAACGGTTAGTATCGACAACATCAGTATTACGAGGCCCGAATTGGGATACCTTTCCAGATTTCATCAGACACATCAGATACAGTTATCAGAGTTATTCTTGGCCAAGAAGAAGATAAGAAGCCCTACGCTATATATTACATCAGTAAAAACCTAACTCCTGCTAAGTTGAATTACATAGTAACAGGAAAGGAGTTTCTAGCTATTATTTATGCTATCAACAAATTTAGACGCTATATAACTAGATACCCTATATTTCTGTATACTGATCACTCTACCATTAAATATTTAGCCAATAAACTAATTATAAATGGAAGAGTGACTCGTTGGTTACTACTTTTGTAGGAATTTGACATAACTATAAGGGACCGACCAGGGAAGGAGAACCTCATGGTAGACTTCCTCTCCTGAGTGCCAAGAATAGACGATACAATGGCGGTAGAGGATCAGTTCCCAGATGAAAACTTGTTTGTTGTGGCCATAAAAATGCCATTGTATGCAGATATGGTGAATTACTTAGTAGCAATAAAATTACCCAAACATCTGACACCTAGAGAAAGGAAATTGATTGTGCAGTGTAGCACTCATTTCTCCTGGATTGGAGGATACCTCTTCCACACGGGAGCTGATATGCACATCCGCGGGCGTATCAGGGAGGAAAAAATTATGATATCCTAAAAGCCTGCCCTAATAGACCTTGCGGTGGACACTTTGCAGACCACAAAACTGGACATAAAATTCTACAGATGGGCTACTACTGGCCCACTATTTTTAAAGATGCTAAGAAATTTGTCTAGGCATGTGATAGTTGCCAAAGGATGGGCCACCCTAGCCAATCTGATGAAATGCCCCTGCATCCACAGCTGGTGATAGAACCCTTTGAGCATTGGGCATTAGATTTTGTTGGGCCGTTCAAACCACCATCCAACCAAAAATCATATATATTGGTTGCAACAGATTACGTAACTAAGTGGGTGGAAGTAGTAGCGTTACCAAGAGCAACAGAGGAAACTGCTATTAATTTTCTTTTCGAAATTTTTGTGTGATATGGCTTACCTAGAGAAGTAATCACTAATGGGGGGCACAATTCGTGGGTCACAAGATTGCTGCTACACTGAAAAATCATCACATCACACACAGAATTACTTCTCCATATCACCCACAGGCAAACGGGCAAGTGGAGAGCACCAACAAATTTATCGAAGCTATTCTAACAAAGACAATCTCATCACATCGATGACACTGGACTACTCGACCACCATATGCCTTGTGGGCATATCGCACAACTTGGAGAAACACTATTGGATACTCTCCGTATCAACTGGTATTTGGTAAGGAACCCATTTTTCCCATAGAATTTGAAATACAAACACTAAAGATAGCCCAGGAAGTGGGACTAGATTTAACTAAAGCCCAGGTTAACATGTTATAGAAGATGAATGAATTAGATGAAATTCAGCTACTATCTGTACAGCATATGACACTTATTCAACAACAAAGAGCCAAATGGCATGATGCCCTAATTAAGAAAAAGACATTTCATGAGGGTGACTGGGAGCTTCTTTATGATTCCAGGTTTCAAGACTTCCCTGGCAAACTGCAGAATAGATGGTTAGGCCCCCATGAAATAAAGCAAGTACATGATAATGGCACTCTTATGCTGGCCACCATTGATGGTCTGGTTCTTATTTTAAAGCGAACGGGCATCGGGTGCACCTCTACCAAAAAACACTTACCAGAGAGTCTTTCTATCAGCAGATACGTGAGGACCCCACCATGCAAGTTTTATTTGCAGAAGACAATCCTTCAGTAGCTTCATCTTTATAAATTTTATTTCTTCTCCATAAAATATGTAAATATGGTTGCTGATTTGATTTTCTTTTTTTTTCTTTTTCTCTGCTTGTTTTCTTGTTCAATTGATTGAACAATTGTTGTTCAATCTATTGAACAACTGCTGTTCAATCCAATTGAACAACACTTTCTTTATTTTCGTTGTTTTGTTGTTCAATCTATTGAACAACACTTCTTTTGTTTTTGTGTTGTTTTTTTGTTCATTTAATTGAACAGCTGCTGTTCAATCTATTGAACAAAACTTCTTTTCTTTTTGCATTGTTTTGTTGTTCATTTAATTGAACAACTATTGTTCAATCTATTGAACAAAACTTCTTTTCTTTGTGGGTTGTTTTGCTGTTCATTTAATTGAACAATTGTTGTTCAAGTTATTGAACAGTTGTTGTTCAATCTATTGAACAGTGGCTATTCAATCTATTGAACATCACTTCTTTTCTTTTTGTGTTGTTTCATTGTTCATTTAATTGAATAGCTAATGTTCAATCTATTGAACAACACTTCTTTTCTTTTTGCATTGTTTTGTTGTTCATTTAATTGAAAAACTACTTTTCAATCTATTGAATAGCACTTCTTTTCTTTTTGCATTGTTTTGTTGTTCATTTAATTGTACAACTGTTGTTCAATCTATTGAACAGCCGCTATTCAATCTATTGAACAGCCGTTGTTCAATCTATTGAACAATACTTATTTTCTTTTTTGCATTGGTTTGTTGTTCATTTAATTGAACAACTCCTGTTCAATCTATTGAAAAACATTTCTTTTATTTTTGCGTTGTTTTGTTGTTCATTTAATTGAAGAGCTGATGTTCAATATTTTGAACAACCGTTGTTCAACCCAATTCAACAGCAAAATTTTTCTTTAGTGTGATTTCTCTTCGCTTATCTGAGCGCAATTTTTCTTTTGTTTTTCATTTTGTTTTCTTTTCATGGCATGAAGTACACTACTTTTATGAGGACAATAATTTATGGATTCTATTGAAGGGAGTTAATAACATTAACGTTATGATCTTTAACAGGACAGCTTCTTGATGATAGATTCTTTTCAAGAAAAGGGATAGTT
This sequence comes from Pinus tabuliformis, assembly GCA_031772625.1. NCBI lineage: Eukaryota > Viridiplantae > Streptophyta > Pinopsida > Pinales > Pinaceae > Pinus > Pinus tabuliformis. Next base: position 576,455,307 of record CM062804.1, on the reverse strand, counting down.
ATTTATATAACATCATTTTTTGTTGTACATGATACTGATTGATCATATTAATACCATGTTGGTTCCACCCTTCCTAGTTATAATTCTCTATCTATAACAAATAAGACTATGGGTATACTATTTCTATTGACATGTTAAACTTCTTCCATCATCCTTGCTCTTAAGGAGTATTGAGCCTCCCTATATTTATCATAAAAATGTGTAATAACAGCAAAATTTTGTTCTTAGATGGAGGATAGGGGGTCTCATTACGAGCTAGCCTACCATGTTCATAAGGTTGTACCAAAGTGACATTCCCATTATGGCCACCACACCAGGGTTATGATCCATTGAATAGCCAGAACATCCTTGGAACAGGAGGTCTCATCACGAGCTGGCCTGATCACTTTTGCTACATACCAGTGAATGGCAGTGTGGTCATCTGGTTACCACACCAGCACACTGATCTCTTCTGTAGAACAACATTGCAATTTTCCATTTATAAACTGAGGATCCTGGCTCATAAGGGTTAAAAAGCAACCCTGCCAAGGCTACGGACACTTGCTAGCAGCACAGGCTCTGCTTATGGTATTGAAGTTATATCTTATCATCAGATATTACTATAACACCCTCTTCTTATTCTTTCTTTTTATCGGAGAAGTTAATTCCTTAATTTTTCCCCGTTTTGAACCCTTATGCATGAGATATTGTTTTTGATCAATCAGATCATTCTCGGCTAGAGTACCATTAGTAGAGAATCTTTTTGGCATATTTTTGTCCTTTTCTTTCTCGCATAACTTATCATCAATCCAAAGCATCCTATCTCTTATTCATAACTATCTTTACACACTTCGCTCTCATTATAACCATACCTCTTGCCATCCTATCATTGATATGTGTACTTTGTTTGATTTACTGTCATACTGTTCACTCCCTTGCCTTGTTGTCAGAACAACCTTTCCCTATCTACTAGGTCGTAGGCAACCTCTCTTTTTAAGGAGGGGGAGGATTCACATTACACCTTTTCATGCGCTATATTTATTCCGCTTATTGGACTTGATATGTTGCTATGATATCCCATTATCAAATGACATGTGGCAGTATATTATTATTTATCATGGAAATTTCGCTTGACATTATGGAATTTAGTTGTTATGTCTACTTGAGTTCCATTTTACCAAAGCAATTGTTGTTCTCTGCTGTGTTTTTCTTGCTATGTTAATCTTTGAAAATTGTAGGGTTAATATTGGAATAATTCGAGCATTATGGGTGGAAAATCGGTTCGCCGAGATCCCTTGGTGTTGGAAATTTCTGACAGATTAAGGGAAATTTTGGTGCACGTAGGATAGATGTCATTATTCACCAGGCTTTAGGCCCCTCGCAGTGAAATCGCTCTTGAATTTTAACAACACTTACAAAATGGGCAGTTCATAGTAAAAGGTGTAAGAATAACAGTATTGGAAGTTGTGATAGCTAAAGTTTCTGGGCTATCGGTAGAAGGAGCAGTATGGCCTAAAAAGCACGTAATGTTTCATGATGCAGTGGAGATTTTCAAAACGTAGGTGAAGAGCTAACCTAAAAAGGCAAGGGCATACAACCGTCCTCTTTGGGAGAACCATGGTGCGAATTGGCAAGTGTCTTCCAGAAGTACATTACCTGTGATGGTCGATGGGATGTGGTAAAACCACGACAACTTAAACTCTTAGCTGTTTTAAAGCAAAAGCTTACTGTCAATTTGCCATTTTTCTTAAATTCATTATTACATGATACAACTGATAGAGTAAGACGGTCTAAACATCCTGATATTGTAGTCATTCATCATGGTTTGATCAGACTGATTGTTAGTCACAATCTTTCCCAACAAAACTTAACTTTGGATAATTTTATAGCGCCACTAGAGATTAGGCCAGACCCTGTAGTCCAAAATTCTGCAACCTTGGAAATTGGACAGTAGAACCCTGTTCCAAAGAGGAAAAGAACTGCTCATAGAGTAATAGGACCCCATAAGCGCAGGCGTTCTACGAGGCTGAACCTAGTTCAGAGGACTTTTGTAGATCCTAAGGGTAGAGGTGAACGCCCGGCAGAGCCATCTAGTCCAATTATTGTATCGGACTCTGAACTAGAACCGGAAGAAGAATGTAATTTTGAATCAGAACCGGAGGAAGAATGTAATCTTGAATCAGAACCAGAGGAAGAATGCAATTCTAAACCAGAACAGGGGGAAGAACATGATTCTAACCCAGAACGAAGGGAAGCACAATATTATTTTCAAAATGATGGTGAACCAAAAAATGAAGCAGTGTCTTCTCAAACACCACCTATGAGCCCCTGAGATGATTTCTTGCAGGACTTTGAGGAAAGGATGGCCCAGGTTCTTGCAAATTTGAATGCATATATGCAACCTGGAGAATCACTTGACCAGAACCTGAACAAAGTTCAATCCTTGGGAGATTCTGGTCACACAGAAATGTTTCCTTCCCCAGAAGCTGTAGACCAGGAAGAGGAAGTGGACACAGTAATAATTCATGAATCTAATAACCAGTTAGGTGACACGATTATAGTGGAACATAGCCAAGACGATCACCAAGAACCCTTAGATACAAAGGGCATTGATAAATCTATTCCTACAAAATATTCTTCTTAGAAGAAGTGGATAACCGAAATAAAGTTAAGGAAGCTGAGGAAGAAATACCAAAAGCTTCAGAAGACGGTCAAGTGGCTACGTCGGAAATGAAAAGAAACTGCAAATGGGAAAGCTCAGAGCACTACTCCTGAGTTAGTCATTATGGCCACATAAACAAGGTCTCATATAGATTTAATAGATATGGCTATTCAGACGAAGGGTTTATCCTCTCACAATAAATTCACCCAGACAGAATAGATATTCAATGACACTCCATCAAGTAGTGATCCTATTCTTCTAGAGTTACAGGAGGAGCTGGTACAGGCCCAACTTGCTTTAGCGCAATGTAAGAAGGAGATGGTTCCTCTGCAAAAGTATCAGGAGCTGCAGATGCAATTCAATGACTTGACCATAATTGAGAGTGAAACTTTTGATAAGTCAAGGCATGAGGAAGAAAAGCTGAGGAAAGTAAAAGCCAAGCTAGATAAGGTCGTGCATCAAATTGATGCTATTTTCTCTTTATATTCTGATGTCTTATCTTGCAGGTCTCTTGCTACAAATTATGCTCTATTTTTCTTGGAAAGATATTTACTGTTGAAATTAAAGTTGTTAAGGCTGACAAGTCAGTTGAATTGAAGACAACTGAAAAATTCATAAAATTTTGTAAGGAGCATGGGATAAAAGTCCAACGTCTTCTTTGTGAACTTTATTTTCATAATTTTTTATTATAAGGGGAGGTGGATAATAATCCTAGTTTTTGGGGACATTCAACTCCAGGCCTTCATTTCCTTCGCAATGAACCAACTCAAGTGGTCCAAGGCTTATAACACCTCTGAAAGGAAAGAACATGGACTGGATTTGTGGGTAAGGGGTGAGCCTACTCAACCCTTACATCTTTTTGTTAGACACAAGAGGCTCATGAAACAGGAGGGAGTAATTAAGACTTTGGGGCCTATACATGAAGAAATCATGCAAGCAAGAAGGACATATTTCTTATCCATACAGGAAAGGTCCTTACTTGCATCCAAACAGAGATGGATGGTCTCTACCAATAGTTTTAGGAACAAAGAACCTTTTGGCTACAGTAATTTTAGAGTTGTTGTAGGCCGTTTTGACACATACAGTAATATTATCTTGAGGGAAGGACCATATTGGCTAGGATGTCAATTTAGGAGCCCTATTATTTGGTACCCTCTTGAAGGATACTATTCTGATTACGAGTTTCCTAAAGGTCATGAAGGGATAGCCTTTGCAAATTTAATACAAAAGCATGGTTTTTGGTTGTATAAAGAAAGGTATTTCCTTCTTACTCTTTAACTGCATTACATAATAACTACTTCTTTTCATGAGGACATGAAACAAGGTAAGTAGGGGAGTATGTTGGGTCGTGCAACATGTATAAATTTACTCTTGATTACACTATCTTTTTCCTCCTTTTTATGCATTTGTGCCATGATGTAATAAGGTTTTGATAGAATTTTGATAGAAAGTGAATGAAACAGCTTTTGATGCAATTTGGTTGTCAAAACTAACTTTCGTTGCTTTTTATGCAGATATTTGTGAATGGGACAACTATTGTTCAAACTATTGAACAACAAAGGCTAAACAAGGAGAAAAGAGTGCAAGATGGATCAAGAGGATCAGCGCAAGATGGAAGATTGTCTGATAATACTATTTAGTTGGGAATTCCTCAAGATCTCTTGATCCTGAAGAATCGCATTTATCTCTTTTCCTCTTTGACTATAAGAGGGGAAAAATGAATAGCGTAGAACAACTCTTGCTTCTTTAACTTCGACTATAATTTTAAGAGACAATGTTATTCTGAAGAACACATCATGATTGTAATGACATTCGAAGTTAATGAATAATATGTAACTCGTGTTTAAGCTTGTTCGTGATATTATGAGTAACTAAGTAGTAATCGTTGGCAGCTTGGGCCCGGTCACTGGCAGATTTCACAGATGTTCCCTATTTTATAGTTTTACCTTTCTTTTACTACAAGTTTAATTACTCTGTTTTATAGCTTTACAATTGATTTACTTTGACTAGTGTTGAGTTTGTGTGTTCATTGCATTCCTTCTTATTTCTGTTGATTGGGTTCATTTATTTATGTCATAGATTGATTTAATTATTAGGTAAGAATCATCTCTTGTTAATTGAAAGCCAGAGTGTTATTAGTTAGATCGAGTGTATTAAATTTATGTAGAATTTTATATTCAGCTTAAAGAGCTCTGTTATCACTATGGTGCACTCGGTTGATGTAATTTCAATTAGAGTTTTTGATTAAGATTGAGTTTTGATGTTTGAATAAGTTATTTTCTTTGAAGTTACAAGTTGGTAGTTTATGGTTTGATCCATTTACTCTTGTATTGAAATCAATAAGTTATTTTAAAGCATCACTCTCTGTAGATTCAACAATTCCCATCAATTGCACATATTGTGTACACTCTTGAAACAAAAAGACTTACCCAGGTCAATAATTAATGTGAGGCATTTAGGAGTTCTAAAAGACGCCTTATATGCGCCCAGCACATGGTATGACGTCAAAGGATCTAGAAACCTTTCTCTTTGAATTTGAAATCCTTTGTAGATATTATGGTTACTTATTAAACACACAAAAACTGAAATTTTTTCTGACAACATTGAAGGATAGAGCTCTTAAATGGTTCATGAGTTTAGGGACTAATTCAATAAGGTCATGGAATGATATGCAAAATATATTTCTAGAAAAATATGAAGATCATGATCCTAAAGAAGAAATATTTAGAATGACTCAAAAACAAGATGATATCCTTGAGGATCTAATAGAGAGGCTCATTTATAATGTTAAGAGGGAAAAATTACATCATTTAGGATCTTATACACTAAAAACCCTCTTACTTAGAACAATTAGGGATGAGTGTATTTATCTCCTTGATCTCATGAGTAGATGTAATGTATAAAAATTATCATTTGAATAAATTTGTGAAACATGCAAACACATATCAAGAGGAAGGGAAAGAATAAGTAAATCAACATCAATATCAGTAAGTCAAACTAAACTTGGAAATTTGTTTGATGACTTTAAAACATAAATTCTTAGCAATCTAAGAAAACAAGTAGAAATTTTAAGAATGCAAGATGAATAAAAAGAATATGTTGATATTGTGTTGTCTATGCAAAATCACATGTTGTTAAATATTTCCCATCGTTACCAACGTTGAAGGAAGTTTACCAAAAGGACAATGGAGCAAGTCAATCACGAAAGAAGCTATGTTATGTAGGTCCAAGAGGACCATGGCATCCTAGTCAACCTAGTATGTGTTCAACATTTTATGGTGTATAGGTGGTTGTGTAAGTGTTGGCATTGATGTCAAAAAGGGTTAGCATGATGATTGGGTGTTTGGATGGAACTCCATGGTAGTTGTAGGCTTACTGAAGAAGCTATCAAATGATCATCATGGTAGTTGGTGTTCAACTGGACAAAGAGTCAATGGGAAGAGAAGTTTACCAACACCTTCCAACCAACAGAAAGACTCAAAGCTTATATCAGACCCTCCACATTGGAAATTTATCTGAATAAGTTTTCCAATGATATGTGGAAGTCCAATAATGGACTCTTGGATCAAAAGTTATGGTCTACTGAAGTTTAAAGGATTAAAACCTTAGGAAGGAAAGACTATCAACGATTGCATATCGGAGGTTCAAAGAAGCAGTCATATCACTAATCATATATCGGAGGTTCAGAGAAGCAGGCATATCGCCAATCGCATATCGAAGGTCAGATAAATCGTCGCATCGCAACATCGGAGGTCCTAAGATAACGTAGCAATGACACATCAGAAGGTTGGGCATACTAGCGCATTGGAATATCAGCGATCGCATATTGAAGGTCCAGTGATATTGGTGCATTGCAACATTGTAGTCACGCATATCGATGATCAAAATATTAGAACTTTCCAAGTGGTGAACCTTTTAAATGTTGTGATATGGCTGAATCGTCGATAGTGTTAAAAGCCATCAGGAATGCCAAAGGAGAATTAACAAAGGATTTCATCACAAAACCAAAGGTGGGTGAGCTCTTTTCTCTCTCCTCTAGTAGGACACGCGGTGGCATATTATTGGTCCCGATAAGATACAGTGGCATCTGACGACAACATGATGTGGCAATACGACAGGACATGTGGCAAACAGTTTTGGTATTTTGAGAGGCCTAAGGGGGAAAATCTGGGTGACACATGTCACCACTCAGGAAATGCCACATGGAGTGATAATGTCATATTGGAGGTCGGCATATCATAGGTTGAGGATGTCGACACTTTATAATAGTTGGTAATTGAAAAAGTGCCAATAAGGGGGCTCTGATATTAGGGTTGGAACATGGTTGAGAAGAAATTATAGAACCAAGGGCGTTAATCTCTTAACAAAGTAGAAACATCCCTCAGGCAGGAACAAAATTCCCTAGCGCCTTAAGACTAAGCCTCCAGTCACCGCACCCAGTCCCATGGAGGAAAATAGAAAGGGGCTAAACAAAAAGGGCCAAGGACATCATAACTCATTGTTTTTGTAATATCTTTTAAGAATAAAGTTCCGATAAGGCAAAACTATGATATAGCACTATGGTACTATTACAGGACATCTTGGGTCCTAATAGTGTAATACAGAGAGTTAAAGACATATGGGTTGGCAGTTTCAATATTGAATGCAAGGACAAAGGAGTTGGTGTCAAGATTAATGGCAACTATCAAAGAAATTTTGGGCTTGTCTTGATGTTGAAAGAAATCCATCTATGATATCATGTGCACGTATTATCGAAATAAATGAAAAATAGAGAAGTTGTTGTGGAAGTAGATTCAATCTCTATCAGCCATGAGTAGACATGGGGAGTCTCAGTGGAGTGTGCAGGTGGCTTAAGATTAAATTCTCAGGATGGAGAGTCACATAGTGAGATGGTGAAGTGAATGAATCCCATTCTTATGTTTTAATGCAGCGACAAAATTTGTAAAAAGTGATGCAACATAAGAATGGAGTGTCATTCCAAGAGTATACTCTCAGGTAGTGTGGATGGCGACAGAGACAACATTGAACTCAATGCAGTACAAGAACAAAACTCAGAACTTCCATTGAACAACTGAGGGAATACAATATTGTTGTGTATGTGCTGAAGGGAGTTGCACATATGTGTGAGAGTATTGCGCTGTGAGTAAAGCGCATAGTGACAATGAGGTTGAAGCACCTCAGAGGACTTTGTCTATTATTGCAACAAGATGAGTGAGAGTGTTGTGTGGAGAATGGTGAGGGTAGTCATGAAGAGTAGTTAGTGAAGATCCCTTGACAATGAAAGAAATGTTCAAAGGAAGTGTTGTTGAGAGTAGCAATAGGAGATCTGTTGCAAGTGAGCACACAAAGCAGAGTCCAGAAGTTTAATCTGCATACAGCCATTTATTGGTATTTTAATTATATAATTGTATGCCTCTGTTTTCAGTTTGAATATTGTATGAGATAGTAGAACAGTTGCAAGGGCAGGTTGGTGCCTCTTGGCAAGTTGGTGCATGCTAACCAAAGGCAAGTTGGTGCCTACATACTAAAGAGGTTGGTGCCTCTTGGAAAGTTGGTGCTTTCTAAACAAAGGGGGTCGGCGTCGCCTCTGAGTGGGTGCTCACAAACAAACAGATTTAATTAAGTGGCTTCTTAATTTACATCATAAACAAACAAAAAAATTGTGGTTTTTTAACTGTAGGTTTCCACATGAAATTTTTTTTGTCAAATGTCTGTTTCTCATGTGATTGTCATTTGAATATCTATGTCATAAATATTATATGTTCATTGTTTTGTGAATGAATGCTCTCACATGTTAAAGAACATAAGAATGGATTGTGAGCATAGTAAGAAAAAGGAAAAAAATAGTTTCCTAATTACTGATTCACCCTCCCTATGAGTGTTGGTTTGAGGGGGCTTGGACCCAGGTTTAGAGTTAGGTGCGCTAACCAACAGAACCCTACACTACTGGCCCTTTCAACAACAGTTCACTTAGCACAGACAGTAGTCTCACCCAAGTCAGTATTGGGGGATGCTAGAACCGGGTTTCTACATCTCGAAGTCTATGTGATGTAGCAGCGAGTAATTTCCTTAATCTAGGGCCTGATTTGACCTTCGCGAACCCTCATCTTTAGAATCACAGACTTAAATCGATTTCTACCTAATTAGATATATGAGATTTGCCTAATTGTTCTAACGTGCATAAGTTAACATACAAAAGCAGATCTGATCCTTCGCGATGCAATTAAAACAACATGATAGAGAACCAAATCATAACTGAGAATAGACACAAAAACATATAAATATACAAAGAATTACACAAAATTGCTTCAAATGTACTTTATTACTTCAGATCTTAAATGAATATTCTTCTTCTGACCCCATGCACATAGCTATAAGGGCCTGCGCACTCAGTTGCGGACTTACCAAGGCCTCCGCACACTCATCTATAGGAGCCTTCCCCATCACCAAAATACAAAATTACAAACTCAAAATCTTATTCATCAACTTCTAAAAAGGTTTCTAATGACTCCTAAATGACTTCCTCTTATAGTTTTCACATTACATTACCATGTTCTGCTAACCATGGGCAGAAATCAAAACATCCCATCAATTTAAAAAATAAAGGGATTTGAACTTCCTAAAAGCCACTTTGACTTTTAACGTTCTGTGCACTTCGCTCCTCAAAATGCGTAGACTTTACAATCTTACATTAAAATTGATTGAAAACTTAGACAAACATTAGACTTGGGGGTCCCCATCCCAACAGGTCCCTAACACAAAGACGTGACTCGTCCTGAGTCACTCTACTGGTACGTCCTCAATGTGTACTTTAAGGCTATTGAACTCTACCTTCAATGATTGAAGCTCTATTGTGCACTACGCGGCAGACTACTGAACCTCCTAGACCAACCTCTCACTAATTGACCCCTCAACGGCTAAGCCAATGGTCCTTTGCGTCTATTGCACTCCTTTCAATTTACTCTCCACAGACTGAGAGAGTTGACTGGCTTCATCATCCCAAAGTTGTGTTCTTTCTTAAATGATGGATGGCTTGCGTCACAGCTCATCTATTTGAGTCTGAATAGTATTTCCCTCCTGGAGTCTAGAGAACCGTTGCACAAGTGCTAAGGTCCATGTTGTGGCCCTGATTCAACAAACTATAGTTCCTTTTCCTTTATGTCAGCTTAAATATTTTGTACATGTGGGTCCTCCTGTAGCGAGGCCCACATCTCCATGATGTTCTCAAAAATCTAGCTACAATCCTTAATTGCAGCTTCTAGTTTGTCCATGACTGCCTTAATAGCAGCCTCACATTTCTCTCGAACTTCTGGAGGTGTTGTTGCCTGTAGCTTCATCTGCAGCTCTATGACCTGCATATGCATCTCAAATTATTCTCATTCCACCTCTAATTTGGACTCCTTGACCGCGGCTACCAGCTTGTGGAGCTTCTCTTCAGAAGGTGCTCCAGTCTATATGAGGAGCTCTAGCAGCTCAATGCAAGTTTGGGTGATGGCATCCTTCAGCTCCTACCTATGTGTAGCAGCAGCGTCCCTATCCTCAATGGCTCTAGAAGCTTCATTAGCTAACTGCTCATTATGTCTATGTATGTCCTTGATCACAAAGAGTGTCCGATCTTCCCAGATTTTTAGTTTCGTAGATACTCCCTGATAGAGTTCATTTAATGCTTGAATGGGCAGCACCGCTAAGTCTAGCTCTCAATTCTATGCATATGGCACTGCTAGCTAATTTGCCGTGATAGTAAATTGCAATGACCCTCCTACAATGGGAACTGTACGAACCAAACTTGTTGTTTCCACGCTCGCTTGATTCTCGCTCGCCTAAAGCATGCTTACTTGGATCACGCTCACTTGTACCCGTAGCTCTTTGAGTCCCTATTGGACCTGCATCAGTATTGACTTGTACTTGTCATCTATATGTCCCCACATGTCCTCAGTGAATGAGTGCATAGTGTCACCAATCTCAATGATTTCCCCCTCAGTGAGGACCATCGATTCAATGCTAGAGGTTTTATCAAACTTATGCTTCTTTCGCATACCTCTAGTGGTGGATTTCTTCCTCTTATTTAGGTTTAAAGGAGACTAAATATCTTCTTTCTCTTTAAAAGGGTCTTCTTCACCCTCCTCTAGTTCCTCTATGTTCGACTCCTCTTCATCTACACGCTCTGTCTCCTGCGCAGTATTCTTCCCAAGGCCAACAGTGACCTTTCGAGGCACCATCTGCGTGTCTTCCTTTGGTGTACATCTTGTGGCCTGCATTGTTTTACTAGTACTTGCCTGGTTTCCTTTGGCTTCCTGCCTGGGGTCTAGCCACATGCTTGACTAGCTAGAGATAACTGAAAAATATCCTGCTTTTTGACCAAATAGGGCAACTCATACCATGTGCCCTCTACATCTTTCTTCACCCCTATATATAAATTGTGGAAATCTACTTTGAAGTTTACAATTCTATGATATTGGTTAAGTAACACCACTGATAGATGTGGCTTCTGGCTGACTATGGTGCACAAGTCCATCTCAAACAACACCCAAAATAACTTATTCTTGACAACCCGACTTTGATCTTTTGACGCCCACAGTGAATCGTACCTCACAGCTTCACACAAATATGGGTCAACATTAGGGAACTGTGACTCATCAGGGATTATTCAGGGTATCAAAGGAATCAACAACAACAACCATGCATAATAGAAGGGTTTCCCATCTTCCTGGGCATCTTGAAAATCATCCAGAAAATCCTGGAAAAGGTATCCTGCCCAGTTAAACTGCACCACTTGGCTGCACTACGCATCCAACTGAATTACTATAGTTAGCACCTTGTCTTCCCTACACTTCCTCATAATATTACCATCTAGAATGGATGCGAGAAAGGTGACAACCTTATCAGAAATCGATCTAACAGCGTAGCCTCGTGACTTCTTGACGACATCGAAATATTTCTTCACCTAGTCTATGAGTTTCTTTTCTTGAGACTTTCCAACAAGAGTCTTGGTAGGGTCTGCTCCTACACATGGTAGCACAGTGATCCTCCTGATCAGCATAGCGTCAATTGGGATCCTCTCCCCAAGCCATAAGGCTCTGTCGTGCACCAAAGTCAGCAACTAGCACACACATATTGTATTCATGTTGTTATGCCCAAAATGAGGCATAGTCAACATGTTCAACAAACTAGCGCATTGAATCCTAGCCGCCCACATCATTAGTTCTACTCTCATCATACCAGACTCCTCATAGTATACCATCTTCAGGTTTTTACTCGACTCAAAATGAGGGAATTTGGCCTGGTCCGCCAAATACCAATCCTCCATGCACGGTTGCGGTAACTATGACAACAATGCTCCTTTAAAGGGCACATCTTCAGGCAGTAAATGTGTACAAATGGAAAATTTTACTCCATTAGGGTTCATGGTCACTTTAGCAGTCATATTTCTTGATGACATATATGGAGGTAACCACGAAATTGGCTCGACCTCGTCAACCCTTATGTCCTCAACTCTTGTCTCAAGGTCTTCCTCCTCTAAGTCAATTGGCTCCATTGGTTTCTTCTTTTTCTCTTTTTCCATATTTTCCTTACTCTTTTGCTCAGCCAACAGCTTCCTAGGCGACTATCTTACTGGTGGCTTCTGCGGTTTCTTTTGTTTATTCATTGTTGTTGCTTCTGCTATGGTTGTTGCTCCTACAATTTTGGACTTCAGTCTCAGTGATATAGGAGTTTTGGTGTGTGTTGGGGCAGTAGCAGTCATTATGTTAGTTAATCCTTGTTCTAGAAACTCCTAGTAGATGTCCTGCCAATCCTCACTAGACATGCAACACTTCTCTCGGTTCAGAATTAAGCACAAAAGCTAACAAGATTTATTCAAGAAGAAAAGTGTCTGAATTTAGAGCAGGAGGCCATATTTATAGCCAAATTCAAATTCAAATGCCTTCAATGCCTTCAGATCTTCCTCATAAATGCGAATTTGGTAGCAGATTTTTATAGATATGCTCCTTAAATTCACTTCCCCCACTCCCTTTAACGATAAAATTGCGGTCAAATCAACTATAGCTTTTCCAACAGTCATATTTTGGGCAGGTTGCGTTGGGGCCCCCCTTATAGTGCAACTACAGTGTCACATTTTTCTCTACATGTGCCATCTCCCTAAACATCACGTAGCACTCCTTCGATGAAACCATTTCTCGGCAGAGTATTTTATAGTCTTGCGCTTCCTTTCAGCTGCCTGAAGCACTAAGACTCTCCTGTTGTCATATAGTCATTGCACCCTCGTAGCGGCATGTTCATCCCTATAGACCTTCAATCTTCTCCCATTGATCCTTCTAGGAAACAACTCCCAATTCAGCTTTACGAGCTAAATTGTGCCACCATCTAAAATATCCTTGATCACATAGGGTCCCAACCAATGCATCTGAAACTTCCCTGGAAATTTTGTGAACTTGCTGTCATACACCAAGACCAAATATGCATTCTTAAAAGTTTGTTTCTTAATGTGGTGATCATGCCATGTCGTTTCCTTATATTTCTACACCTAGTGATGAAAGCCAGCCAAAAAGCGATCCTCCTCCAATGCAAGCAGTTACGCTAAGAGTTCATCCATGCAGTAGTGATCCTCCATCTCAGTTATTGTTGTGATCCTTAAGATGGGCACAATATACTCCATTGGTATCACTGCTTCTTGTCCATATATCAATCTAGACAGTGTTTTCCCTATCAATTTCTTACAAGTCATCTGATATGCCCATAGAACTGCCCATATCCACACATCCCAGTCATTCCTATTAACATTGCAGCTCTTCATTAAGGAATTCTCCAATATTTTGTTAAAATCTTTGAAAGTCTCATTCTCTTGGGAATGATACGACATACACTTATGATGGTGCATTTGGAACACTTATTTCAACGCCTTAATTGTTTCATTCAAGAAGTGTGAACCTCAGTCACTCATCAAGATCTTCGAGCATCCTAACCGTGAAATAATATACTCAAATATAAAATTCACAATATATTCCATGTTGTAATCCTTCACAGGTTGTATCTTGACCCATTTGGTCAAGTAATTTGTCACAGTGATAATATAACGTGCAATTGTCTTCTTCCCAAGTGGATTAATGGGCCCAAAAAAGTCAATTTCCCATTTATCTAATGCTTGTAGCATGACCTATGGACTTAAGTGTAATTCATCCCTTCATGATGGTCTTCGTATCCTCTAACACACATCGCATGCCCTACAGTACTCCTTATAATCTTTATGTACTATAGGTCACCATAATCCTGCTCACAGAATCTTCTGCGCAGTTTCGTTCCCTGCATAGTGTCCTCCTATGACACCATGATGCACTTAAGCCAGAATATTGTGTCATTCATACTCAGGTACATATGGCACAGAACTTCATATGTTCCCATCTTATACAAATGTTTTAGAATCATTGAAAAATCTGCAGCCCTAACTACTAGTTCCTTCTTTTGTTGCATTGTGTATCCTTCAGGAGCTATGTGAGTAGACAGAAAATAAATAATGTCTGCAAATGTTCATCAACAACTCTAATAGTGAAGAGTTGTGCATCAGGGAACCCCTCAGCAATATTAGTGGGTTCTTCGCCATTCTCGATCCTAGAGAAGTGATCTGGCCTAGTGTTCAACCTCCATGGCTTAACTATCACTTCAAAATCATACTCCTAAAAGAGAAGCAACCATCTATAGATCACCCCCCCCAAACACAGGCTTATTGACCAAGTATTTCAATGGAGAATGATCCGTGTACATTTTAAAGTGCGCACCTAGCAGATAATCCCTGAATTTTTGTAGTGCATATACCATGGCCAATCCTTCTCGTTCAGTGGTTGAATAGTTTCTCTCTACCTTAGATAGTTTCCTACTTGCAAAGGAAATTGGATGGTCAATATCCCCTTCACCTGGTTGAGTTAAAACAACTCCCAACGCTATACAAGATGCATCCACATGCACATGAAATTATTTCTTCCAATCCAGGAATACTAGCATTGGTGCATTGACCATCTTCTCCCTAAGAACATCCAATCTCTTATGATAGTCGTCATCCCAAAAAAACATAGCATCCTTCTTCAACAACCTCTCCATTGGAACAGTGATCTGTGCATATGCCTTTATAAACTTCCTGTAATACCCTATATGACCCAAAGTTGCACGTAGCTACTTTAAATTCTTGGGTGGATCCAAATTGATAATTAAAATGATCTCGGTAGGGTCTACCATCAAGCCCTACTTGCATACGACATGTCCCAAAAATATTCCATAAGATACACATAAAATACATTTCTTCAAGTTCAAATAAATCTAGTGCTTCGTGCATGTATCCAACATTAGGCGCGAACTAGAAACATGTTTCTTAACTAGCCCAAATATTGTCCAATCGTCGAAGTAAACCTCCAGAAACTTGTGAATAAATTCCTTGAATGTTGCGACTACCACCCTTGAAAATATTGTCGAAGAATTTTTTAGTCTAAAATGCACAACTGTATATTGGAATGAACCCCACTCTGTAGTGAAGGTATTCTTGCTCCGATCCTCCAATGCAATCTTAATTTGGTGATATCCCGAAAGTCCATCTGTGAATGAATAAACCTCCTATCCACCAACGTTTTTTATAACTTCATCTATAAATGGCGTAAGAAAGGGGTCATGTATGCATGAATCATTTAACTTTCGCAGATCTACGCATATCCTTATATGTCGCTTTCTTTTCTTTCCTTGGACAACCATTGGACTGACCCATTTTGATTCTTCTACTAGCTTGATTATACCTACCACTAGCATCTTATCAAGCTCTTCTCTTACCTTTTCCTCTTCTCTTACCTTTTACTTAACCAGCTTCACATTTGGCTTTAAATTTATCTTCATCACACCCAAATCCCCTACTATACCCTTTAATTCGAGAACCTTTTTGGAAATAAGTACTGATATTCATTCAGTAATTTAGCAAACTTGTCTATTGTGTCTTCATCTCAATAGTTACCAATATGTGCGAACTTTGGTTCTGCTTCTAAGCCAATATTTACTTGTTTTGTCTTTACCGACTGTGATATATCAGGGATCTTTGCATCAGGTCCTGTAACTTTGCATAGTCCCTTTGAGCCAGTATTCCGTAGATCCTCATCACCTTCTTCTGCAGTAACATTGTAGAATTCCAAAGAATGTTGTAGTTGTGCACTCCATTCAAGTTGCATCCAAGTTAGAGGTTCTATTGGTGTTTGGAAGATCATTGCCTTAATCACCTGAAATGCCCCATCAATGCATTCGAACCCATCTTCAAAGTTGAATGTCAGCAGAAAAATCTCCTTCATTTCATCCTAATCAGCAGCCTTGTGTCACATATCTGTCTCCAAATACCAGTTCATCGGGATAACGTCTAAGATATGAATAAAGATATGTACTCACTATGGTTGAGATACCTTACCCCAAGCCTTAGTCCATCAAGCTAGATGTTCATGTGGGTCATCCTTACCTATGTACTTTTTATTGTGCCACATTGTTGCAAAGCCAAATCTTAATCTCATCAGTCTACGATATTCCTTCCAATCAGCAATATTATCCTTATGGATTCCCCACCATCTTGTAGGCATAGCTCGTAAATCCAAATCTAGAGCCTGTAACCTATGCTCCTCAGGTATGTCTCTTTCAAAATGGTTAAGAAAAATATTGACATCGTCTAGCCCATCATAATAAGGAAATTTACGTACCACATTTGATATATAGTGCGGAGACTTTGTAACCCAATTGCATCATAGTGTAGAGACCTCATGTAATCGACTGCCAATTTTCTAATTCTTCATCTGAGTTTGATTGGCATGAATTATCCTTGTCCCAACTGACCCGTCCATATTCAATGGGATTAATCGAGTCTTCATCTCGTGCAGTGAACTTATATATGTGATCAATGCCTTCATCATCATAGTCATCACGAATTGGCTCTGTGTATCACGCACCTTATGCTGGATCCAATGGAACAATCACTCTAAGGCCATTCTTTTCAAACACCATGCTTTGCTTCTTCAAATAAATAATATAATTCATGTTGAAATCCCAATCAATCTTGAGCAATATTGGGTACAGGTTACTGCCATCTACTATTTCAATAACTTCAAACTATGCGAGTACGTTGGCTTCTTCAATATCTACAACCACTACATGTAGGCGACCCATCAGAATTATCTTTTGCTGGTTTTTCATGTGCAATTGGATTGGCAACCACTACAACTTAGGTTTCCCCATACATTCCCAAGTCTACTTTGGTAGTACATTAGTGTCAAATCCTAAGTCTAGGATTATCTGCTCCATATCAAAATCGCCAATTTGTGTTGTCAACCGCATTTCCCTACCAGTCCTCTTCTTGCTTCGGTTCACCTTATTCATTGTGTGTTGCTTGGGTAATGACTTCTCCTTGCTACTAGAGTTATCTATCAGTTCTTGTATTCCTTCAACTGCCTTCTGATCCCTCAACAACTTCATGCATGTCTGTAGGAACTATTTTAGCAACATGGGATCAGAGTTCTCCGTTATATTACTTTCTTTAGATTTCCGTTTTTGTGGGACTATTGGTTTTTGAGTTTTATACATAGAAGCATCTAGATCCATAAAACTTTTTCTTGCCTCCATAAACATCTCCTTTTCTCTTTATAAGTCGAATCCAACATTCTTCTTGCCAGCCCTGTGAACCCATGTATCTGATATCGACTGCTTTCCTTTTGCATTGTCTTCACCAGTGGCTATCCTACTTCGCTTGACTATATTGACACTAGGATTTTCCTCTCGTGGCTCAGATATCATCATCTAAATGTTCTACATCAGTTGTTGGTTCTTCTTTTCTTGCATCTTTCCTATTAATACATGAAAATATTCTATAGCATGATCAAATTGCTTACAGTATTGACAAGAAGGATGAGTTGGATTCTGACAATCACGCACAAAATGTCCTAGTTCTCCACATTTGTAGTAGATGATATGGCCTTGACCTATCCCAGCACCTCCTGCTCATCCTCTTCCACGTCCTTGGAATCCTCTGTGAGCCGCAGGTGAGCCTTGGTTGTTCTACGTGCGGGTTTCAGCCTGCATCTTATGCATTGGGTTTTTGTCTATCATCAAGTCATAGCTTCAGAAATCTCTTTCATTATGCCCAACCGATTTACAAAACTTGCAAAATAGTTTCTTTGGTGACTGTAAAAACTTTTGCAAAAAATAACAATTGTTTGTCTCATGAATTTCTGACACTTGGCAGATACTACACCAGATTCTTGATCCTATAGGAGACCCTGGGTTCAATGGGTTGGGACCTCTCATAGCTATATAGTCCTAGTACACAGGGCACTGATCCTTATAGTGCCCTACAACCTTGCACTTCATGCACCAAACTTCAGGGTGTAGTCCCGACTGAACCTCCTTTCCCTTCTTCAGATCCTGCAACTCCATATGCAGGCTTTCTAACCATGAATGGATCTGTTCGACTCCTATATTCATGTCCTGGGTCGAAGAATCCTCTAGATTCATCACGATATCTAATTCTTTGGCCTAAGATCCAATCTTCTATTGAGATAAAGGAAATATTAAGTGTGGCAATAACGAAGCTATGTACCATTCCTTATGTTGTTCATTTGAAATATGAAGATTAGCTTGTCTCAGTAAGCACTTCAACCTCTGATCTATATCCCACATAGACTCATTATCCATCTTCTTGATCTAATTTATTTCAGTAACACACTGAGCTTTTGGTTTCAGATTTCTAAATTTTGTGTTCAGTGCAATCTTTGTCTCAGCCAACGTAGCATTTGGATTGGTTGTACTATATTTCATATACCATGTAAGCGATAGAGTTGTAACCAGTTGCGCTTTATTCATGTCATTATCATTGATCTGTAGTGTCTTCCACATAGCTTCTTCTACAAACCAAAACTAATCAGGATCCTCTGATCCCAGACCCTTGAATACAAACGCTTTCAGTGTATTCGTCGTACTGAAAAATGAAGGAGGAGGTGGAGGTGGAGGCATAGGTGTATGATATGGTGATGAATGTGGAGATGGGGTGGATTGATGCAGAATCCAAGAATTTCCCAGACCTTTTGTCTACAGGACACCTCCAGGTGTGTTAGGGTTGGTCCTTTCTTCTTCGCTGGCTGTTTCACCCAATAATGGATTGTACGTGCCTTCAGTATATTTGTCCTAATTGGCTCTGAATCTGTTTCTACTTCATGTAGAGCTGGTCTGACCTATTTTAAACATCCATTCAAAGGCATAACACCCTTTTAACACAACAACATTTTAATCCAATTTTTTAGCGATTTCAGGTACTTACCTCCCGGACCTTTAAGGAATCAGTGTTCAGCTTCTCTATATGATAAAAAGGTGTCAATTGCAAATTTAGTGATTAAACTGCCCAAAATACTATCGATCCAATAGTAGACAGCCCTTGAAGCCTTATAATTGGACTCGTTAAGATGCTTGATCAGTTCAGGAGTCCACACAATAGGATCCTCATGTTTCCAAGTAGGTTCGTTGTCCGCTAACTTTGAAAGCCACTTGTGCAATTCATTAGGGAATGATGCGAAAAAGGTATCATGATATTATATACATAGGTATCTCTATAACCACCTCTCTTTTGACTAGTGCAAATTTTGATTTTCCTGAGTTGCAAAATCGTGCAACTTCCTATCTACACACTTCTCGAGTTCTTTCTTAGTTGGTATCCATGGGTTGTTATAGACATTTTTGTGCCTTACAACTTTGAGCATGAAATGTCCATAATTCAAGGGATCCAAAGTCCCTAAAGATGTTGTTACAGCTCCTAAAGGAACAAGGTCAACCAATGACAACTTCTCCCAGAAGTTCTCCACCAAAAACCACTCAGAAACAGTCAATTCAGGATCAATTCAAGTGCTCCACTAGTTGCCTGCGTTGCAAAGCACCCCAGTACACTGTCTAGGTGCGTTGCAACGCACTTGAATGCACTACCCAGGTGCG
Organism: Pinus tabuliformis; assembly: GCA_031772625.1. Lineage (NCBI taxonomy): Eukaryota > Viridiplantae > Streptophyta > Pinopsida > Pinales > Pinaceae > Pinus > Pinus tabuliformis. The sequence goes on along the minus strand of CM062804.1, from coordinate 576,435,686 downwards.
TTGAGCGGGAAAGGACAAGTGGCAGAATCATTCAATGAGGTGGAAAGACCATGGAAGCTTCCAGAATCTTCTCCAATGACACTTGCCTCACTGAATTCGACCAAGTGATGAGTAAGAGGCTCTCAGTCTCCAAGTGGAAGCAAGAACTGACAGAGAGAGGCCACAAGTCAAAACATAAGCTGACTCATCCTCTCTGCTTACATCTATATATGGATCCCTCATCCCAGAGATCTAGAGGCTGGAATTTTGTACTTTGCAGAGAATTGTTGTTGGTTTGAGATTGAGATTAGTACATTGGGTGATTTTTGCTTTGTTGGAGGAGAGGAAGGGATTCCTTTTCTGGGAGGTAGATGCTTGATCGGAACTCACTTGGTTGTCTCTCCTCTTAGACTTTATTATTCTATCAATAAACTATTTGAGTTTTCCTACATGCTGTGTATCAATGATGTTTTGTTATACTTACATGTTTAGCTTAATCTGATCTTGAGCTTTTTATGAATGTATATCTATATCTTCGTGTAGTTTCTCTCTCTTGTGATGTTGCAGGAATTCGGTGAAGCTGGGCCGGTAAGGGAGCAGGGAGGTGGGAGCCACTGAAGAGAGGAGCGATTGGATCAACAAACTAGCGAAAGACACAGGTTAGTTACATCCTTCCTCCTCATTTACATTTCATAAAGAAGAAATACTCAAGTAGTTTTCCTTGTTTGTTGCTAAGGAACTATCACACCTTAGAGTGGGATAGGGGCGTTCTGAATAGATACTTTTCCCAACAACAAATTGGCGACTCTGCTGGGGATCGTATCTAGTTAGTTTATTTGTGTTTCTATTGTTGTTCTTCTCATAAACTTAGGAGTGGAGAATCGAACTGCATTTGCCATTTACAAATGCAAAGTAGAGATCTGCCACTCTAGTCCACTCACTAGGCCTGTTTATGATCTGAACAAGTTGATCCACAAATGCTCTAACTGCCCTTTGTGATAGCTCTTAGTCCTCCTTTAAATCATCCTTCTAATTGTACCTTATTGATAGCTTTTATCCGGCCAAAAACCTCAGATCAAACTGTAAACCGTGACCCAAAACCCAGAGACAATTCTCGTTTTTGCTTCAGCGCAGGCTCTGTGAAGAGACTCTGCATTTCAACGCAGGTCCCGAGAGGGCTACCTGCGCTGCAATTCAGTTTCTCTGTTCTGCAGGTGCGTTGATCAGCCTTTGCCCTGTGCAGCTATGGTTCTTTGCATCCTTGTGTTCAGTTTTATCTCTGATTTTTGTAGCCTGTTATCAGTGTGTGTACCTATCTGAAAACCCCTTTTCTCTGCCTTAATTCTGCCTCAGTTGTATCAAATAAACTGTATTTTTTTTTCTGTATTTGTTTCATCATTTGCAGTTTCCCATTACAAAAGTAAACTAGTCATACTGTCGCCTTTAGATCTAGACCTGTCGTAAGTGTCTTTTTGATCTTAGGAGTAAATTTATTTGCTGTTGACAGTTGATTGCGCTTTTACTTTTGTCTTTTGGTTTGAATTTATGAATTTCTAGTGTCGAAACAAGTGTTTACTTCAAAATCATAAAAGTGTCGTAATCGTCTTTTTTATTTCAAAAAGAAACTTGTTTGTGTGTTCACTTGAAATCGAATTCAAATTTGTACAACAGCTTTCTTTTTAGGCATCAATATTAAGAAAGTGAAAACAAATACATGCATTTGTGCATTTTCATATTGATAGTTTGTATGGTTTGATTTAGGAAAAGTGCATTTACAGTGTGCTCTATGCTCTTTGAGAAAAGTTTGTGTCTTTTTTTTTCCCCTTGTAGCTAGGATTTTCATTGTTGAAAAGAGATAAAAGCTTGCTTATCATCTTTAGACTGCATTTAGGAATTGTATATACATCTCGTGGTGATCCAAAAAGGCAAACTTCTAAGAAAGATCAACCTAAAATAAATTGAATGAACTTAACAACGCATTGGAACTTAACGCACAACATAGAGGTCTAGGCTAGAGACGTGTTCCGGTGTCGTAAAACCTGGTGACTGTCGATCTCACTGATGGTTGGGTGATTCCTCCTGAGAGACGATAAGTGCCAGTACGGATTGTGCTCCCACGTACCGTCGAGTATATATTGGGAGACCCCTATAGGCATAAAACCTTTATCCATAGGAAGCCGTGTCGACCGCCCTACTGATCGCAATGCACTGAACACAGCATTCGGGAAGATTGACCGCCCGTACCTTAAAAAGTATTCTGCGGTTTTGCGATTGGTTTGGCACACCCTCTACCTAGATCTCCAGAGCAGTTCCTTTTGGCCTTTTTCAGACTCTATAACGGAAAAATTCCATCTGAGCATTTTTCACTTCGGGCTCGTTAAAACATCGAAGGCGACTAGAGTCATCTTTTGCTTTTTCTCGACTCTTTAAAATTGAAAAAGCAAGTTGTGTCCAAGCATCGTTAAAATTTATTTTAAACGGAATATTCATACCCTTTTTCCTGCGTTGATCTTTAGGTTGAGAAAATGGAGCCTACCAACCAAGGAATTCCCCATAGTGGAAATCCTAGTCCTTTCTCCTCTTGGGGAGATGTTGGTGCGCCCCATATGGCCACATTGTCGCTTCCAGGACTGACAATTGGCTTGCCGGTCTGGCTCTTCTCAACCAATGTCGTTCAGAACACCACTATTCCTGAACAGTCGAATCAGCAGTTAGACCAGTCCAGAGTTACCCACCAGCCTTCTACTTCCTCTAATCCTTCCTCTCTTCCTTCCTCTTCGCATGACGGGACTGGTAAAGTTAAAAACCAAGTTCCTAAGGAGAAGAAGGAAAAGAAGAAGAAAGAGAAGAAGAAGAAGGAGCCAAAAGCGACTGGGGGCAAACGAGTGTCGTCTAACGAAAATCCACACACTGCACTGACTAGGCCTAAATCGCCATGTGTCATATGCAAGGGAGACCACTTTCACAGAGATTGTCCCTGCATCCCTCGGATACTAAGGGACTGGTCTCCCCGTTTGCACAATCCGGTGGCATCAACCTCTGATAGCCATGTTGAAAGCACACCGTCAACTAGCGAAAGTGAAGTCCCAGGACAGAAAGGGAGAGCTAGATCTCCCTGTAAACTGTGTGAAGGCAATCACACCATCCACTGTTGTCCCTTCTTAGACGAAGCTAAAAGAGTTTTGGATGATCGTCCGGTTTCACCGTTACGACTTCCTCCTGGATATAAAAAACTCTTGCCGAGTCCTTCGTTAGTTGAGAATCCAGCTGGCCCACTCAAGTGGTCAGCTGAAGCACCGGTCATTGAAGATGAACCAGCTGAATCCATACCCGACGAAAGTCAAAAGGTCGAGGCGATAGTTGACCCGGTCTTGCCTTCAGAGGTTTTATCTTCGAATGATACAGTCACTGAAGAGGATAAAGATGACACCATCCAAATTCTCTTCATCAACACAGACTCCGACGAGCACGGGGGCAATCCACCCATTCCTTTATCGTAGGAAGGAAGTTCGTCAGAGCGATACCCGGCCGTCTACTCAGTCCCACCACCAAGCAACCTAGTTGTCTCCTTCGACTGGAACCAACTAGGCAGACCCCGTTTGCCAGCAAGCATACCGTTCAGAATTATCGTCCAAATATACAGAATGGTCATGGCTGGCACCATCATTGATGGGGGGGCATCTGTGAGTATCATTTCCTCTATTTCTTGGAAAGCGCTTGGTTCGTCGGCGCTTTCGCCTGAAATGAGAAATCTGACAGGCTTTGATAAAGGAACCAGTCGACCTTTAGGGATCCTCCCCAATGTGCCCATAACATTGAAAGGGAAGACCGTTCAAATGAACGTGATGGTCATTCAAGGACCCTTGGATTATAACCTACTCCTTGGACGAGACTATATATATTGCATGGGAGCCATCGTCTCCTCACTCTTTAGAGTAATGTGTTTTCCGCACGAAAGAAGAGTGGTCAAGCTCGTGGACCAGCTTTCATTTCCAGGATCACGCATCGCAAATAGTCATATACCATCCCTAAATGGTCTCTTCACGCAAGAAATGTCTCAACCCACGGTCCGTCCTCCCGATGAGCGCGAGTAATTCGGAGGGATATGACTGGAACCCAGGGGGCATGCGTCCTGGTCTGCTTCGGCAGGAAAACTTCGGGTATAGGGTAGGTTTCCACGGGAGAATATGACTAGTCTGTACCCCGTCCGTCTTGGAAGAGGGGTTATTCTAGAATAAGATTCTCTTGTCAAAGTTATGTGTTTGGTGCTCGTTGTCACTCACCTTTGTTTATCTCGGTAGACATCGCCGAAGAAGTGTTTTGTTTGAAAGATTAACAGAACAAACTTTGGGTAACCTGAAAGAGGTAGGCCTCTCTCGGTAAAACAATTGTTTTGGCGGAAGTGAAGTAGAGGTAACCTTGAAACTCTGTTTTATACCTGGGGGCATGCAAACCTTTCGGAGTGCAAACAAAGAGCGATTATTTATCTGTTTTTTGGATTAGTCGTTTCCTAACTTGCATAAAGAAAGGATCCGGAGCAAAGCTTTGTAAGGCGCAAGCTCCATAAAAAATGGCATCTTACATGAGACATTCTTATCATATGACTGGATTAATCGAGCAGTTTTAGCACATAGTTCATGCTCGTTAAAAAATAAACATAAGATCGAGCAGTTTTAGCGCATAGTTCATGCTCGTTAAAAAATAAACATAAGATCGAGCAAGTGTTTCAACCCGCATTTAAGCTCGTTAAAAAATGAACTATCCTCTGGTAAATAACCACCGTGAATGTAACATTATCAGCCATCAAAGCCTTGGTCGTGTTTGCACCGTCACCTCCACTTTCCATTGGCCGATCATTCACCTCCATTTGATTGTTTACCCATTTTGAGGAACAGCTGCGAAGAGTGATTTCACTAGCCATCCTTGTGACACTGTCGTGCTTGGAAAATTCCAACCCTCACCTGGAATCAGCTGCTACCCTTTTTATCACTCGTTCCTCAAAAGACGAGTCTTCTTTAAGCTCTTTTCATTTGACTCGTAAAATATGAAAAGATTGCCAAGTTTTGGCCTTCCAACTCGTTAAAGCGACCAGAAGAGTTATCCCTCGTCTAGATTTTAATCTTTTTGGACCTGAGGGATTATTTCACAAAAAGATCGAGCACTTGTTTTGTTCAGCTCGTTAAAACTATCGAAAATTCATCCCTTCTGTATTGTTTTATGATTTTTCAGACTTAAGGGATTAGATGACGAAAAAGGACTTTCGGAGTTAACTTTATGTACCTTTTCAGACTCTCTAAAAATGAAAAGGACCGAGTTATCTTTGTCGTTAGACTCGTTAAAAAGATTAATAGCGACAAACTTGTCTTTAGACGAGAACAAGTTTCACTATCACTAGGCTCGTTAAAACATAGTGATGGGTTTGCCCGAAGGGAAAATTATAGAACAAGCATATGTTATCCTCCTCAAGCTTGACAAAAATAAAGAGGTACTGGTCAGCAATGACTGGGGAAAAATTGGGAAGAAACTCAAAGAACCTTTATTGGTAGCAAGTCGCTCTTGAACATGACACTTCCACTCCGTGCCTGAGTCGGGTTGGGTTGTTTCATTCACCGGTCACATCACCATGGTCTCGCCATACCATCCACTTTTGGGGTAAATGCTACCAATCCATCACACAAGTGTCGCCGATATGTTCAAAAGAAGTCATCCAGAGAAGTCAACCATGTCCCATCCACTACCATACATTATACTTCATTCTTTCATGACCGCCACCCTGAACCATATATCATCAGATTGTTTTCACCTCCATCAAAATCATTTGCTCCGTTCCGTGTCACTGATGTGGGATACATCAAGGCCCTCCTTTGACGGATCGCTTCTTGTCGACATCAGCTCATTATCCAAGAAGTTGATCTAGGAACACCCCATTCAGTACTTTGAAGCTTGCATGCCTCAATGGCAAGTTTCTCACTTCCGGCGACAGGTATACATCAATGACCTTCGACCGAAAGATTTTGCGTGGTGTTCGACGCCAAGTCCTTTATTCACACCACGTGAATTGTACTGCAGTACCTTGAGGGTCATTATCATTATCGGTGATTCCTCTCGCGCTTGTTAACAGTTTACATCATTGACTGGTAATCAAGCGATGTCTTTCCATGTTCGACTTCAAAACATTTATCACATGGATCGACATGTACTTAGAGTGAAGATCGGACGAGATTGAAGACCCCGGATCTAGTTTCATCCATCCGGGCTGTGATATATATTCAAGAGAAATAAAGACATTGACATGTATAGCATTGCAGAACAGATAATCATCCTACCAAAAGGATGATGATTTCATCAGAATCATCAGTCTACCATCAGACGATTGTCTGTCCTATGTACATAAAATGAATTTATGAAGCTGAGCATGGGAATGCCCGCCTCAGCTAGATCATGAAAGCAGTATGGAAAATAATGTATTGTATTGTATCTTATTACAAGTCTCCTCCCAGCATTGAATGAACTTCGGATCCTCCTAATAAAGCATTTCACCCGATAAATGGCCTCATACTTTAGGGGGCAACTGTTATAGACATTTTTGTGCCTTACAGCTTTGAGCATGAAATGTCCATAATTCAAGGGATCCAAAGTCCCTAAATATGTTGTTACAGCTCCTAAAGGAACAAGGTCAACCAATGACAGCTTCTCCCAGAAGTTCTCCACAAAAAACCACTCAGAAACAGTCAATTCAGGATCAATTCAAGTGCTCCACTAGCTGCCTGCGTTGCAAAGCACCCCAGTACACTGTCTATGTGCGTTTCAACGCACTTGAATGCACTACCCAGGTGCGTTGAGCGGGAAAGGACAAGTGGCAGAATCATTCAACGAGGTGGAAAGACCATGGAAGCTTCCAGAATCTTCTCCAATGACACTTGCCTCACTGAATTCGACCAAGTGATGAGTAAGAGGCTCTCAGTCTCCAAGTGGAAGCAAGAACTGACAGAGAGAGGCCACAAGTCAAAACATAAGCTGACTCATCCTCTCTGCTTACATCTATATATGGATCCCTCATCCCAGAGATCTAGAGGCTGGAATTTTGTACTTTGCAGAGAATTGCTGTTGGTTTGAGATTGAGATTAGTACATTGGGTGATTTATGCTTTGTTGGAGGAGAGGAAGGGATTCCTTTGCTGGGAGGTAGATGCTGGATCGGAACTCACTTAGTTGTATCTCCTCTTGGAATTTCTTATTCTATCAATAAACTATTTGAGTTTCTCCTACATGTTGTGTATCAATGATGTTTTGTTATACTTACATGTTTAGCTTAATCTGATCTTGAGATTTTTATGAATGTATATCTATATCTTCATGTAGTTTCTCTCTCTTGTGATCTTGCAGGAATTCGGTGAAGCTGGGCTGGTAAGGGAGCAGGGAGCTGGGAGCCACTGAAGAGAGGAGCGATTGGATCAACAAACTAGCGAAAGACACAGGTTAGTTACATCCTTCCTCCTCATTTACATTTCATAAAGATGAAATACTCAAGTAGTTTTCCTTGTTTGTTGCTAAGGCACTATCACACCTTAGAGTGGGATAGGGGCGTTCTGAATAGATACTTTTCCCAACAACATGGGTGCCACATGACACATCCCTCAAATAGATCATGTTCCTGGCAATAGAACCATTTGTTGGCTTGATGGGGCTTGGACCCAAGTTTAGTGTTAGTTGTGCTAACCAACAAAACTTTACACTACTGACCCTTTCAGTAACAGTCCGCTTAGCGTAGACTACAGTCTCACCCGAGGCAGTATTGGGGGATGCTAGAAGCAATTTTCTACATCCAGAAGGCTATGTGATGTAGAAGCAAGGTGTTTCTTTAATCTAGGGCTCAATTTGACCTTCATGAACCCTTATCCTCAAAATCCCAAACTTAAATCGATTTCTACTTAATTATATCTATGAGATTTGTCTAATTGTTCTAACGTGCATAAGTTAACATACAAAAGTAGATCTGAACCTTCATGATGAAATTAAAACAATATGACAGAGAATCGAATCATAACTGAGCATAAACACATAAACATATAAATATACAGAGAATTACATATAATTTCTTTAAATATACTTTATTACTTCAAATCTTCAATGGATACACTTCTTCTGACCCTGCGCACATGGCTATAGGGGACTATGCACTCAGCTGCAGACTTACCAAAGTCTCTGTGCACTCAGTTGCAGGAGCCTTCTCCTTCACCAGAATACATAATAGACTCAAAATTTTATTCATAAAATTCCAAAAATATTGCTAATTACTCCTAAAAGACTTCCTTTTATAGTTTTCAAATTACATTACCATGGTCTGCAAACCATGGGCAGAAATGAAAACATCCCATCCCTTTACAAACTAAGGGGCTTTGACCTTCCTAAAATCCCCTTTGACTCTTAACATTCTACATTCTCCACTCCTTAAAATGAGAATACTTTACAATATTACATAAATATTGACTCAAAACTTAGACAAAAATTAGACCTGGGGGTCCCCATCCCAACACTGAGAAATTCCTTATTCCAACAATTGGTATTGAGCCTAGGTTCCTTCAGGGACAATTTAAACACTGGAAGGTAGATCTATAAGGAATTATATCTGGGAAAGAGATTCAAGAAGCTTACTCAAGTAGAGTACTAGTCTTTAATGGGACCAACTATGCTTTTTGGAAAGTGAGAATGGAAGCATATCTTATGCCCTTAGGAGTAGATGTTTGGACTTTAGTACTAGTAGACTACAATGTCCCTGATATTCCTCCCACTGATGCAGATGGAAAAAAATTATATATGAGCAATGGTAAAGTCAAGTATTCCATTCTCACTGGTCTTAGTCAATCAAAAATTTTAAAAATTTATGCATTGTAAGTCTACTAATGAAATGTGGGTAAAACTTAACTTGTTTCATGAAGGAGATGACAAAGTCAAGAGGGTGAAGCTTCATACTTTCAGAATGAGGTTTGAAAGCTTGATAATGAATGAGAATGAAAGCATAGTAGAATACTTCCTCAAATTTGATGAAGTGATTAATATTATTAGAGGACTTCGTGAATAAGTTAAGGAAAAGATGATCATTCAGAAAATATTAAGATCTCTACCCATGAGATTTAATGCCAAAATCTCAGCAATTGAGTAAATGGCTAATTTAAAGGATCTCAAGATGGATTAACTACATGGTGATCTCACATCCTATGAGATGAGAGTAGGAATATAAAATTATGAACCAAAGGAAGTGGTGTTCAAAGTATCCAGAAAGGGAAAGGAGCACAAAGATCATCAATATTTCTCTAGCTATGAATCTGATCAGGAGCTGACTCAACTAGCCAGAAAACTAAAGCATGGCTCAGAAAAATATAAAGGAAGGTTCCCCTTTAAGTGTTTTGACTGTGGAAGTTTTGGAAATTTCTCTTCCAATTTCCCTTATAAAGAAAAGGCTAAAAGGGAAGAGGATATGAAATTTGGAAACAAGTCTCAGATACATTAGAAGAAAAAACCCTATAAGAAGAAGGGGTTCTACTCCAAAGAAGATAGCTCAGCATCAGAGTTAGACTATGAAGACTCGTCAGAGAATGAGTCAAGTAAATATCTTCTTATGGCCTTTGAAACATACTCCAAGAAACAAGGTATTATGGATTCTGAATAGGAAGAAGAACAAGGAGTAGTAGACCTTGAAGGTGAACTTATCAATGCCCTTTATGAATTAAAGAAAGAAAGGAAGAAGAATAGGGAGTTGAAGGAACAATTACATCTTGCAGAGGATGATATGTATAACTCTAATAATGGGGAGTAGGACTATCAGAAAGAAAATCTTGAAGAAGCTATAAAGAGCAAGGACAGTCTAGTCCTTTTATTGAAAGAAAATCAAGGAAACTGTGAGAAACTGGAAGAGGAGAACAAGAAGTTGAAACTGGAGGTGCTCAATTTAAAAAAGAAGACGAGCTCATAGATATGCAAATATGATGTTCTATCTTTGAAACTAGAGCTAGAGGAGGCCAAACGAAAAGAAGAGGTTCTTAAAGACCCGATTCAATAATGGGAAGAGAACTATCAGTCTTGAAGCAAAGGTTGTCTCTCTGAGAACTAAACTTGAGAAAACAAAGACCGAGAAGGGTATAAATGAAAATTTCATTGAAGGGACAATGAAAATAGATTAGATCCTAAATAGTCAAAGGCCTTTAGGAATTAAGACTGGTCTGGGATACTCTAAGACACAAGAATATTCTATGAGGAAGATAAACTTCAAGTCCATAGGATTCGAAGAACCACAAAGCCATGGGAGTAAGCATCATGAAAGAATGAATGAAGACAAAAGAGCAGCCGAACAAAGAGGAGATTGCCAATGGAGAACGAACCAATCAACCAAACGACCAAGGTATTTTCTTTCTGAATATCATAATGCTTTTAACAATAGGCATGCCTATTTGTTTTATGGTCAATGCTATAGGTTTCATATCTTTGGACATAAATTCATTGATTGTAGAAGGACCAAAGTTGAAAGAGATGAAAATACCAAATATAATACGCATCATACTTCTAAGTCTCAAAATTCCTCTCTTATAAATCGGAATGTCTTCTCTCCCTAACTAAGTGAAGTAGAATGCTTCAAATGTAATAATTTTGGGCACAAAGCAAGTGAGTGCAGATGCAGGTTTGAACACCTGTCTAAGTCCCAATATGATAGACAGTCTATTATCCAGAAGGATAATGGTAGCTGGAAACAGAAGACTAAAGAAGACATGTGGTGTGGACTTGCCTTATCAGCTCATAATAAGGAAACAAATGATATGTGGATAGTGGTTGTCACAAACATATGACTGGGGACAAAAAAAAAATATGTCACTTAAAGAAAAGGACAAAGGAAGCAATGTCACCTTTGGAAACATTTCTCTAGAAAGAATCAAGGGTAAAGGTGTAGTGAGTCTTGATAAAAAAACAGAAGCATAGAATGTGCTATATATAGAAAGTCTCAAGCACAATCTACTCAGTGTTAGCCAAATGTGTGATAATGGTTATGATGTGACCTTTCGATCTAAAGATTGTGAGATCCGAAACATAAATAATGGAAAATTATTGGAAAAATCAATCAAAACCCACAAAAATGTATATTTGTTTGACGATTCCAAGGTTAACAACTATCTAAGAAAAACAAGTGAAGCATAGTTGTGGCACAAGAGGCTTGGGAATATGAATTTTGATAGTTTGAGAAAAGTAAGCAAGATGGGAGCAATGAAATGATTACCAATGTTTTCGAAGCCTGATAACACAATCTACAAGTCATGTTAGTTTGGCAAGTAGACTAGAACTCATTTAAAATCAAAAGAGTTCTCCTCATCGAAACCTCTAGAGCTCATTCACATAGAAATTTGTGGCCCAACCAGAGCAAGAAACTCAGAAGGGAGAGGTATTTTCCTCTTAAAATAAAAGTTGGAAGTGCTCAAGCATTTCAAGAAGTTTAAAGCTCAAGTAGAAAATGAGAAATATTTAAGGATAAAATGCTTAAGATTATACAGAGGGGGAGAGTACACCTCAAGATAATTTGAGAAATTCTGTGAAGAGCATGGCATAAGGAGGTAGTACTCAGTGGCTAGAAATCTTCAGCAAAATGGAGTAGTAGAGAGGAAGAATAGAAAAATCCAAGAAATGGCTAGAGCGATGTTAGATGAAGCAATAGTGTCCCACGACTTATGGGGAGAAGCAACCCAAGTAGTAGTATATCTGTCAAACAGAACTCAACTCAGGCCAAATAGTGATAAAACTCCCTATGAGTTATAAAAGGGATGACCTGCATTAGTTAAACACCTCAAGGTGTTTGGGATCAAGTGCTTCATTAAAAGGATTGAAAAGAACCTTTGGAAGTTTGACTCAAGCACTGACAAAGGAATATTTCTCAGATACTGTATTCGAAGCAAAGGATATAAGTGTTACAACAAGAGGACAAGGAATATTGAGGATTGCATTGACGTAATAGTAAATGAAGTAGGTTCACAACCTGAATCCTCTAAAAGAAAAATGAACTCAGATGATGAAGAAATCTCATATTTGAGGTCCATTGATCTAAATGAAACAGATTCAGATAGTGAAGGTGAGGAAGCAGGCACGTCTTCAAGGTTAAAGAAACCCTCTAGGTATGTACAGAAGGAACATCCTGAGAGTCATATTCTTGGATATCAAAGACAGGGTGTCCAGACAAGAAGGAAACTTGTGGGTAGTACAAGTCATGCAAATTTGGCTCTACCATCATAGATAGAACATAAGAACCTCTGTAAATCAAGTGAAGATAAGTTTTGGGTGAAAGCCATAAATGAAGAACTAGACTATATTGAAAAGAATGACACATGGGACCTTGTTCCAAGGTCGAGAGAAAAAATTTATTGGAACCATGTGGGTTTTCAAGCACAAAACTGAATGATGAGGGTCAAGTAATCATGAACAAAGCTCGATTGGTTTGCAAAGGATATGCCCAAATAGAAGGGGTAGATTTCAAAGAAACCTTTGTAGTAGCTTGATTCGAAGCTATAAGAATATTTCTTGCTCTTGCTATCCATATTAGTATCAAGGTATATTAGATGGATGTCAAGTTTTTCTTTCTCAATGGAGATTTAGAAGAGGAGGTTTACATTGAGTAGCTAGAAGGATTTCTTCTCTCCTCCGATGAAGGGCTTGTATGAAAACTAAAGAATACCTTGTATGGTTTGAAATATGCCCCCGGAGCTTGGTATGAAGGTTGGTTAGGTATCTTCAACAACAAGGGTTTAAGAAAGGCATAGTTGACAGTAATCTTTATGTAAAATCTGAAGGTGACCATCTACTGATAGTGGTTGTGTATGTGGATGATATAATATTTGGCAGTGATGTGGAATAGTTGGGGCATAAATTTGAAAATTGTATACAAACAGATTTTGAAATGTCCATGATTAGAGAATTTTCCTTCTTTTTGGTTCTGCAAATTACTCAGTCTCCACAAGGAGTGTTTATATCCCAAATATCTCAAGAAAACTCTAAAGAAATTTGGAATGGAAGATTGCAAACCCATCAGCACGCACATGACTACAGGTTGCAAAATGTGCAAAGAAGATGGAACACAACTAGTAAATCAGATTGAATACAGGTCAATGATAGGAAGCTTATTGTATCTAACTGCTTCAAGGCCATACATCTTGCAAGTAGTGGGGATTGTGGCTAGATTACATGGTTTTCCATGAGAAAGTCATATTATTGATGTCAAGAGGATCTCCAAATATCTTCAAGGTACAAAAATGTATGGACCGTGGTATGCTAAGAGTGAAGATTTCAATTTGAAAGCCTACATAGATGCAGATTGGGCTGGAAGTCTTGATGACAGGAAGAGTACTTCTAGTGCAACTTAGCATTGTGGGTTAGCAAGAAACAAGGTTCTCTCTCTCTGTCGACTATTGAAGTAGAGTATATTGTTGTTGCTACCTTTTGTATGCATATTTTATGGATGAAGCAAACCCTGAACGATATACAAGTAGAGCTATCTGATCCCATTCCAATAATGTGTGACAACACAAGTGTGATCAACATCTCTAAAAATACATTCATGCATTCAAAGACTAAGCATATTCCTATCAAGTATCATTTCTTGAGGGAACAGGTTGTAGCCAACATTGTCAAACTTGTATATGTACCCACTAAAGAGAAACTGGTAGATATATTTACCAAGCCACTAGAAAGGGAACCATTTGAGTATCTCAGGCAGCAAATAGGAGTTGTGACTCCTCCCTCCAAATGACTTCATTTTGGTAGGTGGTGGCAGCTACTCAGCATGTGGAATTCATGGGAGAGTAGACTGCAATGGTTCAGGGGGAGTGCTTGTGAAGTATTCTTTGCCACTAATGTCAAAGGGGGAGAATATTAGCATCAGAGTAGATCGTGCCAAGCCTGAGGGGGAGCTTATGGTGTTTCCATCAATGCCAAAGGGGGAGATTGTTGGAAATTTTATGGTGTATAGGTGGTTGTGTAAGTGTTGGCATTGATGTCAAACAAGGGTCAGCATGATGATTGGGTGTTTGGATGGAACTCCATGGTAGCTGTAGGCTTACTGAAGAAGCCATAAAATGATCATCATGGTAGTTGGTGTTCAACTGGCCAAAGATTCAATGGGAAGAGAAGTTTGCAATCACCTTCCAAGAAGAAGAAGGACTCAAAGCCTATATCGAACCCTCCCCATTAGAAATTTCTCTGAATCATCTTTCCAACTATATGCAGAACTCCAAAAATGAGCTCCTGGATCAAAATTTATGGTTTGCTGAAATTTCAAGGATTAAAGCCTCAGCAAGGAAAGAATATTGGTGATCGCATATCGGAGGTCCAAAGATATCAACGATCACATATTGGATGTTCAGAGGAGTAGGCATATCGGCGATCGCGTATTAGAGGTCAGGAAAATCAGCGCATTGCAACATCAAAGGTCATGATATGTCGGAGCATCGGCACATCAGAAGGTCAGGCATACCAGTGCATTGGAATATCGGTGATCACATATTGAAGGTCTAATAATATTAGTGCATCACAACATCGCAGTCAGGCATATCGACGATCACAATATCAAAATTTTCCAAGTGGTGAACCTTTTAAATGTTGCTATATGGGTGAAACACCAATAGCATTAGAGGCCACCAAGAATTCCAAAGGAGAATTAAAAAAGGATTTCAATGCAAAACCAAAGGTGGGAAAGCCCTTTTCTCTCCCCTCTAGCAAGAGACATGGTGGCATATGATTGGTCCCGATAAGATATAGTGGCATCTGACGTTAGCATGACATGGAGGTACGACAGGACACGTGGCAGACAATTTTGGCATTTTGAGGGGCCTAAGGGGGACAATCTAGGTGACACATGTCACCACTCAGGAAATTCCACGTGGAGTGATGATATCATATCAGAGGTCGACATATCGTAGGTTGAGGATGTCGGCACTTTATAACATTTGGTAATTGAAAAAGTGTCAATAAGGGGGATCCAATATTAGGGCTGACACATGTTTGAGAAGAACTTATAGAACCAAGGGTCTTAACAAAGGAAAAATAGCGCACGGGCAGGAACAAAATTTCCTAGCGCCTTAAGGCTACGCCTCCAGTCACCACACCCAGTCCCATGGAAGAAAATAGAAACGGGATAAACAAAAAGGGCCAAGGACATCGAAACTCATTGTTTTCATAATATCTTATAAGAATAAAGTTATGATAAGGAAAAGCTTCGAAATATCACTATGGTAATATTATAGTATATGTTTGGCTCTGATAGAGTAATACAGAGAGTTAAAGGTGTATGGGTCAGCAACTACAAGATTGAATGCATGAACAGAGGAATTGGTCTTAGAAGTAATGGTGACTGTCAACGAACTATTGGGCTTGTCTCCATGTTGAAATAAAACCATCTTTGATATCTCGTGCACATATTATAGGAATAAATGAAAAATAGAGAAGTCACGTGGAAGTATAGTCAATCTTTGTGAGCCATGAGTAGGCATGGGGAGTCTCAGTGGAGTGTGTAGGTGGACTAAGATTAAATTCTTAGCATGGAGAGTCACACAATGAGATGGTGAAGTGAACAAATCCCATTCTTATGTTTTAATGCAATGAAAAAATTTGTAAAAGGTGATGCAACAGAAGAATGGAGTTCCATGCTAGGATTACACTCTTAGGTAGTGTGGATGGCGACAAAGACAACATTGAGCTTAGTGCAGCACAAGAACAAAACTCAGAACTTCCATTGAACAACTGGAGGAATACAATATTGTTTTGTATGTGCTAAGGGGATTCCAACAGATCTGTGAGAGTATTGTGAGAAAAGCACATAGTGACAGTAAGGTTGAAGCACCTCAGAGGACTTTGTCTATTAGCGCAAAAAGAGCAGCGAGAATGTTGTGTGGAGAATGATGAGGGTAGTGTTGAAGAGAAGTGAGTGAAGATCCCTTGACAGTGAAGGCAGAGTGCAGAGGAAGTTTTGATGAGAGAAGTAAGAGGAGATTTGTTGCAAGTAAGAACATAAAGTACAGTGCAGAAGTTGAATCTGCAGATAGCCATTTATTGGTATTTTACTTGTATAATTGCATGCCTCTGTTTTCAGTTTGAATATTGTATGAAATAATAGAGTAGTGGCAAGGGAAAATTGGTGCCTACGTACTGAAGAGGTTGGTGCCTCTTGGCAAGTTGGTGCTTTCTAAACAAAGGAGGTAGGTGCATCCTGTGAGTGGGTGCTCACAAACAAACATATGTAATTAAGTGGGTGCTTAATTTACATCATAAACAAACAAAAAATTGGTGGTTTTTTCCCTCTAGGTTTCCACGTTAAAAGCACTGTGTCAAATGTGTGTTACTCATGTGATTTTCATTTGAGTATGTGTCTGAAATATTATTGGTTCACTGTTTTGTTAATGAATTATTTCACAAGTTAAAGAACATAAGAAGGGACTATAAGCATAGTAAGAAAATGAAGAAAAATAGTTTCTTAATTACTAATTCATCCACCCCCCCTAGAAATTCCTTATTCCAACAATATGATGCAAAAGCCTAATTTATAATTTCAATGTTACACACATCCATCTCAAAGTAATTGGAACACACAATTTCCTTGGCAACCTTGGCCATCTCAACCCCAAAACCAATCTTGGAAACAAGGTTGGAAAGGAAATTATGGGAGCCATCCACAATCTCCTCAATATCCTCCATACCCAACTCCATGCTATCCATACCATCCACCTCCACCACAACCATAACCCCACCCACATCCATCTCAAATTTCCACTCCCACTCCACTACCTGTACCACCATTTCCAAACACACATAAGGAAGTAGCTCAACCCACTTACAATGTCGAGGCAAAACACTTCCAAACATCTCCTCTTGATATAAATGGTATTCATCTTAGATCAAGAAAGGTATTGCAAAAAAAGAGATTCTATTAACTCCATTGAAGGAAAACATGCAGAAAAAGAATATTAAAATGAGAAGACCAAAGAATCATGGGTTGCACTTAATGAAGAGCAAACATTAGAATCAGATATTGAGAAAGTTCCCTAATGTTTACCATCATATCCTCTATGTGTTCAAGAGAATAATCAGCAAAAAGAAGAAGATCTAAATTTCATGGAAGAAGAAGACATTCAAGATGATCCAAATCAGCAACTGGACCAGGGGCATCACAACTATATTGAAGTATGGTTCCAGAAAATTATTAAGTTGCAACAACACACTCTTCTTCAATAATTTTTTATCTCATCTCAGTCAAAGTAGTTGGTATCTAACATTCAGGTACATGTCAAAGCTTATGTTTCGAGCCCACACACGATTTAATTTGTCATCTTGTTATGCAAGTGGCTCCATTGGAAGTATTCCTACACTTGAAAATGATTTTGTTCTTTTTCAAGTAGAGTAGGATAAAAAAAAATGAAAATGAAAATGAAAAATAAGAGGAAAAAATAAAATCTTATGTGGAAACCTCATTTGAGGCACATGACATTGGCTCATTGATTGAAAACCTCCATGAGGTGGTCAATGGTTGGAAAAAGAGAAGAAAAGGAGAAAAAGAAAAGATCCTAGGTGAAAACGTCCTTTGAGGCACCTAGGCAGACCTACTAGTTGAAAACCTCATTGAGGTGCTAGTAGGCCTAAAAGAGAAAAAAAAATAATGAAAAGAAAAAAATTATTTGCTCCATGTATCTCTTTCTAATGAATGCAGGTGCTCCCCAAACTTTACACGCAATAAAATAAGGTGGCACCAAAAGAAAAAAGTTGGTCAAAAATCTAGTCAAAGCAAGTCAAACTTGGAATTTCTCCTCCTTTGCATAAATGCTCCAACAAGGCCAAGGCCATGAAAATCCATCACCCTCATCTCTTTCCACCATCCACCCATCATTCCCAAGATTTTCCCATTCATTTTCTTCATTATCCTAAAATGCTACAGGAGGGCTTTCTTTTGCTACACGAAGCCAAAATACATAAAGAAGAAAATTATTTTTATCATATCTTGAAAATCATGCATCCATTTTTTGAGATATTCATGGGTAGATGCATATGGATAATGGTAATATGCTCAAGAAATTTCAGAAAATTCTAGTGCACACTTTCCGATAAATTGACCTCCATCACCTACAACCATTTTTTATTTTTCTCTAGATTAATGCATCCATTAGCCAAGATTTGTTTTTTAGGATGTGCATAAGGATGATGGAAACATGCTTATAAAATTTCAGGTCAATCTAGTATACCGTTTGAGAGATATGTAACAAACAATTTTGCTACAAGAGGTTATCCTGAAATGCTATAGCAAGGTCTAAATTGCTACAGGAGGGCTGAGAAGAAGCTACAGGAGGAAATCCTATTGGAAAAAGGGGTTAAAAGGTCATGTATTCTTTAGGGAAGGTTTATAGAGGTCCCCCAACACCACTTTCGTCACCCATCCACCCCATCTAACCAAAATTCATCTTCAAATTCCACTCCGCCTTACATGAAAAAATCATAAAAAAAATGTCATCAAACTTTCCACCACCTACACCAGCCCTTGATGATTTTAACCATTTCCTTACACCTCCTATGACTTTCCATCAATCCCACATGTAGTAATGAGGTCTCTAATAGGAATTAAATCACTGCTACAGGTAGAGGATTCCTCTTGTAGCAGCCTGCACAGTTACAATAGAACGCAACCTCAATTCTTTTTTCACTCACACGATAGACAATCTAGCAACCTTGAGAATCATGAAGCCATTTATGAATATTGAAAGGGGGCATACCCTCCTTAGGAAGAATTCCATCCAGTCCACCAGCAGCAGATTGAACACTGGAAAGAAACTTGCACACAGCAACCTTATTAGTCAAAGAATCATCAAGCTATTAAGACCTATGCAAAAGCAAGCAAAGAAAATTAGCACCTCCAGAGAAGCATGGATCGATCATCAACTCAACAGCATCATGCATGCCTCTCCTTCAACCCATCATGATATGAAGCCCAACAACAACATGCATGCATCTACAACAGCTCGACATCAGGTAGGCACATGTATGCATTTGTTCTTCACCTCTCCCGTTGAGCATATTAAGGTAAAAAATTGTTTTCAATGCACATGAGAGAAGGTTTTATAAGTTGAAGGTAGCCAGTAAACTTAGCCACCCTCGAATAGTAAGATTTCAGTTTACTTTAACACACATGCAATGTGAAGAATTCAAAGTGGGGAAAAGTGATGACTACGAGGAGAGAAATCATTACAGTTAGCAGGGACAATGGTCCACAAGAGGAAACTCAGGTTAATGCGAAGTCACTAAAGCACTCTAATATTTTAACCAAAAGAGGATATTATGTGTTGGCTTGACTTCATTTTCACCATCACTCATTCCAAAAACAGATAGAGGAAGAACAAGATAGTTCCTAGGGTGTCGTCGAGGAGTTTCAAACATAGTCTACTAGTGCTACAAGAGAAAGCTACAGGCAGGCCTGCAAGTGCTACAAGAGGGCCGAGATGATCCGGATTTAAATAGGAACACAATAAAGTATAGAAATAAACACAAATACAGAGATACAACATAAATAATACTTCATTTCATTAATGGAGAATACTGAAATATGCTTACAAACAAAAATGGAAATAAACTAGCTCAAGCGATGGTAGCTTATCTCTGAGAAGAGATGTGGCGGCTACATGCCTCTGAGCTACCTTACAATGAGCCTCAAGGATCTTTTTATTATTGAACAATAATAGCAAACCCTAAACAACCAAAACCCTAACCCGAGGAGATGTAACACCAAGAGTTTATGGGCCCTGTTAGGGTGAGTTGGACAGCCAACTTCCCAGGGTCGTGACTTGGTCATATTATCTCTATTTGACGCGCATGATAACCCATTGGAAAGATATCTTCAAGGACTACGACGGAAAAGACGATTTTAGACATAAAAACACTGGTGGTAGATTTAAAAAAAAACGTCGTTTAGGGCCTCAAAACAGCTCTGAAAGTTT
The DNA here is from genome assembly GCA_031772625.1 of Pinus tabuliformis. Classification (NCBI taxonomy): domain Eukaryota; kingdom Viridiplantae; phylum Streptophyta; class Pinopsida; order Pinales; family Pinaceae; genus Pinus; species Pinus tabuliformis. Next base: position 576,415,708 of record CM062804.1, on the reverse strand, counting down.
AGGACCCGAAAAACTGCTCAAAATAGTAAATTGTGCTACAATTAAGGAAACTGAAAAACTGAAAGAAGCAATGGTGGCGGTCCAAGTGGAATTGGTGGGTAGCCACCAATATCCACCTGGATCATTCCTCCCCCCTTAGGAAGCAATGGTCCCCATTGCGTTGAGTTCCTCCATGAGATGAGGAAACTTCTGCTGAACTTGGTCCTTTGTGAGCCACTTGCCTGGTGACGGAGTTGGCCTACTTTAACAACTTGATATAGTTGGATCTTATGCTGGCGAGTGTGATTGACCTGCGTGTCCATGATCAAATCAATTGCAGCTTGTTCCATGCAATCTGGATTTAACTCTTGGTGTGAGCTATTCTGCAATGTCGAATGTGTCTAGTAATGGTGGAAAGTATGGCCAAAGGCGGTCCACATTGAACACTGGGTGCAGGCCAAGGAATGGGGGACTGTTGAGCTCAAATGCATTATCCCTGACAACCTTGGTAATGGTGTAAGGACCATATCGAAGTGGTCTGAGTTTCTGATAGGCTTTGATAAGGTGTTCCTTTTGCAAATTCAACCAGACTTTATCGCCCACCTGAAACTTGTGTGGCACCCAATGTTGATCATGTTGCTACTTCTACTTGGCATTTGATTTCTCTAGAATTTCTTGGACCTACCAGTGGATATGTTGGATGTGCTCAACAAAGTTGTTTGCCTTATCTATTTCAGACTGGACATGAGCCAAATCTGCCTGAGTATATGCAAATGGCATGGCCACATCAATGGGACATAATGGCAAGAATCCCAAGCCCACTTGAAAAGGGTTGTGGCCAGTCAAGCTATGGAGAGCCCAGTTATAGTTGTGTTGAACATAGGGGATGCTCTCATCCCATGTGCATGGATGCTTTGAGTTGTACATGCGCAGAATATGTACAATCATCTTGTTGACAACATATGTCTGGCCATCAGTTTGGGGATGGAAGGCTGTAGACTTGGTGAGTTTGGTATCCAGCATCGATTAGAGACTAGACCAAAATTTACTGAGGAACCTGTTGTCCCGATCTGAGATGATAGATTGTGGGATCCCAAAGTGTACCCACACTTGTTCAAACAAGAGTTTAGCAGTGGCTTATGTTGTGATATTCTTCTTGCAAGCCACCATAATGGCCATCTTTGAGAACCTATCGACGACCACAAAAACACAGTCATTTCCATGCTTAGTAGAAGAAAGGCCCAACATGTAATCCATGGAGATGGATTCCCAAGGTTAACTAGGGGTAGGCAGGCAGGTATATAGGCCTTGCTTCTTGATGGTTGGTTTAGCAATGGCACAGGCAGTGCAGGATATGATGAACTTCCCGACATCCTGTCGAAGATTCGGCCCGTAGAAATACTTATGCAGTACTACCACCATTTTCTTGACCCCGAAATGCCCAGCATCCTAACTATAGTGTGCTTCCCAAATCATCTCGGCATGCTCACTTGAAGGAACACAAATGTGACCCAGGTGGCATAATAGGGCATCCTAGAGGTGAAAATCTGAAACACGCTAACCCTCCAAGAGTGTCTGGTATTTGTGGCTGAATTTTGGGTCACTTTCATAGAGAAGTGGCCAACTAGAAGTCTCGTGCCCACAAGAGTTGAGCACGGTGGTTAACGCCATGATCGGTGGTCGACTGAGGAAATCTGCAACATTATTGGTGTTTCCCTTCTTATACTTGATATTCAAATGGAACTATTGCAGGTATGTTGATCACCTCTAATGGCGATCATTTTGCAACTTACCTTGGGTCTGTATGAACTACAGGGGCTGGTGGTCTATGTGGATGACCATTTCCTTCCCCAAATTGTAATGCTTCCATTATTGGTAGGCCTACACAATGGAATACATCTCCTTTTCATAAGTGGTATACTTTCGAATGTGTCTAAAAGTGTCTCACTATGATATGCCCTTGGATGCCCGTGTTGAGTAAGGACTGCCCCAATAGCATAGTCAGAGGCATTTGTCTCGATCTCAAATGGTTGTTGCAAGTTTGGTAATGCGAGCACTGGTGCCGAGCAGAGGCGATGTTTCAACTCTATGAATGTATTTTGTTGAGGTTCAGACCAAAAGAATTTTTCTTTCGCTCCTCCCTTGGTGACTTGATTTAAGGGCCAAGTGATATGAGAAAATCCTAACACGAACCTGTGGTAGAAGTTGGCGAGACCCAGAAAGCTGCGGAGCTTTGTCAGAGTGGTTAGAGATGGCCAATCCCGAATGACTTGGATCTTGCCTATATCCACATGCATCCCTCGTTCATCAATAATGTATCCTAGATATTGAACCTGGGTCATGCCAAAAGTGCATTTCTCCAAATTGGTACATAACTTGTGTTTTCGTAGTGTTTGGAGAACCTGTCGGATGTGGTGGAGGTGCTCTTCTCAACTCTGGCTGAAGATCAGGATGTCATCCAAGTATACCACTACAAATGAGTTGGTGAATGTCCGCAAGATGTCATCCTGTTATAGACATTTTTGGGCACTGCAACCCCAATCATATATGTCCATAAACCAATGGCTTCTGAGTCCCTAAAAGTGTTGTTTCATGCCCTAAAGGAACAAGGTCAGCTGGTTACATCATCTCCCAGAAGTTCTCCACAGAAAACTTCTCAGAACTGGTCAAAACTAGACCATACAGGTTGCTCAGTGCTAAGGGTGTCATGCATCTCACCTACCCAGTGTAAAAGGTGCGATGCATACTGGGAAGCCCTTCTGTAGGGTGCGATGGGTGAGAATGGAAAAATGGCAGAGACAGTTTGCGAGGTGGATGATCATGGAATCTTCAAGAAACTTCTCCTGTGACACTTGCCTCTCTGAATTCACCCAGGGATGAGTAAGAGATCATCAATCTCCAATTAGAATCAAGAACTATCAGAGAGAAGACACTAATCAAAATCCCAGAAGCTAACTCACCTCCCTGCAATCATCTATATATGGATCCCTCATCCCAGAGATCCAGAGGCTGGAATTTTGTATCTTGTAAGGAAGTTCTGTTGGTTTCTTGGTGGAATATCATAATGTTGGGTGATCTAAGCTTTTCATAAGATGAAGAAGGGCTTTCATGCCGGGAGGATGACGCTGGGTTAGATCAATGGGTTGTAATCCTCTCTTCTAATCTTTACATCAATAAAGCTATTCAAGTTTTCCTCCACATTCTTGTATGTCTGATAGTATATGCATTTGTGTGGTCAATATATATCTGGTCCTATATTGTTTATGATTGTAGATCTCTGCACTTTGAAGGTATTATGCTGCTTTGACTTTACAGGTACTCTTTGAAGCGGAGTGTTCAAGGGAGAAGTAGCAAAGACCTATCGGTGAGGAGAAGCAACAAGCAAAGAACCAAGCGAAAGATCGAGGTTGGTATTCTTTGATCCTCTTCTATCTACTTGTCATAAAGGAAAATGAAAGTAACTTTAATCTATTTGTTTCTAATATAGTTACGCATCTTAGTGGGACTAGAAGCTTTGCATAGACACTAGATTTCCCGATAACAAAATGGCGACTCCACTGGTGAGCGAATAGCTTGTTTGCTTGTTTATACTTGTTTTCTTTATAAACTTATAGACGGAGCCTAAAGTTAAGCCAGCTAGCCTTCGAACTACATTTGTTATGCAAGTAAAAAGTAGATCAATACTGCTTCAGTCTATCTCCAGGTTTTGTTTATAAACTGAACAATCAATTTGCAAACATCCTAATTGCCCTAGTGGTCATTCTAGTAACCTCATTAGATCAGCCCTTGTGATTTCTATTTGCTAACTATCATTAGCTCGGCCTAAATCCCTGAACTAAGTTGCAAACTGTGACCAAGAGCCAAGTTGAAGTCTCGTCCCTGGACCATCGCATTTTCTCCTCATGGGAATCTGGATGCATCGCACCTCCCATGTGCGGTAGGTGCACTGCATCGCACTTTCCCTGTGTTGCAGCTGCGCTGATAAGATAAGACCTCTTCTGCTTCCAGATTTTGGTTTCTTTGTTCACTCTCTTCAGCTTTATTCAGGAGTTTTGTTGTCTGTGATCAGTATACTACTGTGGACACTCCCTTCCTTTACATGATTCCACCTCCATAGTACAAAGAATTGTGAATGTTTTTATGTATTGTGCGCCATTTACAGTTATCTTTTACAAAAAGTAGCGTAATCAAACTATCGTCTTTTGATTTGGAAGTGTCGCAAGTGTCGTTTTCAGTCAAAGAAAAGAATCCTATCATTCTTGATGGTCGATTATATAGTTACTCTTGTATTTGATTCAAATTAGTGGATTTTCAAGTGTCGAAAGAAGTTTTCAACTCAAAATCGCAAAGTGTTTTCATTATCTTCCTTTCGTGTTTTAAAGAAAAAAATTTAGTATTGTCGCTTTGAAAAGATAATTTAGATTTGTACTTAGCATTCTTCTTGTCATTCACACATTAAGAAGGTTGAAAACAAATACATACATATGCATTTGCATTTATACTGCTTGTTGATTTAGGATAGTGCATCTAGTGTGTGCTCTCTGCTCTATGTTGAAAGAATCTCATTTCTCTTTCCTTAGTAGCTAGGATTTTCATTGCAAGAAGAAGATCAAATGATTTTTTATCATCTTAGATTGCATTTTAGGAATTGTATATCTACATCACGCGGTGAACCTGAAAGAAAAACTTCTTAAGAAATATCAGCGGTAAAATAAATTCAATGAACATAAAAATGCTTTGGAACCTAACGCACAACATCTAGAAGTCTAGGCTAGAGACGTATTCTGGCATCGTAAAGCCTAGTAACTATCGCTTTCATCGTAGGTTGGGTGATTCCTCCTCTTTGAGATGACAAGTGCCAATACAGACTTGTGCTCCCACATACTGTTGAGTATATATTGGGAGACCACAATAGGCTATATCCTTTATCCTTAGGAAGCCGTGTCTACCGCCCTATCGATCACAATGCACTGAACACAACATTCGGGAAGATTGACTGCCGTACTGTAAAAAGTATTCTGCAGTTTTGCGATTGGTTTGGTAATCCCTCTGTCTAGATCTCTAGATTAGTCTCTTTCGTTCCTTTTCAGACTCCTTAAAGGAAAAGGTCCATCTGAGCACTTGTCACTTCAGTCTCATTAAAAATAGAAGGTGACTAGAGTCATCTTTTGTTTTTTCTCGACTCTTAAAAATTGAAAAAGCAGGTTGTGTCAAAGCGTCTAAAGTTTATTTTAATTGGAATAATGGCATTGTTCTCTCGTTGTTCTTAGTTTGAAAAAATGGAGTCCACCAACCAAGGATTTCCCCTTGGAGGAAATCTTGGTCCTTTCTCCTCTTGGGGAGATGTTGGTGCACCTCATATTGCCACATTGTCACTTCCAGGATTGACGATTGGCTTGCCAATATGACTCTTCTCGACCTTTGTCGTTCAGAATGCCATGATTCCTGAACAATCAAGTCAGCAACTAGATGATACTAGAGTTACCCCCCAACCTTCTACCTCGTCCGTTTCTCCCTCTCGTCCTTCCTCTTTGCTTGATGAAGCTGGTAAAGCAAAAAATCAAGTAACTAAGAAGGAGAAGAAGGAAAAGAAGAAGAAGGAGCCAAAGGCAAAAAGGGGTAACCATGCATCATCTAGCGAAAATCCACACATGGAACCGTCCAGACCTAAATCTCCATGTTTCATTGGCAAAGGTGACCACTATCATCGATATTGTTCTTGTATCCCCCGGATCTTAAGGGACTGGTCTCCTCGTTTGCACAATCCGGTGTCATCAACTTCTGACGATCATGTTGAAAGCACACCATCAACTAGTGAAAATGAAGTCTTTGGTGGTTGAGGGGAAATTACCCCTAGGGTCCTTTGGGTTGAGACTCTACCAGACTGAAAATTGCTTATTCAAAGAAACACACACACAGCCATTATCTTTACTGTAAGAAAATTCTAATGTTTAGGGTACGTACCTAAGGTCCTACGTTCGAGAAGGCCTTTAGGGTCCAAACCCTTCTTGGAGTTCCCTTCTTCTCCTTTGACCTGTAAAACAAACAAGTCAAAGAACACAGCAGTACATCGACAAATACTTATACATAAACCATCTTCATGCTATAAAGTTAGTTATAAAAATATTTGAGTAACTACTTGCATAAGAATTCAAGACAAGAATCTCATAAGCACAAAGAAAGATTGTTTCGGGAACCAAGACATGTTTCTTTATATAAAGGCAAGTAAAGTACATATAACGGAAAGATTTCTCCTGAAACACCTTCAGCAGACTCCAAGCAAAGCTTCCTCTCGGATCGTTCCAGCCTCAAGCCTCCAACAAGAGCTCCTTCCAAGTCTTACTCAATGGTGATATAAAGGATGAATGATCACCAATACACATGGAAACAAGGGTTTCCTATGCAAAATGGGGGAAATGCAGAAGGCACCAAGGACTTCAGACCTGGTCTAAGGGGAAAATCTCAGCATAATAATCTTGCTCTCTTTTCTCTCTCCCTTAGGCCTTCCCTTTGATGTCTTTTTATACCATCTCCAAAGTAGTTTTTTAGTTAGGAGTTGGTTGGGAACAATTGGCCACGGGCACTAACAGGTGATCAGCAGGTAAAACCCGCGATCTCCGCCCGAAAATAAGGAATTATTTATTTTTTAAGTGTTTTAATACATACACGCGGGTTGGGTATACACAGACCCGCGTGTACACGCGGTTAACTCAGGGCAATGTCGCGTATAGGGGATAAAACATTGTTTTTTAAATTTTAGGACCAGGTCTGGAAGGAGGGGTTGCCCTAGGCCATGAGTGCAGCATCACAAACCATAAGAGTGAGATTTGGAGCTATAACATCTGGATAGAAAGGAAGATGTAAATTTCCTTGCAAACTGTGCCAAGGCAATCATGCTGTCCACCATTGTCCCTTCCTAAACAAAGCTAAAAAAGTCTTGGATAATCGTCCCGCTTCACCACTGTGGCTTCCTCTTGGATACAAGAAACTCTTGCCCAGTCCATTGCTAGTTGAAAATCCAACCGAAACAACTTTGTGGTCGATCGAAGCATCTATCATTGAAGATAAACCCACTGAATCCATACCAGACGAAAGTCAAAAGGTTGAGGCGGCAGTCGACCCGGTCTTGTCTTCGGAAGGTCCATCTTCAGATGATACAATCACCGAAGAGAATGAGAATGACACCGTTCAATTTATTTTCATAAACACATACTCCGATGAACATGGGGGCAATCTACCCATTCCTTTACCGCAAGAAGGAAGTTTGTCAGAGTCATACCCGGTCGTTTATTCGGTCCCACCTCCGAGCAAACTAGTCGTTTCCTTCAATTAGAATCTACTAGGCAGATCCCATTTACCAGCTAGTGTACCATTCCGAATCATTGTTCAAACCTACAGAATGGTCATGGTCAGTACCATCATAGATGAGGGGGCTTCTATGAGTATCCTTTCCTCAACTGCTTGGAAAGCGCTTGGTTTGCCATCGCTTCTGCCTGAGATGCAGAATCTAACAGGCTTTGATAAAGGAACCAGTCGACTGTTAGGGATCCTTCCAAGATTACCTATAACCTTGAGAGGGAAAACCGTGTATTTGAACGTAATGGTAGTCCAAGGACCTTTAGATTATAATATGCTCCTTGGGCGCGACTATATTTATAGCATGGGAGCCATTGTCTCCTCACTCTTTCAAGTAATGTGTTTTCCTCATGAAGGCTGAGTGGTCCAGCTCGTAGACCAGCTTTTGTTCCCTGGCTCACACATAGCTAATAGTCAAATACCATCCTTAAATGGTCTTTTCATGCAAGGAATTTCTCATCAATCTCCAGTTCGTCCACCTGAAGAACGCGAGTAATTCGGTGGCCATGACTGAAACCCAGGGGGCATGCACCCTAGTCTGCTTCGGCAGAAAAACTTCAGGTATAGGGTAGGTTTCCGTGGAGGATATATGACTAGTCTGACACCCCCGTCCATATAGGAAAATGGGATTAGACCGAAATAAGGTACCTTTATTAGAAGGTAGGCCTTTCCTGATAGAACGAATGTTTTGTCTCCAAATTGAAGGGTAACCTAGAAAAGGTAGGCCTTTCCTGATAGAACAATTGTTTTGTCTACAAATTGAGGGGTAACCTTGGAATCTCTACTTCGCTATACCTGGGGGCATGCAAACCTTTTGTGTGCAAGTGAAAAGTGACCAGCGTAATGCTAACTCCATAATTTTTCTAACTTCAACTGCTTAAGTTGGGTGAGTTGTCAAATCGACCGTTTGCCTTCGCAGGGGCCAAATGGCACCGGCGAAATAAAGGAAAAATTTTCCTACCCGACCTTAGTAGTTAACTAACCCCCAGGATAGTAGTTGGTTGTTCCTAGCTTGCATGCAAGAGGTAGCGGAGCAAAGTTTCGAATGGTGCAAGCTCCCTAAAAATTGAACCTATCGATGAGACATCCTTATTATACGACTGGCACGAGCAGTTTTTATGCGAAGTTCAAGCTCATTAAAAATTAAACCTAAGAAATGAGCAAATGTTTCCCCCTAGAGTTTAAGCTCATTAAAAAATGAACCAATTTCTGGTAAATAACCATTGTGAACACATTATCATCGACTCTTGAGCCTTGGTCGTGTTCTCATCATCACCTCCACTCTGTTTCAGCCGATCATATGCCTCCATTTGATTGTTTACCCTTTTGAGGAACATATGCGACAAGTGATCTTGTTAGCCATCCTTGTGACACTGCCGTGATTGGAAAATTCCAAACCTTACCTGGAATTAGCTACTACGTGAAAATATCACTCGTTCCTCAAGAAGCGAGTCTCCTTTAAGCTCTTTTCGTCTGACTCGTAAAATATGAAAAGATTGCCAAGCAGTTGGCCTCTCCAACTCATTAAAGCTACCGGGAGTTCTATCCCTCCTCTAGATTTTAATATTTTTGGACCTGAGGGATTATTACACAAAAAGATCGAGCGCTTGCCTTGTTCGGCTCGTTAAAACTATCGAAAATTCATCCCTTTCGTATTATTTTATACTTTTTCGGACTTAAGGGATTACATGATGAAAAAGGATCACTAGAGTTTCCTTTCTGTCCCTTTTAGACTCTCTAAAATTGAAAAAGGACCGAGTTATCTTTGTCGTTAAACTCGTTAAAACTAGTAGAGACAAACTTGTCCATGCAGACAAGAACGAGTTTCACTATCGCTAGGCTCATTACAACATAGCGACGGGTTTGCTCGAAGGGAAAATTATAGAACAAGAATATTTTATCCTCCTCAAGCTTGATAAAAATAAAGAGGTACTGGTCAGCAATGACTGGGGAAAAATTGGGAAGAAAACTTGAAGAAACTTTATTGGTAGCGATTCGCTCTTGAACATGACACTTTTGCTCCATCACCATGATTGAGTCGGGTTGGGTTATTCCATTCATCGGTCATATTACCATTGGTCCACTGTACCATCCATCTTTAGGGTTAATGCTACCAATCCATTTCAGTGTCGCCGATATGTTCAAGATAAGTCGATCAGAGAATTCACCAACCCATCTTGTGTCTCATCCGCTACAATACCTTTACGCTTCATTCTTTCATGACTGCGACCCTGAACCCTGTATCATCAGATCGTTTTCACCTCCAAAAGTCATTTGCTCCGTTCCGTATCGTATATGTGGGATTCATTAAGGTCCTCCTACGATGGGTCACTTCTTGTCGACATCATCTCATTATCCAAGAAGTCGACCTAGGAACAACCCTTTCAGTACTTTGAAGCTTGCATGCCTCAATGCCAAGTTTCTCATTTTCAGTCACAGGTTTACATCAATGGCCTTCGACCAAGAGATTTTGCGTGGTGTTCGACACCAAGTCCCATTTTCACACCACGCGAATTGTACTGTCATACCTTGAGGGTCATCATCATTATAGGTGATTCCTCTCGCGCCTGTTAACAACTTACATCATTGGCTGGTAATCAGGCGATGTCTTTCCATGTTCGATTCCAGAACATTTTTCACATGGATCGACTTGTACTTCGGGCGAAGATTGGACGAGTTTGAAGACCCCGGATCTAGTTTCATCCATCTGGGCTGCGATATATTCAGGAAAATAAAGACATCAAATGTACATCATTGCTGGACAGATGATCTTCCGAATCAAAGGATGATGGCTCTATCAGAATCATCAGTCTGCCACACAGACAGTTGTCTGTCCTATGTACATGAAAATGAATTTATAAAGTTGAGCATGGAAATTCCCACCTCAGCTATATCATGAAAATGTTACGAAGATAATGTATTGTATTTTATCTTATTACAGGTCACCTTCCAGTTCAAAAAACCTCGGATCCTCATGATAAAGCATTTCACTCGACATCAAAAGATTAACAACCTCATGCTTTAGGGGGCAACTATTATAGAAATTTTTGGGCACTGCAACCCCAATCATATATGTCCATAAACTAAGGGCTTCTGAGTCCCTAAAAGTGTTGTTTCATGCCCTAAAGGAACAAGGTCAGCTGATTACATCATCTCCCAAAATTTCTCCACAGAAAACTACTCAGAACTAGTCAAAACTGGACCATACAGGTTGCTCAGTGCTAAGGGTGTGATGCATCTCACCTACCCAGTGTAAAAGATGCGATGCATACTGGGAAGCCCTTTTGTAGGGTGCGATGGGCGAGAATGCACAAATGGCACAGACAGTTTGCGAGGTGGGTGATCATGGAATCTTCCAGAAACTTCTCCTATGACACTTGCCTCTCTGAATTCACCCAGGGATGAGTAATAGATCATCAATCTCCAAGTAGAATCAAGAACTATCATAGAGAAGACATTAATCAAAATCCCAAAAGCCGACTCACCTCCCTGCAATCATCTATATATGGATCCCTCATCCCAGAGATCCAGAGGTTGGAATTTTGTACCTTGTAAGGAAGTGTTGTTGGTTTCCTGGTGGAATATCATAGCATTGGGTGATCTAAGCTTTTCATGAGGTGAAGAAGGGATTTCATTCTGGGAGGATGATGCTGGGTTAGATCAATGGGTTGTAATCCTCTCTTCTAATCTTTACATCAATAAAGCTATTCAAGTTTTCCTCAACATTCTTGTATGTTTGATAGATTATGCATTTGTGTGGTCAATATATATCTGGTCCTATATTGTTTATGATTGTAGATCTCTGTACTTTGAAGGTATTATGCTACTTTGACTTTACAGGTACTCTTTGAAGCAGAATGGTCAAGGGAGAAGCGGCAAAGACCTGTCGGTGAGGAGAAGGAACAAGCAAAGAACCGAGCGAAAGATCAAGGTTGGTATTCTTTGATCCTCTCCTATCTACTTCTCATAAAGGAAAATGAAAGTAACTTTAATTTGTTTGTTACTAAGATAGCTACCCGTCTTAGTGGGACTAGCAGCTCTGCATAGACACTAGATTTCCCGATAACACATCCATTAGCCTCATGAAGGTTGCAGGAGCATTTGTCAACCCGAAAGGCATAACCAACCATTCAAAAAGGCCCTCCTTAGCTTTGAAGGCAGTCTTCCACACATCAGAGGGTTCGATTGGTACTTGGTGATATCCTAACTTCAAATCAATCTTGCTGAAATATTTTTCCCCCTTCAGTTGGTCCAGAAGGTCATCAATCCGTGGGATCAGGTACCTATTTCGAACAGTGATCTTGTTCAGCACCCGATAGTCAATACAAATTCTCCGAGTCTCATCCTTCTTCTGTACCAACACAATCAGGCTCCCACAGGGCGATGAACTCGGTCGGATGTGACCTTTCTATAGTAGCTCCTGAATCTGCCTCTTGATTTCATCGTTCTCCAGAATAGAGCACCGATAGATTGGTCCATTGTGCAGCGGCGCACCTGGGGTCAGGTCGATGGAGTGCTTGACCTGACATTGCAGAGGAACCCCTACGGGGGAGGTGTAGATGTCCTCGTACTCCTCCACGACCTTGTCCATCTGTAGTTGTCGTGCAGAGGGGCCCTGTCTGGAGGTCGTGGCCACCGTCTTCTTCTTTCCTTGAAGGCATATCATCAGGAAAACAAATTTCCTTATTTTGGAAATGAGCTTACTGCATTGTTTTGCAGTAACCAAAGAGATGGTGGTAGGTGATGCTACCTCTGGTATACTGTACAACTTATTTCCCAAAGTAACAATAAGAGCACGAGGCCTTCATTCATACACATCATGCCACTTCCACATGTATGGTTGGCCCAATAATACATCACAAACATCAAGGGGAGCAATGTCACACAATACCTCATCCGTGAAGGGCTTGATGTTGTATGGAAGGCGAAGCTGTTGGCTCACGCAAAGATCCCGTCCTTGGTGAAGCCACCTGATGGTGTACCATTGTGGATGTGTTGTGGTCGGTAAGCCCAGCCGCTTCATGACCTCTACTGAAATGAGTTTCTTTTGACTCCCACTGTCGACAATGAACTATCGCGAGGAGCCCTTTGCCCACATCTGGGAGTGGAAGAGGCGCTCCTCCTCCTCTGGATCTTCGAGTTCCTCTTTCTGGATCTTCGTGGTGGTAACAGTGGTGTTAGGCTCTACATCAATAATCTGATTCCCTTTGTTAGGTTTTAACTCAGAGTCAGAACAAGCATCTGATTCTGAAGCTTTTAGCTCGGCCACCAGTGACTGCTTGGCTCGACACTCACTTGTGTTGTGAGTGGAGCCCTTATGGAACTCACACCACTTTCTCATGTCCTTTTTCGGCTTCACGACACTGTTCTTTGCTTGTGGCTTTGGTGGGTTGTCCTGGGCTGCCCCGCCTTAGCTTTGTCCTTTGTTTTGTGGTTTGGGGCACCTTTCCCCTGCTTCAGATTTGCAGATCCAATGTCTCACTTCTTCTGTTTAAACTTTTGCTCGATCTTGACGGCATATTGGTATGTCGTGTCAAGTGAGGAGATGTTCAGGAATTCTATTTCGTCCTGTATGTACCTACGCAGGCAACCAAGGTATTTGAGTACCAAATGCTACTATGAATCCTTGATACCCAACTTTGTGCGAAGGGTATCAAAAATATTAGTAAACTCTAGAACATCTTGGTCCCTTCCCTGTCGTAGCGTGGTCCACTTTATGTATTGATCCTCATAGCTTCCGATAGGGTAGTACTACTCCTTGATGGTAGCCCAGAATGAATTCCATGTGGGTGCGACTGTGAGGCTGTACTTTCATCCTTTTGCTCGCAGTAGGTTTCCCACCAGTCCTTGACATGGGGGGCGACTTTGAGAAGAGAGAAAGTAATATTTTCCCGGCTGGAAAAATCATGAATAAAAAATACCCTTCTAGCATATTTAACCATTTATCTACAGCATCTGCATCTATCTGACCCTCAAATATGGGAATGTCAAATTTAACTTTTACCTTAAAGGGTGTGCCGCTTCCATAGTAGCTACTGGAAGTAGATGTGTCGCCCTTAGGTAGCCGCTGAAGGATATGGACAATGTTGTCCATCATCGCATTCCTTTGTCATTCGAGGGCCTCTTCGAGCAAGATTTTGATAGGATCTCCTGCCCCCTCATCTTTCTTTTCATTGGCCATGGGAGGCCGTCAGGATTCGCGAGGTTGGTCTTGCAAAGGTTCGACCAATTCAAGCCCTAACTCCTTATATCCCGACCTCATTGGGGACATGCAAGGAAAACAGAGAAAGAGCAGACTGCTTTGATACCACTGATCCAGATTTAAAGAGGAATGCAATAAAGTACAGAAGTAAACACAAATACAGAGATACAACAGAAATAATACTTCATTTCATTAATGGAGAATACTAAAATATGCTTACAAACAGAAATGGAAATAAACTAGCTCGATCAATGGTAGCTTATCTCTGAGAAGAGATGTGGTGGATACATGTCTCTGAACTGCCTTACAATGAGGCTAAAGGGCCTTTTTATTATTGAACAATAAGAGAAAACCTAAAGAACCAAAACCCTAACTCGAGGAGATGTAACACCAAGAGTTTATAGGCCCCATTGGGGTGAGTTGGGCAGCCAACTTCCCGGGCTCACGACTTGGTCATATTATCTCCATTTGACGCGCATGATAACCTATTTGAAATATCTCTTCGAGGACTACCACGGAAAAGATGATTTTAGATAGGGAATCACTGGCGGTAGATTTCCAAAAAAACATCGTTTAGAGCCTCAAAACGGCTCAAGAAGTTTAGGACCCGAAAAACTGCTAAAAATAGTAAATTATGCTACAATTAAGGAAACTGAAAAAACTAAAAGAAGCAATGGTGGGGGTCCAAGTGGAATTGGCGGGTGGCCACCAATGTCCACTTGGATCACGAGAGGAGCTACATGAAGAGTTGGGAGGAGAAATAAGATGTCACAGTGACACGACATTGTCTGAAACCTTCATGCACACCCAAAATTTCTCTGACAACAAGTAAGTGACACCCTTCTTCCTCATTTCCATATGCAATTGCATGAGAATTTTGTTTGAAATTAAGATCCTGTAACAGTCAAATGATTAGTAGGATGTCTTTTTGAAGTTTTAGCTTAGTTAACATCAGTTCAAGCACCCTTCTTCCTAAATAATACCAAACAATTTACCATTCTTTCACCACTAGGACTGTTTAAAAATTTTGTAGGTTCCACACCTACATAACATCAAGGAGGAATAGTAGGAGAAATAGGTGGAGGATTTAATAGAAGGGAAGCAACTTTTGACACCTGTGAGGAGGCCAAACACTAAAGAAACCATAACTAAGCAGCTCAAGGCACAAACTTCTTTTCTATAGGAGAAAATGGAGCTGTTACAGGAAAAATAGGGTCGCTATAGGAGACAGTCTGTCTGCTACAAGATTAACATAGTTACCAATCAAACGTGAACTATTACCTTAAAACGGGTACTCGAGCCCAAAAACCCTAAAAAAAATGAAAAGACAACCCAAAAATGAAAATTGTTTATGCCAGAATGATGTTTTTTTAAGGGTAAATTTTCAACATTTTTTTTAAATGGAAGTAAAAGCCATTTTTTTTTTAAATGGATGAAAAAAAACACCCTTAAAAAAATTGTTTATTCTGGAATAACAAAAAAAATTCGGGTTACAATTTTGAAATTTTTTAGCAATGGAGTTAAAGAGAGAATATACGGACCTTGAAAAACTATAAAATTCCAACAATTCTCGGACATCATGTTAAAGATAAAATATCATATCTCGAATCCTGATAATTCCAACTATTTCCATCCATGTGGTTAAAGATAAAATATCTTGACTCTAAAAAACCTTGAAATTGTAATTGTTTTTTACCATAGCATTAAAGATAAAATATCATGACTTAGAAAAACATTAAAATCGTGACAATTTTTCAACCATGCAATTAAAACCAAAGATTATGAATATAAAAAAATCTCAAGTTTTCAAAATATTTCAAGCGTGACATTAGGTAAAAACTTATGACAAAAAACTTTAAAAATGAACACCCAAGAGTAATTTATTTTTTAAATGCTAAATATATAGCGATTTTAAAATCTTAGCCTAAGACAACTCGATACACTACAACAAAAATTTATAAATCAACCATCAAATTGACACGGGATGTAAGTGAACTTGGTCTGTTGTAATGAAAACTTAAAGACCAACCATGAAATTGTTACACTGTGGGGGTAGACTCGATTCATTATAACAAAAAATTTAAAATCAACTATCAAACTGTCCATAATGGAATTGGGTTGTTAGACGAGCATCGACATAGACGCTATAGAAAAAAAGATGAAAATAAAAACCAAAAAAAAAATGTTTAAAGAAATAAAAATGAAAAATACAAAAAAAAAACGAAAAACAAAAATTCAAATATTGAAAAAAAACACAAAAAATAGTACAAAAGAATTTTTTTAATATTGATAAAAAGAAAAAACAATGAAAAAAAACACAAAAAATAATAATAATAATAATAATAATTTTTTAAAGATAATAACAAGAAATAAAGCATAAAAAAAAAACTTTAAAAGATGACAAAAAAATCAACTACAAAAAAAAAGACAAAAAAAACCTAAAAAAAATGTAAAAAAATAACATAAAATTAACTTATAAATATCAAACATTAGACACACACACATATATATCATAAAATATAAAAATAAAAATAATTTAACAAAAACTAATTAAATTAACAAAACAAAAATAAAAAACATTTTCTTTAAAAAAAAAAGGAAACATTTTTTTAAATAAATTTTTTTTAAATAAAAAAACATTTAAAAAAAAACACAACTAAAAAATTAAATTGAATTAAAAAAAAAAGAACAATTAAAAAAAACAAAAACTCAAAACAAAACAATTAAAAATTAAAATAAAAAAAAAACAATTAAAAATTAAAATCAAAATAAAACAATCAAAATAACTAAATTAAAAATTAAAAAAAGAAATTGAAAAAAATAATAAATAAATAAATAAAATAAAAAAATTTCGCCCACCCACCGGCGGGGTCGGCCGCGGGTGCAGGCGGGGAGGCAGCTGCATGCAGCGTGGCGGGGAACCAACCCCGACGGTTTTTTGCTGAATTTTTTTATATTTTTTATTCTTTTTATTATTTTTTTATTAATTTCTTTTTTTAAATTTTCAGTTTTTAACTTTTGTTCTTCAATTTATTTTTTTTTAACTTTCTTTTGTTTTAAATTTTTATTTTTTATTTGTTTTGTTTTAAATATTTTTTTAAGTTTTCTGGTCTCTGATGATGGATGAAGTTAGCATCTGAAATGTTGGACGGATCACAAAAACCACATAGTTTTATTCTGTAAATCTTCAACAACAATATGAATAACTATGGAAGTCTCCAATCACTTATAATGTACTTACTTATCGAAAGAGTGGAGTGCTTGAATGACTATGTTGGTTCCAATAATTTTGATGCTTTCAAGGGTCTTCAAAATTGTCCTTGAATGATGGTTACAATAAAGATGTCTTCTAGGATGACCGGTACAAATCTTCTATGATGACTCCTTCAATTATGGATGATGAGAGGACAAGAGCCTTCATTGATAGAGAGAGACAGATAGATAGTTGTTATAGTAGTCTTCTTCAAGAGTGAATGGTGGTCTTTGAGTCTTCTTCTTTATGCCCTTTGCAAATGATGTTCTCTAATTAGATGATGTAAATGTCTAGGATTATTGTTGTAGATATGCCTTCAAATGATCCAACAAAAGTGATGTAAGATGTCTTCTCCTCACCTTAGCTCTGATACCATGTTGAGAAACCAATAGGTTAGCAAAATAGGGTTGATTTCTCCTACTTGGTAATTTCTTGTGAATATTTTTTAGCTTCTTATTTGTTTAATTATGTTCTCTTCGTCAAACAATTACCAAAAGCATGAAACATGAAGATCACAAAAGACAATGAACACAAATATGTATGCTCCAAGCCAAGGAAAAACCCCATTAGGGGGGAAACCAACCAACTTCTCTTCTTATAGAATCATATCAAAGTGATAAATCCAAGACCCAAAAACCAAGACCAAGACCTCCCATAAGACCCAAGTTAACCGTCCTTTAATACTTCCTCAAGAAAGCCAAATCCAACGAAGTCAACGCTAGTTCACACTCTTCCAATTTGATCAAACTCTGATTTTTAGGACCTTGCAACATATCTAAAAAATTTGGCCCTTGCAGTAGTCTAGAATTTCACACGTGTGGTAGAATCTAGGGTAGAAATCAACATTTTCTCTCTCCTTTGACCTTTTATCTCTCTCTCTCTCCTTTGACCTTCACCCTTCTTTAGATTTTTTCTTCTCTTTCATGTGCAAAATTTAAGTTTTGTTATTGATGTCACAATGAGGTCACAATGATCTTTATATATACACATCCAGGAGGTTAAATTGGTGCCTTTCTAGGGCTAACTTGTCTAGGCAGGGCCAACTTGGTATTGTGTGTGACAAAATGACCTTTTGACTCAACAAAACTAACTTTTATTTTTCTTATAAATAGTCCAAATGGCACTTTCAATCATTATTTTTTTTATTTTGAATCAATAAATCCTAGAAGCATGAAGAGCATGCTTTTACTACAAAAATACTAATAATAACAACAATTTATTTTTCTTCTTTTTATTTTACATGAAATACAAATTGAAACAAGTACAAAGATAATTATGAAAATATAACCTAGTTATATTTTCAACAATCCTCATCATGATGATTGTTCTAACTATCTTCATGGTGGCATTCTATTGTGGCCATTTCCACCAATGGAGAATCTCTTGGAAGGTAGTTTTGTTGGTCCCCCACAACTCAACCAACACTACAATATTTAATCATTTTGATTTGTAGTTACGATCACAATTATACTAGATGGTTACGCTTCTATTAATGGGAAATCATCCTCCAATTTTTCCCAAGCATATCCTCCCCAAAGCTCTGAAATTTTTGTTCCCTATCTCAGGCCATTTGATTACAACAAAATAATTAGAATATTTAAAATAGGGGGGTGGGGGATTAACCAAAAGGGGTTATCACAAATATTATGAATAATGATTGTATTTGAGCATGCATATAACTTTTAGATTCACAATTGGGCTAATATTTGTGACGTGTATACAACTTTTTCCTATTTTTCCATGGTGCAGTGCTACATCGCACTGAAACAAGTTTTCTATGTTGTAGTAAGTTTTGATTTAACAATTTTTTAAGGTGTCACAAGATGAATTTGCTCAAAAAGGACTAGATCAAAGAGTCAAAGAAGTCATAAGTTTTCAATTTTTCAAAGTTGTGACAAGATGAATTTGCAAAAAAAAGGTTAGATCAAAGAATAAAAGAGAATTTTAATACTTGATAAGACCTTTCAAGAGTGTCAAGGTTGTCTACCTTGAAAATTCTTCTAATTCATTTGATTAGATCAAAAGATAAGTCCATTGAGATTCAAAGACCTATGTGCAGAAGTTGTGGCCACAACCTTTTTCCCCTTTCAAGAGGCTAAGACAAAATGGTATCAAGAAGCTATTGGTTTGCTCAAGAAATAGATAAATTCATGTTATATAATTCAAAGGTAACAAGAATTTGGGTGGAGACTAATGAGGGAAGAAAGAAAAACAAAGACAAGAAGGGATTAAGTGTTTCAGAAAACATGACTAAACGAAAGTGTTTCCAGATGGACTATGTAAACAATGGCCAAATCATTACACTAATAGTTAAAATAACATATATAAGGGAAATGTAATATGCATGTATCTAAAAACTTAAGAGGCATGCAACTGTATTAACCATTGCTATAGATGTGTGTATAGGAAGGTATATGTAATTTATACAAAACTAAACACATGCATTTCATTAAAATTTAATACAAGTATAATGAATAATGTTCATAGTCATATTAAAATATTATTAAATAACTATTTTCATCACTCAAACTCTCACACACACACTTCATTAATCATTTTTATATAATAGATATGTTTGTACCCTTCAATATATGTAAATGGCCATTTTTTTCCAGGTAAACAAGATACATGATATGTGAAAGAGATGGGGTTCTGGAGTTAAAGTGGGATCATAACAAATTAGTCATGCACATGATTTAGATGGGAATATCATTGATAATTAATTGGAATATATTAGAACTATACAATAAATTATTGAAATAGAATATAGTGAATAGTTAAGTCCATGTTATTCAAGTGTAAGTGATTTGAAGCTTTTAATAAATTGCATTCCAAGGATAAAATGAAGATACACCTCCTTTTAATTTATTCAATTAAAGTTTTTTCTAAGTAAAATGATTCATATGTATGTATAAAGTATTTTGATAAAATATTCTTTCATCCACATGTTTTAAAGGAGAAAAGATGATTGTTATTCCATGTTTGTGTAGAGTTAAATGAATGTAAATGGACATTGATATTTCCACAACATCACATGCACTATTTACCCAGACAATGAATGACATTATGAATAATGATATTATTTGAGAATGCATTTAACATTTAAATTCACAATTAGGCTCATATTTGTGACTTGTATGAACCTTTTGCCTATATTTCTGTGGTGAAGTGTTATATCACAGTAAAATAAGTTTTCTAAGTTGTGGTATGTCAAGATTTAATAGTTTTTCTAAGATGTGACAAGATGAATTTGCTAAAACAGGATTAGATTAAAGAGTCAAGGAAGTCATGATTTTTTAAGTTTTTGAAGTTGTGACAAGATGAATTTGCTAAAAAAAAGTAGATAAAGGAATCAAAGAATCTTTTAATACTTGATAAGACCATTCAAGAGTGTCAAGGTTGTCTAACTTGAAAATTCTTCCAAGTCATTTTATCAGCTAAAAAGATAATTCTATTGAGATTCAAAGACCTATGTTGAGAAAGTGTGCCCTTATAAGTGACTAAGACAAAATGTATTAGGAAGCTATTGTTTACTCAAGAAATAGATAAATTCATGTTATATAATTAAAATGTAACAAGAAATTAGGTCACGAGCCTTATGAGAAAAAATGAAAACAAGGACAAGAAGGGATTAAGAGTTTCAGAGAACATCACTAAACGAAATAGTTACCAGATGGACTATGTAAACAATGGCCAAATCACTACACTAATGGGTAAAAGAGAAGATATAAGAGAAATGAAATATGAATGTATCTCAAAGCTTAAAAGAAATAAAAATTCATTAAACATTGCCATAGGATGTCCCTTTAGGAAGGGATTAAGAGTTTTAGAGAACATGACTAAACGAAATAGTTACCAGATGGACTATGCATATAATGGCCAAATCACTATACTAATGCGTAAAATAGCACATATAAGAGAAATGAACATGTACCTTAAAACTTAAAAGGCATGAAAATGCGTTAAACTAAATGAATACTTCTAGATCATCATGATAAAATTGTGTTTGTTGCAGTGACTGTAATGTGCTTGATGGCCCAAATCCTTCTATTCTTATGTTTTAGATGATTATATGATTGTTTCCAACCTTTTGTGATAATATGCAAATGACTATGTAGACTCTAATTCTTCCAATGTTATATGCTTCTTTCCGTGATGCCATAATTTGCAAAATATAAGACTCTTCTATAAATGTAGTTGCATATGCTACTCTAACTACCATATTCTAATAAAAGAAAAGCAAACTGCTTGTAAACCTGGTAATAGTAAAAACCTTCAATAGTATAGGTCTTCATGATCTTCAGTCTTAAAATTTCTTCTGAGGTTATTCATCTTCTTCTACAATATGGGCTCCACTTCTCTCTTTCCTATTGTTGGTTTTCTTGTTCTTAGGATCTTTGGGAAAATCCCTTTTAAAGTGTCCATATTCATTGCACCCAAAGCATTATACTTTGGGCATGTCTCCAACTCCACGTGGTTGATTATTGTTGTTGTGGTATTTTCAACCATGTTCAAATCTTACAAATTTCCAAACTTCTTATTTGAACTAGTAGAAAAATCTTGGGACGGTTCATTGTTGGGTTCGATGTCATCCTTGGCTTTCAATCTTCTTTCTTCTAGAAAACATATAGCCCATAGTTCATCGAATGATGGAGTATCTTTTCTTGAATAAATGTTGGTCACAAAACTACTATAATCTAGAGGTAGAGCATTGAGTATGGAAGTAGTTAATTCAAAATCATATATGACTTCTCCAAGCCCTTGAAGTTGATCTTTCAATTTTGAGATTTTCACAAGGTATGAGGCCAAGTCTTCATCTTTTGACAACCTTGTTTTGTAGAGTTGATTCCTTAAGGATATTTTCTGACCTGTAGTATTTACAACATATAATTTCACCAATTTTTCATAGAATTATTTTAATGTGCCCAAATATGAAACAAAGGGGATAAGGTGATATCTGATGGACTCAATGAGAATTATTTGAGCCCTAACTTTTCCTTTATTGTACTTGGCCAAACTTTGAGCCTTTTCATTGTCTGGTTTTGAATTTTTCCTAGACTTGATCCATGACTTCAATTTCTATGAGAACCAAATAAATTCCTTCTTTCAAGATTTGAAGTTTGATGACCCATCGAGTTTGTGCATCCTTACAAAAAGATGTTTGATTTGAATATTAAGACTTCAGGTAAAGTAATGTCTTACTTGCTGAATATTTCTGGAATAGAACTATGTGGTTTTTTTTATTCGTCCAACGTTTCGGATGGTAACTCCATCCATCATCAGGGACCAGAGAGACTAGTGAGTAAACGAGTGTTGAAAATACTATTACAGGAAAAATGAAATAGGTATCCATTGGGTTAACAATCAACAATTTCGTTAAATTTAATTATTTAAATATTAACTTTAAATCTCAACTAACCACCTTCTTTATTAATTAATTCTTATTTGAAATCTTATTTTCAAATCTTCTTTTAATCAATTCATATTTTAACCCCTGATCCTTTTTAGATATTATTTTCAATTAATAAACATTATCAATAATTTAAATTTAAATTTGTTTTCAATCATTAACTTTTAACTAACTCTTATTATTTGATTCTCAAATCCGATCAAATATTTTCTAACTATTATTCCTAAGTTATCTTATTAATTATATTTTTTGACCATTAACCCAATAGATACCTATTTCATTTTTCATATAATAGGCTTTTCAACACTCGTTTACTCACTAAGTTCTCTGGTCCCTAATGATGGATGGAGTTACCATACAAAATGTTGGACGGATCACAAAAACCACACAATTCTATTCCGGAAATCTTCAACAAAAATATGAATAATTGTGGAAGTCTTGAGTCACTTATAATGTACTTACTTGTCAAAGGAGTGGAGTGCTTGAATGGGTATGATGGTTCCAAGAATTTAATGCCTTCAAGAGTCTTTAAAAGTGTCCTTGAATGATGGTTGCAATAGAGATGTATTATAGGATGACTAGTACAAGATTCTATGATGACTCCTTCAATGATGGATGATAATAGGACAAGACCCTTCAATGATAGAGAGGGACAGATAGATATTTGCTATGGTAGTATTCTTCAAGAGTGAATGGTGGTCTTTGAGTCTTCTTCCTTATACCCTTTGCAAATGATGTTCTCCAAGTAGCTGATGTAAATGTCTAAGATGATTGTTGTAGAGATGCCTTCAAATGATCCAACAAAAGTGATGTCCAAGATGTCTTATCCTCACCTAAGCTCTTATACCATGTTGAGAAACCAATAGGCTAGAAAATTAGGGTTGATTTCTCCTACTTGATTATTGCTTGTGAATATTTTTTAGCTTCTTATTTCTTTATTATGTTCTCTTCATCAAACAATTACCAAAATAATAAAACATGAAGATCACAAAAGACAATGAACACAAAGATGTAGGCTCCAATCCAGGGAAAAACCCCACAAGGGGGAAAACCCAACCAACTTATCTTCTTATAGAATCAGATCAAAGTGAGAAATCCAAGACCCAAAAACCAAGACCAAGACCTCCCATAACACCCAAGTCAACCATCCCTTAATCCTTTCTCAATAAATCCAAATCCAACAAAGTCAACTCTAGTTAACACCCTTCTAGTCTGATCAAACTCTGATTTTTAGGCCCCTGCAACATATCCAAAATTTTTGGCCCATGTAGTAGTCTAGAATTTCAAATGTGTGTTAGAATATAGGATAGAAAATACAAGTTTCTCTCTCCTTTGACCTTTTCTCTCTATTCTTTGACCTTTTCTCTCTATCCTTTGACCTTTCCTCTCTCTCATTTGACCTTTACTCTTCTTCTTTAGATTTTCGCTAGTTTTTCTCCTATTTATTGTGCAGAATTTGAAGTTTTGTTATTGATGTCACAATGAGGTCAAAATTCTCTTTATATATACACATCCAGGAGGTTGAATTGGTGCCTTTCCAGGGCTAACTTGTCCAAGAAGGGTTGTCTTGGTATTGTGGGTGACAAAATCATTTTTTGACTTAACAAAACTGACTTTTGTTTTTCTTACAAATAGTCCAAATGGGACTTTGACTCATGACAAATTTTATTTTGAATCAATAAGCCCTAGAAGCATGAAGAACATGCTTTTACTAGAAAAATACTAATAATAACAATATATTTTTTTTCTTTTTTTTTTTCATTTACATGAAATACAAATTGAAACAAGTACAAAGATAATTATGAAAACCGAACCTAGTTATAATTTTGAACAAGCATCACCATGATGATCATTCTAACTTTCTTCATGGTGGCATGTTATTGTGGCCCTTTCCACCAATGGCGAATCTCTTGGAAGGTAGTTCTGTTGGTCCCCGACAACTCAACCAACACTACCATATTTAATCATTTTCATTTGCAAATACAATCACAATTATACTATATGGTTACACTTCTATTGATGGGTAGTCATCCCCCAATTTTTCCTAAGCATCTCCTCCCCAAAGCTCTGAAATTTGTGTCCCCTATCTCAGGCCATTTGATTACAACAAAATAAGTAGAATATTTACAATAGGGGGTGGGGGATTAACCAAAAGGTGTTGTCACAAGGATTGTGAACAATGATCTTATTTGAGAATGCATATAACTTTTGGATTCACATTTGGGCTAATATTTGTGACGTGTATAAACCTTTTGCCTTTTTTTCTATTGTACAGTGATATTGCAATGAAGCAAGTTTTCTATGTTGTAGTAAGTTTTTATTTAACAATTTTTTTTAAGATTTCATAAGATGAATTTGCTAAAAAAGGATTAGATCAAAGAGTCCAAGAAGTCATGATTTTTCAAGTTTTCAAAGTTGCAACAGAATGAATTTGTTAAAAAAAGGTTAGACCATAGAATAAAAGAGAATTTTAATACTTGATAAGACCTTTCAAGAGTGTCAAGGTTGTCTACCTTGAAAATTATTCTAATTCACTTGATCAGATCAAAAGATAATTCCATTGAGATTCAAAGACCTATGTGCAGAAGTTGTGGCCACAACCTTGTTCCCCTTTCAAGTGGCTAAGACAAAATGGTATCAAGAAGCTATTTATTGCTCAATAAATAGATAAATTCATGTTATATAATTCAAAGGTAACAAGAAGTTTGGTGGAGTCTTATGAGGGAAGAAAAATAAAACAAAGACAAGAAGGGATTAAGAGTTTCAGAAAACATGACTGAACAAAAGTGTTACTATATGGACTATGTAAACAATGGTGAAATCACTACACTAATAGTTAAAATAACATATATAAGAGAGATATAATATGCATGTATCTGAAAACTTAAGAGGCATGAAAAAGCATTAACCATTGCTATAGGATGTGTGTATAGGAAGGTATAGGTACTATTTATACAAAACTAAACACATATTTTATTACAATTGCATGCCAGTATAATGAATAATGTTCATATTCATATTCAAATATTATTAAATAACTATTTTCATCACTCACACTCACACACACATACTTCATTAATCCTTTTTATATAATAGATGTGTTTGTACCCTTCAATGTATGTAAATGGCCATTGTTTTTCAGGTGAAGAAGATACATGATATGTGAAAGAGATGGGATTGTGGAGTTAGAGTGGGATCATAACAAATTAGTCATGCACATGATTTAGATGGGAATCACATTGATAATGAATTGGAATATAGTAGAACTATACAATAAATTATTGAAATAGAATATAGTGAATAGTTAAGTCTATGATATTCAAATGCAAGTGGTTTGAAACTTTTAATAAATTCATTCCAAGGATAAATGAAGATACACCTCCTTTTAATTTATTCAATTAAAGTTTTTTCTAACTAAAATGTTTCATATGTATGTATAATTTATTTCAATAAAATATTATTTCATCCATATGTTTTAAAGGAGAAAAGATTATTTTTATTCCATGCTTGTCTAGAGGTAAATGAATGTAAATGGACATTGATATTTCCACAACTTCATGCATTATTTACCTAGATAATGAATGACATTATGAATAATGATCTTATTTGAGAATGCATTTAACATTTTAAATTCACAATTAGGCTCATATTTGTGACTTGTATAAACCTTCTTCCTATGTTTCCATGGTGAAGTGCTATATCACACTAAAACAAGTTTTCTAAGTTGTCGTAAGTCATGGTTTAACAATTTTTCTAAGATCTGACAAGATGAATTTGCTCAAAAAGGATTAGATCAAAGATTCAAGGAAGTCATGATTTTTAAAGTTTTCGAAGTTTTGACAAGATGAATTTGCTAAAAATGATTAGATCAAGGAATCAAATAATCTTTTAATACTTGATAAGACCATTCAAGAGTGTCAAGGTTGTTTAACTTGAAAATTCTTCCAAGTCATTTTATCAGCTCAAAAGATAAGTCTATTGAGATTCAAAGAAATATGTTGAGAAAGTGTGCCCTTACAAGGGATTAAGACAAAATGGTATCAGGAAGTTACTGTTTACTCAATAAATATATAAATTAATGTTATATAATTAAAATGTAACAAGAAATTAGGTGGATCCTTATGAGAAAAAAGGAAAACAAAGACAAGAAGGGATCAAGAGTTTTAGAGAACATCACTAAACAAAACAGTTACCAGATGGACTATGTAAACAATGGCCAAATCACTACACTAATGGGTAAAAGAGCAGATATAAGAGAAATGAAATATGCATATATCTCAAATCTTAAAAGGATGAAAATTCATTAAACATTGCTATAGGATGTCCCTTTAGGAAGGGATTAAGAGTTTTAGAGAACATGGCTAAACAAAATAGTTACCATATGAACTATGTAAATAATGGCCAAATCACTATACTAATGAATAAAAGAGCACATATAAGAGAAATGAAATATGAATGTATCTCAAATCTTAAAAGTCATGAAAATGTGTTAAACATTGCTATAGGATGTGCCTTTAGGAAGGTATATGTACTATTTATACAAAACTAAATACATATATTTTTATAATTACACACAAGTATAATGAATAATGTTCATATTCTTATTCAGATTATTAAATAACTGTTGTCATGATGATTATATATATATATATATATATATATATCAATTTTATGTAATAGATATGTTTGTACCCTTTAATATATGAAAATAGGTATCATTTTCAAGTAAAGAAGACACATGATATGCTAAAAAGATGAGAATGTCGAGTTAGAGTGGGATCATAACAAATTAGCCATGCACATATTTTATATATGAATGATATTGATAGATATTTGGAATATATTATAGCTATATTATATTATTCAAATAGAATATAGTGAATAATTTAAGTCTATGTTATTCAAGTGCAAGTGGTTTGTAAATTTTAATAAATTGCATTCTAAGGATAAATGAAGATACACATCTCTTTTAATTTATTCAATTAAAGTTGTTTAAGTAAATGATTCATGTGTATGTATAATTTATTGTAATCAAGCATGCTTTCACTCACAAGTTTTAAATGAGAAAAGATGATTGTTATTCCATGTTTGTCTGGAGGTAAATCAACATTAATGGACATCGATATTTTTTCATAGTTTCATGCACTATTTACCTATACAATGAATGAGATTGTGAATAATGATCTTATTTGAGAATACATATAACTCTCAGATTCAAAATTGGGCTAATATTTGTGACTTGTATAAACCTTTTTCCTATTTTTCCATGGTGCAACGTTATATCACACTCAAAAAAGTTTTCTAAGTTGTGGTAAGTTCTAATTTAACAAGTTTTGTAAGATGTGACAAAATGAATTTTCCAAAAAGGATTACATCAAAGAGTCAAAGAAGTCATGATTTTTCAATTTTTCGAAGTTGTGACAAGATGAGTTTGCTCAAGAAGGGTTAGATCAAAGAGACATTTAATACTTGATAAAATATTTCACAAGTGTCAAGGTTATCTAACTTTAAAATTCTTCTAAGTCATTTTATCATCCCAAAATATAAGTCTATTGAGATTCAAATACCTCTATTGAGAAGGTGTGGCCGCAACGTTTTTTCCCTTTCAAGTAACTAAGACAAAATGGTATCATGAAGTTATTTCTTGCTCACAAAATAGATAAATTCATGTTATATAATTCAAATGTAACAAGGAATTAGGTGGAGTCTTATGGGATAAAATGAAAACAAAGACAAGAAGGGATTAAGACATTCAAAAAGCATGATTGAACAAAAGCATTACTAGATGGACTATGTAAACCATGGCCAAATCACTACACCAATAGGTAATAGAGCACATATAAGAGAAACGAAATATGCACGTATATCAAAGCTTAAAGGCATCCAAATGTATTAACCATTTCTATAGGATGTGCCTATAGGAAGGTATATGTACTATTTATGAAAAAGTAAATATATATAATTTATTACAATTGCTTACAAGTATAAGGAATACTATTCATATTCATATTCAAATTATTAAACAACTATTGTCAGATATATATATATATATATATATATATATATATATATAGAGAGAGAGAGAGAGAGAGAGAGAGAGAGAGAGAGAGTTGTTTAATAATTTGGATATGAGCATGAAATACACACACACACACACACACTCTTCAATGTATATAAATGGCCATTGTTTTCAGGTGAAGAAAATACATCATATGTGAAAGGGATGGGATTGTGGAGTTAGAGTGGAATCATAACAAATCAGTCATGAAAATGATTTATATAGGAATGTCATTGATAGTAAATTGGATTACACTAGAACTATACAATAAATCTTTCAAATAGAATAAGTGAACAATTTAAGTTTATGTGATTCAAGTTCAAGTGGTTTGAACTTTTAATAAATTTCATTCCAAGGACAAATGAAGATGCACATATCCTTTTATTTTATTCAACTAAAGTTTTTTTATGATTAAAATTATTCATATGCGTGTATAATTTATTGTAATCAAGTATTCTTTTACCCACAACTTTTAAAGGAGAAGAGTTTAGTGTTATTCCATGCTTGTCTAGAGGTGAATGAATGTTAATTGACATTGATATTTCCACAACTTTATGCACATTTACCTAGATAATGAATGAGATTGTGAATAATGATCTTGTTTTAGAATTTATATAACTTTTGGACTGACAATTAGGCTAATATTTGTGACTTTTATAAACCTTTTGCCTATTCTTCCATGTTGGAATGCTATATTACATCGAAACAAGTTTTCTAAGTTGTGGTAAGTCATGATTTAACAAGTTTCCTAAGATGTGACAAGATGAATTTGCTTAAAAAGGATTAGATCAAAGAGTCAAAGAAGACATGATTTTCCAAGTTTTTGAAGCTGTGACAAGATGAATTTGCTAAAAAAGGGTTAAATCAAAGAATAAAAGAGATTTTTTCTACTCAAGGTAAGATCCTTAGAGAGTGTCAATGTTATTTAACTAAGTCATTTAATCAGCTCAAAATATAATTCTATTAAGATTCAAATACCTATGTTGAGAAGGCATGGGCACAACATTTTCCCCTTTCAGGTGGCTGAGACAAAATGGTATTGGGAAGTTATTTCTTGCTCAAGAAATAGATAAGTTCATGTTATATAATTCAAATGGAACAAGAAATTGGGTGGAGTATTATGAGGAAAAATGAAAACAAAGACAATAAGAGATTAAGGGTTTTAGAAAATATGACTGAACGAAAGCATTACTAAATGGACTATGTAAACAATGGCAAAATCGCTACACTAATAGGTAAAAGACCACATATAAGAGTAATGAAATATGCATGCATCTGAAAGATTAAAAGGCATGAAAATGCATTAAACATTGCTATAGGATGTGCCTTTAGGAAGGTATATGTACTATTTATACAAAACTAAATACATATATTTTATTACAATTACATGCAAGTATAATGAATAATGTTCATATTCATATTTCCCGGATGCGGGTGCTTAAGGTGAGCGGCGGATAGATAGGGAGTCACATGGGCAGGGGTCAGCCCATGTGTGACACGCAGTACCTCGCGGGATGTAAGAGAGGTTCGCATGTTGGAATATCAACGAGGGCATTAATGTTGGTCTTGTCTTCCATAATTTGTCTCCTGGCTAACTGTGCGATGGCGATTAATAAACCGGGAGCTCCTGCTACACTTGCGCATTCTTCTGCAATCGTCTGGCATTCCGCTGCAACACTGGCGCATTACTCGGTGGAGCGGGGGAATGAGCAAGGGCATTCATGCTCTGTGGCCAATTCAGGGACTGTCACAAGCTTGAGAGCAATTCCCAGGCGTTGTGAGCCAAATTCGGCGGCCCCCGTCCTAATTAATCCCTCCTCTCCGGGTTTCTGCAAGCGGGTTCTTCTTTATCCAGCAATGCGGGGTGAGAGACTGAGAATGTGCAGTAGATGCGGAGGCTCTCGCGGACGGGCTACCACTCAGAGGCCTGCCCCCATTTCTCCTTCCTCCTCCGTCGAAGTTACGTCTGAGCAGCAGCACCTCCATGGTAACAGAGCCAGACGAGGCAGAGGGCTGGGGAGCGAACACATAATTGATTGTGGACATGAGGCGCATCCTACGGTCAGGTATCGGATACCCTGCACACTCGTCAATTCTACTTTTATTGTCACTGTAACTGTTGAGCATTGTGATATTTTCAGAGATCAGGCAGATGCAACTCTGGAAAACCCACCTCAAGTTCAAGGGACAGTGCCTATAATTGACCTGCAACGCCCTGTTAGGGAAAGCTCCCCCTTAGCTACTCCAGCAGCTCTTGCGGGTCCAAGCGAGCCTGTTCAGGGTCTCCCTTCCAGCGCGGTGGTCCCTCTCTCCGATTCTGACGACTCTCTGCAATTTGGGTGCCGAGTTGAGGAAGCGCCCTACACCACAGACGATGAATGATCAAGTCAAGCAGTTCGCTCTCGGCAGCCTAGGCCGCAGGAGCATCACTCTGTCTTTGAATCCTGTGTTTATGTATCAGTTCGGCAGTATGGGTCTGTATGTCTATGTGTCGGCAGTATGGGTCTATATGTCAGTCAGTCCATGTTTAAGCGGTGCTCATCATCGCCATGTTTGTCTATCTCAGCATGTCCCTATTACGTACTGCTTAGAGTCATTGTTTCGAGTCTTAGGAGAAGACACAACAGAAGATAGTAATCCAAATTTTGACTGCGTTCAATTTTGGAAGGTGTAAATCTGGGCAAACTGTCAATTTCTAGGCAGGATTTACAAGGCCATGGCCTTGTTGTAACTCTGATGTAATTTTTGACCTTTTTGTACTATAATAGAATTAGCCTTATTCAGAAAAAAAAAAAAAAAAATGTTCATATTCATATTCAAATTATGAAACAACTATTGTCATGATGTGATGTTATGTGTGTGTGTGTGTACCCTTAAATGTATGCAAATAAACATCATTTTCAAGTGAAGAAGATACATGATATCTGAAAGGGATGGGATTATGGAGTTAGAGTGTGATCAAAACAAATTAGTCATGCACAAACTTTTTATAGGAACGCCATTGATAGTGAATTGGAATACACTAGAACTATATAATAAATTATTCAAATAAAATATAGTGAATAATATAAGTTTATGCTATTCAAGTGCAAGTGGTTTGAAACTTTTAATAAATTACATTCCAAGGATATATTAAGATACACATCTTCTTTTAATGTATTCAATTAAAGTTTTTCCTAAGTAAAATGATTCATATGTCTGTAAAATTTATTATAATCAATTATTGTTTCACTTACATGTTTTAAAGGAGAAAAGATGATTGTTATTCCATGCTTGTTTAGAGGTAAATGAATGTTAATGGACATTGATATTTCCACAACTTCATCTACTATTTACCTAGACAATGAATGATTTTATGAATAATGATTTTATTTGAGAATGCATATAACTTTTGGATTCATAATTGCGCCAATATTTGTGACTTGTATAAATGTTTTGCCCATTTTTCCATGTTGTAGTGAGTTTTTGTTGTTAAAACAATATGATGATGTGCATGCATATTAATAATGGATGTAGTTTGGATTTGTCCATCATAATAGATATTGGTTGCACCTGTATACTTTTCACATATGTTATGATGTAGCAGATTGATTATTAAATTTTTAATTTTTTTGTTTGGATATGACTTACATAAATGTTTTACCTATTTTTCCATGTTGCAGTGAGTTATTGTTCTTAAAACAAAATGATGTGCATGTATATTAATAATGGATGTAGTTTAGATATGTCCACAATAATAAATATTGGTTGCACCTATATACTTTTCACATATGTTATGATGTAGTAGATTTATTGTTAAGTTTTTGATTGTTTGGTTTGGATGAATTACCTTTCGTTACATTTATTCCATGTTTTATACATATGTTTATGAATTAAAAATTTTAAGTTTGATTAAGTGCTAGAATATGCAATATAGGGGTCTTATGGAATTTATTAATATGTTATTTAATTATGTCTATTATTGATAAATTAATGATAATGTTACAATAAGGTTACTATAAAGTAATATTACTATATAGTGAATTAATATTCTATAAACATTATATAAATGTATTATTGAATATTATATTACAATCATAAAGTAATTATGAAAATATTATAATATTTTTAGAAATTTGATTAACCTAAAATTATGGCTACAAATATGAGATATTAATATTAGATTAGCATAATTTTACAAGTTATGACTATTATTCGAAAAGTCATAATTTTTTTTTGATATTCTTATAGTTGCAATAAATTATAATATTCCAACAAATTAATATCAAATATGCATAATATTATGATCACTTAAGAAAAATTATAGTGTAATCCAAAAGTTATGGCACATTGTAATATTTTTCAAATACCAATTTAAATTTTAATGGAATATCTATCTCTAGAATATATTGTCAGTTAGTCCATTCAAAAGAATTATTTTGACCTATATTTCTTTATGTTAAAAGACTCAACATGTTTCCACTCATTATTCAACCTTAATATTGACTTATATATCAATTAGTATTTGTATTCCATTAATGAAAAGTATGTTGACTTTTATTTTGGTAAAAAACTAGGTTGTGAAATCAGTGAAAAATGTTATAGATGAGAAATAGGCCAAAAATGGGCTAAAGTTTTTACCCAAACTAGTACCCATAGTAAACTAGTTGAAAATAAAGAAATTTTTTGTTCATGTTGTAGTGTTTCTTCATAACACAATTTTTAACAAGACTTAATAGCCTTAAGGGCAAGTATTAGGGTTTTTGAATGCCCCAACTCCCAATTAGGGTTGAGGCTATGGACCTTCTAGAACCTCTGGAAATATCTCAACTTGCAAAATGACAATGAGGGGATAGGAATTTTTTTCACAAAATTCTAACCCAAATATGGTCTCTTAATGCTTAAAACAAACTCCAAAAGTTTTCAAACCTTAAAACACCAAAATAGAATATGACCCTAAGATGGGCCCACTAACAAGGCCATGACATTGATTCTTCACTCTAGAATGTACCAAAATGGATGACAAAATATATAGTGATCCATTTATGATGAATAAACCTCTATAGTGTACGTTGAGGATGACTACTCCCATTCCCTATTCACACCTTCCTTGACTTCCATATAGATGAACACCAACCCTTTATCATTGATCAAGTCCTTCACTTTTCTCCATATGATGATGACTTCAATATATATATCATGTGGATCGAGGAATAATATTTTGAGCACTAATTCATTCTAGAGTCCATTATAATTCAAGAGGGCGTGTTTGGCTACTTTTTTTGTCCTCGTTATCACTTTCTTAGCCATTTGGTTCCATGTTTTCTCAACCTTGTAGTTGAATTTATCCCACATCCATCTTGCCTAAAATCCTTGAAACCTTGCAACTTCTAATGAGAGAAAACTAAATGCAAAAGACACAAGATTTCTCTGCCAAAAATTTGTAGAATAGAAACACTATCACACATACACCACGCAATATATCTGGGGAACCCAACTAGGAAAAAACCTTGCTTACTTATATTAAAACAACTAAGTTATTTGATCTATTACATAGAATCCACATCAATCCTGAAGTTCCTTGTAATATTGATCCACTCTATACACAAGGCTTTCCCAACACTTAGGCAAATAAGGCCTACTAGGAACTCTTATTCCTAGCGCAAATTTGCCCCTAAAAAATAGAAATTTCTCCTATTACCTTGCACAAATCCAAAGAGAAATGCTCTGCCTTGATCCTCAAGCATTACACATAAAAGTCTATGTACAATAAATAAATACACATGTTCCTTCGTTCAATATCAATAGGAAATTCAAATTGCAGGACCTACAAGGGCTAATTTTAACAGTTGCAACTAGTTAACTGAGAGTAAGTTGAGTTAACCCAAATTCAACTACTCAACTAAACTAGTGTTTATCTCTATCCTATAACTAGATATTAGTTAACTAACAAACACTAGAGTCAACTCCACTAGATAGCTAATTTTAGCTATCAACTACTCCATAACTCATTGAAAGCCATATAACTCGAATTAACTAACAATAACTCAGGGATAGGGCACATCACACATGTTAACTGACAGTTAGGTCAAGTAACTATGAGATTGAATTTGAATTGCCATCTTTGACTAAGACACAATTCAAAGAATCCATTCCTTGCTACATTTTGAACACTCCCTCTTAGCAAGGAAGGGATTCTTAAAAGAACCTTGTCCACCTAGATCTGTCTTCAACTCTACCAAGTTCTTTATTGTTGTAGCTACTCCCTATGAACTAGAAGACTTCTCTACTTCCTTCAGCGACACCCTCTTTGAAGACCCATTCTTTCCCACCATGCTTTGTGAGTTCACCACTTTATTCATAAGTGTCATGTGCCCTATGTACTTGGCTGTCTACTTCTTCATGTTGGGATACTCAACTCTCTTCTGAGCTCACTTAACCAAATACTCTGCCCACTTGGCTCAAAATTTCCCTCTACTCAAAGTCGCTAGTTGAGTGGCTACCTCCACTCACCCTAGGTTATGGTCATCGTTATCAACATTCTATTGGTCAGCCCAACATCCAACTTGCTTAACCTAAAACTAAGATATTGGTTGAGGTTCCATCTTCAGAGCTCCATCCTCCTCTCTCTCAACCACCACATCTCTACTCTGAGAACTCTCTGCCTTGATCCTCAAGGATGCACATGCATCAACCTCCAATTTGAAGAGGTTCTCGATCCTGACACTAATCTGATTGACTTGTCCTAAAGTAGAATGCTTGAGGTAGGCATTCACTTTGCTGAATACAACATCATTCCCTTTGTCTTCAAGGAATGCTACTGAGACAAGGTTTTTATTCAATCTTGGAAATACATCACATTCCTGAGATGGATAGGGGAATCAGACTCCCTCTTAAATCTCACTGTATCAACTCTTTTGTTCATGTATCTGCCATCATCTCCAAGATCGATATGGAATTACATGTTTTTATCCTCAAAATCATTGAAGAAATCTTTATTCCATGTCATGTGGAATGAAGCCCCTGAATCAATATACCACTCACTACCTCGAACTGAGATTTACATGCAATCTATCAGAGAGAAACCTAATTCAAACTAAGAAGAGAGTGCTTCTCCTCCTCCTGTAGTTGTATCATGCTTGTTGGATTTCTTGTTTGGACATTTTGTAGCATAATGTCCAAACTCGTGACAATGAAAATATTTGATCATACTAAGACCCTTCTTTTCCTTGCCTCCATTCTGGCTAGACTCAGTTTTTCCTTGGGCCTTGTTTCCCCTATATTTCTTCCATTTTCCAACTAAATCAAAGTTCTCCTCATCTTCTATGCCAGATGAGACTCCATCCCTTGTGTTCCTCCCTATCTCTCCCTGCACAAGATCTGACCACAATCACTCCCAATCAAGGAGCTTATCTTTGTCATTCACTACATCCTAGAAACTATGTCAATATTTTTGAAGCACAAGAAGAACAAGGCTTACAATATATGTTGGTGGAACTGTCTCTCCAACACCTCCAATTTCATCCCTCTCTTGAGCAAACCTAGATATATATGTAACAATGGAATCATTCTTTCCCATTCAGATGTTCTTCAATTTGTCCTTCAAAGTAAGTTTCTTTGCATCACTACTGCTTTCGAATAGATTAGTAAGGGCCTTCCACATCTGGAATGTTGTCTCCTTCCCATGCAAATTTGGAACAATATGGTCTCTAACTCCTTCTAGGATCATCCTCCTAGCTTTGGCAGTGTCCTTCCTCCATTGAGTTAGTTGTTGTGCATATGATGCAGGAGGTTTAGGAATATCAGTCTTGATGTATTCCAAAACTCCATTATCATCTAACATAGCCTCCATTATGTCCTTCCATGCACATAAATTTGAAGTCCCTTCTAGGGCATGCTCTATCCTCAAACCATAGAAAGACATGATTCCCGCACTTGTAGAATTTCTGCACTAACTAATCTTCTCTTCAATGTGCTTTGAATCTAATCAAGCAACTCAATATCTATCTTGTTTTCTTCTCTAATACCATGTAGAAAATCCCTAAAACCTTGCAACTTATAATGAGAGAAAACCAATCACAAAAGACTCAAGACTTCTCTACCAAAAATTTGCAGAAAGAAAACAATGAATAGAAACACAATCACATATAGAACACAAAATATATTTGGGGAACTGTTGGCATTATGATTCAAGTGTTGTCCTTGATGGCAACTCACTCAGAGGATGGTACAGGTGCTCAGAGGTTGGTACAGGTGATGGCAACTTAATCAGAAGACAGATCTCAGTACAGCATGCCAAGGAAGCTCATACACGCCGTTTCGTTAAGCCCAAGTCGCGTGTACACGCTAGTTCGATTCAGAAAAAGCGCGTGTATGTGGAAAGGTTCCTTTGGTTCATGGTGGTTAGTCCTTGGAAGTTGTGCCTATGATTTCGGACCATTATGTCTCGGCGGGCGTGTCGATCCCTAGTTTTAAAGTTGATGGTATTGTGTTACTATGGTTTTGGCTCTTGGTATTGAGAAAGGCCTAAGGCTATATAAGGAGAAGAAGATCATTAGGCAAGATTATCTTTCGACAAGGCTTGAATATCTAAGAGAGAAAGAGATCTGATATGCAGGTTCTGAGTTGCTTGATCTAAGCCAAGGAGAGATCACATCGGTTGATGGAAGACTAGATCTAAGGATAGATCGAGATCTAATGGTTTGAAATGCACTATCATGATATGGTTGATTATGCATATTTCTAGATCTGCATATTGTCGCAATGTTACGTTCTGGGTCTAACTAATGTTTGGTATAGCTGCAAATTGAGAAAGTTTATTTTTAGATCTGTACGCAGGTTGGATTCGGTAAAAGCGCGTGTATACGCGGGTTTTGCTCATTGAAGTAGCGTATATCTTTTGAAGCTTGATTTCGGGTTTACAGTGGGGTCTGACTGTTATTGCAGAGTTCTGTAGTCTGCTCTGTGTTCTGGTAACTGGTGCTTGACAGGGTTCAGTGGATCAGTGATTCAAAGTTTGGTTGTTTTATGCTTCAATGATCTGTTGTGGAAATTGAATGAATTGTGGTCTTCAGATTGTAATGTTGTGCTTCAGGAATATCCAAGTCTGAAAATGTATGAAAGGTGATACCTGAAAGAAGGAAGATTGTAGGTCAGCACCTACGTACTAGTATCTTGGCTAGTACAAGAGCAAAGGGGGTTGGAGCTCCCTTCCAAGGAAGTTTGGAGAACGAGAGAAGGTTGTAGCCTTCTGCAGGTTGTAGCCTGCGTACTGGTATAAGGCTGCACCAGTACAAAAGATTGTAAACTGAAGTTTCATATTAAAGAAAGATAGAGACAACTTGCAGCAGGTGGTTTTCACCCACATTGGGTTTCCACCTTATATCTTGGTGTTCATATGTGTGGCTTTTTATCTGTTCTGTTATACTGCACATGTTTACTGTTAATGTGGTGAATAATGTCCTGATGCACTTAATTGAAGAATAAGCTAACTAAATTGTGAGTTTTCTTCTTATACGCTGTTTTACTTCGTCACAGTAGCGTGTACATGCTGGTTCACTTAACTGAAGTAGCGTATATGTTTTTGAGCATTTAAAAAGTTTGATTAATCTGATAATACTGATTCACCCCCCCCTCTCAGTATTATTTCCAACAATTGGTATCAGAGCAGGTCCTTCAGAGAAGCTTGATCGCTTGAAGGAAGATCATTCATCATGAGCAACTACGAGAAAGAAGCATCAATCAGGCCACCGGTTTTTGATGGAACAAATTTCAATTATTGGAAGGTAAGAGTTACTGCATATCTTCAATCTCTTGGTACAGAAGTTTGGGACATTGTAGAAACAGGCTATGCTTTTCCTTCAGCTACTCCTACAGATCCAGCTGAGAAAAAGGCATATGAAACAAATGCAAAAGCAGTCAGCACTCTACTAGGAAGTATATCTCAAACAGAATTCATGAAGGTCATGCACTTCAAATCAGCAAAAGAGATATGGGACAAAATGATCACTAGCTATGAAGGAGATGAACAGGTAAAGCAAGCTAAACTTCAAACTCTCAGGATTCAATATGAGACCCTCAAGATGTATAATGATGAAAGTGTGGCTAATTATTTTCTTCGGGTAGATGAGATTGTTAATTGTATGAAAAATTTGGGTGAAGAAATAAAAGAGACTATAGTAGTTCAAAAGATTCTAAGATCATTATCCCCCAAGTTTGAATCTAAAGTATCTGCAATAGAAGAAAAGGAAAATCTCAAAGTTCTCACTATGTCTCAGCTACATGGAATTCTAACTGCTTATGAAATGAGAAAGGGAGGTCCATCAGACAGAAGGGAAGCTGCTTTTAAGGCATCAAGAAAAGAAGATTACTATGAAGCAAGCCATGTTCCAGAAGAAGAGGAAGAAGAATCAAATTTTGTCAGAAATCTTCAAAGGGGTGCTGGAAGGTTCAGAGGTAAGCTACCTTTCAAATGCTTTGCTTGTGGAAGAGTAGGTCATTATGCTGCAAAATGTCCTAATAAGGATAAAGGAAAAGAACCTGCTAGATGGAATAAGAAACAAAGTGCAAATAAGAAAAGCTACTACACCCATGAAGATAGTGATGGCTTATCAAACAGTGATGAAGATGAACAAGGTAATAAATATAAGCTATTAATGGCATTTGAAGATGATGATTATGAGGATGCTGTAGATGTGGATAATCTCTATAATGAAATTACTAGACTCAAGAGATGCATAGAAGAAAAGAGTGTGATCATTGATACTTTGCAATTTCAAATTGATGAAAAGGAAAAACATCTTGAAAAACTAGAAGGTGAAATTGTTGGTCTCAGAAAAGAAATTGAGAAAACAAAAGCTATTAATCTTAAGTTTGTCAAAGGATCTGAAACTTTGGATGAGATTATCAATGTGCAGCGGTCTCCTCTAAACAAGACAGGTTTGGGCTATAATGGAGAAACCTCTCAACCATCCACCTCAAAAAGTTATCTTGATGCAGCAAGAAGAAATGAGCAGAAGAACAATGAAGATAATCAGGTAAAGCAGGGACGAATTACAAACAGAAACTATCAGGGACAATCCTTCTTAAGGGTGAACAAAAGCTACAACCAACCACAGGTAAAATCTTCTCAGTTTGGCACAAGAATAGATGAAAATAGAAATTACAATCAGTTGGCTGGTAGATTCAATAACCGCAGAAGCTTCTTCAATGGGCAATGCTTCTCTTGCCATAACTTTGGTCACAAAGCAGCTCAATGTGTTGCATATAAAACAATCATGACTAGGGAAGCTCAAAAACAAAGAAGTATGACAGGGATTACAAAGAGGACCTATAACAACTTTTCGGTTCTTGAAAATGAAGTTGAATGTTCTATTTGCAATAATTTTGGTCATAAAGAATCTGAATGCAGGAGCAGGTTTCAGGAGAAAAAGGAACAAGCCACGAGCACCAAAAAATGGAGAATAAAAGAACCTCAGACAGAAAGATGTGGGATAGCGTTTTATGCAAAAGGACAGGAAAATCTATGGTACATTGACAGTGGATGTTCGAAACATATGACAGGTGATAAAGAAAAACTTGAATCTTATTCTACTTTAGAAAAGGGAAAGAAAGTTTCTTTTGGAAATGATACTCCTGCAACTATAAAAGGAAAAGGTATTGCTCCTTTGAAAGAAAAGGTCAAGGCTGGAAATGTTTTGTATGTTGATGGATTGAAGCATAATCTTTTAAGTGTCAGCCAGATGTGTGATCAAAAAACCGAGGTTATTTTCAGATCGAATGGATGTCTTGTTCGTGATCTTGATACAGGTAAAACAGTTCTCAAAGGCAAAAGAACTCCAAATAATCTGTACATATTTGAAGAAGGACAACAACAATGCTATCTTAGCAAGGATGAAGAGCACTGGTTATGGCATCGAAGGTTGGGACATCTAAGCTTCTCACAAATAAGGAAAGCATGCAAATATCAGGCAGTTCGCGATCTTCCAGATATCAAAATTCCAGACAACACCATATGCAAATCTTGTCAGTTTGGAAAGCAAACCAGAACTAATTTTCCAGAGAAGGAAGGATCAGCTAGCTTGCCTCTTGAGCTAGTCCATACAGATGTATGTGGTCCATTTAGGAAAAGGACACCTCGAGGAGAAGAATATCTGATATTATTCATTGATGATTTCTCAAGGTTTGTTTGGTTAGGGCTTATGAAGCACAAAGATGAAGCATTCGAAAAATTCAAATCCTTCAAAGCATTGGCTGAAAATGAATCAGGACACAAAATTAAGTGCCTCAGATCTGACAGAGGTGGGGAGTTCACATCAAATGAATTTTTTGATTTCTGCGATGAACATGGGATAAGAAGAGAATTCTCTACAGCTAGAACTCCTCAGCAAAATGGGGTTGTGGAAAGAATGAACAGAACTATCCAACAAATGGCTCGTGCTATGCTCGATGAATCAGGTACTCCTGCAACCTTCTGGGGTGAAGCTGCACATGCTGCTGTTATCATTCTTAACAAAACAAATGTCCGAGTAAACAGCACTCAAACACCTCATGAGCTTTGGAGTGGTAAAACTCCTTCCGTGAAGCATTTCAAAATCTTTGGGAGCAAATGTTATATTAAGAATACTGATGAGCAACTTGGCAAACTTGAACCTAGAGCAGATGAGGGCATTCTTCTTGGTTATTCTCCACATAGCAAAGCATACAAGTGCTACAATAAAAGACTTGGCAGAATTGTTGACAGTATTGATATAGTGGTTGATGAGAAGGGATATATTCCTAGACAAGTTCATCATGAAGACATTGAAGAAGATGAAGGTTACTCTCAAAGGCGAAATGATGAAGAAGAAGAACCTCAAGAAGAAGAAGAATCTCAAGAAGAACCAGAGGAGCAGACAAGAATAGAAGAGAAGACTCCATCCAGATATGTCCAAAAGAATCATCCAGAAACTCAGATTGTGGGGCAGAAAGAAGCAGGAGTACAAACAAGAAGGACACTTGCAGAAGCTTCAAGCTACTTGGCTCTACTCTCCTCCATTGAACCACAAAATGTGAAAGAAGCATGCAAAGATGAATGTTGGGTCAAAGCAATGGATGAAGAACTTGAGCAAATCGAAAAGAACAACACTTGGGAATTAGTTCCTAGACCAAAAGATAAGAATGTAATAGGAACAAAATGGGTCTTCAAGAATAAGTTGAACGAAAATGGAGAAGTAATTAGAAACAAGGCCAGACTTGTTTGTAAAGGGTATGCACAGCAAGAAGGAATAGATTTTGAAGAGACCTTTGCTCCTGTGGCAAGACTAGAGGCCATCCGAATGTTCCTTGCTCTCTCAAGCTTTCAAAACTTCAAGGTATTTCAAATGGACGTGAAATCAGCCTTCCTGAATGGAGACTTAGAAGAAGAAGTATATATTGAGCAGCCAGATGGGTTCATTCTTGGGAATGATCCAAACCTTGTATGCAGATTGAAAAAGGCACTCTATGGGCTCAAACAAGCTCCAAGGGCTTGGTACTATCGGTTGGACAAATATCTTCACAAACAAGGCTTTTCAAAAGGATCAGCAGATAGCAATCTCTATATAAAAGTTGAAAATAACAAATTGCTAATTCTTGTTGTTTATGTAGATGATATTATTTTTGGCAGCAATGAAGAGACTATGAGTCAAAACTTTGCCTTGGTTATGCAGAAAGAATTCGAAATGTCACTTCTTGGAGAATTGACATATTTTCTTGGATTGCAAATCCAACAAAATGAAGGAGGTATCTTCTTGTCTCAAACCAAATACCTCAAGCAGATCTTGAAGAAGTATGGCATGGAAGAGTCAAAGCCAGTATGTACACCCATGGTTACAGGATGCAGCCTCAGTGCAAATGATGAATCAGCAGCAGTCCACCAACCCACTTATAGATCCATGATTGGGAGTTTGCTTTATTTGACAGGTACTCGACCAGATATTACACATGCAGTAGGAATGGTTGGAAGATTTCAAGCCAACCCAAAGGAAACTCATCTTCAGGCAGTCAAAAGAATCTTCAAATATCTTCAAGGGACCCAAAACTATGGCTTATGGTATCCTAGAAATACAGATCTCACTCTTCATGCTTACACAGATGCAGATTGGGCTGGAAGTGTGGATGATAGGAAAAGCACAAGTGGAGGTGCTTTCTTCATGGGTTCCAGATTAGTATCTTGGTT
Source organism: Pinus tabuliformis (assembly GCA_031772625.1). Taxonomy (NCBI): domain Eukaryota; kingdom Viridiplantae; phylum Streptophyta; class Pinopsida; order Pinales; family Pinaceae; genus Pinus; species Pinus tabuliformis. Next base: position 576,373,274 of record CM062804.1, on the reverse strand, counting down.
CAGCAAGAAACAAAGTTCGATTGCCTTATCTACAGCTGAAGCAGAATATGTGGCTGCAGCATCTTGTTGCACACAACTTCTTTGGATGATGCAGACCTTGCAGGACTTTCAAATCACTTGCACTCCACCTGTCTCTATCTTATGTGATAATACAAGTGCAATCAGCATTTCAAAGAATCCAGTCATGCACTCAAAGACCAAGCACATACCAATCAAGTACCATTTTCTTCGGGAACAAGTGCTTGAGCAGAAGGTCAAGTTGGAGTATGTTCCTTCTAAGGAGCAAGTTGCCGATATTCTCACAAAGCCACTGCCCAGGGAAACTTTTGAATATCTCAGACAAAAGCTGGGAGTAGTTGATGCTTCATCCTGTTGTTGAAATTTGTTTGTTCTACAAAAAGTTGGTATACGCAGGTTACGGAAGGGATATGCACGTATATACGCGGATTCATGCTGGGTAAGTCGTGTATATACTGGACGCTTGTTTCAGTAAGAATATCCGCGTACATACGCTGTTTTATACAGGATAAATCGCGTATATGAAGTTCTGAACAGCAAGGGAAAAACTCTGAAGTTCTGAACAGCAATGGGAATGTCAGAATTCTTCAAGCACAATTTCAGGGAGTGCAACAGGCACAGGTTCAGGGGGAGCAGCTTAAAAGTCTCATAAAGCATTGTTGGCATTCAGATGTTTTGGTTTCAGGAGAAGGAGCTCAGAAAGAAATTCTGGTTGCTGATCTAACAAGATGTTTATCAGATACTGCTGGTGCCTTTCCTAAGTCTTGGTCTAGATCTGTTGTCTCTATGTCATGTATCTCTCTTGTCATATCTCTTTTATGGTGTCAAGGTCATGTAACGGCCTATGTTGGTTTCCCCACTATGCCTGGGATGAATGCTGTAATATAATTGGTTGTTTCTGATATGTTATGGATGTATGTATTGAGTCCTTTGGTGATAGGAAGGTCCCTTATGGTGTATAAGTCTTGGTTCTTGTTGAAGAACATCTTTTGCATATCTGGCCTACTGTCAGGGGGAGCACGAGTCAGCACAGCCAAGCAGAGGTATCAGCATGTCCTCAGGGGGAGCACAGCCCTTTGCCCTTGATGTCAAAGGGGGAGAGTGACTTGGTGTGGTGGTTGCCATCAAGTCCAAAGGGGGAGATTGTTGGCATTATGATTCAAGTGTTGTCCTTGATGGCAACTCACTCAGAGGATGGTACAGGTGCTCAGAGGTTGGTACAGGTGATGGCAACTTAATCAGAAGACAGATCTCAGTACAGCATGCCAAGGAAGCTCATACACGCCATTTCGTTAAGCCCAAGTCGCGTGTACACGCTAGTTCGATTCAGAAAAAGCGCGTGTATGTGGAAAGGTTCCTTTGGTTCATGGTGGTTAGTCCTTGGAAGTTGTGCCTATGATTTCGGACCATTATGTCTCGGCGGGCGTGTCGATCCCTAGTTTTAAAGTTGATGGTATTGTGTTACTATGGTTTTGGCTCTTGGTATTGAGAAAGGCCTAAGGCTATATAAGGAGAAGAAGATCATTAGGCAAGATTATCTTTCGACAAGGCTTGAATATCTAAGAGAGAAAGAGATCTGATATGCAGGTTCTGAGTTGCTTGATCTAAGCCAAGGAGAGATCACATCGGTTGATGGAAGACTAGATCTAAGGATAGATCGGGATCTAATGGTTTGAAATGCACTATCATGATATGGTTGATTATGCATATTTCTAGATCTGCATATTGTCGCAATGTTACGTTCTGGGTCTAACTAATGTTTGGTACAGCTGCAAATTGAGAAAGTTTATTTTTAGATCTGTACGCAGGTTGGATTCGGTAAAAGCGCGTGTATACGCGGGTTTTGCTCATTGAAGTAGCGTATATCTTTTGAAGCTTGATTTTGGGTTTACAGTGGGGTCTGACTGTTATTGCAGAGTTCTGTAGTCTGCTCTGTGTTCTGGTAACTGGTGCTTGACAGGGTTCAGTGGATCAGTGATTCAAAGTTTGGTTGTTTTATGCTTCAATGATCTGTTGTGGAAATTGAATGAATTGTGGTCTTCAGATTGTAATGTTGTGCTTCAGGAATATCCAAGTCTGAAAATGTATGAAAGGTGATACCTGAAAGAAGGAAGATTGTAGGTCAGCACCTACGTACTAGTATCTTGGCTAGTACAAGAGCAAAGGGGGTTGGAGCTCCCTTCCAAGGAAGTTTGGAGAACGAGAGAAGGTTGTAGCCTTCTGCAGGTTGTAGCCTGCGTACTGGTATAAGGCTGCACCAGTACAAAAGATTGTAAACTGAAGTTTCATATTAAAGAAAGATAGAGACAACTTGCAGCAGGTGGTTTTCACCCACATTGGGTTTCCACCTTATATCTTGGTGTTCATATGTGTGGCTTTTTATCTGTTCTGTTATACTGCACATGTTTACTGTTAATGTGGTGAATAATGTCCTGATGCACTTAATTGAAGAATAAGCTAACTAAATTGTGAGTTTTCTTCTTATACGTTGTTTTACTTCGTCACAGTAGCTTGTACACGCTGGTTCACTTAACTGAAGTAGCGTATATGTTTCTGAGCATTTAAAAAGTTTGATTAATCTGATAATACTGATTCACCCCCCCCTCTCAGTATTATTTCCAACAGGAACCCAACTAGGAAAAACCTTTGTTTACTTGTATTAAAACAACTGAGCTATTTGATCTATTACATAGAATTTTCTTCAAGCCTAAAGCTCCCTGCAATATTGATCCACTCTCTACATAAGGCTTGCCCAACACTTAGGCAAATAAACCCTGCTAGGAGCTCCTATTTCCTAGCTCAAAGCTGCCCCTAAAAATAGGAATTTCTCCTATTTCCCTGGACAATTCCCAAGAGAAATGCTCTGCCTTCATCCTCAAGCCTTGCACACAAAAACCTATGTACAGTAAATAAATACATATGTGCCTTCATTCAATCTCAATATGCAATTCAAATTTCATGACCTAGTAGGGCTAATTTTAGCAGTTGCAACTAGTTAACTGAGAGTAAGTTCAGTTAACACAAAGTCAACAACTCAACTAAACTCATGTCTATCTCCATTCTATAACTAGAGATTAGTTAAGTGACAAACACTAGAATTAACTACACTAGATAACTAAATTTAGCCATTGACTAGTCCACAACTCACTGAAAGCCATCTAACTTAAATTAACTAACAATGCCTCATTGATAGGCCACATTACACATATTAATTGAAAACTAGCTCAAGTAACTATGAGATTGAATTTGAATTAGAATCTTTGACTAAAGCGCAAATTAAGGAAGCCAATCCTTGCTACATTTTCAACACATCTGGTCTTATTAAACCAATTTATGGCCAACCGACTTCCAAGTTTCATCATTTTCCATATTGCTACTCATTAGGCACATAATAGCCATAATTGACAAGTACAACAATTATTCCTAACCAATAACATTATTGTTCGACTCGCCCACATTCAAATCAAACATAACCCTCCCTCATTTAGGCATGTTAAAGAACATTGGGTGAACAGTAATTAGTCACATATGTATTGAACATCCCTGCACCATCCCCCACTTAACATCCAACCTTACAGCTAAATGACTACAAAAATACAAAGGTCAAAGTTGATTGGCCATAATGTGGTTAGTCTTTTTCCCATTATGAGGTTCAATAAGAGGACATCTCATATAGTTATCAATATAATTAATACATGGCAAGTCACTTATCTCTTCCCCTTGAGAACATAAGGGATTTTAACTTTCATTTTGGACTTTGATTTTATGGTTTATATAATATTTTATAACATGGTGATAGACAATTAAATTATTTCTTGAGTTGGTTTTTTGGAAAATTTTACTCTCAAAAGCCAAGCATTTAAAAGGTTGTGCGACTTAGGTATTGGTTCATTTGGGTTGGTTTTATTTACAGAGATTTTAATTTTTATTTTAGATTTTGATTTCATGGTTTATATAATATTTTATTACATAACTAATATTCAAACTAAGAAGAGAGTGCTTCTCTTCCTCTTGTTGTTGTATCATGTTTGTTGGATTTCTTGTTTGGACTTTTTGCAGCATAATTTCCAAACTCATGACAATGAAAATACTTTATCATACTAAGATCCTTATTTTCCTTGCCTCCATTATGGCTAGACTCAATTTTTCCTTGGGCCTCATTGCCTTTGGATTTATTCCCTTTTCCAACTAAAGAAATTTCTCCTCATCTTCTATCCCATATGAGACTCCACCTTGTGTTCCTCCCTATCTCTCCCTACACAAGATCTTACCACAATCACTCCCAATCAAGGAGCTTATCTTTCCCATTCATTGCATCCTAGAAACAATGCCAATATTTGTGAAGCCCAAGAATAGCAAGGCTCACAAGATATGCTGGTGGTACTTTCTCTCCAACACCTCCAAGTTCATCCCTCACTTGAGCAAACCTAGATAGATATGTAACAATGGGCTCATTCTTTCCCATTCAGATGTTCCTCAATTTTTCCTTCAAAATAAGTTTCCTAACATCATTATTACTTTCAAATAGATCAGTAAGGGCCTTCTACATCTGGAATGTTGTATCCTTCCCATGCAAATTTGGAGCAATATGGTCTCTATCTCCTTCTAGTATCATCCTCCTAGCTTTGGCAGTGTCCTTCCTCCATTCAATTAGTTATTGTGCATATGATGCATGGGGTTTAGGAATATCAGGGATTTTAACTTTCATTTTGGACTTTGATTTTATGGTTTATATAATATTTTATAGCATGGTGATAGTCAATTAGATTATTTCTTGAGCTGGTTTTTGGGCAAGTCTTACTCTCAAAAGCCAAGCATTTAAAAGGATGTGCGACTTAGTTATTAGCTCTTTTGGGTTGGTTTTATTTACAGAGATTTTAATTTTGATTTTAGATTTTGATTTCATGGTTTATATAATATTTTATTATATAACTAATATTCAAACCGAGAAGAGAGTGCTTCTCCTCCTCCTGTAGTTGTATCATGCTTGTTGGATTGCTTATTTGGACTTTTTGTAGCATAATTTCCAAACTCGTGACAAAGAAAATACTTGATCATACTAAGATCCTTATTTTCCTTGCCTCCATTATGGCTAGAATCAGTTTTTCCTTGGGCCTCATTGCCCTTGGATTTATGCCCTTTTCCAACTAAAGCAAATTTCTCCTCATCTTCTATCCCATATGAGACTCCAACTTGTGTTCCTCCCTATCTCTCCCTGCACAAGATCTTACCACAATCACTCCCAATCAAGGAGCTTATCTTTCCCATTCATTGCATCCTAGAAACAATGCCAATATTTGTGAAGCCCAAGAATAGCAAGGCTCACAAGATATGCTGGTGGAACTTTCTCTCCAACACCTCCAAGTTCATCCCTAACTTGAGCAAACCTAGATAGATATGTAACAATGGGCTCATTCTTTCCCATTCATATGTTCCTCAATTTGTCCTTCAAAGTGAGTTTCCTAGCATCATTACTACTTCCGAATAGATCAGTAAGGGCCTTCCACATTTGGAATGTTGTATCCTTCCCATGAAAATTTGGAGCAATATGGTCTCTATCTCCTTCTAGGATCATCCTCCTAGCTTTAGCAGTTCCTTCCTCTATTGAGTTAGTTGTTGCGCATATGATGCATGGGGTTTAAGAATATCAGGGATTTTAACTTTCATTTTGGGCTTTGATTTTATGGTTTATATAATATTCTATAACATGGTGATAGTCAATTAAATTATTACTTGAGCTGGCTTTTGGGCAAGTTTTACTCTCAAAAGCCAAGCATTTAAAAGGCTGTGCAACTTAGTTATTAGTTCTTTTGGGTTGGTTTTATTCACAGAGATTTTAATTTTGATTTTATATTTTGATTTCATGGTTTATATAATATCTTATTACATAACTAATATTCAAACTGAGAAGAGAGTGCTTCTCCTCCTCCTATAGTTGTATCATGCTTGTTGGATTTCTTGTTTGGACTTTTTGTAGCATAATTTCCAAACTCGTGACAATGAAAATACTTGATCATACTAAGATCCTTATTTTCCTTGCCTCCATTATGGATAGACTCAATTTTTCCTTGGGCCTCATTTCCCTTGCATTTATTCCCTTTTCCAACTAAAGCAAATTTCTCCTCATCTTCTATCCCATATGAGACGCCACCTTGTGTTCCTCCCTATCTCTCCCTGCACAAGATCTTACCACAATCACTCCCAATCAAGGAGCTTATCTTTCCCATTCATTGCATCCTAGAAACTATGCCAATATAAGCCCAAGAAGAGCAAGGCTCACAAGATATTCTGGTGGAACTGTCTCTCCAACACCTCAAAGTTCATCCCTCACTTGAGCAAACCTAGATAGATATGTAACAATGGGCTCATTCTTTCCCATTCAGATGTTCCTCAATTTGTCCTTCAAAGTAAGTTTCCTGGCATCATTATTGCTTTCAAATAGATCAGTAAGGGCCTTCCACATCTAGAATGTTGTATCCTTCCCATGCAAATTTCGAGCAATATGGTCTCTATCTCCTTCTAGGATCATCCTCCTAGCTTTGGCAGTGTCCTTCCTCCATTGAGTTAGTTGTTGCGCATATGATGCATGGGGTTTAGGAATATCAGGGATTTTAACTTTCATTTTGGACTTTGATTTTATGGTTTATATAATATTTTATAACATGGTGATAGTCAATTAAATTATTTCTTGAGTTGGTTTTTGGGAAAGTTTTACTCTCAAAAGCCAAGCATTTAAAAGGTTGTGCAACTTAGGTATTAGTTCTTTTGGGTTGGTTTTATTTACAAAGATTTTAATTTTGATTTTAGATTTTGATTTCATGGTTTATATAATATTTTATTACATAACTAATATTCAAACTGGGAAGAGAGTGCTTCTCCTCCTCCTGTAGTTGTATTATGCTTGTTGGATTTCTTGTTTGGACTTTTTGTAGCATAATTTCCAAACTTGTGACAATGAAAATACTTGATCATACTAAGATCCTTATTTTCCTTGCCTCCATTATGGCTAGACTTAGTTTTTCCTTGGGCCTCGTTGCCCTTGAATTTATTCCCTTTTCCAACTAAAGCAAATTTCTCCTCATCTTCTATCCCTTATATGAGACTCCACCTTGTGTTCCTCCCTATCTCTCCCTACACAAGATCTTACCACAATCACTCCCAATCAAGGAGCTTATCTTTCTCATTCATTGCATCCTAGAAACTATGCCAATATTTGTGAAGCCCAAGAAGAGAAAGGCTCACAAGATACACTGGTGGAACTGTCTCTCCAACACCTCCAAGTTCATCCATCACTTGAGCAAACTTATATAGATATGCAACATGTTAGTGGCAGTCTTTGCATCCTTCCTCCAGTGACCAAACATGCTCTTACAAAGTGATTTTAAGGTGTCAAGGTCAAATTTTGTCATTTCAGTGAGTCTTCAAACAAAATTTGGTCACTAGGCATTAGGTCTAGGGTTTGCTTTTACTCCTTTCAAAGTTTTCCAAATGTCAGTCCATACCATCATTCAGAGGATTTTCATCATCACATCAAGTTCCACTGGGTCATTTTACACCTTGTTCATGCTTCAGTTGTGCCTAGGTAAAGTTCATTTCCCTCTCCTAGGGTTTTGAAGCTAATTTATCTTGGATGGTCAAATCACTGGAAAAACTTGTATCCTGATGTTCATACACCTTCCCCTATCCTTAAAGTACCTTATCAAACAATTCCCATCACTCAGATCCCCCAAATTCCTCATTTTTGCACAAACCCTAGTTCCTTGCTACAACTTGGCAATTTTCTAGGCTAGGCCTGTGTTTTTCCGTTTTGGACCCCTTCCCCTCACTCAATTTCTAATATTCCACTTCCCCTACTTCCTAACATCCCTCCCTACTTCCAAAAATTTTCTCAAGAATTTAGAAGCCCCTTATCCCCTTCATTTCGCTTCATTTCGACAAATCCCTTGTTCCACACATCGGGGTTGGTTTTGCTCAAATGATGTTTCTGAGCACGAAAAGATGAATTTTGGAAAAATGAGAGAGTTTTTTGTCCAAAATAGGCCAAGGAAGACAAACGTTGTTTACTTTTTACACAGGTGTCATGGTTTAGGAGAAATGTCAAAAATACAGTTGCCTCGGGAGTATTGATGCACCTCTGAAGTGAGCTTGGGAAAATCAAATTTTCTCCTAGATTAGTTGGCCAAATGATTTGGTGGATGAGTCAAAGGATAACTAGACACAAAGAGCTTTCCAATGAGCTATCATGAGCTCAATTTGGAGTTGAGGAACACCTTCAAAAGTTGACTGCAACAGCACCCTGCCTCGAGGCAGCCTCATTTGGCACATTTTTACCAGTCTTGCGAGATTTGATCTTTGATAGGGCAAATGAACTCCAAATTGAAAAATTCCAGTTGGGTTGGAAATTAGACTCAAATACCTTTCCAACAAGCTTTCCCACGCCCAATTTGGACACTAATAAGGCCTCCAAAAGTATCTTGTAAAAAGTGCTACGCATAGGGAAGGCGCGGCACATTGGGCAGCAATTTCCAGTGTAAATTTACACTGGTGTGGCGCATAGGGAAGGCACGGCACATTGGGCTAAAAAGCCTGAAATTCAGTGAAATCTTCCTCCAAACTGCAAATTATTCATTCCACAAGTACTTAGAGCCTCCATTTTTGTGTTTCATCCAAGTTTGTGCTACCCTTTAAATTCATTCATCCCCTATCCAAAGTTCCCTTTCCCAAATTTCCTAATGTCACCAAACCCTAACCCTACGAAAACTCTCCTAACCCTATACATAAAACCCCTCAAACCCTCCTACATTTCCCTAACAAAATTTGTCCCAACATTCCCAAATTTCCCACTAGTTTTCCCCTCTCATAACAGTCCCTTGTTTCACTGTTTTCCCCTTGGTGACAGAGATCAAGCACATCATAAAAACAATATACCACAGTTTGACACCTCAGCACCTGCTTCTTCAAGCCAATTTGTTTATCAGCAGTTATGGCATCCGATCATTCTATTATGGATTTGAGATCCAAAGTGACTCACCCATGGAGGAACATGCACCCAGGAGGCCTCATAGAGGTGGAAAAACATCCATGAAGACCAGCAAGTTGCCCAAAGAAGCCTAAATGAGATGACACCCATTCGGCAGGAGATAGAGGTTGATCGAGAATCTTGGCTCGAGAAAGTCAACATCCACTTAGAGAGACCGCTGGACAAGGCCGATAAAGACAAAGCACTGCTGAGACACATGGCCTGTTACACTAAAAAATGTCACCATGGCTATTTACAGTTAGTATGGCTCTATCAACAGTCATGCTATCCTCTTAGGCAAGTCTTATGCCTCTGCTCTCCATGTCAAACTCCAAAAAGAGAGAAAGTCTTTATAAATGTATTTATCTCTGGGTACGCAGGTTCTCTCAACCTTACCTGCGGGTACGCACCAAATGTTCACAAAAGCTGCGTACTTGTACGCTCTGTATGTAAAGGGGCAGGTGCGTCCCCTTGTAAAGGTCAAAATGCGCAAGTTTCATCTTTAAAAAGTTACTTGTGGTCATTTCTAGAGCATTCTAGAAGGTCGTTCGACATGTATTGAGCGCCTCCAGATGGTTCATGTACCCCTACCAAAGAGGAACTTATCCCATCAATGAGGGAGCTATCCCATCCAAAGAGGGGATTATCCCATTGATGGTGGACCTGAATAACTTCCTCTAGACCACTATAAATACAGGCATTGGGCCAGAAGGAGGAGAGGTTGGAAGCTATACATTTCTAAGGGTAGATGCTGCTGGAATTAGGACTCCCATTTAGAAGCTTGTGAGGAGAGATTGCCATCTTTGCTTGTTCTATTTGGAAGTGGGTGAGCTTTGTCAAAGTAAAGGAGAACTCTTGATGGACCCTGGGAGGGACTTGCACAACACCAAGGCTCAGGTTGTAATTGTTCCTTTTGTTTCCTATTAATGCAAATGAGTCCATTCTTCTCAATAACTTGTTATTTATGAGTTGTTTCATGTACTCCTTGGTCTATGTGTTAAATATGTTTTATTCTATGAGATTATCAAGTGCTATTTAATTGTTTGATTGTTAGTGGATGCAGGTTTCAAAGTGAAGGAGGAGCTCATCCGGATCAGCGGAGCTGGACTGCTACAACAGCATTGGATTACAGGTAGGATCTAAACACTTGATTTCTTATATAGTAAATGCATGTTTAGAGAAGGATTGCTCTTGTTTGTCTTGTTTGTCACTAGAGAGTCTTAGGCTCCTAGGGAGGTTGGTTGTGTCCGCACTATCGACTCTTTCCGCTTGACAAATTGGCGACTCCACTGGGGACTCCATTGATGTGAAAGTCTTTTCCTTTGTATGCAACTTTGATCTGAGAAAAGTCATTTATTTTCTGGTTTTTGGCTCTGTGACTTTGTTTTTGGGTGGTTTAGCTTAGGGTTAGATTCAATTTAGTTTTTCTTGGTTTTTTCAGTAGGACGCACCCTCTGAGTATTGCACAGTGCGTACTTGTACGCACTGTTGCTGTGTGCACAGAGCGGTCCCGCACCTGGCTTAACAGGCTGCCTGCGTCCCTGCTAAAAATTAATAAATTTCCATTTTTTGCATTTTTTCTCTTAGATTTTGCTTTTTCTTAGTTTTTACTGCCCAGATCCATTAGTCTCTTGTCAAAGATCTTCACCTGAACTTGTTTCGATAGCATTGAGTGTTTTAGTGGATTTCATAGAAGTTTAAGCCCTAGGGTTTGATTTTTAAGTAGGTCTTGTAGTGACTTTGGCGGTAGAAGTTGTCAAGCCTTAGATCTCTCTGGTTTTGTCAGCATTCTTAGAAGTCAGACCTGTCATAAAGTCTACCTGTGAGAGCAACTTCCCTTTGAGTTGTCTCTTTGGCAAATTTCGAAGTACTTGTTGATTAAGTATTGAATTCCATTTTACAAAAAGAACAAAAAGATTTGAATATTGTTTTGATTGGTCTTTTGATTCTGCATTAGCTGGTCCTTGACTTGATTGTGGTCAAGTAAAACAACCTAGAATCATCTTTGTAGGCTTTTGCCTCGTTAGGTTTGCTTAGAGTAAATTTCTTTTTGATTTGCTTGTGAGTCAAGTTTTCATAGATTTTATAGCTTTTGAGATTGATTTTCGTTAAAATAGATTTATATGCTTTATTAAATAAGAGAAAATACAAAAAAATCTCCTTTGAAAAGTTTTGTTTCAAGTAGCTTTGAAGAGTTTTGAAAGAAAAAGAGTTTTTCGTGCACGTAAGGAGTGGTCATGTTTGTATGCTTGAAAAGATAAAGAGAATTGTTTCTTTGATTGTCTTTACTAAGAAAGTTGTTTTCTATAAAATTTGCATTTCTCAACTCTCTTAGTTAGGAATTTCATTGAAAGAGAAAAGTAGCGTAAATCATCTTAGGTGCATCTTTGTAGTGGTTTGAGTCGAGTCTACACACCATTGGTTTCACTTCCGCTACCTTTTGTCTTTAAGAAAAACCATAAAATTAACGCTTAAAGTAAAATCAACGTAGTAACTTTTATTTACTAGGGCTCTGAAACACCAATTTAGATCAGGCTAGTGTCTTGGAGTAGGAGAGTAATTAACTCTCCAAGACAACAAAACCAAACAAGTAGCTTATCTTGTGATAGAATAAATCCAATTGTCTCATTTGTACTCTGGGAAAGCTCCTCTTAAAGGAGAAGCACGAGCTCGTGTCCGAACCAGTGAGGGGATCAATCCCCCCTCGTTGGGAACGATGCCAGACACGCACGTATTACAAACGGTAAACCTCGGATTAACCATTGTCGAGGAGCCAGGGGTCACTTGTCGGTAAACCTTGGATTATTGTCAAGGAACCGGCAAGGGGATTGAGCTTGATACTCTGCCCTTGCGTGCTGTCGGAGTGTAGACTGTTCCCCCAGGTGCATTTGTTGCGGTTGGTAACCTTAGTGACCATTATCTTTAGGATTCTACCGAGGTGACGGTGGAGGGAAGATCCCACTGTACCTGGAGCAGACGTCGGCTAGACTCACTTGGATTTTCCGGGGGGTTCACTTCACTCGAGACGGTTAAAGTGGAGGAACTTGTGCCGGTCTATTCATTAAGCAGGTTGTCGGGGTAACTGTTCCACCCGCCACTTCTGTACTGAATCCGGCGATGTTGGGTTTCATCTCCAACTAGCGTTTTCGGTCTGGAAGGCTACTGTTTGTGCTTGGTTTGACGCCCTAGATTTTTTAGGCGTGTGATTCAAATTTGTTTGGTTCTTTAGAGACTTTAGGTGGTTTGATTTGAGATTTTACTTTGTTTTCGTGTGTAGTAGTTAAAAGTTTTTAACTGTGGCGGAATTACCGAGACAGTCCCGTAGACTTCGGGGCCAGTCTCCTGAAGTTGTTACTGTGGCCGAATTGTTGAGAAGATCCCGTAGACTTAGGGGTGAACCTCCTCGAGACGACCCCAGTAATCTAGAAGGTTTGAAGGTCCTTGTAACTCCTCCTAGTGGCAGTAGAGTAGGTTCACCTGAAGAAGGAGAATCTTCCTTGGTAGTCCATCCAGATTACCAAAGTCTAGAGACAGGTTATAATCCCGAAGCTGTTACAGTTTCTGAGCTTGTTGGTAGTTTTTCGTCTGCTAGTGATACAGGCGAAGAACCTGAAATATCTGAACCTGTTACTCCGACTTCTAGTGTTCCAGATTCACCAAGAGTAGAACGAGTTATCACCGAAAATCTTCCTACTGGTCTGATTGCTATCGAAGAACTTGCTCCAGAGGAAGAAATAGGCGTCTCTAACCTTGAAGATCAACTTACTATAGAGCTCAGGGAGCGTGAATCTATCTTTTACAGTCCTCCTAGAAGTACTACTTGGTACCTTTCGTTAACCAATTATTTAGACAACTCAAGGGTAGGTTTTTCTACACCTCGTACTCCCTTTCCACCTGGAGGTATTTATACTCCTGTAAATATCTCTGGTCAGTCGTCCGTGTTTACTCAAACTCCTGAATCTTTCTTACACGGCGGTCCTTCTGTTCCCACCGGGTATCAATCACTTTCTGGTACCTTTGCGGGGGCATCTCCTCAACCCGTTGATCATGGGTTATTAGCTGGAAACAATGGTAATATACCATTGGGTGTAGGAGACATTTACATGATGTCAGGTTCAGTTCCCGTTTTCCAACCTCAAGGTGGCCAATTACCGCCTGGGGGGCAGCCTCAGTTAACGCCTGGGGGGCAACCTCAAGGTACACAAATCGTGTCTGGGGGGCAACCTCAAGGTCAGTATGTACCTATGGTGCAATACATGCCTCAAGGTCAACCCCAGCCTCAATATGTACCCCAGGGTCAACCTCAGTATCAATATTTACCTCAAGGGTATCAACCTCAAGGGTATCAACCCCAAGGGTATCAACCCCAAGGGTATCAACCTCAAGGGTATCAACCTCAAGGTCAAGGTCAACCCCAGTATCCGTATTTACCTCAAGGTTATCAACCTCAAGGTCAATACTCGAGTCAAGGTTATCAACCACCTCAAGGTCAGTCATATGTTCAAGGTATGGGAACTGCACCTTACAATTATCAATCCTATCCTCAATCCGGTTATGGATCTCAGTATCCTCAACCTGTTACGGGTCAATACCCCGGAATGTTAGTGTGGGATCCATCACAGGGTCAACAGGTGTTGCAGCCAAGTATACAGTTGGTACCTCAAGCTGGACAACCCGTAGTTTCTGGTCCACCCCAGCAACCGCAACCTGTCCAGTCAAATGTTCAAACTTCTGTAACTTCGGTAGTTACTCAGCCGCCAATTGCACCTAGTACTCCATCTCAAACGGCTGCTGCAACTACCGCTACATCTACCGCACTTACTTCTGGAGTATCGACAGCTCCGGTTTCTACTGTCTCTGTAACCACTCCTCAGACATCTTTACCGTTGTCTGGATCTACGATTCAAACCACGGTCCAGATGCCTACAGGTCAACCTGGTATAAGTACGGTTGTCACTACTCAACCTCAATTTGTTCAACAACCGTACCAGGGACAGTACCAACATGGGCAAGCTGTCCAACAGCCGGTTTACCAGTATCAACCGTATCCTGGGTACACTTATCAACAACCTCAACAACCCCAGTACGGTCCGGTTAATCCTGGTTTTCCAGGAGGATATAATATCCCTAATGCGACTCTTGTTCCTAGTTATCCTGGATATCCTCCTCCTGGGACTGGTCTTGTGACCCAGAGTTTTAGAGATCCTAACCGGCAGTTACCGTTTATTGCAACTTTGGATTTACCAGACTTGACGCGCCTAACGAACGATCCAATTCAATATCTTCCGTTCTGGCCGCCAATGCCAAATAAGTTGCCCAGTGATATACCCAAGTTCGAAGGTAAGTCTGGAGAGGATCCGTCCAATCATGTGATGACTTACCACCTCTGGTGTGCTTCAAATTCTATCTCGGATGATTCGATCCGCTTACGTCTTTTCCAGCGTACACTCATTGGTCTCGCGGCCAAGTGGTACATTGAGTTACCACGGGCCTCTTTTTACAATTTCAGCCAGTTAGCTACCTCGTTCTTAACTCACTTTCAGTTGCCGGTTAGATACGATAACGGCACGGAGCTATTAACTTCACTAAAACAATCAACGTCCACGTATATTTCTGATCACATTCATGAGTGGAGACGTCGAAGAAGGTTAGTGAAAGTTTTTATCCCGACCAAATCTTAGCTGAATGGTTTGTTAAATCATTATTACCGAAGATTACTGAAGATGTAGCTAAGGCCGGAGTAGTTACTGAGGAGCAAGTCATTGCTCAGGCACAATACCTTGACTTAGTTTATACTCAGTCGGGTACGTTACACGAGAAGATTCCAGATCTTCCAAAATCGAATCAAATCGCTGCTGCTCCTTCAGGATCTCATGCCGCTGATGGTATGATTGGTATCGTGAATACAAAGAGTAAGAAGAAGTCTTCCAAGGCTTCAACTACTCCTATAATCACTTTGCCCGATTCCCCGACAGGAGAGTCTTCTCCTGAACTTTCCGCCGATATTCACGCTGTAGAGTCATCTACGGCCAAATCAAAAAACGGTGGAAAGAAGAAAGGAAAGAAGAAGGCTAAAGCAGACAAGGCTCCAAAGGAGAAAACAGAAAAGTCGGAAACCAATGACGAAAAGCGCAAACCTCGATATCCTTGTCTTATTTGTGAAGAGGATCATTTTACAAGAGATTGCCCTCATCGGGCCGAGGTTGTGAAAATAGTCAAAGGTTCTCCCACTCCTGCTGTGTTAAAAGATCCATTTCCAAAGCAGGAAAGTAAGATGATAGGTTCTTCCTCGACTGCCAGTGAAGAACCCATTTTGATGATGTCTCATGTGAGGATTGCGACTCGATCGCAAGATTATGGTAGTAAGAATCTTGTTGATGGTAAGGAAGCAGAATCTTCTCATTCTATTTCATCAACCTCAGCTCCCGGTTCCGATCCACTACAGATCGAGAAACCTAACCCGGATCTAGTAATCAAACCGCCCGCCAAGGGTGTACTTCGAAGGTCTGCTTTCAATCCACATGCGAGAGCAGCCCAGAATTACAACATTGTTGAGGACTTAGCTGTTTCACCCTCAGCAATGTCGGCTTTAGAAGTGCTGCAATCATGCCCAGCACAACGAAAATTACTTTTGTCGGCTATCGGAGCTGTTGATGTTCAGGACCCGAACCTGATAATCTTCGATCTAGAAAATAGTACACCGCGTCTACCCCATCAAATGGCTTTCCAAATTCCAGTGATAGTCAAAAACAGGCCTATTCATCGGACTGTGATTGATGAGGGAGCTTCTACGTGTATTATGTCGATTCAATGTTGGAGATCGCTTGGTTCTCCTTCGTTGAACCAATCCCCGACCATCCTTAAGGCCTTTGATGGCCGTGGGTTCCGTCCATTTGGTATTCTACAGGAATTGCCTATAGGGGTAGAAGGCAAAACCGTTAGTCTGGATGTGGAAGTGGTTGATGCCCCTCTGGACTACAACCTTCTTTTGGGTCGAAGTTGGTCATATGCTATGACAGCGGTCGTTTCATCGGTCTTCAGAGTAATTAAGTTTCCATATAACGGTAAGATCATGACCATTGATCAGCTGACATACTTTTCATCCGACCCAGCCTCTTCAGAGAGTATCCAGCATGTCGGTAAGACGACAATCCCTTATAGGGACGTTGGCGTAGGTTTAGTTAAAGATTCCGGTTTACTGGGAACTTTTCCTTTCCCTCCAATCAACGCAGACCCTTCATTTGCATCAATTCATATGATTACATCAGAAAACATTATTTATGATGATCCTTGGATTGTCCCATCTGAATCTGAGATAGACTCATTCGGTGATGCTATGCCTTTGAGTCCATATGAAATTGCTTATGAAGCTGTCATGTCTTTTACCGACTCGCGTTCAACCCAAATCGACCAAATGAATGTGGTCAGTGAAGAATCACTTTTCACATCAACCTTAGAACGGATAGTGTTTCCCGAAGTCGTGTCATCTGACGAGCAACTTCGCGAAATCCTAAGTGTAGACGATCTACCATGGGAAGATCTCCATCACAGATCTTCGTTTTTACCTAAGGATGATGCTTTTGAAAATGATTTTTCATCTATCTTTACCGCTGAATATGTCAAAGACGCTCAAAATCCAACGAAACATTCTGATTCAGAGTTGAATTTAGGGAATATTTCTCGCACTATTCCCATTGATATTTCAGTGAAGCCCGGAATTGAGGAAAACATTCATATAGGTGCCTCATGTACAGAAGATGAAATCCAAACTTACAAGGCCCTATTCCAAGAATTCCGCGATGTGTTTGCCTGGTCTTACGAGGAAATGCCGGGAATCGATCCTGCCATTGTTGTTCATGAAATAAAGACCTACCCGGACGCTAAACCCGTCCGGCAACGGTTGCGTCAAATTCACCCTCGGAAAGCGGCTGCAATTAAAGCAGAAGTCGAGAAGTTGTTGAAAGCAGGTTTCATTTATCCAATCCCGTTAACGGATTGGGTATCGAATATTGTTCCGGTCAACAAGAAACAAGGAACAATAAGAATCTGTATCGACTATAGGGATATAAATCGAGCTTGTCCAAAAGACAACTATCCTACGCCTTATATCGATCAAATTATTGATGATTGTGCCGGAAGTGAAATGTTTTCCTTCATGGATGGTTTTTCGGGCTATAATCAAATCAATATTCTACCTGCCGACCAACCAAAAACGGCATTCATTTGTCCATGGGGGACATTTGCTTATTGCAAATTACCTTTTGGGCTTAAGAATGCTGGGGCCACTTTTCAACGGGCAATGTCTTACGCATTTCATGACATCAAGCACATTGTGCAACCGTACCTCGATGATTTGCCTGCTCATTCTTTACATCGAGCTGATCACCTTGTCCACTTACGAGCAATCTTTATGAGGTGTAGGCATTATCGAATTCGGTTGAATCCCCACAAGTGTGTGTTCTGTATAGAGACGGGTCGATTGCTGGGATTTGTTGTTTCAAAAGCCGCATTCGCGTCGATCCCTCGAAGGTCGAAGCTATCATCAAATTGCCTCCTCCTTCGAGTTTGCGCCAACTCCAAAGTTTGCAAGGGAAAGCGAACTTTTTACGCCGATTCATTCCAAATTACGCCGAGGTCACTAAAGGTTTTACACGGTTGTTGAAACAGAACGCTCAATTCTTTTGGGACGAGATTGCCCAACAATCTTTTGATGCACTTAAACACGCGTTGACCCATGCACCGTTGTTGCATCCTCCCAACTACAACCAGGACTACTTCTTATACCTCGCAGCTTCGCATTCCACTATTGGAATGGTGTTAGTTCAAGAAGATGAATTCGGAGCGGAACATGTGATATATTATCTTAGTAGGACATTAAACCCCACTGAGCTAAAATATTCGCATGTGGAGAAATTGGCCCTAGAAACCGTTCAAGTTGTCCAGCGTTTTCGTCACTACATTCTTCTCCGTAAAACTACAGTTATTTCGGATTGCAACCCTATGATTTATATTTTGACAAAACAACTGCTAGGGGGCAAGTACTCTAAATGGATCGTTATCCTGCAAGAGTTCGACTTGGAGTTTGAGAAGTCCAAGTCTAAGAAATCCTTAGTTTTTGCGGAATTGATGTGTGATTTCCCGCGTGCTGACACAGAAACTGTGGCAGAGGAGTCCATTGCAGACGAATCTTTGTTTCTTATCAGTACTTTAGATCCGTGGTACGGGGATATAATCATCTATCTCCAAACCCAAACCTTTCGGCCTGAAGCTTCAAAGGCGGAACGTCGAAAAATTCGGTTTCAATCCCAGCAATACAAGATTATTGGAGATACACTTTATCGCCGGGGGGCAGACTTAGTTTTTCGTGTTGCTTAACTCACGAAGAGGCTGAGAGGGTTTTGAATGATTGTCACTCTGGAGCATGTGGCGGTCATATGTCTGGGTATGCCACAGCTCAGAAGGTGTTGCGCGCTGGCTATTTCTGGCCGTCCATGTTTAAAGATTGTATCATTGCGGTCCGGAAGTGCCACAACTGTCAAGTGTTTGATCGCAAGATGCGCGCACCACCTGCTCCTCTCCATCCTATAATTGCCGTTGGTCCATTCGCCAAATGGGGTATCGATTTTATTACTTGTAACCCTCACTCGGCCGGGGGGCATGCGTATATCATCCTCGCGGTTGATTATTTTACTAAATGGGCCGAGGCGATGCCTACATTCGACGCAAGCGGCAAAACAGCTGCAGTTTTCATATTCAATCATATTATAACTAGGTTTGGTGTCCCACAAGCAATCATCACTGACCATGGGAGCCATTTTCGAAACATCATGATGACTGAGCTTACAAGCCAGCTTGGTTTGCGCCACGATAGCTCTACTCCTTATTATCCGCAAGCCAACGGTTTGGTTGAGTCTATCAACAAAGTTCTGGTTATCATGATCCGACGAACCATTGGTATTCATCGGTCGAATTGGCACAACATGTTATTTTCAGCGCTATGGGCATACCGAACCTCAGTGAAAACTTCAACAGGGTTCACTCCTTTCCAGCTAGTTTATGGCTTGGAAGCTGTGTTACCCATTGAATGCGAAATCCCATCACTTCAAATGGCTGTCGAATTACTTCCAGCCACTTCCGAAGAGGAGAAGCGTTTATTATACTTAGCTAAATTAGATGAGACTCGACGTGACGCTACATTGGCAATCGAGACTCACGCGAAGCGAATGAAAGCTCAGTATGATAGAAATGTAACCCCTCAAAGTTTTTCGGAGGGAGACCTAGTGCTATTATATGATCAAGCTAACGATAAGCTAGGTGCTGGAAAATTCGTTCCTATGTGGCATGGACCCTACATTGTAAAGCGAAAGCTAGCAAAAGGGGCTTATGAGCTGGTAGATTTTGATGGGGACTCTTTGGGTAAACCCAGAAATGGACTTTACCTAAAGAGGTATTATGCTTAAATGGTGGGTATGGAGAATTTTTAGTTAGGTTAGGTTTTCTTTCTAGCTAGTATGTTTGTTAGCTTAGATAGTGTGCTTAGTTTAGAGAGTGTGTTTTTAGTCGTTATTCTGGCTTATCTTGGTTTTACTCTTGATATTGCAGATGTCGACGCCTCTCCAAACATACATTGGATTTGTTGATGGTGCTTGTCGTAGTACACGGAATATCTCTTCCGCAGCTTGGGTTATCTATTCGCCCTCTGACGAGTTAGTTTCTATGCATGGGGTAAGCCTCGGTCAAACAACGAACAACATTGCAGAATACAGTGCAGTGGTTGAATTATTATCTGAATCTATTTCATTTGGAATTCGACGTTTGATAGTGAGGTTAGATTCTGAACTTGTTGTATTACAGCTTAATAGAGTATATGCCATTAGAAATCCTGTGTTATTAAGGTTGTTTTTGAGAGTGCGTCTCTTGGAACGTGAATTTGATTACATTGAATATCAGCATATTCCAAGGTCTTTAAATACATTAGCAGATGCAATTGCTTCTCGAATGTTGGACAGACATTTACGATAATCATGCAAGTAAATTTAAAAAACATTTCATCACATATGTTAAACAAAATGAGCCGGTAATAATGATATATATATATAGATAGGAGTGTGTCAAAAAATATACATCGTCTTCGATCATAGGTTGAAAAACACCTTATGATCGGCAAAATGATAAGTACAAAAAACCAAAAATGTCATATGTGTCTACAAAAGTGACTAGCCAATCACTGGTGGTGCTCTCTATACGAGACCACTGCCCGCGCTACCCTACACAAGAACCTCCTAAAAGGTCCTGGGACTGCGACCACATAGCGCTGAAGTCGAATGGGAATGTCATCTATGGTGTTCTCTGGTATATCCGCCGTCAGACGCTCTAGATCTTGTTCCAGCTCGGCCAAGGTCTCTGCGGCCGCATCCTGTGGGGCTGGTGCTGGTATAGCTGGTGCTCTCCTCTCAAAAGCCCGGAGGTTGGCTGGACGCCGTGGACCTACATCTGCATTTTGAAAATTTGTACTGTCAGTTTGAGGCGATATATATAAAAACAAAAAAAAATATATATATAATTTGAAAACTCGTGAAAAATAAAGTACCTCTGTCGTCCCATTGTTCTCCCTGTGGAAGAACCATGTCCGGATCACCTCGAAAATCTACTCCGGCATACGGAAAGTCCTGGATAGCAAAGACCTGGTCCTCTAACCAGTGAAAATAACCAGCAGGGAATCGAACAACTGCCGCGCCCTCGTCAGGATGTCGGGCCATCACCGTAACCCATCGTATCAGCTTTGGCTCCCGAGGACCCAAGATATCAACAGTGAGATGCTGAGGGATCAGCATCGGAACTCTCTCTAAGGCAAAGCTCACAACTAGAGGCCCATATCCAAAGGTCTTCAGTTGTCCGTTCTTTGCCCTAGTTAGTTGGCCCTTCATATTGGCCGACATAGCATCACACCAGTTGAAAATGGTGCCATGGAAACAGTCAATCGCCATCTGCATTTGGGACCCGGTGGCAATATGTAAAGCGGCTGCGCCGCAAATTCTGGTAACCGTGAAAGCTATAACCATGAGTTCACGCCGAGAGATGTATTTGATTTCTATGCCTTTCGCATGGTGTTGATTGGGTATGCACCAATCTGCCCGGAGACTAGCAAGGGATTGGCCACCCGGCCTAGTCCCGACTAGATTGAGTCGCTCGCCCCTATTCGGCAAGCCAGTGAGAAAGTATATGTCAGAGGGCTCTATCTCGAGCTGGTGCCCTCCGATGTAAAAGCATTGCTCATGAATGTTCCATCTCTCAACCAGCCACTCCAAGAAGCTCACCTGAGCCCTCATGCCAGGTATGGCCCAGTATTTATATAGTTCGCATGCTTTTAGGGCATCAATGGAAGGTTGGTGACCAATTGCGGCTAAATCAACGTCCTCGTGCTCTCTTCCTCTCCAATCCAACATGGTGAGTGCCCTACACACCAAGAAATAAAGATTAGAATTAATTTGGGAAAATTTGAATGGTTATTTTTGGGGTTTGGGGTTTCAAATTCCGCCCTTCGCAGGGGACGCACCCCGCGTTTAGGACACAGAGCGTCGGTACGCAGCTGGCCTGAAGGTGGGCTGCGTACCCCGACCTTTTTCCTGTGTAGGAAAAGGTCGGGGGACGCAGGTCACCCTTAGGGCACCTGCGTACCCCACGGAGCGGTTTTTAAAACCTAAAACCCCCCAAAAACCAAAACTAAAACCTAAAACAAAATTTTAATCGGATGAAATTGAAGAGGAGGATGTTGTGAAATACCTGGAAGAGACGGCGTTCGATTCTGACGGTCGGATTCTCCGCAATGACCACGGGAAGTCTTCTGCCAAAAGCCCTTTTCTCAACCTCAATAGTAAAATGGTAAAAATGACATGGTAAAAAGTCTTTTTATAGGTTTTTTGGACGAATGAATGCTAGGTTTGTTTATTTTTCACCATGGAAGGATATTTTTCAATGTATTTTTGCCTATCTTAAACAGGTATGAGTAATGTGTCGTTTTTGTGCAGGACAAAGGGATTTAGAGGGAAAATTGTCATTTTTCACGAACCAAAATATCAGAGTCATCTTTTAAGCCCTTTTCTGACTCCTAAAATATGAAAAGATTGCCGAGCGTTTCTTTTACACTCGTTAAAACGGAATTAAAAGACGGTCCCCTTATAGCCCTTTTCTGACCGTAAAAACAGGAAAAGGTTGTCGGGTTTTTGTCGTTTCAAACTCGATACTGGAAATAAAACGACGTGTCCTTGATCGCTTTTTACTTTTCAGGTCAGTGGCACTAATTATGAAAGTACTCCTTGGTCGCAAGATCAAGCGGTTCCCCCAGGTATTATTTTATACTTTTTCGGGCTTGAGGGACACAAATTTACGAAAAAGTTCAACTTGGAGTCTTCTTAAGTTTTTCAGACTCTCTAAAATTGAAAAACGCCGAGTTTCTCCTATACTGGACTCGTTAAAAATTTCACAGTAAAGGACCTGTTCAATTACAAACAGGAACGAACCACTCCTTCCTAGGGTTCGAATCAAAACTAGGTTGGACTCATCCGAAGGATGAGCTTATAATCAAGCATATGTTATACTCCTCAAGCTTGTTAAAAATAAAGAGGTACTTGCCAGAAATGGTGGGGGAAAAGAGAGAAGAATGAGCCTATTTGTTATCCTTTGTCTCAGAAGAAACTTTATTACCACTCTTGGACACGACACTTTCCATTCACCTGGGTTGGGAAATCCTTTACCTCACAGTTGATCAAACCACTTTGAAAGCCTTCAGCCGGGTTTCGGGGATTAACTTTGAGTCGTTTATCACCAAACCATCTGTTGTGTCGTTATGTGTTCAAGAGGTCTGCAAGCAAAACTTTCATCTGCAAAATACTTGTCATCCATTTGACCATCCCTGAGTCAGTCCTTACAGCAACATTTCTTCAACTTGAACAATGATTTCGTGTTGTGGGCTTGCCTGCAACAGGTCACTTTCTATCGACATCAGCACATTATCTAGAGAGATGACTTAGAAATCGTCAGTACCTTGAAGTCTGCATGCATCAATGGCAGGTTTCTCGCCTTTGACGTCAGTTTACATCATTGACTTTCGATCAAAGGATTTCGTGAAATGTTCGACATCAACTCATTCATTCACATCTCATGGATTGTACTGGGTACTTTGAGAACCATTGACATTACTGGTGGTCTCTCTCACACTTGTTAACAGTTTACATCATCGGCTGGTAATCAAGTGGTTTCTACCATGCTCGACATCAACTAATTCATTCGCATGGCTAGAATCGTACCAATTCGGGAAGTGGAAATGAAGACCCTGGATCTAGTTTCCATCATCCAGGCTGCGAGGATTTTTTTATTCGTTATCTAAGTAGACTAATCATAAACAGATGGCTGCGCCCATACTGTGTCTACAAAAGTCTATGATTATAATGTACTACAAGATCATTCCTGTATCAGAGTAGTTAGTCTGTTAGTTAAAGTTTTGATCTGAGTATGGGAATGCTTACCTCAGTGATGATATAATCTCATACATGTATTTTGTGTTGAAAATTGTAGGTTTTGACCAGGCTCTCCACGAGATAATCCTTGAAATGATAAAGCGCTTCACCCTTCCTAGATAATACAAAACCCTAATCTATTACAGGCTTCGCACTTTAGGGGGCAATCTGTTACACTAAAAAATGTCACCATGGCTATTTACAGTTAGTATGGCTCTATCAACAGTCATGCTATCCTCTTAGGCAAGTCTTATGCCTCTGCTCTCCATGTCAAACTCCAAAAAGAGAGAAAGTCTTTATAAATGTATTTATCTCTGGGTACGCAGGTTCTCTCAACCTTACCTGCGGGTACGCACCAAATGTTCACAAAAGTTGCGTACTTGTACGCTCTGTATGTAAAGGGGCAGGTGCGTCCCCCTGTAAAGGTCAAAATGCGCAAGTTTCATCTTTAAAAAGTTACTTGTGGTCATTTCTAGAGCATTCTAGAAGGTTGTTCGACGTGTATTGAGCGCCTCCAGATGGTTCATGTACCCCTACCAAAGAGGAACTTATCCCATCAATGAGGGAGCTATCCCATCCAAAGAGGGGATTATCCCATTGATGGTGGACCTGAATAACTTCCTCTAGACCGCTATAAATACAGGCATTGGGCCAGAAGGAGGAGAGGTTGGAAGCTATACATTTCTAAGGGTAGATGCTGCTGGAATTAGGACTCCCATTTAGAAGCTTGTGAGGAGAGATTGCCATCTTTGCTTGTTCTATTTGGAAGTGGGTGAGCTTTGTCAAAGTAAAGGAGAACTCTTGATGGACCCTGGGAGGGACTTGCACAACACCAAGGCTCAGGTTGTAATTGTTCCTTTTGTTTCCTATTAATGCAAATGAGTCCATTCTTCTCAATAACTTGTTATTTATGAGTTGTTTCATGTACTCCTTGGTCTATGTGTTAAATATGTTTTATTCTATGAGATTATCAAGTGCTATTTAATTGTTTGATTGTTAGTGGATGCAGGTTTCAAAGTGAAGGAGGAGCTCATCCGGATCAGCGGAGCTGGACTGCTACAACAGCGTTGGATTACAGGTAGGATCTAAACACTTGATTTCTTATATAGTAAATGCATGTTTAGAGAAGGATTGCTCTTGTTTGTCTTGTTTGTCACTAGAGAGTCTTAGGCTCCTAGGGAGGTTGGTTGTGTCCGAACTATCGACTCTTTCCGCCTGACATGGCCTTCCACTACATGGCACAGAAAAAGGTTTGTAAGGCACGAATAAGGAATTTAAAGGCAAAACTAAGAAGGGCATCAAAAAGGAAAAAGAGGAAAAAAGAGCATGATCAACTTTGGATATTGGGCGAGGCATCCTTGGCCCACCATATCTCTTGATAGAGAAGGTCCAGCCCAAATTTCAAGAAATTTGGAGCAATTTTTGACATTTCGAAATTTTTTGCACTAAAAAACAGGGTTTTCCTCCCTATGCGTCGCTCCACGTGGCATGCGCTTTTGCTAGGGAGCTCTAAATTACAAAAACTTTGCATTTCTAGATTTGGCATGAAAAATCATGGTTGCTGGTGCATGGCCAAGAAATTTGGGCAGGTTTTGAGTCCTCAAGAGGCCAAAAACACTCAAAAAATGACCTCATTGCACCTATTTTGACACACAGGGAGCAGTCTTGGGAGATTTGACATTTGGAGGGGAAAATGGACACCAAATACAGAAATTCCACTTGGGTTGGAAAGTAGACAGGTAGGGCTTTCCAACAAGAACACTTAGGCTCAATTTTGACTTCGGGAAGTGCCTCAAATTCAGCGCCAAAGTGGCGCGACGCATAGAGAATCAGGCGCGGCGCATAGAGGATTTTTGCCTATTTTTCACTGTTCAGCTCAGAAATTCGCCCAGTTTTGACCAATTTTTATTTTTGATGTTACTCTTGATCTACCATGATGTAATTTGATGACCATGATGTAAAATTGGCACATTTTTACTTGTTCTAGAGGATTCATTCAGTAAAAAGTGAAAAATTAAATGAATGAATCAGTTTCTTAGCATATAGGGGTAAGTTGTTTGATTTCCTAGATTTTAGTTCCTTGTTTAGATATGGTTGAAACAGCTCCTAGAATGATGAGCCCAACCCCTAGAGGCATGGGAATGAGTTAGGCTTGTCTATATCATGTAATTTCTCAGTCATTTTCAGGGTTGGATACTTGGGATTGCTTGGCACTCTATTGTACATTTTATTTCTGCAATTTTGGCAAAGGAAAGACCAGGGTTTTGCAGCACTTGTTGGGATCCATGTGGCTCTATGTTTTTATGGTGTTTTTCTCTATGTATTTGTAAGTTCACTGATGTTTATGTGTATCATTTTCCCTTCTCTTGTCTTCTACAATTAAACAAAAGAGTGATTAAGGTAGAATTCATTGGACTAATATGCTCTCCCTGGATATTTTGTTTAATTCTTCATGTTTTCATCTGTTTGAGGAGGACTCTTGAAACCCTCTTGCCCTCCTTAGCTTCTCACCGGTCTGATCCATCCATTCATTCGATCCAAAGCATCAAAACGATTTCCTTCCTTGCCCCAATCAGAACTCTGCAAAAACTAGGCCTCATCCCCAGACCCAAAATTTTCCTGTCCCTTTTTCCAAAAAAACCCCCAAAAAACTCAAAACAAATCCTTGTACTACATATCTAGCCTAAAATTAGTTTGTATTTCAGCCGTCTCAAGCCCCATTTGATTATCTTTCGCTGAGATTGACCTGGAGAGAGCCCTCTCCTGTCCTTGTAGGGCTAGCTACGAGGTTGAGTGTGGTTTGATGTGGACCTGGAACCTTGCCTTTTCAGCCTAAGGCAAATCTAGGCTCTAACACAACAATGGGCTCATTCTTTCCCATTCAGATGTTCCTCAATTTGTCCTTCAAAGTAAGTTTCTTGGCATCATTACTGGGGAACCCAAGTAGGAAAAACCTTTGTTTGCTTGTATTAAAAAAACTGAGTTATTTGATCTATTACATAGAATTTTATTCAAGCCTAAAGCTCCTTCCAATATTGATCCTCTCTCTACATAAGGCTTGCCTAACACTTATGCAAATAAACCATGCTAGGAGCTCCTATTTCCTACTGCAAATTTGCCCCTAAAAATAGGAATTTTTGTTATTTCCCTACACAATTCCCAAGAGAAATGCTCTACCTTGATCCTCAAGCCTTGCACACAAAAACCTGTGTACAATAAATAAATACATATGTGCCTTCATTCAGTCTAAATAGGCAATTCAAATTGCATGACCTAGTAGGGCTAATTTTAGTAGTTGTAACTAGTTAACTGAGAGTAAGTTCAGTTAACACAAAGTCAACAACTCAACTAAACTCATGTCTATCTCCATTATATAAGTAGAGATCAATTAACTATTAGACACTAGAGTTAACTCCACTAGATAGCTAAATTTAGCCATCGACTAGTACACAACTCACTGAAAGCCATCTAACTTAAATTAACTAACAATGCCTCATTGATAGGCCATATTACTCATCTTAACTGACAACTAGCTCAAGTAACTATGATATTGAATTTGAATTGGCATCTTTGACTAAAGCACAAGTTAAAGAAGCCATTCCAACATATCTGGTCTTATTAAACCAATTTATGGCCAACCGACTTCCAAGTTTCATCATTTTCCATATTGCTACTCATTAGGCACATAATAGCCATAATTGACAAGTACAACCATTATTCCTAACCAATAACATTATTGTTCGACTCACCCACATTCAAATCACTAAATGAAATAGTTACCGGATCGACTATGTAAACAATGGCCAAATCACTACACTAATGGGTAAAAGAGAATATATAAGAGAAATGAAATATGCATATATCTCAAATCTTAAAAGGCATGAAAATGCATTAAACATCATTATAGGATGTCCCGTTATGAAGGGATTATGAGTTTTAGAGAACATGACTAAACGAAATAGTTACCATATGAACTATGTAAATAATGGCCAAATCACTATACTATTGAGTTAAAGAGCACATATAAGAGAAATGAAATATGCACATATCTCAAATCTTAAAAGGCATGAAAATGCGTTGAACATTGCTCTAGGATGTGCCTTTAGGAAGGTATATGTACTATTTATACAAAACTAAATACATATATTTTTATTATAATTACACACAAGTATAATGAATAATGTTCCTATTCTTATTTAGATTATTAAATAACTATTGTCATGATTATATATATATAATCATTTTTATGTAATAGATATGTGTATACCCTTTAATATATGAAAATGGGTATCTTTTTCAAGTAAAGAAGATACATGATATGTTAAAGAGATGAGAATGTGGAGTTAGAGTGGGATCATAACAAATTAGTCATGCACATGCTTTATATAGGAATGATATTGATAGAGATTTGGAATATATTAGAACTATATTATATTATTCAAATAGAATATAGTGAATAATTTAAGTCTATGTTATTTAAGTGCAAGTGGTTTGTAACTTATAATAAATTGCATTTTAAGGATAAATGAAGACACACATATCTTTTAATTTATTCAATTAAAGTTGTTTAAGTAAATGATTCATGTGTGTGTATAATTTATTGTGATCAAGCATGCTTTCACCCACAAGTTTTAAACGAGAAAAGATGATTGTTATTCCATGCTTCTGTGGAGGTAACTCAATGTTAATGGACGTCGATGTTTTTTCAGAGTTTCATGCACTATTTACCTATACAATGAATGAGATTGTGAATAATGATCTTATTTGAGAATACATATAACTCTCAAATTCAAAATTGGGCTAGTATTTGTGACTTGTATAAACCTTTTGCCTATTTTTCCATGGTGCGATTTTATATCACACTCAAACAAGTTTTATAAGTTGTGGTAAGTTCTAATTTGACAAGTTTTGTAGGATGTGACCAGATGATTTTTCCAAAAAGGATTAGATCAAAGAGTCAAAGAAGTCATGATTTTTCAATTTTTCAAAGTTGTGATAGGATGAGTTGCTCAAAAAGGGTTAGATCAAAGAGACATTTAATACTTGATAAAATATTTCACAAGTGTTAAGGTTATCTAACTTTAAAGTTCTTCTAAGTCATTTTATCATCCAAAAAGATAAGTCTATTGAGATTCAAATACCTATATTGAGAAGGTGTGGCCACAACATTTTTTCCCTTTCAAGTGACTAAGACAAAATGGTATCATGAAGTTATTTCTTGTTCACAAAATAGATAAATTCATGTTATATAATTCAAATGTAACAAGGAATTAGGTGGAGTCTTATGGGATAAAATGAAAAAAAAGACAATAAGGGATTAAGGCATTCAGAAAACATGATTGGACAAAAACATTACTAGATGGACTATGTAAGCCATGGCCAAATCACTACACCAATAGATAAAAGATCACATATAAGAGAAATGAAATATGCATGTGTCTCAAAGTTTAAAAGGTATCCAAATGCATTAACCATTTCTATAGGATGTGCCTATAGGAAGATATATGTACTATTTATGAAAAATTAAATATATATATAATTTATTACAATTGCATACAAGTATAAGGAATAATGTTCATATTCATATTCAAAATATTAAACAACTATTGTCATATATATATATATATATATATATATAGAGAGAGAGAGAGAGAGAGAGAGAGAGAGAGAGAGAGAATTGCTTAATAATTTGGATATGAGTATGAAATATATATATATATATACACACACACACTCTTCAACGTATGTAAATGGCCATTGTTTTCAGGTGAAGAAGATACATTATATGTGAAAGGGTTGGGATTGTGGAGTTAGAGTGGGATCATAACAAATTAGTCATCCAAATGCTTTATATAAGAATGTCATTGATAGTAAATTGGGATATACTAAAACTATAAAATAAATATTTTAATTAGAATAAGTGAACAATTTAAGTTTATGTGATTCAAGTGGAAGTGGTTTGAACTTTTAATAAATTTCATTCCAAGGACAAATGAAGATGCACATCTCCTTTTATTTTATTCAATTAAAGTTTTTTCTGATTAAAATGATTCATATGTGTGTATAATTTATTGTAATCAAGTATTCTTTTACCCACATCTTTTAAAGGAGAAAAGTTTATTGTTATTCCATGCTTGTCTAGAGGTGAATGAATGTTAATTGACATCAACATTTCCAAAACTTTATGCACATTTACCTAGATAATGAATGAGATTGTGAATAATGACCTTATTTTAAAATGCATATAACTTTTGGATTCACAATTAGGATAATATTTGTGACTTGTATAAATGTTTTGCCTATTTTTCCATGTTGCAATGATATATCACACCGAAACAAGTTTTCTAAGTTGTGGTAAGTCATGATTTAACAAGTTTCCTAAGATGTGACATGATGAATTTGCTTTTAAAGGATTAGATCAAAGAGTCAAAGAAATGATTTTCCAAGTTTTCGACGCTGTGACAAAATGAATTTGTTAAAAAAAGGTTAAATCAAAGAATCAAAGAGACTTTTTTATACTCAAGGTAAGATCCTTCGAGAGTGTCAAGGTTATTTAACTAAGTCATTTAATCAGCTCAAAATATAATTATATTAAGATTCAAAGACCTATGTTGAGAAGGCATGGCCACAACATTTTCCCCGTTCGGGTGGCTGAGACAAAATAGTATCGAGAAGTTATTTCTTGCTCAAGAAATAGATAAATTCATGTTATATAATTCAATGTAATAAGAAACTGGGTCAAGTCTTATGAGGAAAAATGAAAACAGAGACAATAAGAGATTAATAGTTTTAGAAAATATGATTGAACGAAAGCATTACTAAATGGACTATGTAAACAATGGAAAAATCACTACACTAATAGGTAAAAGACCACATATAAGAGAAATGAAATATGCATGCATCTGAAATATTAAAAGGCATGCAAATGCATTAAACATTGCTATAGGATGTGCCTTTAGGAAGGTATATGTACTATTTATACAAAACTAAATACATATATTTTATTACAATTGCATGCAAGTATAATGAAAAATGTTCATATTCATATTCAAATTATGAAACAACTATTGTCATGATGTGATGTTATATATATATCTCTATGTGTGTGTGTGTCTGTGCCCTTAAATGTATGCAAATGACCATAATTTTCAAGTGAAGAAGATACATGATATCTGAAAGAGATGGGATTATGGAGTTAGAGTGTGATCAAAACAAATTAGTCATGCACAAACTTTATATAGGAACGTCATTGATAGTGAATTGGAATACACTAGAACTATATAATAAATTATTCAAATAAAATGTAGTGAATAATATAAGTTTATGCTATTCAAGTGCAAGTGGTTTGAAACTTTTAATAAATTACATTCCAAGGATATATTAAGATACACATCTTCTTTTAATGTATTCAATTAAATTTTTTTCTAAGTAAAATGATTCATATCTCTGTAAAGTTTATTATAATCAATTATTGTTTCACTTACATGTTTTAAAAGAGCAAAGATAATTGTTATTCCATGCTTGTTTAGAGATAAATGAATGTTAATGGACATTGATATTTCCACAACTTCATCTACTATTTACCCAGACAATGAATGATTTTATGAATAACGATTTTATTTGAGAACGCATATAACTTTTGGATTCATAATTGGGCTAATATTTGTGACTTGTATAAATGTTTTGCCCATTTTTCCATGTTGCAGTGAGTTTTTGTTGTTAAAACAAAATGATGATGTGCATGTATATTAATAATGGATATAGTTTGGATTTGTCCATCATAATAGATATTGGTTGCACCTGTATACTTTTCACATATCTTATGATGTAGCAGATTGATTATTAAATTTTTAATTGTTTTGTTTGAATGTGACTTATATAAATGTTTTGCCATTTTTTTCCATGTTACAGTGAGTTATTATTGTTAAAACAAAATGATGATGTGCATGTATATTAATAATAGATGTAGTTTGGATATGTCCATCATAATAAATATTGGTTGCACCTATATACTTTTCACATATGTTACGATGTAGTAGATTTATCGTTAAGCTTTTAATTGTTTAGTTTGGATGAATTACCATTCATTACATTTATTCCATGTTTTATACATATGTTTATGAGCTGAAATTTTAAGTTTGATTAAGTGCTAGAATATGCAATATGGGGATCTTTATGAAATTTATTAATATGTTATTTCATTATGTTTATTATTGATAAATTAATGATAATGTTACAATAAAAAAATCACTATAAAGTAATATTACAAAGTAATATTACTATATAGTGAATTAATATTCTATAAACATAACATAAAGATATTATTGAATATTATATTACAATCATAAAGTAATTATGAAAATATTATAATATTTTTAGAAAATTGATTAATCTAAAATTATGACAACAAATATGAGATATTAATATTAGATTAGCATAATTTTACAACAAGTTATGACTACTATTTGAAAAGTCATAAAAAAATTTGATATTCTTATAGTTGCAATAAATTATAATATTCCAACAAATTAATATCAAATACACATAATATTATGGTCACTTAAGAAAAATTATATTGTAATCCAAAAGTTATTGCACATCATAATAGTTTTCAAATACCAATTTAAATTTTAATGGAATATCTATCTCTAGAATATATTGTTAGTTAGTCCATTGAAAAGAATTATTTTGACCTATATTTCATTATGTTCAAAGAATCAACATGTTTCCACTCATTATTCAACCTTAATATTGACTTATATCAATTATACTTTTGATTCGATTAATGAAAAGTATGTTGACTTATTATTTTGGTAAAAAATTACGTTGTGAATTCAGTGAAAAAATGGTATAGATAAGAAATAGGCCAAAGATGGACTAAATTTTTTACCCAAACTAGTACGCATAGTAAACTAGTTGAAAATGAAATTTTGGGTTCATGTTGTAGTGTTTCCTCATAATACAATTGTTAACAAGGTTTAATAGTCTTTAAGGGCAAGTATTAGGGTTTTGAATGCCCCAATTCCCAATTAGGGTTGAGGCTATGGACCTTCTAGAATCTCTGAAAATATCTCAACTTACAAAATGATAATGAGGGGATGGAATTTTTTTCACAAAATTCTAACCCAAATATGGTCTCTTAATGCCTAAAATAAAATCCAAAAGTTTTCATTTGCTAAAATGCCAAAATAGAATATGACCCTAAGATGGGCCCACTAACAAGGCCATGACATTGATTCTTCACTCTAGAATGTACCAAAATGGATGACAAAATATATAGTGATCCATTTATGATGAATAAATATCCTTAGTGTATGTTGAGGATGACTATTCCCATTGCCTATTCACACCTTCCTTGAATTCCATATAGATGAACACCAACCCTTTATCATTGATCAAGTCATTCACTTTTCTCCAAATGATGATGAGTTCAACATATATATCATGTGGATCAAGGAATAATATTTGGAACACTCGTTCATTCTAGAGTCCATTATAATTCAAGAGGGTGTGTTTGGCTTTTTTTTTTGTCCTCATTATCACTTCCTTAGCCATTTGGTTTCATGTTTTCTCAACCTTGCACTTGAATTTATCACACATCCATCTTGTCGAAAATCCTTGAAACCTTGCAACTGCCAATGAGAGAAAACTATACACAAAAGACATAAGATTTCTCTACCAAAAATTTGTAGAATGAAAACAATGAATAGAAACACAATCACACATAGAATGCACAATATATCTCGAGAACCCAACTAGGAAAAAACCCTGCTTGCTTATATTAAAACAACTGAGCTATTTGATCTATTATATAGAATCTACATCAATCCTAAATCTCCTTGCAATATTGATCCACTCTATACACAAGGCTTTCCCAATACTTAGGCAAATAAGGCCTACTAGGAACTCTTATTTCCTAACGCAAATCGGCCCCTAAAAAATAGGAATTTCTCCTATTACCTTACGTAAATCCCAAGAGAAATTATTTTCCTTGATCCTCAAGCCTTACACACAAAAGTCTATGTACAATAAATAAATACACATGTTCCTTCATTCAATCTCAATAGGAAATTCAAATTGCATGACCTGCTAGGGCTAATTTTAGCAGTTGTAACTAGTTAACTGAGAGTAAGATGATTTAACCCAAAGTCAACTACTCAACTAAACTCATGTTTATCCCTAGCCTATAACTAGATATCAGTTAACTGAAAAACACTAGGGTCAACTCCACTAGATAGCTAATTTTAGCCATCAACTACTGCACAACTCATTGAAAGCCATATACTCAAATTAACTAACAATAACTTAGTGATAGGGCACATCACACATGTTATCTGACAGTTAGCTCAAGTAACTATGAGATTGAATTTGAATTGGCATGTTTGACTAAGGCACAATTCAAAGAAGCCATTCCTTTCTACATTTTCAACACTCCCTCTTAGCGAGGAAGGGATTCTTAGAAGAACCTTGTCCACCTAGATCTGTCTTCAACTCTACCAAGTTCTTTGTTGTTGTAGCTACTCCCTATGAACTAGAAAACTTCTCTACTTCCTTCAGCGACACCTTCTTTGAAGACCCATTCTTTCCCACCATGCTTTGTGAGTTCACCACTTTAGTCATAAGTGACATGTACCCTGTGTACTTGGGTGTCTCCTTCTTCATGTTGGGATACTCAACTCTCTTTTGAGCTCTCTTAACAAAATACTCTGCCAACTTGGCTCATACTTTCCCTCTACTCTAAGTCGCTAGCTGAATGGCTACCTCCACTCACCCTAGGCTATGGTCATCGTCATCATCATCTTATTGGTTAATCCAAATTCCAACTGGCTTAACCTGAAATCAAGATATTGCTTGAGGCTGCATCTTAAGAGCTCCATCCTCCTCTCTCTCAACCACCACATCTCTACCCTTAGAACTCTCTGCCTTGTTGCTCAAGGATGCACATGCATCAACCTCCAATTTGTAGAGTTTCTCAATCCTGACACCAATCTGATTGACTTGCCCTAAAGTAGAATTCTTGAGGTAGGCCTTCACTTTGTTGAATACAACATCATACCATTTTTCTTCAAGGAATGCTACTGAGATAAGGTTTTTCTTCAATCTTGGAAATACGTCACATTCCTGAGATGGAGAAGGGAATCATACTCCCTCTTAAATCTCATTGTACCAACTCTTTTGTTCATGTATCTGCCATCATCCCCAAGATTAATAAGGAATTACATGTTTTCATCATCTAAATTATTGAAGAAATCTTTATTCCCTGTCATGTAGTATGAAGCCCCTGAATCAATGTACCACTCACTACCTCGAACTGAGCTTTCCATGCAAGCTATCAGAGAGAAACCTAATTCAAACTGAGAAGATAGTGCTTCTCCTCCTCCTATAGTTGTATCATGCTTTTTGGATTTGTTGTTTGGACATTTTGTAGCATAATGTCCAAACTCGTGACAATGAAAATACTTGATCATACTAAGATCCTTCTTTTCCTTGCCTCCATTCTGGCTAGACTTAGTTTTTCCTTACCTCCATTCTGGCTAGATTCAGTTTTTCCTTGGGCCTTGTTTCCCTTGGATTTCTTCCCTTTTCCAACTAAAGAAAAGTTCTCCTCATCTTCTATCCCAAACGAGACTCCATCCCTTATGTTCCTCCCTATCTCTCCCTGCACAAGATCTGACCACAATCACTCCCAATCAAGGAGCTTATCTTTGCCATTCACTGCATCCTAGAAACTATGCCAATATTTGTGAAGCGCAAGAAGAACAAGACTCACAAGATATGATGGTGGAACTGTCTCTCCAACACCTCCAAGTTCATCCCTCACTTGAGCAAACCTAGATAGATATGTAACAATGGAATCATTCTTTTCCATTTAGATGTTCCTCAACTTTTCCTTCAAAGTAAGTTTCTTGGCATCACTACTGCTTTCGAATAGATCAGTAAGGGCCTTCCACATCTAGAATGTTATCTCCTTCCCATGAAAATTTGGAGCAATATGGTCTCTATCTGGACTTCTAGGATCATCCTCCTAAATTTGGCAATGTCCTTCCTCCATTGAGTTAGTTGTTGTGCATATGACGCAGGGGGTTTAGGAATATCAGTCTCGATGTATTCCAAAACTCCATTATCATCTAACATAGCCTCCATTATGTCCTTCCATGCACATAAATTTGAAGTCCCTTCTAGGGCATGCTCTATCCTCAAACCATAGAAAGAAATGATTCCCGCAATTGTAGAATTCCTGCACTAACTAATCTTCTCTTCAACGCGCTTTGAATCTGATCAAGCAACTCGATCTCTATCTTGTTTTCTTCTCTACTACCATGTAGAAAATCCCTAAAGCCTTGCAACTGCTAATGAGAGCAAACTAATCACAAAATACTCAAGATTTCTCTACCAAAAATTTGCAGAAAGAAAACAATGAATAGAAACACAATCACACATAGAACATAAAATATATTTAGGGAACCCAACTCAGAAAAACCTTTGTTTGTTTGTATTAAAACAACCGAGCTATTTGATCTATTACATAGATTTTTCTTCAAGCCTAAAGCTCCCTGCAATATTGATCCACTCTCTACATAAGGCTTGCCCAATACTTAGGCAAATAAACCTTGCTAGGAGCTCCTATTTCCTAGCTCAAATCTACCCCTAAAAATAGGCCTTTATCCTATTTCCTTGGACAATTCCCAAGAGAAATGCTTTGCCTTCATCTTCAAGCCTTGCACACAAAAACCTGTGTACAATAAATAAAATATATGTGCCTTCATTCAATCTCAATAGGCAATTCAAATTGCATGACCTACTAGGGCTAATTTTAGCAATTGCAACTAGTTAACTGAGAGTAAGTTTAGTTAACACAAAGTCAACAACTCAACTAAACTCATGTCTATCTCCATTCTATAACTAGAGATCAGTTAACTGACAGACACTAGAGTTAACTCCACTAGATAGCTAAATTTAGCCATCGACTAGTCCACAACTCAGTGAAAGCCATATGACTTAAATTAACTAACAATGCCTCACTGATAGGCCACATTACACATCTTAATTGACAACTAGCTCAAGTAACTATGAGATTGAATTTGAATTGGCGTCTTTGATTAAAGCACAAGTTAAAGAAGCCATTCCTTGCTACATTTTCAACACATCTCGTCTTATTAAACAAATTTATGGCCAACCGACTTCCAAGTTTCATCATTTGCCATATTGCTACTCATTAGGCACATAATAGCCATAATTGAAGAGTACAACCATTATTCCTAACCAATAACATTATTGTTCGAATCACCCACATTCAAATCAAACCTAACCGTCCCTCATTTAGGCATGTTAAAGAACATTGGGTGAGCAGTAATTAGTCACATATGCATTGATCATCCCTGCACCATCCCCCACTTAACATCCAACCTTGCATCTAAATGACTACAGAAATACAAAGGTCAAAGTTGATTGGCCATAATATGGTTAGCTTTTTTCCCAATATGAGGTTCAATAAGAGGACATCTCATATAGTTATAAATATAATTAATACATGGCAAGTCACTTGTCTCTTCCCCTTGAGAACATAAGGCATCCATCCAACCTCTATAGCTTTATACTCCTTTTGGACTTTTGTCTTGATTAAATTATGCAAGGGATTGATTAAGTTACAAATCATTTATTGATAGAATTTGTTAGAGACATCTTTGGCGTTGGAATCATTTTGGACTTACATTAAACTAAGTTAATGAATAAGATTTTATCGAAGTGAATAATCTCATCTAACCCCTACATGGTGCCAAGAAGCAACAATTGGCAATATTTTATGTATAGAACACAACCTTTAGACGTCCCTTAGTAATTGATTGAATACATTCGAAAGTACCAAAAAAATTACATATGTGTAAGTCTAATTAGCTTCAAGAATCACCAATAAGAATGGTATATGATGCAACAATCACCAATAAGAATAGTATATGATGCAACAATCACTAATAAAAATAATACATGATACAACAATCACTAATAAAAATAGTACATGATACACCACTAATTAAGGAATTTTTTGCTTTTATCATTTAAAATGCTTATAACATAATTACAACATATCTATAAAGGAAGGGATTCACCCTTAAAAAAATCATACATAACTCCATCCAAATTAAACAACTATGTAAAAAGAAATCAACCACATAATAACTAAAATTACCGTGAAAAATAAACTTATCATAAATAATTAAAATTGCCATGAAAAATAAAGTTATCATAGATTAAGATTGAAGTAGAGAATAACAACAAATTACTTTTTAGTACATTTAATTCAAAATCTCGAATATTTTATTATTAATCGTAATTTCTCTCTACAATCACATTTTCATTAAGGAAATAATACAAGGAGACATTTGACTATCTGCACTAGACTTGGAGATATATATTTTATTCATGTGTGATATCACATGTGACTCATGCCTCTTCCACCCATTCATATCACTGAGTATTTTTGTTGTATATGCCTAGTCAAAGTGCTGGGCTACATTTGTGTGTGAGAAATAGTGAGTATGAATTGAAAGGCATTGGAAGATTCTTGCAAAAAAAAACCTGAGTGGCTTTGCAATGTCAACTGTAGGCATTTTCTTCCACCAGGGAGATGTTGTATTCTATAATAATTATTATTATTATTGAGGTTGAAAAGTGTTCATGGGTGGACAGAGAGTGAGAATAAGATGTCCAGATGTCCTCTCTGCGAGATGTGGTAAAGTCAGCGCCGCACCGGCCCGTCTTCTGAAACTCTGAAGCACGCTGCACGCCTTGCTTCCCCCAACTGTTTCTTGGGACGGACGAACGGACGGGCGGAGGCTGGGTGAAATCGTGAAACTGATCGATTGCAGATTTGTACTTTCTTGAAACATCATAGCTGCGCGGCATCCATTATTCTCGTCTGATGGAGATGGGGATTCAAATGGAAATTGGGGTGAGAGAGGTAAGTAATCCATCCTTTCATATAACAACACCCACCTGTGATATTTTCTCAGTCGCTCCCTGATCTGTATCCGAAAAAGGGGGAGAGGGCGCGGCGCTGACATTTGCCAACTGTCCAAAGGCAAGCTTTCACGTTATCTCGCCGTTTTTTAATCCGATTCGAATACAGGCGCGTGGATTGGTGGGTTGACCATGGACGAGGGCGATCTGGCAGCCGTTGTGAGGGCCAGTGGAGTCTCAGCAGCTTACAAATGGCAAACACCTCATGCATTCTTCAATGGGGAGAGGGTGAGGAAGGGGAGTCTCATAACTGATTTGGATACGCTTCAAACCCCCATTGCACAGAGCAAATCCGCCGATGTGTTGTCGAATCTTTCAAGAAATAAATCCGCATGCATGGCCGCGCCTGGTGAAATGCAAGCTCAAATTGTTAACCCTTACTACAACAACAACAATGGAAGTCTGTTCATGCGCTATGACTCCGCCTCCGCACTGTTTGAAAGCCCCAAAGAGTATACTGCACCGCCTCTTCGATTCTTCCCATCGGACGCCGCCGCCATGTGTTGCGACACAGAGAGAAATAATCCCAGAAAAAACGAAGGGATGAATCATGGTTTGGTCTGTGGCGCTGCATCGTTTGAAATTTCAAGAACCCCAAACGTAGCCGAAATATCCAGCAAGAAGGACGAGACTAATTCACTCATCAGTCCCTCAACGGCCCTCCTTATCTCCAAAAAGGCCGCACAAGGATCCTCAGCATCAAGCAGTTCCCTTGCGCCCAAGATTGCAAGCTCTACTTCCAAAAGCCAAGCAATTAAAAAACGGTGCGACCTCGTTATTGGTTTTTTTTGGGTTGGCTTTACTCACAGGGATTTTAACTTTCATTTTGGACTTTGTTTATATAATATTTTTATAACATGGCGATAGTCAATTAAACTATTCCCTGGGCTGGTTCTTGAGCAAGTTCTACTTCCAAAAGTCAAGCATTTAAAAGACTGAGATTTAGTTATTGGTGAGATTGAGATTTAGTTATTGGTTTTTTTGGGTTGGTTTTATTTACAGGGATTTTAGATTTTGATTTCCTGGTTTATATAATATTTTATTATATGGTTATAGTCAATATTTTGGGTTGGTTTTACTCAGACTGATTTTATTTTTTGATTTTAGATTTAGATTTCATGGTTTATATAATATTTTATAACATAGCTATATTTTATTTTTGAGTTGGTTTTACTCAGAGCGATTTTAATTTTCGATTTTGATTTCATGGTTTATTTAATATTTTATAACATAAGGAACCAATTTTTTGAGTTGGTTTCACTGGCAATGTTTTTAACTTTGATTTTGGATTTTGATTTTTATAACATGGCAATACCAAATTAAGCTGTTTCATAGGCTGGTTTTTGGGCAAACTCTATTTCCAAAAACCAAACAATTAAAAAACTATAAGATTTTTTTATTAACTTTTTTAGATTAGTTTTATTTATAAAGATTTTAGTTTTGATTTCATAATTTACACAATACTTTATAACAATGCTAAATTTGTAATGACAAACCAGTTTTGAGACAATTTCGTCCAAAGAAATCATCTTTGTTCATTTACAGGAAAACACTGCAGAAAAGGATTGTCTGCGTTCCAGCAGCCGTAGGAGGTAACAAACCCAACGGGGAAGATGTCCCCTCGGATCACTGGGCGTGGCGAAAATATGGGCAGAAGCCCATCAAAGGATCTCCATACCCAAGGTAAATTACGTGCAATAAGCAACTGTTTCCTTAGTCTCCATTTTCAAACTATCATTAGCCTGTCGCAAACTCACGTTATCCAAAGAATAGGTCGATATATGTGTCGCCGAATTATCTAGTGGCGCTGAAAGTGCTGAATGCACGATTTAAGAAATGGAGGTCTCTATGCACACGTTTTATTTAATCACTTTTTGATGCAATCATTTTCATAAAAAATACAGTCAAGCATGCCCGGGCCAATGTAGATTTCTGATAGTGAAAATGGAGATTTACCATTGAAATACATTCATCTAAGTCAACCAGGAACCCTAACAAATATATATTTTGACACATGCAGGTTAATGTTTTCTATTCAATGTTTTGCACAAATAGGATAATGGCTACATGGTCTGTTGTCAGAAATGGATGGAGCCAATTATAAAATCCTTGTCTGGTTTGTTCACAGGGGTTACTACAGGTGCAGTAGTTCTAAGGGCTGTTTAGCAAAGAAGCAGGTCGAGCGCGATCGTACAGACCCAAATATGGTGATAATGACTTACACGTCCGACCATAACCATCCTTGGCCTACTCAGAGAAGCTCCCTCGCAGGCTCCATTAGGCAAACCAGGTGTATCAAGTCGGAGGAGGCGTGCCCAAATCAAGAAATCGCTGGTTCGAAGCCCGAGAAAAACGTTGATATGCTCAAGGCTCGTCAGGCAGACTCAGACTCCGTACTGAATGGCTTCACCTCAATTATGGAGCCATCAAAAGCTGCAACAACAACAAGAGAAGATGCCGGCGCTCCAATCAATGATGAAAGGCTTTTCAATATTCATGATGAGGACATATCAGGCCTGCAAATATCCATTTCTGCTTTGCTGCACAATGATGATTTGTTTGCCGATCTGCCAGAGCCTATGAACATGTTTTCAAGGCAATTTGTGGATGATCAATCTTATGATGACGACCCGGACAGCACTGTAGTAGACCCTTTTAATCTCTTTAACTGGTCCACCAACGGCACCACCACTCCCACCACCAACACTTTTGGAGAGGACAAAACCACCATGTGAGAACCCAGGTTTCACATCCTGCACACTCTTTTTCTTTCGTCGTATTGAATCCGTGCATTCCTCTTGCATACAATTCGTTGACAAGGGAAAAGCATTGCTGTACATACTTTACTTTCCACATGGAGACACCCAGTTGAACGGTGCACTGTGATGAAATAAAAGCTAGGTATATGCACTAGTTGCACGATGCCTTTGGTCCAAAGAAAAATACTTCACGAATCCCCCCAGAAATTGCAGCGCTGCTGTCACTGTTAAATGCTGATATACGGAACCCTGGCCGGGAAGTAATTTTTCAGACAGCATCTATGTTTAAGTTGCGTGGGGTCTAATTTTGTTTTACTCTGCTGCTCAGTGTACACATCCAATGGCAGCAGCACTCACTTCAACAGGCTGCTGGTGGGGACTCTGACATCTGGTAAATCTGTATCCTAACTTTTGCAGTAAATGTTATGTTACAATTCTGACATGTTAAAGAATGAGAACATTAAAGATTCAGACACCAGGAAACCAAATCCTCAAACCTACCTGCTCTGAAATGGTATGCAACACAATAAAACCTCCAGAACCAGGAAATGAAATGTCCTTGACGTTGTAATGAATTGAGATCACACATCAAGAAAGTAAGACTACCGACAAGGTAAAGCTTGTGAATGCAATTAATGACATCTCAGGAAATGATTAATATACACTATTGTATTGGAAGGTAAAGTATATATTTTAGCATTGCTTATATATACAATATTAATAAGTAGCCATAAGTTTGTTACTAAATTCATAATATTTTTGCATCTATTAAAAATTAAAGTATTAAATTTATAACAAATTTAAAAAATATGATATTAAATTTCTGTATTCAAGTTTCTGTGATCCATAATGAATTAAGTAAAGTTTTTGTTATGGTATGTTTTTTCATTTGGTCTTAATGATAAACCACACTTGTTGATTCCAAACTCTATCAAAAATTTCTCTTATATGATTTTTACAAAAAAAAATTATTTAATAACATTAAACAAATGAACTTCGTTTAATAAATAGCCATAAATTTGCTACTAAATATATAATATTATTGAATTTATTAAAACATTAAACTTGTAACAAATTTTGAAAACATGACATTAAACTTTTAACAAATGAGTTTGGCAGATCTCTTAGCATATTATTTTTGAATCTTTTAAAAATAAAAACATTAAACTTTTAACAAATAGGCGTTGCAGATCTCTTAACATCATCTAAGGTTATGTTATGATTTCCTCATGTCATGATTTCCTCCTGCAGATTACCAGATTTCTTAACATTCTCTTATAAGGTTTTGTAATGGTTTCCTTAACATTCTTTTGTAACGTTTTGTTATGGTTTCCTCTTGCATTATTACACTTTACACTTTGTTGAGCAAACAGCCCAATATGTGGTAAAAACATGCTCTGATCAGAATGAGCATGTTACTGGCATTACTATGAATTCAAATATAATGCCATGCCAATGTATTATGGAGTATTCCTTTTATTCATTAATAAGTTTCTCAACCTACTTCAACCCTAGATTATTGATTTCTTAGTAGACTTATTTTAAGTTAAATATGTTCACGAGCAACATAGTTGGACATTATGAAATTGAATATAGATTTACAATCAGGATCTCTGTTGTCCTGCGTTGTCAAGCTGAATATATTAGTGTGTGGCCAGATTCTTCTGAAAATATATAATGACACAGTGACAGTCTCACCATAGTACTAACTCAGACGTGCAAAACTGAAATGTTTACAGAGAAAAAAACGCCTGTTTCTCGGTCTGGCATGGACCACAGCGGCCAAGCCTCCATGGAAAGATAGAATATGAATTTAGGTAAATTCCAAACCCAAAAAATTTGAATAATGACGGTAATAAATGAAGTTCGGTCTGGCATGGACCACAGCGGCCAAGCCTCCATGGAAAGATAGAAGATGAATTTATGTAAATTGCAAACCCAAAAAAATTGAATAATGACTGTAATAAATGAAGTTCAATGTGGATGAAGGCTCTGACTTATAGGATTCCGAAGAATCCAGCCCCTAACATTATGACCATTATTGCTTCTCAAACCCTTTGGGAACCTTTGAAAATCTCTATGAATAGGAAGGGAGTAAAGAAGAGTCTTCTCTATAAGTATTTGCAAAATAAAATTTACCAGAAACGCGCCCTTGAGCATTAACTAGAATGTGAGTAGAGGTAAACAAGCAAGTGAACAGTGGCCCCCAGAGGCACATGGGTGCTAAGTAATAAGCAAATGAACAGTGGCCCTAAGAAGCACATGTGCTATTACGTAGGGATTCGCGGGAGAAGAAGATAGAGCTATGAAACCTATACGCTCTAGCAAAGCTCAGAGCACCAGAGCCCCAAAGCGTAATCATGGATGATGGAGCGTCTCATGTGTTGTCGCAAGTTTATTGAGCGATACCCTGTGAAAATTTTGATGTTGACAGGATTGGATTGGATTTTCAAGTGGAGCGAGAGCGGAGAGTATGGTACCAATGTTTGGGCAATACCTTGTGAGGACACATTAGAGGTCTCTAAGGTTGACAGGATTGGATTTCCAAGTTGAAGAAGTGAGG
This sequence comes from Pinus tabuliformis, assembly GCA_031772625.1. Classification (NCBI taxonomy): domain Eukaryota; kingdom Viridiplantae; phylum Streptophyta; class Pinopsida; order Pinales; family Pinaceae; genus Pinus; species Pinus tabuliformis. The sequence continues at coordinate 576,329,381 of CM062804.1, read as the reverse complement.
ATAATGTGGCACCACTGCTATGTCAATACCTTGAGAGGCCTCTCATGTTGACAGGATTGGATTTCAACTTGCTTGAGAGGGCATAGTATGGCACTAATGGTCTTGCAATAATAGGTCATGATGCAGCAAGGAAGCAGAGAACAAGACGGTGGTTTAGATGTACTTAGTGCATCCATGGGTTAGAGAAAGAATTGATTATATATATATATATCTGTTTTACATGGGAATAATTTTTTGTAAAGATGGTTAAGGATATCATTTGTATGATAAATTACAAAAAAATTATAATTAAAAATCAGAGTACAATCTTATTGAAGTTGTAGAAGGTTGTAGAGTGGAGAGTTGTATATGAGGTCTAAGGTACAACTCACAAATTTATCTATTAAGAGTATTGTGTAGATGGAGAAAGTATAATATGTTCATGTTTATGGTATGATAATGTATGGTCTCTAGGGGTGGTACTTGTTGTTTGGGGTAGGTGTGAGGGAGTCTTTATCTTTTGCTCCCAAGGATGAGTGGAACTCACCTTGGCTTGGTGTTTGGGGAGGATTTCTAACAATCAAGTAGAAGCTTATGGTCTCTTCTAAAGGCTTATCATAGCCACAACTCATGGTTTCTCATTGTTAATAGTCATTGGTGGCTCAAAATTACAATAGAGCATATTTGGAAAGGTACTCCTAGAGACTTACATCTTAACTCAAATTTTCTTAGTATCATGCTTCTTGTGTTTTAGTTCTAGAAGGTTAATTGCTTTGATACTCTTAGACACAATAATCTCATAGTGGATCAAATGGAAAATTATCCTTGGAGTTGGGTTTATTGTTGTTGATTAATGATTCGTTAAACTACTCCCTAATTCCATGACAATTAGTATGATATGTAGGGGACTCCTTCATAGTTGGCTTGGGTGGTATCTTAACACATTCGCATGCGAGATGAATTGATAGAACGAGGACATGGGAATTCATTACATTCTTGAGTGCAAGGAGAGATTTGGTTAAGCTAGTATGCTTGTGTGTGAGTTCATATGGAGGTATTCAACCCTGACCTTGCTTTCCATGGATTTGATGCACGGTTGGCATGAATCTTTCTTTATGGACCTCTGTTGTGAAATTTTGAAGCTCAAAGTGACATTCATGTATGATTACTTGTGATGTAATCATGTAAATGGAAATTCTCCACAACACACTTGGAACTACCTGGCATGATAATCTTTTGTCCTTATCTCATCATCATCGTTTACTCAATGGAAGGTTACATGAGTTAGAGTGTTTTTCATATCAATTTAAACATGGGTAGTGTTATGTGGAGTTTAGTCCCATTTGCAAATATTCTATGTTGTGCTAAAGTTTTGAGGGTCATTTTCTATTATTTCCTTTGAATTCCTTACTTCCCTACTTAGGTCTATTCATTTTAGAGAAAAAAATTCTAGTGAGTTAGTTTTGTTTCAAGCACTTTCTACTCTATTTCTTTTATCAAGAGGCAAAGTCCTCTCTCTTCTTCCTTGGGATTTTGGTCTTCTCTAGTGGTTGTTATATTGCTTGGCCTTTATCAGTATGCTATTGTGTGAAGTAAGGAGTCTTTAGTTGCCCTATTTCTAGCCATCCCCTATTAGCATCTCTTTGGTGCAGTATGTGCTCTCACCATCTCTCATCATCTGAATTGTGGATTTATGGAAAGGTTGTCAACCTGACTAAGTGGAGGAATTATGTCATTTTCTATAGGATCTCTTCCAATTGCAAATCTAGCATAACCAAACAATTTCAACTTTGACTATGGAAAGGAAGTTTCTGATGGAGCATAAAGTCTAGATGCAAAATATTGAGGACACGTTAGCCTCTCTCTATTAGCAAGTGGTTGGTCTTCAAGCCTCTTTAAGCCTATTTCAAATTGGTGCCTCCTCCTACCCTGCATTCATTGGGCTTACATATTTAAATTTTATGGTACCTCCTATGGAGGATATAATCATAGGTAAAGAGGAATTCTCCATTACTAAAGTCCAACAAGAATGAAGTATAGGTGTATATAAATTTTTTCCATTTTCTAGGGATTATATGTAACCTGTAATGTTTTTCCTATAAGTTTAATAGTAGGAAAATGCTAGATTTTGTTAGCTCTTGGGCAACATACCCCTAAAGACATAAAGAACATGATATTTCATTTTTGTTGTATGTCCATATCCCCGAACATGTTTTTTTAATATAAAAGTTCTCTATTATAGTTCAAAAAAGAAAAAAATATATATAGTTTATGATTTCTTAAGATTTTTTTTTATTTTTTTTTTTTCTTTTCGAGGAAAAAGACGCACAATTCTTCCATTGTGAATGAAAAAAGTACATTGTCATAAGTTAAGAACCTCAAATGAGAAGATAAGAGGGGTCCGCCCCCACATAACAACAATTTTATGCATCATACAAAAAAGACTATAGAAAGTGTATACAACATACTACCAACGAATGGTCACATAAAGACATTATGGTTTCTTAAAAATTGTGTAAATGATTAAAAGAACAATAAATGTACACAATGATAACTTAAATGATAATATAAAAATGTAGTCATTACATTCAATTTAGTCATTCAACTTCAATGACATACATGAGATAGTTTATGATATTTAATTAACCTATTTCATTTACTTATGATACTTATTCTTATTAAACATTAATGAGGCTTTCCCCACTTCAAACACTATTTTCCAATAATTAAGACATTTTAATTAAAAAATATAAGAATTTTATAAAGATAATTATAGAAATGTACAAGGTTGTTAGTAAGGGTTTGGATATATGGTAGAGTGGGGGTGTTTAATAGCTCTCGCCAAGGTTTAAATTCCGTATAGATATTTTTTCTCCTGAGTAATTATCTCAAGCAATGGGGCTAGGAGCAAATTCTTAGGCAGCTTTAATAAAATAGATATCTGCCATTATGAATTTTTAGCCAAATGGATCTTTTAAAAACATTATAAAACAACTAGATTACATCATAATATTTCAAGATTGGGGAATCACACACTTGTTGCATAACATGATAATTGAAATCAACCTCTCCAAAAAAATGCAAAGGCTTCATACCACTTTATTGGAGTTTCATAGAACTTCCATGCATCTATTTTTGAAGGATTAATTTTACTACATCAACCTAAATGACCAAATCTCCACATCATTTCATTAGACAGTGTCTAATCATTATATTTCTTGGATTTTTTGGCCAGAATCTAATGATTTTTTTTGTCAAATATGGATCTTAGTTGTTTAAAATGAGTTTCTGATTGCATATATGAATTCAACACCCTGAAAAATATTTGTAACATTAGGATTGTGAAAAGTTAACAACTCAAACTTGTGATTCCAACAAATCCCTTCCAAGCAAATTAAACTGGAAAATATGTTGGAAAACCTTCCAAAACATATAACATATAGACTACTTATTGTCATTATAAGAAAGATCTCATGAACTCACCCTAAGCACTTAATTGATATTTCTTTATATTGAAAGCAAAAGTGAGTTCACCTTATAATGTGAAGCATTCCAACTAATGTAATCCCACAAATATTTATGTCAGCTATTAAAAAATATAAGCCTTATTGGTTTAAAAATATCACAAAGGTAAACTTAATATAATTACTTAAAGATTTATTTGAGCTGCTAAAAAATATAAGCTTTATTGGTTTGAAAACATCATAAAGATAAACTTAATATAATTACTTATATTTTTCTTGAATTATTTTCAAACAAATTATTAATATAGAATAAATTTAAATATCTAATTTAAAAGTGTTTTTCTCATTCCATTGACATTGATTATATTCACTTATTAAAATTCTAAGTATTGTTTTTTAGACATTGATTATATTTACTTATCAGTGATGTTACTATTAAATTTTAATGCTTTTTCTCCATGACAAATAATTTTAAGGAGTAAGATTGAAATCAAATAGGGTTTTCAATTTCATGGGTATATTTAGTTAAGTATATATGCATTTTCATTTATGTCCATGCCACAAATGATCTTTTACAATTATTGGTGGTTAGAGGGTGCATACATACTCAAAAATCTTGGAAACATGTTAGCGTTGCAACTTCATTGTTATGTATGATCGTCTTTTTTCTTAGGCTATAGACATTACTTTTCTTAAGTTTCTCATTTCTTTATCTTCTCTCTAATTGAGTGGCATGATTCTACCACCTCTTCTCACTCTATGTTGTCTATACGGTTGTTTGAGTCAATATTGTGTGGGGTTTGATGGAACAACTAGTACAAAAGTATGTTGTACCACATAGGTGAACATTTTCACAAGACAACCCATGAACTTACTTTAAATGTTGCTAACATAGATTCTTTTATTGGATAAATTATGATTTGTACTTTCAATATTTTCTTAAAGTTAAAGTTCAAATACAAATAACTAGGGTTTTTAAGACAACTAAGGCTTGATAGAGACAAACTTTATCCTTATAATTTAGCTATACAAACACATGTTCTCCATGATGACGGGTTATGGGGGCTCATGGACATGCTTGGTAGTTGATTTGAAAGGTGTGCTTCTAAAGCCTATCATTATGATGTATGATACAAGGGTATAAAAAATTATTGGCGATTCTAAGCATTACACACTGGGATGCATTTCATATTATAATACGAGAGATAAAGTTGCACTACAATATTTGTAAACTCACTGAAAATTATTGTCTTCGTTGGTTTGCATAAAAAAATAGCAAAATAAGAGATTTAAAGTGCTTTTTTGGCATTGATTTATTGTAAATTTCTTTAAATTTTAATTATATTAAGAACTAATAGTTTCTACATATATATGGTTATCTAATTTTATATATTTCATAAAAATCTTATATGTTAAATATTTATGTTCATTATGGAGAAATATTATTGGGAAACTTTAGCTACCACAAATTAAATATATGCCCTAATAAAATATATTATTCTAATGTGAAAATTTAATATATAGAAAATCATATTTTGTATTTTTTAAATAAATATTTTATTATTTACCCCATATATATATATATATATATACATTCAAGCACCATGTCAATTAATCTTGATTTTTTTAGTAGTAGAATATAAATATTTCAACATAGTTTTTAAATATATAAAATCAAAGTGAAGTGATATTGATAACGGAGATTAGTTAAATATTAAATCTAGTTGAAAAACTAATTAAATAATTTACTATTTAAATTTAGTTAGAAAACTAATTAAATAATGTATGATTAACATTAACATTAACATAAACATAGTACAATAATATGTTTGAAAAAAATTTGGATACAATAAATTTTAAAAATAAAATACTAATTACTTATATGCCACATTAAAATTATTGTGAAGGAATAATCATGTCTATTCATTCTCCATTTCACATACCTCCTGTATATGTACTTCATAGCTAGTAAATACTATAGTTCATAACTCATAACCATATCATAACATTATTTTATATATATATATATATATATCCAATCCTACATATTATTTGATATAATCAATAATATCAATTGATTCATTTCACGAAAAAAATTATATATTTATCTAAAAAAATTATTGATATTATATAAGATAATATGAGGTTGGTACCTTATTGAGATAATTTCTCATAATCTTAAATAAATTTCTATATTAGATCATTGATTTGTAATGACAAATCACTTAAAATTGATCTATATTATTATTAGATAATTCGATATGTGTATATTGATGACATGATAAAAAATATATAATTCAATATTATCTTTAACATTACAATATATATATCTTCACACAAGTACGTATATTACCATCTATTAATATCACAAATTATATTATTCAATATATAATATTATAATATGTATCTTTGTAATAAAAGCTATTGATGACATGATAAAAAAATATATAATTCAATATTATCTTTAACATTACAATATATATATCTTCACACAAGTACGTATATTACCATCTAACAATATCACAAATTATATTATTCAATATATAATATTATAATATGTATCTTTGTAATGAAAGCTTGTTTTTTTAATGAATAATATATCCAATAATAAGTTCAATCTACTTTTATTAGTACCTAATTAGTACTTTGTTAGTGTCATAGTAATTTACACAAAAACTTTAATAACATTGATTAATATAATCCACAAGCATATTTAATAAGTCTATATAGGAAAAAGACGTCTACTTTAATATGAATCTAGATCATTATCATTATCATGATCATCATTCCAAATTATTACTAAATTACAATTTGAGGAACCTAATATTTCTTTACAAAATAATTACAAATACACATTTATTCAAATATCTATAATAATTATATATAAATAAATAAAACAATTACCAAACACAATAACTTTATAATATTTGACATTTTCTAATTATAAAAAAAATAAAAAATATATCACAAAATAAAACATAGATAATTCACAAATTTCATAATGAAACCAGCATTAACTTATATCGTTTCAAAGCATTAGCAAATGCACTCAAACGTTTGTCAGCCTCAAAACTTGAATGGACGCACCAACTATAAAAATTAAAGCATACACATGAGGAACTCTAATCATTATGAATTAATCACATTAAAAAGTCATCAACCCCAAAAAATTAGAGCTTCCACATGAGAAACCATATGCATGCTGCAGTAACCACATTAAAAGTCATTAATTAAGTGAAGTTTGAAATCAATAAAAGCCACATTTGGTTTTTGCAGTAACATCTCAACATCTATGACACCTTTCGATAACGAAACTTCTTATAACTTGCAGAAATGGGATATCAAATTTACACATTTTGTTTACATACCCACTCAAGTTCTTTAAAAAGAGTGATATTCCAATTTGTAGTATAAGACTAAAAAATATTCATTAAAATAATTTTAATTATGGATATATCAAAGGGATTAATCTTTTTTAAAATAAAAAATTATTTTTAATATAATATTTAAAGAAAAATTATATCAAAGAAATTTTGATTTTTGTAGTGTTTGATAAATCTATAATGAAAAATGAATATATATTGATTTTTAATAATATTATTTATAGGTTGGATAGTTAATTTTTTGGATTAAAGTTGGGTTAGGTTGTGTTATGGTAAGTGATTATTAGAGTCCAAAAAGATCGAGAAACTGAATCAACGGTTTTTTTATGTATCTATATGTACATTATGTGCATCATTCATTGAGATAAATAATTAATATATGTTTGAGTATGGTTTCCAATTTTCTTGTCTTACAGTGGTATCGGAGCGGAGGTTAATTTGCTCTATCGAATAGAATGAGCCACTAGTTTTGTAGCCTTCATAAGTACCGACGTTGTGTGAAAGGGAGTTTGTCTTTAGTGTGAATTTTTGGACTTTTTGGTGCCAAAATCCAATAGAAAAAATTGAGGTGAAATCTTGATTTGTGTTATTTAAACTAGTTTTTTTACTATATATATGGCTTCAGCACCCTGAAAAATCCCTAGGGCACTTCAATTGTGCAGCGGTTACCCATCAAGCTCGTGATTTCAATAAATTCCTACAGGATTTTAGAGAAATTAGACCGGAAAACCCACCGGAAAAGATTCCAAAAAGTCTCACTACAGAGAAATCAATTTGAAAGAGGCAGATGTTGTTTATTTCGATCGGGTGCTTGTTGTTGCTGCTTATGACAATGGGGTTCAAGTTCTATAAACCATTTCGTTAACAAAGGAGGAAATTTAGATGGTTTTAGACAAGAAAAAAACGTATGGAGTTTATAAATAATTGCTACTGTAAAGAGTCATTTATGTTGTTATTACTATCAAGAAACATCCAAAATTGTTTTAACCAAGAGTAGAGAATAGTGATATTGATCGTGATAACAGGCCTGTTAAGATTGCTCTGAAACTTGAAGTGAGTAGTCTGAAAAGCATTATGCAGAATCGGCCTGCGAGAAGGGCTGAGAGGAGGCGAATTCGCCGGATAAGAGGGCAGAGTAGCAAGAGGTGGGGGAAGATCCACCGAATGAACAGAGTGTAAATGCCCACGGCCACCACGGCTTCACCCACGATGACTGCTCATGTGATGGCATACCATGATGAGGCGACGGAAGGGAAGCACAACAATATAGGAAACAATGGCGCGAAGACAAGACAGCACAACGAGAATCCACTTTAAGATCAAAGAACAGGCCTGAGAGTGAAAAGAGGGAAGCACAATTCTCATGACAAGAGCACCCGAGAGCAAACTTCTGTTAGCAGAGACGGTCCTGCCGCAGAGATACGCATCCAGGAAAGGCCAGAGGCTAGAAGGCTGAAAGCAAACAATGGGAAGGAGAGCCAGGATCGCCATGATTATACCAGCCAGAGTCTTGCCTTGGACAAAGTGCGCACTTAATACTGAATTCAGGCCAAATATCCCTCGCCTGAGGTGAACCTGCTTGAGCCAGATATTCTCATGGATAACCACGCTGATCTACAGCTGGCAGTACCAAGCACTTCCACCCTTCATTAAAACCATCAATTATCATTTAATTCACCCGCATCTGGGTAAGAAGTCAAGACTTTAACCTGCGCTAATTATTTTAAATTAACATTTTTTTTCACTATGTGCTCATGTTCAAGACACTGGCTTTGACTTACATTTTCTTTGCCTTCGACCCACCTCTACGTAAATGGAGACAAATAAATTTTTGAGTTTTCTCATTTTTCTTGATTGTCGTTTCTACAATGATCTAGCCCTACAAGGAGTGAGACAATAAATAAGAGCTTGAATTCGAAGATTTGTATATTTATTTATCTATTCCAGTAGTATGGTATTATTATTGTGATTCTTTAACAATCCCTATCATTATGGATTGACATGTTCAACTTTTATAAAGTTGGAGAATGGTATATGTATCACCTATGACATATAAAGAGAGTGCAGAGGATGAATGAAAGAAGAGAAAGAATGTGGAGGCTTCATGATGAATCAACGGTATTATGAGTATGTGAAAAGCTCCAGTCAACGTATTTGGAAATCATGGTTACAATTGGTTGATGATCGATCACAGAGTTCAACTACGTTTCCAGATTTACAAGATGCTCCCAAGGGATTCAAGAAATAGTCTCAATGTCCCCTATGCCAACATCAGTAATGAAAACCAAAATGAAGTATCAGTGACAGTAATGGTGTATTGCGGAACTCTGTATGATGCCTCTTCCTATGTTTTCTCCGTTCCTAAGTGAGGAAAGATTGGACTTTGTTTTTATCTGTAACTACATATATCTTAGATTTTTTTAAAAGGTTGTTGGAATTTGTTAGTTCTTTGAAAACCATTTAAAAGGATATCTTTTGAAATTCCACTGTTTGCACTTCTATTTATAAAAGAGATCATTATCTCAAGAAACTTGGATAGTCACTTTTCAACCACACGTCCACTGAGATTTTGGTTGCCTAAAATATCTTCGCATCAAAAATTTCAAGATGTCTAAAAATTTTAATCTGACTATTGGAGCCAATACAAATTTTTGATCAAGTTGGTTCGACGAAGTATGAAATGCAGACCTACTGCAATATGGAACATATATTGCACCATGGAAAATTAAATACTACTGCACTCAGATTGAAGCTTGTTCTGCATTGGTATCTACTGCAAGGATAGAAGGAGGACTTCCTCATGGCATGGAAGAAAGTGGTGCTCACCATGGGGCTGGTTATATTCTATTATGATGGTCGAAAGTCAAATCATGGATGTAAGGCTTGTATGTTTTCTCTTGGAGTGGTAAGAGATATTTGTTTCTGTGACAACAAAGCTGAAAACTAAACGTTGTGAGTGTGGATAGTATGATGAAAATGCATAACGAGTTATGCAGAGAATGTTAATTTTGTTTTCATATCTACATGAAGAAGATGGTGTCTAAAGAATGCTCCAATGTTCGTAGAAGAGGATTAAAGTGGTTTTCTATTAAGATATATAAGAGGTTGTTTTGGTTGGAAAATTTAACCATTAAAAAGTTAATGTTTGAGAGAGCTAACTTGATATTACTTCTATGAACAACATTTTTGTGTAGAACTTAGAGAAGGAAGTCGGATAAAATGGCTTAAATTAAAAGTGTATTAGATATATTAAACAATCTCATTGTTCCACTACTGATGAAATTGTAAATGTCAGCAAAGTAAGTCTTGTTGATATTAGAGTTCATTTACATGATGCATTGGAGACAATTGAATTTCTCCAGATTGAGTCTCAAGTACATTGAGATGATCTTAATTCCAAACAACAGTCGAAGAGTAATGAAGTCATTTCAGAAGAAAATTTGGATGCAGTTAAAAGTTCTTATGTGAAACCTATTATAAGACCTTGGGAAGAAATTACACATAACAAAAACATAACTAGTGTTGGATATGATAAAGATGTTTCTTTTTATGTGCCTGATTTTTCTAAACCTATACAATTTCGTAGTGCTAGATTTCTGGATGGTGTTGTTCTAACACAATTTGATCGATGCCAACATTGTGATAGAGTTGGACATGTGAAAGATCAGTGTTTTTATCTTCACCCGTGTGAACATTGTGGAAAGCGTAATCACCATTCAAACAGATGTCAGAAAAGAAGACTATTGCAAGAGAGAAACTAAATTTTGGATGGATTGCTTCTTTGTATTGGTCTAAAGAAGTCAAGAATATTTACAGGTCATACCATTGGATATGTCCGAGAGTATTGACTAGCCTTGTAGTGATGAAGAGTACTTCATCTTCTCACCCTATATCCAACAAGGGGGGAATTGATAGAGTTGTGATGGTTTGCTACACGTTCGAAGATTTGTCAAGCGAGCTTGAGTCAAAGATCCACAAGTGAGCATGAGCCACAACTTGTACTAGTTAGAGTGAGAGTTGTAGCCAAAGAGACTTCAATTTTTGTTGAATGAGTTATTTGTGAACGAGCACTTCCATATTCGAAATTGTTCAAAGACCTACATTGATGGTTCCAAAGTTAACATTTTTTATTGATCTGAGAACTACTATGAAGGTTCCAAATGTGGGTATCGTTTGTGGTTTTCTCTTAAAAAACACCATCCTTGGTTTGTGGTCATCCTTAAAAACCATTTCTGAGAGACATTCAACTCTTGTCTAAGATGCATTTTTGCATTTTTGAGCTGGTATTCTTGGACTTTGATACATATCTTCAGATTAAAGGGGGAATGCTAGATAGCTAATCCTCAGGATTAAGGTTGGGTTAGTTTTTGTTATGGTAAGTGGTTCTTAGAGTCCAAGAAGATCCAGAAACTGAATCAACGATTTCTTTATTTATGTATATGTACAATATGTACATCATTCATTGAGATAAATAATTAATATACGTTTGAGTTTGGTTTCCAATTTCCTTGTTTTACATTATATTTATATAAATTTTATTTCTCTATATAAGAAAATATTCTTATTCGTAATTCTATTAAAACCTTGATAATACATGCCTCTCGGGGCTATTCAATTGGTAAGTGTTGTGAAGATGAAGTGTCATGTATCAAGTGAGTACGAAAATGACCTAGTTACCTTAATTTTTTTAATATTCATAACTCGTTGGTTTGAACATTTTATAATTTAGTTGTCAAAAGAATAGTGGGAATACCCATCATTAGCTACTATATGCTAATGCAGGTTAACTCATCACCCTTATTCAAGGAAAACCACCACCTGGAATTACCCTATTGGTAGTCTGTAAGGGGTAGAATTTCACTCCTGACTCCTGATAGATGCCTCTGAGTCAAGAAAGATGAGTTCTTAGTTGAACAATAGTATTTTTAGGGCATACTCCAAACTCAATATAACATATATATATATATGTAAAGTGTTTAAGAAAAATATTTATTGTTAATATTAAGTTTTTTATCTTTATTAATTAAATTTAAATATGAAATTTTGAAATAGATAATACTAATCACTATAATGATTTATATGATAAAATAAATCTTAATTTATAACTACTATTTTATATTTTATATATATTTCACATTTCTATATATTAAAATATTCTTATTTTTAAGTATAGGTGTATTAATTAAATTTATTAAGTTTTTATATATTTATTAATTATATGTTTCAAAATATGATGGTTAGGGATATGAATTATTATTATTATTATTATTAAGGAAACAAATAACAAGTAGAGAACCTTTTACATTTTTCAATATTCTCACAAGTTTCACTATTCTAGTACATCCATAACATTTTTTTCTTGCCTCTATGGGTTCCCTTAACTACAATTCTACATTGAAATCTACCTTAGATTCTATAGTAAACTAAAAAATACAAAGCATATTTACAAAACATTGAAATTTAGTATGCACTAGATGGCCCAAATTCTGATGTTGTGCCCAAGTTTTGCTCCACCGCGCTCTGTGCCTTTTCTCCCAGCTCATGAAATCCTCATACCTATGGGTTTTTCTATTCTTTTCCAACCTCCTATTATTTCATCTTGAACTCCAACTCACTGTTGGAGGGTGTCACCATTCCATTAACTTTGAGCTTCACTATTAAAATCTTTGCCTCCATTATTTCCAACTTTTTGTCCATTTTGCTTTGCAACCATTCACACTTCTTTGGGCCAGCAATTGAAACTTCACATCCTTTTCTTTCTCTACTTATTTTAGTCTTATGTTCAAAAAATCCATCATCTCTAAGACTTCCTGTAGAAATTTCAAGCAATTTTCTACTGCTAATAAAATCGAAATGAAATCAAGAGACATAACTTTCTTTTACTATTCCGTGGAAAGGAAAACACACGATAGAAACACATGCAATAATATGCAACCATCAAAACACAAGGAACACAATGATTTTATAGGGGAATCCAACGGGAAAAACCCCTTTGTTGCTTTGCATTAATTCAAATGAGAAAGAGAAACAAGTATAATGTTTTGCTTCAACGCTAAATCACACCCTGCACTGTAAAACTATTCTCCGACTTCTTGACTTGCTCTGGCCAACACTTAGCCAATTCAAGCCTTAGCCAACCTCCTATTTCATTGCACAATCCTGGAGGAATTAAGCTCCTAAATAATAGAGAAATTACCTATTTCCTTGCATAAACCTAAGGGGAATTGATCACTCGCATAGTGCAAAAGAACTATACACTCAACAATATACAATTATAAATACAAATGTGCCTTTTCCATTCACTCAACAAGGAAATTCAAATTCCATGCATGACTGGGTCTATTTTTAGCTGATTGACTATTAACTGAAATATCAATGAGTTAATAACAATTATAACTACTCAATTGACCTTCAACTAACTCAGCTAATGACAAGTGCTCAGTTAACTAAGTTCAACTAACAATAACTCAACTAGATTTCTAGATATTAGCAATCATCTCATGCACACTCTACTTCTAGCCTACATACTCGAATTTACTGACTTAACTAAGACAAGGCCATGTCACTCTAGCTAATTGTAATCCAAGTCATCCTTTTGATGTGGAAAATTGAATTTTCTCCATTTGACTAAGGCACTAGTTAAATGAAGCCTTTTCTTGCTACAATTCCAAAAATCCCTTTTAGTAAGAAAAGGATTTTGGACACTCTGTCTGATTGTTTTTATTGCTACTGCAACAAATGCAACTTACTACTCTATGCTCCTCAACATCTAATTGCAACTAGTCTGCAACTATCGCTCAAGATATGACTACATTAACTAAAACTGATCCTTCTGCTACTGAATATCATGGGCCCTTATAGCAAGGGTAATGATCCATGAGAAGAGTATACTGCAACTGCTACTACTCTCCTATGGACCCTACCCAAATCTTTGCAACTCTGGGGCTAAGGCTCTACATCGCCCCACCTCACTCCTGGAGGTATAATTGCATACATGGTGAAATCTACCTCTAACTTATATAATTTTTTCACTCTAACACCAATCTTCTTCACTAGTCTAGTAGCAACATGCTTCAAAAAATATTTTCCCTTACCGAACACAACATCATAACCTATGTCATCCAATACAACTACAAAAATCAAAATTTTCTTTAGCCCAGGCACATACATTGCATTTTTCAAGTGAAGATGGGAGTCTAACTCCCTCTTAAAGGTGATAGTACCAATTCCTTTTGTACTATACCTCCCATTATCTCCAAATTCTATGTGCAATTTGAGATCCTTCTCCCCTAGGCTACTGAATAATTCTTTGTTTCCTGTCATAGTATATGAGGCACTATAATCTAGGTACCACTCACTCCCTCTTATTGTGCTTTCCATGCAAGAAAAGGGGCTGAAATCTAACTTGAATTGTGATGCAAGAGAATCTCCTCTTTCTACTGTTTCAATCTCCTTAGTTGATTTCTTTTGCAGACACTTGGTTGCATAGTATTCAAACTCATGGCAATGAAAACATTTAATTTTACTGAGGTCTTTCTCCTTGTCATGGTTCTGGCCAGATTCTTCCTCGCCTTTGGCCTTCTTTACTTTGCTAACTAGAGCACAGTCTTGTTCCTCATCTACAATGGATGTGACACCATCTCTAGTGTTTCTTTTGATCTCCTCATGCACCAAATTAGTCCAAAGTCTCCCACCCTGGTAGATTGTCTCTTCCATTAATTGAATCATGATAGTTTTGCCAGGATTTCGGAAGGCCAAGTAGTGCTAGGCTCACAAGTTTATATGAGGCCACATTTTCTCCTACTCCTTCAAGTTCATCTTGAACCTGAGTGAATCTAGATAGGCATTGAGGAACAATTTCAATTTTCTGCATGAAATGCTCCTAAGTGTATCTATCAATGCTAATTTGTTATGCAACCAACTCACAGAATAAAAGAAAATATAGATCGTTGACTTAAAAATTAACCTCTTCAAGGGGGAAACCTCATTTACATTACATAAATGAAAAATTCTTGGATGATACAAATGATAAGACCTCCTTGGTATATATAGGAGTCTAAGGGGTCACAATATAATCAGATCCTACATAACAATAATAATGTCAGGGCACAACAATAACAACATGGGGGGTACATGGGCACAACAATAACAATAGGGGGTTACACTAACAATAAAAATAAGTGGAATACACTAGTATTATAGGAACCTATCATAATTTCCTTGCATCACTACTACTCTAGAATAGATCTGTGAGAGTTTTCCACATTGAAAAAGGAGTCTCCTTTCCATGCAAGTTTGAAACCACATGATCTCTGACACCCTCCAAAATAATCCTCCTAGCTATTGTTGCGTCTTTCTTCCATAGAGTAAGTTATTTTTCATATGATGTTGTTGGTTTTAGAATATCAGTTTGTATATATTCCCATACTCCATTATCATCTAGGAGAACTTCCATCTTGTCTTTCCAAGCACAAAAATGTGAGGTTCCCTCCAATGCATACTCCAAACTCAATCCATTAAAAGACATTTTTCCTTCACTGAAGAGAATCTGCACGAAAAAATCTGCAAATCGAAATTTCTTTGAGAGAAGATATGGAACAAGGTTTCTATGTAGTCTTCCAAGGCTTTGATACCATGAAACATTTGCAAGAAATTTTCTACTGCTAATGAAATCAAACTGAAATCAAGAGACAAAAATTTCTTCTACTATTATTCAGAAAGGAAAACACATGATATAAAACACATGCAATAACATTTAACCATAAAAGCACAAGGAACACAATGATTTTACAAGGGGAACCCATCAGGGAAAAGCCCCTTTGCTGCTTTGGATTAATTCAGATGAGAAAGAGAGACAATTACAATGTCTTGCTTCAACTCTGAAGCACACACTACACTATAAAACTATTCTCCTACTTCTTGACCTACTCTAGCCAACACTTAGCCAATTCAAACCTCAACCAACCTCCTATTTCTTTGCACAATCCTAGAGGAATTAAGCTCCTAAATAATAGAGAAATTCCCTATTTCCTTGCACAAATCTAAGGGGAATTGATCACCTGCTCAGTGCAAAATCCCCGTACACTTAACAATATACAATTATAAATACAAATGTGTCTTTTCCATTCACTCATCTAGGCAATTCGAATTCCATGCATGATTGGGTCTATTTTTAGCTGATTGGCTAGTTATCTGAGAGATCACTGAGTTAACAATAGTCATAACTACTCAATTGACCTTCAATTAACTCAACTAATGACTAGAGCTCAGTTAAATGAGTTCAATGAATAATAACTCAACTATATTTCTAGCTCTTAGCAATCAACTCGTGCACAACTCTATTTCTAGCCTACAAACTCGTATTTAGAGACTTAATTGGTAGACAAGGCCATGTCACTCTAGCTAACTACAATCCAAGTCATCCTGCTAATGTGTAAAATCGATTTTTCTCCATTTGAATATGGCACTAGTCAAATGAAGCCTTTTCTTGCCACAATTTCAACATTTCCCTTGATAGGTTGTCTATCACTTGACAAAATCACTCTTGATCATGTTATTCTGAGTGCTTCTCATGTATTGCTAATTCCTTCTGCTTCGAACTCATTGCACCTAACCAGAATGTGAACCAAGGCTTTGTTGAATCTGACATTGCACTCTTGGAGGCCAATTCAATATATATAGGAAAATATTGAATCTTGAGGCGACCATGCCTATGGGGAGAATTAATTTCCATATTTGTCTAGGACTAGATACCATGAGAGCAATCCATTTTTACCAAAGGATTTATTTCATAGATTGGACTGAGTTGATATGCATTTAAAACCATTGTGCGAGAATGTAAGGGAAAAATCCAAGGAGTTAATGGTGGGTATTGGATGATCACAACTTGCTTAGAATTAATTCCTCCTCTCTACCATCTCACGTATTGGCTCACCCTTTGAATCATAATATGATGGGTGTTGTATGCATGAATTCCATGCATGGTTAAATACCTACAACTGCTGTTGAGAAATGGAAACAAGAGAGTCCAGTTTAATTTTTCCTTCAATTAAACTGGAAATTAAATTCGAATTCTATTCTCATAGCAACTTAAAATAGTTAAATTAAGTTTATTAAACTTACTCAACTTAGGAAATTCAAGTTGGAAGTCTTTCTGTCATCATGTGTATGTTCTCCCTACTTTGTAGGAGTCCATTATGAGTTAATTGTGAGTTGTAAAATTGAAGACTCAGTTTCATGATTCAGTTCAGTTAAATTAGTTCTCAAACTGATTGAGAGAACTAATAGTGAGTTACCAGTCAGTGGTGTCACTAATGAACTCCACCAGTGATACTCTAGTTAACTGAATATTTACTCATCAAAAAATCATGCATGTCGATCCTGAGAAAGACCCAGTTGAGACTAGAGTGCAGGGACAGTGTGCTATTTCTTTTAGATTTTTCTGAGTTGCACTGACAATGCATGCATTCAGGAACTGATCCTTAAGGGATTGCACAATTTTTAGAGGCTTTATTTCCCTTTAAATACAAGCTATCCTTCATAGGAATTACGCATTGGAATAGAGGCTTGGAGACCTTGTGAAGAGGCTAAGCTTTGGCCTTGAGCTTGCTTATGAGCTGGAGATTGAATTTTCTGAGTGCTGGGAATTTACTAGAGAGAACAAACATTGTAATCTCATCTTGATTTTCGAGATTAATACAAAACAAATAGTGGGTTTTGAGCTGTGGCTTTCCCCGGATATTTATTGTGTTATGTGCCTTTGATTCTCTTCCTCTAATGATTATTGTTTGCTTTATTTTTATGGTCTTCCACTGTAAAGAGTAGAAGTAGATTCTTGTCTCTTGCTTAAGAAAATTGCATTAGCTTGTGAATCTACAGGATTTTCTACATGGTATCAGAGAAAGATTATTTTTTCAGCCGACAGTTTGCAGAGAAGATATGAAAATTTATGTGAAAAATTTTCAGAAAAGAAAAAATTGCAGATTTGGATTCCTTGGGAAAAGATACCCAAATTCAGAGAAAAAATTGGCCGAATCGGAGTTCGGATGAGGGAGATATCACTGATTTAAAATCAGCTATTTAGAGGAGATTTTGAAGTTTTGAATTTCTGGGTTATAGGTGAAGGTCGAATTTGCAATACATACTTCAGGATCGGTAGATGGCATTCCATGGGTTGAGGATTTAGTATGCCTTGAAAGGCAGCTCGAATTACATAGCCTGGAGGAACAAGATGGAGGCTATGCTAGAGGACAATGACTTGAAGGAATTTGTTGAACAAGCAATTCATAAGCCAGCAGCTATTGATGCACAGAACTTGGCCGAGTGGGAGAAGTGTGTGGCGAAGGCAAGGTGGATAATCCTTGAGGGAGTTCTAGATCATATTGTCTCAAGTCTCCATCGAAAGGAAACCCCACATGCTATGTGGAAAACATTGACGGACTTGTATCAGAATAGCAGTGATCAAAGGAAGTTGGCATTGAAGGATAAACTTCGTAAAATCAAGATGGAGAAAGGCGAGAGAATTTCAAAGTACTTGACCAAGTTCACTCAATATTGGGATGAACTTGGAAGTGTTATAATCATGGTTGGTGAGGAGGATGTGGTAGCCTTGCTCTTCTTGGACTCCCTAAGAGTTAGCATAGTTAACAGGAGACTGTCAATAGTCGGGAGAAGCTACCAGATTGGGAACGACTATGGTTGGATTTGATGTAGGATGAGATTAGGAGGAACACCAGGGATGGCTCTTCATCAAAGATTGATGATGAAGAGAAATGTGTCTTAGCGATTAAGGTGAGGAAGGGGAAAGGTAAAATTTCCCATTCCAAATCAAATTCTTATCATGGAGGTAAGAAGAAGGACACGACGAAAGTTAAATGCTTTCATTGTCTGATTCGGATTTAAACAGGAACACAAAAAATTATAGATATAACCATACATACAGGGATGAAATAGATATAATACTTCATTTCATTACTGTAAAATACTGAAATATGCTTACAAACAGAAATGGAAATAAACTAGCTAGGGTGATGTTAGCTTATCTTTAAGAAGATATGTGGCAGCTACATGCCTCTAAAATGTCTTACAATGAGGCTTGAAGGCCTATTTGTTGTTGAGAAACAATGGAAAACCCTAAACATCCAAAAACTAGGAGATGAAGCGCCAAACTATGGACCTCGTTTTGGGTAAATTGGTACATCAACTTCCCGAGGTCATAACTTTGGCATATGATCTCCGTTTGACGTGCATAATACCTCATTGGAAAGATCTATCTGAGGACTACAACTTTGGGAAAAGAAACATCGGCACATGGACCCATGTTTCTCCCATTTTTCCCAAAAAACTTCGTTTACGGCCTCTAAATGGCTCCAGAAGTTTAGGACCCGAAAAATTGCTAAAAATAGTAAAATGTGCTACAATTAAGGAAAATGAAAAGATGAAAGAAACAATGGTGGGGGTCCAAGTGGAATTGGTGAGTGGCCACCAATATCCACCTGGATCATTCCTCCCCCCTTAGGAAGCAATGGTCCCCATTGCGTTGAGTTCCTCCACGAGATGAGGAAACTTCTGCTGAACTTGGTCCCTGGTGAAGGAGTTGGCCTGCTTTGACAACTCGATACAGTTGGATATTCTGATGGCAAGTGTGCTTGATCTGTGTGTCCATGACCCAATCAGTTGTATCTTTTTCCATGAAATTTGAATTTAAATCTGTGGGTGTGAGCTATTCTACAATGTCGAATGTGTCTAGTAATGGTGGAAAGTATGGCCGAAGGCAGTCCACATTGAACTCTGGGTGCAAGCCAAGGAATGGGGGAATGTTGAGCTCAAATGCATTGTCTTCCTCAGCCTTGGTAATGGTGTAAGGACCATATCAGAGTGGTTTGAGTTTCCAATAGGCTTCGGTAAGGTGTTCCTTTTGCAAATGCGACCAAACTTTGTCGCCCACCTAAAACTTGTGTGGCACCCGATGTTGATCATGTCGCTACTTGTACTTGGAATTTGATTTCTCGAGAATGTCGTGGACCTACTGGCAAATATGTTGGATGTGCTCAATGAAGCTGTTTGCCTTATCTGTTTCAGACTAGACATGAGCCGACTCTACCTGGGTAGTTGCAAATGGCATGGACACATCAATGGGACATAGTGGCTGGAATCCCAATCCCACCTTAAAAGGGTTGTGGCCAGTCGAGCTGTGGAGAGCCCGGTTATAGTTGTGTTGAACATAGGGGAGGCTCTCATCCCTTGTGCGTGGATTCTTTGAGTTTTACATGCGCAGAATGTGTACGATCATCCCGTTGACAACCTCTGTCTTGCCATTAGTTTAGGGATGGAAGGTTGTGGACTTAGTGAGTTTGGTGTCTAGCATTGACGAAAGACTGGACCAAAATGTACTGAGTAACCTACTATTCTGATCTAAGATGATAGAATGTGAGATCCCAAAGTGTACCCACACTCATTCAAGGAAGAGTTTAGCAGTGGCTTATGTTGTGATATTTTTCTTGCATGCTGCCATAATGGCCATCTTTGAGAACCTATCGACGACCACAAAAACAAAATCATTTCCATGCTTAGTAGAAGGAAGGCCCGACATGTAATCCATGGAGATGGATTCCCAAGGTCGACTAGGGGTAGGCAACGGGGTATAGAGGCCTTAGTTCTTGATGGTTGGTTTGGCAGTGGCACAAGAAGTGCATGATTTGATGTATTTCCCAACATCCTGTCAAGATTCAGCCAATAGAAATACTTCTGTAGTACTGCCACCATTTTTTCGACCCCGAAATGACTAGCAACCCGACTGTAGTGTGCTTCCCAAATCATCTTGGCACACTCGCTTGAAGGAACACAAAGGTGACTCAGGTGGCATAACAAGGAATCCTGGAGGTGAAAATCTGGAACATGCTGACCCTCCAAGAGTATCTGGTATGTGTGGCCGAATTCTGGGTCACTTTTGTAGAGAAGTGGCCAATCAGAAGTCTCATGCCCAAAAGAGTTGAGAACAGTGGTTAATGCCATGATCGGTGGACAACTGAGGCAATCTTCAACATTGTTGGTTATGCCCTTCCTATACTTGATATTCAAATGGAATTGTTGCAGGTATGTGGACCAATTCTGATGGTGATCATTTTGCAATTTTCCTTGGGTCTGTATGAACTATAGGGGCTGGTGGTCTATGTGGATGACCGTTTCCTTCCCCAAAATGTAATGCTTCCATTGTCGGCTGGCCTGCACAATAGAATACATCTCTTTGTCATAAGTGGGATACTTTCGGACTGTGTCTGAAAATGTCTCACTATGATATGCCACTGGATGCCCGTGTTGAGTAAGGACTACCCCAATAGCATGGTTAGAGGCATCTGTCTCATCCTCAAATGGTTGTTGCAAGTCTGGTAATGCGAGCAGTGGTGCTGAGCAGAGGTGATCTCTTAGCTCTGTGAATGCATTCTATTGAGATTCAGACCAAAAGATTTTTTCTTTCGCTCCTCCCTTGGTGACTTGACTCAAGGGCCAAGTGATATGAGAAAATCCCAACATGAATCTGTGGTAGAAGTTGGCAAGACCCAGAAAGCTACAAGCTCTGTCAGAGTGGTTGGAAATGGCCAATCCCGAATGACTTGGATCTTGGTTGGATCCACATGCACCCTGTAGAGCCTCTACTTTACACCTTATCATCCATCATTACCTACTGTTTTCATCACTTTCCTCTCTCTTTTGCCTCATTTTCCACCCAGATCATTACATTAGTTGTCATTAAACATGATCAAATGAGATTTGCTAATGGGTGACTGTTTTGTTTAGTTTTTGACATATTTGCAGAGATTCTGCAGCCATTCAGCGATTCCGCAGCCATCTGATGATTCCGCAACCATTTTGTTGATCTCAAGGTTCCATGTGCTATTTTGCAGAACGAGCCACATGGGCATGTTGGAATATATGTGCTCGAGGTTCCTGTGCCATCAGTTCAGCCACCCACGTCATCTGTACCTCCGGTCAAAGGGGGTCAAGTTACGGTCAAATAAAGGCAGCTTAACGTTGATGCGTAAGCTGTTTGGTCACGTCGGTGGAAAAGATGACTTGTCCGTGTTTTGTAAGCCGTGGGGAACATGATCCAACGCTGGATTCATTTCCCATAACGACCAGGACCTCCAGCTCGACCATGAAGCATATGACGTGTTCACTGCACCTTTAATACGCATGATATTCAGTTTATTTTCTGTTTTATGCTTTACGCATTAGGCCATCTTGCAGATGCCTATAAATACTTGCGTCTGCGTACGCTTATGTTAACTTTTTAGCTGCTGTAGTTTATGAACTTGTGAGAATTTTAGCACCTTTCTGAACTCTGTTTTTATAGAGCTGTTCCAGCACTTTTGACTATGTATTTCTGCATGTGAAGTAATGGAAACAGTGCTGTTTTGAAGTTTTAAAGCATCTGAGTTTTCTGTGGGTTGTATGGATGGAGGGCCCCCGTTCATGACTGCCCTTGTATAAGTATTTCATGTTTATACTTCTGCAATTTCTTTATTTCACATACAACATTTCCTTTTCTTGAGTTATGTACAACTTGATTTCTTTTCATTGCTGCAGCCTTTATTTTCACTGATCAGATTTGCTTCTTTGCAGGTTTTAACCCGGGATTGAGTGTGTTGTATTTGCTTTAATATCTAATGGTAGTTGCAGTTGTCTTATTCGTAATGCTGCCTTTTTTGCTCTGTTTTCTAGATTAGTTTTTAGCTTAGTTTTACAAGTTGGATGCTAACTAATTTATGTTCTCTTTATCATGAATGGTTTATCTTTCAGAGAACAAAACACTAATTAATTGCAGCTTGTTTTTAAGTAGTCTTGGCTTGTGGCACTAATACTTTTTTCCACTTGTTACACATAATCACATATGTAGGAAGCAGTATGATGGAAAAGGCTTAGTAGTGTTATAATTTGTCATTTAGAGTTTTTATCAATTCTTGGATTTGTCTTCAGCTACTTCCTAATCGTGTTTTACACAGTACTATGTGGTAGAAGCAGGGAGTTAGGAAGAGATAACCCTTATCATCAGTCCTTGAAGTGATTTTCTTATTTCTTTTATTTGCAGCAATATGAGTAGAGACTAATGCCATTAGAACGTGGTCATTTTCTTTCAAGTCATTTTAAGTTATTCATTTCTTTCAAGTTCTTTTCCTTTACAAATTCAGCAAGTAATTAGAAATCACCAATCACACACTTTCACTCATCTAGAACTCACTTTTCACACACTTGCACTCATTTGTCTATAATCGTCACTCCATCTTAGGAAGATAAGTTAACCATAAACAACACCCCAAACGACAAAAGCTCTAAGAGGTTGCTTAAGTACATATAGTACACCTTCACTTCATCAGCTTACGAGCCCCGGGTTGACAATTAATGACATCAATTTAGGAACACTAAATTGACTAAACACACCCCGCATTCATCAATAACGTATCCCAGATACTGAATCGGGGTCATGCCAAAAGTGCATTTCTCCAAATTGGCACATAACTTGTGTTGCCACAGTGTTTGGAGAACCTGTCGGATGTGGTGGAGGTGTTCTTCCCAATTCTGGCTGAAGATCAGGATGTCATCCAAGTATACCACTACAAATGAGTTGGTGAATGGCCACAAGATTTCATCCATTAGCCTCATGAAGGTTGCAAGAGCATTCTTCAATCCGAAAGGCATAATCAACCATTCAAAAAGGCCCTCCTTGGCTTTGAAGGCAGTCTTCCATACATCGAAGGATTCGATTGGTACCTGGTGATATCCTGACTTCAAATCGATCTTGTTGAAATATTTCCCCCCTTCAATTGGTCCAGGAGGTCATCAATCCAAGGGATCAGGTACCTATTGCAGATAGTGATCTTGTTTAGCATCCGATAGTCAATACAGAGTCTCCAAGTCCCATCCTTGTTCTGTACCAACACGATCGGGCTCCCACAGGGCGATGAACTCGGACGGATGTGACCTTTATGCAACAACTCTTGAATCTGCCTCTCGATTTCATTGTTCTCCAAAATGGAGCGCCAATAGATTGGTCCATTGGGAAGTGGTGCACTTGGGGTCAGATTGATGGAGTGCTTGACCTGACAGTGAGAGGAACCCCTACGAGGAAGGTGAAAATGTCCTTATACTCCTCCACGACCTTGTCCATTTGTAGTTGTTGTGTGGAGGGGCCCTGTCTGGAGGTCGTGGCCACCATCTTCTTCTTTCCTTGAGGGCGTATCATCAGGAAAATAGATTTCCCAGTTTTGGAAATGAGCTTACTGCACTGTTTTGCAGTAACCAAAGAGATGGCGGTAGGTGGTGCTACCTCCGGTGTCCTGTACAACTTATTTCCAAAAGTAACAATAATAGCACAGGGCCTTGATTCATACACAGCATGTCGCTTCCATAAGTATGGTTGGCCTAATAATACATTACAAACATCAAGGGGAGCAATGTCACACAATACCTCATCTGTGAAGGGATTGATGTTGTATGGAAGGCGACACTGCCAGCTCACATGAAGATCCAATCCTTGATGAAGCCACCCAATGGTGTACGGTTGTGGATGTGATGTGGTCAGTAAGCCCAGCCGCTTCATGACCTCTATCGAAATGAGGTTCTTTTGGCTCCCGCTGTCGACAATGAATTGTAGCGGGGAGCCCTTTACCCACATCTAGGAGTGGAAGAGGTGCTCCTCCTCCTCTGGATCTTCAGGTTCCTCCTTCTAGATCTTTGTGGTGGCAATGGTGGCATTGGGCTCCACATTGATAATCTTCTTCCCTTTGTCATTCCCCTTGTCGAGTTCTGAGTCAGAGTTGGAACATGCATCTAATTCTGAAACCTTTAGCTCGGCCACCAGTGACTTCTTGGCCCGACACTCACTTGTGTTGTGAGTGGTGCTCTTATGGAACTCACACAACTTTCCCGTGTCCTTTTTCGACTTCGTGGCGTTATTCTTTACTTGCAGCTTTGACAAGTTGTCTTGGGACACCCCGCCTTGGCTTTGTCCCTTGTTCTGCAGTTTGGGGGAACCTTTCCCTTTCTTCAGATTCACAGATCCAAAGTCTCGCTTCTTCTGTTTAAACTTTTGCTCGATCTTGACAGCATATCAGTATGTCGTGTCGAGCGAGGAGATGTTCAGGAATTCTATTTCTTCCTGGATGTACTTGTGCAGGCAGCTATAGTATTTGAGTACCAAATGTTGCTTTGAATCCTTGATACCCAACTTTGTGCAAAGGGTATGGAATATTGGTAAACTCTGGCATGTCTTGGTCCCTTCCTTGTTGCAGCATGGTCCACTTTATGTATTGATCCTCATAGCTTCCGACAGGGTAGTGCTGCCTTGATGGCAGCTCAGAATGAGTTCTAAGTGGGTGCGACTGAAAATAGTGCGGCCGTACTTTAATCCTTCTGCTCGCAATAGGTTTCCCACCAGTCCTTGACGTGCGGGGTAGCTTTGAGAAGAGCGAAAGTAATCTTTTCCCGGCCGAAAAAATCATGAACATAAAAATACCCTTCTAACAGATTTAACCATTTCTCTAAGGCGTCTGCATCTATCTGACCTTCAAATATGGGAATGTCAAAGTTAACTTGTACCTTAAAGGGTGTGGCTCTTCCAGAGTAGCTACTAGAAGTAGATGTGTCACCCCTGGGTAGCCGCTGAAGGATCTGGGAAAAGTTGTCCATCATCGCGTTCCTTTATCGCTTGAGGGCCTCTTCGAGCAAGATTTTGATAGGATCTCCTGCCCCCTCATCTTTCTTTTCATCCACCATGGGAGGCCGTCGGGATTTGTGAGGTTGGTCTTGCAAAGGTTCGACAGTTCAAGCCCTAACTCCTTATATCCTAACCTCGTTAGGGACATGCAAAGAAAGACAGAGAAAGAGCAGACTACTCTGATACCACTGATCCAGATTTAAATAGGAACACAACAAATTATAAATATAACCATACATATAGAGATGTAGCAGAAATAATACTTCATTTCATTACTGTAAAATACTAAAATATGCTTATAAACAGAAATGGAAATAAACTAGCTAGGGCAATGGTAGGTTATCTCTGAGAAGAGATGTGGTGGCTACATGCCTCTGAACTGTCTTACAATGAGG
The DNA here is from genome assembly GCA_031772625.1 of Pinus tabuliformis. Taxonomy (NCBI): domain Eukaryota; kingdom Viridiplantae; phylum Streptophyta; class Pinopsida; order Pinales; family Pinaceae; genus Pinus; species Pinus tabuliformis. The sequence continues at coordinate 576,303,448 of CM062804.1, read as the reverse complement.
CTCGAAGGCCTATTTATTGTTGAGAAACAATGGAAACCTTAAACATCCAAAAACCTAGCCCTAGGAGATGAAGCGCCAAACTATGGGCCCCATTTTGGGTAAATTGGTACATCAACTTCCCGGGGTCGTAACTTTGGCATATGATCTCCATTTGACACGCACAATACCTTGTTAGAAAGATCTATCTGAGGACTACAACTTTGGGACCCGAAAAACTGCTAAAAATAATAAATTGTGCTATAATTAAGGACACTGAAAAGATGAAAGAAACGATGGTGGGCGTCCAAGTGGAATTGGCAGGTGGCCACCAATATCCACTTAGATCATTGTCACAAGATAAGATACTTTTCTACAAATTGTCCATTGAAGAAGTCCAAGGAGAAGTCCTTAGGAGGAGAGGTGGGTGAGGTTTTGTCCTCCCAATTTGAATTGGACTTTTCCCTCATTGAATGCATGGTGTCTTCAATGATGGGATATGTTTGGTACTTAGACAGTGGAGCTTATTTTCACATGACTAGCGACAAAGAGTTATTCAGTGAACTGGAGGAGAAAGATATCAAGATGCATATCTAGATGGGTGATGACGATAAGTGTAGTGTTACTGGTGTGGGCACTATTACTTTTCAGAGGGAGCATGTAGCTCCACTCACATTGAAGAATGTTATGCATGTACTCGTATTGACAAAGAACTTGGTATCCATTTCCATGCTTTAGGATAGAGGCTATGATGTGATCTTTTTGAAAGGAAATGAGTTCCTTCGACACATAGCTATGGGTCAAGTAAAGAAGATAGGGATTCGAGTTCAGAATCTCTATAAGATAGAGGTAGAGGATTATGTTATTTTGACTTCAAAAGCGGAAAAGATGTTGAGCCGAGACATTGACGATTTGTGGCACAAGCGATTGGGCCACTTGCATCATGGGGCTTTGAAGATATTGCAGCAAATCTCTACCGGTCTTCCCAAAAGTGAGCTTGAGCAAGTTGATACATGTAAGGGTTGTACTTTAGGAAAATACACCAAGTATTCCTTTGGAGACAGAGACATTCGAGCAAAGTCTATTCTGAAGAGAGTCCATTCAGATGTGTGTGGACCATTCTCGACAACATCCATGTCCAAACACATGTATTATGTTATATTTGTTGATGAATAATCTCGTAAACGTTGGGTATTTTTTATGTAGAAAAAGGATCAAACTTTCACAAAATTTTGTGAGTTCAAAGCATTTGTAGAGAAAAAGTCTAGTAAGAAGGTTAAAGCTCTATAGAGTGATAACGGTGGTGAGTATGTCTCCAATGAGTTTAAGAACTTCTGTGCAATGAAAGGGATTAAACAAGAGTTGACGCCACCCCATAACCCTCAACAGAATGGGGTTGCCGAGAAGAAGAACATGAGAATAGTAGGGACATGTTGATGCCTCAAAAATCGCTGCAACAACAATGGGGGATAACCACCCGGTCCAGACCTTAAAGTAGCTCCTTTTCCGTTTGGTGTGGTGGCTCCGACTGGTTTAACTAGGTCCAGTTACCTTCTCCCTATCACTATTGGTTTATTATATATCTTTAACTACCAATAGACAGGGATATCAGATCAATTCTTCTTGCTGATCAGGCAAGAGAATGACCCTTAAGCTGATTTGGGTTCAGCCAAGCCACAACTAAAATTTTGCCTCTTCGAGAAGAGGACTTAAAAGAATATAGAAATTACTCTAAATGCAAGCTTATTCTATAATGCAAGCAAAAGAAACTAATCTAAATCCTATCTTAATTAGGCAGATATAGATCTAACCCAACTAAGAGCAAGATAATTAAAATATTGGGATTTAAACATGTCTTGCTTATAATGAATATCAAGTTAATGAAATAGTTCAATTAACTGATATTATGGATATTAAAACAAATCCTATTGAGACCTTTTAATTGAAATAATAAACCAACAACATTCTAGGAAGTAGTTCACAAAAATGATATTGATTATCAAATCAATAAATCCAATAATTAAACAATAATATGTAGAAATAGTTCATAACACATTACTATTTAATAAATCAGTTTTATAAGATAGATTTCTGAGCAAATAGTTACTCAGAAATCAGAATTTAATCCATAAGAACAGAGATACATAATAACAACATTGAGACAAATTAATCATATTGACAAAAATGCACAAACATGAATAAAATGAGACATTCCTGTTATTATAAAAATGAAACTGATATTTGAAACAATAGTATTAGAAATACCAATTTATTGCATCCATTTCTCTGACCTCAGTCTCCAATAGTCCTTTACATTGCTTGAACTTCTGCTTTCAAAGCTAAAGCCACAATAGTGCAAACTTTGTCCATCATGCATAATTCAAGATACAAAGGAAAAATCCTCAATAATCCCCAGATCTGAGATTTTCTCTCCTCCCTCCTACAACTCTAAATTCCTATTACAGTAGTGCTTTTAGAAGTCTAAAATTGCAGAGGAGAGCAACCCTTTATTACATTCTGCAATCTGCTATTTATAATATTTGTGAAGGAATTCTTGAGAGGAAAGTTTGTTGAAGAGAAATCTGCCAAATCCAATTTTATTTGCTCAAAATTCCAATCTTTAATTGCTGGAGCCTTCTCATTGATTGAGATCCTTTTCTCCATATTTCTTCTACTGTTTTCCTGCAAAAAGAAATCAAAATGAATTAAGATGCAACAATAAAATCAAAATATCATTTCAGGCATTTAAAACAAATCCAATCAAATTCAATTAAATAAATAATTGAAAATAAAATGTAAGCTTTCTATTGATGCATGGGATGGTTTGATTGGCCAAGAATATTATTGACGAATGGATCTGTATTGAGAAGAAGCTTGGACAAATGAAAATGAAGAAAATAAAACTCAGAAAATTGATTTTGTTTTCAAAATTCGGAGCTTGATCTTCTGCTTGATTTTCGACCCAATAAATGACCAAATCTGTTAGTGAAACCTCCTCAAAAATATTCTCCTCGATTTTATCTTTCCAATGAGCCATCCTGGGCCTCATTTGACCAAGTAAAACTCAATCTATAAGCTTCCAAAGTAGCACATGACGTGCATGAAAGGACGGCTGGGGCGGTTGGCTTTCGCACCCCCCAGCCGTGATCGAGTCCTGCGGCGGCCCCTCGCTGGGCGATTTCGAACGGCTATGCCGTATTCTGTTGGCTTCGGCCATTAACTCTGCTGGCTTCGGCCGTATTTTAAAAATATCTATAGGCTTCGGCCATATGTGGATTTTCTCTCTGAAAAAAAAGCTTCCAAAATAGATGAATTAATTCTGGCACAATTCTGGAATTTCTGTCGCTGAACTAAAAATTAGAATTTTAATTAAAAATTAAATCCTAAATTAAAATTCTAATTATCTAATAATTAATTTTAATTTAATTATTAATTATGAACTAAACTAATTAATTAATAAACTATTTATTAATCTAACTAACTAATTTTATAAACTAATTAATTTAAATAATCTAAATAATAATTAAATTTTAATTTAATTAATTTAATTAAATTTTATATATTAATTAATTAATTTAATTTAAAATTTAATATATTAAATCTTTAAACTAATTTTAAAGTATAATCATCTCACCATATGTTCATTCATTCACTCACGTATGAGTGAATTTGAAACATTAAGTAAAAACCAAAGTCTATGTAAAAACTAAATGCTCTTTGACTTTTTAAAGGATCGACGATCGGGGATATGAGGGAATATCGAGGTTTTAGATATGTATCTAGTGGAAAAGTGCCGATGCGATGCATTTAACCTTAGAAAATTGAATTTTAAACTTTTCTTAATGCTCGAAGAGCCATCACATATCGGTAATCGGGGAAGTGAGGTATCAGAGATCTAGTGTATGGAGGTATTGGGGTTTCAAATGATATGTGCCGATTAAAACCTCTGATCCGATCCCCGAAGCGATCAAATTTTTTTTATTTATTGTTTTATATTATATTTTTTATTTCATATATTTTTATGTTTTAAATTTTGATTTAATTAAATTAATTATATTTAATATTAATTAACTTAATTAATTTAAAATTTAATATTGAACATCAATTTTTCATTTTGGCTTATTTTGTAAACTACGGCCATTTTTAATAAAAATGAAAATTAAACTACAGCTATTTTGAAACTAAATGAAAAAATAAATTACAGCCACTTCGAAATTATGATTTTTCGAGATTAGTAATTTGTTTGAAATATTGGAGTAAATTGCTAAAATCCAGTTGCTTCATGATTTGGCTGTATAAGTAAAAAAATGAAAAATGGTAATAAAAATTAACTAGAGGTTAATATTTACAATAAATGCATTATTGAGCTAATTTATTTACAAAATGCAATATTGTACATTTTATGCATTTTTAACCCAGACTAGATAAATGATGAGACTTCAAAGGAGTGCCATTTATGAACTAGTTGACCAAATGAGGCGAAACAAGCGTCAATGGGAAGCTTATAAAAAATCGATTTTAACAAAGTAATCAAAACAAGAATCCAAAGAAAATGAAAAATTAACAAAAGCGTAGGATAATCAATTAAATAAAAATCCTAAAAGGCGTTTAGCCAAAAATTTATAGAAAGGGTCCCCATTTTTTACTTGTTCACTTCAAATAATGGGGGGTTGTGTTTTTACCACAACAGGACAACAAGGGCAATGTTGCATGATCAGGTCCTACCACTACACTTGTGGGTTGAGACATGCAACACAACAGTTTATGTTCAGAATCGTAGCCCACATCGGATACTTGAGATGAAGACACTAGCGGAGGCTTATTTCGGTAAGAGGCCAGATGTTGGTCACTTCAGGATTTTTGGGTCATCGATTTATTTCCATGTGACCAAAGATGCACGGAAGAAGCTTGAGCCAACAACAGAGTTGGGAATCTTTGTGGGGTACACAGATACACATCACAACTATTGGGTTTACATGCCGACCAGTCGGATGATAATGTGGAGAAGCATAAGGAAAAATTTGTTGCCCATGGCTTTTCACAGGTAGAGGGGATTGACTATGATGAGACCTTTGCTCTCGTTGCAAGGTACTCGTCAATCAAATCTATTTTGGCACTATTAGAACATATGGGTTTGAAGATCCATAAGATGGATATGAAGTTTTCTTTCCTCAATGGCATGATTGAGGAAGAGGTGTACATAGAGCAGCCCAAAGCTTTTGAAACCTTGGACCATGATTCACATGTGTGCCGACTTAAGAGAGCGTTGTATGGGCTAAAGAAAGCACCCTATGCTTGGCATACCAGGATAGATAGTTACTTCACTGGGTTGGGCTTCACTAAGAGTGAAGCGGATGCGAACCTGTACCACATTGTGGTGGAAGGTAAGCTGTTGATCATTGTACTTTATGTAGATGGTCTTATACTGACAGGTGATGAGAAGCTTATCAAATCTTGTAAGGAGGAACTTGGAAAAGAGTTTGAGATGCAACATATGGGGCTCATGCATTACTTTCTTGGCATAAAGGTATGGCAGGGAGATGGGGAGTTGTTTGTATCTCAAGGCAAGCATGCCAATGAGATACTCAGGAGATTCCGCATGGAGAGCAGTAAACCCATGGAGACTCCTCTAGTTGGTAATTGGAGGAAGGAGGATGCTACTTTAGGGGAAGTAGTGGAAGCTACTGTTTACAAGAAGCTTGTGGGTTCACTCATGTACTTGGTGAACACATGTCCGGATATGTTCTATGAAATTAACCAACTTATTCAAGTGATGGCTAGGCCTACCTAGTTGTATTGGAAGGTAGCAAAGCATGTATTGAGATACCTTAGAGGCACTAATCAATTTGGGTTATGGTACAAATGGAGAGAGGGAGTGAAGCTTCAAGGCTTCACTGATGCAGATTGGGTAGGGAGTCTATCCGACAGGAAGATCACATCAGGAGGGATCTTTAGTAATGGGTCAGTGACAGTTTCTTGGTACAACAAGAAACAGAGATCGGTTGCACTCAATTTGATAAAGGCAGAGTACATGGTTGTAAGTTAGGCAGCATGTGAGGCTATCTAGATGAGGAAGATCATGGTTGGTTTGTTTGGTCAGCAGATGGATCTGACAATGATATATTGTGATAATCAGAGTTGTATCAAACTCTTTGAAAATCCATTTTTTCATGATCGGTCCAAGCTTGCTTATGAAGAGGCTAAGAGGCTAATTTTTAGAGGCTTTATTTTCGTTTAAATACAAGCTATCCTCCATAGGAATTACGCATTGGAATGGAGACTTGGAGAGCTTGTGAAGAGGCTAAGCTTTGGCCTTGAGCTTTCTTATGAGTTGGATATTGAATTTGCTCAGTGCTGGGATTGTTTTAAAGAGAAAAAACATTGTAATTTCATCTTGATTTTTTGGATTAATACAAAACAGATAGTGGGATTTTGAGTTGTGGCTTTCCCCAGATATTTATTGTGTTATGTGCCTTTGATTCTCTTCCTCTATTGATTATTGTTTGCTCGATGTTTATGGCTTCCACTATAAAGAGTAGAAGTAGATTATTGTCTCTTGCTTTAGCAAATTGCATTAGCTTGTGAATTTACTGGATTTTCTAAAACTACCTTTGGACAAGCTATATGTAAGGCTTATGGAACTTGAGACATCAACTTTGGCAGACCCTCCAAAATTGTTTTTTCTATTTTCCTCACTAGCTCGATGGCCAGATTGGCCATTTTTCCAATCATATTTTTTTTTTTAATGCAAGTCATGTGATAGGGGTAAATATCATTGAGATTAATCTTGTAAGTTCGATTATTCCCTGCCTCATAATTGCTCCTTTATCAACCAATTTATCTGCTTCTACATTCAAATGTCTATAGATATGGTACAATTCTAACTCCTCAAATTTCATTAGTTGTAAGGCAATCCTTTACAGTATGGTGGTGTTGGTCGTTCCTTCCCCCAACTTTATTTTGGTGCCTTCTCTTATTACTAGCATTGAATCTCTAAGGACCAACATTCTCTTTATACCCCTATTAATGATGGATTATAATCCTTTCCAAAGAGCCATATTAACTGCCTGCTTGTTTGTTAGGGTGCCCAACCCCCAAGCAAACTAAGTCTCTCTTTATTGCAGGGGCTTCACTCAATGAACCTCTGACATATCACGTGCATTCATAGCATACTAAACAATACCCCTAATTTGACTACATATTGGAAAATACCTCTAAAAATCACGTTAGTTAACCCCCTATCAACATGAACCCAATACACCTTTCCAATTTAAAAAACCCCTATTTTCATTAGATATTGTAGGTATCCATTTTTTCATTAACATTTTAAATACCCCTTTATATTTTTTCATTGACTTTGAGCTCCATTTTTTATACAATATAAAAACCCTTTACTGATTGTCCGTGTTACAAAAAAAAAAAAAACCCCTTTACCCCATATATACCCCCAATATATTATGTTATTTATTTCTCAATATATATCCCCCAATATGAACCTAAGTGGTATGTCATTGCCCCATGCTCCTGCCAACCGAGATTATTTAAATATATATATAATATTGATTTCTTTTTACATGGTTTATAATTTTATTAATAAAAATAAAATTGCATTATAATCAATAAAGTAAATATTATACTTTATTATTATTATATATAATTTAATAAATAATTATAATAATCTTCTCCAAACTCAACTATATAAACATGAATATGTAAATTAATATAATAAATCACATTAATTTACATCATATAAGAATTAAGATATTAATCAATTAATATTAAAAGATATTTTTTTAAATATAAATTAAAATAAATATTTCGTTATATTAATAATAAATATTATAAAATAAAAAAATATATATATAAAAAATAAACATCAAAGTTGAAATACATCCATCATCCCTAAAATACGGAGGAAAACATCTTTAAAATATGCAAAGACGAAAATAAAAATATTCTATTGATTAACAATAAAATGGAATCCCCCAAATGAGGGAGGAGACCCAAAAAGAAGGAATGAGATTTTTTTATAACCAATAATGTTGAGAAATATTTAATAAACTTCTCCTTTGTGAAACAAGTTACCTTTATGAAGAAATTAGGTTATTATTTAAACAATTAATTATATAATTATTAATTACATTTTATTGTTTTATAAATATATTTATATAGATATTGAAGAGTTATATATATATATATATATATATATATATATATAATTTTTTAATTTTATTATATAAAAAAATCTTTTCAAAACGTTTTTATAAATAAACGTGATAAAATATTGATCAATAAAATAAACTTTTCCCTTTTTATTTTTATGAATTTTTATCATAAAATTTTATAACCCAAAAATAAATCTCTTATTATTTAAATACTTATTTAACCTTTTCTTTAAATGTATGCAAAAGGTTCACTCGAACGCTGGAGAAGATTCATGTGGAAACTCCCCTCTCCACTTTTTCATAAATATTTTCTTCAATTGTTTCTCTCATTCCAATTAATGCATTTTGTTCAATATAATGACGAGCTTTATGTTAGGTAAGTTTTGATGCTACGTTTGTATTTTTAAATTTTTTTATAATATAGAGATTTATTATAAAGAGTTGATTAAATAGAGAGGATAAATCATATTAGATTGTTCTAACTTTTGTTTTTGACGATAAATTATGTTAGATAATTCGAAATGTTGACAAGGAAAAATTATCTTTATATTATTTAAAAATACAAAAATAATATTTATAATAAACTTTTTCTAAAATCCATTTTTATATTTACTTATATATATATATATTATATGTCCATGCATCTAGGCTAGCCATATCCAAATATGGCACGTTTTGATTAATAATCATAACTTAGCTCTTTACAAAGGCAAGTCGAACATATAATATGTCGATAAAGGGATAAGAACATAAATTCACTGACGGGTAAACCAAACTTTGAGGCACTCTTTTTGAAAAGTAAAGAAACCCAATTTGTAGTTGCAGGCATAATATAAATAATAAAAAATAATATTGTTTGATATTTGATTCATTCATTGTATTTTGAAATCTCAATTTTAATTTTTAATAAGATAGATTTATAATTTGGGGATATTTTGTTGTTATATATATAAAGATTTTATTGGAAAAGTTATAAATGATATTTTAAATACTATGATTTGAATTTATTAGAGTTTAATTTTTATTTTTTAAACACAAAAATTATTGATATTCAGAAGTTATGTATAGTAAAAGTTATATAATATATATATATATATATATAAAAAGAAATTAGTATTTAAAATATTTATTTAAATTTTATGGATTTATATTTGTGCGATCTTTTGGATTTTATAGTGTTGGAATTAGTTGAAAAACTTTGAGGTGAAATTTTGATTTCTGTTATTTAAATTGGTTTTTTGATTGTATATATGGATTCAATGCCCTAAAAAACTCTTAGGGTACTTAGATTGTGCATAAGTTACCTATCAAATTTGTAATTTCAATAAATTGCATTAACTCTAAATCAATAATGCAATAAATAAATTTTATTAAAATTATAGAAATATAGAATCTTTATAGTTATTAACATTTTATTATATTAATTTTGAAATTTCTTATGACTTATAAATTTATAATAAAAAATTAGAGTGATTAACTATCCAAATAAATTTAAAATTTTCTAAATAAACTAAAAATAAAATCCGCTTATATAATAAAAACACATCCAAAATAATATATTTTCAATTTATTTTTATAAATATTAATTATTTTAAAATTACATATGTTTTTAAAACTAATTTAAATATCGAATTACTCTATATTTTGAATATTCTGATCCTGAATTTAGTTAAAAAATATAGAAATAATATAATATTTTATTTTCCTAATTTTTCTCCTTTTTATCCTGACAAAGCACAACAAAAGCTATATATACTCAATTTGATACCACCACGAAATATTCATGTAATGAAAATGGATGCTCCAATGTACGAAGAACATATAATAATAATTATAAAATAAATAAAAACATTAGTAAGGGTTATATGCTCATTCAGAGTTTGATTGCACATGTAATTCTTAAATACAAAGGCAGACATTTCCATGAAAATGTACTTCCTAACTCTTCCATGAAAATAATCTCTTAGGAAAGTAACAATATGATATTGATTGATAACAAAATATAATTTTATAAGTGAGAGAACATATTTTTATAATACTATTGCTGTAAAAGTTATAATCAAAATTTAAAATTGAAATTAAATATATGAAGTAATTAAATTAATATTTAATTAATTAATTTTAAAATTACTATTCATATATTTTAATATTTTTAGATTCCGAGTAGGTCTTAAAATTATTTTTGTTTGGTTAAGAGCTAGTTTGTTTCTTTACAGATCACACTAATGGAATATTTCAGGTGGCATAGTTTTTTTTGAATAAGGGTAATAAATCAACATGCATTTATAGATAGTAGCCCAAGATAACTGTCTTCACTGTGAAATTGACAATTAAATTATGATACATTTTCCCAGCCTATAAAAAAACATCAATAAACTTTTACATCAATAATTTCTTCATTAGAGTTTATTTTCTTGATCCTTCTTGTTTTTTATGTATTTTATCATTCTATTAGTTCTTAACTCCTTTTAGTATTTTTGTGATTTGTTTAATTGGCCTGAGCCCCATATGTTATTGTTGACCCCATTTTATTTATTGATTACCTTTCTTTGGATATATATATATATATATATATATATATATATATATATGTATGTATAACGTTTCTATTTTTATTTATTTATTATTATTTTTATTTATTTATTTATAAATATATATATTTTTGACTTGTGTATATTTTTGTTTTATTTTATTTATTTTTCCATTAATTATTTTTAATTTCATTTATTTTATTTCCATTAATTACTAGGGTCTTGACTCTTTTTTATAATTTTTGGCTCCCCTCTTTTAAAGTTTGATTTATTTATTTAATAAATTAATTTAAATATTATTTCTCAAAAACTAGTTGTTTAATATAGCGTTTCTTGTTAATATTTGTTTTTAATAAAGTAATAAACTAATATCACAATTTAAATATTATTTTTCAAAAATTAGCGGTTTAATATTTTTAATAAATTAATAAACTAATATCATTATTTAAATATTGTTTTTCCTAATATTTGATTTTAATAAATTAATTTAAATATTATTATTCAAAAAACTAGCATAAATAATGAAATAATATCATTATTTAAATAATTTTTTCAAAAACTAGCCATTTAATATAGCCGTTATTGAATAATATTTGTTTTTAATATATTAATAAATTAATATCATAATTTAAATATTATCGTTAAAATATAGCTGTTATTTGAAATTATGTCTCTACATTGGTCTGCCTCTTCATCTAGTTGTGATGATGAACCACACTTGTTGGTTCGAAATACGGTGACCAAAAATTTCTCTTATATAATTTCTACGAAAAAGTTTAATTAAAACTTATACATCTAAAAAATCTACATGAAAAAAAATTAAAAAATAAATGTAAAATAATTTATAATATTATATATTTACTTGCATACATACTATCATAATATTTGCTTGTACAACAATAAATTAGAAATTACACAAAAATGTTACTCATTTAGAGTGCATATTTAGAAATTTTATCATTAAAAATTCATATTAAAGATTAATTATATTTTTCTATGAAAAAGTTTGGTTTTGAAAAGTGAATAACTTATGAACCATTTTTGTTTGTAAAATTTAAAAAAATGTGATTATATAGTTTATATATTTTTTCTAAATAATATCATTATTTAAATTTTTTTCAAAATTAATTTGTTTTTAATATATTAATAAATTAATATTATAATTTAAATATTATTGTTCAAAAATAGCCATTACTTGAAATTATGTCTCTACATTGCTCTTTATTTAAGCCTTTGCCATGGCTTGCCTCTTCATTTGGTCCTGATGATGAACCACACTTATTGGTTCGAAACACGGCCAGAAAATTCTCTTATATAATTTCTACTGAAATTTTTTAGTTAATATATAAAAATGATTAACATTTTCATAAATTTAATATTTAAATAATTGTTGATTGAGAACATTAAATAAATTTTATGAAATTGTAAAATATTAATATTATGAACATCAAATAAATTTTATGAAATTGTAAAATATTAATATTATAAATATTAAACAAAGTCTTTCGGTAGAAATCACATGAGAGAAAATTCTCTCATGTGATTTCTAGCCAAAAGACTTTGTTTAACTCATTATGGATCACAGAAACTTGAACACATAAATTATAAATATTGTATGTTTAATAAAAATAAATAAAGTAATAAGTTAATACGTTGATTTAATCAATCAATTAATTTTTAAAAAAAGAATTACTAACAAATAACAAATAGTAAATTCAAATCAACTAATTTTTTAATAAAAAATACAGATTATATTTGATGTTTTTTTTTTTAAATATTATTTTATAATAAATAAAATAATTTCGAAAGTTTATAATAAAAATGATTACTTATTTTATATCATGTCATCGAGACATAATAAAAATGATTACTTATTTTATATCATGTCATCGAGACATAAAATATTTTACTGTATAACCTTTCATAAAATCAAAGTATCTTAGTTTTATATTTTATATATTTTCATAAAAACAAACTTACTTAAATTCAAACACGTTGCAATATCATGTAGTTCATCCTATTAAAGTAATACATATTTTTCGATTGGCATAGCTTTATTTATAACTTTTCCATAAGAAATAAAATGCTTTATTTTATTTAATAACCTATATTTGAGTTTGGAAACATTCCTCGCCATTATGTTTCAAGTTATAATAATATGCTTTTTAAGGGATTTAATTTAATTTATAATATTCCAATATTCCTTAAAAAGACTTCCACACATTCTGATATATATTAATACAGAACTTATAACATCTAATACTTATATATTAGCACATATATATGGTGTGTAAACTTATATATTAACACATTTATATCAACATTTTTTATTTTTTATTTTTTTATTAAAATATTTCGAAACATACACATATTTATTTGTGGTGTGAAAATATGTATTTATAGCAGTTAAATATTTTGGGTTTTCAAGCAAAGTTTTTTTTGGTAGAAATCACATAAAAGAAATTTTTGACTTTTTTCAAACCAACAGATGTGGTTCATCACATATATATTTTATATGTTTAAGTGGATTGAAGTGTTGTTTATCTTAACCTAAAAAGTGAGTTTAGGTATAATAAAATGTGTTGTTTTCTTTGTTTTTACATGATTTTGGTAACTTCTCCATTTTATTTAATCTATGTTTGTTAATTTTTATTTATTTTTTATATGAATTTTATATTATATTTATATAATTTATTAATTTAATTAATGTAATAGATAATAATATTTTAATATAGAAATAATTTGTGATTATTTTTTTTAATGAAAATTGAAAAATTTATATTAAGAAAATGAAATTATAGATAAAAGTTTGTAGTAGAGTTATATAAAATTGGCTTCTATTCATAATAGTATATTTCAAAAGATTTATCAATTTTTTTTAATAAAAAGACTATTATAAACCACATCCAATACAATTTTATATAATTTTCAAAATAAATTTAAATTGAACATTCTAAATGTAAAATACAATTAAAGGTTTCTAAATCTTAAGAACTAATCTTAGCATATATGGAGGGTAGGAAGGCCATCCACTACATCTTTTCCTCCATTAGTGGCATCTTTAGTGTATATTGGCTAACTCTTTTTGTTGTGCACAACATTAAATGTTTGTCTGAGATATTAGTGGAGGGTAATGTGGGAATATCATAAATGCCATGGAGTGTGAGTCCCATTGATTCTCTATATTAGACCGATTCTATTGATGACAAAGCACTTGAACTACTAATGCTAATGCTATTAATCACTTATTTTGTTAGAGTATGATACTTATAATGATTTCCACCTTGAGGTCACTGTTAGTTTCTTATTGACCCAACTTATCCATAAATAAGGAAAGGGAGATGTCCAACTCTTTGATGGAATCCTTATGCCTCTATGGGGAGGCATGTTTCTTAAATCTCCTTGTAATCCGTTTATGCTAGGAAATATACGAAAGGTTCAAGGCGAAAACTTCTAATTTCAAAATGAAGAGGAACAAGATGCCCGAATAGAATGGAATCCATAAATCCCCATTCACTTCAACAAGAATGAACACCATGACTAGTCCCAAAAGCTAGTTTTTCAACTAATGAACTCAATTCAAGAATGTAGTGTAGTGCTAACAAATAAATTACCCTTTTTTCAAATTCCCATTGCGTCAATGCTACAATCTAAGACATAGGAAAATGAATTGTCACTATTCTCGCTAAGCCAAACACCCTCCCCATTATCCCACCATGATAGTAAAGTATCATAGCAAAAGACTCACTAGATCTTAAGGAAGCCTACATAAGTGTGTGGTGATAAAAGATGGGTCTTATTAGCCTTCTACTTGTGGGGCGGGATTGACATGTAGCTAACCATTTTTCATATTATTTCATCATCAAGAAGATTAAACATCATAGCAATGGATGGGTTTTAGACACGCCTTAACATTGATAATTGAAGTCCCACATCTTTTCCTATAAGCTAGATTGGATTTTGAGTCTGCCAAAGTGTTATGAAACTATTTCACTATTTCAAATATACAACAAAGCTGTCTTACTCTTTCTAGAACAGAGGCTAGATGAAAATGAGATGGAAGAGAGCCCAAGAGCATATGCTAAATGAGTAAACTATATTCTTCGATCATGATTATATTTGTATTGTACAAACGAGTGATTAAATTTAGCTCTTAGAATAAATCATAAGCTTATGCCATATTATTGGTCATGAATCTAAGGCTTCATACATAAATATAAACAATTTTCCATTTAGTACTATAAATAACCCCCACACCTACCACACTAGAAATTTGAGATTCGTTTTATATATGTAATTGTAGACTTTTAAAATAACATCTCTTTATATATATAGACTATTGGCAACTTAGATAGTCTCATACTTGTGTGATACAAAATTGATTCAACCCATTACTACTATAACCATTTGGTACATCACACTTACCTCTAACATAAACATAGTTTAATTTGAACATCAAACCAAAAACATTATAATATTTTATATAACACATTTACCTCAACTATAAACAAATAACTAAAATTTATTAATAATTAAATAAATTTAAAATTAAAAAATAAATAAATTTAAAAACTTGAATAAACTCGTAAAATCCTAAAGTATTTTTTTAATACTATACTTTATCATTTTTAGTAAGTTATTGTTTTTCCTAATACATGCTTGAACTATGTTATTAACACGCGGATAATTAGAACAAAATATTTTTTTGTTGGTTAAAAAGGTTAGACAATATGACAATTTTTTTGATTAAAAATATTTTATTTTTAATTTAGTGTTTTTTTCGATTACTTATTCATTTTCATATATACGATGGAAAACTTTGTGATTTTTTTTTTCACTTTATTAAAATATTTAAATTAATGGAAATTTTATCATTAGCCGCATCATGAGGAGAAACTTTATTAGTAGAGTGTGAAGGTTTCCATAGTTTATCATAATGTTGTTCGCATTTTTTTTAATACATTGTGTCTAATGTTATCGAATACTCCAACCATTAGTAGAGGCAAAGAAATCTATGATGTATCCAGAAAATGCATTAATTTTAAAGGATAGAGTGAGAAGTTAACCCTGTAAGAGGATAAGTAAGATTTCAAAGAACGGGAAAAAAATTTGATGGAAAAATCTATTGAATGAAGAGTGAGATATTGAGGGTAAAATTAAATCATAAAGATATAGTAATGGTTGAAAAGTATTTTTATTATTAAATAAAGGAATCAAATATAAAATAATATCACTAATTAAATATATAGAGTATAATATAAATTATGATTTTTTTTTTGTAGGTAAGTACCCATAGGGGATTTGAACTAGTAGCTTTATCGTAAGAGTGCTTTAACAATGCATCCATTCATCGTCAATCCAAAATCCCGTAGGCAAATATAAATTATAAATTAATCTATAATATAAACTATGAATTAATTAATAAATATATTGAAATTTAATGAACATTTTGAAATATATGGATTATGACATTAAATTATAAATTTCTAAATATATTGAATTTAAAGAAAATTGAAATTAAAATGAACAATAAATTTTTAGTTAATATGAAGTGAGGAAGTATAGAATGGAAGATACGGGAGGAGAATTAAGGGTGGATAAAAAAACTAAGAAGTATTTTAATGATTATGGAGAGACATCAATTAAAGTAAAAGAAGTAAAGAGGCAAAGAAGATCAAGTAAGAAAGGATTAGTGGTCGAGGGGATGAATGATGAGCTTCTAAGGTTAATTAATTTTATAACCATCTTCTCGATTAAAATATTTTTGATGTTTTTCAATTTCAATATCTTCATGAATGGTGCCTAAAGTGTAATGGGGAGTGACAACCAAGGTTTTAGTTTGGCTAAACCAAATTAGATGTTTAGACTTAAAAGAATGTTCAATAATAACATATTTGGAGATGTAATTATGGGTTGTGTCAGTGACATGTTTTTTGAGACAAGATTTGAATGATCGATTGGTTTGGATAATGTATGGTTTGCCATAAGAGCATGGAATTTGGTAGACCCATGATGCCATCATAGTGTTTAAGTTATCCTTGGAAGAATAGAATAATTTTTTAAGAATTCTATAGGGTTTAAAGATGGTTTTAATATTCTTTTTGTCCAAGAATTTGGAGATATGATCAATGGTAACGTTATATGGATGTAAGGAAGTGAAATGAGAGCACAAGGTGGGGATGCGTTATAAATTTTGGTTTTGAGATTATTGGATGCTTGAAAATCTTTGTTGATTTGGGAGAAAGAGTAACCCTTGACCATAAGAAATTTAGTTAAATGATATTTTTCTTTCTCCAGGAATTGAGGAGTAGAAATTCAAAAGGCCGAGTGGATTTTTGGGTAAAGTGATGTGATTGAGCATGAAGTTATCGATTCTTGTGAGCCTTCTTCCTATAAACTTGGTTGGTAAGTGAGCCATCATAAAGACATGAGATGAGGACATCAAAAAAGGGTAGAGTGTTATCTTAGACTTATTGAAACTAAAGAAAAAATTTAGGTAACATTTTGTAGATAAAGCCTTTGTCATTTGGTCTCATGGTATGTCCAACCTTATCACCTTTCTTGACCATCTCATCGAAATATTCCCCTATACTCAATTTACCATGGAAATGGAAAAACATAGTTACATTTTACCCTTTTTGGATGACTTCATCTCCTGTCTTCCTAATGGCTCCCTTATTCATCAAGATTATAGGAACAAGACTCACATGGATTGATACCTTCATTCCTAATCTTATCATCACCTTGCCTAAAATCCTAATGTTTTAAAAACTCTTTCACTTGTGCCTTTCAAATTTCTACACCTCAATTCTTGGAGAAATAAAAATCTAACTTAACTAAAGCCCTTATAGCTAATGGTTACACTTTCTCCCAAGTCAAAAAATATTTTCTTGGGGATAGTAATCCCATAAATAAAATTTCCAATACATATTTTCCTTGTTCCCTCATGTTGTTTCCTTATGTCCATGACACCTTTGATCGTATCTCCAAATTCCTGACCAAAAAAATATAAAACCATCTTTAAACCCTATAAAACTCTTAATCATTTTATTCTGCCTAAGATAAGTCAACACCTATGTTGGGATCAGGAGCCTACTAAATTTCATGTTGCTATGGAAAATTGTACCTTTCCCAAACCAGGTGATCATTTAAAGCTTGTCTCAGAGAACACATTATTGGTACTACCCAAAATCACATCTCCAAATATGTTATTTTTGAACATTCTTTTCAATCTAAATATTTGATTTTCTTCGACCAAACTAAAACATTTTCCATACTTCCCCATTACACTTTACACATCATTCATGAAGCTATTAAATTGAAAAGCATCATGATAACTTTAATTGAGAAGATAGCTGTAAACTTAACTAGTCTTGGAATCCCCTTTATTCATTGCTTCAACCACTAATCCTTTCTTACTTTATCTTTCCCACCTCTCTATTTTTATTTTTAATTTTTTTAATCATTGCCTCTCTCTTATTTTTTTGTTTTTTCATTACTTTGACCCATAGAGGATTTGGAACTCAAATGTCATGCTTTACATAGTATTTTATAACATATTGATCGCCAATTGAACCACCTCTCATGGGCAATCATTGTCTCTCCCTAATCATTGAAACACTTCTTACTTTTTCTTTATCCCCCCTGTAGTTCTCCTACCAAATCTTCTTTCTTATGCTTCCTCACTTCATTTTAACAAAAAAAAATATTTTCATTTTAATTTAATATTTTAATTTATATATTCTTTAAATTCATTATATTTAGAAATTTATAGTTTAATATTATAATCCATATATTTAATTAATAATATTATTTTTATATATTTAATTAATAAAATTATTTTTATATTTCATTAATAATATTATTTTATACTTTGATTCCTTTGTTTAATCTTTAATAATAAAATTCCTTTTTAATTAAAATTCATCATCTTTTATGAATTGATTTTACTCTTAACATCTAATTCTTCATTCAACACTTATTCCATCAACTTATTTCCCCATTCTTTAGAATATTTTATCCTCTTAACACATTAACTTCTCACCCTATCCTTTAAAACCACTACACCCATTTCATACATTATAGCATTCTTTGTCTTTGATAATGAGTGGAGTGTTAGCTTGAATCATTGGACGTTTCAAATCTTTGGACACAATCCATTCCAAAAGAACTTTGATGAAACTCTTGTTGGAAATAATACTGGTGGGGGGGGGGGGGGGGGTTTGAATTAGTATTAGCAAATCAATAATCTTTTCATTTCCATTATCAGATTCATATACGCTACTTCAGTGAAGGCAATTGTGTTTAATGCAACTAGCATATATCTAGCAAACTTATGATTCAATTAATTCATCATATGTTGATCTTTAATGAGTGCATCAAAACATTATTAACCATATAAACAGTAAATAGGTGCAGTAAAATAGAACAGATCATCACACATAAGAATCACACATGAACACCATGATATAAGTTGGAAACCCAATGCGAGACAAAAACCACCTGTTGTTGTTTTATTTAAGATAAGAAAAACTTTTTTACAATCTTGTACTAGTGCAGACTCATACTAGTATGCAGACACCCACCTGCAGAAGGCTACAACCTTCTCTCATTCTCCAGCTTTTACTAAAAGGGAGCTACAACCCCCTAGCTCTTGTACTAGCTAATATATATTTACTAGTACATAGGCGCCAACCTACAAAAGGATACGACCTTCTCTTTTCTTCCAGGGACCACGTTTCATAAATTTTCAGACTGGATCCATCAACAACATCAATCAAACATCAAATATAGTTGCATTAACCAATCTCCTTTGCACCAACCAAAACTGAATCACTGAAACCCTGTCATCAAAACACAGTCACCAAAACATAGAGCAAAACCCAGAACTCTAAAACAACCACTAGAACCAATAGCAACCTCAAATACCAAATCTCATAATGTATACACTACTTGGCTATATTGAACCAGTGTGTATACACTATTTCACCAAAGGGAACCCGTGTACAGATCTGAAAATAATTACTTATACCTTCGTTACAATTTTCAACTTTAGATATACCCAGAACGTAAGATATAAAGGATAAGACATGCGTCAGTATTCAGATCTATTCATGATCATACCATATAATGATAATGCATTTTAGTCTTCATGATCCTGGTCCATCAACCTTCATCAACCGCATAGGTGCATCCTTGGTTTAAATCGAGCAAAGCATCACAAACCCATAATCAACATACTAGATCTCACAGTTCATCAGATATTCATCACTTGCAGACTTACCCTTTGGCCTAATGATCTTCTTCTCCTTATATAGGTTTAGGCCTCTATCAATACCATGGTCCAAAACCACGTAGAACCAGAACCAATACCTTGGACCTAATACCTGGGGTCAATACCGCGGACCAAATACCATGGACCAATACCAAAATACCATGGACAAAATACCACGGACCAAATACCACGGACCAAAACTTAGTTTTCCAACATGTACGCGCCTTTCCTTCTATGAAAGTGCGTGTGTATGCAATACGTGCCTTTTGGTCTGTGAACTCGCGTGTACACGCGGCTTGGTCTATAGTGAACCTGCGTATACCTTACTTTCTTCATTCTTGTTGTTTACCTACTATACTCTGATCTTCCATATGAGAGAGTTGCCATCAAGGACAACACTTGTGTCATACCTGTATCATAATGCCAACAACTCTATTATTATCCATAATAATGTTTGGTAATCCTAAGGGACTTGACTAGAGTTAAACCTATGACCTGCTTATCGACAACATGCCTTGGGTAGATGATTTAATTAGAATTGAGTTAACTCTTGGTGATAAATTTCTTTTCATATATGAATGTGTGTATTCCCTAGAATCTTTTACAAAATCAATAATAATAATTATAGGCTCTATACTAACATTGAGAGGCCCCACATATGATATGTAATTTCTATCACTTATATTGTGTTATGGGCCAAATATTCAAATGAGCATAAAAATAACCCAATTCAACAATGCCATACCTAAGTGAAGTGAAATAAAGATTGAAAAAATAATCTTTGAGGGAGTTGCCTAATATGATAGTATATCAAATTCACAAGATATGAACCTTAAAATGACTCTTTTTGATGTCTATAAAGGAGACAAAGGGGGATAAAAGTAAATAGTAATTGATGTAATGATAATTAATGAAGGTATTGTTAGGGTCTTAACATGCCCCTCCCCTTCAAACAAGTGTTTTCATCGATATTGATCAATTGGGGGTCCCTCTGTATGGAGAACCCATCTTCCCAAGTAGCATATTATATTGGTATGTTCCTCCACATGATATGCTACTTAATGATAGCTTATTCCTATAGTCGCTTGATCCATGTTTCAATAAATGTTTTAAGTTATAGTATGTTTTTCCCTTTTAATCAAGCTATAGTAAAAAAGTTCTAACTTAGATATTATGACTAATTATATCCTTTAAAAAAGGGACATGGTAGAAGGGTATCTCAGGATGTGAAGAAGAGGAAACTCTATCCACACCGCAAATATTTTGTGACACCTTATACAGACCATACTATCTGGATGCTAATTTATTCCTTATTTTATTGCTTAAGGGACACCTATTTGTATGGTTGTAGCCTCATACATACCTAATCCCACACTTTAAATTTCTTTTCATTACAATATTGTTGTTCTTTTCGTTTCATCCTATAACATACTATAGTCAAGTTGTGCTTCAATAGTTGGAGAACCTCTTTTGGTCTTGGATATGATCCTCCATTACTTTGATGGTATGTTTCAATATCAAGGGTGATGTGATGGACATATGATGATACCCATGGAGTGCTATAAACATGGGAATTTTGGATGAAGTTTGGAAGGAAGTATTGTGCCACCATTGCATTGGAGGTAACCACATTTGAATCATTGTGCCTACTTATTAGATTTAAAGTGATATAAATAACCTTCCAAACATTAATTCATAATCTTAGTTTCCCCAAAAAAGTTACAGATGGTGAGAGGAGTTATGAGCCAATTTAATACCCAAACAAGAATTAATAAGCAAGTTTATCCAAAAAAATATTACTAAAAATTGTATCTCTCTACCACTTGCAATAATCTTGGTATTTTCAATAGATTATAAATTGTTTCCATGAATGCTATGGCTACAGTAATTTTTTAAAAGAATGTGAATGCGAGGAAAAATGGGCATTGTTTGTGAGTCAATCCATCACCACCATGATGACACTATTCCTTTCAAACCTGGTAGAAATGTGATAAAATACTTTGCAACCTCTTCCCAATATTGACTTGGTATAACTAATGATTCTAGAACACCTAAAGTATTTATCATATGTCCCTTTTTATGTTGGTAAACTAAACACTCCACATACTTTTAAACATGAATTTAAGACCTCCTATAAAAATTCCTTCTTAATCCTACTATAAAGTTTTAGAAATCCTAATTGTTCACCTATAGAAGTGTGTTGTTTAAAAAGAACTTTATATCTAGGTTGGAATTTCATATGTAGATATAAGTGATCCTTATGTTAGGGAAAATCATTCTTCCATGCAAATTTCTCTCATTCACTAAGGCCATGTTGTAGTTTCTAAATAAGTTTCCATGTAGTGTGGTCCCATGTTTATGTTATCCTTATTTCACCCAATACAAATTTAAAATGGAAATAGGACAAATTAATTCCTCCTTGCTCTCTTTAGTTCATAAAATTACACTTGCCACCACAATCTGATTTCCTTTTTTTATAGATAATTTCAAAGTCATAACCTATCATCTTTGTGAGTCATGTTTATCTCTTCTGAAGATCACCCTTGTTCTAAGAAGTACTACAAAATATTATTATCTATTTTTATCTTGAAGTATGTTCCTATTAGGTAAGGACACCAATTCTTACTTAGGTGTAGTATGACCAACATTTTATTCTGAAAAATGGATTTGACTAAGTTATTTCCTATAACTTGACTACTTTCAAAGGTAAATGGATTTCCTTCTTACATGAAAAACCCACCAATACCATGTTTTGAGGCATCACACGCCACAAAATATTTTTTGAATTTATGTGTGGCTAAGACATACGTGACACACAAGGCCATCTTAAGCTTTTCAAAGGATTGAGTTTCTTCTTGAGTTGAACAAAACACTTTTTTTTAATAATTTTGTTTGAGGATCAATTTCTATTTGACTGTATTGCCTGACAAACTTGTGGTAATATGTTGTCAATCTTAAGAATTCTGTTATGAAACCAGCTCACAAAAAGATAGAAAAGAGAGATCCACGCCTTAGAATTCAGCCTCTTCGAGGGGGCAACCTCCTTTACATTACATAAATGAACAATTCTTGGATGATACAAATGAAAATACCTCCTTTCTGTATATAGGAGTCTAAGTGGTCCCAATACAATCAAAGCCTACATAACAACAATATTGTAGGGCACAACAATAACAATAGTGGGCTTCTATGTGGCACAATAGTAACAATATGGGCACTACATGGGTACATCAGTATAATAAGTGGGTTGTACTAATAACAATAAGGGGTTACACTAGAAGTATAGGGGCCTAACATGCCCCTCTCCTTCAAAAAGCGTTGTCCTCAATGCTTGAGTAGTTCTTGATGCTTCTGTATAAAATTCTTGTCCTCCCATGTGGAAGCTTCAGTGGGTAAGTTCTTCCACTTGATGAGATACTCTGAAATTGATCGATTTCGTAGCTGTTGGGTTCTTGTTTCTATGACTGCTCCAAGTTCCAATATGATTTTTCCTTCTTCTTCAATTTCTGGCAATATTGTTTGAATTGGGATCTTTTGCAACTTTTGAATAAATGGCCATACTTCTTCATCCTTCTTCCATTCATCCCTTGCTTTTTTTATCCAATCTGGTTGGATAATATAAATAGCACAAAACAATGCTTCCACATCCTCATCCTTGAAGCGTCTTCCCATTCGGTAAGGTCGCCATTTTTTAAATGCATGTAGTATTGCCAACATTTCCTTCTCATAAATAGCATGCTTGAGATGTAGCAGTAAAAATACCCAATCACTTACATCAAAACATTTTTCACTACGATGTTGATCTACCTGTTGTTTCATTTGATTTTTCACCGAAGTGGCGTTATCCTTTAAAAGTTGGAGAACTTGTTGTTGATGCTCGATATGATCTTTCTCTGCTTGAACCTTTTTCTTCTTGATATGTCCTTCTATCTTTTGAGTAGTGGTAATTTCTTCCAGTCCTTTACAAGATATGGTCGGATTCATTTCTTGATGCTCTATGTGATCTTTCACTTCTTGAATATTTTTCTTCTTGATGTGTCCTTCTATCTTGATAGTTTGAGGAGTGGTAATTTCATCCATTGAATTACAAGATATGGTTGGATTCATTTCTTCTTTCTCGATGTGATCTTTCACTTCTTGCACCTTTTTCTTCTTGATATGTCCTTCTATCTTGAGAGTTTGAGGAGTGGTAATTCTTGCCAATGCTTTACAAGATATGGTCTGATTCATTTCTTCTTTCTCTGGGGTGGTGTCCTGACATATATCCTCTTCTTTTGATGTTTCTTGATCCTTTTCTTCCTCCTTTTCATATTCTATGTAAAATAATTTCTTCTCGGCACACCTATGACCTTTAGTGCATTTGCTATCACAATTGTAACAAAGCCCTTTTTATCTTTGTTCTTCCAATTGTTGTGGTGTAACCCTTGTAGGTTGTGGAAGGTTGGGAGAAACAACACTTCCATCTTTATAGTTGTGAGGGGTATGCTTCCCGGTTTCCATAATTTTTCTTTCCATTATGTTACAAAGCCCTTTTACTCTTTCCAATTGTTGTGGAGTTGCTCTAAAGAAGGTGTTGCTCTTTGTATCCTCATAATGTGCTATCATTTCCTCCGTGAAAATTGACCACGTAACAAGTTTTTTACGAGAACAAAGCCCTTTGTACCATAAAAATTGATCTGGTTCTAAATATGAAGATGCAATACATACCTTTTGTAACAGTTGAACACCATGTATATCAAAATATTGCTCCATCTGAAATATCCAATTTACCGAATCCTTGCCATCAAACTTCCTCATCTTGCTTTTTCTTGATTTTAGGAGCTCTACCTTGAAACGACTGTAATTCTATACTTTCAGATCTTTAAGTTCTGAAATTGTGACCTGTAGTAGCCCTCTGTGTCCTCTTTCCAATTCCACAAGTCTGATCCAAATTGGATTCTCCAAGAAATAGTTATGCACAATCTCCCGCAGTGACCTGATTATAGACTAGTTCAGTAGAGCGAACTTGTATGAAGTGCCACGTGTCACTGTTTCAAACTTTGACTCTGAAAAATATATAAACAGAAACTACAGTCCGTCCTCTTTCTGTAACTTCTTACGAAATTTCAATCCGATGCTCAGAAAGAAAGTTATGACGATTTTTCCCAGGTCACCTGTTTTGAGTGTAATTCAGGAGTCTGCAAAAAGACCAATTTCCTCAGATCATATGTCTGACAATATCGCGTAAAAATTTCTGAAATTTGGACTCAAGGTTCAGCGTCAATTCTTCTCAAATGGGTTTTTATTGCGACTTCTGAAACGTCACAGAAAAAAATTTATAACGAAAATGCCACGATGACTTGTTTAAAGCAGCGAAACCCTAGAATCCAAAGCTCTGATACCAAATGTTATGAAATCAGCTCACAAAAAGATAGAAAAGAGAGATCCACGCCTTAGAATTCAGCCTCTTCGAGGGGGCAACCTCCTTTACATTACATAAATGAACAATTCTTGGATGATACAAATGAAAATACCTCCTTTCTATATATAGGAGTCTAAGTGGTCCCAATACAATCAAAGCCTACATAACAACAATATTGTAGGGCACAACAATAACAATAGTGGGCTTCTATGTGGCACAATAGTAACAATATGGGCACTACATGGGTACATCAGTATAATAAGTGGGTTGTACTAATAACAATAAGGGGTTACACTAGTAGTATAGGGGCCTAACAAATTCTCTGAGATTGTTGAGTTATTTTGGAATTGGTCACTCCATCATATCTTCAATTTTTTAAAATTTTTACTCATCATATATTATAAAGGCCAAGTCAGTGTGATATGCATGCTCTTCCCAATATTTATATCATAAAATAATAACCAACGTGCAATTTTTAATGAAGGGCTTGAAAATATAATCCATTAAGATTTGAACTTTTGGAGATAGTGTTGCACATAGTGTTGTCATTGATATCAAAGGGGATGTATGGGACAAAAACAATAGGAATGTCCTTGATGGTCAAGGAAGCAACAAGACTCTTCATAAATCAACATTATAGCTTGACCTTTCACAAGGTCTCATTATATGATGATATGGGTGATTGAAGTTATTTGAGTTTTTGATGATATTAAGATGTTCAAAAGATATCAAAAATAACATTTTTGTGTAGTGATTGTCGACACCTTTCCAAATATATATTATTCTTAGAAAAAATCCTCTCAAATGAGAAGTTATGGCTAGTTGAAAATTAGTATTAGTTGCACAAAATTGAAAGGAAAAACTCTAGAGCCATACCCAAATTATTAAAGGGTTAAACAATGTGAAAGTTTGGTGAATATATCATTGAGCAGAATGATCAACAACCATGATTGCGTAAAGTGGAACACTTGTTAATGCCATTAAAGGGAGTGCAATTTTTGGGATAATCAATGACATTCATAGGGTATAAATGACCAGATGAATGTAAATATGCTTGCCATTTAACCAATCCCATTAGACCAATCAAATGATGGCACATGATAGAATATTGTTAGACAATGATGTGGGCCTATTGATGAACAAAATGTGGCACAGTTTCACACATGGCAAGACACGTCACCAACTGACATCAACATGCTGACATGGTGCCACGAGTGGTTGTCATGTGGTAGGCAGAAGGGAATTTTTAGTTGTCCAATAGGGGAAAATTTGGATGACACATGACCCACTAAGGGTGTGCCATGTGGCAAGTGTGACATCATTGATGACATCAACATATGGATGCCCAATGACCCTTATATCCCAGTCATATGGGCTTGGTCCTATGGTTCTCTAGAGACTTCAGATGGTTACATTGATATGTCAACATTGGTCATGTAATGCGGTCACGTGGGACCTTGGTTTGAGTTTTAAAGGAGAAGGAGAATTGACACATACTTTGGATTTATAGCATGGGTCATAAGGTTGACTTTGAAGCTATGAGACCACCTCATGGGGATATAAAATACGTTATCAAGGGATAAAGGGTTCCAATGATTTGTTTTTTAATGGTATGGTTCGAGTGCAATCAAAATTATTTCAACTATGGTCTATCATTGAGTTTGCACTTGTTTGGTCCATATGGTTCTTTTGGTTTTCATTTTGAAATCTCATGGTTCAGCTACAACGTGATAGCTCCATTTGAGTCTAGTATCAAAGTATGATAAAATAATTATTATATGGTTCTCTAGTGGTCATATAACCTTGGTTTGGCTCATAGCTTTGATATAAGATGTTGAAACAAGCAAGTTGAGTTGTGTTGCACGATGATATTGAAAATTTCACAGCCGAGGTGGAG
The DNA here is from genome assembly GCA_031772625.1 of Pinus tabuliformis. NCBI lineage: Eukaryota > Viridiplantae > Streptophyta > Pinopsida > Pinales > Pinaceae > Pinus > Pinus tabuliformis. Next base: position 576,276,204 of record CM062804.1, on the reverse strand, counting down.
ACCAACAAATATACCCTTACAGTATTTAACACTAGAAGGTTGGTTAAATATATGTGTATAAAATTATGGAAAAGGCATAGTATTTTACCAAAATTAGTGGAGGCTTGTTGATTCTAGTGTATAACATTGTTACACATTATTTTGTCACATCCATGGAAATTGATGTTGTACCCCTATCCTTCATCATACAAAGAATATTTCCATTAATACCTGAAGAATATTGAAGAAAAACTTTCTGTGGAAGATAAGAATGTTGTGAAAATACCTTTAAAAACTTTAATTCAAAAGGATTTCGCAGCTTAGATATTGATAAACTGTGACACTCCTTATTGTGGCAGGTTGCATAATTGATAGACTATGATACTATCATCACTTTGCTCATTCAAAAAGTGTGACACTATGATAACAAAGGTAAAATTGAAAAGTATGAGAAGATTCTAAAATAGAAGTCTCATGGATAGCATATTCTCCGAGGGGTGTGGATTTGACTCACATCCCTATTTTGTTGGATCTCAACCTCCATCCCTTATCCTCCTCCTATCCTTTCCTAAGCCTACAAGTACAACCAATTCCCATTGAGACGACTAGTTAGAAAATCTCAAAAAGGATTTTGACTTTGGTGAAACTTTGCTGAACTATCAAACCTTTGATCTCAAGACTTTTGAAGGCAAGGGATTGAAATGATGAACAACTAGAAAGGGACCTACAACACAAAGGAAATTTCATGTTGTAATCTTTTCTTCTTTATAGTATAGTTACATGTTTATTTCCCACAAATTATTTTCTATATGTTTGGAAACCTTTGGTATATACTTCCTTGATTTTATATATATGTTCTATCAAATAATTTTTGGATTATATGTGCTTTGATGGTTTGTTTTGTTGTGTTATTTACAAGTTTTTTCTTCAAAGCATTAGGGATGAGAATAAAATATACAATAAATAACCAATGAGGAAAACCTTTATAAAAAGGTATGAGTTCATCCCACTCTCATTTCCATTGATAATTTGATTTCAATTAAACCTAGGGAAAGTGTATTGTTCATATCTATTTTGTTCTAGATCTAGTTACCATATCTAAGGAGATCACTCTTTCCCAAAAGAGGGATTTGTCCCATTAAAAAATTAGTGACCATATTGGGGAACGATCATCCGATATTTTTTTCAGATTCATTTTGATTGGTTGAGTCCTTGTTTTCTTGAGTTATTTTTCTTTCTGAGTCATTGATGAGCCAGATCTGACTCTTAGATCTCTTATATATTTAGACCTTGGAAAGACTTTTTTTTTCCTCTTGATTTTGCATATTGTTGCACCTCGATTTTATCACCAAAGCAACACTATCGCACCTGGGAAATTTTAGAACTATGACGCTGTCTTATTATTGCACCGTGCTACACTATAGCCTACGCCACTTCTTGAAAAATAAAAAATTTCCTAGGATTTCCTTTGAATTGATCTTGGATCTATGTTTGATATTGTTTTGAGTTTATTTACTATTGTTATATGGTATAAACTTTCTAGATCAAGCCTCATTAGTGTTTTTTTTTTTTTTTGGGGGGGGGGGGGGGGTGGGGGTTTGTGTGAAACTTCTATTTTTACCACTTTAACCTAGTTGCTTTTTATTTGTTGATTAAAAAGTTTATAGTATCTTAGGCTTGAATATTAGATCTTATTATCTTTCTCTCTACAATTAAGTAATTATTTTAGAGTTTTTGTTTTTGCATTGTTTTATGAGAAGATAATTTTAATCCTTTTCAAATATTTATTTTTTCAAAATAAAAAAATACACATTGCTTGAATTGTTTTTTTTGTTTTTAGACTGAGTTTACTACATTCTTGTGTGTTTTATTCTTTCCTAAAAAACATAAAGTTGTCAAATTCTTGCATTGTAGGAGGGAATTTTAGGTTTCGAAAGAGAAGCAACTTCAAGTAGTGATCATTATGAAAATTAAAGTTTTTCTTTTTCTCATAGTTAACATTCATCAAAGTGAAAAAGCTTGCATTTCATTTTGTTGCATTTGAGATTTTGGGTCATGTAAAAACATCATTTTCATCCAATCCAATGCCTATTGTGTAAACAACAACCATAAAATCAATGCTTAATAACATTGATTTGACATTTTTACATTTCTCTGGTAGCACACATACATTAGCTTAAGTTTAGGTCCTTGGAATAGGTGGTGAGTTTAAACTCTTCAAAGCTATAAAACAAACCTAGAATCTTGAGCTAGGGAGCGAAAATCCATTTACTATGTCATGTTTTCTGGGAAGCTCCTCTTACATAAGAGTTTACCAGGAGGTCACATTGGGCCCAACATAGTAATCTATCCTACTTCGTTGGTCTTGACGATGTTGATATGTAGGTATTACAAATAGTGTTGTAAAACACTTGGGGATTAATTGGGAGGACCACTCCTCATCTTTAGGAACCTCTGAGGGGGATTTTTGGTTTAGTTACACTACCCTTTCATGTATATACAACTTTCAACTATCCCCCCAAGCTGGGTTGTTGTAGGTGGTAACCTTAGTGGCTATCATCCTAGGGTTCATACATAAGGTGACGACGAGAGGAACATCCTTATTATACCTAGAACAAACATTGGTGAAACTCACTTAGGCCTTCTTAGAGGGTGCTCCACTTTTTAGTGAGGGCACTTGTACCGAGCTTAAACCATTAAGTATGTCACTAGTGTAACTAGTTCCACTTGCTCTCTCATATATAGTTTGTATGCTTACTACTTTATATTTATTAGCATGTGTCATTTTATTTTACCACTTCATTTTAATTTTTAATATAAAGTCACCATGGAAACACATCAACCTCATTGTTCACGTAGAAGGTCAGTTTTACCCCCTAAAATTAGACTTGAATAATCAAAAGTTGCACAACCAGAACTTACATAACTTAATACATCATAAACTATTATTGAACAACCTGAAATTATTGAACCCGAGACATTGGAACCTGAAGTGGTAGAATATGAAACTGTTGAAACTTTGGAACTAGAGGCAATTGAATATGAAAAGTTGGAACCAGAGGTGATTGAACTTGAAATTTCATAACTAGAAATTATTGAACCAGTGACTACGGAAATTTACATTCCTCCTTAAATAGGTTTAATGTATATAACTTTACTAGTTAGTTCTCAAGAGTTGATTTCTTCAAGAAATGAAATTGTAACTTACCTTCCACCTGGTCTAATACATATAAAGGAAATTTCTTAAGAACAAATTCCATCTGCTAATCCTCTGATAATTAATTTAATTGGTTTTCTTCTTATGGAATTACCTATAGAATCTCTGGGGTGAGTTAACCCTTGGCATCAATCTCTCGTTGCTTCTACACCTAGGAGAAGAAGTCCCATTTTACACACTCTATATTTTCTTACCTATACAACCATGTCTCAGTCAATGTCTATAAAGTCTACACTCTAAAGTACCCTAATGCAAAATTCACCTTCTATTATAGGTGGATCTTCTGAACCTAGTACATATTCCATGCTTACTAGATATTCTTTACCAAGTAGTTCTTATGATCCTATTAGACCTGATGAGACTTATGTTTATGGTGGACCTTTGGTACCTATTGGGTATCAATCACTCAAATGAAATTTTTCTAAAGTGGTGATTAGTCCCTCATTTTTTCATTATCCCCCATGGTATACTAGAATCATATATAGTTCATATGATCCAAGCATGGTACAAAACCCCCAAACTGTCACAAACTTCTATACCTGGTGTCCTACTAGACTCCGACCAACAATCTAGTTTGATGATTATTGGGGTAAATTTTCCACAACAACCTCCACTAGAATATTATTGTCCTATTGTGGGGAAATCTTCCATTGGATCTTATCATCTTACGTGGGGGAAACCTCCTATTGAATCTTATCCTCCTACTAGGGGGCGACCTCCTGTTGGAATTTATCCTCCTATATAGGGGAAACCTCCCATTGGATTATATCCTCATACTAGGGGGTAAACTCCTGTTGGATCTTATCCTCCTACTAGGCGACAACCTCTCATCAAATCTCATCCTTTTACTAGCCAACCACCTCAGGGCTTTACACAACTTTTCGATAGTAAAAAATTTACTAGTGAACAATTCCCTAGAATGGAAAGTACCCCATGGAACCTATATTATGGTGGTGGGACTCAAATTCCTATGAGTCAACCTACATGTCAATCCACTTAAGGTTATTCTCAAATTCCTTTGGGTCAACATACTCAATAATTTCCTCCTATGGGTCAACCTTTTCAAGGATTTCCATAAATTCCTACAGGCCATCCTATACAGGTTTCCCTTCAAATCCCTATAGGTCAACTAGTTTAGGGTGTCCCTCAAATGGCCGTAGGTCAACCTGTTCAAGGGTTTCCTCCTCTAGCTTACCCTGGTGGAATTCAAATGCATGCAGTGCAAACTGCTCAAGGATACCCTCCTCCATTAGATGGACCTTATGGTCCTATGGCTAGTAACCCATATCAAGGTTATCCATAGCCTTCTTTTAGTAGTCAGTTACCATGCCTTGCAACCTTAGACTTACTAGGCTTGTCACGACTCACAAATAATTTGATTCTCCATTATTTGTTATGGTTGGTTATTCCTGCAAATTTACCAAGCAACACTCCAAAATTTGATGGTAAACCTTGTGAAGACGCATTGAATCACATTATTATTTATCATTTATGGTGTTCTTAGAACTCCTTAAATGATGTTTTCATTCGATTACATATTTTCCAACACACTCTTACTGAAAATGCAACTAAGTGGTACATTGAGTTACCTCGAGCATATTTTGGTGACTTTAACACATTGGAAATAACATTTTTGACCTATTTCCAACTGTCGATTCATTATGAAATTGGTACTAAGCTTTTAACCTCTTTACAATAGTTTACATCCACACACATTTTTTATCACATTCATGAATGGAGACATAAACGTCGATTAATTAAAACCTCAATCCCAGACCAATTACTGGTAGATTAGTTTACCAAGTCATTACTACCCCCTATTACCCATGATGTCTCCATGGGTGGAAATATTACTGAGGAGAAAGTTATTATTTGTGCTTAATATTTGGATCTTGTATATTCATAGCCTAGCGCACTACATGATTTTATCCCTCGTGCTCCTCGCCCATCGAATAATCCTACTCCATTACCTTATACAAAATCTCATGCTACTTATGGTGTGAATGGTTCTATTAATCAATAGTGAGTGAGTAAATCATACAGTCATTCCAATCCCAAAACTAGTCCCATTGTTGCAGTTCAAAACCCCCCATCCTTCTCCCACTATTCCTATTAATACTTCCAAGATTAACACAATACAATCCAAGCCGACTAGTTAATATTAACACCATGGAAGTAAGAAAAATGGAAAAGGAAAATCTAAACAAAATGATCCTCAACAAGGAAAACACAAAACTCAACCTAGTGAGGAAAAGTGTAAACCTTGATATCCTTGTCTTATCTGTGATGAGAATCATTTCATGAAGGAATGTTTGCATTGTGTCAATCTAAATCATTTTCTCAAAGGCACATCAAACACACTTGCTATTTTAATGGACCATTTTCTTGATCAAGAAACCAAAATGGTTGCAAAAATTGAATCCTCTTCCTCACTTAGTTGAGTACTCATGTGTCGAAAGAGTTTCGGTGGCAACATGAACCCAAGATTATAATCCTCCTAATGGAAGTGTTCCTGATAAATATTCTTCATCTACTCCACCTAGTTTTGGTTCTCTACAGACTAACATGCCAAGTTTGGATACAATGATACGACACCCTCCAAAGGGTGTCATTCGTAGGTCATCTCTCTATCCACATGCTTGGGCTACTCAGAATTACAACATTGTAGAAGATTTGGGTCAAGCTCATTATGTAATGTAGACCCTTGAAGTCCTTCAAAGTTGCCCTATATAATCAAAAACACTATTTTCAGCTATTGTTGGAATTGATCCATCTAATTCGAGTCTAATAGTCTTTGATTTGTATAATCATGTACATAGGCTCCCACACCAACTTGTGTTTCACATCAATGCTATTATGCATGGAAAATGATTTTTTTGTATTGTCATAAATGAAGGATCCTCAATGTGCATAATGTTTGTGACTTGTTAGAAAGCCATTAGCTCTACTTCACTCAACTACTCTATAACAACCTCCTCCTAAATTTAACCGATCTAACCAGTCCACCAAGGTAAACATGTGATGAAGAGTTGCTCTGATATGATTCAACCTCCCAAATCACCTTAAGGAAGTGGAATCGACATACCAACACTTTAAATACCTCCCTCAAGAGCTACATAACCTTTAGGATCCAACCAACCCCTCCAGGTGTCCAACCCTTAAGAGAACTTGATTCTTGAATGAACTTGACCCCTAGTCACTCCCATCACAATCCTTCCATGTGACTGAGATCCTCTCGTCACTCCCACAATAAGGCCTCCATGCGACTGTAGCCTTTTTCAGGTCTATGCCAACGATCCTAGATTCTGAGCCACTTTTTTAGGGCCAGGACTTAGGCCTCTACCTATAACTTCATGAAACTTCTAGAAATGATCAATAACAAGATGGCAAGGCCTCTAATGCAAAAATTGAACAAGAAATTGACCTGAGAAGGCCTAGCCATGACAAACATTTCATCAAACACATCATGAACATGAAATCTATAGGTCATATAGACACATCTGAGCATAGGGACTTCATAATTATCTGAAAATTTTCAACAAGGTCTGATGCCCTCTCACAATAGCTTCACTATCGTCCTATAGGTCATACTTTCATTAACAGTTCATTTATGAATCAAAACATGACGATAGCCATAACCAAAGTCTGTCATAAACCATGCTTATAACCAACATATAACCAATAAAATAACAATGATATAATAACCATTATAGCCACATAATAACAAACACATTTACACATAGTACACAAGAGGGAAATAACTCTTATTAACATATGAAAAATCAAACCAAGATAGGGACTTCCATGTAACACCCAACCATAGATTGGGCTAAACCAAATCTTTCTTTCAGCTAATCACCCCCATGCCATATTCCAAGCATGAATGTGGGACTCACAACAAAACCAATCTAGGCTTCCTCAAGCTTTACCGTGTATCCTACCAAGGGATTCCTACACCCAAACAATAAACATATACTACATGATTTATTGCAATCTCGCCATATATGGGTCAAGGGATCAGTAGGCCCTTACATGCATGGATGCTTCCAGATATCTTTACCTAAACCATGAGGAATTTGTCTGTCTCCAACCTCTAGGATTTATCATGTTTCCCGCATTATCGGTCAAGGGATTCCTAGGCCCAACAAGGGTATTCACCTCTAGGATTTACCTTGTATCTCGCCATTACCGATCAAGGGATTTGTAGGCATTACCGTGTATCTTGCCATTACCGGTCAAGGGATTCCTAGGCCTTCTGAGTTTTCCTAAGACCACCCCACTCATTTTCAAAACCATCTGACAATCTAGCTCAACCAAGTAAGAGAAACCCCATCACACCATGGCTATCCAAAAATGGCAAGGCAAGGCTTAAAACCACTGTCACACCTGGAAAAACCCATGCCAATGATAACAAGAGAACCAAATACACACATGCATGAACCATGCATGAAAAAAATAGCAAGGAAATCATACATGAACCTCGATACCTGCAAGTAATCTCGTTGTAGCCGCTTGATCCCTCTCTTCATGGCTTGATCTTTGCTTCCCTTTTCTTTCTTGTCCTTCCTTTTCCTCCATTCCTCCAATGCTAGTGTGCTCCAATAATACTCTAAGTGTAGAGTATGAGAGAGTAGAGAGAATAGAGAGAGAGAGCTCCAAACTGAAATTGAAAAAAGGTTAAACTGACAAAAGGTTGTGAACTAATCCTTAGAAGATTTTTTTTTAACGAGGCCTCTATTTTCTTCAATTTCCATTATTTTTCATTCATTTTCCTCCTCACATGCAACCTATGACCTTCTACCTTCCTTTTCTTCTATTTTCCTTTATTTTCATAAATAAAATGCCAATTAATGCATGTTTTCTGTTTCAATGCCTTTGCCAATTTCCCCTTAGCCATATTAAACCAAATGAACACCCACTAGGATGTTTTTCCCAACATTCAACTTGGAATAAGTGTCCCATGAACTTGGTTATCATTTTTCCTTTATTAACTTTATTACATGGATTTTTAACCCAGGGCTATTACAAACCCCTCTCCCTTAGGGGAACACTATCCTTGGTGTTCAATGACACCTACAACCAACAAGATCATTGAAAAGAAAAACATACTGCCCATGGATCTTTATAACTTAGCTCTATGTAGTATTTACAATGATCAACCTATTGAAAAGAAAACCAGCATGACAACATAACAACATGAAACCCATACCGCTTATTGGAGCTTTATAACACAACTCATGGTGGTATTTATATCCATATACATATAAACATATACCAAACCACCATGCCAAAACATATACCAAAAGACATCTACTCAACCAATGAATAGAGAAGGATACATAGCCCACATTTGATCAGACATCTACCATGTAGCTTCATCGGGACCAAAGTGCTTCCACTACACTTTAACCTATTGCTCAGTTCCAGAACATGAGCATCTTTCTCTGCAAAATACACTAAGGTTATGGTTGAAATTCTCCTTCTTTCTCCACTACCATACAGACCAATCAATAACATGATCAACATCATTTATATATATTTTAAGCAATTAAACATGGAAAACATCATGGGCTTTCATTGTCGGAGGTAGTTTAGGTCTGTAGGCCACTGGTCCAATCCTCTCAAGGATCTTGAAAGGCCCGCAATACTGAGATGCATGCTTTTCACATGACCCAATCCTCAAAGATCTCTTGTTGGGCTTGATGTGCAGGTACACATGTTCCCCAAATTGAAACTCCTTAAACGACCTGCGTTGATATTCATAACGTTTCTACTTATCTCATGTTGCCTTTCGATTCTTCTTGATAGCTTGGATTACCTGTTCCATCTCTACTAACATGTATGGTCCTATCAACACCATGTTCACTGGATCACTCCAATTAATAGGAGTATTACAACTCTGCCCATATAATGCCTCAAATAGTCAATGACTCCTGATGCCCATTGTTGTAAGCAAACTCAACAAGTGGAAGATACTCTTCCCACTTCCACTCCTGATGCATTACATGCATTCTCAACATGTCCTCTAGTATTTTGTTGACCCTCTCTCTCTGTCCATCTATCTACAGATGATAAGTTGCACTGAAGGTCAACTCTGTATGAAAGCCTATAAATAACTCTTTAAAGAATCTGGAAGTGAACTTAGCATCTCTATCTGACATTATCTTCTTTGGAACACCATGCAACCTCACCATCTCCCTAATGAAGACTTGTGCTACAACATTAGCTAAATAAGTATATTTTACCGGAATGAAGTGTGCTACCTTGGTCAACATTTCCACCACAACCATGATGGAATCATGATGTCCAGATATTCTCAGTAAGCGTATAATGAAATCCATGAAAATGACCTCCCATTTCCACTTTGGAATCAGAATCAGCTGTAGGAAACCACGTGGATGCTTACACTCTAATTTTACCTGTTGAAAATCCAAGCATCTCACCACAAACTCTACCGCTTCCTGCTTCAAATTCGGCCAATAATATAACTTCTTCACCTTTGTCAATGTATTCTGATATCTTGGGTGACTTAAATACGGTTTAGCATGGAATTATCTCAAGATAAACTTCTTGATCTCACTATTGTTTGACACACAGATACAATCCCTAAATATTATAAAACCAACCACTGTGAGATGACAGACCAAATCCTGTTCACCTGTACCTTTCTATAACTTGTGCCTAAGCTCCATGTACCTGTCATGATGTTTTCCTTCTTGTAAGATCTGATCTTCTAGATATTTTTCATATGAACCCATAGTTTCAATTTGATTTACCTGTATCCGCCTGCTGAGATCATCTGCAACCTTGTTTTCCTTTCCCATAATGTACATAATATTGAAATCAAACTCATTGATCATGGCCAACCATCTAGATTTCCTGGTATTCAAATTTCGTTGGTCAAACAAGTATCTCAATCCACTATGATCACTCATCAATAAAAACCTCTTGCCAATAAGATAATGCCTCCACATATTCAAAGCATGGATGATTGCTACCAGCGCAAGATCATGCATAACATATTTATTCTCATGCTCATTCAATTTACTTTATTAATAGCACATTACTTGTCCTTCCTACATAAGGACTCCACCAAACCCTCTCTTGCAAGCATCTTTACACACTATGAACTATTTATCCGGATTTGCAATTTTAAGATCTGGAGAGTTTGTCAACAACTACTTCAACTGCTCAAAACTTGCTGCACATTCCTTTGTCCATTCAAGTTTCTTCCCTTTTGCTACAATGATGTGATAGGATATGTAATTTGTGAGAAGTTTTTAATGAACCTCCTGTAGTAACCTGCTAACCCCATAAACAATCTTACCTCATCCACATTCCTAGGATTTTCCCATTCCATAATAACTCTTATCTTTTCTAGATCCACTATTATGCCTTCCTTGGAAACAACATGTCCCAAGTAATGTGCCTTTGTCTAAAAGAAACTGCACTTGCTAAGTTTGGCACGACCGATGCTCTCTTCGCAATCTCAACATACTACTAAGTGTTCGACGTGCTCTTCCTCATTCTTAGAATATATCAATATATCATCAATGATCATAATGGCAAACTTGCCTAGATAAGGGAGAAAAAAACTATTCATTAAGAATATAAAAGTAGCTAGAGAATTAGACAAACCAAATGGAAATACAACAAACTCATAATGTCCATACCTGGTTCAGAAAGAATTTTTGTAAATATCCTCTTCTTCAATGCGTATCTGATGATATCCTGATCTTAGATCAATCTTTGTAAACACTGCTAATCCCTTGAACTTATCAAACAAGTCATCAATCCTTGGCAATAGATACCTATTCTTGATGTTTACCTTGTTCAACTACCTGTAATTAATGCATAACCCAAGAGTACCATCCTTCTTCTTCACAAACAATATCAGTGTGCCCCAAGGTGATACAACTGGCCTGATATATCCCTTGCCTAGAATTTCATTCAACTATAACTTCAAATCTACTAACTTTGGTGTGCTCATCTTGTATGGTGCCTTTGATGCTGGTGCTGCCGCTAGTACTAACTCAATTTGAAATTCCACTTCTCTATGAGGCAACAAATCTGAAATATCTATGGGAAACACATCTTGAATCTATTGTAAAACTGGGTACCCATTCAATACCTTCGCATCCTCAACATCCTTACCTCTATCACTAGAAATATGCACTACAAATAACACACACCCTTTTATGCGACTGCACTTTTTTTGCATAGCTACAACCATTCTAACTAATGTAGCTTTCTTCTTACCATGTAATATTCTTTGTTCTCCATTTTCATACAAGCATTCGATGGCCTTGCTGTAAAAATTATCCTTGGTCCTAGGAAGATACAACCAGTCCATACCCAAAAGCATACTATATGATCCCAATGGAAGCACATTCAAATGCACTGATGTAGGCATACCATTCAACTCAAATGCACAAGCTCTTACCCAATGATGAACTCTTTTATTTGTACCTATAACAAATTTCACTAGCCAAGATTCGACATGCAATTATTTATTCAAACCACACTTATCCACCATGCCAGGATTAACATAAGTATAATTAGATTGAGGGTCAATCAAAATAGAAACAAATTGATCACAAAGCTTATCATCCATCTTGATAATAGATGCCTAATGATCCACCTGCCTATTATCCAATGCTACATAGATCCATGGAATGCTCTACCCAACATCACAAACTGTCTACACTTCCTTTGCAATGTAAATCTGGGGCCTAACAATAGATAATATCTCTTGAGATGCTCCTTCCCACATATCCAACACTGCAACTCTCCCATACCATCACCTTTATTCTGCTGCCCTCCAGGCTGTGATCCATGTCCTCGTCCAACTACATTAAACTTCTTGTAAGGAAAAGCATTCTCTTTTTCACTTGTATTCTGGGGTCTTGTCCTTTCTGGCTGCCATTTACCTTTAGTATTTTCTTTCCCTTTCCAACATTGCTAAGATTTTTTCTTATGCTTTTATTTCTCATAATAATGTTTCAACTTATTGAATTTAGGCTTTTGTAATCCATATCAAGTTTATTGAAAAGTTTTTCGGCGATAATCACATCTGAATGCATTTGTCGATGCATTTCGAACCAACAAGTGTGGTTCATCATCAGGACGAGATGAAGAACTAGATCATGGCAGCAAGTTAAATATAGAGACTGATCATTCAACAACTACAAAGAAAAATCAGAATGATGGAGGAATCTCTACATCTCTTAAGGGACACCAGATCTAACTTCATCTTCGCAACCTGCAAGCAGTCCCATTCACAATGGTGAAACTTAGTTGTAGTGGCCCTTTTGTGCAGGGATGTAATTACTAAATTTAGGTTTTTGTGATCCATATCAAGTTTATTGAGAAGGTTTTTGGTGATAATCACATCAGAATGTATTTGTCGACGCGTTTCGAACCATCAAGTGTGGTTCATCATCAGGATGAGATGAAGAACCAGATCATGGCAACAAGTTAAATATAGAGACAAATCATTCAATGGCTAGAAAGAAAAACTAGAATGATGGAGGAATCCATGCATCTTTTAAGGAACACCAGATCTAACTTCATCTTCACAACCTACAAGCGTGCCCGTTCAATATGGTGAACCTTAGTTGCAGTGGCCCTTCCATGCGGGGATGTAATTATTGAATTTAGGCTTCTGTGATCCAAACCAAGTTTATTGAGAAGGTTTTCAGCGATAGTCACATTAGAATGCATTTTCAAACCAACAAGTGTGGTTCATTGTCGGGATGATATGAAGAACCAGATCATGGCAACAAGTTAAATATAGAAACCGATCATTCAACAGCTAGAAAGAAAAAATGGAATGATGGAGGAATCTCTGCATCTCTTAAGGAACACCATATATGACTTCATCTTCATAACCTGCTAGCATGCCCATTCAAAGTGGTGAACCTTAGTTGTAGTGGCCCTTCCGTGCAGGGATGTAATTATTGAATTTAGGATTTTGTGATCCATATCAAGTTTATTGAGAAGTTTTTCAACGATAATCACATCAGTATGCATTTGTTGACATGTTTCGAACCAACAAGTGTGGTTCATTGTCAAGACAAGATGATGAACTAGATTATGGTAGCAAGTTAATAATAGAGACTGGTCATTCAACGGCTAGAAGAAAAACCAAAATGATGGAGGAATATCTGCATCTCTTAAGGAACACCAAATTTGACTTCATCTTCACAACCTACATGCATGCCCATTCAAGATGGTGAACCTTAGTTGCAGTGGCCCTTTTGTGCAGGGATGTAATTATTGAATTTAGGCTTTTGTGATCCATACCAAGTTTATTGAGAAGTTTTTCAGCGATAATCACATCATAATGCATTTGTCGATGCGTTTTGAACCAACAAGTGTGGTTCATTGTCTAGATGAGTTGAAGAATTAGATCATGGCAGCAAGTTAAGTATAGATACTGATCATTCAATGGCTAGAAAGAAAAACCATAATGATGGAGGAATCTCTGCATCTCTTAAGGAACACCAGATCTAACTTCATCTTCACAACTTGTAAGCATGCCCGTTCAAAATGGCGAACCTTTGTTGCAGTGGCCCTTTCGTGTAGGGATGTAATTATTGAATTTAGGCTTCTATGATCCATATCAAGTTTATTGAGAAGGTTTTTGGTGATAATCACATCAGAATGCATTTGTTGACGTGTTTGGAACCAACAAGTGTGGTTCATCATTAGGAAGAGATGAAGAACCAGATCATGGAAACAAGTTAAATATAGAGACCGATCATTCAATGTCTAGAAAGAAAAACCAAAATGATGGAGGAATCTATGCGTCTCTTAAGGAATGCCAGATCTGACTTCATCTTCACAACCTGCAAGTGTGCCCGTTCAAAGTGTTTCAAATTCCTAATGAATTCTTCAAGTGACTAAGGCTCATCATACTCAATCCAATCTTTAAATGCTAATGATAATACACTAACAAATCTATGAACTTTGGCTTTCTTGTCTTTAAGATATGGTACACACCTTCACAATTCCAGGAAATTAGTCATATACTCCTCATCCATCATCAATCCCATCTTTAACTCATAATATTCCTTGGCCTTACTATCATAGTACTTCTCTGACAAATATTTCTTCCTAAAAATTCTCTTGAATTCATGCCAACTCAACTCTTCTATCTTGATGTCTCAAAACCGCTTTGTCGAAATTCCCACTGTAGATCAACAGATTATGCAATATACTAAAACACAATGCAAGATCTACTTCTACAACACTTTGAGGAAGCTTAATCAAATTGAGCAAGATCAAGAGAACACATATAACTGAGAATGAGAAATCAATCACACATAACAAAGAAGAAATAACCCAGGGAAAGCCTCAGCCTAAAACCCCAATCTCTGTATTATCATACAAGTGGGAATCTTGTTCAAGTTACAAAAAGAATCAGCTCTCAAGCTATCCTGTTTTCTCTGCAATCAAACAATACAACTCACAGACTAAATAGACATAATATATGTCCTCCTCAAGCCCTCCAATCCTCCTATTTCCTTGTGCAGTTTTTCTTGGGGTCCAGTGAAGCCACATATGTGAATTGGCCTAATCACACTCACTAAACTTGAAGAAGTAATTGCGCAATCCTCAAGGAAATAATTCCTTCTGCATGCAAGGAATACTCACAATGGAATATTCTAGCAACTGATAGTACACTGTCCCTTCCTCTGATCTCAACTGGGTCTCTAACTGAATTGAAATGCATGAGTTATTTATGAGAGAATATTCAGTTATCTAGAGAGCAGCAATTACATGCATGCAAGCTTTAACTAACTGAACTCACAACTAATTCAACAAACTGTTTGAATTAATCTAATTGGACTTGACTTAGTTCACTGAGCCAACTAATTACAACTCAAAGTACAACTCATCCTCATCTCCTTAACTAAGGGATAAATTCCTCAATTAATGGAGAAACTGTTGCATGTCCTCACATAGACTTCATGTTTGATTTTCTCCAACTAATTAACTCAATATGAACTAATTAATTATTTTACAAACAACTGCTAAGATCAAATTCGAATTTTACTTCTCAATTTTAGTTCAGGGACTAACTAAAATTGGAATATATCCTGAAATACTATTTATAGCAATGCTATATTTAGCACTTCCATTTTTCATTCCTTGTTGCTATATCCAACATTGGTACCTGAACTGCTATTTACAACAGTGCTATTTTTAACACTTCTATTTTTAACATTTCTTGTTGCCATTTTCAACACGATTCACATCTTCCCACCAGATGTCTGCTTTCACTTTGAGGCTGAAGATAATTATTTTGGCCTTCATATTCTTTGTGTAATCATGCAACTCAAAGAAATTCTTCGTCCCGGGTAACCATTCCTCTGCATCTTTCAGATTCTTCAAATCCCCATCAAAGATAGGTGGCTTTTCTTTCTTGAACTCATCCAACATGTATCCCCTGTCATTCCTTATGTAAGGATGATAACGATGATGACCATGGTACATGCTAGAACTACTACTATAATAGAATTCATTTCCATCACCTCTCCTATCCAGCGTATCCAAGAACCTACCATATTTAATCGTGTCATCTCTATCTGACCCATGTCCACCGTGAGACCTACTTCCATAGGCTCCATTAGTCCTATCATCCTGCCCATGACTGATCCTAAGCGGTCCATGTCTCTGCAAGTTCGAAAAAATCTAAAGGATAACTACATTAACCTCTACTTGTTTCTCCTGTGCCTGAATGATTCCGTACTCATTATCTACTTTGGAACTTCTTATTTCTGCCTTCAAACTTCTCAATGTGTCTGTTATGTTAGGAGAGTTCCCATGACCATGTTGTTGATATGATCTATAGGGAGAATCTCGGGAACTATAGTCTACCATCTTGCTAGTCATCTTTGATCTTCTTCCTGCAAGTATACCATGTCATCTAAACCAAAATATAAACATAACCAACATACCTTAGTATATCTTATGGGAGGATATCACGTATGCAAGATCAACCATATTATCACAATACATGTATAAACATAATCATAGTAGTATATAAATGTCATTTCAACAATTATCTAGTTACCATGCATGACTATACCATAACCATGACAATGCATGCATAACGACACGTAGAAACTGACATGCATAACAAATGCACAATCGACATGCACTTATGATGACCACATCCAACAACCATCACCATCAACTTCCTCATAGCGAAAAAACTGCAACAATGACCACCACCATGCATACAAAAAGAGAACGTAGACCACAAGCATAAATAACACATATGAAACTGACATGTATGCATAACAAACACATTCCACCCATCTAGTCCAAGGGGTGAACCATGCTCTGGTACCACTCTGTAACACCCTCCTCCCACATTTACCCAAGCTAACTAGTCCACCAAGGTAAAAATGTGACAAAGATTTACTATGATATGATTTGACCTCCTAAATCACCTTAAGGAAGTAGAACTGATGGACCAACACTTTAAAGATCTCCCTCGGGAGCTACAAAACCTTCAGGATCCAACCAACCCCTCCAGGTGTCCAACCCCTGATCAAAATTACTTCTTGACTAAATTAAACCCATAGTCGCTCCCATGACAAGCCATCCATGCAACTAAGACCCTCCAGTCATTGCCACAATAAGGCTTCCATTCGACTGCACACCTTTTCAGGTAGTTCTGTGCCAATGACCCCAGATTCTAAGCCACTTTTTTAGGGCTAGGACTCAGGCCTCTGCCCAGAACTTCATGAAACTTATAGAAATGATAAATAATAAGATGACAAGGCCTCTAATGAAAAAATTGAACGAGGACCTGACCTGACAAGGCCTAGCCATGACAAACATGCTGTTAAACACATCATGAACATGAAATCTACATGTCATATAGACACATCTGAGCATAGGGACTTCATACTTATCTGAGAATTGTCAAGACGGTTTGATGCCCTTTCACAATAGTTGCATTATTGTATATTAGGTCATTCACAATAGTTGCATTATTGTATATTAGGTCATACATTCATTAACACTTCTTTTATGAATCAAAACATGATGAGATCCAAGACCAAAGTTTGTCATAAACCATGCTTATAACCAGTAGAATAGAAATGATAGAACAACCATTATAACCACATAATAAAAAACAAATTTACACATAGTACAGAAGAGGGAAATATATCTTATTAACATATTCAAAAGACAACCAAGCTAGGGACTTCCATATACCACCCAACCAAAGATTAGGTTGAACCAATTCTTTCTTTTAGCCAATAACCTCCATGCCATATTCCAAGCATGAATGTGGGACTCACAAAAAAGCCAATCCAAGCTTCCTTAGGCTTTACTGTGTAAACCACCAAGAGATTCCTAGGCCCAAAAAATAAACATACACTATAGGCGTTACCAAAATCCCACCATATACTGGTCAAGGGATCAATAGGCCCTAACAAGCATGGATGCCTCCAGACCTCTCCACCTAAACCGTGAGGAATTTATCTATCTCCACCCTTTAGTATTTACTATGTCTCCCACAATTACTGGTCAAGGGATTCCTAGGCCCAATGAGGGTATTCACCTCTAGGATTTACCGCATATCCTACAATTACCAGTCAAGGGATTCCTAGGCCCAACGAGTGTTAGAAAATTATATATTACAGAGCAATGGAACACATAAAATATTGCAGAAATATAAACACAAAAAACACATAAAACAAGAGAGACACAGATATACATGGTTCACCCAATCAAGGCTATGTCCATGGAGAAACAACCAGTCCTTCCTTTTATATTATCCAACAAACTGAAGAGATACAACCTACATCAGATCCACTGTAATTCCCTCTTCACTCTCAATCTCCTCTCTCTTCCTCACTAAGAATACAGATCTACATAGACGCAATGCAATTCCCTCATATATAGTGAGGGGTTGCTTTCTAGGGCAAAAAACCCTAAATTAAACATAACTTCTATCATCAGATCTCTGCCTAATGAACAACCCAGATTGACTACAAAATTACAACATTTTACAAGGCAATTTTACATCTATTTTTAGCTTTGGGGGCGTTGCCGCCGATCCCTTGCTAGGGGGGGCTCCCAAAGGTCACAATCGCCCCCCCCGGACCCCCCTGCAGCATATATTTTATGGGCAGCTTTTTTGCCCCATTACGAACTGGGGTCCAATGTGGAGATACCTTTGAATATAGAAGATAATCAGGCTCCACACCGAACAACGAGGATATTCACAACTAGGCTTTACCGTGTATCATGCCATTACTTGTCAAGGGATTCCTAAGCCTTGTGATTTTTCCTTAGACTACCCCACTCAATTTTGAAACCATCCAGTGATATGGATCTAGAAATAGAAGCGGCCTTGGAAATATCTCAAAAAATAAAGTCATCATACAGAAGTGAAACCAAAACCAGATATAGTTCTTTTCATCCTTATTCCAACGGTGTGAACGACACTCAAATCCGAGTTCGTATGCTCAAGTTATAAATGCTCAAAGTTCTGGTCAAACTGGGCCAAGTGACAGTCACAAATGAGGCAAAAATTTGGCAGAGTCACGACGCATGGAAAAAAACGGTCGCAACAGTCAAAATTTTCACCTCTTTAATTTATCTAATATCCCTTAAAAACTAGTAGAGATATTTTAACTATCTATGTTAAAAAAATAAAATAAAAAATATATAAGTTGGGGAGGCGAGCTTCCACCCCCACCACCCCCCAATGTTCAAACCATATATATATATATATATAAACGTTGTATTGGGTGGGCGGTCTAACCCCGGTAGACTCGCCCAACCCCATTGAAACCACATGTACCAAGACCACTGATGTGAATCACAAACAGGTGCCATATTATATTAACTACAAACCATATAACAAGCCACCACCAAAATTAACGTGTTGTGCATGGGTTCCATGGGGATTGGACCCTGGGACCTCTAGAACACATCTGCCTTAACACAACGTTGGCAACCAATAGGCCAATGACCTAGATGTTGGTGGCTCCACTTCCCATATTTATTTAAAACTTCTAACATGCTCATTTGAGGGAAAAAATACAGAGAGCGGAGCAGGTCTGGATGCGGAACCTTGAGTGGTCAGAGGTCGTGGAACCATGAGCGAGGGATCTGCCAAGATGCTGAAAAGATTCCCTTAGAGGGCCAGAGGTTCCAGTGTCAAAATTTGACAAGTTTATAGTTGATTTTACACAATTTCACACCAAGAATCCAACCATGCAGTTTGTTTCTCCAATCGAGCTCTCCATTTGCAGGCCATCATCTGAATTGGAGGTATAAGGGTCATTTTTGTAAATTTGATTGTAATTCATTTCTTTGATGCCACTTAATGAAAGAAGCCCTCCCCAATTTAAGCAGGTCCCAGAGACATAGCCCACATTGCATGAAATATATAATCAATCGTTTGTGTGCCTTTGATCTCATGGTTTATTTATAATTTCTGCTTCTTTTTCATGTGTTAAGTTACTTGGTTAATATGCTTGTTTATATGCAATTATGTATGCATCCTTGAAGTTAAAAGATTTGGATCAAGTTTGGTATCAACGCAGGTCTTCTTGATGTGAGTTGCATGAGTGAATTCTAACTAGGAACAAGCTCCAAAGAGGTGAAGGAAAACTTAAATCCTTTGATCCTGAAGTGGGGCATGCACCATGAAGATGTAACACGGCATATGACACATCACGAATGGAGGAATAACGAAATTATCAAAAGATATTCTTCACCATGGAAGAGAAAGTTGACAAGTTGTTTATAGAGTGTGAGAAGAAAATCAAGCCTAAGAAGAAAAATCCATATGACCATGCATCAATAAATTATGAAGGTGGAAGAGGAGAGCCTCCTAAACCACCCTCTCCATCCTCCAATGATAGTTCTTCTTCTTCTTCCTCATCACTCAAACATGCATCATATAAATACATCTAAGAAACCATTTTTTAAGCTAGATGTAAAGTTTTATTTACCCAAATATAATGGAGAATGTAGAGAAACTAAACAATTGGATTAGACAGATCAAGGTTTATTTCTGGATGCAACAGATCAAGGAAGATGAGGAAAATATCTAATTAGCATATCTTTGGTTGTGTTGATCTAAAGATGATCTAAGGTTGTCATTGATGTCAACCCAAGCAGCACCAAGGATGACCCTGATCTTCCATGGCACATTGGGCATCATCATTCATGGTTTCTCATCTCATAACCATTAGAGGAATACTCTACTCAAAAATATCTTTCTATCGGTATATAGCTCTCCTCGTAATTCCTCACGGTTTGTAAGTTATTCGAGATTGAAGTTAGTAAATCCAATTAGTGGGCTAAACCCCCATGGGGTTGTGGCATGGCATTTATCAGTTATTTTTGTCATTGAATAGTCAAAAATTAATAATTTTTTAAGCTCCTAAAATGCCTCCAACATTCTCTATAGAATCCCCTCTCAACTCTATAAAAAGAAATCTCATATATCCTCCAAAAGAAGTGATTGTGGAATTTTCACTATAACTTTATTTCGGTGAAGTCTTAGATGCTGAAATGTAAACCCATTTTAGCTGAAATCCGGATGAAATTCGTCACCGAATTTATGATCTTGGTTCACTATATTTTCAGAGATATGATCTGTGGACGTTAGGGTTTTTGCAGGCTCCCGAATTTCATCTCAAAGAGGTGACCTTGGGATAATTGTCATAACTCTCTCTCTGAGAAATGGATTGGAATTCTGAAAAAGTGGTGGATAGTGCATAGACTATAGTTTTCTATGTATCAATTTTAGAGCCGAAAGAGGAAACAATGACACATGGCACTTCGTACAAGTTCGCTCTACTGAACTAGTCCATAATTAGGTCATTGTGAGAGATTGGGCATAACTTTGCATTGAAGAATCAAAATTGGGTCAGACCTATGGCATTGGAAAGAGGAATCAGAGGGATAATATATGACAGAAGATAACATATTGGGGATCTGAAATCACAGAGATACACTAGATTCAATATCATGCTCCTAGAAGGCAAGTAAAAAAAACTAGATCAAGTGTTGTCAAGGGCTGCAAAGGACCAAACTTTCTAGGGCAACAAAGAGAAAGGTGCAACAAAATCATGCAGTAGAGGTAAGCTCTAGGTAAGTATCTTCTGTATATTCATGTTCATCTCCTAATTGCATTAGGTTCTTTGTATTCTAATTTGTTGTTTTTGTTTAGCACTAACATATGCTCTGCAGGATGAGGTAAGCTTTTCTATTATCATATCATGGGTATTTCCTTGAAGAATTTTTGTAGGTATTATATATTCATCAAGAGACGACTCAATGCACAATCTAATGTTTTGAAGAGTGAGAAAGGGTAGCATGAAAAGAGCAGCAATCAAGGTGTATAACATCAACAAGAATTTCACCACATGAAGTCTTCAAGTGGGCAGCACTACATATAGTCATTGTAAAAGTATCATTTTACAGAGTCATTGTAAAAACATCATTGTAAAATTTGTACAAGTGTCTATCTACAAAGAGTTGAAGAGGCAGTGTCAGGAGGTCTAGGATCATCATTAGGTGGTTGTGTCATAGTTGGGTTTATGGTCTAGTGTGTCTTCTTCTTCTACATCATTCTATATCATTGTAAAGTGGACCATTTTCCTGGTACGGGACTCCATTTTTATTTTATTCTTCTATAGGGTGGTAGGATGGTGCTAGGCTGGTGCATGAAGTCACCAATGAGTTCAAGCCTGTGAAAACTTTAGGGTGGTAGGGTGGTGCTAGGGTGAGTTGTATCTCATTGGGTGTTGGGGCATCCATTCAATTGACTACTAAAGAATCTCGGGAGTTGGAGCGTCCATCCAATGGGAGCTGGAGAAGAATTATTTTCTAGATTCTAGGAAGTTGAAGATTTATTTTCAATTGGAGTTGAAGATTAAAGAATTATTAGAAAAATGTTCAGGTGGTTTTTGTCCCAGAGGGGGTTTCGACCTTAAAAATTGTGTGCATTTGTGTTCCTTTTGTTTACTGCTATCATTGTACAAACACTGATAATAATTGAAGATTAACTAATTCTATGAAAGATTAATAATAATATTAATTGAAAGGAACACTGATTCACCCCCCCTCAGTATTTCCAACAATTGGTATCAGAGCTTGGTTCCTTCAATAGCAGTTTAACAACTGGAAGGAGATCATGGAGCATACCAAGAATGGTGTACCTCTATTCAATGAAAATAATTATGCACTCTGGAAAGGAGGAATGGAGGTCTATCTCTTGGCACAAGGTTATGAAGTATGGGACATTGTTCAAAATGTCTTTACACCAACCGCAGATGCACAAGGTAATAAGAATTTGGTAAATGATGCAAAAGAAAAGAATATTATTATCAATGGACTTATTTAATCTGCTTATCATAAGGTGTTGGGTTGTAAAACTGCCAAAAATGTATGGGACAAGCTTGAGAATATATATGCAGGTGACTCAAATGTCAAAGAAGAAAAGCTTCAAATCTATAGATAAAAATTTGAGCAACTCATAATGAAAGAAGATGACAACATTGTTGCATACTTCCAACACATTGATGAAATAATCAACATTTTGGACCCTGTTGACGAGAAGACTATTATACAAAATATTCTTAGAATGTTACTAGGAAGATTCAACCCAAAGGTGTCGGTCTTAGAATACAGTGCAAATATGGCCAAAATCAGTAAAGAGGAATTACATGGAGTTCTCATAGCATATGAAATGAGACTTGATGAAGAAGATGGTACTTCGCATCTAGAAACTGCATTTGCTGCATCTAAGAAAACCAATAAGGACAAACAACCTTCAAAGGAAAAGACCTGCACCTGCAAGTGTGAAGAAAAGGAAGATGATGAAGAATGTTTTTTCAGATGGAGAATATGCTTACTTTACGAGAAAACTAAAAATTGGCAAGAAGAAAGGATTCAAAAGGAACTTTCTCTCTAAAGAAGATAGCTCATCATCCAATGAAGACAGTGACAGTGAAGAAGAAGCCAATGAGGGAGTACTATTTATGGCCAAGCACAATAAACAAGAGGTATCAAACCACGAAGAAGAAGGGTTGACCATAGAAGAATTTTCTAAGGAGGCAATCAAGCTTATAAAAGAGCTCAAGGCTGAGAAGATCCGTTCCAATACTCTTGAAGAACAAGTTCAAGGTATCAAAATTGAAGTTGAAGAGCACAAATGTATTGAAGAGTAACTTCAAAAGAAGTTGGAAGAAAGCAACTGAGAAAGGGAAGCATTAGAAGCCGAAGTAGTCTCACTGAGTAAGGAAGTGAAGAAGGGAAACACTGTCCAAAACTATGCCAACAACTCAAGGGCATTGGAAGAAATCAATAATACATCGACACGATACCTCAAGAGAGAAGTCCAACAAAAGCAACAAGAAATATACACAACATTTGCAGAGATTAGTAGGATCACACAACATATGCAGGAGGCATAAATTGAAAGGAAGGAATCTGATCAAAGATACATATCCACTGTTGACTAAAAGAAAAAGGAATTAGAAGCATATTTAATAGAAATAAGCAGGCTCGGGAATGAAAATGAGAAGTAGAAGGAACAAATACAGTTCCTCAACAGAGAAATAGAGAAGACCACTCTTCCCAAGCTACAGGTTGAGGAGGCAGAAAAAAGAAGGAAGATCTTGAAAAGATGGTTTCAAGAAGATCTTGCTTAAAAGAAAGAAGAACTTGATGCAACCTGTGATGAGGTCAACAAACTCAAGGGATCACAAAAATAACAGTTACAAGATAAGACAACTGAAGAAGCAAAAATGAAGGCAATTAAAGATGGTAAAGCTCCAGTTGATGAAGGTACAAGCTCCACAGCTTCATGGGATGATTCAAAGAAGGAAGTTGGTCAAAGTGAAAATCCAAAGAAGAATGTTGCAACTCCAAAGAACAAGACCAAAAAAATAAAGAACAAAGGACCACAACAAACTACAACACTGCCTCCAAAGAAGAATGAAAAATCTTCCAGGTATGTTCATTTATTTAATGGTTATTTCTTTCTATGTGCTAACTATGGACATATGGTTAAGGATTGTGAAGTTTTTTTACAGGTGAATCATTATTTGCAAAACCCTAGAAGCAAGTTTGCAGGATCACGAGACAGGTTCCATGATGATTTTGTCAGAAGAGAATATGTGCTAGATGGGCCAAAGATTGAATGTTTCAAATTCCATAACTATGGCCATAGTGCTCGCGGTTGCAGATATCAGATGGAATCGCCTATGGACAATATTGAATGCTTCAAGTGTCTTAATATAGGCACATGGCTCAAGATTGCAGGAATAAGAAGGTTTGGAAAAGGAAATAGGTATAGGAAGACAAAGCAGATAACAAGGTTTTAGTAGTTATGCTTTCAGGATTTGTAAAAGAAAAAGGTCATGAGGAATTAGCAGTTGCTTCAGATAATGACTCAAGTCAAGATGGCCTGTTACGTGACTCACTATTTTGAACAATCTAGCTTGTTGACTCCTTAATGTTTGTACAGGAGGAGTCTATGCAAAAATATATGGCACAAGTCTACGATTGACAGGAAGGTAGCTTGAACAACATGGTAGTTTCATTAAAGGTTCAGGGGGAGAAAAATAGTGGAAGGATTACAGGTTACGAGGAACAAGGCAAGATTAGTTTGCAAAGGATATGCACAGGTTGAAGGAATCAATTTTGAAGAAACATTTTCTCCCGTTGCCAGAGTGGAAGCTATCATGATGTTTCTCACCTATGCATGTTCAAGAAAAATAGAAGTCTACCAAATGGATGTTAAGTCAACATTTCTGAATGGAGACTTAGAAGAAGAAGTTTACATTGAACAACCTGAAGGTTTTCTACTATAAAAAAAAGAAGACTATGTTTGCAGGTTAAAAAAGGCTCTGTATGGTCTCAAGCAGGCTCCTAGAGCATGGTATGCTCATCTTTATGGATATCTAAGTCAACAAGGGTTCAAGAAAGGTACTGCGGATAGTAATCTTTACGTACAAATAGATAAAGATAATTTAACAATCATTGAGGTATATGTGGATGATATAATGTTTGGTAGAAATGATGATCGACTAAGTAAGAAATTTTCTACAAAGATGCAAAGTGAGTTTGAGATGTCTTTACTTGGTGAGTTGACATACTTCTTAGGCCTCAAATATCTCAACAAGAGAAAGGAATATTTATATGTCAAGCCAAGTTCATCAAGGAAATGCTCAAGAAATTCAAAATGGAAGATTGCAAACCCGTCCTTACTCCGATGGTAACAGGTTGCAAATAGAGCATAGACAACACATCTAAGGATGTGGATCAGAGGTTGTACAGATCTATGATTGGTCGTCTTCTATATGTAACAACCTCCCGACTAAATGTTATGCAAGCAGTTGGACAAGTAGCAAGATTCCAAGTAGCACCAAAAGAATCACATATTATTTCCGTCAAAAGAATTCTTCGATATCTAAAGGACATAATAGAATATGGCTTGTGGTATCCCAAGGGAAACAATCTCATTATTCTATCCTTTACAGACACAGATTGGGCAGGAAGTGTTGATGATTGTAGGAGTACTAGTGGATCAACATTCTATCTAGGTGGTTGCCTCGTATCATGGTTGAACAAAAATCAAACCTCAATCTCGTTATCTACAATGGAAGCAGAATACGTTGCAACGACATCATGTTGTACTCAAGTCCTTTGGATGAAACAAACTTTGCAAGATCTTCAAGTAAAATTCAGTGAGCCTATTCCCATCTTCTGTGATAACACCAGTGCCATCAACATCTCCAAGAATCCTGTCATGCATTCAAAAAAAAACATATTCCGATCAAATATCATTTTGTTAGAGAAAAAGTTGTTGAAAAGAATATCAAACTTGAATATGTTGGTACAAAAGAACAAATCGCTGATATCTTCACTAAACCATTACCTTGTGAAGCATTTGAATATCTTTGCTAGAAGCTTTGGATTCTCCCAAGTTCTCATTAGATTTTCCTTATTCAAAAATAAAGGGGGAGTGGAAGTGTGTATAGGTCGGCAGGATGGTTGTGTGTAAGGGGGAGTTACCCTTTACCATTGATGTCAAAGGGGGAGAGAAGGTAGTAGGAATAGGTGCACATATCGCAGGGAGCGTACTTGTGTTGCCATCAATACCAAAGGGGGAGATTGTTGATCTAAAGATGCTCTGAGCTTGTCATTGATGTCAACCCAAGCAGCACCAAGGATGACCCTGATATTCCATGGCACATTGGTCATCATCATTCAGGGTTTCTCATCTCATAATCATTATAGGAATACTCTACTCAAAAATATCTTTCTATCAGTATATAGCTCTCCTCATAATTCCTCACGGTTTGTAAGTTATTCAATATTGAAGTTAGTAACCCTAGTTAGTGGGCTAAACCCCCATGGGGTTGTGGCATGGAATTTATCATTGATTTTGGTCATTGAATAGTCAATAATTAATAACTTTTTAAGCTCCTAAAATCCCTCCAACATTCTCTATAGAAGCCCCTCTCAACTCTATAAAAAGAAATCTCATATATCCTCCAAAAGAAGCGATTGTGGAATTTTCACTATAACTTTATTTCTGCGAAGTCTTAGATGCAAAAATTTAAACCTATTTGAGAAGAAATCCAGATGAACGTCATGATCAAATTTCTGATCTTGGGTCTATATATGTTCGGAGATATGATCTGTTGAAGTTAGGGTTTTTGTAGGCTCCCGAATTTCATCTCAAAGAGGTGACCTTGGGAAAATCGTCATAACTCTCTCTCTGAGAAATGGATTGGAATTATATAAAATGTGGTGGATTGTGCATGGACTGTATTTTTCCGTTTATCAATTTTAGAGCCAAAAGAGGAAACAATGACACGTGGCACACCGTAAAAGTTCGCTCTACTAAACTAATCCATAATTAGGTCATTGTGAGAGATTGGGCATAACATTTTTCTTGAAGAATCCAAATCGGGTCAGACTTGTGGCATTGGAAAGTAGACTCAGAGGGATACTACAGGACTAAAGATCACATATTGGAGATCTGAAATCACAGAGATACATTAGATTCAATATCGTGCTCCTAGAAGGCAAGAAAAAAAACTAGATCAAGTGTTGTTAAGGGTTGCAAAGGACCAGACTTTCTAGGGCAGCAAAGAGCAAGGTGCAACAAAATGATGCAGTAGAGGTAAGCTCTAGGTAAGTATCTTCTGTATATGCATGTTCATCTCTTAATTGCATTAGGTTCTTTGTATTCTAATTTGTTGTTTTTGTTTAGCACTGACATATGCTTTGCAGGATGAGGTAAGTTTTTCTATTATCATGTCATGGGTATTTCCTTGAAGACTTTTTGTAGGTATTATATATTCATCAAGAGAAGACTCAATGCATAATCTAATGTTCTGAAGAGTGAGAAAGAGTAGCATGACAAGAGCAACAATCAAGGTGCAGAATAACAACAAGAAGTTCACCACATGAAGTCTTCAAGTGGGCAACACTGCATACAGTCATTGTAAAAGTATCATTGTACAGAGTCATTGTAAAAGCATCATTGTAAAAGTTGTACAAGTGTCTATCTGCCAAGAGTTGAAGAGTTAGTGTTGGGAGGTCTAAAATCACCATTAGGTGGTTGTGTCATAGTTGGGGATATGGTCTAGTGTTTCTTATTCTTCTACATCATTCTATATCATTGTAAAGTGGACCATTTTCCCTGGTACCAGAGTCCATTCTTCTTTTATTCTTCTATAGAGTGGTATGGTGGTGCTGGGCTGGTGCATGAAGTCACCAATAGGTTCAAGCCTGTGAAAACTTCAAGGTTGTAAGGTGGTGCTAGGGTGAGTTGTAGCTCATTGGGTGTTGGGGCATCCGTTCAGTTGACTACTGAAGAATCTCAGGTGTTGGAGCTTTCATCCAGTGGGAGATGGAGAAGAATGCTTTTCTAGATTCTAGGAAGTTGGAGATTTATTTTCAATTGGAGTTGAAGATTAAAGAATTATTAGAAAAGCATTTAGGTGGTTTTTGTCTCGGAGGGGGTTTCCACCTTAAAAACTGTGTGCATTTGTGTTCCTTTTGTCTATTGCTATCATTGTACAAATGTTGATAATAATTGAATATTAACTAATGTTCCGAAAGATTAATAATAATACTAATTCACACCCCCTCTCAGTATTTCCAACAGGTTGAGTGGCACCGCTCTTGTCTGGTGGGAGAGCAAGTTGGAGAAAAGCAACAAAAACTTGGGTAATCTCCTTTCTTCTTGGTTGAATTTTGTTTTTGCATTAAAATATCAGTTTTATCCTTTGGTTTATCAAAAAAATGATTTAATGGAATGGCAATATTTAAGGCAAGGAAAGGGTCAAAATGTACAAATCTTCATAGAAGAGTTTAGAAAACAAGCATTGAATTTGGGCATTTCACTTGATTCTCCAGAAACTATAACAAAGTATATTGGTGCTTTACATAGTTACATCAAACACTTTATTTTATTATTTGAGCCTACTACTATTGATGTGGCCAATGTGAAGGCCATTCACCTTAAAATCAGGGGAAAGAATGATAAAGAAGAGCATCCAAAGAAATCATCTTTCAAACCTCATGATGGCAAGTTCAAAGGAAAAGGCAAGGGGAAGGACAAGAAGGCAACTACAACCAAGAAGGAGGAAGGAGCAAAGCCATCTTGCACACACTGCAAGAAGTAAGGCCATGATGATGAACATTGTTGGAATTTGCATCCGGAGTTGAAACCAAAGAGATTTTATGGGAAGAAAAAGAAAACGATGGTGGCAACCACGCAATAGGACCTTGGATTCGATTTTGGTGATGAAACATTGATCACAACAGTGGGTACACAAGGTACTCTTTCTCTTCATGCTAATGAAAATTCTAAATTACATGCAAGTTCAAGTTCTTCAAATGAGCCTCTTGTTAATGAATGAAAGAGAATTGAATTGTTCCACATTAGAGTTGTTAGAGCCTAGATTTACCTCAGGCTGAAAAGGCAGGATCCAGGACCAACATCAAACCACGCTCAGCCTCGTAGCTAGCCCTACGAGGACAGGAGAGGGCTCTCTTCGGGTCAATCTCAGCAAATGATGATCGATTTGGGCGATGACTGAAATATCTTCTGATGTTAGGCTAGGTATGAAGTGCAAGGATTTGATTTGATTTTTTGAGGGTTTTGTTGGAATCAAGGGAAAGGAAAATTTGGGTCTGGGGGTGAAGGCCAGTTTTGTAGAGTTCTGATTGGGGCAAGAAAGGTAATCATTTTGATGCTTTAATTTGTAAAGGGTGGAGGTTTTAGATTGGTGAGAAGCTGAAGAGGGAAAGAGGGTACCAAAAATCCTCTTCAAACTAAAGAAAACATTGAAAATTAAACAAAACTAACAGGCAGAGCACAACAAGTTAATGAATTCTACCTTTATCACTCATTTGTTTAATTTTAGAAGCAAAGAGGAAAGAAAATGATGCACATAAATTTCAGTGAACTCACAAATTACATAGAGAGGAACACCATCAAAACACAGAGCCACAGGAATCCCAAAAAGTGCTACAAAACCCTGGTCTTTCCTTTGCCAAAAATGCAGAAATCAGATGTACAATGGAGTGCCAAGCAATCCCAAGTGTCCAGCCTTGAAAATGAATGAGAAATTACATGATATAGACAAGCCTAACTCCTTCCCATGTCTCTAGGGGTCGAGCTCATCATTCTAGGAGCTGTTTCAACCATATCTAAACAAGGAACTGAAAAATAGGCAATGAAACAACTTGCCTCTATATGTTAGGAAACTGATTCATTCACTCACATTTCACCTTTTGGTGAATGAATCTACTAAGACAAGTAAAAATGTGCCAAAATTACATCATGGTCATGAAATTACATCAAGTTAGATCAAGAGTAACATCAAAAAGTAAAACTAGTTAAAACTGGCCGAAATTCTGAGCTGAAGAGTGAAAAATAAGCCAAAATTCTCTATGCGTCGCGCCCAAAACCTGTATGCGTAGCACAACTTTGAGGCTGATTTTGAGGCCCTTCCCGAAGTCCAAATTGAGCTCATGATAGCTCGTTGGAAATCCCTGCCTGTCTACTTTCCAACCCAAGTGGAATTTCTAGATTTGGATGTCATTTGCCCCTCCAAAACTTCAATCTCCCAAGACTGCTTCCTATGGGTGCAAAAGGTGGCAGAGAGGTCATTTTTTATGTGTTTTTGACCCTTTAGGCAACCCAGAACTTGATGAAATCCTTAGGTAATTCATGAGAATGAATAAATTTTCATAAAAAATCCAGAAATTCAAAGTTTTCCTTCAGAGGATCTCCCAATTATAAGTGCGCGCCAAGTGGCGCTACGCATTGGGCAAGAAAATCTGTTTTGAAGCCAAAAAATTCAAAATTGACAAAAGCTTCTCCAAATTTTTTGAAATTTGGACTGAAGGTCCATCATCAAGTATCATACTCAACCAAAGAAGCTTCAGCCAAGATTTGGAGCCTATCATGCCTTTTGCATCGTTTTAGTGCCCTCCTTAGTCTTGCCTTCAGAATTTTGATCCTTGTGTCGCAAACATGAGTTCGTGCCCAATAATGATTTTTCATGTGCCTGAGCATGTCCTTGTCTTTTTTTGCCTTCGCCAACAGCTTCTCAAGATGAATATTGACCCTCTCAAGCCAAGTCTCTCGATCAGCCTCTATCTCCTGCTCCAATGAAGTGAACTCTATCCTCCTCCTTTGGGCAGCTTGGCGGTTTTGCCGAATGTTTTGTAACTCCATGACTGTATGCTGATCCTCTAGTTGTTTGTTTCACTGCTCCAAGTAGTTTATGACCCATTGAGCTCTCTGTAACTTGTTTGTCAATGCATCTATCTCGGCTTTCTGCTCCTGAATGACCTCCCTCAGCTTTGAGCTAGGAAAGCTCACATCATCATCGATGAGTATGAAATCAATGTCTAGGCCTCCTGAAGGGCCCTCATGCTGCATAGGCTTCTTTCCTCTGTCCTGTACCTGTACTACTGATGACGGAAACGAGACCCCTTCCACACCAGGTGAAGATAGTACTCGTCGAGCTGCTACAAATAATCCTCTCATGCCTCTCTGATAGGTGACATATGTCGGCACACTAGTAGTCTCTGCCTCCCAACCTCCATGTTGATGTGAAGGTTCACCTGCATGATGGACAACCTCCTGATGAGCTGCTGAAGCTGTGAAGAACTCATGGGAAATGAAGTCTTCCCATGTGATACCCTGTAAGCCAAGCTGATATACAACAATGAACTTGATGAGCGCATAATGGTAAATGCTGTTGTACTGTTGTTCAAGAGTCTTCTTTTGCACAAGAGTGGTCATCCTCTCGATGTTTCAGCACATGAAATATGGAATGTTCATTATCTTCACTCTCATGAAATGCATCAATAACCTGATATGGTATGCATAAAGGCGTGAGAAGCGGCCTTCACAACTGAAATATTTGATAATGAGTCTCATCAATGGCGCATAGGATTCTTTCAAAAATCAGAATGGGAACACCCTGCTGAGCTGTCTCACATAGCTAGTCCTAATATATGGTTCATAATGTACTCTTTCTACCTGCATTATTTTTTTCCACTCCTCACCTACATTCGGTATTCCTGTTGCTAGAGAAATGGTCTCTGGTGTCAAGGTGAAATTTACACCAGCAAGAGTTACCTGACCATCATGCAAATGCAAAACAAATAACCGAGCCAACTCCTGATGATGCTGAATCTGAGCAATCATTTCGCAATACTGAAAGCATGACTATTGTTGGAAACATGCCATGGCAAGTGGGCAGGCTTGCAGTTCAGTCAAAGAGGTGGGCTCTTCTCTAACATGTCTGCCACCCTTACGAGGCCTCCTCGGTGCATGAAGCTCTGTGGTAGAATCACTGTCTTGTTCATATGATGAATCAGTCTCCATTTCCATAATGTTTCAAGCAAGGTGTATGTTTGGTTTGTTGAGAATGACTAATTGGTGCCTTTGTTTTCAATGCCAACTATGCCAAAGGGAAATGAGGGACTGTGAGGAATATGAAACAGTGGGAAAAGTGGAGTTTGTCAAGTGAAATTAAGGTGTGCAATAACAATCACTTGACTGTTGGGAATTGGGGATTTAGGGATTTTGCAAATGACATGGAAAGTGATAGGGATGGGATATTGTAGGGTTTAGGGATAGGGATAGGAATAAATGGGGGAATAGGGGATTGAAATGACGATGTGATTACAGTGATGGGAAAGGGAAATAGGGTTTAGATTATTGCAGCACCAAAGGAAATTTTTAATACTCAAATTCAAACCTTAAAAGTAGTTTTTCATGAGAGGATAGGGTTTAAATTTTAACACTCAAATTTCTCCAAATCAAGCTTCGAACCATACCAAACACTCTTCAACAACAAGTGCAAGGTTAATCGGACTTACTCGATGCAAATGGGAGGAAAGAGTTGAATTTTCGTTGAAGGCATGATAAATTTCAGTTGTTGGCTCTGTGCGCCGTGCGCACAACCCAGTGCACCGTGACCTGTATATGCGCCGCGCACGTTCAAAACAACACTGTGAATGGCGGCTCTATGTGCTGCGACCTCCCGGTGTGCTGCGACTACCTCCCAATGCGTCGCGCAACATTCCAACACACAGTCCTGACGTCAAACACAAAATTCGCTCCTCCACGATTTTCCTTTGGGTCTTTGACAACCTCTTATGTGCAAATGACATTTGAATGGTGAAAATATCTTGTATAGTCATGGATTTGATTTTTATTTTGCAAAAACCCACTTTCTTATGTTTGGAATTTGTCACTTTCCACTTTTTAATATAAACTCTGTGTTTTGTTGTTTCCTTTGACTTTTGACTGAAATGATGAAAATATTGGCAATTTTTTGCAGGGATGATGGCCTTGGATTTCGGCAAAGGATGACCAGGGCTGCACTGAAGAACTGTAGAACTTGAAAAACCTTAAAAATTACATATTTATTACAAAAAATACATTTGAAGATTTCTCCTTCAAAACAGAGTTTTGAAGAAGAATCATTCTCAAGCATTAGTGATAATGAAAATTTTGGAACGAAAACTTATTAGGCACATCCTCATGTGCTTGCTAGAATTATTGGACACTTTGAAGACAAAATTTGCGAAACCCTAGACCTAATGACTGAAATGACTCTTGGCTGACTAAAAGACCATCCATGATGACTATAGAATTGATTTGATGAACTTTGATGATCAGACACAAACTAGCAGGTACATGACATGAGGGAAGTATGGAGACAAGACCCTTTCGTCAGAAGATCGATGCTCCTAATGGAATGCAGATGATCGAGCTGAATGAGACACCTAAAATGAAATGCAACAAAAGAGGTTTTGATCTCTGATGGAGGGCTGAACAGACCGAATCTAACAAGAGTCATAATGAAACATACTAAAGTGGAAACCTTTTTTGATCTGGGCTCACAAGAAAATTTGATTTCAGAATCCTTGGTTAAAAAGTTAGGATTAGAGACCAAGCCTCATCTGAAACCATACCAAATTGGTTGGGTGCGTGATAAAGAAAAATTACATGTAACCAAGTAGTGTAGAACTAGATTTGTGATTGCATCCAAACTAGTAGATGGGGTTGATATTAATGTTGTACCCTTGGATATCTATGGTATTGTACTGGGAAGTCCGTATTTGTATGATAGGAAAATTTTTTTCTTTCACCATGATAATAGGTATCATATCATGAAAGATGAGGTGGAATACATTGTCAGAGGTCATTGCGCCAAAATCAATGTCAATCTTATAAGTGTAGGTCAGAAGAAGAGATTGCTTAATTCCAACAAAGGGTGCATGCTCATGGTTGTGAGATAAAAATATGTTGAGACATCTGAATCTTTCCAAGGTTGTGATCCCACTCATAAAAAGGAATTGCATAAAATTATTTCTAACTATGATGGGCTTTTTTAGGAACCAAATGGGTTTCCTCCAAAGTGTGAGATATAACATGAGATTCACTTGTAGTAGGCTTCTCCTTTACCCAACATTGGTATGTACAGATTATCAGCCATTGAAATGGAGGAGATAAAGAAGCAGGTATAGGAATTGTTGAACCAAGGGGTCATAGGGCCAAGTTCTTCTCCATGTGGTTCACCTATCGTGTTGGTGCCCAAAAAGGATGAAACATGGAGGATGTGCGTATACTATAGGGTACTCAACAAAACAACGATGAAGAATCAGTACCCTCTCCCTTGAATTGATGATTTGTTAGATCAATTCAAAAATGCAGTCTATTTCACAAAACTGGACTTGCGCAGTGGTCATCATCAGGCTAGGATTACAGAAAGGGATGTATGGAAGACTACAATCAAGATGAAACATGGGTTGTTTGAATGGCTGTTGATGCCATTCAAACTATACAATGGTCCAACCACGTTCATAAGGGTGATGAATAACATTTTCATGCCTTTTCTTGATGATTTTGTGCTTGTGTATCTTGATGACATTCTTGTTTACAGTAGGACATGGGATGATCATGTGAGTCATGTTAAAGAAGTGCTTGATGTTTTGAAAAAAGAAAAATTGTATGTCAAAATGTTTAAGTGTGAGTTTGGGAAGACCTATTTGGTTTACTTAGGTCACATTGTTGGAGGTGGAAAATTGAAAAAAAAATCCTTCTAAAATTGATGTGATTGTAAAGTGGCCTAAACCCACCAATGTTACAGAGGTTCGTAGCTTTTTAGGTGTAGTACAATACCAGAGAAGGTTCATTTCCAACTTCTCTGTCATTGCATCCCCCTTACATGCATTGATGAGTGTGAAGCAAACCTTTAAATGGGGAGGAAAGTATTAGAAAGCATTTGATTCACTGAAAGAGAAGATCAACACCACACCAATTTTGGCCTTACCTGACCTCTAACAACCTTTTGAGATTGAGACCGATGCCAACGGATACGCCATGGGATCAACAATATTGATGTATCAAAGGAAACCTGTATATTACCATTTAGAGACATTTTCCCAAGCTATTAGGAACTATCCCACATATGACAAGGAGTTGTATACCTTGGTTCAAAGTGTGAAGAAGTGGAAGCACTATTTGATGGGAAAGGAGACCATCATTCACATAGATCACCAACCCTTGTAGTAGATCCATTCATAGACTAAGATTCAATAAGAACATCATTTCTGATGGATGGGATTCCTTCAGCAGTTTCACTTGGGAATAAAATACAAGAAGGGGACCAAAAATAAAGTGTTAGATATGCTTTCTCTCCCTCCTATTTCTGCATCTATAGTTTTGCAAAATGCCTCTTTATCTTTTGAAAGTTATGCTGAACAATATGTTGATGATGATGATTTTAAAGAGATTTATGAAAATTTGACTTATGGATTGCAGGTGGATAATTACCATTTGCAGGGAAAGTTGTAGTATCACCTTGGAAAACATTGTATCCCAACAAATGAAAGAATACATGCAATCAGAGAGGCACATACCTCTCTCGTGTCGGGTCATTTTGGTGTAGGGAAATATTTGTGTCATTTGCAGAGGTTGTGTTATTGGCCTCACATGAAAAATGTTGTGACTCGATATGTAAAGGGATGTGTGTTGTGTTTAGTTATCAATCCCACTAATAGAAAATTAGGGCTCTACACACCACTCCTTGCTTCGAGTCATCCATGGGAAAGTGTTTCGATGGATTTTGTAGGCCGTTTACCTTTGTCTAGGAGAGGTCATGACTATTTGTATGTCATCATGGATCGATTTAACAAAATGTGTTTATTAATGCCTTGTAAAAAGCTGGTCACTATAGAGTAGACTGCTGATCTCTTCTTCTAATCTGTTTGGGTCCACTTTGGGCTTCCCATATTCATTGTGTCTGATCGAGACTCTCACTTTCTTGGAGAGTTTTGGATAAGTTTGTGGAGAATGATGGACACCAAGTTGAAGAGGAGCACACAATTTCATCTGCATACTGACGAACAAACAAAGGTTGTTAATCGCACAATGATACACTTACTTCGAGGCTATTGTGGAAAACATACCAAGTTGTGCGATGAGCAACTTCCTTAAGTGCATCATGCATTCAACCAGGTAGTGCATTCATCCACTCAGAGCTCACCGTTTGAGACATGATTTGGTTATTTTCCAAAGGATCCCTTAGACATGGTCTTTGGGAGAGATGAAGATTCCAGTGGGAAAGATGATATGGACAAAGCATGGAAGTTAATTCAACGGATTTAGATGATTCACCAGGCAGTGCATGAGCAGTTGGAGAGGAATCAAGTTCAATACAAAGCCCAACATGACAAGCACCGAGTCAATCACCAATTCCAGGTTGGAGACAAAGTGTGGCTCCACATTAGCAAAGACATAATGAAAGGGGAAGGAAATAAGTTGAAACCAATTTGATATGGCCCATTCACCATATTAGAGAAGATTGGAGACAATTATTTTCATCTCGATTTTCCAACATACATGCAGATGTACTCGGTGGTGAACATTGAAAATTTGAAACTTTATGAGCCTTCTTTGATCATGGACACCAAAAAGGTTGGACATGTTCCTACAATGGATGATTTTTCACCTGAATACTTGGACAAGCTACCAGAGGACATCATCCTTGACATAAGGACTAGGACATCATGATCGGGAGATGTGGAGTACCTTCATATTGGTCTCAAAGGAATGCATCGAAGTAAGGCTCGATGGATGAAAAAGGAGAAAGTGAGGGAGAAATTCCCTCATTTTCCAATTGACTGATAAAGATTTTGGCTATCCAAAAGCTCATTAGTGGGGAGAAATAATCTAGATGGATCTGAAAATAGTAGAGGCCTTAAAAATAACTCAAAAAATAAAAGTCATCAGATGGAAGTGAAACTAGGACCAGATCGTAGTGCTTGTCACCCTAATTCCAATGGTGTGAATGCCACTCAAATTTGAGTTTGTGTGCTAAAGTCATAACTGATAAAATTTTTGGTCAAACTTGGTCAAGTGGAAATCACTAGCGAGGCAGCAATTTGGTAGAGTCACGACACACATGAAATGGTGGTTGGAATGGGCGAATTTGTCTAATATCCATTAAAAACTAGTGGAATAATTTTAACTATCTATGCTAAAAGAATAAAAAAAGATATATATAAGTTGGGGAGGCGGGCTACCACCCCCGCCACCCCCCAACGACCCAACCATATAT
Organism: Pinus tabuliformis; assembly: GCA_031772625.1. Classification (NCBI taxonomy): domain Eukaryota; kingdom Viridiplantae; phylum Streptophyta; class Pinopsida; order Pinales; family Pinaceae; genus Pinus; species Pinus tabuliformis. The sequence goes on along the minus strand of CM062804.1, from coordinate 576,238,836 downwards.
TATATATATATATATATATATATATATATCTATATCTATACACACATTGTATTGGGTGGGTGTGCCACCCCCGACGAACCCACCCAACCTCGTTGGAACCACATGTACCGAGACCACCGACGCAAATCACAAACGAGTGCCATATTATATTAACGTCCGAACCATATAACAAGCTGCCACCAAAATTAATGTGTTGTGCTATAATGGGGTCCCACAGTGATTGGATCTTGGGACCTCCGAAACCCATATGCCTTAACACAACGCTACCAACCAATGGGCCAACAACCCAGACATTGGTGGCTCCGCTGCCCATCTTTACTTAAACCTTCTCACATGCTCATTCAAGGGTAGACCAGTCGAGAGCGGAGTGGGTCCGGGTGAAAAACCTTGAGCGTCCAGAGGTAGTGGAACCATGAGGAAGGGATATGCTAAGATGATGAAAAGATTCCCTTATAGGGCCAGAGGTGCCAGTGTAAGAATTTGGCAAATTTATAGTCAATTTTGCATGCTTTCGTGCCAGGAATCCAACCATGTAGTCTGTTTCTCCAACAGAGGTCTCCATTTTTAGGCCATCATCCGAATTGAAGGTATAAGGGTCATTTTTGTAAAGTTGATTGTAATTCATTTCTTTGATGTCACTTAATGAAAGAGGGCCTCCCCACTTTGAGTAAGGCCTGGAGACATAGTCCACATTGGGTGAACTCCACAATCAGATCATTTGTGTGCCTTTGATCTCATGTTTATTTTATGATTTCTGCTTCTTTTTCATGTGTTAATTTACTTCTTTAATATTCTATTTTATATGCAATTCTGTATGCATCCTTGAAGTTAAAAGATCTGGATCATCCGACAATCCATCTCAACTAAGTAAGAGAAACCCTATCAAGGCCATGGCTATTGGGCAATGGCAAGGCAAGGCTGAAAACCATTGTCACACTTGGAAAAACCCATGCCAATGAAAACAAGAGAACCAAATACACACATGCATGTACCATGCATGCCAAAACTAGCAAGGAAATCATACATGCAACTTGATACCTGCAAGTAATCCCATTGTAGCTGCTTGATCCCACTCTTCCTTGCTTGATCTTTGCTTCCCTTTTCTTTATTTTCCTTCCTTTGCCTCCCTTCCTCCAATGCTAGAGTGATCCAAGAATACTCTAAGTGTATGAGAGTATGAAAGAGTAGAGAGAATAGAGAGAGAGCTCCAAAAATGAACTGAAAAAAGGTTAAAGCGATAAAAGGTTAAACCAACAAAAGGTTGTGAACTAGTCTTCAGAAGCCTTTTTATTAATGAGGACTATATTTTCTTCAAATTCCATTAATTTTCCTTCATTTCCTCTTCACATGCATACCATGACATTTCACCTTCCTTTTCTCCTAATTTATTTATTTTCATAAATAAAATGCCAATTAATGCCTCTTTTCCTTTTCAATGTTTTTTCCATTGCCTTTCCAATTTCCCCTTAGCCATATTAAACCAAATGAGCACCCACTAGGATGTTTTTCCTAACATTCAACTTAGAATAAGTGTCCCATGACCTTGGCTATTATTTTTCCTTTATTAACTTTATTACATGTATTTTTAACCTGGGGCTATTACATAGTCACCAACTACTTTGAAAGCCTTTGATGGTAGAGGGGTGAAATGTGAAGATGATTTACACTTTTGGGCCAAATATGGCAATAAAATTTAGAAATTTTACTCTTTTATCGAATTGAAGCCCTCAAAATTCATATAAAATTTTTGAAGTTTGATTTGGAGTAAAAATACAATTTGTGGAGAATTATGTTGTTGTCCTAATGATAATTTTTGCAAAAAATAACGGTGTCATATAATCTGTCAATTTTCCATCAAATCAAATGCTTGTCCTTGTAACTTTTCACACATCTGAACAGGTATGTATGTGTTTATGTGCAATAATTTAGTCTATATATATATATATATATATATATATATATATATATATATATATATATATATATATATATATATATAATGTGCATGATCTACATAGAGAGGATTAAGCTATGCATGTTGAAACTTTAGTTTTTTATGCAAATTTATATTTTTTATTATTTTTTCGAAGTTGGTGAATTAATATTTGAATTTCATTTTTCAAACACATGTGTTCATGCATCATTTTTTCTTACTATTTAAATAAATTCAAAAATCAAGAGTACCTTTCGAAGGGGACTCGATAATGAAGATGATGCAATTTTTTTATTTTTTATTTCGTTTTTTATATTTTATGTTATTGATTTTTCATTCAGCCCCTCCAGAATTGTCTAAAAAAAAATCAAACATAAGGTTTAAAAGAAATTAGATGAAAAATATCATATGAATTTTAAAATGTCAAACTCATATGCCATTGGATAGAGGATTCCTTCACAAATCCAACGTGATCAACTATACCACTTAAGGAAAAATAATTTCCTTAAGTTCACCATGGTACAAGATGATGTTGCAGAGAAATCTGTAGAAGGGGAGATAAAAATCTAATTTTCAGGTCCTTAATAGCTCGATCGAGCCCTTTAGGAAAAAATTGAAATATCTCGATCGAGGGTTTAACAAATCCTTGATTAAGCTTCTGAAAAGGTTAAAGAAGGGCTCGATCGAGCCCTTCTAGTAATAACCCCCTCCCCTCCGACCAACACCAACAACCAAATATTAATGATATTGATTACTAGTGTTATGGAGCTAAGAGCTTGATCAAGCTCTTTCTGCCACCCAAAAAAAATAAAACAAAACAGAGTTGAATTTTCGTTCATGGAAAAATACCACAAAACGTTCATTCATGGAGAAATAACGCAATGTGGAAACTACACAATGATTGAAAACAAACATGGGGATATGGAGAATTCATTCTCAAAAAGGGCTCAAGTGCCAAACCAAGAAGTAGCTCGAGAAATGGATAGAGAAAGAATGAGGAAAAGACTATTAAAAAGTGTAGCAAGAAAGACTCATTTTGACTTTAGCCTTAGTAAAATTGAGTAAATTGAATTTCCACATCAACATGATAGCTTGGAGGCAGTTAACTAGTGTAACATGGCTCTTGTCGCTCAGCTAGATCAGAAAATTCGAGTTATTAGGTTTGGAGTTTAGTCATGCATGTGTTGAAATTTTAGCATTCTAGTTCAATTGTTTTTAGTTGTACTTAGTTAACTAACCTCTAATAACTAATAGAGTCAATAGAAGGCCAGTTGAGCAGCGAGACAACAATCAAACTTAGAAATTTTTTAGTTAACTGATCAATCAACCCAAAATAGCCTATACATGCATGGAATTCAAATTTCTCAGTTGGAGTGGAGGAGACAAAGGCAAGTGTAACATTAAGTGTATACTAGTTGTGTGTACATTTTTTGCATGCAGTCAGAAATCGATTCCTTGGGAATTGTGCAAGGAAATAGGGACTTTCCTATTGTTTAGGAGCTTGAATTATCTCATAATTGCGCAAGGAAATAGGAGGTTGGAGGAGGAAAAAATTGGCTAAGTGTTGGCCAAAGGTTCTCATTCAACAGAGAGAACAATTTTGATTTTGCAAGTGGTGCTCAGAGTTGGAGCATGCAATTGTAATAGTTTCTTTATTCAATTGATTAATGCAAAGAGGCTTGATGGGTTTTTCCCAGTTGGGTTCCCCTAGAAATCACTGTGTACTTGTGGTTTTTCTTGTTGCATGTTGTTCTAAATTGTGATTTTCATTCCACAAATTAGTAGGGTAGAATTTGTGTCTCCTGATTTCAATTCGATTTCTTGAGAAACTTCAATTTCTATAAAATTTATACATGCTATCAAAGCCTTGAAATTACATTAGAACAAATATTTCAAATTTGTCTCTTAGGAATTTTGAATTTACAGCTTAAGTGTAGAATATTTTCTTTAGATTCGAGAGAATATCTTTCAATGGACTGAGATTGGAGTGTGCCCTGGAGGGTAGCTTGAATTTCATAGCCTAAAAGGATTGAATGGAAACAATGCTTGATGATAATGTGTGTTAGAATATGTTGAAACTAACATTGTGAAATCCCAACAGTCAAATGCACAACAATTAGCCTGATGGAAGAAGGATGTTGCAAAGGTCGGGAGAATTCTTTTGGAAGGTGTGAGAGACCAAGTGGTCTCAAATCTCCATGGAAAAAAAAGCCATTTTCTATGTGGAAGATAATAACTGAGTTGTTTGAAAATAGTAATGACCATAGAAAATTGGCCCTGAAAGATAAACTTCAAAACATTAGGATGCAAAAAATTGACACCATTCCACAATATCTCTCCAGATTCCCTTAAGTTCAAGATGAGCTTGGAGGGATTGGGGAGAATGTTGTAGAAGGTGATCAAGTGAGCTTAGCTCTTATAGGCCTTCCAAAATCCTGACACAACTACAAGGACTCCGTGAATGGAAGGGGAAAATTACCAAATTGGGAAAGGTTGTGGTCCGATTTTAAGAAGAGATGAAGAGAAATATTAGAGATGGAGTAACATCAAAAAAATAGGAAGTAGACTTTGATCTAGTTGGAAAAGGAATGAAAGTCAAGGGAAAAAATTCCCAAGGTGATGTTGAGTCAACCTAGAACAATATAAATAAGAAGGACCTATGAAAGATAAAATGTTTTCATTGCCATGCATATGAACACTATGCAACAAAGTGTCTGCACATGAAATCCAAAAAAGAAGCCTGCAACAGGAGTAGGAGGAAATGCCTTGGCATCTCAATTCGAGCTAGATTTCACCCTCCTTGCTTGGTGGGAAAGAATAGTAAGAGGGAGTGATTGGTACTTAGATTCTGGTGCCTCTTACCATATGACATGAAACAAGGACTTTTTCAGTACCCTAGAGGAGAAGGATATCCGGATGCATATAGAACTTAGGGATGATGGGAGGTACAATGCTACATGAATTGGAACTGTAACCTTTAAGAGGGACTTTGGATCCCATCTTCGCCTCAAAGATGTTATGTTTATACTTGGGCTTCTTGGGTGCAGTATAGGGCATATTAATGGACCAACATTTAATTTTCAACCCTGGAGTTCCAAACTTCGAGGCATAACACTAGAAATGCCAGAGAGAGCAACTAACAACCTCTAAATCAAATTCTAGTCTAACTTGTGCATCAATCCCAAAGAAAATTAAATTGAATCCAACACTTCAAAGGAAACTTGAGAAAACATGAACATAAATCTTGCAATTCTACCAACAATTGTAAACAAACCCTAATTATTAGCAACTTGAAAAAAATAAAACAAAATCACTTCTTACAATAGCAATCTTCCAAGTTCATGAAAACAATGCATAAACTCCGAACTCAATTTCCATACTAAGAATGAAAAATCTAAAAGAAAAGAAAACTGATCGATTTGGGTATTGGCTACTTTACTCATTAATTTATCAAGCAAACTAAGATTACAATTATGTTCCTGTACTGGAAATATTCTGTTCTTGTACTAGGAAAGACAGAACAGTTCCTATACCAGGAAAAAACACAATAGTTTCTGTACTCCGTTCGTGTACTAATGCAAATTATCACTCTTTGTGCTAAGAAATTCCTTACTGCTTTCTTTTCACATGGTATGCATTCAAAACATATAAGCCAGATGTGTTAAATGAATCATGAGGTATGCACAACACAAAAATCTTCACTCTGTCAAGTTTAGGAAAATTAATGAAAACAAGTCAAACCAACTCACAAGAGTCCATTACGATTTAATTCTTCACAACCATACTCTGTTTCTATTCTGAATAAGGAAATTAAACATTCTCAAAATGTTTTAATCGTGACTTGGCTTTGTTTTTAAATAATATCAATGGCCAAACATAAACATTATGTCCCTTTCATTTATACGCTTAATTCCAAATAATTCCATAATCTTGAATTCAACACCATTCATAACTTAACAAAGCAAACCTTGTATGTAAAAGACCAAAAGCCACTTTATGGTTTATTTAAGAAAATAAAGTATGCAAGTACATGAAAAACTTAATTCAACCTTGAATAAAATTAAATGTATACATTCCAATGGAAAATAGAGCATAGGGAACAAAATTGTGCAAGGTCTCAAATGAATAAAATCTTAGACTATAAAACACACACCATGCTATGTTACTATGAATTTCCAAACCACATAACACTAACTAACGAACGTGTGACAAGCTGGAATGGTTGGGCTCACACCAACTAGCTTGCACTCTCTTTAAATAAAAATTAAATTATAGATATGAGAGAAGCATTAACAAAATGCAACAAAAATGAAAAGGAAACCTGACATGAGTTTGTATATTAATGAAATTAATCCTTTACATCTGAAGCCATATGCTCATGGTCCAAACCAAAAATATGAAGCTATATTAACATCTCCCCCCTCACACATGCCATGGCTAAGCCTTTTATAAAATTTAGAAGGCGAATTTTGGCTCTAACAATCATTTTTCTTTATTTTGGAAAATTACATATTTTTAACAAATTGGTGTGAAAGATATTTTGTTATCTTCCTAACCATGGCGAGTTTTGGAAAAATATTTATAGGAAACCAAATTTGTAATGTTTTAAATAAAAACCTCTCTTTTATTTTTCTCTTTCAGTTCCATTTCCTTGTAAAGCATTACCGAAGTTGACTGTTTGGCTATTTTTGCAATTTTGGGCAAGATCCTAGAATTCTGGAAAAAGTAGTTATTTTTTATAAAACTGCCTCAAAGACCCTCGTGTAGCTTTTATACCATTATGAGTATTGGGAAACAATTTCGGTTATATATAACTTGTTATACTGGTAAAAAACCCATATGCTCATATTTATGAGATTCTCCTCCATCTTCACGAAAATTGAGGTCAAACTTGGTAGTTTGAAAATTGTGCGGATTTTGAGCAGATTTGTTGATTTGCTTCTAGATACCCACACGCATGACCTGGGTGAAAACCAACTCATCGGAAGGTTTATAACATCATTTTGAACAAAAACCTTTCTCAGATTTTCTCGAAAATGTATCGATGTACGAAAGCCCCAAATCGATGCAAGAATGCTAGTGTAGGAGTGCTGGTGCAGGAACAGAACTAGGTGCAATTAATTGTTGATGCTTGTGTATCTTCAATCATGATTTCATACACCTTCTTGAAACGACAAAAGCACCATCATCAATAATAATTTTGATGTAAATCTTATTGAAATAAAGGAGATAGGTTAAATAATGAACACTTACGTGATCATGCTCCAAGTTAAAGCTACTAGCCCAAAAATTGTGCAAAATGATAGTAATAAAAATGAAAACTGTGATTAAGCATAGGGTGAGAATGTGAATTAAACATGATAATTTCAGAGCCTAACTGGGCTGAAGAAGAACTTGATCTCTGTAGCAGTAGTGGAGGACAAAGGCTATGATGTTATTTTTAGTAAGGGGAAAGCCTTCTTGAAACATGTAGCTACTAGGCAAGTGAAATAGATTGGATTTAGAGTGAAAAATATCTACAAGTTAAAGGTATAATTCACCATGCATGCAACTATGCCTCTAGGAGTGAGGTGAGGTGATGTAGAATGTTAGTCCCAGAGTTACAAAGAATTGGGTAGGATCCATATGAGAGAGTAGCAATTGCAGTATAATTTCCTCATGGATCATTACCTTGCTACAAGGGCCCACAATATTTAGTAGTAGAAGGATTAGTTTCATTTGGTGCAATCATATGCCGAGGAGCACAAAGCAGTGTTGATAACAGTGCATGAGGCACAATGTAGAATCAACAACAATGCAATTTTCCTCATAGATAGTTGCATATACATAATTGATTATGTATTTTGGATGCTTCTCAGTTGTAGATGTTGTAGAAAAAACAATAACAAAGATAGGTAGTGTTACAGTACATTCCACAGGTGCAGGATAAGGGCGGTGAAAAATCCATTCCTTGCTAAGAGCGATTGTTATAAAGTGTTGCAATAAAGGATCAATTTTACTTTAGCCTTAGTTAAATTGAGTAAATCGAATTTCCACATCTGTAGGACAACTTGGAGGAAGTTAACTAGTGTGGCATGGATCTTGTTACTCAATTAGATTAGAAAATTAGAGTTAGTGGGCTTGGAGTTCAATCATACATGTGTTGATTACTAAATTTTAGGAATCTAGTTAAGTTATTCTCAGTTTTACTTAGTTAAATGACCTCTAACAATTAATAGAGTTAGTAGAAGGTTAGTTGAGCAGTGAGACAATAGTCTAACTTAGAGATCTATCAATTAATTGATCAGTTAGCCCAAAATAGCCCAGAGTGGAGGAGATAAAGGCTAGAGTAATATTAATTGTATACTAGTTAAGTGAAGGAGATAAAGGCTAGTGTAATATTAATTGTATAGTAGTTAAGTGTATCATTTTTGTATGCATTCGAGATATCAATTATTTGGGAATTGTGCAAGGAAATAGGGACTTACCTATTGTTTAGGAGCTCAAATTAACTCAAAATTGTGCAAGGAATAGGAGGTTGGAGGAGGCAGAAATTGGCCAAGTGTTGGCCAAAGGTTCTCATTCAGCAGAGAGAACAAGTTTTCTTTTGCAGGTGGTGCTTAGAGTTGGAGCATGCAATTGTAATAGTTTCTCTATTCAACTGATGAATGCAAAGAGTCTTCAAGGGTTTTTCCGAGTTGGGTTATCCTAGAAATCACCGTGTACTTGTGGTTTTTCTTGTTGGATGTTTATGCATGTTGTTCTAAATTGTGATTTTCATTCCATAGATTAATAGAGTAGAATTGGTGTCTCCTTATTTTAGTTTGATTTATTGAGAAGTTTCAGTTTCTATCAAAATTTATACAAAGACGACAAAGATTAAAAGAACAACAGGAAAATAATGTTATCCAATTCAAAAAATTCATGCGAATATAGGTAATTCTTTGTTGCACTTCTCAAATTACTTGATCCATATTATATGCATTAGGAAATATGATTCAAGAAAAGGAAACAATGGAGAATGAAACAATAGAATTGAGATAAAATAAGCAGTGATTTAGCAATACCACAACCATTTTAGTGCAATGAACCACAACCAACTCTATTTTAGTGGTGGAAATTTGTGAAACATGAAGCATGCAAATGGATTATGCACTGGGTCATGCTTTTACAACACCATACCTTAAAATAGTTCATTAAACAAGCCTTTAAGATAAAAGTTCCTGAACATTGTGTATATTTATGTAATCTTGTAGCATTATACAATGACCCTAGTAGAAGTGGACTTCCAAGACTACTTTTGGAAGAATACATTTTGATTAAGTATCACTTGTGTTCCTTAAAGAGATCGAAAACTTCAATAACAACACAAGGAATACCATTCCAAATTATCAAGACACTTGAGGATGGAGAGGATGATCACAAATTTTCTTAACTCTTTTTCTATTTGTTTAAAATATGTGTAAATTATGGAAAATTTCATGACAAGTTGTCCACTATATAACATATGAAGGTTAAAAACTTGGAAGATAGAAAAATATACTCCACTTCCAATATCAAGAAGGCCATGGGAGTTGAAATCAATAGATTTCCTCATAAGTTTAGTGACCACAAGTGGGGCAATGATTATGAAATGGTAATTGTGGATCACTTCAATGTAATTCTCATGATGGTAACTTTAAGGAAGATAACGTATTAGGATAAGAAGTTAGAAAACTATTCTTTGAGCCATTATAGGTGCCCTTTTTCTCCCATTATTGATCCTCCCTAAATAGATCAACATTTCTTAGCTATTTTTGGCAAATTGTATGGGGATTGTAAGATACTAAGTGGATACTAAGCTAAAGAAGAGCATCACGATCCATCTATGAAGAGGTGGAAAAATATAGGTTGTATGTCACACCATAGTTTAGTTCCATATATCTAATCATAAATATTTAAAGACATGAGTTTCCATCCCATACATGTAACACTATGAGAATCAAGCAGTGTATAACATAATGTAAGAACTTCACCTTTAAAAACATGCATTGAATTCATGTTGAATGCCATTCTTTGACACATTCTTGAGGTAGCGATGGTGAATAAAATAAATACACATGTGAAGTTATCATTTTTATTGATTGCATCCAAAAGATTCATGATCAAGCTCATGAAGCTTTGCAAAAAGTCAACAATACACAATGCCAAGCATCAATTTTGTATAGGAGATATAGTTTGATTTCTTTTCGGAAAAGGTGCTTCAAGGAGAAGAACATCTACCTTTAAAGTGTCACACTATGGTATTTATATCATCATTGCAAGGATTGAAGAAAGCACGTTTAAATTAGATATATTAGTGCACATGGTCATTCATTTAGAGTTCAGCATAAATTACATGTATATCTACAAGCTATCAATGTGTGAAGCTTGTCATGATAAAAGAGGGTTTGTGGTCAATGAAAAATCACTTGGTGTGATTAATGGTTCATTGCAAATTGGAAACCACTTGAGAAGTGAGAATAATAGACCATTGCAAAATGTGAACCGCCTAAGAATTGTAATGGTTGAGGGTAACTCATAAAAACTAAGGATGTTATTTAAACAAAGAAAATCGTTACATTTCCATATTATTTACATGAATTACAATATAACATATAATATGAATTTCTTTGTTAAATATATAACAACATGAAATATTCGTGACATCCATCATCATAACATAATGGTTGGATCTTGAATCCTAAATGACAATCCTTATGTTTTTAACATCTAACAAGTTTCTTCTTGCAATCCTCATGAAGGTTATGCAAATTTGTTCAATTGTGCTCAAAGACATACAAAGTGTATTGTAGATTCTTGCTTGCACAAAACTGAGCCTATTAGTAATAGGTGTGTATAAAAATGAGTCTATGAGTTAATAGGCGTGTATATAATCTTTGAATATGCCATTGTGCTACACTATGTTGCCTTCTTATTTATCAACAACCTTGTCATTGTTGGAAAAGAAAACTATGAAAGAGATCTAGGTTCTTATCTCTAGTGAGATTAACACTTGGTGCATAATTTGTTTGGGAGTTTCTCAGATGAAAATACATGGCACCATAAAAGTGTTCACACATTCTACATCTCTGGCATCAAAGTAGTTGCAAGGTTATGGCCATTTTAGGAACTATGGTTGATGATTTGTTTCAAATCATGTGACTAAGGAAAGGATTGTCTAAGTGAAAGAAGTATTTCTTGTAAGAGAAATCATCAACATCCATGTCTTCCCCATATCTCTAAAGAGGATAAAAGGAAAATTTAGAATATCATATGTGAAAGGAAATTCAAATTTTGGTTTCAATATAGTGAATATGTGTATCAAATTGAGTTTTTGGATAAACATTCAATGCAAATAAACAACTAAATTAGGGCATAATGTAGACAACACTAACATTGCATGCAAAAATAAAGCAATGGATCTCAAATGATGATAAAAATCCATGAAACTAGTTTGTTTTTGGGACTTGACCAAGTTTGACTCATTGAAGATAATGTTTCTTGTTGTTTGAATATGATGAAATCATTGTAGCAAAAATTTGACATGTTTCTTTCACATTTTGAAAAGTATGGTGAATGCTCCATTAAAATTATTATTAATGAGAATGAGAAATTGATTTTATATAATAATTATATTTATTAATTTTGTCCTTATTTTCTTAGAGGTGTTGCAAAGAAATAACATTCACGCTTATAACTTAAATAACAAACTTATAATAAACATATTGGAATGGTCTATAATTTACCTTTTTACATTGTAGATAATCCATGTCAAAGAAAAAATTTAAAGGTTTAGTAAACTTGAAACTTATTTTTTTTCCATATGTTTAGAAAAGATTTTAGGAGAGTTGATTTTAAAAATGTGGCTAGTGTAAATTCTTCATGGTATACTAACTTGTTACTACACCTCTTGTTTTTAAAACCGGCCTTTATTGAGGTAATACTCGTTTTTCAATTATCTATATATATATATATATATATATATTAGAAGTGTTAAGTTTTCTTTATATTGTTATTTGTTTTTTGATGTTTTTCTAAAAGGTAAAATTAAGAATATTTTTTGTTAGGTACACACACCATACATGTAAGTAGGATTCTAAACACAATATAAAATATAAACATTATAACTATGTTCATAATAATACCTATTAAAAAGATGTATTCATCTTAATTTTTGAATGGACTCATGGCTTCTTGAATCGCATCACTCGCATATGTATATAATTATTATATTGAAGATCATTAGTTTACTAAATTTTGATAATATATTTTTATTATCACTGCTTTGGAAACATGTTTTTCCTTTCTATAACACCAATTTCTTTATTAGAATGAATATCTTTTATTAAAAGTTGATCTATTTTGATAATTAAAATAAAAAAATAAAAATTTGAAAGACATATATAAGATTTGATGTATGTTTCCATCTATTTAAATGTTATTTATTTATTTTTTTAATTCAAAATTGAATTGTAGAGTGTAGATATAATTTGAATGGTAAAATATTAATATTTACTTTATAATCAATGTTAGGATCTTATTTTTTATGCAAGATGATTTGTTGATTGTCCTTTTTTTTTCTAATTAAGTTTCACATTCTTAGGTAATATTGCTTTAGGTTATTTGGCTTAATTGTTGTTAAAGCTAGTTGTATATATTTTTGTAAAAGTTGTTCTTTCATAACCAATTTTTTTAACAACTTTGGTTTAATGCCATTGGTGGTAATTTGAAAGGATGTAATGTTGTAAGAAATTACATTGTCACAAAAAGTGATAATTTTAGTCTAGCATATATTTGAAAAATGTTACATATTGATATGAGATTGCCTCGTATATAAAAGAGATTCTTTCATTCGACAATGAACTTGCTTCCAACAATAATTTCGTCACCCTGCATAACATGAATATGCTAAAACATTGATTCTCTAATGATAAGAAATGTTGTAGAGAATTAAAATGTTTATTAGTTGTTGGCATTGATTACATGATAAATTGAAATATGAAATCCTATAAGTATTAGCCATGAGTAGGGAGCCTAAAAAATCTTTCATCACAAAAAAAAAGAATTTCCGAGAGAAGTGACGTCATTATACGAAGAGGTAAATCCTGAGGTATGTTGATTAGTGCGTTCACTAGCGGCTACCCACCACTTTGGTTCTGAGTTGATCATATAATTTTAAGGGGCCAATTACTTCTCCCCTATCTGGTGAAGGTACCATAGTGCTAATCTTACGTAAATTATCCTACCCTATAGGTGATCGTTGTGAGAAGCAATGGTACTTGGATAAGATTTTGGTGGTCGTTGGTACCCTCCGTAGTCTCCATTGTTATAACCAGTTTTCACTAAATACGTGAGTGCCATCCATTTGACAGTCTTGAGATCCCCGTTAATGGTGGATTGCAGAAATTTTCCATTGACTTGTGTTATCACTCCTCCAGATCTCTAAGGCTGACGAAGAGTCCAGCTGAGGTAACCACAAACCAACCTTTTGACTTGGTAGGTAGCCCTACCAAGCCGGAGAGGGCTCTCTCCAAAGAATCATAGCCAAGAGGGCTGGATAGATTAGGGTTTTAGGCTAGATATAATGTGCAGAGGGTTGTTTGATTTGATTTGATTGGGGTAGTCATTGGATGAGTGAATTAGGTCAGAGAGCGAACTAGGTCAGGGAAAAAGAGAATTAGAATTACAGACATCTGATGGGGAAACGTAGGCAAGTTATTTTAACACTTTGTAGTATAGTGATGAAATGGTTTAGACTGGTGAGATGCTAAAAAGAGCATGAAAACCATGAATTATTTTTAAACTAAAGAAATGAAACAATTTATCATGATTTTCCCAAAATAGAGCATAGAAGATGAATTCTGCTTATGACACCTTGAAAATCAAACATATTTAAAGTAAAATGGATCATCAAAGGTACAAAACATTCATACATATGTAACTAAAGAAGAAACAATATCAAAATACCATGCCACAGGAATCCCACCAAAATAGCTGCAACTCATCCAATATATTTCATGCCAAATTCTGAAACACTATTACAACATCCAGTAGAGTCCAACTTGTAGAATGACTGAGAAATTACATGATATAGGCCTCAAACCAACTCATCCTAGCCTCAGGGGTCAAATCCATGAGAGGAGGAGCAGTTACAACAAAAACTAAACTGATAGCTAGAGTGTAGGGTGGTCAAAGTGACTCATCCCTAACTTAAGTGAACTGATTCATTACAAGTCATGGAGGCCATTTACCTAATGTACTTACCCTAGGTAATAGTAAAAACATAATAATTACATAAACCACATCAATTACATCAGTAAAACATTGATTTCCCATAGGTAAAAATCAAATTTGAAGAGAAACAGTGAAAAACTGGGCCAACTGTCAAATGCCCAACGCTAGTGTCAAACGCATAGTGCTAGTGTCAAATGTGCAACACCATCTTCAGAACCACTTTTTCCTGCCTTCCCGGTGTCCAAATTGAGCCCATGATAGTTCATTGGAAATCTTATCTTGTCTAGTGTCCAAAACTTCCCTTGGTTTTCAAAATGGGCTTGATTTGACCCTCCAAAAATCCATTCTCCGAATACTAATCAAACGCGCAATGCCTGATCTAGAAATGACGCAGAAACATGATTTTTAGGTAGTTTTTTTTCTTTTTTACCTGCTAGTTTTGCTTTCCAGGTCCGGAAAAATGGTTTTCCTAGATGTCTTGGTCCTTCTGAATGCACTGGTGGCTTTCATTCCTCCAAAAAATGCCTCAAAAAGTGCACAGTGCCTAGGGCGCTGGGCATTTGACCAAACATCTGATATGAAATTGCCTCAAAAAAGACAAGAAAGACAATTTTGAAAAAATTGAGCCTGTTAGCGCTTGAAATTTCACCTCAGGCTGAAAAAGCTAAACTCCAAGGCAACATCAAACCACTTAGCCTCGTAGCTAGCCCTACGGGGCAGGAGAGGGCTCTCTCCGGTCTAGCTCGGCAAAGATCTTCAATGGGCAGAGATAACCAATAAAGAACACTGATTTTAGGCTAGTAAACTGATATAAAAAGGTTTGATTTGAGGATTTTTAGGGTTTTGGTGGAAAATTGGGGAAAGGCAATTTTGGGTGCGGGGATTGGACACAGTTTTCGCAGGGGGTTCTTTGGGGCAAGGTAGGAGACTATATTGATGCCTTTGAAAGAGTCATATGGGCAAGAATTACTAGTGAGGAGCTAAGGAGAGCAAGTAAACACCTTGAGTTCTCCTTAAACAGATGAAAACATTGATATTAAGCAATCTTAAAAGCAGAGCATGGCAATCATGAATTCTACTTTAACACTTCATTTGCCTAATTTGCAGAAGGAAAAGTAAGAAGATGTTTCACATAACAAACTTACAAGTACAAAGAGAAACACACCATCAATACATGTAACCACAGGAATCCCAAAAAGGACTGCAAAACCCTGGTCTTTCTTCCTTTGCCAAAATTGCAGAGATACAATGAGTAATACAATAGAAGCTTTCTCCCTCAAGAGTCCAACCATGAAAATGACCAAGAAAGTACATAATATAGGCAATCTAACATCTTTCCTTGCCTCTAGGGGTCGAGCTCACTATCCTAGGAGCTGTTTCAACCAATTCTAAACTGAGCACTGAAAACTAGGCAGTCAAAACAACTTGCCTCTATAAACTAGGAAACCAATTCATTCATTAAATTTTTGCTTATCTCATGAATGAATCTTCTAGAAGAGATAAATGAGTGTCAAAATATCATAAAATTACATCATTTACAACAAGGAGGATCAAAATCCACTCCAAAAAGTCAAATCCAGTCAAAACTGCGTTTTGCTGAGCTGTAGGTGCATTTCTGTGAAAATTGCCCAACGCGTAGCGCCCTGATTCTGAACGCGTAGCGCGCCTTTGGAGAAAATTTTGAGGCACTTACAGGTGTCCAAATGAGGCAAAAGTGGGCTTGTTGGAAAGGTCTGGATGTCTAATTTCCAGCCCAAGTAGAATTTCTGAATTTGGTGTCCATTTGCCCCTCCAAAATTGCAATCTCCCAAGACTGCTTCCTGTGTGTCAAAAAAGTGGCAGAAAGTCATTTTTTGCTTGTTTTTTGACCTTCTGGAGGCTCAAAACTTGATGAAATCTCTTGGTAATTGCTGAGCAGGTGTATTTTTGCATGAAAAATCCAAAAATGCTGAGTTTTCCTGAAATGGAGTTTCCCATCTAAAGGGTCGCGCGCGGCGCGCTACATGTTGGTGAAGAAAACCTGTTTTTAGCCCAAAAATTCACAAGTGACAAAAAATGCTCAACATTTTTTTGAAATTTGTGCTGGAGTTGAGTCATTTAGCACCATGCTCCTTCAAGGAAGCCTCAGCCAAGATGTGGAGGGGATCGGGCCCTTTTCTTCGTTTTAGTGCCTTGGCCAACCGTCTTTTGAGCACCTTCATTCTCGCCTTGCATACGTGCATTTGGGCCCAATAGTGGTTCTTCATGTTCCGGAGCAGGTCCTTATCTTTGTTGGCCTTGGCCAGCAGCCTCTCCAAATGAGCATTGACCTGGAGGAGCATAGCCTCTCGCTCAACGGGTACCAAATGACCGGGTCTCTTGTGCGCCAAGTTGCGGTCTTCATGGATCCTCCGCAACTCATCAATAGTGTGCTCATCTTCCAATTGCTTGTTGCGCTGCTCTAAGTAGGTGATTGTCCAATTTGCCATTTCCAACCTTTGTTGCTACGAGTCATTTTCAGCGCTCAGTTGCTGGATGATCTCCTTTGGCTCTAAGCTAGGAGAACTGATATTGAGGTCAACAACATCTATGCTTGGATCACCTGATGGCCCCTCATCAATTTTGGGTTGCTTGCCTCTCTCTTGTACCTGTGCTGCTGTCGAAAACGAGGCCCCTTCCACCTGGTGTGGAGATAACACTCGCGGTGCTGATGAAGAAGGCGAGACCCCTTCCACCTGATGTGGAGAAAATACTCGCCGAGCTGATGCAAATAAGGCCCTGTGGCCTTTCTGATATGTGACCAATGGAGGGGAGCTGACATGTCTGGCCTCGGGGATATCATGCTGTCGTGAAGGTCCTCCCTCCTCATGAACAACCTCAGGAGATGGTGGTGCTGTGAAAAAATCTCGAGAGATAAAATCCTCCCATGGGATACCCTGCTGAGCCAACTGATGCATGACCACAAGCTTGATCAAACCATAATGAAAGATGCTCCGGTGTTGCTGTGCTGGGCTCTTTCTCTGCACCAAGGGCACCATCCTCTCAATATTCCGACACATGAAAAATGGTATGTTCATCATCCGTACCCGTGTGAAATGCATCAACAAGCGGATATGGTACGAATACAAACGTGAAAATCTGCCCTCACAGGTGAAATAGCGAATGATGAGCCTCATCAAGGGAGCATACTCATCCCTCAAAAATCTGAAAGGAAATACACCAGTCATGTACCTCATGTACACAGGCTTAATGTAGGGCTCATACTGAAATCTGTCCAATAGTTTGCGCTTGTTCCACTCTTCTCCAACATTGGGTATCCCTGTTGCTTGAGTAACAATCTCAGGTGACAATATAAAATCCACCCCTGCAAGATTTACATGCCCATCATGCAAATGCAAAACAAACAAGCGGACCAATTCCATATGGTGCTGAATTTGAGAAATCCTCTCGCAAAATTCATAACATGACTGATGGCGGAAACATGTGACTGCAAGTGGACAAGTCTGCAAATAGGTCAAAGAGGTGGGCTCCTCTCTCACATGGTGACCACCCTTACCATCCCTGTGAGGCCTCCTTTGTACCTCAACCTTTGGTGTTGACTCACGGTCATCACTTTGCTCATAGTCGTTTTCGGTTTCTGACATGGTTTCAAGAGCAAAGTGGCTGAAATGTACTGCTGCTTCTGCTCAAATGACCTGCTGTTTTTACTGTTGAAATGCTGCTTCAAGGGGACAAATAACACAAGGGAGATGTTAGGGAAGGGAGACTTTTAAGGGGAATTAGGGAAAATATATGAAAAAGGGAATTAAGGGAAGGAATCATGACATATACAACATGATACAATTATAATTTGCCAGGGTTTTATGGGAAGTAGGGTTTAGGGTTATGTTATTGAATTTTAGGGATAGGGGTAGGGTTTTGGGCCTTTGATATTTTTGGTAGGGAGATTAGGTAAAAATGATAAGGGAGGTGGCTGGGATGTGGGGAAAAAATGGGAGTGAAAGAGATGACCTTGAGAGCAGCAAAACAAAACCCTAGCTTTACTTGCACTTTGACATTTTTAAGCAAATACACATGAACTTCTCATTTCAAATTGATGGCATTAAAACACATTTACCATGCTCATTTTTCTTTATCAAGAAAAATACTTTGATGATCAGAGGCCTACCTGCAACCTTGAAGAAATTTGGGGTCGTTTGAAGCTTGTAGGCAAATTTTTTGTGTGTTATACCCCAACGCGTAGCGCGGGTCCTGACGCGTAGCGTGCGCCCAACGCGTAGCGCGCGGGTCCTGACGCGTAGCGTGTGCCCAACGCGTAGCGCCCGTGTCTTTTTCCCACTGTGCTGACCGCCCCGACGCGTAGCGCCTGCCCAACGCGTAGCACGCAGGTCCTGATGCGTAGCGCGCAGGCTCTGTCCACCAACTTGCACAGTTTTCACACTAAATCGCCTTTTGCTCTTGCTTTTGGAGTCTTGGAAGCAAATAATGATAAAATGAAGGGAGGGGAGCTTTTATAAACTTGATTTGAATTAATTTCCCCTCAAACCCACTTTCTAATGTTTATAAATGACACTTTTCAAAATTTAAATGCTGCTGACTTATGGTTTCCTTTTTGTCCTGAAATTGGTTGAAATGATGCTTTTTCTTGAAAATTTTTGCAGAGGTAGCTTCTGAAGAGTCTTGGCAAAGGAGACCAGGGCTGCATGCCAACTTCTGGAGAGTTTGAATTTTTACAAATTTTTACAAAACATGAGAAAATGGCCTTGCCTTCAAAAACAGGGTTTTTGAACTCAAGGTAGAAAAAATAGCTGTACAATATGAAATCCTTTGAAGTGATGCCTAGATAGACATCCCTCTGGCCTGCTGGGCATTTATTGACCTTTAAAGACATGACCTCAAAGACAAATTGGACCTAAACCCTAGACCTAGGACCTTGACTTAAAAAGAAGACCAATGACCCTGTAAAGAATTTTATTGACTGAAACAACTTGAACCAGCAGTGCCAAGAGGGGAACATAAAGACACAAGCTCCTCCATCAGGGTTATGGCATGCCTAATGGAATGCAATAAGATGACACTGATGAGACACCTACTAATGAAATTCAAAGAGCTTTGATCGCTGATGGAGGGCTACTAGACCGACTCTAACAGAGCCAAGAGTCTTCAAAATTGTCCAAGGAGTTGATGTTTGATATGGCTAGGCATGGAGTGAAACCTCTGCAAGTATATCAAACTTCTTCTTCTCTACTTGGTGAGTTAGGGCTTCAATTCTTGCCTTGGAAGCCTTGAGCTTTTCCCTTGCTATTTGGTTTCTTCGGCAATAATACTTTGCCATCTTTCTCTGAATGTTATTGTCCCTTTTATCCTTTTCTAGGAGGTTTTCAAGATGGTTGTTCACCCTCTCAAGCTAATTCTCTCAATTCTCATTGATCATTTTGACAAATTGTTCATTTAGGGTGAGCTCATTAGCTAGTTCAACCTCTTTCTATTTTTCTAGCTCCAATGCTCTTTTTAGGCCTTTGGTCCTTGGCCTTCTTCTTCGCACCTTTTCCTTTAGCTAGTCACTATATTCTCCATATGCTTCATCAAGTAAAGCCTTAGCCTTTTCAAATTCCCTCTTTGTCTTGATGAGTTGAATCTCCATGAGCTCATGTTTGGTCTCAAACTGCTTGTTTTCCTACTCATAGTATGAGATGATGTATTTTTCCGTCTGCAAGTTGACCTAGAGCTCTCCAAGGAGTGCATCCTTTTCTTTGATGAAAATGCTTGTGCTCTCACTGTCATCATGCTCACTTAGGTCAACTAAGTGAAAATCCTGTTTTGTCCCATAGAGGTCCTCCTCCTCCTGCTTGATCTCTGTCGCTGTCATCTTCTCCTTGCCCTTCTATACTTGCTTTGCTGATGAAGAAGGCAAGGCCCCTCCTACAATCTATGGGGCAAACACTTGCCTATGTCCCCCTTGATAAGT
The DNA here is from genome assembly GCA_031772625.1 of Pinus tabuliformis. Lineage (NCBI taxonomy): Eukaryota > Viridiplantae > Streptophyta > Pinopsida > Pinales > Pinaceae > Pinus > Pinus tabuliformis. The sequence continues at coordinate 576,218,722 of CM062804.1, read as the reverse complement.
ATGTGTCAAAGTGCCCAAATCAACACTTGTAGGCTTGATGATCCCACCCTGTTCAATGTGCTCTTGCTCTTTGAATTCATCTTCTGTTATATGAATGAATATGCTCATGGAATGGTGATGATGGAGGTGATGGTATGGCTGAATCATCAGATGTGGATGAATGATCTATGGGCTAATATGGAGGAATGGAGGTGGAAGGATGATATGATGAAGGGATTCTTTGAACATTATGAGTAGATGAATGGATGAATATGGGATTAGCTATGAAGGTTCTCCAAGCAATGTTGAGTTCCTTGAGATGATAAAGGACTATAATTTTAATGAGGGAATGATGAAAGAGACTCTTCATTTGATATTTAAACTCCCTCTTTTGGGAAATGTAGACCATGTTCTCAACACTCTAGAAAAGATAGTAGGGTATATTAAGAATTTTTACCTTAGTGAAATGCATTAAAAGCCAAATATGATAAGAATAGAGCTTAGAAAATCTACCTTCACATGAAAAATATTTCATAATAATCTTGATCATTGGGGCATATCTGTCAAGGAGGTGTGAGAAAGGAAAATAGCCCCTTCTTTCATTTCGGTACCTTGGTTTCATGTAAGGCTCATAATAATTCCTCTCCAAATCACCTTGTTTAAACCATTTCTCCCCAACATCTAGGATCCCGGTGGAAGATGATATAATGGCAGTAGATAGAGTAAAAGTGATACCAGCTAGAGTGACCTAGTTGTCTTGGAGTTTAGACATGAAGAGCCTAGTCAACTCAGGATGGTGTTCGACTGCCTGAACTTGCTCACAAAAATCATAACAGCCTAGACATTTGAAGGATGTCATAGTCATAGGGGATGCTAAGAGTTCCCTAACATATGTGGGCTCAAATGTGTGTATCTGGCCTCCTTTATGAGTTTTCTTGACCTTTTTTTCTTCTCTATTTGTTTCCTCTTCCTCATTGTGTGGTTTGTATTCCTCATCTGCCATGGTGTTTAATATGAAAGCCTAGGGAGGTTTAAGGTAGTGGGAATGTAGGTTTTTGGAAATATGAAATGGGGAAGGGTAAATATGAAGATGATGGGTGAAGGGATATATGTAATGGAGGGGGATATAGGGTAGTAGTATGATAGCTTGGGGGATGGGGGAAATTGTTTGCAATATAGGGGGTTTGGGAGCCTAGGTAGTTGTATCACCTAGGACTTAGGGTTTTGGGACAAAGGGTTAGAGGGTATTTGGGATAAAAAGGTTTAGGGAAAGGGAAGGAAGGTGTAGGGGAGTGTATAAAAGGGATTGAGAGTGCAAGGTAGTTTTTGGGGGAGATCTAGGGTTTATATATAAAACTAAACCAAATCTTCAATTAAACCTTTCAAACACTTTGGGAGTGACTTGAGGAGGAAGAAAAACACATTCCTTAGTTGCTACTTACTTGTTTGGAGGTTGAATGCACTTTGGAGGAGCTGAGGAGGTGACTATAGCCTTCCTAGACAAAAGCGCGGTGCCAATGCAGAGTGCGCAACACCTCAGGCAAGCGCATAGCACCTTAAGGAAATGTGCATCGCCTTAAGGAAACACACAACATCAGGTAAATGCGCAGCGCTAGAAGAGAACGCGTAGTGCCTCCTCTGTTCTACTGATTTTTACCCTAAACTATGAAAAGGGTCTCATGGGGTTTGCTCAATCAGTGGTAAGAGGAAAATGAAGCTGAGTTTGAGGCCAATAAGTCCTTTATAGCTGAGTGAATTTGATCTTTTAAATTTAAAACCCACTTTCTAATGTTTCATTTCACCTTTTTGACCTCTTTGCTAATTTCCCTTTTGACTTTTTCCTTTGCAGGTGGATGATGCTGAAGTTTTGGCAATCTTTACTTTTGAATTTTGCTTTGGATGATATTAGCAATAGAGTTTTGAGTAAAAAAATAGGAATAGTGACTTATTACATATGATAATCATAAAATTACATAAATAAATATTAAATTATTACATCTCTTTTTCTGAACTAAAATTACAATTTGAAACAAAACTTATACTTTTGGAATGAAAATTAGAGCTCTGGCAACCATAGTTACATGTTTTCAAATCCTTTTTGAATGAAAAAGGGATATCTTTCACTCTCATGCTTTTGTTGGCCTTATGCAGTGAATGGTGTTTTTATTGAACCTTGGAGGAATGAAACCTAGTGACCTAATGGGACCTTGAATAACTAGACTTCATGTAGATTTGACTGACATAGGACAAGATGAATTGAGCTTTTAAGATGAATGTATTCTCAATAAGACACAGGAAGGTGGGCCAGCAAATATTGATTTTCTGAGGGAGAGTGGGATTTTGACTTGGGCTACCATCAGTGAGTAAATTTTTTGCATGAGGACCTAGGTGGAATGATAAAAATTTCAAAATGGGACACTAATATGACATAGAGGAGGAGTTTTGATCACTGATGGAAGTATGAAAATACTGACTCTAACAACTTTCATTGAGTGGATAGGAGGCGCAGGTGTCTAGGAACGTCTTCTTTTATTGTTATGTAGATGGATTTCAAAGTACCTAACACTTTTATAACATCTTTATTTCATTTCTTTCATAAGTTTTGCTTGCAATCTTAAATAAACACATGTATGGAATTTGGGAAAATGAACTACATCTTCCTAACATCTCCCCACACTTAATTTAGAAGTCATCATTGCGAACCTTCTCCCAAAGCACCGGTCCCAAATACTTCAAAATATTCCTCGCATTGAAGGATGATTTTCTACCCTTACAAACCACAAAAAGGTAAGCACACACACATCCTATTGTGCATTGATATTCATGTCTTCTTTACTCACAACATCACTGCTTCGATCTATTGAAGGGACTCCCCCTCAGTCACCTTCTACTAAATTAAATATTTACGATTCACTCACTTTTATATTTTGTATTCCACTATGCAGGGATGGAAATTAATCAACCACATGAGGAACAAGATGTGACCTATCAAGTTGATCAACCACTAGAAGAATGGGTTGTGCCCTCTCAAGTTGATAGGATGACAAGGAGCTACAACGGTTTGGAAAGGGATGGAAGGTTTGTAGAAAATTTGGATGCAAGCATAAGAGAGGACCTTGGGGGACCTATCCCCGATCAAAATGTTAGAGAGCACGTTAGTAACACCATTCGATAGAATTTTGAGAAACATTCAGTTGTTTCACAAGCTTAGATACTACATGGGTTGATCAAACATAAGAAACTAAAACATGCCAAAAATCTTTTCGGTATCCAAGATGCTAAAAGAAGGAAGACACGTGTGAATGTCACTAAAAATATATCAAAGACATTGTATATGTTTCGAAAATAAAAAAAACCCAATGTTTGAGCCACTCGTAGGGAAATCCAAACTGCTATTGTTGCACCAAGTATATCATGATAATAAATGTTGGCAAAAATCTGAAATTTATCTATGTCTCAAGAGAGATATTGCACAAGCATGACAAATTTAGGGTTCAAGTAAATGAAAATGATGAAGCTTCTTGTTGGTCTCTTGTCACTAGCTAGCCCTACCATGAAATGATTCTAGCAGGAGTCCTACCACTTGTGGTTAAATTTTAGGAAACCATTCTCATTCTATTCGAGATAGAAAGTGTGTCGTGCAACATCACATATATAAAGGTGAGTATGTAGATCATGTTAAGCACATTGTAGAAATGATAGAAGTTGCACTACTTGAGGAATTTCAAGAAAGAAATCTCCATGTCAAGATATCCATAAGCATGTTCAAGTAAATGAAACTATGGTTTATTAGGCCTATACAAACTATGACATGTTTTTTTGCTAATGTCATGTTGAATTTCAAATTCATTACGACATGTTCTGAAAATTTTGCAAGAACAACTAGCACAACGACCCTTCTCTTCCCACAGTGCATGATTTTGTTTCATCAATATTGTGCAAGAGGGAGCCAGAAGAGTTGTTTACAAGAAAATATGTATATGCGGGAGAAGATGCACTTAATGTGGTTCTTTGGTATTGTTTCATAGGAATTTTCCTATTGATCCCAACGAGTCTGGAATGTAAAATGTCATGGTCACACGGAACCGATATGAGTATGTTGTGGTAGATCAAACATCTTATTCAACTTTGGAACCTAGGAGGATCAACTATGTTGAGGATGAGATTCCTATTTCAGAATTCATGGGGAAGTTTTAGAACTAGATCTATAAATATGTAAAACACTCACACAAGTACAAGTGGCAAGCTTATAAATTTAAGCATTCTCATGATGTATTCTAGCCAAACACAATCATACTAGTGGTAGACTTTGCTAAGAGTTACACAGTTTCTTCTTAGACAATGATATAGATTGAATACTATCACTCATAACAAGTATCTGTATTTGTACATGTTTTGTATAGACATGCACAACTGAATGTTGATGGTAGGGATATCACTAACGAGTCACCTGATGTGATTAAGGAGTTTCACTTCTACATCAACGATGATCGTTAGCATGGCACATTGTTTGTGCAACATTTCTTTGGCGTAATTTAAGAATCATTAAAAAAGAATGGCACATCATTAAAAAAGCATTGTATTTGGTCAGATGGTTGTGCAAGGTAGTTCAAGTCAGCACATTTTTTATTGGTTGAGTTGGCTACACAAGGAAACAAATATTCAACATGCGTGGAGTTTTTTTGAAAGGGAACATGGAAAGGGTGAGCATGATGGTGCATGTGCTTGTCTGAAACAAGCACTTAGGAGGTACCAAATGAGACGTGATGCATATAGCCTCAAATCATCAATAAAGGTGGTCAACTCGTGCAGATCCCATTTAGGACATAAAGGTGTTGAGCCTCAAAACTGTCCTTTCCTTAGCAACTCCTCTCATTCCTTTTCTTTGTTTTTGCATGAAGAAAATGCATTCCTATCATCAATGACCAATATATATTGCCTTAAGGAAGACATTTAGTGATTTACATGTTATACTTTTATGTTTTACTATTTGAATAAGTTTTTGTCTTTTAGCTACGGAACATAGCGTAATTTGCAGCTACTCGGTTGTTCCGCAACTACTTCCATGCTTTAACAGGTTCCAGTGTTAGAAGGAGAAAATAAATACATGGGCAGCTTGGAAATCATCATGACATGGATTGTGTCCTATTCACCTAGCCCAGGTCGACAAGGAAGATGGTACAAGACTCTGGTCAATGGAGAAGTCAAACGTAGAGACCGAAGGCAATAGGACTTTGTATCGTGGATAATCAACACATTTCACAGTAATGAGAAGCATTATCCGAAACAACTTCCTAAAACCATGGACTTCAACAGCCATCTATGCAACTGAATCCAAGAGCCATCATCTTATATTTATGTCTCCAGCAGTCGAGGAAGAAAATTCCATGTGCCTGTCTGCTATGTGTTTTTGGTTGTAGCTTACTTTTCTCCACAAACAGTTGCATAATTTTCTTATAAATACTTGTGTAAAGAACTCAGAAGGAGTTCAAATTTCCTCATGTATTAAGCTCAGACTACTGCTCTGTAAATTTTGAAAACTAATTTCCTGTGTTTTTTTAATATGAAGACCGCAAGTTTTATGGATATTTGAAGGAGTTTGTTGGATTTTGATTAAGTATGCATAACCTGATCAGTTGCAGAGGGCCCCTGCGCTGATTGAGGTTTTATTTCATTTTGTTTTATCTTTTCTAGTTAACTGTTAATTCATCATTTCTTCCACAATGTTCATAACCATTTTTCATACTAACCTTGTTTATAATGCAATCTTTGTCATTTTGTTACTAATGCAGAATGGCTCCTTTCAGTATAGAATAGCTTCTTTTTGCTTAATTTCTTTCTAGTTTTTATCAGTAGTTAGAAGTTGAAATTCAGTAGTGTAATGTAATTTGTTTTATTTGCTATTTCACTAGTCTTTAAGTTTTCAATTAGACTGACTAGTGCCATTACAATTCTTGCCATTTTGTTACTAGTTTATTGACTCATGGTGTAGATGAATGTTTTCTAAAGAGCCCTTCTAGTTGATAACTCATCTTAAACTAAGTGGTTGAATACTTCATTCATGCAATGAGTCTTTTCTTTTGCATTTACCTTCTCTTAGAGTAATGAAGTACAAAATTCCTCAAAATTTCATCACAAGGAGGTTTTTCTCTCAAAATTGAGAGGCAAAGTAACTAAGCACTTGATTTAGTTTTGTTTCCATAGTAGATTAGTTGCAATTTCATTTTCAGTCTTAGTATTTTATTTAGTTTTGTTTCTATAATGGATTAGACATTAGTTGCAATTTCACTTTCAGTTTTAAGTATCTCATTTGGTTTTGTTCTTGTAATGAATTAGACAGTAGTTGCAATTTTACTTTTTTAGTTTTTAGTTCATGATTTGGAAATAATGATAAGAGTAGAAATAGAAACTCTGTTTTCATTTCTTGATTAAACTTTGCTTCCATATCTTACTTAAGCTCTTTTAATCCTCATTTCTTTAGGTTCTTAACAGTCTTTACAGAAGTTAGATTTAAGATTTTTGTTAGATTGTAAATCATTAGGGATTAAAGGACCAAAAACCCCCAAAACAACATAAAACACAAAAACAACAAAGTAAGAAGGGCCATGTAGCACAAACAGTGCACTACACTTCATCATTTTACGATACCCATATTGATAATTTATGTAGAGCAATTTAGGACACTAAATTGACCAAACATTTTGGTGTCGTTGCCGGGAAGTGTAACTAGGTAGCCTTATCTCTTACATTTAAAAAAAAAAAAAAACAAAAAAATTACATTCATAGAGAAAGAGACTCTAGGGGTAGATATATAGCTAGAGGCAGAAGTTCAATTCCCACAGCTCCACCTACTCCACCAAGAGTAAGAAAAGACACACCTCCATCCCAGACTCATACTCCCAGCCATAGGATTCCTGGAATTCAAGGGGCAGAAACTCAATCAGAAGAATCTCCTACTTCATCTATCAAGACAGTCTTAGGAGAGAAAAATTTTGAATCTCCAACAACAGGGATAACCTTTTTCACCTCCATAGGAGAGCCTATTGTAGTTGAAGAATTAGGAATACCTGGTGAGGAAGAAGAAGTAGAAACTCTCTCCCATAATCCATTAATAGAAGAACCAAAGGAGGAGGGAATAACCTTGTAGGTTGAACCCTATACTGACTCTGAAGAAACTATAATGGTAGAGGAAGAACAAGATGGAGAATTCTCACTGTTTGGAGGAGGGGGTAGAGGGAGAGGTAGAGGAGATAATGGAGGAGGTAGAGGTAATAATGGAGGAGGCAGAGGAAATAGGGAATTAGATAACTCTTTTGGATTCCCTATAGTGGATGAAGAAACACATACCACAATGAAAAATATCTTACCATCTATCCTCCAAAACTTCTATGGATTGAGAAGTGAGGACCCTGAAACATTTTTATTTGAGGTTGAAGTCTTGTGCATAACTTATGACTATCTAGAAGACTCTCAAAAACCTAATTGTTTCCTTCAACATTGAAAATGGCTGCTTTGAAATGGTTCATGGGGTTAGTCACTCAATCCATTAGAACATGGAATGACATGAAAAAGGCATTTTTGGATAGATACTTGGATTATTGCATGCCTACTAATCATAAAGATGAGGTGTTCAAAATGATGCAAATAGAGGATGAAAACTTAGAAGATTTGATTGAGAGATTTAACTATAATTTGAAAAGAGCAAAGATGAACAATTTAGATGAAGAAACCTTGAAAGATCTTTTGATAAAGGCTATTAGAGATAAGTGGATAGATATCCTTAACATGACGGGGAAGGGAGATATCTCTCAACTTCCATTGAGTGATATAGGAGAACTATGTGTTCATCTCTGAAGAGGGAAATCTAAAACAGGGAAAGGGCCAAGAGATCCTTCTCTTGTTAACACAAACAAATTTGCAACTGGATCTGTAAGCAGGGAAGAAATTGGCAATATGCTTGATGAGTTTAAAACTCACATTCTAGGGAGCCTTAGTGAGCAACTAGACACCCTTAAAATTCAAAACAATTAGAAAACAGAGGCTGATGCTTTAGCCATTTTTTATCCAAAATGCAGAAAGAAACATGCTCTAAGGGAATTCCCTTTAGATGCAAAAATTGTAGAAACTTGTATGATTTTTTTAGAAAGTCATGAGATCAAGGGTTGTCCCTGAATCCCAGGTCTTAAGGCTGTCTTTCAAGAGGAAACAGTCCCAAATTTTGTAGAACCTCTTTGTTTATTTGGAAGAAGACCTTGGTAGGGGCCACAAAATTAGGGATTTAACAATCCAATGTATCTTCAGCCCCCACCAAACTGGAATCCTTGGCAACAACCTTGGCCTCAACCTCAATCTCAGTATCAATCTCAACCATGGGCACAAGGGGTACAAAATCCTTATGGGAGATTTGCTCAATATTATCAATACCCTCCATCCTATGAGAATTGTCCTCCCCCACAAAATCAGCAACAAAATAAGCAGCCACAACTTCAAAGTCAGAACCCTCAACTTTCATTACCATTTCCACAACAACCCCCAAAACAAAGTCAAAATCCTCAACTCTTATTTCCATTTCAGCAGAAACCAAATCAACTACCTGCGCAACCATTACCAAACCACAACAATAAAAACCCTCAGAATGCTTACATGGTAGAAGGACAACAATTTCCAACTTACATGATTACTCCTCTAGATCTTAATGATGTTCAACTAATATCTAGAAGGATATTAGAAAAGGAAAGACCTTCTATAGTTATTCAAGAACAAGACACTTATGAGGAAGATTCTCTAAAAGTCAATAAATTTTTTGAGGAAACATCTCTCCAAAACCAAAACATTGAAAAAGAAAAACAAAAATAACCAGTGAACACAACTCTTATCATTGAGCAACCAACATCTACTTCTACACCTCCTTTTCCTGAGAGACTACAAATTGATAGAGGGGTAGAAAAACATATCTTGTTGCCCAATTATGATTTTCTAGATGAATTGAAGAATGTCTGTATCAAAATTCCTTTGCTACAATCCATTAGAGAAATTCCCATTCTAGCCAAAACAATAAAGGAGTTGAGCATCAAAAGACCAGGAAGAAAAGTAAAAGAAACAAAAAGAATTGACCTAGTAGGAAAGATAGCAGACATAATGATGGAGAAAAAATTTCCATACATAAATATGTGGATCCAGGGAGTCCAATTGTCAAGACACATATAAATGGAATTGAAATTCCAAATACATTGATTGCCTTAGGGGCAACAATAAACATCATGAGTAGACAAACTATGAAGCAGCTTAAACTTCCTAATCTTCTTTACACACCTACCTTATTGCAACTTGCAGATAGATTAGTAATCAAACTACATGGTGTACTAGAAGATATTTCAGTCTCCTTAGATTCTTGGGAATATCCTGTTGATTTCATGATCTTAACTCCCAAGAATAATCTAGGAGGACACCCACTCATATTAGGAAGACCTTGGCTGGCCATAGCTGATGCTTTTATTAGTTGTAGATCTGGTGACATGTATATTTTTTATGGTAATTCAACAAAGAAATTTACTTTGTATCCTCCAACAAAATCAATCACAGAAATAGATGACAAGGAATGGATTGATGATGAAGATGATATTCAGCCTCCCTTTACTATGTCAGAAATTAGTGAAGATAGTCAAATTTTGAATACATTGGAAAATTTTGAAACATCTTTAGAATATGATCATACACAATTTCAAGAAAAATATAATGTTGAATACTTGTCATCTAGGAAGATGTCTCTCTATTCTATGGAAGAGTTTGGTAGCTCTACAATTGAAATATTTCCAGGTAGGACATTGAACATAAACAAAAACTTGGAGAAACTACAACAAGAAGAGCTAACCAAAACATTACAAAAAAATTCTGCTGCATTTGCATGAGAGTACACCGACATGAAAGGTATTGATCCTAAGACTTGTATCCATCATATCTATATTGAGGAAAACAATAGACCAATCAGACAACCTCAGAGAAGAATGAATCCAAATCTTAGGGAAATTGTAAAAGAAGAGCTCCAAAAATTACTCAATGTAAACTTCATTTACCCAATTTCAAATAGCCAATGGGTTTCTCCTTTGGTAATTATGCCTAAAAATAATGGTGAATGGAGGGTGTGCATTGATTACTGAGAATTGAATAAAGAAACCCTTAAAGATCACTTTCCTTTGCCCTTTATAGATCAAGTGTTAGATACATTAGCAGGTAAGAAGTATTTCTCATTCTTGGATGGTTTTAGTGGTTATAATCAAATTCAGGTAGCACCTGAGGATCAGGATAAAACCACATTTACTTTTCCATGGGGAACTTTTGCCTACCAAGTACTTCCTTTTGGGTTGTGTAATGCACCTGCAACATTCCAAAGAGCAATACTAGGAATTTTTTCTGATCTAATACATGATTGTGTAGAGGTATATATGGATGATTTTACAGTCTATGGAAACACATTTGAGGAAGCTTTGGAAAATTTGGAAAAAGTTCTTGAAAGATGTAAAGAAACAAACCTTGCACTAAGCCATGAAAAATGTTTTATGATGTTTACATAAAGTATTGTTTTAGGACATCACATTTCGGGAGATGGGATTAAAGTTGACAAATCTAAAGTTGAAGTCATCTCTAAGTTATCAATTCCAAATTGCCAAAAGGATGTTAGAAGTTTTCTAGGATTTACAAGATACTATAGAAGGTTTATAGAAAACTTCACTAAAATAGCATCTCCACTCTTCAAATTGCTTACAAAAGATTGTGAATTCAGTTGGAATCTTGATTGCCAACTAGCATTTGAAACCTTGAAAGAAAAAATTTCTGAAGCACCTATTTTAAGAGGTCCAAATTGGAAACTTCCTTTCCATATTTCCACAGATGCTTCAAATACAGCTCTAGGAGTTGTATTGGGACAAAAATATTTGATTCCTTATGCCATTTACTATACAAGTAAGAATTTGACTCCCACTGAGTTGAATTATACTATGACTGAAAAGGAATTTTTAACTGTTGTTCATGAAATTAATAGACACTATATAATAGGCTATGAAACCTTTGTTCATACAGATCACTCTGCAATTAGATATTTGATGAATAAACCAATTACTAATGGCAGAGTTACAAGATGGCTTTTACTTTTGCAAGAATTCAACATTACTGTGCTAGATAGACCTGTAAAACAAAACACAGTTGTTGATTTCTTGTCCAGGATTTAGAATATCAAAGAAGACTCTCCAGTTGAAGATAAGTTTCCTAATGAATATCTTTTTGCAGTAACTAATCAAAATCCTTGGTTTGCAGATGTTGCCAATTACTTGGTTATAGGGAAGTTACCTTCACATTTGTTTCCTAGAGAGAAAAGAAAGATTATTCAAGAAAGTGCAAGATATTCATGGATCACTAACGAATTGTATGAAACAGGGCTAGATCTTATGATCAAAAGGTGTGTCAGGGAAGATGAAATTCTTGATATTCTCAAAGCATGTCAAGATGAGCCGTGTGGTGGACACTTTGCTGACAAGAGGACAACCTATAAAATCCTTTCTTTAGGATATTATTGGCCATCCATCTTCAAAGATGCTAAAGAATATGTAAGAAGGTGTGACAGCTGCCAAAGGGTAGGGAAACCTGTTCCCTCAAATGAAATGCCATTACAAACTTAGGTACTTATCAAACCCTTTGAAAAGTGGGCTTTAAACTTTATTGGACCAATTAATCCTCCATCTAAGCAGAAAAAGTATATATTGGTATGCACTGATTATGTCACCAAATGGGTAGAAGCCAAAGCATTACCTTTTGCTAACGAAAAATTTGTAGTTAATTTTCTTTTTGAGGACATCTTTACTCATTTTGGTGTTCCAAGAGAAATTGTGACAAATCAGGGATCTCAATTCACATCCAACATGATGGAAAGGCTTATGGAGGAGTACAAGATCAATCATATAAAATCTACTCCCTATCATCCACAAGAAAATGGTTAAGTGGAGTCCACAAATAAAGTGATTGAAGGAATCCTCACCAAGACTGTGCATCTACATAGAAGAGATTGGGCAGAAAGGCTTCCTGAATACTTATGGGCCTATAGAACTACATGGAGGAACACAACAGGACATACACCCTATGAACTTGTTTATGGGAAACAAGTCCTGTTCCCTATAGAGTTCCAAATCAAAACTTTTAAGATGGTAGTCCAGTTGGGGATGGATTTATCAGAGGCTCAAAAGCATAAACTGGAGCAATTAAATGAACTTGATGAAATCAGGAAAGAATCAATTCAAAGGAAAGGTATGGTCCAACAACAGAGGGCTAAATGGCATGACAAATACATCAAGGACAAGAGGTTTCAAGAGGGAGATTGGGCACTGTTATTTGATTCAAAGTTTAAAGATTTTCAAGGGAAGTTTCAAACTCATTGGCTTGGGCCATATGAGATTGAAAAAGTCTTCAGTAATGGAGCAGTGAGGATCAGAACAATAGATGAAAGTCAAAATCCTCTTCTTGTGAATGGTCATAGATTGAAAATATATCAAAAACCAATTTCAAAGGAGGAGTTCATCAAGATCTTCCAGAACAATTCTGAAATGAAGTTAGTGAAGAAGAATCCTTCTTCTCCACCAACTTAGTCTTTGTTTTTCCTATCTAAAAAAAATGAAAATAAATAAAAATAAATAAATAAATTGTATAAGGTTGAAAACCAATCATTGATTGGCATGCTTATACAGAAAATACAGGGTGAAAATCAGAAGTTTCTGACACCCTATATTTTCCATTTCCTTTATGAAAAAAGTGGTGACAAAAAGCCACAGTCACTCAACATTTTGCAAAATTCATTGTCTCATTTCATTTCACTCTGTTTTACTTTTACAGCTTCACTTCTTTCCATTGCCATATTTCACCAATAAATTTTTCCTTTCCAAACATTTCTTTCATCTCCATTTTTCATTTATCATCATGTCTTATTTTCACTTACACAACCATTTACATTTCATTCATTCATAAGCCATATTTTACTCTTTGTTTCACATTATGCAGCTATTTTCACTTTCTGCAGCTATTTCCACGTTCTGCAGATGATTCCGTTCCATAGCTGATCTTGTTCTACAGCTAATCTGATTCTGTAGCAATAGTTTGTTTATCAGTCCAAGCACAAGTGTCCAGTTCGTAGTAAAATCTTGTATGCAGGTAATTGAAGAAAAATCAACTTTGAAGACCAATCATGCCTAAAGTACCTATGGAGCAAACATCAAAATATTAGTAAGCAGAAGATAAAGGTTCCAAAGGTAAAATACAAAAATTTATTTCAAAAAGAAATTCAAAAACATAAGCTTGTATAACATGTATGATCACATGTCTCCTTAATTAATCATCATGTGATTTGACTGCCACGATGTCTCCACCATATCTTCCGCCTTCAATGACAAATGGTCCAATGATTCCTTCATAACTGATCTTCATCTCAAACTCCATAACTTGTACTTAACCAGTCCTCCACAACTACATTTGTTAACGGTCAGGTTAATGACGTGACCTACCTATATAAGACTCTTCAAACCCTGACTGTTTATTTATTACATGCCAACTCTTAAGTTTTTCTCTCATATTTACGCAGCCATTTTGTGTATACACTCATTCTGTTTCCATATCCATAGTCGTTCTGTTTCTATATACCCAGTCACTCCATTTCCATATACACAGTCATTCCATATACACAGTCTTCCTATTTTCGTATACACAGTCTCCCTATTTTTGCATACACAGTCTTCTTATTTCCATATACGTAGTCATTCCATTTCTTAGACAGTGAAAGTAATTTTGAAGGGTAACCAAGAACAGAGGATATGGGGCTTATTGTTAGAACTGAGCCCATAGGGGTAAAATACATGGAGGGGTATCCGCAGCTGAAGGGAATGTTACAGAAGGCAGGTTGGCTATGTTTTATTGAAAAATTTAATGGCTACCATAAGGAAATCACTAAATCCTTTGCCAGGTCATTTGATGGCACGGAAGTGGAAATAGGGGATATCAAATTTGCAATTACCGAATCCTTCATAGCAGAAGCAACAGAACTCCCAAGAATAGCAGAAAGGTGGTTTAAAAACAAAGAGTTTCATTATGAATCTTGGAAGGTGATTCTTAAAAGCCCCGGTATGGATGTTACAGTCTTTAGAAAAGGGATTCCAATTTCTGCACTAAAAAACAAATGGAGTAGCATGTTGTTAATACTGTAAAAATTCAGTACATGTGAAGGAAGGTTTGGGTCTATGTATGTTTATCATATAAGATTGTTAATGAATTTTCTAGAGAATGGAACCCTCAATCTTCCCTTTTTCCTTTTGAATAGTCCTTGAAGAATGGCAACAAATGTTCAAAAGAAAGTTGAATCAATAGAAACCACTCTATATCATCATGGACTAGTGAAGATTTTAGTTGAATTTCATTTGAGAAGTGTAGGGGATACATGGGAAGACTTCTTGGTAAGGAATTTCTTCCAAGATGCTCCAGATTTATTTGAGGGAAGTCTTGTCAAAAGAAGTAGAAGAAGAAATATCAGCATTAAAAGCTCCTCCCAAAAAGATGATGCAGAAATAGCTTTTAAACCAGAGGTTAGGGAGCAGACCAAACAAAAGAGAAAAATGAAAGAAAGGATTGAAGAAATCAATAAGGACATCCCTGAACCTTCATCACCTCAAGAAGATGAACAACTTCTTTCTGAAAGACTAACCAAGATCAAAGAGAAAATCAAGAAAAATAAGGAGAAAGGGAAGAGGAAAAAGGACACAAAAGAAGAAACCATAAGCTTCCAAAACTTGAGGAGGAGCTCTAGACTCCGAGGCAAGGTGAAGAAGGTGAAATCAAAAGAGGCCTAGTTTATAAACTTAGAGGAAGAAACCCCAGTTCAATCCCCTGACAGTATTCCATATGAACAAAGTCCACAAAACTCTCCTCCACAGAATTTTGAAGGCAACCCAAGTAGAGCTTCTCCTGGCATAGATCCAGTACAACAACAAATCTATGACTATATAGAGTCATTAGAGAAAAAGAGTACCTCAATAGACCCAGGAACTTCAGCTAATCCAGAGCAGCCTGTCACCCAACAAGAAACTCTAATTAGCTCTCTCAAACAAGAGATCTTTGAGCTAGAAATTCTGAACAGGCACATCCAAAAAGAAAATGAAACCTTGAGGGAATAAAATAAGCTAGATAGAGCTATTCATGACAACACAATGTTACACTTTGGATTATGGTACAAAAAGAACAGGAAGCTAAAAAGGAAAAATAAGAAGCTGAGCAGAACACTCATTAACCTCAAATACAGATTTCTTATGAGGAAGCCAAGGATGGCAGTCAGTGCAAAGAAAAGCAAGAAGAGGAAGTTGGATGTGTTGGCAGAAGTGTTAGAACAAATGCAATAGGAGGAGGAAGTTCATAATTTTGATTGCATGGGGACATGCAATGGTTTTGTAGTGGGGGTATGTTGAACCTCAAAACTGCCCTTTCCTTAGAAACTCCTCTCATTCCTTTTCTTTGTTTTTCCATGAAGAAAATGCATTCCTATCATCAATGACCAATATATATTGCCTTAAGGAAGAAATTTAGTGATTTACATGTTATGCTTTTATGTTTTTCTGTTTGAATAAGTTTTTGTCTTTTAGCTACGAAACACAACCTATTCTGCAGCTAATCGGCTGTTCCGCAGCTACTTCCATGCTTTAATAGGTTCCAGGTGTCAAAAGGAGAAAATAACTACATGGGCAGCTTGGAAATCATCATGACATGGATCGTGTCCTATTCACCTAGCCCAGGTCGACAAGGAATATGGTACAAGACTTTGGTCAATGGAGAAGTCAAACGTAGAGACCGAAGGCAACAGGACTCTGTTTCATGGATAATCAACACGTTTCACAGTAATGGGAAGCGTTATCTGAAACAACTTCCTGAAACCACGGACTCCAACAGCCATCTATGCAACCAAATCCAACAGCCATCATCTTAGATTTATATCTCTAGCAACCGAGGAAGAAAATTCCGTGTGCATGTCTGCTACTTGTTTTTGGCTATAGCTTATTTTTCTCCAAAAACAGTTGCATAATTTTCTTATAAATACCTGTGTAAAGAACTCAGAAGGAGTTCGAATTTCCTCATGTATTAAGCTCAGACTACTGCTCTATAATTTTGAAAACTCATTTCCTGTGTTTTTTTAATATGAATACCACAAGTTTTATGGATATGTGAAGGAGTTTCTTGGAGTTTGATTAAGTACGCATAACCTGATCAGTTGCAAAGGGCCCCTACGCTGACTAAGGTTTTATTTCATTTTGTTTTATCTTTTCTAGTTAACTGTTAATTCATCATTTCTTCCACAGTGTTCATAACCATTTTTCATACTAACCTTGTTTATAATGCA
Organism: Pinus tabuliformis; assembly: GCA_031772625.1. Lineage (NCBI taxonomy): Eukaryota > Viridiplantae > Streptophyta > Pinopsida > Pinales > Pinaceae > Pinus > Pinus tabuliformis. The sequence goes on along the minus strand of CM062804.1, from coordinate 576,202,329 downwards.
ATCTTTGTCATTTTGTTACTAATGCAGAATAGCTTCTTTCAGTATAGAATAGCTTCTTTTTGCTTAATTTCTTTCTAGTTTTTATCAGTAGTTAGAAGTTGAAATTTAGTAGTGTAATGTAGTTTGTTTTATTTACTATTTCACTAGTCTTTAAGTTTTCAATTAGATTGATCAGTGCCATTACAGTTCTTGCCATTTTGTTACTATTTTATTGACTCATGGTGTAGATGAATGTTTTCTAAAGAGCCCTTCTACTTGATAACTCATCTTGAACTAAGTGGTTGAATACTTCATTCATGCAATGAGTCTTTTCTTTTGCATTTACCTTCTCTTAGAATAATGAAGTACAAAATTCCTCAAAATGTCATCACAAGGAGGTTTTTCTCCCAAAATTGAGAGGTAGAGTAACTAAGCACTTCATTTAGTTTTGTTTCTATAATGGATTAGACATTAGTTGCAATTTCACTTTCAGTTTTAAGTATCTCATTTGGTTTTGTCCCTGTAATGAATTAGACAATAGTTGCAATTTTACTTTTTTAGTTTTTAGTTCATGATTTGGAAATAATGATAAGAGTAGAAATAGAAACTTTGTTTTCATTTCTTGATTAAACTTTGCTTCCAGATCTTACTTAAGCTCTTTTAATTCTCATTTATTTAGGTTCTTATCAGCCTTTAAAGAAGTTAGATTTAAGATTTTTGTTAGATTGTAAATCATTAGGGATTAAAGGACCAAAAACCCCCAAAACAACATAAAACATAAAAACGACGAAGTAAGAAGGGCCATCTAGCACAAACAATGCACTACACTTCATCAGTTTACAATACCTGGATTGATAATTTATGTAGAGCAATTTAGGACACTAAATTGACCAAACAAAAGGTCACGAGAAAATTAGGCATGTGTATAGGTTCTTCTAGAATGTTGAACTTGGTGATGTGAATACATACATTCCTTCGTATTATAACACTAAAGAAGGCACAAGGGAATTACACACAATGAAGAGTAAAGACATGGGGGTAATATTTCCCATCGATACAAGAAACTCAGATATTTTTGTGAGTTTTGCATTGGTGCAGATGGATGTAGACTTGATCAATGTGAAAAACATAGGTACATGAAAGAATGGAAAGATGTCCCTGTTAATCCACACCGACCTTATCCAATTCTGACATGGCAGAGATGCATGCTGAAGACACCATTGTTTCACTTGATGATGATCAAGTCTTTGATGTTTTAAGGGAAGGTATGTGGCATCCATCATTAACAATTCCATCTATAAATTAAAATCTCAAACGTATAACTAATACATATTTTGTATTTTGGTTGCAAGAAATGTCTTTGTTGTCACTCGCCCCTCAGGAAATGAAGAAAACGTGGCCTACTATTTGATGTGATGCACACATGTAATAAGAAGGTTGGTGTGACCATACAAAGATGGATAGTTCACATACATAGTTAGTGACATTGTTTTGATGGGTCATTTATTTGAAAATGTAAAAAAAGGGTGGTCACATTTTATATAGATTTTATGCCTAAATATATATCTTTCTAATACAATCATCTTGCAATAGCATCTCAAATCAATCTCACAAAAATCAAAGTGAAGGTAGATGAACCAAGGAGATGGAAGATGACAAAATATGACCATGAATGTATTACAAAGACTTGCATTCCTATCATCCATTGGCCAAATGAGTAGATGATGCAAAGGGAAAGCCCTGAAGCCAAGTCCATAACAATCAAGTGTAACCTAATCTAGAACGAGAGATTAAAATATTAATTTTGTAATTTAGAAATGTGAGAATTGAATACTTTTATAATTTTGAATTTGAATAAAATGCATGGAGAAATGTTGCCCTATAATATTAGCTATTAGGAATAAAATCATAGAGAAACAAAATCAAAATGAATGTGGAAATGAAGCATAGAATGAAGCTATATAAAGAAGACACATTTTTAGATCATCGTTTTAGATCACCCTTTTAGAATGATTTGAAGGATGGTTTGACCAATAGCTTTGTTTCCTAGTGAAGTATGCTAATCTATTAATCCCATAATCACTCTTTGTGGTGTGATTGTTAATGATCAAACATTGAATTAAATGATTGTCTATAAATTTTGTAAAGTGAGATTGTAGAGAGGAGTTCTATGAGGAGGACACCATGCACCCATACCCCTCTTGGTTGCAATGAATTTTTATTACAAATTATTGAATAGCAACTAATTTTTTTTAAGTTTGTTAATTTATAACCTTGAGGACAAAACTATATATATATATATATATATATATATATATATATATATATATATATATATATATATATATATATATATATATATATATATATATATATATATATTCACAATCATGGAGATGTACTTTGATCCTAGACATAACTAGGCTTAATATTTATTGGGGAAAAAACCAGAGAAAGATTAACTTTTGAGAAGCACATGTCATTGGTGAGGGTGGAAAGAGTTATTGAATTCCTCAATTATCCATTCTAGTATTTGGGCATGCCATCCCAATTTTAATTTGTGCAATGATATGCCAAATGTAGTATACACATGTAAATATATCAAAATACATATACTTTGAGATATGTACATTCAAGCCAATTTGGAATATGTACTTTAAACATATACATTTTTTAATGAAATATTTATAACTCATTTTTTTCAAGTTTAAATTCATTTGTCTTATTTAAATCCATTTATATTATCATTTCAATTCATTTAAATCCATTTATATTATCATTTCAATTCATTTGTATTCTAATAAATCCATTTTAGTTCATTTTAAGTATCAAAGTGACTTGCATCATGGTAAGATTGTACTTATTTTCTTAGTCCATGAAACTAGAAATCAAAATGAATCTTTTGTAAATTTTACTTCTTAAATATTGTAAATTCCATATTCGTGGCTTGATGGTGACTACATAATGCTTTTACTTCTTGAATCTTGTAAATTGCATATTCATGGCTTGATGGTGAGTCCTACATAATTATTTTCTTATACCATGGAGTTTTTAGTTGATTACATATGTATTTTTTATAACCTTTTATTTTTCAATACCATGGAGAGATAATTTTAGTCTAGCATATAATTGAAAAATATTCACAAAATATGGATGATAAAAGTCATTAAATACAAAGTAAAATTATATTTTAAAATATAAATATTAGTCTTTTAATTAATTTTAAATTATCATTGTTATCTTTTTTAATAAAAGTTATATTGTAGAAATTTATTTAAACTAGTGAAATAATTAACATCCATAAGCTTCTGTAAAATGAAATTATGTATGTATCAATAAATTGTCCATATGAAAATATATACAAAGTACATTACATAAACATCTATAAAATGAAATAATAAGTAACCATAAACTGAAATAATGTTCATGTATCCATAAATTGTCTGTATGAAATATACAAATTATAGTACATATGCGAATGTGCCCTATGAAATGGGCTTGCAAATAGACAAAGTATGTGGTCTAAGTACCATTATCCCTATGTGACTATTGGTCAAACATGGCGTCCAGATCCCGATACTGAAATATAATAAATTGAAATTAAAATTAATTATCAATATTTACAAAACAAAAATATAGAAATAAATAAATTTTCTATGTATAATTGCATATGAATCTACTAACTTGAATCGAGTCCAAATGGAAGGTAGGTATGATGGGGTTTTGATCAATCGTGTTCCTGTGGATCAACAATTGGGGCCTGCATCGATGGAATTGCATCGTGAATGCCTCCATACCTAACATCCAACTCATGCAACCACACCGTTGCAACCTAGACACCACTCTACATCTGGGCCTTTGTACACAATGGAAAAAACAAATTATAACCAATCTATGAATTAATTAGCATGCATGTAACTTAAAAAAAGAAAATGTTGAAATATTAGGAATAATTTTTTCTTACCTCAAGTGCGGGTCCATGTGGCTCTACATATTGACTCTCCTCCATGTGAGTGTGATGATGTGGAGGTGGAGGTGGAGGTGTTCGAGACAATAAACTACCCCCTCGAATGATCTCAGAGCTCATCCATATAACCCTGTTTTTACGTGTTATCATGAACTTATTAATATAAATGCAACTTGATACAAACTTATTAATATAAATAATGTATAATTTGATGATAAGAGTCAAAAGTTATGTATATATTTACCTGATATATGTCACGCTGTCCATACACCCTTGAAGTCTCATGGATGGAATCATGACACATATGTGCATATGCCAAATCCTAGTTAGGGGGTCGAATCTCAAGCACCGAATCAACAACAAATGGAATTGATGAGTCTTGAGGCAACAATGGTGTTATGCTCATCTCTCCATGCAATGTAACCTGTGCACTGACCAATGTGGCCCGCAAGATGTCCACAATGGTATCCCTAGTCTCAATGTCAAGCTATCAAAACTCATGTAACTCAATTGGAAATACCACGCTTCAAGATGGTAGTGGCACCGATATTGGAGGTGGTGGTACATGCGCATGGTCCCTACGAACCTTGAGATGATCATAGGTACATCCCCTGCCAGATCCATAAAATGTTAATCCTGTGATGGTGTAATATGGCCTCATATACAACATGAACTCCACATACAAATGTTAGGAAAAGTAATGGGGGACCTGTTCATGGTGGGGGAACTGGATTAGGCTCTAGTGAATCGATTATGAACAAAAGGAGCCACATCAACATTCCTAAAATATTTAAATGGAATCAAACAACTCCCCACGCACATCAATTTCCTTGGTGGCATCTTTCAACACCTCCCAAGTATGTCAACCTCTAACCTCTAGCCTCCTAATCCTATGTATGACATGTAGGAGGTCACTCTATGGGCTCACCCTCTGGTAGGCTTGGATAAACTGATTAATGCTCTATATCATCAAAGTCAAAGTATGTCTAGTAGACAAGCCAACAGAGAGTGTACACAACTCTCGTGTAATCCAGGCATGTCAGGCCCTAACATCCTCGAGCATGATAGTGATCATGGTGTTGTCCCATGGAGGGATTGACGTGACATTGTCACCCTCAGATTCGCCTTGCTAAGGCTATGAAAGTCATAAACATAATTTAACATATATAAAAAACTAAACATAATAACATATACATTAAATTCAAACAAATAAATTGAAGACGATTTAAAAATTAAAGACAATTTTGAGACATAAACACATAAAGTAAAGAAAATTTAAAAATGTAAGACATGTAACTGTGAGAGGTGAAGCTGGACTTTATGTAACATTATCAACAAAGATATAAACACTACCTCTAACACTCCCACTGGCGTCGAAGATAGGATCTACTAGCGGAATACGATCTCTGGTCAGGTTACGTGATCTCTAAAGAGCTCGACCAACTGATCTCCCCACAGTTCGACAACCTTTAGATGGGGGCAACATGGGAGAAGGATTTGCATAAATTTAGTTAGAAGGGGATTGATTTTAAAGGTTATAGAGTTAGGGAATAGAAGGCAAGACTAGTATAGAGGAATAGAAGAAATATAATTTTATTTTAAGTATGTAAGAGCCATCTAAGACATACAAGCTTCCATCATAGACCTTTAGAGTTGGAAAAAAACTAATACATATAATACATATAAACTAATCCAAGAGAAAAAATATCATATGCATAGAAAGTTTAGATTAACTAAAGAATGTTAACAAGGAAACCATTTCTAAACTCAAGTAGAATAATATAGCCTTCCTAAACTTTAGAGTCCATCTTTTGATAATTTATCAACCAAAGTATTGAGTTCCATGTAAACAAAATCGAAAGATGTGATCAAATCTAGCTTGATAATTTTTCCCATTTCTACATTAGGGGAATTTTGAGGTCTAAAATGGGCCTCCTAAGAAAAATGTTGAAATATGGAAACAAGAATATTCCAATTTAATTTGTCCTTGAATGAAATTGTGAATTAAAATCGAATTTAGTCTTAACAACTACTTGGAAATAATTAATTAATTTATTTTAAATTAATTAGTTGGAGAAATTCAAGTTAGAAGTCTTTCTGAAGTCATGTAAGAGCTATCCCTTAAATTAAGGAGATAAGATTGAGTTATATTTGAGTTGTAATTAGTTAACTCAGTTTAATGAGTTAAGTTTAGTTAAATTAGTTCCAAACTATTTGAGGAACTAATAGTGAGTTAACAGTCAGTTGATGCATTAATGAACTCAACTAGTGCTACTCCAATTAAATGAATGTTCCATCACTAGAAACTCATGCATGTCTATTCTGAGAAAGACCTAGTTGAGATTAAAGTTCAAGGACAATGTACTATTAGTTGCATGTGTTTTCTCATGGAGAAACTCATGCATGCAGTCAAGGATTTATCCTTGAGGATTGCACAGTTTTGAAGGCAGGGTTTTCCACTTGGTAATAGGAAAATCATCCATAAGGAACAACGCAAGGAAATAGGAGCTTGGAGGGCAGAGAGGAAGGCTGGAGAGAAGCCAAGATTTCCTATGAGCATCTGTGAATATTGTACTGAGAGCTAGCTAGCTGTGAGAGCTAAGGCTTTGTATAATTCCTATGTATTTCCACCATGTATGATAATAAAATAGTGTGGGATTTTTAGCTGAGGCTTTCCCCAAAGTATTTTCATGTGTATTGTGCCATTGATTCTTCTTCTTCTGGTTATATTGTTTAGCTCAATCTTTAAGCTTCCACAAATTGATAGTAGTAGGTTATAGTATTCTGATTTGATTTATATTGCATTATCGGGTTAGCCTACACAGATTTTCTACATGGTATCAGAGCTGGATTTGTAGAAATTTTCTACATAGTATTGGAGCTGTGAACAGTATACTAAGAAGAGAATTCGAAGTTTAAAATTCGGGGTTGCAGGTGCAAATCGAATTCATATCATACTTCAAAGTTGGCCAATGGAGTTCTATGGATTAAGACTCGAGTATGCCTTGGAAGGTAGCTCGAATTACATAGCATGGAAAGATAGAATGGAGGCTGTATTAGAAGACAATGGCTTGAAGGAATTCATTGATCAAGAAATCCCAAAACTAGCTTCAACTAATGCACAAGAGTTGGTTGAGTGGAAGAAATGTGTGGTGAAGGTGAGATGGATCATGCTTGAGGGAGTTCGAGACCATATTTTCTCGAGTCTCCATGAGAAGGATATTCCATTTTCAATGTGGAACACATTGAAGGACCTCTACCAGAATAGTAGCGACCAGTTGAAATTGGCGTTCAAGGATAGGCTTTGAAGAATCAAGATGGAGAAGGGCGATACAATTTCCAAATATCTAAACAAGCTCACCACCTACATATATGAGCTTGGTAGTGTGGGAATAACTATTTCCGACGATGATATGGTGAGCCTCACTCTCCTTGGCCTTACAAAGAGTTGGAATAGCTACCAGGACTCTGTGAATGGAAGGGAGAAACTGTCGGATTGGGAACGACTGTGGTCAGATCTTATGCAGGAGGAGATCAGCAGGAGCACATGAGATGGTTCTTCATCCAAGAATGATGATGAAGAAAATATGGCCTTAGCAAGTAAGGCAAGGAAAGGGAAGGGGAAGGCTTCCCATTTCAAATAAAATTCTTCTCATGGAGGGAAGAAGGGTGACATGTCTAAAGTAAGGTCCTTTAATTATCACAAGATGAGACATTATGCAAGTAATTTCCCATCGAAGAAGTCCAAGAAGGGATCCTTGGAAGGATCAGAAGGTGAGTCATTAGCCTCTCAGTTCGAAATGAACTTTACCCTCATCACGTGGATGGTGTCATCGATGATGGGTTGTGTCTGGTATCTTGACAGCAGGGAAAATTTTAAGAACCCCCCCTAAATTTACATGTATAATAAATGGGCGAATCTCCATAGTATATAGGACAAATGGAAGGTGATTTTATCAATAATATGATATGTATATATAATTTTTTGGCGAATCTCTCACCAGGCATGGCGAATATTTTACTCAATTATAAAATCTTATGTTTATTGAATACAAAAATGAAATCATTACATTTCTTTAAAATATCTTTTGAAATCAAAATTACCGAAATTGCATATCGATAACCTAGTGGGTGTAGGATAAAATTCACCCGTGCCATTCACAGAAAGCATGAGAAAAAACCTAATACTATATATAAAACCAAGAAAAATTCAAGTTAATCACTTCTACGGACCTCGTAACCACCCTGCCAATACACAAATATGTTCTTGTTCGCAATTAGAAAAATTACCCAAATTACAATCTGTTTACTCCAGCATATGTTGGAAAGTTATAGAAGGATGACTAGTGCAATCAATCCATTCTTTTTAGCCCTGGATTTGTTTCAGTTTAAAACAGAAGTATACAAATATACTTGTCCAATGTCTATGCTTTAACCATTCACCTTAAGATGTTTTTACAATATAATTTCCTAAGTCTATTTAATATCTTCATTATCATACAAACCAACCTATATCCATCTTAACTCCACATCTACCACTCTTAGGGGATGAAATCTATTTATCCCTTTGAGCACTTGGTAGACCCAGAATTAAGATGGATCTAAGATGATAGAATTTCCCCTTTAAATAGTCTATGCTCACATGAATACCATGGTATTACCATGGGTCAATACCATGGGTTATCATAAACCTGGAGCTTAGAAATTACTATTAGTAATTTATAAAAATTAATAAAATTAATAGTTGTTTTCTATTTTATTTTAACCAAGCTAAAATGTTTAACATACATTAAATTACAACATCCATTTTTACTCTTGATCGGATCAAATATCCAGAGTAAAGATGGATATATGCTGGTTTAATTCCCCCATTTAAATAGGCTACATTCCAGGTGAATACCATGGGTTAATACCATGTGCCATTTTGGTGAATACTATGGGTCAATACCATGTGCCATTTTTATTTTTATTAATACTAATATTAGGGTTAATAATGTTTTTTTGCATGGTATTGCCACATAGTATTTTTCCCATAGGTTTCACCTAATTATAACGCATTTTTTGAGTGTTTATAAATATAAGGTGACTTATGGAGTAAATATAAAAAAGTGTTTTATTTGTTTACCATACCTCTCATTTACCTCTTTTACAAATATGGTATTTGGCCCATAGGATTCACTTAAATAAAACCTCTTTCTTGAGCCTTCATAAATAGAACGAGGGTTATGGACTAAATATAAAAAGAGGTTTTATTTATTTACCATGCGTCTAATTTATTTATATTTTTATTTATTTACCATACCTTTTGAGTAAGTATAAAAAAACGTTTTATTTATTTACCATACCTCCACTTTACTTATATTTTTATTTGTTTACACCCTTGCATGTATATAAGGTGACTTATGAAGTAAATATAAAAAATGTTTTATTTATTTACCATACCTCTCATTTATTTATATTTTTATTAATTTACCATACCTCTTTTATAAATATGGTATTTGGGCCTTTGGCCCATAGGATTCACTTAAATAAAACCTATTCTTGAAAATGGGCGAATGGAAGGTTGTAACTCCTAATTTCAAGGGATAAATTTACCTTTTTACCCTCTCCCTTAAAATAAGGTGGGCTATTTGAGGTGATTTGTAAAAATGTACTATGATACAAAATATTCGCCCACTAAAAATTTTAAACCCCTTAATTTCGCCAAAGGGCGAACATTCCCCCTAAAATTTTCTATGCTTGACAGTGGAGCCTCATTCCACATGACCGATGATAAAAATTTATTCAGTGCCTTGGAGGAGAAAGACCTCAAGATGCACATAGAGATGGGTGACGATGGAAGGTATAGTGTTTCAGGAGTGGGCACGGTTGTTTTTAGAGGGAGGATGGAGCTCCTCTCACCTTGACAGATGTGATGTATGTGCCTGGACTGAAGAAGAAGTTTGTATCGGTTGCGATGTTGGAGGACAAAGGCTATGATGTTGTCTTCGGTAAAGGAAAGGCATTCCTAAGACACATAGCCACGGGTTAGACCAAGAGGATAGGGATTTAGGTGAAGAATCTCTATAAACTAGAGGTAGATGATTGTGCAACATTGAGTACAAAAGCAGAATTGGTGCAAAGCTAAGACATTGGCGAGTTGTCGCATAGGCGGTTGGGCCATTTGCATCATGGGGCTTTGAAGATAATGCAATAGGACTTCCCAAAGGTAAACTTGAGCAAGTTGACACATGCAAATGTTGTACCTTGGGAAAGTACACCAAGTCTTCCTTTCATGATCGAGACAGTCGAGCAGAGGCTATCTTAGAGCGAGTTCATATTGATTTGTGTGGACCATTCTCGATGACATCCACAACGAAGAAAAGGTATTATGTAATTTTCATTGATGACTATTCTCATAAATGTTGGATTTATTTCATGCAGAAGAATGACCAAACTTTCTCAAAGTTTTGTGAGTTCAAAGCTTTGGTCGAGAAAGAGTCAGGGAAGAAGATCAAGGCCTTCAGAAGCGACAACGGTGGAGAATATGTCTCTCAAGAGTTTAAGGACTTCTGTGCAGTGGAAGGAATTAAACGAGAGTTGACAGCATCTCATATCCCACAATAGAATGGGGTGGCCGAGAGGAAGAACATAACTATTGTAGGGGCAGCACGGGCAATGCTACATGACCAAGGCCTACCACTTCACTTGTGGGCTGAGGCATGCAACACATCAGTCTATTTGTAGAATAGAAGCTTGTATGACATACTTGGGATGAAGACACTAGAGGCAGCTTTCTCCGATAAGAGACCAGATGTGGGTCACTTCAAGATCTTTGGCTCATCGGTATATTGCCATGTGACAAAGGTTGCACGGAAGAAGCTTGAGCCGACAGAAGAGTTGGGGATATTTGTGGGGTACACTGATATACCTCACAACTATCGGGTGTACTTGCCTACCAGTCGGAGGATAGTGGTTCATAGAGATCTCAAGTTTGATGAGCAGAAGGCCATGTGAGTTTCCCTTGAGAGGGAGCTCCAACTATAGGCTGTGGAGGAACTGTTGGTTCCTAAGGAGGAGGAGCCTTAGACTGATGTGGAGTAGCCACATGTAGAAGTTCCATCCACTAAAGCAGAGTCTTCCAGAGATGGACGGAAGCACACAAGAGAAGCAGACAGATTGTTGGAGGATGCGAGAGAGAATGTGGGAGCACCATCTTCTCAGCACAAACAAAGGAGGTCACCTGAGAGGTACATTGGATACACGGCCCTTGCTCGAGAATGTGTTGAGACTGAGCCATATTCCTTTGAGGATGTAGTGTAACAGCCGATTTGGGTTGATGCTATGGTGGCGGAGTATGACTCCATTGTTCATAACAGTGTTTGGGACGTGGTTCCGAGACTGGAGAACAAGTTAGTTGTGAGTTCTTGTTGGCTTTACAAGGTAAAGCAAGCTGTTGATGGTAGTGTGGAGAAGCATAAGGCAAGATTTGTTGCCCTTGGTTTTTCACAGGTCGAGAGGATCATGTTGCTGCAGTATATTTTGATAAGGGAGCAAGATGCTAACATTTTGACGAAGGCATTATTAAAGTGTAAATTCGAGTTCCATAGAGACAGGATCAGGGTGGCAAATAATCCCTTTCTTGTTGAGAGGGAGTGTTAAAATATGGCAACAAGAATATTCCAATTTAATTTGTCCTTGAATTAAATTGTGAATTAAAATCGAATTTAGTCTTAACAACTACTTGGAAATAATTAATTAATTAATTTTAAATTAATTAGTTGGAGAAATTCAAGTTAGAAGTCTTTATGAAGTCATGCAAGAGTTATCCCTTAAATTAAGGAGATAAGATTGAGTTATATTTGAGTTGTAATTAGTTAACTTAGTTTACTGAGTTAAGTCCAATTAAATTAGTTCCAAACTGTTTGAGGAACTAATAGTGAGTTAATAGTAAGCTGATGCATTAATTCACTCAACTAGTGCTACTCAAATTAACTGAATATTCCCTCATCAGAAACTCATGCATGTCTATTCTGAGAAAGACCCAGTTGAGATTAAATTTCAAGGAAAGTGTACTATCAGTTGCATGTGTTTTCTCATGGAGAAAACCCATGCATGCAGTCAAGGATTTATCCTTGAGGATTGCATAGTTTTCAAGGCAGGGTTTTCACTTGGTGATAGGAAAATCATCCACAAGGAACAATGTAAGGAAATAGGAGCTTGGAGGGTAGAGAGGAAGGATGGAGAGAAGCCAATATTTCTTGTGAGCATCTGTGAATATTGTACTGAGAGTTGGCTAGCTGTGAGGGCTAAGGCTTTGTATAATTCCTATGTATTTCCACCATATATGATAATACAATAGTGTGGGGTTTTTAGCTGAGGCTTTCCTCAAAGTATTTTCATGTGTATTGTGCCATTGATTCTTATTCTTTTGGTTATATTTTTCAACTCGATCTTTAAGCTTCCGCAAATTGACAGTAGAAGTAGGTTATAGTATTCTTCTTTGATTTATATTGCATTATCGGGTTAACCTACACAGATTTTCTACAAAAAATGTACAACCAAAATAAACTTTATAAAAACCAATAGGATTCAAGATGATGATGTCAACCATGGGTATGATTCACCATTTTTGGAGTAAAAAAGTAAAAAGATTAAAAAATAATAAAACTACTCTTTCAACTCGTATTTTCAACTTATCTCCCTAAGGTTTTACTCAAATTTCGAGAGGGAGAACTCATTGGATGCAAAATTTAATTCTTCATCCAAGGAGTACCCATGTTACATACTTTTGATGGAGTCTGCTACACAAAATACGAGAAATACATGAAAAAATGTGATTATAATCACGTTTTTTCATGCATTTCTCATTTTTCATGTAGCAGGGTCCATTGAAAGTATGGAATATGGATACTCAGATGAGAAATCAAATTTTGCATCCAAAGAGTGTTTCCGTTTGAAATTTGAGTAAGCCCATAGGGAGATAAGTTGAAAATACGAGTTGCAAAAATAATTTTTTCCTTTTTCCCTCTAAAATTTGATGATATAATCTAATCTTATTTTATTATTTTCACTATTATTTTATAATTTCCTTAGGAGGCCCATTTTAGACCTCAAAATGCCCCTAATGAAATAATGCATTTTATTCATATATAATAAATATATAAATATATGTAAAAATTTGAAATAAACGTATTTGCAAAACTATTAAAATTGCATGCTAACCAAATACTCCATAAGACAAGTCCTTATAATGTTTGACTTTGACATATGACATACTAGGCACAAGCACATGAATACAATGTTTTATAACACACTAAATATCGATTTGTTATCTAAGGGAATATAAACAATATGTATTTTCTTAGTCAGGCATGGCTCCAATGGTCCCATGAAACCATATTTATTGTCATTAAATTCCTCTCTAAGACTTTTTAAAGGTAGGTTAATTTCTAAGACACCTACTTTCAATATTATCGATAAGATTTTACAAGAAACATTTAGAGTTAAGGGAGTTCTTTCTTGTGTGAAATAAAGAACAAATGGAGAGATGGAGTTAGATATATTACAAATATATATATATATATATATATATATATATATATATATATATATATATATATATATATCATTTTTTTTTACATTATTAAATGAATAAATCATTTTCAAGTTTTTTTTAGTATTATGGTACATTTGTTTGAATTAATTGATTAAAATACAATCAATTGTATATAAAGAAGATTAAAATATATTAACAAGTTTGAATTATGATATTGGAAAAAATATAAAAATAAATTATTTAGAAAGATTCAATATTGTATTTTATTAACCTTTTATATAAATGTATAACCACACATTATAACTATATAATACATATCTCAAATGACAATTTTTAAACACTTAAATTATTATATATCATTAAAATTTATATATAAATTAATTCATTTTTTTTTTTGCTGATGTAGTCATATTTAACATAAAAGATAAATTGATTTTATATCATTAGATCTGAGACTTTTGTGATCCATAATGTAGATAAATGTCTTTTGGATTAATCACATTTTCAGGATTGGGTCGACGCTTCAAACCAACTAATGTGGTTCATCCTCACGACAAGGTGGAAAAAACCATACAATCTTCATGAATAAAAAATAGGGATGCATCATTGTCCAGGGTTATATCATTAAAATTTGTATAAAATAATTAATTAAATACTATAATGACGACAATTATAGTAATCACAAAAGAGTTTTGTAATGATAATTATTTGTTCTATTAGAACAATGATGCAAATCAAAGCTTTATTAAAAAAAAGGTAGTTAAAGAATCAATCAGTAGATAAAGCACATGCAATTGTTCCAACATGCTAAGAAGGGTTTTAAGGAACCACATAATAGACATTTCATAAACTTGTAAGTATAAAATTATTAGATATAATTAATTATTTGAGATTTTAGTTTTTTACGTCTCTAGAATATATTTTTCAATTAGAAGTCAACCATGCAAATGTTTGCTTATATATGAATAGGTTTAAGAAATGAAAACATTTACAACAAAGTATATATATCTAATTTGGGCACTGATTCAAAAAAATAAATAATTAGTCTGGGCATTTTCCTACACCAACAAAACCATCATTTGGTTACATAAAAATAATCTTTGATAAAAACAATGTTGAGCATGTTGTCTCATGGTGTTGGAATTGATAGCAACCTAGTATGTCAACTTAGGATGTCTACCTAAGGAGTCAATTAATTAGTCGATTTTGTTGGCATTGATGTCAACAAGCTTGGAGGTTTTTTCATGATGACCGGAGACTTGATGACATACTTTTTGAGGTGATTTTGATGTTTGAAGAGGCTCTACAGGTTCTAGAGATGCTTGCAAAGGAAGGGGGGCATGTTCTAGAAGAGTTGGAGTATTTTGACTAAGGTTTGGGCTGAGAAACATACATAATGTAGGTTAGAGCCTCAAAGGTGCATTATAATGCAAGAAGTGGCCCAAAGATGCATTACCTGCAAGTTTGATGGATGAAAAGAGATGAAGAGATGCTTAGAAGACATAATGCAGGTAAGTAGCCTCAAAGGTTTGTTATAATGTAGGAAAGAACCTCAAAGGTGCGTTATAGGAAAACACAAATAAAGCCTATGTTAGAGTCAGTATTTGCACACTGCCATCAGTGATAAAAAATCCTCTTTTCATATCATTTTAAGGGTCCACACTCAGAAATTTTATATCATTCCATGAGGTCATGCAAAACATTAGTCACTCATGGTAGTCCTAGTCCAAAAACATCACTCTTTCTTAAATGTGGTTACTTGCTGGCATAGTTTCATATCTTGTTGACTGTACATCATCCATAAAGTTATTTTTATCATGCCATTTGTATGAGCCATGAGGTTATTATGTCATCTTGAAATTCAATCCTTCAAGGTCTCATTAGGTCTTTTAGGGTTTTTCAAGGTTTCATTAGGTCGTTAGGGTTGCCAAGGTTCCATTCCATTGCATAAGACGAGCAAGTAAAGGGTGATCAAATAACATCCCTTCACCATGTGAAGATGATTTGTAAAGAGAAATGCTTATTTCATTATGTAATTTATGTCTTTCAAATGTAATAATTTCACCATCCCAAGTTGTTAACTCAGTGTTCCAAAGATGCCAAACCATCAAAAGATCAATTTGTCAAAGGAAATAGTGAAGTGAAAGGGTAAAGTTTCAAAGGGTTAAGTGCATGCCAAAGGGAGTTGTCTTTTCCCAAGGGTGTCCAAATCATTATTTTCCACAAGCTCTAAACCCTAATTTCCTCACCCATTGAGCTAGGGTTGGCTATGGAATCAGATATATCTGAGTAGATGAGGCATAAGGGATATAAACAAGTATGAGGCCATTTCATATCATCAACATCAGGTCTCCATCATTTGTCAAGAAGTCATTCGAAGGGACAAGTCATTCACCACACATAAGCACCGATTTTTCTTTAAACCGTGTTTCAGACCAAACAGGGATGCATTTGGAAAAAGTGAAAGAGGTTATTGTCCATAATAGGCCAAGGATGAAAAACGTCCTTCAATGTTTACACAAGCTTCGTGGTTTTAGAGAAATGTCAAAAATACAGTTTCTACAAGAGAGTTGCTGCACTTCAACAATGACTTTGGGAAAATCAACTTTTCTTCTAGTTGGATTGTCCAGATGACTTTCTTGATGAGTCAAATGATAACTAGAGTAAAATATATTTCCCATGCACTATCATGATCTAAATTTGGATTTGAGGAAGACCTTCAAAAGGTTCCTGCAAGAGAACACTTCATTTTTTCACCCTCATTCTGCACTTTTTGACTAGTCTTGGAAAAATTGACATTTTAGGAGCTATAATTCATCATTTTCAGTTCTTGATAGGTCTATTGTGTAGCCAAGAGAGAGACCTTTCTAACGGGCTATCATGGGATAAATTTGGACACCGGGAAGGTAGTCAAAATAACCCTGCAAGTTGGAGGGCTTGTTTAAGCAGAGCACTGCGCACGCAGGAAGGGCACTACGCATGCAAGCAGGGCGTTGTGCACGCAGGCAGGGCACTGCGCACACAGGCAGTTCACTGCACATGCAGGTAGGGTGCTACGCATACAACCAGAGTGCTATGCGTAGAGCCTGTGTGCCAGTGTATTTTTGCACAGTGCTGCGCATACAACTGGGCGTTGCGCACCTGTACAAGGCACTGCACATAGGGCCAACAACCAGCAAAACCATCATAACAACCATTCAAAGTGCTCCTTTTTCTACCTAGAGCCTCAAGCAAGTAACATACTCCCTAAACTATCATCCCAACACTCTTTTCAATATTTCTAATTTGGTTTACTATTAAAATTTTCAAACTGTGGCTTGTCTAAAAAACCCTCCTTGCTTATCATTTTCTGGTTCATTCCCACATCTTGTTGTCATATCACTAAATATTGTTCCTATTCCCTATTCCCTCTTGTCAAATACACTTATCCCCTATAACCTAGTCCCCAAACAAATCCCTAAACCCCTACTTACAAAATAGCCCCTACTAAAAAATACCCCCCTTTCTCACTCTCACATCATACATATCTCATTCCTACATCAGACAAACACCTCTCCCCTTCCCCTATCCTTGCTCACCATAACTCCCACTTCCTAATTACCTTCTCTAGGGTTTCTAAAGCTTCAAACTCAAAAACAGGGATAAAGAGGATAAAGATTATGAGGAGGAGGAAAATAGTGGCAGTGAAAGCATGGAAAATGAACCTCAACATCAGAGAAAACCACATAAGGGAGGTAGAATTATCAGAGAGGGGTTAGAAAGTTGTTTGCAGCAAATAGGCA
The DNA here is from genome assembly GCA_031772625.1 of Pinus tabuliformis. Lineage (NCBI taxonomy): Eukaryota > Viridiplantae > Streptophyta > Pinopsida > Pinales > Pinaceae > Pinus > Pinus tabuliformis. The sequence continues at coordinate 576,185,063 of CM062804.1, read as the reverse complement.
AGTGTTTACTCCACCAGATGTGGAAGGGGCCTTTCATTCTTCACCAACTCATAGGCAAATGCTTGCTCCACAAACTGTGGAAGGGGCTTTGCCTTGTTCATCAACACAATAGGTACAACAGGTGCATAAAGGGAAGGAAAAGATGTTGGAGGAATGCCTCAATGATGAAGAAGAATGGGAATTTGATTTGATGGAACATGATGAATGAGAACAACCACACATTCATCATGGCATTGAGATAGTCGACTTGGAGGCTCAAGATGAGGTGACAAATGAAAATATAATCATAAAGGAAAAATATGCGCAGATCCAAGCACTGATGGACAACTTGGCGAGAGCTAAGTATGTCATTTCAGACCTTGAGCAAGAAAACAAGTAGCTAAGTGACAAACAGGTCCTCATGGAGCTAGAACTTCTCGAAGCAAAGAGGTAAGGTGACAAAGGCAAATCGGTAATGCAAGAGAAAGAAACCCCAACCACCTTGATTACAAAACAAAGGCTTGAAAAGGAGATTGAAGAGGATAGAGAAATATGGCTTGACAGGGTCAATTTGCATTTGGAGAAGCTGCTACAAAGGGCCAATAAGGAAAATCAAATCATCAGGCACATGGCTCGCCATTACAGGACCCAGAACAAGATTTGTAACATAAGAGTCAAGCAAATGAAGACAAGGCTAAAACAAGCCCTCAAAGGAAAAAAGGAGGGTGATAGGCTTAGGTTGCTTGCTGAAGCTTCCTTGGCTGACCTAGACACTTGATGGTGGTGTTCTCCACAAATTTTGAGTAAGTTTTGAGAATTTTTGCATTTTTGAAGAATTTAGCAGTTTTTTACTCAGAAAAATTGTCTCTATGTGGCGCTGCGCTTTTCCCAGGGGAATCCAATGAGGAAATGATCAGAATTTTTGGATTCACAATTATGATTACATGCACCCTGTGCATTTTCTAAGCTTTTGGAGCAAAACAAGTCAGCCAAAAGGTCAAAAAACACCTAAAAAATGACCTTTCAGCCCTCTTTATGATTATGGCACTGCGCATAGAAGCAGTCTTGGGAGAATCAGTTTGTGAGGGGTCAAATCAGTTCCAAATGGGAAAATAAAGGCATATTTGGAAATTAGATAGGACAGACTTTCCAATGAGCTATCATGAGCTCAATGTGGACACTGGGAAGGCCTCCAAATTAGCCCCGCAAAAAGTGCTGCGCATAGAGCTTGGGCACTGCGCATAGGACAATTTTTTGCTAAATTTGCACTTTACTGTGCCATGACTGTAATTTTTGGGTTTTCTCTCATGGATGATGTTTTCACTGATGTAAATGGTGACTAGGCATGTAAATAAGATGACTATTAGTCACTAGAGGGGAGATTCATTGGATCAAAATTTCTGTTGAAGTCAAATGAATTAGTTTCCTCCCTTCTAGAGGCAAGTTGTTAGGGTTGCCTAGATTCTGGTTTCTTATTCAACTTTTGATGGATTAGTTCCTCATCATAGGGATTCGACCCTTGAGGATGGGAGGAGGTTGAATTGAGGTCTATATCTTATTTTTCTTCTCATTGTAAAGAGTTGGACTCAGTGGGATGCTTAGGCTTTGATTAAATATCATTTTGTATTAGTTATAGCAGGAGATTAATGAAAAATTGCAGCTATTTCTTTGGGATCCATGTGGTATGATGCTCAGTTTAGTTTTCTTATTTTTTCATGTATTAAAATGTATTTTTGACTCCATTTGATCATTTCATACTCTTTATGTGAATGTATACAAGTTTGAAAGGCAGAATCCATAACTTTTATGGTCTGTTTTGGGTAGACATTTCACAGTCTGTGTTTTCTTCAGTTTAGGAAGAATCCATGAGGTTTAAATGCTCTTCCTAGATCCTCACCTGCCTTTTCACCTCATCCATCAAACCCTAAGGTTCTGATCATTGTGCCTACCTTGCCCCATCGAACACCCCGCAATTTTGACCTAATTTCCTTGCCCTAACTGTTTGGCTCCTCCTGATCTAGCAAAACTCTTTAAAATCAAATCAAACCTTGTCCTACTACCTAGCCTAATATTAGTTTCTATATCCAATCAATTTAGCTGAGGTCCTTACAGAGAGAGCCCTCTCCTGGCCTAATAGGGATAGCTACTTGGCTAAGCATGGTTTGTGGTTACCCTAACATTTCCTTCCTTCAACTTGAGGTTCAATCCAGGTGCTAACATAGTGGCGACCATACTGGGGAACAAGTGAAAGATTTCGTATTCCCTGGGAAATATCATCAAAGTTTAGATCTAGATCTGATTGTTGATGGTGGACAACGATCAGACATAGGAAAGATAAAATCATTCACCTGGTGACTCCAAATCAGTTTCGAGATCATATCCAAAGACTCCACTAGAGGATGAACCCGACCAATAGAAACATGAAAGGACAATATCGAAAGATCAGGTATTCAAGTTGGAATTTCATCCAGGACATTATGTTCTTTGTCATCAATTATTTTTTCTCTTTTCCCAAGAATTTCAAAATGGTTTTACAAAGTATACTGTATTTGAGAAATAATCCTAGACTTGCATGTGATTCCTTCCCTTTAAAGATTGTGAAAACAAATTATTTGTACGCCTTTGATCTTGATCAAGACCCTTATTCTGAATCTTATGATGACCATCTTCAAACTGATGAGCCTAAAGAGACCAAGACTGATTCTACAGCTTCTGTATATACTCCTACACCTTGTAAAATTCTAGATCGATACAAACCACTCATATTACCTCCTATACTCCATGCTTTCCCTGAAAATCATTACCTATACTTGTTGAGGTTTGATGGTGAATATGACAATATCACTGCTGAGAGACATATGTAGAATTTTGAGACTTTCCTCGACCTTTTTGAAGTTGACGAAGAGGATGTCAGTATCAGGCTATTTGCTCTTTCTTTGCAAGGAAAAGTCAAGAGTTGGTTCAAAAACCTACCTGATGCGAGCATCTCAGATTTCCAACAATTTGTCAAAGTTTTCCTCGACAAATGGGTGGTCAAACAAAACCCTTTCTTGATTCTAAAAGAGTATAACCAGCTGAAAATACTGCCAGGGTAGACAGTGCAATAGTTTTTTTCCAGGTTTAACCAAGTCTATTTTTTGATGCCTGCTAATATAAGGCCTCCTCCTGGATCCACTCTCTTGCACTACTCGGATGCCTTTGATCCGGAAATGGAGTTTTAGTTGAGGGAAAGGAACCTTGCAACACTTGAAGAGATGCAGAACAATGCAGTAGATGTAGAGGCTAATCTGTTGATCAGCAAGGCAAAGATGAAGGAAGAAGGGAGGGAGAACATTGTAGAGCACCTAACATCTTCAAAGGTAAAGCTTGACATTTTGGTAAGTAAAATGGAAGAAGTGATGCAAAGAATCACCTCGAGAGATGAATTTTCTTTTCAAGATCACCATGACCCACCTGTCCTAGAAAAGGAAAAGATTGCTAGCCCTAAAAAATTTCTTGCTAATCCTAGCTACCATAGATTTGAAAATGGATTTGTAGATCAATCTGAGGAGAAAAAATCTGGCAATATAATATGTATTATTGGTGACATTACTTATATTGATGATTTGCCAAAGTTTGATCAATACGACAATTATTACGTTCTCCAAATAAAAGCTAATCTTGCAGAGCAATCAATAGCTGGTTTGTGGGAGGAGGAAGTTCAATTTCAGCAGCTCGAATAGAGTAATCATCGGTAGCATATCAGCTATGACAGTAATGAAGAAAGTGTAGAAAATTTGGAAGTAAGTGAAGGATATTTGCCTCTTTACTTTACTTCATTTCAGTTCATCAGAGGTAATTTTGACGTGATTAGAAAGCATCACTCATTGAGTTTTGATTTGGACAATCAAGAGGATAATCAATTTTTTATTAGAGCTCCTTACCCTTGTGTTTCTCCTCATTTGCAAAAATAAGGGAAAATTATAAGCAAGAAAATAAGTGAGTGGTCAACACTATAAAGGATAAACGTTCTCATGAATTGGTCGAGGAAATCATTTGCGACATAGAAGCCTCCCTAGCTCTAGATTTGCAGCCACCGAGTTCCATTAAATTTCAAATTGCAGATTAAGGCTTGGAAGCTGAAACATATGATCAAATGATGCAAGATGACTCTGTACCACTATGTTTTGAAACATTTCAATTTTTAAAGAAAATTTTTCATAATATCTCTAAAGCAAAGGAGGAGCAACCTGTAGAGTGTCATGCAATCTCATTAAAACTGATGGAAAATAGGTTGCAACAATATTTGCAAGTTTTTCATGACCCAATAGCTGATGTGTTGGATGATATCTGTAGTAAAAGTCCTTCTCCATTAGCTAACTATGAGCCTGAAAAGAATGTTGATATAAACTTGATCCGATAGCCGACTTCATTGTCTTATTCAGCAGGAGTTTCATTACAAAGCTCATACCAAGATTTGCAGTAATATCTGAACAGTAATGAAGAATATTTTTTCTTTTTTGTTGATCATCAAGAAAAATTATTCATTCGTGAGTTTCAGGATCCTTTTGTCAATTTGGTGCAGTCATCAAAGAAAGAAAACATAGATGTTAGGAAAATTTAAAAACAAAAGTACGAAGACTACCTAGAGCGGAGAAGTAACATATTAGATGGGCTGGAAATCAATATGTATTCCTATGAAGATACTTTTACAACATTCTTGAGGTTAGCAGGTGGGATCGTGCTTTGCAATTTCATCAAGATTCAATCTATTGACATTTTTTCATGGGAGTTGCCTTTCAGTAGTTCTCTCTTCTTTCTCATAAACAAGAACTTGCGGAGAATTCAAACAACAGCCAGAATGCTTACTTGGTTTCAATGGTTGTTTCATTTCACTTGATCAGGTGATGAATGGAACAGTTAGAGTAGGTTTTATTGAATAAGCTCCATTTTGAGCATGTTTTTCAGTTTTTCAGTTGTGTTTTAGTATTGAGTCAATTTTCAGTTGAGTAAAAGTCAGTTTGTGTCTTTGAGTCATCAGTATTTAGTCATGTATTTCAGATTTAGTTTTTTATTTTTTTACTCCATGCCTAATGGATAAGGCTACTTGGTCTACGGTGTTCTTGGAACCTCCAAGGATCTACCATCCCCAATGGATCCAATGTTAGAGTCAGTATTTGCACACTGCCATCAGTGATAAAAAATCCTCTTTTCATATCATTTTAAGGGTCCCACTCAGAATTTTTTTATCATTCCACTAGGTCAAGCAAAAAACTAGTCACTGATGGTAGTTCTAGTCCAAAAACATCACTCTTCCCTAAATGTGATTACTTTTTGGCATAGTTTCATATCTTGTTGACTGTACATCATCCATAAAGTTATTTTTTATCATGCCATTTGTATGAGTCATGAGGTTATTATGTCATCTTGAAATTCATTCCTTCAAGGTCTCATTAGGTCTTTTAGGGTTTTTCAAGGTTTCATTAGGTCATTAGGGTTGCCAAGGTTCCATTCCATTGCATAAGACCAACAAGTAAAGGGTAATCAAATAACATCCCTTCACCATGTAAAGATGATTTGTAAAGAGAAATGCTTATTTCATTATGTAATTTTATGTCTTTCAAATGTAATAATTTCACCATCCCAAGCTGTTAACTCAGTGTTCCAAAGATGCCAAAGCATAAAAAGATCAATTTGTCAAAGGAAATAGTGAAGTGAAAGGGTAAAGTTTCAAAGGGTTAAGTACATGCCAAAGGGAGTTGTCTTTTCCCAAGGGTGTCCAAATCATCATTTTCGACAAGCTCTAAACCCTAATTTCCTCACCCATTGAGCTAGGGTTGGCTATGGAATCAGAGATATGTAAGCAGAGGAGGAATAAGGGATATCAGTAGGTATGAGGCCATTTCATATCATCAACATCATGTCTCCATCATTTGTCAAGAAGTCATTCCAAGGGACAAGTCATTCACCACACATGAAGGCCGATTTTTCTTCAAATTGTGTTTCAGACCCAACAGGGATGAATTTGGAAAAAGTGAGAGAGACTATTATCCATAATATGCCAAGGATGAAAAACCTTCTTCACTTTTTACACAGGTTTCGTGGTTTTAGAGAAATGTCAAAAATACAGTTGCTACAAGAGAGTTGCTGCACTTCTACAGTGACTTTGGGAAAATCAATTTTTCTTCTAGCTGAATTGTACAAATGACTTTCTTGATGAGTCAACTGATAACTAGAGATAAATATATTTCCAATGAGCTATCTTGATATCAATTTGGAGTTGAGGAAGACCTCCAAACGTTTCCTGTAAGAGAACACTTCATTTTTGCACCCTCATTCTGCACTTTTTGACCAGTCTTGGAATAATTGACTTTTCAGGGTCTATAATAGACAATTTTCATTTTTTGATAGTTCCATTGTGTAGCCAAGAGAGAGACCTTTCCAACGAGCTATAGTGGGTGAAATTTGGACACCGAGAAGGTAGTCAAAATCATTCTGCAAGTTGGAGGGCGCATTTAAGCAGAGCGCTGCACATATAGGTAGGGCGCTACGCATACAACCAGAGTGCTGCACATAGAGCCTGTGTGCCAGTGTGTTTTTTCATGGCACTGTGCATACAATAGGGCATTGTGCACTTGTACAAGGTGCTACACATAGGGCCAACAACCAACAAAACCATCATAACAACCATTCAAATCGCTCCTTTTGCTACCTAGAGCCTCAAGCATGTAAGCATAATCCCTAAACTATCCTCCCAACACTCTTTTCAAGATTTTTAAGTTGGTTTGCTATTAAAATTTTAAAACCCTAGGTTGTCTAAAAACCCTCCTTGCTTATCATTTTCCGGTTCATTCCCACATCTTGTTGTCATATCCTTAAATATCATCCCTATTCCCTATTCCCTACTGTCAAATACACTTATCCCCTATACCATAGTCCCCAAAAAAAATCCCTCAACCCCTACTTACAAAATATTCCCTATTAAAAAATACCCCCCTTTCTCACTCACATCAGACATATCTCATTGCTACATCACACAAACTCCTCTCCCCTTCCACTATCCCTACTCACCATAACTCCCGTTTCCTGATTAACTTCTCTAGGGTTTCTAAAGCTTCAAACTCAAAAACATGGATAAAGAGGATAAAGATTATTAGGAGGAGGAAAAAAGTGGTAGTGAAAGCATGGAAGATGAGCCTCAGCCTCAGAGAAAACCACATAAGGGAGGCTAAATTATTAGAGAGGGTCCAGAAAGTTGTTTGCAGTAAATAGGCAAGCGTTTACTCCACCGGATGAGGAAGGGGCCTTGCCTTCTTCACCAACTCATAGGCAAATGCTTGCTCCACAAACTGTGGAAGGGGCTTTGCCTTCTTCATCAACATAATAGGTACAAAAGGTGCATAAAGGGAAGGAAAAGATGTTGGAGGAAAGCCTCAATGATGAAGAAGAAAGGGAATTTGATTTGATGGAACATGATGAATGAGAACAACCACACATTCATCATGGCATTGAGATAGTCGACTTGGAGGCTCAAGATGAGGTGACAAATGAAAATACAATCATAAAGGGAAAAGATGCACAGATCCAAGCACTGATGGACAATTTGGCGAGAGCTAAGTATGTCATTTCATACCTTGAGCAAGAAAACAAGAAGCTAAGTGACAAACAGGTCCTCATGGAGCTAGAACTTCTCAAAGCAAAGAGGCAAGGTGACAAAGGCAAATCAGTAATGCAAGAGGAAGAAACCCTAGCCACCTTGACTACATAACAAAGGCTTGAAAAGGAGATTGAAGAGGATAGAGAAATATGGCTTGACAAGGTCAATTTTCATTTGGAGAAGTTGCTACAAAGGGCCAATAGGGACAATCAAATCATCAGGCACATGGCTCGCCATTACAGGACCCAGAACAAGATTTGTAACATAAGAGTCAAGCAAATGAAGACAAGGCTAAAACAAGCTCTCAAAGGAAAAAACGATGGTGTTAGGCTTAGGTTGCTTGTTGAAGCTTCCTTGGCTGACCCAAACACTTGATGGTGGTTTTCTCCACAAATTTTGAGTAAGTTTTGAGAATTTTTGCATTTTTGAAGGATTTAGCAGTTTTTGACTCAGAAAAATTAGCTCTATGCGAAGCGCCATTGGCGCTGCGCTTTTGCTAGGGGCATACAATGAGGAAATGGTCACCTTTTTTGGATTCATAATGATGAGTACATGCACCCTATGCATTTTCTAAGCTTTTGGAGAAAAACTGGTCAGCCAAAAGGTCAAAAAACACCTAAAAAATGACCTTTCTGCCCTCTTTTTGACCATAGCGCCGCGCATAGACGCAGTCTTGGGAGAATCAGTTTTTGAGGGGCCACATCAACTCCAAATGAAAAACTAAAGGTAGATGTAGAAAGTAGACAGGTCATGCTTTCGAATGAGCTATCATGACCTCAATTTGGACATCGGGAAGGCCTCCAGATTGGCCTTGCAAAAAGTGCTACACATAGAGCTTGGGTGCTGTGCATAGGACAATTTTTTGCTAAATTTGCACTTTACTGTGCCATGACTGTAATTTTTGGGTTTTCTCTCATGGATGATGTTTTTACTGATGTAAATGGTGACTAGGAATGTAAATAAGATGAATATTAGTTACTAGAGGGGAGATTCATTGGATCAAAAGTTCTCTTGAAGTCAAGTGAATCAGTTTCCTCCCTTTTAGAGGCAAGTTGTTAGGGTTGCCTAGATTCTCGTTTCTTGTTTAGTTTTTGATGGATTAGTTAATCATCATAGGGATTCGACCCCTGAGGATTGGAGGAGGTTGAATTAAGGTCTATATCTTCTTTTTCTTTCTCATTGTAAAGGGTTGGACTCAGTGGGATGCTTAGGCTTTGACCAAATATCATTTTTTATTAGTTACAGCAGGAGACTAATGAAAAATTGCAGCTATTTCTTTGGGATCCATGTGGTATGATGCTCAATTCAATTTTTATTATGTTTTCATGTGTTAAAATGTATTGTTGATTCCATTTCATCATTTCATACTCTTTATGTGAATGTATAAATGTCTAAAAGGTAGAATCCATAACTTTTATGGTCTGTTTTGGGTAGACATTTCACAATCTATGTTTTCTTCAGTTTAGGAAGAATCCATGAGGTTTACATGCTCTTCCTAGCTCCTCACCTGTCTTTTCAACTGATCCATCAAACCCTAAGGTTCTGATCGTTGTGCCTACCTTGCCCTATCGAACACCCTGCAATTTTGACCTAATTTGCTTGCCCTAACTATTTGGCTCCTCCTGATCTAGTAAAACCCTTCAAAATCAAATCAAACCTTGTGCTACTATACCTAGCCTAATATCAATTTCTAGATTCAGTCAATTTGGCTGAGATCCTTATGAAGAGAGCCCTCTTCTGGCCTAGTAGGGCTAGCTACTTGGCTGAGCACGGTTTGTGGTTACCCTGACATTGCCTTCCTTTAGCCTAAGGTTCAATCCATGTGCTAACAACCTATAAAGTGCATTAGAATATAGGTTATGTCTATCAGGTTTGGGTTATGGCTAGCAAGTGAAATTTCCCAAATAATACGCACAATAAGGTTAATTCCAGGGGCATTTTCTATGGTTTTGGCAATTAGTAAGTAGTCAAACATTTGTGGAAGAGCCCTCCACACTCTAAAATCTGATCAAGTCAAAGATAATAAGGATTAATGATTTTTATTGATTGCATTCTTCTTCTTTGATAAAATACTGGAGTGTTAAGTAGAAGGGGTTGATGGTGAGAGAATGTGAGCTACAATTTTGTAGAGCTAGAGTATAGATCATAGCTCAGATTTGGATCATATTTCAGAGGATGATGGAGCTATAGTGTATCTATATGTAAGACATGTTTGTGTTGCATATTTAATTGATGCCAATTATTGTTAATATGGAGATCAAAGTATTTTTGTAGTTGTTGTAGTAGAGTTTGAGATTGTTGATGTGTTTGTATTGCAGGGGTTTTATTGAAGAGTGTATTGTTGTAGCACCTTTGTATGAGTTTTGCATGGCTACTAGAGTTTGTTAGTGACATCTAAGTATACAGATCAATTTCTTATTGTGTTTTGCTACATGATTTGAGTTAGATAAGCAGATTGATTATGTTGAGGTGATGTATTGACTGTGGTTGATGTGTTGTAGATTGCACTCTATTGTATGAGCATAGGCGATATTGTGAGTCCAATATGAAAATGGACATAATGAGGCTCACAAGTGTTTGATTGTAGATATTGTGGATCCAGTATGAAACTTTATGAAACAAGGTCCATAGAAGGGCTTGAAGGTTAGGGCCTTCAGTGAGTAAGTGGTGGCTTATGTATTTACGGTGTAGAGACATCCTTCAGGTAGTTTCCTAAGAACTTAAGACTGGTGGCTTCCATCTAGTGATGGTTGAGCAAAACTTATTGGGAGTGGTGGCTTCCAGTAGGTGGTGGCCAGGAAAGTTGAGGGAGGGGTGGCTTCCTGCAGGTGGTGGCTTGCGAAGTTCATACAGATTGTGGCCTAGAGCAAGTAGCGACTCACATGATTGGAAAGTTATGGCTTGCACACTAGTGATGGCCAATGACTATGTAAAGATGAATTTTACAATAATAGAAGAAGAGTGAAGCAAAAAATTCGATGGTGGTTTTCTCGCTTTGGGTTTCCACCTTATATCTGTTTTCTCTATGTGTGCATGTTGATGTGTTGTTTCGCGTGATTCTTTTTCACTTGTTTATATGTTTATATGATTTTCTAATGTTCTTCTAATATATTACATTGTGACGTGCTGATAATAAGTGAATGAATCAAGATTTGTAAGAAAAGGAAAAATTTAGTAAAAATGATCATGGTGATGAGCCTCATCATTGGGTAACTATATGGACCTTAATTCACCTCCTAGCTTAGTCAAATCAACTGTTCTTACAATCTATTACATATTTTGATTATATTTTGTTTAATGAGATGAGTCAAAGTGAAATATTATGCTTAGTGGACTAATGTGCATTGAATGCAAGTTTGTGAGAGAAAATCGGGGAATTTTGGCTAGATTAAGGGCTGAAACTTGAATGAGACAAGGAAGAGATATTATAGGGGGCAAATCCTCATTTACTCCTCCCTCATTCGAATATTCCTCCATCAATCATACTAGCTCGGAATTTTTGCTGTAAAAAATTCACTAGTCATTTTCGAGTTCAAGACTTGTGGAAGACATTGCTATGTAGTTTTTTGTTTTGATAATGAGAATGGGCATTTCCTTGATCTAGAACTGAGTTAAATCATAGGGTTGAAGCTCTTGGGTTAGGGCCCAACCCTAGTAACAAAGGCTCCTCTTCTTGTATTTGTATGCTTAGATTGATTTCATAGCTCAATGGTTGAATTGTCTTTAGGATTATTCCATTGCAAGTAGTGTAGATTTGATTAGTTTGCTCCATTTTTGATTTACGTTAGAAGTAGTTTAGAAGAGATAAAGGGACATCAAAAATTTTTCAATAGGTTTTTTGGCCTCACTTCTTCCTTTAGGGATCATTATTTGAGGAAAGAACTCCAATACAACCCCAAAAAGACAGAATTCTAGTTTCTCATGGAATTTAGGGTTTTCTATACTTAGGCCAACATTTGATCAGTTTGCAAGAGTAGGATTTAGTTATCATTTCTTCCATATTCAGTATTATATTAGATCTCATCAATGATTCCATCTTATTCTGCAAGTTTTCTTCATGCATGAAGTAGACAATTAGCTCATTAAACTCTGTTTTCCTAGATCATTGAAATTATTCTTGTTTACATGATTTTTGGGTAAATGTCAATGTTTGATGTAGTGCAAGTGTTTTAGAAGTATAGAGAGATCTCATAGTCAGAAACCTCCTTCCAACTTCATCCATCCATGATCATTCCTTTCTTGCACTAAAACCCTCGCCAATTTCATCATTTCACAAGGAAACTTCTCCAAACTTGTTGAGCAAATCTAGCCATCTTCCAACTTTGGTTTTGAGTTATGGAGTGATCCTAGGTATTTCCTTGCCTCATTCCATCCACCAACCACCTTCCCTAAGCCTTCCATCACCTTCAACACCCATCCTTTTGCTCTCGGCTATATCACCCACAAGCTAATGGGCAAGTGGAGGTGACCAATAGAGCATTGGAGGGCATTCTGACCAAAGTAGTTAGCAGCAACAGAAAAGATTGGGTAGATAGATTAGTTGAGGCCACCTGGGCCTACAATACCACCTGGAAGACCACCATTGGATTCACACCCTATGAGTTGGTCTATGGGAAGAAGGCCCTATTATCCATTGAATTTGAGTACTGGGGATGGCATCCCAACTAGATCTAGATCTCAGCAGTGCACAAAAAGAAAGATTGCTCCAATTGAATGGGTTAGATGAGTTCAGAATGCAGGCCCTCCTACACACAGAAGTAACTCAAATTCAGAGGAAGATCTGGCATGACAAGAACATCAAGGACAAGAAATTTCAAGGTGATTGGGCTTTGTTATATGATTCCCGATATAAATAATTTAAGGGCAAGTTAAGGACTAGATAGTTAGGGCCTTATGTCATAGAGAAATGTTATGATAATGGTTTAGTGCAGATTAGAACCATAGAGACAAAGGCCATTCCTTTACTTTTTAATGGACACAGATTGAAATTTTACAAGAGGCCATTGTTAAAGCAAGAGTTCGTTGATGGCATCAACAAAACAATGATGGTTGTGGAGCAAGTCTCAGCTCCTACCTCATCAAGCCACTAAGAGAAAAGGGGGAAAAATTAAAAAAGAGAAAAATAAGGAGACTCAAGTGAAAACCTCCATGAGGCACTCGAGTCTCACTGTTGGGTTGAAAATCTCTTGGGGCAGCCCAATGGTGTCAAAAAAAAATATAGAAATAGAAAGATCTCTCGGTGAAAACCTCTCTTGAGGTGCCCAGGGCAAGCAGCTAGGATGAAAACCCCTTGGAGGCAGACTAGTTCTTTTCAACAAAAAAAAAAAAGGAGAAAAGAAAATTTAAGAAAATATTGTTTGTAGGTTAGCAGGAGGATGATCAGAGCAACAATGGAGAATCAAAAGGGACCTGTCTAGCTCATGTTTTATTTCTCCATTCATTATCCTTCATCATTCCATCATTCCTTCCATTTTTCCACTCATTTTCCTCAGTTTGCAAGGGTTCTGTGTTTTCTACAGGATTCCCTGTAAACCTATAGGATTCCCTGAAAACCTACAAGATGATCCTGTAGGATTTACAGTGGCTTGGGAATCCTAAAAGAAGTAACCCTAAAGCAAGGGAATGACCTACCCATGTCAAAAAAATAAATCCCTACTTCACCATCTCATCACCATACCTCTCTCCACCATGATCACCCCTGCATTCATCACAAATATTAGTTTTGAAAAAGTTACAGTTTTCAAGGAAAAAAACATAGAGAAAAGAGGATGAAGACAGAGAGTAAGGGGACAACACCTGAAGGTTATGTTTCATCATGAACAAATCCCTAGATTCCTTCTCTGCCCATGCCAATCATCCTTAGCTCCCAGCAGTAGAAAATGATTAAAATTTTTGAGGGAGAAGAAACTACAGGACATCATGTAGGAAATCCTGTAGCAGCCTATCCCACAAAACAAAAATCACAAATTGTAGTTAGTTTCAAGCATGGAGATCCAAAGGTAAAAGAATCTATTCTAGAGCTTAGCAAAAACATCAACATCATCATCATCAAGACCAGGTACCTGCACATCAAAGAAAATCATCAAAGGACAATAAAAAAAAAGGAGAAAATCACATGCAACCAACACACGAAAAATACTTCATTTCTTCAAAAAACTACATCAAGGTATCATTACCATAGCTGAGTATCTTGCTTCCACTCTCTCATTCATATAATGTGATCAAACGATGTAAAAGTTGTGAAAGAGTTGGTTTATAAGTGAAAGGTGGCGAGTTAACTTCGCCACCTTTGTTCAGTCAACGAAGACAAAGCAATTAGTCCTTCCACATGTGGCAGCAGTCAAGTCAAGGAAAAGAAGGATGAGGTTGAAAGTAGTTAAGCTATGGATGCCTGAAGTGAGAGTTGATTATGAGGTGAGGATAAGGATGATGTGGTAGTGGAACCAATGGTCCAAAAATAGATATTTGTACCTCAGCTTCTAGCACACCACCTCACTCAAATCATCCATAAGGGGAAATAAACATTGATCCCCATGCATAGAAGAATTCACATTCTCAAGGATCACACTAGAAAAATCGCTCTCAGCCCTCAATAAGTCTACAGGAAAGGAAAATTTCATTTTCTTCCAGCACAGGACCACCTACAAGATCCTACAAGATACAATCAGGTAGTCTACAGGATTAGCAGTGAGTAGCTTCAGAAAGGAAAAACAAAGGGTGGCTTCATCAAGTAGTGTTAAGGACGTAGGATCTACATTTCCCCACATTTTTCCAAGTGAAAGGAACATAAAAAAATCTTCTAGTTTATTGAATTTGATTGTAGTATAAGGGAATTGTATACACAGAAAATTCAGTTAAATTTCCTCCTTCATTAAATTTTATATCAGACATATACACTCCTCCATCCATCAGAGAAAATGACAGGGGGGTTTAATAAATGGGAGCCCATCAACACTGTGAGGATTCATTAGCACCCTCATTTGCTAGAGATATTCACAAGGCATAATTTGATGGGTTTCTTTGAGAAATTGAGGGGGTACGATGATGAAGTGGCCATATATTTTGCTCTCTCCCTCATTCCACTAACTAGGACCCATGCCACTGTTGTGGTAAGAGGCCTCTCCATAGAAATCACCCCTAAACTCATAGGAAGAATTACCACACTTCCCTTAGGAGTGCCTTGGAGAAAGGAGGACAAGGAAAATAACCAAACTACAAAGAAGAAATTCATTTTAGAGGGAGAGGAGGCCATGGAAGAAAAAAATGGAGTGAGAAGAGCAAGCCTACCATATCCCTGGAATGAAATAAGCTACCACCTTATAAAATATATATCATGTGAGGGTAGGTACACTGTGGTATATGGATAACACTTTAGGCTTCTTGAAGAATTGAGGTTTGGGGCAGACACACCTCCTCAACACATACTCAGCATACCCTACTTCTTCAATCAATGATAGATATGACCATGAAGGTGCAAGAAGGAAACCATCAATAGCTAGCCCATCATGGGTTAATTAGACTCATCATAGAAGATGCCCTCGAAAACCTCAGAATTCCTATCACATGGGAAACCTTCAGAGACATGCAAATAGAGGGAGATATAAAAGCCCTTGAATATGACAAGATCCCCACTACCAGTGAAGCATATGAAGAAGAAACTGAAAAAGAGGAAGAAGAAATAGAGAGGGATGAAGAGGAAATAGACACCAAGGAGGAAAGAGAAGGAAAATGGTGAAGAGATAGAAGAAGATGCCAAGGAGGAAACTGATGAACAAAGTGAGGAACTAGAGGGAGAAGAAGAGGAGAAAGACAAAGATGAAAAGGGGAATGCAAAAGAGGAGGTAGAAGACAAGGAGGAGTCACACAGGGTGTCTCTAGAACCCACTAAGAAAGAGGTAGTAGCTGCCCTCACTTCCCTTAGTACCCCTATCAAACAAAAAGGCAAAAGACAGAGACAAACTCCATTGTACTTTAGGACAAGAAAAATACAAGAATTAGGGAGGGGAAACCTCAAACTCCCACCAAGGTTCCTCTTGTTATTGAAGACTCACCTAAATAGCAGGAGAATATGGCCACTCTTATGAAAACGTAAGGAGAAGGATCCTTAGGACAAGCCTCTCCCAAGTCTCCTATCACATATGTGAGAAGGCCTGTGACTAGATCTGCCTCATCCAAAGGAAAAGGCATCCTACAAGATACACAACAGGACCTACAAGAAGCAGAGGCAGTCCTACAGGAAACTCTACTAAACCTATAGGAAACTCAGAAATTGGATAAGGAAGGGAGTATGCAACAAGAAACAAAGAAGGAGGATCTAGAGCTAAGGGAACCTAGTCCTCAACCTAACCTTCAATCCTACTATAGGTTTATTGAAGGGGGTAGGTTCATTCCACAGAAATTTTCCATCCCATTATTCTTTGAGCTTGAGAAAGAAAGAGAAAGAACACATAGATGGATGCAGATTTCCAATTCCAAGGGAGTGGAGGACATAGGTCACATGGGGGAAAATCTCAAAGAGATGGGAAAAGAATTGAGCAGCCTGAGGGACAGAGAGGCCATAATGAAAGCTCAGTTGGAGGCAGAAAATGCATGGTTGAAAGGACAACTACAAGAAAGATAGAATCAATTGACGTCCGTGGCCAGTCTATCCTTAGAGGCAATCCAATGTAGGATGCTAGCTAAGTCCTATGCATTATACCTTAAGGAACAATAGTTGCAGTTCCAAATCAAGATTATGCCATTCCAGGATTATAGACAGTTCATTGATATTTGTGATCAAAGCACATTGGAGGATGTATGGGACCCTAATGAAAAATTAGGGGATTTACAGTTGATGGATTTGGCATCATGGATGAACCATGAGGAAGAAAGGGTTGCATAAATGAAGAAGATAATGGCAAGGGAACAAACAAAGCCTCTCATGATAAGAGCTGAGCAGTCAAATCCAATGGTTGTCATCAACACACATAACTTAATTGCAAATTATCCTCAACTTTCACCCAGGTATCTTGTTGCCCAAGAGCAAGCAATTACACATTTTGAGGATATGTTTAGGCTGTTAGGGGATGACAACATGCAAGCTTGCCAAAGGAGATGGAATACTGTACCATAGAGTTTGAAAATCAGTGAGTACCATGCTCCTCACAAAATTATAGAAGCATTGAAAAAGACACCCATGTACAAGAAAACCCTCCAAAGACTCAAAGTCAATTGGATTGGATTGAAACTCAGTCCACCACTGCTCTTAGGGATTCTAGAAGGAAGGAAGGAAGAGGAAGAAAGAAATCAGTGGGAGGAGATAGAAAGGAAGGCAAGATTCTATGCATAAGAAGATGAAACTATAGCAGAAGCATGGGATGCCAGGGAGGCCACTAGAGCTATGAAAGACATGGATATTGATCGAGTTTCTCAGAGGATGAGAAACACTTTCAGTAGGGGGGTGATGATGAGCCTCATCATTGGGTAACTATATGGACCTTAATTCACCTCCTAGCTTTGTCAAATAAACTCTTCTCACAATTTATTACATATTTTGATTATATTTTGTTTAATGAGATGAGTCAAAGTGAGATATTATGCCTAATGGACTAATGTGTGTTGAATGCAGGTTTGTGAGAGAAAATTAGGGAATTTTGGCTAGATTAAGGGCTGAAATTAGAATGAGACAAGGAAGAGAGATTGTAGGAGGTAAATCCTCCTCATTTACTCTTCCCTCATTCAAATATTCCTCCATCAATCACACTAGCTCAGAATTTTTGCTGTAAAAAAACACTAGTCATTTTCGAGTTCAAGACTTGTGGAAGACATTGCTATGTAATTTTCTGTTTTGATAATGAGAATGGGCATTTCCTTGATCCAACACTGAGTTAACTTAGAGGGTTGAAGCTCTTGGGTTAGGGCCCAACCCTAGCAACAAAGGCTCCTCTTCTTGTATTTGTATGCTTAGATTGATTTCATAGCTCAATGGTTGAATTGTCTTTAGGATAATTCCATTGCAAGTAGTGTAGATTTGATTAGTTTTCTTCCATTTGTGCTTTACTTCAGAAGTAGTTTAGAAGAGATAAAGGAACATAAAAAAGCTATCAATAGGTGCTTTTTCCTCACTTCTTCCTTCAGGGATCATGATTTGAGGAAAGAACTCCTATGCAGCCCCAAAAAGACAAAATTCTAGTTTCTCATGGAATTTAGGGTTTTTTGTACTTAGGCCAACATTTGATCAATTTTCAAGAGTAGTATTTAGTTATCATTTCTTCCATATTTAGTCTTACATTAGATCTTATCAATGATTCCATATTATTATGGAAGTTTTCTTCATGCATGAAGTAGACTATTAGCTCATTGAATTTTGTTTTCCTAGATCATTGAAATTCTTCTTGTTTACATGATTTTTGGGTAAATGTCAATGTTTGATGCAGTGCAAGTGTTTCATAAGTACAGAGAGATCTCATAGTCAACAATCTCCTTCCAACTTCATCCATCCATGATCATTCCTTGCTTGCACTAAAACCCTCGCCAATTTCATCATTTCACAAAATCCAGTGATCTTACAACTTTTGTTTTGAGTTATGGAGTGATCCTAGGTATTTCCCTGCCTCATTCCATCCACCAACCACCTCCCCTAAGCCTTCCATCACCTTCAACATCCATCCTTTTTCTGTCGGCTATATGCTGTAGAAATACAGGGAATCCTGTAGGTTTTCATGTAGTGGCCTGTTTTGAGGCCGAATTGAGGGAGAAGCCTCTAGGAAGCTAGAAAAGGTCACCTACTAGTCTCCCCAACCTTCTAACCATTCACCAACATCCCTAAGCCACCTGCCACATCACCAAAAGAGATTAGCTTTCACACTTTTCCATAAAAAAGATAAAAAGAAAAACAGATTTATTTTAGTCATTTACATGCATAGTAGTAGAATGTTTGATGTTTTGAATTTACATGCTTATGACAGTAGGATTGCATACATGTTAACTTAGCATTCTTTTTGAAGCATAGTCTCTTAGCAGTCAGTTAGAAAATGGCGTGTTTTTAGCATTTGATTTCAGTCTTCTTCCTTACTGGAGTAAACAAGCTTTCTCTTAGAGTAGATTTCTCTTTCTCTCATGAGTAATCAAGATTCTCCTAAATCCATACAAGTTTGGCTTGAAAGCCCCTAGTGGTCTATCACCAGATGAGCAGTGACAAAGAGAAGACCCATCACTTTTACTTGTGTATACATCACTATCACCTCCAAGTTTTTACGAACCCCAGGTTGATAAAGTAAAGTTGGTAGCCCCAGGAGTTGCAACATTCTTGTTGTAATATTGGTGCTCATCACATAGTTCAAAATATTGATTCACCCCACCTCTCAATATTATTTAAGGTCTCTAACAAGTGGTATTAGAGTAGGGCTCTTGGTTTTAGCTTAGTCTCTGAAGAGTAGACCTAGATGGGTCCAACAAAAACGAATTTTATTTTCGGAATGGATTAACAAGGAGTTCCAATTATTCACAAAGGAAAATATACAATGTGGAAGGTGAAATTAGATATGTACTTGATGTCTCTTGATGAAAATAATTTTCTATTAGTAGAATATGGAATGAAAGATGAATTTAATTATATGGCTAAAGAGATTATTTTGTGTGGGCTTTCAAGAAATGCTAATCTTTATGTAAGACATTGTGAAATTGCAAAAGAGATGTTGGATAGGTTGCAAAGTATGTATTGTGGAGAAGAATTGTAGATCTTAGAGAAGGTTGAAGGACCATGCCACTCAAATGTTAATGAGAAGAACAATGAAAAATACTCTACACGTATAATAGTACCAAATCAAGCCTCCTCACAATAAGAAGATTAAAGCACCGACGTCTCACAAGAAGAAGATGAAAGCATTGATGAGAGCTCCACTGCAATATTTTGGTACATCATGTATATTCAGAAAAATGTTGTAGAAGAACGTGAGATGTAAGCATAGCCTCAGGGGGAGTGTATGGAAACATAGATAGGAAATTTGCACAAGTTGTAGCAGCAACATATGATGAGTTCATGATCATCATTGGATATTCATGTCTGCAGGTTCAACTTGCCTGTTGGAGGTATAATGAGATTAGGGGGAGATATAAATTGTATGAGATTTGCATGGATTATTTGTCATTTTATTCATTTCTTTCACTAAGTTATTTTTAGCAGGCTTATGTTTTCATGAGCGAAAGGGTACATTTTTAGCCACATATATGTTCTCAGATCTCTTTGATAGGTTGGTTGAAAAGAATATGTACCAACCATGCATAGAGGAATATCATTGATTCAATCATGTATAGAGGAAGGAGTTACTTTCAACCATATGTTTCTACATGTTATTTTGATATTATGGCTGAAATGACCAATGCACACGCATTTTATTTAGTACATTTGTTCAATAGTATTTGATGATGGAATGCATTAGGAGAATAAATTATTTTGGCCATGTAAAGCACATGTGTGTGCAATTTTTCTTCCCTATAACACTGGTTGAGGATTACTTGAGTTTCATATGCATTGTAGTGAGTCTATTGCTTCAACCATGTATTCATTCATGTGTGCAAGATCAACATTGTAATCACTCATGTATTGGTGCATTGGTGGAGTGGTCCATGTCTAAGAGAGAGTCATGATTCTTGGTCATCCACTAAAGAGAGTGTTGTAGTAGTTACAACCACCCTCCAAAATTTTGGCTCACATGCAAATTTTGGAGCCTACGTCGGATCCTGCGATCAATTATCCTTGGTCGCTTGTTGGTAAGATGATGATTTCAAGATCCCCTCCTTGATCTTGAGAGTTGTCCATGTTCTCTTCTTCATGCAACATGTGTCATATTTGGGCATAGGGGTTGTTGTTTTTCATGCAAAGGGAATGTTGTCTTTCTTCAAGGGAATTGTGTGCATATGAGTGGTTGTCATCACATAGACATGTTTTACACTCACCTCATGCACTCACATCACGAAGGTTGTTTCATCAAGAAAAGAATGTCTTATGTATTATGGATGGTCTACGTTGTGTCACTAAGTGTCCGTATGCGATCACAATCGAGTCCTATCAATGTTTACATATGTTTCACTAATCTCACACTTAACCATTTTCCCAAGCAACATAGCCTCATCCAGCTTCCTGAAACTGTGTGCTTTTCTTATGAAACCATAAATATTCCTCCCTTTCCTACTGAAGCCCCACAATGTGTGGAGACACCAACCTCCCTTACTTGCTGAAAACCCGCAGCTTGTAGAGACCCCAGCCAACACTGCTCTCAGAAATTTCATAGAGGTGTCCTCCTAGGACCCATGTCCTATAGCAGTGCCCTAAGCATAAAAAATATGCAGTGATGTCCAAATTGTCTTGTCTGTCTTGCATGCAGAAATTGTGTGGATTGGACTCCTAGGGCCTCATTCTGGCAGCAGTCAGTATCCACTGAAATTGCACAAATCTACCTCTCAGGGACTACAGGGAAAGGGTGACATGTTGAAATCACTTCCAAGGAGTTGAGGAGAGGGACTAAAGAACCAATCAATGGAAAAGATTAGGGCCACATGCAAACTCTGTCAAATGCATGATCATCTTGAGGGTAAGCATGGTAAGTAAAGAACACCTTCCGAAGTACACCTCTTAGTTGAGTTTGTAGGACTGCTTTTCATTGTCATATCATCCTGTCCTCAGTAACATGCATGTGCGCAAACACAAAAATGTCATATCATGTGTTTCTTCTACATGTATTGCTTCATTTTCACTTGTTTGACGAAATGTCGTCTTCAGCATGTTGAGTGCTATGTCATGCTTGTGACCTCAATCTGGTGATGATGAAGGTTGTTTTTGAGTTGTGTATGATATGTAGACATATATCGCACTCACACATGATGTTATATGAATTTTGCACAAGCGTCATCATGTTCTTTCAACGATTTATTGCAAGTGTCGCGCTTGTCGCTCGCACCATCGGTCAATCACATTGAGTGTTGTTGTCTTGATGGTTCGAGGTGTCTTGTCATCGAGTCATGTTGAGTGTGTGTTTGAAAGGTCACGCATGCACAAGTTCACTTGTTCAAACACTTGGTCATTTTGTTGAAGTTCTCTCGATTGAACCATCCTCCAATAGTCGGACATATGCTGAGCTCCATTGTGTAGTTTCAACTCTCAGTGATTATGTACTACTGCCCAAAATTGCACAAAGATTGAGGCTGCCTCCCAGATAGTCTACACTGCGCAACCCTAGAATCAACTCGATTGACTGTCACCCAGAACAACACAGAAGTTTCCGGGCACACCATTTCAATCTCTACTGCTCACAAGCACATCAACCGAGCCTCCAGCTAGTCAACCGGAGAGTTTCACCGGTTAGTGACCCTGGGACTTACTCCCCCAAAAAATTGCGCAAAACATGCAAATCATGCCCACTCTGCTAGTTGAAGAAACTGCACAAACATGCTGGACAAACACCCTGTGTTCGCCACTATCTCCCTAAAAAAATTGCAGTCTTTCCAGCCAGTTACGTAGTCAGCCGACCTACTGCTCGCCTAGAAAATTGCGTAGTTTTCATGAGTGCTCACCTAGCTGCCCAACATCCCGCTCAACTCAGAAACTATGTAAGGATTTTTAGTAGGCCAACCTCCCAATAATTGCATAGTTTTTTCCAGCAGCACTCCCACAGCCCATTGCCATCTCTCCAGAAAAATTGCACAGTTTTTTCCAGCAGCGCTCGTGCAGCCCGCTACTAGCTCCCCAGAGAAATTGCGTAGTTTTTGCTGCCTGTCCCCCTCTACTACATACACTACCTCCCTCAAAAAATTACACAGATCTTCTCTCTAGCCGAGCTAGATCCCATGAATAGTCAACGCTGATATGGATTTTCCATCTCAGTCTCTAAGTGGCCTCTGCACAATTTTCACCGAAAGTGCCCAGAGCTCACATCCCGCTTGAAATCTGCCTTGCATAGTTTCAAGAGCCTTGTGCTCTCTCCCAATCACCTACATCCAAAAGAGAAGGATAATGCATCATGGTAGACTAGGAGATTTTTGGTTGATGTCATCTCGTCATGAATGATTGCAGATACAAGTACATGGATGAGACATGACATAGCGACAAATTGGATGAACAAGGAGAGAACATGCGAGGATATTTGTTCATGAACAGATGAACAAGGAATGAATGCGATGAGATTTTTTTATGAACGGACGAATGAGGAATGCATGCAAGGAGATTTTTTCGAGAAAGGATGAACACATGAAGCATGTAAAAGTACAAGAAAAAGAGGAACATGCACGTGCAAACATCAAGCGAACACAAAGACCATCAAAGACTCTGCACACCTTACCATGCGAAGGTGAAGCTATGATACACCAAGAGCACATCCATCACTCAGTATCTCTATGGCTCGACATGGAAAACACAAGTAGCATGAACATACCAGCACTGTTGTGTTAGGTTGTGTCATGAGTCATCTCGGCCACATCAATATTGTGGGCCATACTATTATAAATCAATGTAATGTAACGTGGAAGTTCAAGAGACACACATGTAAATCTGAAGAGTCATGTCAAATTGAAGAGTCATGTAAGTCAAACAGTCATGAAGGAAGTCGCACAGTCACAAGGGCCAATTTTACCCTTGGCTATAAAGACCCCTCATTTGTACATGCAAAGGACTTTTCACCTTGGCTCCTCCCACATAGCCTTGAGAATCTATAACCTTTTCTTTGAGGAGTGAGCAGTGGCTCCATCGCCCCGCTATCAGGGTTAATGATGTATGGTGTACTGATGTGTCTTGTAACTTTCACTTAATTCATAAGCTTGATAACAGGCGAGCACATTTTCACACATGTATTGTAACTATTTGTAAGACTAATCTTTGAACACTTGTAATGCATGTTTCTTTAACCCGTGTTAAAACAATTGAACTATTTCGATTTTTCTGATACATATGTTTATGAAAATGTGTTATATAAGTTGTTAATTCTGTCTTGCCCATGTGGGCGTCCTCACCAGACATCAGACATAAAATTTCCCATAAACTTGTTATAATGACCATCGCACTCACGTGGACTACTCCGTTGAGTGTAGTACATGCTATCCCTTCTTGTGTGTTTGTGACTACCACATTTGTGTGGACTACTCCATCGAAACCTGTGCATGTCTTGTTGTGTTGTGTGTCTCTGACAGATTTGGGACTCTTCCCTTTTGACTAGAGATTCACTTCCACCCTCTCCCTTTGTAGTGAAAGAACCTTGACACAAGTAACACTAGCACATACCAGGCACATGAGCCTCGAAGAAAAAGTAGACCATTCTCATGTGCTAATAGGCAAGAGCTACGGCAAACCTTTAGTACAATGGAAACAGGGCCATCATATTGAATGGGACTCCTACACCAAATTGTGTGAGGTCTATTTGTGACTTCATATCGAGGAGATCCCATGAATGTTGGTGGGTCTAACACTGTCAACATTTCTGGAGCTAGAAGGAGGGCCAGCTGACAAGCTGGGTCCTCATAAGCTATTTTGAATCTTCACAAATCTATCATGGAATTTGTTATAATTCACCCTCTGAAATGTCTATCGAATGGACACATATTTCACGTCGAGAGGGAGTTCTGGGATGACTTGTTACAAATCACGTACGATGGTGAAGGTGAAGTAGCCTAGTCTGAGCACTTAGATGACTTCCATTCACTCATGGAGAACGTGGAAGGTTTTAATGAAACATAGGTCTTTTTGTTGCTCGTACACACACTTCGCAACCACCCATTGCGATGGTGTACCATACTACCTCATAACTCTGTGCACTCATTCAAGCAGTTCAGTGATCTAATTGAATCCGTTTTTCACCATTTTGATCCTGAAGCACTTGATAAAAAATTGTTAAAACAATGGAAGGCCCCACATTAATTGCCTATGGATTTTTCGCAGCGCTTCCGTTTTTTGATGTTTGAAGCTCCAAAAAGTTAGATGAAATTCCAATATCTCATGGATAGATTCAAATATTGCCATACCAAATCACTCTGTACCAAAATGAAGTTAAAGTTAAAACCCTGCTCAATATACTCCGGTGATGGAGTTGCACAATCACAAGAGAACACAGTCGCTGTCACAAGTGACTATCCTCTTGCCCCTCATCAAATAGTTCCACCCTGTTAGAGTGATGTGGGAGAATGTGCACACACATCTGTTCAACATTCATATCCTCCTACCCACATGCTCTTGATATTTGCAAAAAATTGGCTTGCAAGCCTGCTAGTTGTCACATGGATTTGTTCCCTCAACCTCTGTCCCCGCGTTCCATTGGTCCTCCAGATTTTCATGTCTTGTGTTCTTCCATTCCAAACTCTAGACGTGTTGTGAATGAGGATCAAGCTATCGAGGGAGTTGATGTTGTGAAGCCAAACTGCGCTATCATTCATGATGAGTGTGTGTGAGAATATGAACATGAAGCTGCGGTAAAGGATGACCTCCTTCTATCCATGGCTCCTCCACTTTTTCTTAACATCTCTGTTGATTCTTCTATCTCCAATTTCCCTTGTGAAATTCCATCCATGAATGCACCTAATTCCAATCGTTCGCAGAACACACCCGATGTCAGTCTATCATTCGATAGTGGAGAGGTCAAATCTTTCATCGAGAATCCACTTGATGTTTCATCTACTTTTTCCAAAAACACAGAGGGTGAAAATTCTTGCTTCTCATCTACCCCTCTGTATGATTTGTCAAATCATGAGGATGCCTATGAACATCCTGAATTTTTTGATCATGGATGTCGTGATCCCCATACTTTTTCATTTGATCACAATGTTGATTCACTCACTTTTAATATGTATAAGAAACTGGTCTCCAATGGTCTACCTATTGACAGAATGGAAACCTCGCAGGCTGTCGAGGAACTTCAGCCTGGGATGATGATTATGTCAGGCCCTCGTTGTCCTGATATTGGTTTCACTTCAGATCAGAAAATTTTCAAAACACCCAAGGCTCCTCATCACTCATTTGTATGCACTGAAGATCAATCCAACACATAGATTTCACTTCCTCCACCAGAAACACATGATCCCATCGCTCTAGCTTTGGAGGAATCTTATAAAAAGAGTGTGCTTGCAAAGAACAAGCTATCAGTCTTTCTCATGTTCGCTCATATGTCACAATACAAAGAGTGTGCATGTTTATCATCTGCACGTAGTGTGTCACAACACCATTTTAAGTCTGCAGAATGTTTGTCTTGTTCATTCACTCTTTTCTTTTCTGTGGATGTTTTAGAACTTAGAGCATGTTGGTGTTCGTTGTTATATCTTTTGTGTTTGCTGATTCACTTGATTGTGCTTCTCGTGAACCATGCCTTCACCAACATGGGTCGATGGCTGCATTGGAAATATCACTTCATGTGAGTAGGCCCATGCACTGTTTAGCGTAGGAGTAGGAGTAGTGTTTGCTTCCTGCTTTGGTTTGCTTTCTGGTTTGCATGTGTGTTTGCTTGCTTGCTTGGTTTGGTTCGCTTTCTTACTTGTTTTTTTTTGCTTTACTTTTGCTTTTTTCTTTTTGCTTTCTTTGCTTGCTTGTACCTGTAGGTTAGCCTCTTGTGAATCCGTGTTTGGCTCTCGAGACAAGCTGGGTGAATCTAAGAGGACTTGTACAATTATCAACATTTGGATATCTATTGTCCTCTCTATTTAAGATGAACTTGTTATCTTCAGTTGATGATTCCTTGATGGAAAATGTGTTCTGTTCAAAGTGAGTCTTGGTGAAAACACAACACTTGCACTCTAACTAGTACCACCTACTCTAATCGATTCTTTTAGGTTAACCCTTGTCAACTCAGTCAAGTAGAGTAAGGTGAGGAGGAAAACCTTAACAAGTATGTCAAAGGTATATATAACATACTTCTCTGATGGAACAAACTCCCCTACTCTCAATAAGCCAGGATCCCTCTTCTTCCTATGAAATAAATAAGTGCTTATGCACAGTTCTAAAAAAAAAAAAGATATGAAAAATGAATAATGTGAAAGAAGAGAAAGGCTTCTTGTGTAGAGAGGTGAGGCAAGTAACTATGCTGGGGTACTGACCAGACTTGCTGGCAGCGGAGTGATTCTTGTGTTCCTGCGTGACCCTACCAGGGTACTGTCCAAGCCTCCTAGCAGTGGAGCAACACCAGAGATGAAACTAAAACTCTGACAGTTATATTACTTGTGCACCAATATATCCCTCATCCCCAATCGAAACAACTAAGTTGACTTGGCTTGGAATGTGTGCTGACCGATTAAGAGAATGGTAGGGACTACATCTATCACACAAGCTAGTGCAGAAGCCATCACGATAAATGAATCGAATGATACTTCTGAAAGGGTTAGACTCACTTCTCACAGAACAAGGTCCATTCAGAGAGCTAGAGTTCTACCAGTGTGTCGCCAAGTGTTGTAGCGGCTACAACCACCCTCCAAAATTTTGGTTCGCATGGAAATTTCGAAGCCTACCTCGATACTATGATCAATCATCCTTGGTCGCTTGTTGGTAAGATGATGATTTAAAGCTCCCCTCCTTGATCTTAAGAGTTGTCTGCGTTCTCATCTTCATGCAACATGTGTCATATTTGGGCATTGGGGTTGTTGTTTGTCATGCAAAGGGATGTTGTCTTGCTTCAAGGGAATTGTGTGCATATGAGTGGTTGTCATCACTATTAGGCCCCTATAATACTAGTGTATTCCCTTATTATTATTATGATTGTAGCCCTTTATTGTTATTGTTGTGCCCATGTTGTCCCCATATTGTTATTATTGTGCCCCATAGAAGCTCACTATTATTACTGTTGTGCCCTTACATTATTATTGTTATGTCGGCGTTGACTATATTGCGACCCCTTAGACTCCTATATATAGGAAGGAGGTCTTGTCATTTGTATCATCCAAGAATTGTTCATTTGAGTAACGTAAAGGAGGTTTCCCCATTGAAGAGGTTAATTTTGACATTGTTGCTCTATATTTTCTTCTATTTTGTGAGTTGGTTGCATAACAATTGGTATCAAAGCTTTGGATTCTAGAGTTTCGCTGCTTCAAATAGGTCATCGTGGAATTTTCGCTATAAATTTGTTTCTACGACATTTCAGAAACTAAAATGAAAACCCATTTGAGCCTACATTTTTATGAACCTCGGGTACCAATATTAGATCTTTTATCGCTATAGTTTCTAAGATATGATGCAAGGAAGTTAGGGCTTTTATAGGCTCCCGAATTATATCTCAAACAGGTGACTTGGGAAAAATTGTCATCACTGTTTCTCTGAGCATCTGATTGAAATTTCATAAAAGGGTACAGAAAGAGGACAGGCTATAGTTTTCTGTGTATTGGTTTCAGGTCCGAAGGGCGAAACAGGGACACGTGTCACTTCGTACAATTTCCCTGTACTAAACTAGTCTATAATCCGGTCATTGTGGGAGATTTGGAATAAATCTTCCTTGGAAAATCCAATAATGCTATGACTTGCGGATTGGAACGAGGACTCAGAGGGCTACCACAGGATGAAATTTTAGACCTTGGAGATCCACAATTACAGAGATACAACCGATTCAATATCGAGCTCCTACAAAGCCATAAAGTTTGCATAAGTTTGGTTTGAAAAATTAGTTTGAAAGAATTCAAAGGACATAGTGAAGCATGATTATTATTAATTAATTCCATGAAGAAAGAAATTGGAAACACCTAGAAAGAAACCTGAAATCTCTAGCATGAATCATGAAGAAGAGGAAGAAATGCAACATGATATATCAAAATTTCGAGACCAGGTGCAATAAATGTCACTCTCACAAAAAGTAACAGAAGCTAAGATGGATGGTTTAAATAAAGACGTGGAAGGTAAGATGTATGGTTTAAATAATGGTGTGTAATCTAAGATGAATGGCATGGAATCTAAGATGGATGGTGTAGAAGCTAAGATGGTTGGTTTAAAGAATGATGTGGAAGCTAATATGAATGGCGTGGAATATAAGATGGATGGTGTGGAAGCTAATATGGATGGAATGAAAGCTAAGATGGATGGCATAGAAGAAAAACTTAAAGGCAACATGGATTTGAAGATATATTTGACAAAGTTGCTACAAGAAATGCTTACTAATTTCGAAATGGTAGTAAAGGAAACTCATGATGAGAACAAAAGAAATATTAATCATGATTTCATAGACTCTAACGTTGGATTGAAGACCCACCATGTTCCAAAGATCGATATGAGGAAATTTGATGGCAAGGATACCGTAACATGGATACTATAGATGGAGCAATATTTCGATTTCCATAATGTGAAAAACACACAAAAGGTATGCATTGCAACTTTATATTTGGAACCCAATCAGTTTGTATGGTATCGATGGCTTTTCTCTCGTAAACAAATTGTCACTTGGGAATTTTTTATGGAATAAATGATAGCGCATTATGAGGATACAAAAAGAAACACATTTTTTTAGCCAATTGATAAATCTCAAAACAAAAAGGTTCAATGGTGGAGCACAATGAGGAATTCCAAAAATTGAATATAAGGGTAAAAGATATTCCTAAGGAGCATATGATTGATGTGTTCATAGGGACGTTAAAGGATAACATCCAACATGAGGTTCAAATTTGGGAACCTGATTCATTGGAGAAGGCATTTAGGTTGGCAAGAAAAATTTAAAGAAAAATTGTGGCAACAAGGAAGCCTACCAATCATAACTATAAATATGGAAGTGTTGTTGCCCCTAACCTCCCACAACCTACAAGGTTGACACCACAACAATTTGAAGAAAAAAGAGCAAAAGGGATTTGATACAGTTGTGATAGAAAATACACTAAAGGTCATAAGTGTGTTGAGAAGAAATTATTTTACATAGATTATGAAGAGGAAGAAGAAAAGGAACAAAAAACATCAAAAGAAGAGGATACACACTAGGAACAAAGCCTAGAGAAAGAAGAAATGAATCCAAATATATATTGTAATGCATTGGCCAGAATAACCACTCCTCAAACTATCAATATAGAAGGACATTTCAAGAATAAAAAGGTAATAGTGTTGATTGATTAAGGCAGTACCCATAATTTCATTCATTGTAAGATAACGAAGGAATTGAATTTCTTCCTATATCTAGCACCAGAGTGTCAAGTGATGGTTGCAAATGAAAGAACCATAAGTTTCTTTGGAAAGTGCCATAATATCAAGCTATCCATGGGAAAATATGTGTTGAATAGTCCAATGCTTTCCATTCCAATGGGTGGTGCTGATGTTGTACTAGGAGTCCAATGGATACAATCTTTGGGTACGATAGGTTTTAATTTTCAGAAGGAAAGGAAGTTGAATTAAAGGGTATCACAGGGAAAATGGGAAAGATAATAAGCTCTAACGACATGAAAAATCTTCTAAAGAAAGAACAATGTGGCGTAATTGCACAATTATGTTCACTAGAAGTTCCCACCTCGAAATCATCTATTTCTCCAAATCTCCAAAAAGTATTGGACAATCATTCCAATGCATTTGAGACTCCCAAATTCCTCCCACCTATTTGTGATCATGATCATGCTATTCATTTGATTCCAGTAAGTATTCCTCCAAACATCAGGCCTTACAAATATCCCTATGCCCAAAAGAGTGAAATTGAACATATGGTTGCAAAAAATGCTAGAGGCTGGTATAATTCAACCTAGTCAAAGTTATTTCTTTGCTCCAGTAGTATTGGTGCACAAGAAGGATGGATCATAGTGCATGTGTCTGGATTATAGGGGGCTCAACAAGCTCACTATTAAAGATCAATTTCCCATTCCTGTCATTGATGAATTATTCGATGAATTGCATGGAGAAATTTATTTCACCAAGTTGGACCTTCGTTCAGGATATCATCAAATCAGAATGAAGACTGAAGACATTCCGAAAACAACATTTAGAACTCATGAGGGTCATAATGAATTTTTAGTCATGCCTTTTGGACTTACCAATGCACCTTCTACATTTCAATGTTTGATCATGAATTCCATTTTCAATCCCTTCCTTAGAGAATTTGTGTTAGTATTTTTTTGATGATATACTAACATAAAATCTTGGAAGGATCATGTTCAACATGTTCAACATGTTTATAGAGTGCTCAAACTATTGGAGGAGAAACAATTATATGCAAAAACCTCCAAATGTTTCTTTGGAGTACAAGAGGTGGAATATTTGGGTCATATCGTATCTCATGAAGGTGTTAAGGTAGACCCTAGCAAAATTAAATCCATCAAGGAATGGAAAATATCCACATCCATAAATCATCTGTCTCGAGTTGACTCAATATATCACAAGTTTGTTAAGAATTATGGGAGAATAGTAGCACCTCTAACAACATTATTGAAGAAAGCTGCATTTTCTTGGACTCTATAAGAAATGAAAGCCTTTGAACATATTAAAGAGGCAATGTGTCAAGAATTGGTCTTCGCTATGCCAGACTTCACAAAAACCTTTATTGTGGAATGTGATGGCTCAGGAAATGGAATTGGTGTTTTTTTAATGCAAGAAGAAAGACCCATTCCTTTTGAAA
The DNA here is from genome assembly GCA_031772625.1 of Pinus tabuliformis. Classification (NCBI taxonomy): domain Eukaryota; kingdom Viridiplantae; phylum Streptophyta; class Pinopsida; order Pinales; family Pinaceae; genus Pinus; species Pinus tabuliformis. The sequence goes on along the minus strand of CM062804.1, from coordinate 576,153,941 downwards.
ATCATCCAATCAAAGGAAAGTATTTACACAAAGCTATTTATGAGAAGGAAATGTTGGAAATACTACATGCACTTAAGAAATGGTGACCTTACCTAATGGCAAGACACGTCAAGGTAAAAAAAAATCATGATAGTCTTAAATACTTTTTAGAACAAAGATTATCTTAAGAAGAGAAGTAAAAATGGGTCAAAAAGATGTTGGGTTATGACTTTGAAATCATCTACCAAAAAGGGAAGAAAAATGTTGTTGCAAATGCACTCTCAAGAAAGGATGAGGATATGGAAGAATTTCTTTGCGCCATTTCTATTATCCGACTAGATTGGATAAACGAAGCAAGGGATGAATGGAGGAATGACGAAGAAGTGTGGGAAATCATTCAAAAGATACAACAAGACCCCAATACATCTGATACATTTAGCTGGAAAAAGGATTCGTTATGGTACAAAGATCGCTTATGCCTCTGTAAGAATTCTCAACTCAAATAAAAGATTCTTATGGAATTGCACACCTCTCCCTTAGGAGGGCACTCAGGATTTTTAAAAACTTACCACAGGGTTAAGAAGGAATTTTTTGGGATGGTCTTAAATCCGATATTCAAAAGTTTGTGGTGGAATGTTTGGTTTTCCAACGAAATAAAGTTGAAATAATTAAGACCCCAGGTCTATTACAACCTTTATCCATTCCAAGTCAACATTGGGAGGAGGTTTCAATGGATTTTATCACATGTTTACCCAAGTCTGAAGGAAAGAGAGTCATCATGGTGGTAGTTGATAGACTTACCAAGTATGCACATTTTTGTGCATTATCTCATCCTTTTAAAGCTAGTACAGTTGTTTTTTCATTTATGGAAACAATTCAAAAGCTACATGGAAACCCAAAGATTATTGTAAGCGACGGAGATCCCATTTTCATTGGAAATTTTTGGACAAAATTATTTTCTTGTTTGGGTACTTGGTTAGCTCATAGATCATTGTATCATCCTCAATATGATGGGCAAACTAAGATAGTGAATAAATGTTTGGAAGGATATCTTCGTTGCTTTGTATTTGATAAACAGACACAATGGGTCAAATGGTTGCCTCTGGTTGAATGGTGGTATAACACTTCCTTCCATACTGCAGTAAAAATGACCCCATTTATGGAACTTTATGGATATCATCGATCGTCCATCACATCATATTTAAGAGAAAATTCTAAGGTTCAAGCAGTGGAAGATCACATTGAGCATCAACAACAATTTCTCCAACTCTTAAATGATAACCTCACTTTGGCACGAAATAGAATGAAACAACAGGTAGATCAACATCGCAGCGAAAGAAATTTTGATGTAGGTGACTGGGTATTTCTATGACTACAACCATACACACAAATGTCGCTTAAGCAAGCTAAGAAGGATAATAAATTATCACCAAATTGTTATGGTCCGTACAAGGTGTTGCAAAAGATTGGTACTATGACATACAAATTGGAGCTTCCTACAACTTCCCGAGTATAGGTGACAAGCTCCCAGTTCAAACAATATTGCCAGATCTTGATGAGGAAGTAAAAATTGTACTGGAACCTAAAGAAGTCACAAAAATAATAACTCGACAGCTACAAAATCGATCAATTTCAGAGTATCCCATCAAGTGGAAGAACTTACCCACTGAAGATTCCACATGGGAGGATGAGAATTTTATACAAAAGCATCCAGAACTACTCAAGCGTTGAGGAAAACACTTTTTTGAAGAAGAGGGGCATGTTAGGCCCCTATAATACTAGTGTATTCCCTTATTATTATTGTCATTGTAGCCGCTTATTGTTATTATTGTGCCCATGTTGTCCCCTTATTATTATTGTGCCCCATAGAAGCCCACTATTATTATTGTTGTGCCATTACATTATTATTATTATGTCGGATTTGACTATATTGTGACCCCTTAAACTCCTATGTGTATAGAAAGGAGGTCTTGACATTTGTATCATCCAATAATTGTTCATTTGTGTAATGTAAAGGAGGTTACCCCCTCAAAGAGGCTGATTTTGAAGTCATTTCTCTATCCTTTCTTCTATTTTGAGATATGGTTGCATAACAATCACATAGACATGTTTCACATTCACTTCACGCACTCATGCCATGAAGGTTGCTACAATAAGAAAATTATGTCTTATGTATTCTGGATGGTCTATTTTGTGTCACTAAGTGTCTGCGTGCGATCATAGTCGAGTCCTACCAACGTTTACATATGTTTCACTGATCTCACACTTAGCCATTTCCCCAAGAAACATAGCATCATACAGCTTCCTAGAATTGTGCGCTTATCTTGCGCAACCATCAAGCTTCCTCGTTTGCCTACTAAAACCTTTTGATGTGCAGAGACACCAACCTCCCTTGCCTGCTAAAACCACGTAGTTTGCAGAGACCACAACCAGCACGACTCTCCAAAAAAGCACATCGTAGTCAAGCTACATTGCACTCAGAAATTATGCAGAGGTGTCCTCCCAGTAACCCTGTCCCATAGCAGTGCCCCGAGCCTCAAAATTGCGCAGTGTTTTCCAAGTTGTCTTGTCTGTCTTGCATGCAGAAACTACACAGACAGGCCTCCCAGGGCCTCATTCTGGCAGCAGTCACTGTCTACTAAAATTGCATAGATCTACCTCTCAGTGACTATATGAAAGCATGACATGCTGAAATCACTTCCAAGGAGTTAAGGAGAGGGACCAAGGAACCAATCAATGGAAAATATTGGGACCACATGAAAACTCTATCGGATGCATGATCATCTTGAGGGTAAGTATGGTAAGTAAAGAACACCTTTTGAAGTACACCTATTAGTTGAGTTTGCAAGACTGCTTGTCATTGTCATATCATCCTATCCTCAGCAACATGCATGTGGGCAAACACGAAAGGTCATCTCATATGTTTCTTATACATGTCTTGCTTCCTTTTCACTTGTTTAATGAACTGTCGTCTTCGGCATGTTGATTCCCACGTCATGCTTGCGACCTCATTCTAGTGATGATGAAGGTTGTGTTTGAGTTGTGTATGCTATGTACACATTATCACACTCACACACAATGTTTTATGCATTGTCTCACAAGCGTCGTCACTTCATTCAATAATCTATCTCAAGTGTCGCACTTGTCACTCGCACCGTTGGTTAGTCATACTGAGTGTTGTTGTCTTGATGGTTCAAGGTGTCCTGTCGTCGAGTTATGTTGAGTGTGTGTTTGCACGATCACGCGTGCACAAGTACACTAATTCACACACTTGGTCCTTTTGTTGAAGTTCTATTGACTCGACCATCCTCCAACAACCGGACATCCGCTGAGCTGTATTGCGCAGTGTCAGCACTCAGTGATTATGTATTGTTGCTCAGAATTCCACAGAGCTTGAGGCTACTTCCCAGGAAGTCTGCACTGTGCAACCTTAGAATCAAATCGACCAAATGTTACCCATAACAATGCAGAAGTTTCCCTACAATCCATTTCAATCTGTGCTGTAGGAAAGCGCATCAAGCGAGCCTCCAGCTGGTCAACTAGAGAGTTTGACTGGGCAGTGACCCCAGGACTCACTCCCCCAAAAAATTATGCAAAAGATGCAAAGCATGCCTGCTCCATTGACTGAAGAAACTGTGTAGATATGTCGGATAGACACCCTGTGTCCATCACTATCTCCCTCAAAAATTGTGCAGTTTTTCCAACCAGTAACCCAGTTAGCTGACCTACTGCTTGCTTGGAAAACTGTGCAATTTTCATGAGCCATTTCCCAACTGCCCCACATCCCGCTCAGCTTAGAAACTGCATAAGGATTTTCAACAGGCCAACCTCCCAGCAATTGCGTATTTTTTTCCAACAGCACTCTCGCAGCCCGCTGATAGTTCCCCATAAAAATTGTGTAGTTTTTGCCAGCAACACTCCTTCAACCCATTGCCAGTTCCCTGGAGAAATTGTGTAGTTTTTGTTGTTAGTCCCCCTCTACTGCCCGCATTGCCTCCCTGAAAAATTTTCATAGTTCTGACCTCCAATCGATCCAAATCTAGCAGATAGTTGCTGCTGATATGAATTGTCCATATCAGTCTCCAGTGACCTCTGCGCAATTTTCACCGGCAGTGCTCGAAGCCTACATCCTGGATTGAAATATGCCTTGCGCAGTTTCAAGAGCCTTTTCCTCTCTCTTGGTCACTTGCATCCGAAAGTGAAGGATAATGCATCATGGTAGACTAGGAGATTTCTGGATTTGATGTCATCTCATCATGAGTGATTGCAGATACAGGTACATGGATGAAACATGACGCAACAACGAACGAGATGAATAAGGAAGGCATGTGAAAGGAGATTTGTTCACGAACAGACGAACAAGGAATGCATGCAAGGATATTTTTTCACGAATGGATGAATGGGGAATGCATGCAAGGATATTTGTTATCGAATGGATGAACACGTGAAGCTGGTCAAAGTACAAGCAAAGGAGGAACATGCATGTGAAAACATCAAGTAAACACCAAGAACATCGAAGAATCCACACACCTTGCCATGCAGAGGTGAAGCTATGATACACCAAGAGCACATCCATCACTCAGCAGCACTGCGGCTAGACATGGACACCACCAGCATCATGAACATACCAACACTGTCGTGTCAATTCATGTCATGAGTCATCTCGGCCACACCACTACTGTGGGCCATACTATTGTAAATCAATGTAATGTAACTTGAAATTACAAGAGGCCCACATGTAAATCTGAAGAGTCATGTCAAGTTGAAGAGTCATGTAAGTCAAATAGTCATGAGGGAATTCGTACAGTCACAAGGGCCAGTTTTACCCTTGGCTATAAATACCCCTCATTTTTACATGCAAAGTTCTTTCACCTTGGCTCCTCCCACATAGCCTTGAGAATCTGTAGCCTTTTTTTTGAGGAGTGAGAAGTAGCTCCAATGCCCTGCTATCGAGGTTAATGACGTATGGTGTACCGATGTGTCTTGGAACTTTCGCTTAATTTAGAAGCCTGAAAACAGGCTAGCACGTTTTAACACATGTATTGTAACTGTTTGTAAGACTAATATTTGATTACTTGTAATGCATGTTGCTTTAACCTGTGTTAAAATAGTTAAACTATTTTGGTTGTTCTAATACATATGTTTATGAAAATGTGTTGTATAATTTGCTAAAGTTGTCTTGCCCGTGTGGGCTGCCTCACTGGAAATCAAACAAAACCTTTCCCATAAACGTGTTATAACGATCATCGCACTTGCACGAACTACTTTGTTGAGTGTCATATGTGTTATCCCTTCTTGTGTGTTGTTGACTACCGCATCTGTGTGGGCTACTCTGTCGGAAGCTGTGCATGTCCTATTGTGTTGTGTGTCTCTGATAGAGTTGGGAATCTTCCCTTTCGACTAGAGACTCACTTCCACCCTCTCCCTCTATGTTGAAAGAACCTTGACACAAGTAACACTAGCACTCACCAGGCACACAAACCTTGAAGACAAAGCAGATCATTCTCATGTGCTGACAAGAAAGAGCTAAGGAAAACCTTTAATACAATGGAAACTGGTCCATCATACTGGATGGGACTCCTACACCAAACGATGTGAGGTCTAGTTGGGACTTCATATCGGGGAGATCCCCTGAATGTTGGTGGGTCCAGCACAATCAACAAAGAGTTTTGTTTATGATGTTGTTGGAAAATACTGAGATGGTCGGGGGGTGAATAAGTATTCCTTAGAAATTAACACTTTTAAATCTTTTTAGAGCATTAGTTAATCTTCAATTATCATTAATGTTTATGTAGTAACAATAGTGAATAAAAGAACACATGAGGCACAAAAATTTTAGAGGGAAAATCCCCCCGGGTCAAAAACAACAAAACACTTTTCTAATAATTCTTTAATCTTGAACTCCAATTGAAAAGAAAGCTCCAACTTCCTAGAATATAGAAAATAATTCTTTTCCAACACCCACTGGATGGATGCTCCAACGCCCGAGATTCTTCAGTAGTGAATTGAACAGATGCCCCAACACCCAATGAGCTTCAACTCACTCTAGCACCACCCTACCACCCTAAAGTTTTCACAGGCTTGAACCTGTTGGTGACTTCATGCACCAGCCTAGCACCACCCTACCACCCTATAGAAGAATAAAAGAAGAATGGACTCCTGTACTAGGGAAAATGGTCCACTTTACAATGATATAGAATGATGTAGAAGAAGAAGACACACTAGACCATAACCCTAACTATGACACAACCACCTAATGAGGATCCTAGAACTCCTGACACCACCTCTTCAACTCTTGGAAGATAGACACTTGTACAACTTTCACAATGATTCTTTTACAATCTCTGTACAATGATACTTTTACAATGATTGTATGCAATGCTTCCCACTTGAAGACCTCATATGGTGAACTTATTACTACTGTTTTGCACCTTGATTGTTGCTCTTGTCGTGCTACCCTTTCTCACTCTTCAGAGCATTATATTATGCATTAAGTCTTCTCTTGATGAATATATAATACCTGCAAAATGTCTTCAAGGAAATACCCATGACATGATAATAGAAAAGCTTACCTCATCCTGCAGAGCATATGTTAGTGCTAAATGAAAACAACAAATTAAAATACAAAGAACCTAATGCAATTAAGAAATTAACATGCATATACAGAAGATACTTACCTATAGCTTAGCTCTGCTGCATCATTTCACTGCACCTTGTGTTACACAACAATTTGTCACCATACCTGCTACCCCTCTCCCACATCTTGGAGGACTCCTTTTGGAACCTATGAGGAGTGACATGGCCTACAAACACTTGCATTGCATTCCCCTGAACATGTGCTTTGTTTTCCTTGAAGACATATCTTGCTAAAAAACCCTAAAAATAACCCTTTTTCCATTGGCGCGGTTCCATATTGCAGCCCTCGCGCCAATGGGGGAAATCCTCCAAAGAGGGCGCACCAGTTGGAGCTCTGTCACAGAGTCGCATCTGCACCAACCATAATCAGTGGTGTTTTTTTAACTCTCCAAAAAACTAGCTTGCAAAGGAAATGGGAAAGCTTTTATGGAGGAAGGGGAGTTGGGATCCCTCTAATCATGGGATTGGCCATATCATCAAGGAAGCTTCCATGAGAGGTGGCAAACCACTTCCTCTCTATGGAAATCCATAGCCAACCCACCCAACTCAAGATAGATTCAGTCCAGGAATTTGTTAGGATGAATCTTCCGTCGTTTGTTTGCTAGAAAACACCACTGATCATGGTTGGCACGGGTGCGAATCTGTGACAGAGCGCCAACTGGCACGCCCTCTTTGGAGGATTTCCCCCATTGGCACGAGGACTGCAATATGGAACCGCGCCAATGGAAAAAGGGCTATTTTTAGGGTTTTTTAGCAGGATATGTCTTCAAGGCAAACAAAGCTCATGTTCAGGGGAATGCAATGCAAGTGTTTGTAGGCCATGTCAGTCCTCATAGGTCCCAGAATGCAAGGACAGTGACAAATTTCTGGGTAACAGATGCCCCCTAAAGCATGGGGCCTGAGAGAGAGAGAGGGGTGAAATTCTTTACGAGAACATGTCCAACCGAAAACACTACCGATGGAAAACCTGCGTGGAGAAGTACAACTGATATCTCAAATACATGATATATGTGGTATGGGCGTAGCCATCCAGTGAGGATCGATAAATAGACTCAGGCATGGTTGCAGCCATCCAGTGAATGAGTCATGTAATAATCATAATAATCCACAAAATCGCAACCTGGACCCCAACAGACAAAATCCAGGGTCTTGCGCTCCATCTCGACCCGAACAAAGTACAAGTTCAAGCATGCGAATATAGGAGTCGAAGTCGAACATGCAGGAACATTGTCTGATTACCAGCCAATGATGAAAACTATTAACGGATGCGAGAGGTACCACCAATAATGACAATGTCCCTCAAGGTACTATAGGTACAATCTATGGCATGTGAATCAGTGAGCTAGCGTCGAACACCCGTAGAATCATCCGATCGGAGACCAATGATGAAAACCTCGCGTCGAACGCGAAGAACCTGCCATTGAGGCATGCAGGCTCCAAGGCACCAGAAGGGGGTCTATAGATCAACTTCCTGGATAATGAGCTGAAGTTGACAGGAAGTGACCTTGATCGAATGTGGGCCATAGTGATTCCCACATCATCGACACGAGATAGAGGACGATAAGGTTGTTGTGAATTAGGATTATGTGAGTTATTAGAGGGAGGTTGTTATTTCGCAGAGGTCAACTTCTATTGAACATATTGGCGATACGACAGTGGACTTGGTAGTATTTGACATCAATCGATTAGAGGTCATGGCGACAAGGCAAAGAGTAGATGAGAGGTCAAACAGGATCACCCAAACCCATGGAGGCAAGTGAAAAATGAGATGAGATGTCCCCACCCAGACATGAATGCAAACAAGTGCCATGTTCAAGAGTGACATACTACCGACACGACAATGATTGTGGTTCTATTTTCCCCACCATTTCTGGTGAGTACCCCAGTTATTTTTATCAACAAGCTTGACGGGGATAGCATATGCTTGTAAAGTGTCATTTCGACGGAATCCAATGTCATCAAGTTTTAACGAGCCTGACAGAGGAAGAACTCGACGTCTTTTCATGTTTAGAGAGTTTGAAAAGACAGCAGAAAAGTAAACTCCAGGGGTGTCCTTTTTCGTAAAGTTGTGTCTCTCGAGCCCGAAAAAGTATAAAACAATGCTCGAAAGAACCGCCCGACCATTACGATCGAGGAGTACTTTTCATGATTAGTTACTTCGACCTAAAAAAGTAAAAAAGCGATCGAAATCACGTCATTTCGTAACCGTTAATGAGCCTAAAATGACAAGGGCCCGACGATCTTTTTGTCTTTACACGGTCAGAAAAGAGTTTAAAGATGACTGCCTCTTATTTATAGTTTAACGAGTCAAGAGGAATAACTCGATAATATTTTCATATTTAGACGGTCAGAAAAGAGCTAAAAGCAGACCTCCATTTTTATTCTCTTTAACGAGTCAAAAAGGGAAAAAAATACTCGACAATCTTTTCATATTTTACAAGTCAGAAAAGAGCTTAAAGGTGACTCGTCCTAGAGGAACGAATTTTATAAAGGGCAGCAACTGGTTCCGGCAATGGTGGAACTGCTCAAAACATGTAATGGTCAAGAGGCTGGCTAATAAAACCACTCATTGTTGTGGTTCCTCAGGAAAGGAAAACGACCAAGTGAAAGCATATGATCGGCCAAAGAGATGGTGGCAATGGAATGTGTTAGTGTTGGTCTTGAAAGCCCTCCATCAGTGATCAAAGCTCTTTGCATTTGCATTAGTAGGTGTCTCATCAGTGTCAAATTTTGCATCCAGTTAGGCATGCCATAACCCTGACAGAGGAGCTGGTTTATTTATACCCCTCTTGGCTTTGCTGGATCAGGTCATATCAGTCATTAAGTTTTTCAAGCTTGTCTTGTTTTGTCTTAAGGTCAAAGGTCCTAGGTCTAGGGTTTTGGTCATTTATCCTTGCAAGGTCATGTCTTTGAAAGTCCTTGAGTGCCCAGCAAGCCAGAGGGAGGATTGTAAACATGTTTCTTTGATATTTTCATCATGTACAGTTCATTTTTAACCTTGGATTTAAAAACTCTGTTTTTAAAGCCAAGGTCATGTTAAATTTGTGCAAAAAGAATGAAATCCCAAAAAAGTCTTCAAAAGGACATCAGTAACACTGGTCCCCTTGCCAAAGTCCCTCAGATGATCTACCTGCAAAAAGAATCAAGTCAAAGCACTCAATGAGCCAAAATCAGGATAAAGGAAACCAAAAATCAGTGTTATAAAGTGTCAAAAGAAAAAACATTAGAAAGTGGGTTTGTAAATGAAAATTTTCAAATGAGACTTATAAAAGCCCAAATTCCCTCCTTTCACTCTCATTGTGCATTTTAGAGCTTGCAAGAGAGAGTGATTGAGAGAAAGGAGCGAAATTGCAGTGATTTCGGGCAGCAGAGTGGTGCACAACCCGTCAAAGGAGGTGCGCGACCTGTTGGGCGGTGCGCGACCCGTCCAGAACTCCCCCGCAGTTGAGAATTACTACGACGACCCGTTGGGAGGTGCGCGACCCGTTGGGAATCCTGCGCGACCCGTTGAACCACTTGCCTGCAAACTTCAACAAAATTCCTCAATCTCCCTTCAAATCATCTAAATTGGTCAAGGTAGGCTCTTTACACATGGTTTTTGAGGATGGTGATGAATATAAGGCTTTATGCTATGATTTTAATCTCAAATCATGCAAATTAAAAGACTTATATGGCTGCAATATTCATGTGCAAATTGTGCTAGGGTTTATGGTGTTTCAAGCTATTTTTCCTTTGGTTTGTTTCCCTCCCTTCCCTCTTGCTCACATTCATATGTACATCTCATTTTCCCCCATGTCATTTTATAAATGAAATGAAAACCTTTCCCCATCCCTAATCATTAAGAATGAAAACCCTACCCCTTTCCCAAAGCATCAAAAACAAAAAATGAAAACCCTGATTCCCCCCTACCATATGCATGTGCAAAATAACAAAAACTGTTGGTAAAATGTCAGCATGTTTTGTGCATGGTTTCCCTTTTTCCCTTATTGAACATGAATACATATATTCCCATGTTTACTTTCATGCATGTTTTTCCCATATGCAATAATCTTTGCAAATGATTTCCCTATTACAAATATGTGTTCCTATATGCATATGATTTGCAAAATTTCCCTTGAAATTCCCTGTAATATTTATATATTCCCATTCCTTGTTAAAAGATCCCTCCCCTAACATTTCCCTCATGTTTTGTTCCCCTTGAAACAACATAGATTTCAGCACTTTTTGCAGGCAGAGACAACAGTTTTATTTGTCCACTTTGCTCCTAAACCATGTCAGAAACCGAAACTTATGAGCAAAGTGATGACCATTCATCATCTACAGAGGTTGAGGAACAGAGGAGGCCTCGTAAGGGTGGACATCATAAGCGAGAGGAGCCCACCTCTCTGGCAGAATTACAGGCTTGCCCCATGGCAGTGAGTTGTTTTCAGTATATGTCTTGTTATGATTTCTGTGAGAGAATTTCTCAGATTCAGCATCATAGAGAGTTGGCCCGCTTATTTGTCTTGCACCTCTGTGATGGACATGTCACTCTGGCAGGGGTGAACTTCACATTGACACCGGAGGTGATCTCACAGGCTACAAGGATACCAAATGAGGGTGAGGTATGGCCTAAGCGCAGATTGCTAGATTTTGTTCACTTTGAGCCCTATGTCCGGCCACCATTCGTGAGACTTTTGACAGGTGTTTTTCCATTCAGATTTCTCCGGAGCGAGTATGCTCCCATCATGAGGCTTATTATGCATTATTTTACCCGTGAGGGCAGATTTTCACAGGTGTACTCATATCACATTCGCCTTTTGATGCATTTCACCCGAGTGAGGATGATGAACATCCCGGTCTTCTTGTTTCATAACATTCAGAGGATGGTGCCCATGTTGCAGAAGAAGACCCCGACCCAACAGTACAGGAGCTTATGCCATTATGGTTTGATTCAGCTCATAGTCTCACATCAGTTGACTCAGCAGGGCATCTCATGGGAGGAGTTCATCTCCCGTGAGTTTTTCACATTGCCACCTCAGCCACATCAGGAGGTCATTCATGAAGAGGGAGGACCATCTCAGCAGCCTGATGCTCCCGTCACCCGACATGTCAGCTCCACTCCTTTGGTCACTTATCAGAAAGGCCCAAGGGCCTTATTTGCAGCAGCTAGGTGAGTACTATCTCCATAGCAGGTGGAAGGGGTCTCGCCTTCATCTTCAGCTCAGCGAGTGTTATCTCCACATCAGGTGGAAGGGGCCTCGCTTTCTTCACCAGCACAGGTACTACAGAGGGGCAAAGAGCCCATGATTCATGAGGATCCGGTGATTGATCTTGAGGCCAGTTCACCTAGTCAAGAGGCGAAGGAGATAATTCAGCATCTCAGGGCTGAAAATGACGTTTTACAGAGGATATTTGAGGGTGCCCAATGGACTATTACTTACCTGGAGCAGCGGAACAAACAATTGGAGGAGGAGAAATCACTTGATGAGCTATGGAGGATTCGTAGCGATCGAGTCTTAAACCGTAGAAGACCCGGTGATCCGTTGCCTGCTGACCGAGAGTCAATGCTCATTCAGGAGAATGCCCACTTGGAGAGGCTGTTGGCTAAGGCCAACCAAGAGAAACAGCTGTTGAGAAACATGAAGAATCACTATTGGGCAAGGATGCATGTATGCAAGGCCAAAATGAAAATGTTCCAAAGGAGGTTGTCCGAGGCTCTTAGGCGGAGGAATAAAACCAATCCACTCCGTATCTTGGCAGAGGCATCCCTCAAAGATCATGGCACTCACTAGCATCAGCTACAGCACAAATCCCAAAATTTTTTGAGAATTTTGGGTAATTTTGGAATTTTTTGGAAATTTACAGGTTTTGGTTTCTCAACGGGTCTCATCCCCGGTGAGACCCTTTGTCATCGTAGCTCTGTTTTGCAAAAGCTCAGCATTTTTAGATTTTTCATGCAAAATTACATATGCCCATGGATGGACTTGAGTTTTTATGGGGTTTTGGGCCTCCAGAAGGTCAAAATACATGTACAATTTGACTTTCTGCCCCTTTTTTGAGTTGCAGAAGCAGTCTTGGGAGAATTGAGTTTTTACTAGGCAAATGACCTCCAAATTCAAAAATTCTAGTTGGGCTAGAAATTAGACTCACAGACCTTTCCAACGAGCTATCCTGCACCCAATTCTAATATCGGGAAGGCCTCCAAATAGAGCTTCAAAGTGCGTGACCTGTTGAGAAAAGGGGCGCGACCCGTTGAGGAAATTTTGCCAGATTTGACCAGTTCAGCCCAGAAATTGCAGATTTGACCCTTTTCGACTTTCTGAGGTTAATGATGATCTTCATGGATGTAATTGTGACACTTTTTGGATACTTTTACCCTTGTTTAACATTTCTAGAAGATTTATGCATGTAAAGGGTAAAAATTGAATGTATGAACTGGTTTCCAAGTTTATAGAGGCAAGTTGTTTTCACTGCCTATTTTGTAGTGCTTAGTTTAGAAGTGGTTCAAACAGCTCCTAGGATAGTGAGCTCGACCCATGGAGGCAGGGAAAGAGGTTAGATCATCTATATTATGTACTTTCTTGCTCATTTTCATGGTTGGACTCTTGAGGGAGCAGCTATCATAGTATAATTCACTGTATCTCTGCAATTTTTGGCAAGGAAGACCAGGGTTTTGCAGTCATCTTTGGGATTCTTGTGGACTCATGTGTTGATGGTGTGTTTCTCCATGTTATTGTAAGCTTTTTTATGTGATTCATTTCCTCTCTATACTTCTGCATATTAAACAAATGAAGTGTTAAAGTAAGAATTCATGCTTGCCATGCTTGCTTTTAAGTTTGTTTAATTTCGATGTTTTCTACTGTCTAAAGAGAATTCAAAATCATTGTTTGCTCTCTTTAGCCTTCTTATCTTTCATTACTAACCATCCAATTCAGTCAAAGACATCAACACGGTCTCCTACCTCGCCCCAAGGAACCCCCTGCAGAAACTGTGTCCCATCCCCGCACCCAAAATCGCCCTCTCCTCAATTTGCCACCAAAAACCCAAAAAACCCCAAATCAACCTTTTTAATCAGTTTACTAGCCTAATATCAGTGTTACCTTGTTGGTCATCTCATCCCATTGAAGATTTGCCGAGATTGACTGGAGAGAGCCTTCTCCTGCCCCGTAGGGCTAGCTACGAGGCTAAATGGTTTGATGTAGCCTTGAGGTTTACCTTTCTCAGCCTGAGGTGAAATTTCAAGCGCTAACATACTGGCGACCATACTGGGGAGAAAAAACTTGTTTGTGGGTTGATGCATTTGTTTCATGAGTCTTAGATGGAGCCTGAAGTTATGCCAGGTAGCCTTCGAAAATTCTCTTGCTTTGCATCAGCGCAAGTAGATAAACGCTGCTTCAGTCAATCTCCGTGAGCTTGTGAATACAGCACTTCGATTGCATTTTACCCCAGTACATGTATCAAGTTCAGATCTGATTGTTGATGGTGGACAACGATCAGACACTTGAAAGGCTGAAATCATTCACTTGGCGACTCTAAATCAGTTTTGAGATTAGATCTAAAGACTCCATTGGAGGATGATCCCGACCAGCAGAAAAATGAAAGGAGAATATGGCAAAATCAGGTACTCAAGTTGGAATTTCATCCAAGACATTTTGTTCTTTGTCATAAATTATTTCTTCTCTTTTCCCAAGAATGTCAAGAAGGTTTTGCAAAGTATACTATGCTTGAGAAAAGATCCTTGGCCTACAATTGATTCTTTCCCTTTGAAGATTGTGAATACCGAAGATTTGCATACCTTTGAGCTTAATCAAGATCCTTTTTCCAAATTTTGTGATGACCATCTTCAAATTGATGAGCCCCAAGCAACCAAGACTAATTTTATACCTGCTGTACATACCCCTACACCTTGTAAAATTCCAGATCGGTATAAACCTCTTGTTTTACCTTCTTTTCTTCATCCTTTCCCCAAAAACTATGATCTATACTTGCCGATGTTTGATGGTGAAAGTAAGAATGTCAACGCTGATCAACATGTCCAGAATTTTGAGAATTTTCTAGATCTTTTTGAATTTGATGAAGAAGATGTCAGTATTAGGCCTTTTGCTCTTTCTTTGCAAGCCAAAGTGAAGAGTTGGTTCAAAGCCTTGCCTGATGCAAGCATCTCAGATTTCCAGCAGTTCGTCAAAGTTTTTCTCGATAGGTGGATGATCGGGCAGAACCTTTTCTTGATTGTAGAAGAGTATAACCAGCTGAAAAGATTGCCAGGGGAGACAGTACAACAGTTTTCAGCCAGATTTAACCAAGTTTATTATTCAATGCCAGTTGATATAAGGTCTACTACTAGATCTGCTCTCTTGCACTACCCGGGCGCCTTTGATCCGGAGATGGAGTTTCAGCTGAGAGAAAGGGATATTGCAACACTTCACGAGATGCAAAACAGTGCAGTAAGTGTAGAAGCTCATCTGCTGATCCGAAGGGCAAGGATGAAAGAAGAAGAGATGAAAAACATAGATCCGGAAAAATCAACACCTTTAGAGGTGAAGCTTGACATTTTGGTAAGTGCCGTGGAAAATATGATGGACAACATCAACGCAAGGAATGATTATGATGTTCAAGCTCATGGCTCGCTGATTGAAGAAGAACAAGTTGCTGACCCAAAACATTTTGTTTCTGATCCCAGTTGTCATAGTGATTGTTTTATAGATCATTGTGAAGAAGAAAGAACTGTTGATATGACCTGCATGCTTGATGATGTCTTTTATACCAATGATTTGCCTCGGTTTGATCAATATGATGATGATTATGTTCTCCAAACAGAGGCTAATTTTGCAATCAAATCAGCAGCTAGTTTGTGGGAGAAAGAAGTTCATTTTCAGCAGCTTGAATACAATGTTCAGCCATCACATATCAGCTATGACAGTGACGAGGAAAGTACAACAAATTTTGAAGTAAGTGAAGGATCTTTACCTTTTTGTTTTGATTCATGTCAGTTCATTAAAGACAACTTCCATGAAATTAGAAATCAGCTGTCAACAAGTCTTGATCTAGACCATCTTGGAGGCAATAAAAACCTTGTTCCAGCCTTCTCATATTCAGATTTGCAGCCCCCAAATGCCATTGGTTTTCAAGTTGCAGATGAAAGCATGGAAGCTGACATATTTGATCAAATGATACAAGAAGGTGACTCCGTACCATTCTGTTTTGAATCATTTCAGTTTTTGAAGGGTAGAGTGCATAGTAAATCTTCAAATGAACAGCCTATAACAAAGCAGCAATCTATCAGTGTAAATGTTGAGGATGAGACAGATGACAAAATTCTTGAGCAGCCTGTAGCATCAGATTTGCAGCCACCAAATGAAATTGAAGATCAGATTACAGATGAAGCTGTGGCAGCCGAAATACATGATTTGATGATACAGGAAGATTCTATACCCTTTTGTTTTGAAGCATTTCAGTTTATAAGGCAGGATTCTCATAAAATCTCTCAAGAACAAGATGAACAACTAGAAGGATGTCATACATTTTCAATGGATACATTGCAGCAGTCTTTTCAAGTTTTTCATGATCCAATAGCTGATGTTTTGGATGAGGTTTGCAGTCAAAGTCTTTCTCCATTGACTACATGTGAGCTTGAAACATGTGCTGATACAAATTTGATCCGGCAGTCAGTTTCTTTCTCATTTTCAGCAGAGGTCTCGTCACAAGGCTCAGATCAAAGTGTGCATTCATGGTATGAGGAGAAGAGAAGTAATCCATTGGATGAGCTAGGTCCCAATGTGCATGAACTTCAAGATCCTTATGCAGTGTTTTTGGAGGCGGATAGAGAATTCATATCATTCAACGGATCTGTTTCTAAGTTGTCATGGGAGTTGCCTTTCAGTAGTTCTCTTTTGTTGTTCATAAGTGAGCACTTGTGGAGAATTCAACCAGCAGACGTGATACTTACTTGGTTGCATTGGTTGTTTCATTTCACTTGATCAGGTGATGAATGAAACTGTTAGAGTAGGTTGTGATGAATAAGCTCCCTTTGAGCATCATTTTCAGTTTGTCGGTTGTGTTTAAGTATTGAGTCAGTTTTTAGTTGAGTGAGAGTCAATTTGTGTTGTCAAGTCATCGGTTTTCAGTCATGCATTTCAGCTTGAGTTTTTGACTCCATTGCCCAATGGTTGAAAGCACTGGTCTCCTCTCCCAGAGGTTTGAGGTTCTTGGTACCTCCAAGGAGCTACCATCCCCATTGGAGCCAATGTTAGTGTCGGTCTTGAAAGCCCTCCATCAGTGATCAAAGCTCTTTGCATTTTCATTAGTAGGTGTCTCATCAGTGACAAATTTTGCATCCCGTTAGGCATGCCATAACCCTGACGGAGGAGCTGGTTTATTTATACCCCTCTTGGCTTTGCTGGATCAGGTCATATCAGTCATTAAGTTTTTCAAGCTTGTCTTGTTTTGTCTTAAGGTCAAAGGTCCTAGGTCTAGGGTTTTGGTCATTTATCCTTGCAAGGTCATGTCTTTGAAAGTCCTTGAGTGCCCAGCAAGCCAGAGGGAGGATTGTAAACATGTTTCTTTGATATTTTCATCATGTACAGTTCATTTTTAACCTTGGATTTAAAAACTCTGTTTTTAAAGCCAAGGTCATGTTAAATTTGTGTAAAAAGAATGAAATCCCAAAAAAGTCTTCAAAAGGACAGCAGTAACCCTGGTCCCCTTGCCAAAGTCCCTCACATGATCTGCCTGCAAAAAGAATCAAGTCAAAGCACTCAATGAGTCAAAATCAGGATAAAGGAAACCAAAAATCAATGTTATAAAGTGTCAAAAGAAAAAACATTAGAAAGTGGGTTTGTAAATGAAAATATTCAAATGAGACTTATAAAAGCCCAAATTCCCTCCTTTCACTCTCATTGTGCATTTTAGAGCTTGCAAGAGAGAAAGAGAGAGTGATTGAGAGAAAGGAGCGAAATTGCAGTGATTTCGGGCAGCAGAGTGGTGCGCGACCCGTCAAAGGAGGTGCGCGACCTGTTGGGCGGTGCGCGACCCATCCAGAACTCCCCCGCAGTTCAGAATTACTACGGGCGCGACCCGTTGGGAGGCCTGCGTGACCCGTTGAACCGCTTGCCTGTAAACTTCAACAAAATTCCTCAATCTCCCTTCAAATCATCTAAATTGGTCGAGGTAGGTTTTTTACACATGGTTTTTGAGGATGGTGATGAATATAAGGCTTTATGCTATGATTTTAATCTCAAATCATGCAAATGAAAAGACTTATATGGCTGCAATATTCATGTGCAAATTGTGCTAGGGTTTATGGTGTTTCAAGCTGTTTTTCCTTTGGTTTGTTTCCCTCCCTTCCCTCTTGCTCACATTCATATGTACATCTCATTTTCCCCCATGTCATTTTATAAATGAAATGCAAATTTTTCCCCATCCCTAACCATTAAAAATGAAAACCCTACCCCTTTCCCAAAGCATCAAAAACAAAAAATGAAAACCCTGATTCCCCTCTACCATATGCATGTGCAAAATAACAAAAACTGTTGGTAAAATGTCAACATGTTTTGTGCATGGTTTCCCTTTTTCCCTTATTGAACATGAATACATATATTCTCATGTTTACTTTCATGCATGTTTTTCCCATATGCAATAATCTTTGCAAATGATTTCCCTATTACAAATATGTGTTCCTATATGCATATGATTTGCAAAATTTCCCTTGAAATTCCCTGTAATATTTATATATTCCCATTCCTTGTTAAAAGATCCCCCCCCTAACATTTCCCTCATGTTTTGTTCCCCTTGAAACAACATAGATTTCAGCACTTTTTGCAGGCAGAGACAACAATTTTATTTGTCCACTTTGCTCCTAAACCATGTCAGAAACCGAAACTTATGAGCAAAGTGATGACCATTCATCATCTACAGAGGTTGAGGAACAGAGGAGGCCTCGTAAGGGTGGTAAGGGTGGACATCATAAGCGAGAGGAACCCACCTCTCTGGCAGAATTACAGGCTTGCCCCATGGCAGTGAGTTGTTTTCAGTATATGTCTTGTTATGATTTCTGTGAGAGAATTTCTCAGATTCAGCATCATAGAGAGTTGGCCCGCTTATTTGTCTTGCACCTCTGTGATGGACATGTCACTCTGGCAGGGGTGAACTTCACATTGACACCGGAGGTGATCTCACAGGCTACAGGGATACCAAATGAGGGTGAGGTATGGCCTAAGCGCAAATTGCTAGATTTTGTTCACTTTGAGCCCTATGTTTGGCCACCATTCGTGAGACTTTTGACAGGTGTTTTTCCATTCAGATTTCTCCGGAGCGAGTATGCTCCCATCATGAGGCTTATTATGCATTATTTTACCTGTGAGGGCAGATTTTCACAGGTGTACTCATATCACATTCACCTTTTGATGCATTTCACCCGAGTGACGATGATGAACATCCCGGTTTTCTTGTTTCATAACATTCAGAGGATGGTGCCCATGTTGCAGAAGAAGACCCCGGCCCAGCAGTACAGGAGGTTATGCCATTATGGTTTGATTCAGCTCATAGTCTCACATCAGTTGACTCAGCAGGGCATCTCATGGGAGGAGTTCATCTCCCGTGAGTTTTTCACAGTGCCACCTCAGCCACATCAGGAGGTCATTCATGAAGAGGGAGGACTAGCTCAGCAGCCTGATGCTCCCATCACCCGACATGTCAGCTCCACTCCTTTGGTCACTTATCAGAAAGGCCCAAGGGCCTTATTTGCAGCAGCTAGGCGAGTACTATCTCCACAACAGGTGGAAGGGGTCTCGCCTTCATCTTCAGCTCAGCGAGTGTTATCTCCACATCAGGTGGAAGGGGCCTCGCTTTCTTCACCAGCACAGGTACTACAGAGGGGCAAAGAGCCCATGATTCATGAGGATCCGATGATTGATCTTGAGGCCAGTTCTCCTAGCCAAGAGGCGAAGGAGATAATTCAGCATCTCAGGGCTGAAAATGACGTTTTACAGAGGATATTTGAGGGTGCCCAATGGACTATTACTTACCTAGAGTAGCGGAACAAACAATTGGAGGAGGAGAAAGCACTTGATGAGCTATGGAGGATTCGTAGCGACCGAGTCTTAAACCGTAGAAGACCCGGTGATCCGTTGCCTGCTGACCGAGAGTCAATGCTCATTCAGGAGAATGACCACTTGGAGAGGCTGTTGGCTAAGGCCAACCAAGAGAAACAGCTGCTGAGAAACATGAAGAATCACTATTGGGCAAGGATGCATGTATGCAAGGCCAAAATGAAAATGTTCCAAAGGAGGTTGTCCGAGGCTCTTAGGCGGAGGAAGAAAACCAATCCACTCCGTATCTTGGCAGAGGCATCCCTCAAAGATCATGGCACTCACTAGCATCAGCTACAGCACAAATCCCAAATTTTTTTGAGAATTTTGGGTAATTTTGGAATTTTTTGGAAATTTACAGGTTTTGGTTTCTCAACGGGTCTCACCCCCGGTGAGACCCTTTGTCATCGTAGCTCCGTTTTGCAAAAACTCAGCATTTTTAGATTTTTCATGCAAAATTACATATGCCCATGGATGGACTTGAGTTTTTATGGGGTTTTGGGCCTCCAGAAGGTCAAAATACATGTACAATTTGACTTTCTGCCCCTTTTTTGAGTTGCAGAAGCAGTCTTGGGAGAATTCCGTTTTTTCTAGTCAAATGACCTCCAAATTCAAAAATTCTAGTTGGGTTAGAAATTAGACTCGCAGACCTTTCCAACGAGCTATCCTGCACCCAATTCTGATACCGGGAAGGCCTCCAAATAGAGCTTCAAAGTGCGCGACCCGTTGAGAAAAGGGGCGCGACCCGTTGAGGAAATTTTGCCAGATTTGACCAGTTCAGCCCAGAAATTGCAGATTTGACCCTTTTCGACTTTTTGAGGTTAATTATGATCTTCATGGATGTAATTGTGACACTTTTTGGATACTTTTACCCTTGTTTAACATTTCTAGAAGATTTATGCATGTAAAGGGTAAAAATTGAATGTATGAACTGGTTTCCAAGTTTATAGAGGCAAGTTGTTTTCACTGCCTATTTTGTAGTGCTTAGTTTAGAAGTGGTTCAAACAGCTCCTAGGATAGTGAGCTCGACCCATGGAGGCAGGGAAAGAGGTTAGATCATCTATATTATGTACTTTCTTGCTCATTTTCATGGTTGGACTCTTGAGGGAGCAGCTATCATTGTATAATTCACTGTATCTCTGCAATTTTTGGCAAGGAAGACTAGGGTTTTGCAGTCATCTTTGGGATTCTTGTGGACTCATGTGTTGATGGTGTGTTTCTCCATGTTATTGTAAGCTTTGTTATGTGATTCATTTCCTCTCTATACTTCTGCATATTAAACAAATGAAGTGTTAAAGTAAGAATTCATGCTTGCCATGCTCTGCTTTTAAGTTTGTTTAATTTCGATGTTTTCTACTATCTAAAGAGAATTCAAATTCATTGTTTGCTCTCTTTAGCCTTCTTATCTTTCATTCCTAACCATCCACTTCAGTCAAAGACATCAACACGGTCTCCTACCTCGCCCCAAGGAACCCCCTGCAGAAACTGTGTCCCATCCCCGCGCCCAAAATTGCCCTCTCCTCAATTTGCCACCAAAAACCCAAAAAACCCCAAATCAACCTTTTTAATCAATTTACTAGCCTAATATCAGTGTTACCTTGTTGGTCATCTCATCCCATTGAAGATTTGCCGAGATTGACCGGAGAGAGCCTTCTCCTGCCCCGTAGGGCTAGCTACGAGGCTAAATGGTTTGATGTAGCCTTGAGGTTTACCTTTCTCAGCCTGAGGTGAAATTTCAAGCGCTAACAGAATGAAACAACCAAGGCTCATCTAGCAGAATTTAGCTAGGCGGCAATCAAAAGATGTGAATTAGGTATGGGTTCATTTTTACACAAGCTTGAACCATGGAGAACTCTGCTTAGATTTGGTTTCATGTTTACACAAGCTTGAAATGAAAAACTATGCTTGTTATGAGTTCGCATGCCCCCAACATAATGATGCAAAACGAGGTACATGCCCCCAAGCTTCATTGCATTCAACAAAGTGGATGGAATGAAGGTTGACTCTCGAGATCTATGAAAGACTCGACTTGTATTTTACAAGATCTTAATCAAAAGACTCGATTTGGAAAGGGAGTTGTTTCATTTTTTGATGAGGTTGACACAGTAAAAGAACTATCCTCATAACCCTTGTTTCATTTTTTAACGAGCTTGAGACAAGATCAGGAACTATGCTCGACCAGACCCAGTTTCATTTTTTAAGGAGCTTGACATAGGAAAGTGAACTATGCTCTTACCAGACCCAGTTTCCTTTTTTAAGGAGCTTGACATAGGAAAGTGAACTATGCTCCGAACGGACCCAGTTTCATTTTTTAAGGAGCTTGACATAGGAAAGAAAACTATGCTCCGAACAAACTTCATAATAATGAACAGGAAGTCATTACTTCCAAGAGTGGCACTCCCTGTGGAAGGACAACATCTTGGGAGTCAGGACCCAATGCCCCCAGGACACTATGCATAATGACACCATCATGGGATACAGGCACGGGATAAGTAGCCACGTAGTTGACTTGCGGTGGGGCAGATACAACCAGTGGATAAAAACTAGGAGGGGATGACAACTACGCAGGAGGCAACGGGGGACTAAAGAACGATAATTGATCTATATTCATGATTCTTCTGTCGTGTGGAAAGAAAACCACACAGAAAAGTGAAGAGACAAGGGCCCCCATGGCATAAACATAGTCACGGCCAAGGAGAGGACTGAAATCTAAAGCACCTTGGGTAACCAGTACGTCTATATAGACGGTTTTTCCTCCCAAAGTAATAGGGAACTTCGGAAGGATCCCTAATGGTTGACTGGTTCCTCCGTCAAACGCTAACAGATTCTGTGCGACCGGCACAAGTTGTGGGGAGCCCAAAGCTTGCCAAGTAGTAGAAGGCATAAGACTAACAGATGCACCCTCATCCAAGACAGTGCCAGGTACTGCCTTATCATATGAATGTACTGTAATCTGGAAAGGCACATGGGATGGAAGGCGGAAGGCGGTCAAATGACTCCAGTCGAAGGAAATGACTAAACTACTCGGTGGGGGAATCGTATAATTGCCCCCCTGCTCCGAAGAAGGACTCGCGGGATCAGCTGGGATGGGAGAGTCGTTTTCGGACTCAGGAGAATCTGATGAGACGAGAAGAACATGAGCATGACGCTCTTCCGAAATAGAGTGATCAACAGGCGGTGAACCCGAGCCGACACTCTTTTTGACCAATGGTTGGTCAGGAACAGGCTTAGCACAGCCAGGTTCAGAAAGAGGAGGATGGACAAGAGAAGAATCTAAGTTAATCTCGTTGTCGACAGGGAGAGGGTCTGAAGAGAGCCTTTGATAACCGACAGGGAGTCGGGGTGAAGAAGCTGTAAGAATTTCCAACACGGAGGAAGCTTTATCCATGAGCGGACAAAGTTGAAGGAGATGGTTGCCTTCACATAGCCTACAGGGGAATCGAATCTTCCCGTACTTCTTACCATTGCCAGCTGATAGGGTAGCATCGCCATGAGTTTCAGAGGATGATGAGGGGCAAGCTAGATCATGAGACCATACTTCTAAGACCCTAGGAATGCCAGGACAATCACGAAGAAGATGGTCATCCTTGCACAATTTACAAGGAAACTTAACCTTCCGCGGAGGAGCAGAAGCAGTTCCGACCGGAGCTGTACTCGGGGCAGTAGCTGCACTTTTAGCCTCTCGCTTATGAGACTTCTTCTTCTTCATCTTCTTCTTCTTCTTAGCCACCTGGTTACTTGAATCCAGACTTTCACCAGCTGAAGTAGAAGATGAGGACATAGAAACAGGCGACGAAGGGGGGAGGTCCACCTTGGAATCAACATGATGTTGTTCGGGCAGAGGAACTGATTAACCAGGAGTTGAGACATTGGAGACCATAGAGGTTGAGAACAACCAAACAGGCAACCAAATAGTTAACCTAGGAAGGGACAACGTTGCCATGTAAGGAGCACCAATATTCCCAAAAGGAGGAAAATGACTAGGATTCCCATCAGAGGGGATTCCTGGGTTGGGGAACTCTAGAAAAGTTGCCATCAAAAACTGAAAATCACACACGGGGCTGAAAAAGAGTCAAGACACACAATCAAACGGCCAACAAGCAGAATCTAATAGGGCTTGTGATCGCAGGTGATTTAATTTTAAGACACAAGGACATAACTTGACCTTTTCATATTTAAAGAGTCGAGAAAAGGACAAAAAGATGACTCTAGTCGCCTTCGAATGTTTAATGACCCGAAGTGACAAATGCTTAGATGAGCCTTTACTTTTAGGGAGTCCAAAAAGGATCAAAAGTGACTACTCTGGAGAATTAGGCAAAGGTTTACCAAACAAATCCGTAAAACTGCATAGACACCTTGGCAGTCATATGAAAACCAAGGACTTTCCGTACGGTAGTCAATCTTCCTAAATGCTGTGTTCGGTGCGTTACGACTTGTAAGGCAGCATACACAACTTCCTATGGATAAAGGATGATAACCTAGTGGGGTCTCCCCATATACTTGACGGTACGTGGGAGCTCAAATCCGTACTAGACCACTATTGAGTCACAGAAGGAGGAATCACCCAACCTTGAGTGGAAACAAAAGTGACTAGGTTTAACAACGCCGGAGCACGTCTCTAGCTTAGACCTCTAAATATGTTCCATTAAATTCCAATGCATTGTTAGATTCATTTAGTTCATTTTAAAGTTGATCTTGTATTATGTTTAAGTTTTCAGGCCTTACCGTACGTAATGTCTCAAAATTTCTTAAATGCAAACTATATGCCACAATATATCATTTCATTCGATGAATGCTAACTATGAGAAAGTTGAGAGCTTTCACACAAACAAAATGATCATAGAACAATCAACAATATATCTAATGCAGCTAATGGAAAGTAACAAACTTTTCTTCAAAGTCACTAATCACTAATAACAACGAAAAGCTCTAATTCACATTAACTAATGACAGTAAAAGAGATTGTTTTTTTTTTTTTTTTTTTTTAATTTATGGCAAGATGCACTAAACAAACTTTGAGAAACAATAATAAAAGAGTAAAAAAAAAAATTTCACTCAATGCAAACACAATCAGATCCCTAAATGCCAAAGAAGTCCTTCAAAACCAAAAAAAAAAAAAACCAAAGACACCAATGAGCCGTGTAATCTAGGCCCAAAGCGAAACTAAGCAGAATCCAAGTGAAAAAGGGGTAAGTCACTCAAATAACACAATAAAATGCTTAACAACCACTAAAAAAGTGCAAGGGAGTAATCAGAAAGTCGACTGGACTGATAGAAGACAAAAAACTCCTAAGGAAGGCTCGACACACAAAGCCACTAGATGCCCTAGGGCTAAAACGTGAAATCGATAGAAAATGGAAAACACCCAAAGGGTAAAGGTTAGAACTAGTCAAACAAGACCCCAACACACTCAAGCAGTCGAAGAAATGTATCCAAAAACAAAGACTGAGCTCAAAAGGCTTAAAACAAGCAAACTTTAACAGTTCCCAGGCCTAGCGCGACTGTCAGGCTGAAACTAGCACCTTTAAGGATTGGCACGAGTTGTATATTAGCAAATGCGCCAATTGGCGCGACTGATATGCTAAAGAAGCGCGCTAGTCAATTTTTCTATGAAAAAATAAAAAAGAAGCAATCCAAGATAAGGCCAACGATACCCAGGTAAACCAAGAAGCAAGAAACAATAAAAGGACTCAACCCAGAAGGCTGACCAAGCAGGTAAAAACCAAGAAACAACCAAAAAGGCAAGACAAGCTTCCCATTGGAGTCACCAAATTGTTGTGTAGGTAAATCCCCTCTGCGGATAGAGGCGATCCCTACTAGCCCAGACTGGGTCTAGCAACAATCATACAATGCTATAGCGCAAGTTCCTAGTTGCAAATTAATAGACCAGTGATGAAGGCCTACCTGGATTCCAATGCTAGTGCTTGTAGAAGAGGTGGTGCTCTCGTTCCTTTGCTCCGGCAGATCACAATCCTCATGATCTCCGTGAATAGACACATGCACATGCAAAGAACGACACAAACACAAGCATAAAATCCAGCATATGCAACTATATGTCAGTCAGAAAGGACATAACTCATCATCATCACAAATAATAACAAGAGTGGAACCATAACCAATAGTCATTCATTAATAATCAATCAAAGAAGAATACAACCAAAGTTCTGACGTTGGATTCTCCTTTGGCGGGTCAGCAACACATGTCTCGCAAAGCTTGTTGGGAATAGGGACAAGCCTCTCTCTCTTTGGTTATTGGACAAGAATCTCCTTGCTTGGATTTGGCCTTGTGGGAATTAAGAAGGCTCTTGCAGCATGAAGCTCTTGGAAACTTGACAATTCTCAATCTCTGGAACTATGGAACTAGCCAAAACTAGCTTGCAAAGGAAATGGGCAAGCTTTTATGGATGGAGGAAGGGGAGTTGGGATCATCCACAATAATCATGGGATTGGCCATATCATCAAGGAAGCTTCCATGAGAGGTGGCAAACCACTTCCTCTCTATGGAAATCTGTAGCCAACCCACCCAACTCAAGATAGATTCAGTCCAGGAATTTGTTAGGATGAATCTTCCACCGTTTGTTTGTTAAAAAACACCACTGTTTATGGTTGGCGCGGGTGTGGCTCTGTGACAGAGCACCAACTGGCGCGCCCTCTTTGGAGGATTTCCCCCATTGGCGCGAGGGCTGCAATATGGAACCGCGCCAATGGAAAAAGGGCTATTTTTGGGTTTTTTAGCAGGAGATGTCTTCAAGGCAAACAAATCTCATGTTCAGGGGAATGCAACGCAAGTGTTTGTAGGCCATGTTACTTCTCATAGGTCCCAGAATGAGTCCTCCAAGATGCAGGAGAGGGGTAGCAGGGACGGTGACAAATTGCTGTGTAACAGATTCCCCCTAAAGCATGAAGCCCGAGAGAGAGAGGGGTGAAATGCTTTACGAGAATGTGTCCAACCGAAAACACTGCCACCAAAAAACCTGCGTGGAGAAGTACAACGGATATCTCAAATACATGATATATGTGGTATGGGCGCAACCATCCATAGCAGAGTACACAATAATCTAGATCCAAGGTATGGGCGCATCCATCCAGTGAGGATCGATAAATAGAATCAGGCATGGTGACAGCCATCCAGTGAATGAGTCATGTAATAATCATAATAATCCACAAAATCGCAACCTGGATCCCAACAGACAAAATCTAGGGTCTTGCGCTCCATCTCGACCCGAACAAAGTACAAGTTCAAGCATGCGAATATAGGAGTCGAAGTCGAACATGCAGGAACATCGTCTTATTACCAGCCAATAATGAAAACTGTTAATAGACGCGAGAGGTACCACCAATAATGACAATGGCCCTCAAGGTACTATAGGTACAATCTACGGCGTGCGAATTAGTGAGCCGGTGTCGAACACCAGTAGAATCATTCGATCGGAGGCTAATGATGAAAACCTCGCGTCGAACGCGAAGAACCTGCCATTGAGGCATGCAGGTTCCAAGGCACCAGAAGGGAGTCTCTAGATCAACTTCCTGGATAATGAGTTGAAGTCGACAGGAAGTGACCTTGATCGAAGGTGGGTCATAGTGTTTCCCACATCATCGACACGAGACAGAGGAAGATAAGGTTGTTGTGAATCAGGATTATGTGAGTTATCAGAGGGAGGTTGTTATTCTACAGAGGTCAACTTCTCTTGAACATATTAGCGTCACGATAGTGGACTTGGCAGTATTTGACATCAATCGATCAGAGGTCATGACGACAAGGCAAAGAGTAGATGAGAGGTCAAACATGATCACCCAAACCCACGGAGGCAAGTGAAAAATGAGATGGGATGTCCCCACCAAGACACGAATGCAGACAAGTGTTTGTAGGCCATGTCACTCCTCATAGGTCCCAGAATGAGTCCTCCAAGATGTGGGAGAGGGGTAGCAGGGACGGTGACAAATTGTTGTGTAACACCTTGCTCTTTGTTGCCCTACAAAATTTGGTCCTTTGCACCCCTTGACAACACTTGATCTAGTTTTTCTCGCCTTCTAGGAGCACAATATCTAATCTAATGTATCTCTGTGATTTTAGATCCCCAATATCTGATCTTCGGTCCTATCGTATCCCTCTGAGTCTTCTTTCTAATGCCACAGGTTTGACCTGATTTGGGCTCTTCAAGGCAAAGTTATGCCCAATCTCTCACAATGACCTAATTATGGACTAGTTCAGTAGAGCGAACTTGTACGATGTGCCACATGTCACAGTTTTCTCCTTCGGCTTTGACATTGATACAAAAGAAACTATAGTCTATGCAATATCCACCACTTTTTACATAATTCCAGTACTCTTCTCAGAGAGAGAGTTAGGACGATTTTCCAAAGGTCACTTCTTTGAGATGAAATTCCGAAGCCTGCAAAAACCCTATCTTCCACAGATCATATCTCTGAAAATATAGCAAACCAAGATCTGAAATTCAGTCACGAAGTTCATCAGGATTTCGAATCAAATGGGTTTTAATTTCAGAATCTAAGACTTCACAAAAATGACGTTATAGTGAAAGTTCCACAATCACTACATTTGGAGGATATATGAGATTTATTTTTATAGAGTTGAGAGGGGCTTCTATAGAGAATGTTGGAGGGATTTTAGGAGCTTACAAAATGATTAATTAATGACTATTCAATTACCAAAACCAATTATGAGTGCCATGCCACAACCCCATAGGGTTTTAGCCCACTAACTAGGGTTACTAACTTCAAACATGACTATCTCTCAAACCATGAAGAATTACTTGGTGTGCCATATATCAACAGAAACAGCTCGATGAGTAGAATATATCTAGAAGATACTTGAATCAAAATAGAGTATGCTGTCAAGTCAAAATTACCTTGCAAGATAAGGGTAGCCCCTGGTGCTTCTTGGGTTGACATCAATGACAACCTCAGATCATCTTTAGATCAACAATCTCCCCCTTTGGCATTCATGGCAAAACAAGTATTCCCCCTGCGATTAGGGCACCTCTTCCTACTGTCTTCTCTCCCCCTTCGACATCAATGGAAAAGGGTAACTCCCCCTAACACACAACCATCCCACGGACCTGTACACACTTCCACCCCCCCCTTTATTTTCTGAATAAGGAAAATTTAATGAGAACTTGGGAGAATCCCAAGCTTCTGGTGAAGATATTCAAATTCTTCATGAGGTAAAGGTTTAGTGAAGATATCAACAATTCGTTCTTTTGTACCAACATATTCAAGTTTGATATTCTTTTAAGAAACTTGTTCTCTAACAAAATGATATTTTATCAGAATGGGTTTTGCTTTTGAATGCATGATAGGATTCGTGGAGATGCTGATGGCACTAGTGTTATCACAGAAGATGGGAATAGGCTCATTGAATTGTACTTGAAGATCTTGCAAAGTTTGTTTCATCCAAAGGACTTGAGTACAACAAGCTTCCACTACAATGTATTCTGCTTCTGCTGTAGATAACGAGATTGAGGTTTGATTTTTTCTCAACCATGATATGAGACAACCACCTAGATAGAATCCTGCTCCACTAGTAATCTTACAATCAGTAACGCTTCCTACCCAATCTGCATCTGTAAAGGCTTGAATAATGAGGTTTTTTCCCTTGGGATACCACAAGCCATATTCTGTTGTGCCCTTTAGATATCAAATAATTCTTTTGACGACAATAATATGTGATTCTTTTGGTGCTACTTGGAATCTTTCTACTTGTCCAACTGGTTACATAACATCTAGTCGGGAGGTTGTTATATATAGAAGACTACTAATCATAGATCTATACAACCACTGATCCACATCCTTAGATGAGTCGTCTATGCTCAATTTGCAACCTGTTACCATCAGAGTAAGGACGGGTTTGAAATCTTCCATTTTGAATTTCTTGAGCATTTCCTTGATGTACTTAGATTGACATATAAATATTCCTTTATCTTGCTGATATATTTGAAGCCCTAAGAAGTATGTCAACTCACTAAGTAAAGACATGTCGAACTCACTTTGCATCTTTGTAGCAAAGTTCTTACTTAGTCGATCATCATTGCTACCAAACATTATATCATCCACATATACCTCAAAGATTGTTAAATTATCTTTATCTATTTGTACGTAAAGATTGCTATCAGCAGTACCTTTCTTGAACCCTTGTTGACGTAGATATCTGTCAAGACAAGAATACCATGCTCTGGGAGCCTGCTTGAGACCATACAAATGCTTCTTTAACATGCAAACATAGTCTTCTTTTTTTGATAGTAGAAAACCTTCAGGCTGTTCGATGTAAACTTATTCTTCTAATTCTCCATTCAGAAATGCTGACTTAACATCTATTTGGTAGACTTTTATTTTTCTTGAACATGCATAGGAAATAAACATCCGGATGGCTTCCATTCTGGCAACTGCTACAAATGTTTCGTCAAAATCAATTCCTTCCACTTGTGCATAGCCTTTGCAAACCAATCTTGCTTTGCTTCTGGTAACCTGTCCATCTTCATTCAATTTGTTCCTGAACACCCAGTTAGTCCCAATGACATTTTTATCTTTTGGTTGTCGAACTAATTCCCAAGTGTTATTCTTCTCGATTTGGTCCAATTCTTCATTCATAATTGCTACCCAATTTTCATTCTGGCTGGCTTCCTCAAAACTACCAGGCTCAAAGGTTGCTAGAAAAGCAATGTGAGCTTGTTGTGATCAGCGAAGCTGTCGACCTTTTCTTGTTCCAATTCCTTCATTTATGTCACCAATGATTTGATTTGATGGATGGTTCTTTTGAATCCATTCTTTTGTTCTCTTTGGAGGAGCTTGTTGTTGTTGTTCCTGTATATCTTGTTGATCATTATTTACTTCTTCCTAGTTGACAGTTGCTTCTTGTTCTAGAATTTTCTTTGTACCTTTTTCAGCCTCTGTCTCAAGCTTCAAAGATTCTAGATCCTCATCATTATTCGTTAGAACACTATCTTCATCAAATGTAACATTTATGCTCTCCACTATCTGTTTTCGTCTTAGATTATAGCATTTATAGGCCTTTATTTTGTGTGAGTAACCAACAAAGATACCTTCATCAACACGCGATTCAAACTTACCCAACTTTTAATCTTCTCTCTTGATATAAAATTTTCTTCCAAAGATTCTGATATATTTTACATTAGCTGGTTTTCCTTTCCATAATTCATATGGGGTCTTATTCCAATTATTTCTGAGGATACTTCTGTTGATAATGAAGATTGCCATATCAATTGCTTGAACCCAGAATTTTTCATCCAATTTTGAGTCCTTCAGCATTGTTCTACCCATTTATTTTATGGTTTTGTTCTTTCTTTCAACAACTCCATTTTGCTGAGGTGTTCATGTTTTTGAAATTGTCTTTTTATTCCATTTTCGTCACAGTATTGATGAAATAATTTGGAAGTGAATTCTCCACCATTATCTGATCTTAGATACTTTATTTTTAAATCAGTTTCATTTTCGACCAACTCCTTGTAGATGTTAAAGCACTCAAATGCTTTCGATTTTTTCTTTAGGAAACTAATGACTGTCATCTTGGTATAGTCATCTATCATTGACATGAAATATAATTCTCCATCTAAACCTTTTGTTCCCATAGGACCACATAGATCAGTATGTATCAATTCCAATGGATGTGATGCAAAGTGTTATTTTGTTTTAAATCCACATTTTATCTGCTTGCCATGCCGATAGGCCTCACATAGTGTGTTGGGAGGTTTTGATATTTTTGGCATTTCTCATATTGCTTCATTTTTGCTTATCCTGACAAGATCGTCAAAGTTTATGTTACCCATTCTTTTGTGCCATAACCAACTTTCATCTTCTTTAGATAGTAGGCATGATTTAGTTGCTTCATCCAAAACATATATGTCGTTTGAAGCTCAACTTACTGCAGCCACAGTTTTACCATATCTGCCTTTCCCGATTTCACATTTTGTGGAGTTGAATAGCATTATGTGTCCTTGATCACACATTTGTCCAACAATGAGCAGATTGTGATTCATATTTTCAACCAATAGAACTTTCTTGGCTAGAGCATCTTTGCTTCTGAGACTGACGATAGCTGATCCTATAACATTTGAAGATCCATCATTTCCAAAGGACACGGTTCCATCCTTCTTCTCGTTCATAGATACAAATTTCTTTATATCTCCAGTCATATGCGTTGAGCAACCACTATCGCCATACCAAACATATTTGTTGTTTTGAGCCTTGAGAGCTAGAGCACAATTATCAGTGCATTTCTTCTTCCATGTTTATTCGTTCTGTGGCTTCGAAGATTCTTCTAGAGGATTTTCAAGTCTGCAGTCTCTGGCTATGTGTCCAAAGTTTGGACATTTGTAACATTCAATATTACTTCTTAAATGTTCAAATCTATTGATGTTTCGTTGAGCCCTGGGAGGTTCATATTTGACATATCTCCTGGAATAGTATTGGTTCCTAGGGTACGTGCGAAATTCTACAACTTTAAAACCAAATTCTCCACATGAATAACAATAGCCATGAAAAATATGTTCGTACCTAAATGGAAATATTCATTAGGGAATTGTCTTCCAAGGCTGTTCTTGCGAATCTTATCCAATGAAGTCTACATGCTTGTCAGATCTCATAGTTTCATTGTATTTTGTCTTAGAAGGTCCTACTTATTCTTCTTTGAAATTGAGGCCAGTTCTGTCGTTGTAAGATCATTGATTGTTGATGAGTTCTTCTAATGCCTTTGAGCTGTTGGACTAGTTTTGGACAATTTTTCCCTTCTTCACTTCCTTATGCAGCGAGACTACTTCGGCTTCTAATGCTTCCCCTTCTCAGTTGATTTCTTCCAACTTCTTTTGAAGTGACTCTTCAATACATTTGTGTTCTTCAACTTCAATTTTGAGACCTTGAACTTGTTCTTCAAGAGTGTTGGAATGAATCTTCTCAGCCTTGAGATCTTTTATAAGCTTGATTGCCTCCTTAGAAAATTCTTCTATGGTCAACCCTTCTTCTTCGTTGTTTGATACCTCTTGTTTATTGTGCTTGGCCATAAAAAATACTCTCTCATTGGCTTCTTCTTCACTGTCACTGTCTTCATCGGATGATGAGCTATCTTCTTTAGAGAGAAAGTTCCTTTTGAATCCTTTCTTCTTGCTTTGACTGTTGAATTTATTAAGGCCTTTATTTCCTTTTGAGTTTCCATCACTTATGTTTAGACATTTTGTAGCAAAATTAGCACTTTTAAATCAGTATTCCTTAGAAATTAGCACTTTTAAATATTTTTCAGAGCATTAGTTAATCTTCAATTATCATTAATGTTTATGTAGTAACAACAGTGAATAAAAGAACTGTCATGCGGAAAGAGTCAATTTTGCGAACAAAACCGACCTCCCTAGAAGCTAAGGCTTTCTAGTGACAAACAAGACAAATAAACACTACCTTTCTCTAAATATGCATTCAGAATACAAGTAATCAGGTGATTATAACATACCTTTAGTCCAACGCTTTGTAGTAGTCCAGCCTCGCCGATCCGGATGAGCTCCTCCTTCTCTTCGAAACCTGCATTCACTAACAAGCCAAAATATTACATAGCACCTGATAAAATTATAAAATAACACATATTCATCATACAGACCAAGGAGTATATGAAACAAATCATGTATTACAATCTGTTGAGAAAAATGAGTTTATTTGTATTAAGTGGAAACAAAAGAAACCATTACAACCTGAGCCTTGGTGTTGTGCAGGTCCCTCCTAGGGTCCAGCAAGAGCTTTCCTTTACTTTGATCAGCTCACCCACTTCCAAATAAGGCTAGGAAAGGATGGGAATCTCTCCTCTCAAGCTCTATAAGGGAGTCCTAATTCCAGCAGCATCTACCCTTAGGAATTTTCAGCTTTCAACCTCTCCTCCCTCTGGCCCAATGCCTGTATTTATAGTGCTCTAGAGGAAGTTAATCAGGTCCACCATCAATGGGATAAGCCCCTCTTTGAATGGGATAGCTCCCCTCTTGATGGGATAAGTTCCTCTTTCATAGGGATACATGAACCATCTGGAGGCGCTCAATACACGTCAAACAAGCTTCTAGAATGCTCTAGAAATGACCACAAGTAACTTTTTTGAAGTGAAACTTGCGCCTTTTGACCTTTACAGTAGTACGCACCCTCCCCTTTACAGACAGAGCATACAAGTACGCAGGTATTGTGAACTTGGGGTGCGTACACGCAGGTAAGGCTAAGAGAAACTGTGTACCCAGAGTTATATAGATTTTTAAAGGCTTTCTCTCTTTCTTGGAGTTTGACATGAAGAGCAGAGGTATGAGACTTGCCAAGGAGGATAGTATGACAGTTGATGGAGCCATACTAACTGCAAATAGTCATGGTGACAAATTTTAGTGTAACAGATTGCCCCCTAAAGTGCGAAGCCTGTAGTAGATTAGGGTTTCATATCATCTAGGAAGGGTGAGGTACTTTATCATTTCAAGGATTATCTTGTGGAGAGCCCAGTCGGAACCTGCAAATATTCAACACAAAATACATATATAAGATCATATCATCGCTGAGGTAGGCATTCCCATACTCAGATTGAAAACTTTAACTAACAAACTAACTACTGCTCTGATATAGGAATGATTTCGCAGTACATTACAATCATAGACTCTTGTAGACACAGTATGGACGCAACCATCTGTTTATGATTAGTCTACTGTATAATGAATACAAAACTCCTCGCAGCCTGGATGGTGGAAACTAGATCTAGGGTCTTCATTTCTATTTCCCGAAATGGTACGATTCTATCCATGCGAATAAATGAGTTGATGTCGAACATGGTAGAAACCACTTGATTACCAGTCGATGATGTAAACTGTTAACAAGTGTGAGAGAGACCACCAGTGATGTCAATGGTTCTCAAAGTACCCAGTACAATCCATGAGATGTGAATGAATGAGTTGATGTCGAACATTTCACGGAATCCTTCGATCGAAAGTCAATGATGTAAACCGTCATCAAAGGCGAGAAACCTGCCATTGATGCATGCAGATTTCAAGGTACTGACGATTTCTAGGTCATCTTTCTAGATAATGTGCTGATGTCGATAGAAAGCGACCCGTTGCAGGCAAGCCCACAACACGAAATCATAAATCAAGTTGAAGAAATGTAGCTGTAAGGACTGACTCAGGGATGGTCAAGATGGATCACAGGTATTTTGCAGATGAATGGTTTATTTGCAGTGACCTCTTGAACACATAACGACACAATAGATGGCTTGGTGACAATTGACCCAAAGTTAATACCCAGAAACCGGCTAAAGACTTTCAATGTGGTTTGGTCAACTATTAGGCAAAGGATTTCCCAACCCAGGTGAATAAAATGTGTCGTGTTCAAGAGTGGTGATAAGGTTTTTCTGAGACAAAGGATAACAAATAGGCTCATTTTTCTCTCTTTTCCCCCACCATTTCTAGCAAGTACCTCTTTATTTTTTACAAGCTTGAGGAGGATAACATATGCTTGATTATAAGCTCATCCTTCGGATGAGTCCAACTTAGTTTAGATTCGAACCCTAAGAAGGAGTGGTCCGTTCCTGTTTGTAATCGAACAAGTCCTTTACTGTGAAATTTTAAGGAGTCCAGTATAGGAGAAACTCGGCTTTTTTCAATTTTAGAGAGTCTGAAAAACCTAAGAAGACTCCAGGGTTGAACTTTTTCGTAAATTTGTGTCTCCCAAGCCCGAAAAAGTATAAAATAATACTTGAGAGAACCGCTTGATCTTTTATGACCAAGGAGTACTTTCATAATTAGTGGCTTTGACCTGAAAAGTAAAAAGCGATCAAGTTTTATTTCCAGTATCGAGTTTGAAACGACAAAAATCCGACAATCTTTTCATGTTTTTTCGGTCAGAAAAGGGCTGTAAGAGGACCATCTTTTTAGTTCCGTTTTAACGAGTTTAAAAAGAAAAACTCGGCAATCTTTTCATATTTTAAGAGTCTGAAAAGGGCTTAAAAGAGAACTCCAAGGTTTCACTTTTTTGTAAGTTTTAACGAGTTCGAAAAAATGATAAAAATGTACTCATGGTTTTCACTTTTTCGTAAGTTTTAATGAGTTCGAAAAAATGATAAAAATGTACTCATATGGCTGACTTTCAATTTAATTTACGAGCAGGAAAAGACGGAAAGAACTCAACATTTTCATTTGTTTTATGAGAATGAAAGATAGCAAAATAATCTCAGGATTTTCATGAGTTTAACGAGTCTTGAAAATAACTGAAATTGACTCGAGATAGGTTTCATTTTTATAAAAGCTTGAAACAGAGAAAAACTATGCTTCAAGCTAGTTTCATTTTTGCACAAGCTTGAAACAGAGAGAAAACTGTGCTTGATGCCCCCTAAGCATAACTGCTAGAGCGCATGCCCCCCAGCTTCATTTCATTCAATGAGGTGGATGGAATGAAGCTTTACTTTCAAGATCTTGGAAAGACTTGTGGGAGTTGTTTCATTTTTTAGTGAGGTTGACACAGGAAAAGAACTATCCTCAAAACCCTTGTTTCATTTTTTAAACGAGCTTGACACAAGATAAGGAACTATGCTCATGACTACTCTCTACAATCTACCTAACAAAAAACTTTACTCTAAAAACCTTGATTCATTTTTTTAACGAGCTTGACACAAGACAAGGAACTATGCTCTAAAATCCTTGATTCATTTTTTAACGAGCTTGACACAAGACAAGGAACTATGCTCTAAAATCCTTGATTCATTTTTTAACGAGATTGACACAAGACAAGGAACTATGCTCATAACTACTCTCTACAATCTACCTACTTAACCTACCCTTGTTTCATTTTTTAAAGAGCTTGACACAAGACATGGAACTATGCTCAAGACTCCTTGTTTCATTTTTTAACGAGCTTGACACAAGACAAGGAACTATGCTCCAGAAGTTCGCATGCCCCCAGCATAACGATGCAAAGCGAGGTACATGCCCCCCAGACTTCATTGCATTGAACCAGATGGATGGAATGAAGGTTTACTTTCAATATTTAACTTGAAAAGGGAGTTGTTTCATTTCTAAGGAGGTTGACACAAGAAAATAACTATCCTCATACCTGATTCATTTTTTAACGAGGTTGACTCAGTAACAGGAACTATCCTCAAAATCCTACTTTCTACAATCTACCTACGTATCCTAAAATCTACATGATTCATTTTTTAAGGAGGTTGACTCAGTAAAAGAACTATCCTCATGCTAGCCTGTTTCATTTTTTAACGAGGTTGATACAGGAAAAAACTATCCTCGCACACACTGATTCATTTTTTAACGAGGTTGACACAGTAAAAGGAACTTTCCTCACACGCATTGATTCATTTTTTAACGAGGTCGACACAGTAAAAGGAACTTTCCTCGTAGCATCCAGTTTCATTTTTTAACGAGTTTGAGACGGGAAAAAACTATCCTCACCGCATCTTGTTTCATTTTTTAACGAGGTTGAGACAGGAACAAACTATCCTCAGGAACACCTGTTTCATTTTTTAACGAGGTTGGCACAGGAAAAGGAACTATCCTTGCAACATTGATCATGGCTTCCAACTGGAAGAAAGACATGTCAATGGACACACCTTGATCATGGCTTCCAAGAGGTCTTCATCAGAAGGAAGAATACTTCTCTGGAAGGAACACATGTCAAGGGACTTAAAAGGGATAAGAACATCGTGTTCAAATAATCCCATAGAGTTTTCCATGTCAATTACCGGATCTAAATCAACAGTGAGAGGCTCACTTACATCGGTAACTGAAAACATGGGACCAGTTGCCACATAATTAACCCGTGGCAGGGTAGATACCACTTTAGAATCAGGAACATTTAGGGGTGTCATATTATTGGTAGTTGAAGCAAGACTAGGGAATGAAAGCTCGTCTACAGTCACAATACTACCATTGTGAGGGAAAGACATCACGCGAAAGAGTGTCGATACGACAGCTTTCATTGCATAAACATAGTCTCGCCCAAGGAGTAAATTGAAATCCAAGGGACCTCGAACTACCATAAGATCAATACAGATAGTTTTACCTTCCAAGGTAATAGAAAACTTAGGAAGGATCCCTAAAGGTTCACTAATGGTTCTGTTAAAAGCTTTCAGATTCTGCGTAATAGGCGCAAGCTGAGGGGAACCCAAAGCTTTCCAAACAATTGAGGATAAAATACTAACAGAAGCACCTTCATCTACCTGAGTACGATGTATGTCCCTACCACCAGCCTTAACAATGATTTGGAAAGGGATGGAGGAAGGAAGACGAGGTTCTGTCAGTCTATTCCAATCAAAGGAAAAGACCTCAGTACTTGGAGGGGGTTCTGTAGAAACAGGTGAAATGCCCCCCGCATAGAAGAATCTGATGTAACAAGAAGAACCTGAGCGGTATGAAGTTCACTCTCTAAAGGGAAAGTGGGATCGACCGAATGTGAAATTGAATCGACCACTTGATCAACTAACGGATCATCAACCTGGGTGACATGAGTTTCACTCTCCAATGGAAGAGTGTGATCGACTGTACTTGAATTTAGTTCAATCACTCCGTCAGTTGACGGTAGGTTGGGAGAAAGTTTACGGTAACCAGTTGGAAATTCTTGCTGTGGAACAGTAAGGTTTTCCAACAATTTTGAGGCTTCATCCATGTGAGGGAAAATGTGAGTTTGATGACTCCCTTTGCATAACTTACAAGGAAACCTAACTTTACCCTTTTTCCCAGGAACCTGACTATCACTGGTTGATGGATCAATAGAAAGTTGATGTGATTTTTCTGACCAAACTTCCAAGACCTTTGGAATACCAGGACAATTGACAAGGACGTGGTCACCCTTACAAAGCTTGCAAGGGTATTTGGGTTTACGGTGCATGTCGGAATTTTCCTCAACACAACTAACACTTACAACCATGGTTGGTTGGTTGACTTCTTGTTTATCTTGCTTCTTCTTCTTCTTCTTCTTCTTCCCTTTCTTCTTCTTCCCTTTCTTCTTCTTCTTAGCCTCTTGGTTACTAGAATCAAGGCTTTTACCAGGCGAAGAGGAAGAAATGGAGGAAGAAAAATTAGGCGAAGAAGGTAAAGGGTCAACAGAAGGTTGGTGATGTTGAGATAGTGAACTCTGTTGAGGTGAAGCATTCGGTTGAGGTGGAACAATTGGAGTATTTTGGGCCAACGAAGTTGAAAATAACCATATTGGTAAACCTATTGTAAATCCAGGTAATTACAAAGTAGCCATATAAGGAGGACCAACATTTCCAAAGAAAGGAAAAGTACTAGGATCTTCGTTAGGAGGGGTTCCTAGGTTGGTAAATTCCGGAACATTTGCCATTATATTCAACTTCAGTGAATTTTATTAACAATTTAAAACTAAAATTAACAATTCACAATTCATACCTAACAATTAAAATTCACAATTCACACCTATGGTCTCTAAAAGTAAAAACAAACAAATTAACACACACTATCAAATCTAGGAGTCAAACCACACACAAACAGTAACTTTCCGAACTGAAAACACTAGTTGGTGATGAAATCCAACATCACAGAATTCAGTACAGAAATGGCGGGTGGAACAGTTACCCCGGAAACCTGCTTAATGAATAGACCGGCACAAGTTCCTCCACTTTAACCGTCTCGAGTGAAGTGAACCCCCCGGAAAATCCAAGTGAGTCTAGCCGACGTCTACTCCAGGTACAGTGGGATCTTCCCTCCACCGTCACCTTGGGTAGAACCCTAAAGATAATAGTCACTAAGGTAACCAACAACAACAAATATATCTGGGGGAACAGTCTACGATCCGATAGCACGCAAGGGCAGAGTAACAAGCTCAATCCCCTTGCCGGCTCCTTGACAATAATCCAAGGTTTACCGACAAGTGACCCCAGGCTCCTCGACAATGATTAATCCGAGGTTTACCGTTTGTAATACGTGCGTATCTGGCGTCGTTCCCAATGAAGGAGGATTGATCCCCTCACTGGTTTAGACACGATCTCGTGCTTCTCCTTTAAGAGGAGCTTTCCCAGAGTATAAATGTAACTATTGGATTTACCCTACCACAAGATGAGCTACTTGTTTGGTTTTACTATCTTGGAAAGTTAACTAAAACCTATTCCAAGACACTAGCCTAAGCTATGTTGGTGTATCAGAGCCCTAGAAATGTAAAAATTACTAGATGAATTTTAATTAAGCGTTGTGTTATTAAGGCTATTATTACTCAAAGGGGTAAATGGATGAAACCAATGGTGTTATGACCTGACTCAACTGAATGCAATCGAATATGATAATGTAATGTTTTCAATTCGATGAATCCTAACTAAAGTAAGGAGAGAGTTTCCATTCACTTTCAACAATGCAAAAAATTGATCACTAAGAGAAAATATAACAAATTCTTTAATGCACTAATTTCATCAAGAAAAACTAATGCAAATCAATTCCAAACCATTTTTTTTATTTTTATTTTTGTGTAAATTCAAATCAAAGAAAGTTGATCTAAATCTACGATTGATTTTTCATAATGTAAACTATGCAATTGTAATCTAAGCACAATTCACTTGAAAAGTATGCAAATGTAATCTATGCACATTCTTCATTCATATTCTGAAAATGAGAATTCTAATTATGCAAATGTGATCTATGCAAGAGAATTCTCAAACACAAGATGATTCTAATGTAATCTAAGAATCAATCAAGTGCAAGTCGAGAAAATTGGGTGAGAGTTCTAAAGATCAAAAAATAAAAACACTCAAAGGCGATTAACACTCATACACAATTTAGCCCCCCCCCCCGGCGAATGAGGGGGGAATTTTTTTTTGCAAAAACAAGAGCAAAAAGATGCAAAATTGTGAAAAGACTGAGACAAACCTCCAAGTAATGACCAAAGGAAATCAAATTTAGAATTTCTCAAAAAGAGACTCAAAACACCCAATTGATGAAAGCTTAGAGCAGCACTGCGAATTAAATTATCCAAGATGAAAGCTTCGGACAGGTGAACAGTGGATCTGGGCAGAAAAAACAAATTAAAAACAAAATATAAGAGGCAAAAAAGGAAAAATTGAAAATTTCTCAACTTTTGACAGGGTACGCAAGCAACCTGTTTGCACAGGTGCGTGTACGCTCTGTGCACAAAGCTGCAGTGCGTACAAGTACGCACTGTGCTTAACTCAGAGGCTGCGTACTTCTAGCAAAACCAAGAAAAACTAAAATCTAATTTAACCCTAAGCTATCCCACCCAAATGCACAGTCAAACAGCCAAAAACCAGAAAACAAACGACTTTTCTCAAATCAAAGTTTCACACAAAGGAAAAATCATTCACATCAATGGAGTTCCCTAGCGAAGTCGCCATTTTGTCATGCGGAAAGAGTCAATTTTGCAGACAAAACCGACCTCCCTCGAAGCTAAGGCTTTCTAGTGACAAACAAGACAAATAAACACTACCTTTCTCTAAATATGCATTCAGAATACAAGTAATGAGGTGATTATAACATACCTTTAGTCCAACGCTTTGTAGTAGTCCAGCCTCGCCGATCCGGATGAGCTCCTCCTTCTCTTCGAAACCTGCATTCACTAACAAGCCAAAAGATTACATAGCACCTGATAAACTTATAAAATAACACATATTCATCATACAGACCAAGGAGTATATGAAAAAAATCATGTATTACAATCTGTTGAGAAAAATGAGTTTATTTGTATTAAGTGGAAACAAAAGAAACCATTACAACCTGAGCCTTGGTGTTGTGCAAGTCCCTCCTAGGGTCCAGCAAGAGTTTTCCTTTACTTTGATCAGCTCACCCACTTCCAAATAAGGCTAGGAAAGGATGGGAATCTCTCCTCTCAAGCTCTATAAGGGAGTCCTAATTCCAGCAGCATCTACCCTTAGGAATTTTCAGCTTTCAACCTCTCCTCCCTCTGGCCCAATGCCTGTATTTATAGTGCTCTAGAGGAAGTTAATCAGGTCCACCATCAATGGGATAAGCCCCTCTTTGAATGGGATAGCTCCCCTCTTGATGGGATAAGTTCCTCTTTCATAGGGATACATGAACCATCTGGAGGCGCTCAATACACGTCAAACAAGCTTCTAGAATGCTCTAGAAATGACCACAAGTAACTTTTTTGAAGTGAAACTTGCGCCTTTTGACCTTTACAGGAGTACACACCCTCCCCTTTACAGACAGAGCGTACAAGTACACAGGTATTGTGAACTTGGGGTGCGTACACGCATGTAAGGCTAAGAGAAACTACGTACCTAGAGTTATATAGATTTTTAAAGACTTTCTCTCTTTCTTGGAGTTTGACATGAAGAGCAGAGGTATGAGACTTGCCAAGGAGGATAGTATGACAGTTGATGGAGCCATACTAACTGCAAATAGTCATGGTGACAAATTTTAGTGTAAAAAGAACATAGGAGGTACAAAAATTTTAGGTGGAAAACCCCCTCCGGGTCAAAAACCACTGAACACTTTTCTAATAATTCTTTAATCGTCAAATCCAATTGAAAAGAAAGTTCCAACTTCCTAGAATCTATAAAAGCAGTCTTCTCCAGCTCCACTGGATGGACACTCCAATGCTCGAGATTCTTTAGTAGTCAACTGAACGGATGCCCCAACACCCAATGATCTACAACTCACCCTAGCACCACCCTACCACCCTGAAGTTTTCACAGGCTTGAACCTGTTGTTGACTTCTTGCACCAGCCTAGCACCACCCTACCACCCTAAATTTTTGACAAGCTTGAACCTATTGGTGACTTCATGCACCATCCTAGCACCACCCTACCACCCTATAGAAGAATAAAATAAGAATGGATTCTTGTACTAGGGAAAATGATCCACTTTACAATGATATAGAATGATGTAGAAGAAGAAGACACAACAGAACATAACCACAACTATGACACAACCACCTAATGATGATCCTAGACCTCCCAAAACTACCTCTTTAACTCTTGGCAGATAGACACTTGTACAACTTTCACAATGATGCTTTTACAATGACTCTGTACAATGATACTTTTACAATGATTGTATGCAATGCTTCCCACTTGAAGACTTCATATGGTGAACTTCTTGCTGTTGTTCTGCACCTTGATTGCTGCTCTTGTCATGCTACCCTTTCTCACTCTTCAGAACATTAGATTATGCATTGAGTCTTCTCTTGATAAATATATAATACCTGCAAAAACTCTTCAAGGAAATACCCATGACATGATTATAACAAAACTTACCTCATCATGTAGAGCATATGCCAGTGCTAAACAAAAACAACGAATTAGAATACAAAGAACCTAATGCAATTAAGAAATGAACATCCATATATAGAAGATACTTACCTATAGCTTACCTCTGTTGCATCATTTTGTTGCACCTTGCTCTTTGCTGCCCTAGAAAGTCTGTGCTTTGCACCCCTTGACAATAGTTGATCTAGTTTTTCTCGCCTTCTAGGATCATGATATATAATCTGATGTATCTCTGTGATTTAAGATCCTCAGTATGTGATCTTCTATCCTTCAATATCCCTCTAAGTCTTCTTTCCAATTCCATAGGTCTGACCCAATTTGGACTCTTCAAGGCAAAGTTATGCCCAATCTCTCACAATGACCTAATTATGGACTAGTTTAGTAGAGCGAACTTGTATTACATGTCACATGTCACTATTTCCTCCTCCGTCTCTGAAATTGAAACAAAGAAAACTAAATTCCATGCAATATCCGCCACTTTTTACATAATTCCAATCCTCTTCTCAGAGAGAGAGTTATGACAATTTTCCCAAGGTCACTTCTTTGAGATGAAATTCGGCAGCTTGCAAAAACCCTAACTTCCATAGATCATATCTCGGAAAATATAGGGAACCAAGATCTGAAATTTGGTCAGAACGATCATCAGGATTTTGAATAAAATGGGTTTTAATTTCAGAATCTAAGACTTTGCAGAAATGGTGATATAGAAAAAATGCCATAATTACTACATTTGGAGGATATATGA
This sequence comes from Pinus tabuliformis, assembly GCA_031772625.1. Taxonomy (NCBI): domain Eukaryota; kingdom Viridiplantae; phylum Streptophyta; class Pinopsida; order Pinales; family Pinaceae; genus Pinus; species Pinus tabuliformis. Next base: position 576,110,281 of record CM062804.1, on the reverse strand, counting down.
GATTTCTTTTTATAGAGTTGAGAGGGGCTTCTATAGAGAATGTTGGAGGGATTTTAGGAGCTTAAAAAATTATTAATTAATGACTATTTAATGACCAAAACAAATTATGAATTCCATGCCACAACACCATAGGGTTTTAGCCCACTAACTAGGGTTACTAACTTCAAACATGAATATCTCTCAAACCGTGAAGAATTACTTGGCGTGCCATATATCAACGGAAACATCTCGACAAGTAGAATCTATATAGAAGATCCTAGACTCAAAATAGAGTAAGTTGTTAAATCAAAATTCCCTTTCAAGATCAGGGTAGCCCCTGGTGCTGCTTGGGTTGACATCAATGACAACGTCAAATCATCGTTAAACCAACATATGTAACAACCATATGTTTCAGACTATATATCATCATTTGCATCCATGTACTCTCATATGAAGCCTTGTAATATATTGTTTCATCATTTGGTTATTGGCAGATTGATCCTAGAGTTAAGAGAGAGAGTCATGGGTCATCTCAAGCATGTGTTGGAGTGATTCGTATTAAGTCATGAGAGTTATTACAACCATGTTTGGGTTGATTGATGTCATGTGTTTCAGCCATTTATGGGCTTTGAGTCGTTATTTTAGCCATGTACTTTTATGTTTTTCTTATGTGTCACTAGTTGAGTCATATGAGTGATTTTCACGCATGAGAGAGGAGTCATGTTTCAGCCATATATTAGCTATTTGGAGGCATTGTATAGCCCTATAGATCATTCACATTTCCATGTATTAGGCCCATGAAGCCCTATAATCATTTCATATATTTTGGTCTATGAGGAACAACCTCTTGTATGTGACAAGGAGGCACTGCCAACAATAGATAGCATGTGCATAAACATGGAGAGGTGTTTTGCATCCCCATTACATGTTAAGGGGGGAGTTTTTTCATCCTAGAAGTAGAAGGAAGTGCATGGTATTGACTTAGAGGCATGGTGTTGATCATTGTTGGCATGGATGCATGTTTGTTTGTTGGCATGGTGTGTAACAAACCTAGGTTAAAGTTCATGTAATAAAATTTAATAAAGGAAAATTAAGAAAACATATTCTAAGCTGAATGGTGGGGGAGACATCACATTGGGTGTCACTTTCAGTTTATTAATGGCTATGGAATTGGAAAAGGCATTGGCAAAGGAAAAAGAGGCAATAATTTGCATCTAATTGTGAAAATAAAGGAAAATAAGAGAAAAGGAAGGTGAAGAGACACATATTTGCATGCTAAGGAAATTAGAAGAAAAATTAAGGAAAATGAAGAAAAAGGTGACGTCAATAATAAAAAAGCACTTGAGAATCAGTTGACAACTTCTTCTCATTCTTTGATCAGGTTTAGTAAAGGAAAGATAACAATCACTTGGACAAGGAAAGTAAAGGAAGGAAAAGGAAAGCAAAGGAAAAGCAAGGAAGGCAAGGAGAAGGTTGGATCAAAAACTTCTGCAGGAAGATTTTGCAGGTAGTAGGTTGCATGTGTGATTTGCTAGTTGAGGTGAATGCATGGTACATGCATGTGTATTTGGTTCATTTTTTGTCATTGGCATGGGTTTTTTCTGGTTGGACAGTAGTTCTAGCCTTGCCTTGCAATTTTTTGGATGGCCATGGTGTGATGGGGTTCATTCTTGGTTGAGCTTTGGATTTCTAAAGGTTTTGGAACCGAGTGAGGTAGTATCGGGAAAATTCCCAAGGGTTGGGGGTGGAGATGGTTTTCTCTGGGAAGTGCTTAATAGGTGGGTGGAGACAGGAAAATTCCTTAAGGTATGGTGAATGAATTCTGAGGAATCCAAGCTTGGTTTGGTTTTGTGATCTCTTGACTGGTTTTGGCGAGATCCCAATAGTTTGAGGGTGGAGGTGGTTTAAGCTATGGATTCCGTTGGTTGTTTATGTATTGGTTTATCCCATGAGATTCCAAATTCATGCTTGTAATATGGCATGGGAGTGATTGGATAAAAGAAATATTTGGTTCAACCCGATCTATGGTTAGGTGGTATGTGGAAGTCCCTAACTTAGTTGGATTTTGCACAAGTTAATAAGAGATAGTTTACTATTGTAATATATGAGAACTTGTAGTTGTTATTATGATTATTTGATGGTTTTTTCATCTCTAGCTATGAATTTTTCAGGATTTGATAAGTATATGAATGGTTGATGAACGCATGAACTAATAAGTGTTACTATAACTAATATGAGAGGGCCTTACACCTTCTTGATGATTATCAGATAAACCACAAACCCTTATGACTAGATATGCATTCATGACTTGTAAATCTTATGTTAGCCATGTGTTTGATGAAATGTATTCTATGGATTAGGCATGTTTTTAGTCATTTCTTGTTCAAGTTTTGTATTAATGGCATTGCCATTATTCCATTTATCATTTTTGAGAAGTTACAGACAGTTTTGGGCAGTGGTTTGGAGGCTAGCTTGGAAAAGTGGCTTAGATCTCGAGATCGCACCTTATGAACTGGAGGATTTGGGATAAAACCACATGGAGGAGGTGTTGTCCATGTGGTTGGAGGCTCATAATTACACTCTTTCAATCTTGTGCAAAAGGTTGGGGTGTTAGGTTAGAGAAAAATAGATTTAGCTTAGGGTTTGGTCATTTGGGGTGGTTCTTTGGCCCCTGAGTGTCCTATAAGCCTTGAGGGATGTCTATGATTTGTTATTTGACATCCCCACTTCCATAACTAAATCTTGGAGTGTCCCAGTGGTGCTTTTCTTCACATTTTCATGGAGATCTTGCAAAAACAGGTAAATGTGGGTTGGTGGTGTTACAGATTGGTATAAGAGCTTGCAATTTCAAACAGTTGCACTAGATGGGATAAACGTATATGGCTATGCATGCATAGTAGGAAAGACATGCATAATGCTGGTTATTATGTAGTTTGTTTCATCATGATGTTTTTGGTACGTTATGATGTTGATATGTTGGTTGAGATGGAGCAAGGGATGCATATTATTAGAGTGAGGTTGCAACACTGGACCTCGAGGTAAAAATTAGATCGTCATACAAGTTTATATGTTTGGCATGTAGGTATGATGGCCAATGTTTGTTATATGCATTGTGGTTATATGCATGTCTGTCATTCTATTGTTTTTGTGGTTACATGCATGATAGATGCCAGTTGATCAGTGTGTTCATATGCACATGCGTCAAATCATCATACATGGTAGTTAATTTGTTGTTATATGCATTGCAGTCATATGCATGATGATTATGGTCATTACAGCTAAGATATTGATGCTATATGTATCATGCTAATATGGATTGAACTGTGAAGATGGTTATGGTTATGATATTAAGGTACGAGTCGATATATTTTTGAAATTATGTCATACTAATTTGGACTAATTTGTGTAGATGTGATAGCCTCCCTAGAGATACATTGAGGTATGAGTTTGACTAAGTCATCCATTTGGTTTATATAACATGGTATGTCTATAGGAAATAAAATATAATGGATGAAGAGCAGAATACTGGACTACAGTTCACATGACTCCCCTTATAGGCCTGACGTGAAATCTATAGAGTGGAAAAGTGGCATAATTATCTAGTATGTTTTCAACCACAAAATGTATGAGAAATTAAAATTAGGTTTTGGCAAGTGTGGTTAAACTTAGTAGAGATTTGGAGATCCATTTTCCATAGTTGGACATTGGAGATTGGGCCATTATAGTAGTTTCCTCCTTCTGCTTTAGTGTGGACCATGGATAATAAGGGGTTATGTTTACAGGTTGTTTGAATGTTTGATTAATTGCATGATATGAGTACATGTCTATAAGATTGCATGAAGGAATGATCTTGTTTTAACACAGTTGTAGTAACAAAATATGTGCTGAGATAACCGATATGAAATTGAGTGCAAGTGGGTGCTAGTTTTAGTATTATGACTAATGACTGTGAGTTGATTGAAAATCATGACATGGTTGTTAGCCTTGGTAAAGGGTGATTTAGAATTAACATACATGATGTATTGACCTTTGGAACATGTGAATGACATGTGTGAATAGTTGCAAGGTAACATTCTTGGTATTATCATGATAGGGTAACCGTTGATTTGTTATATATAACTAACAGTTGGTTGATGTGACAACAGATAATATGAATCAATTGCAACAAGGAAAAAGAGTAAAAGAAAGGGTGAGAATTCCTTTGGCTATGTTTGGAAAACACAAACAAATGAGTCTTTGAATGAATACATGAATTCTTCTTAACCTTGTTTTTGTCAGAAATTATGTGGATAAGTGCTATATTCATGAACATGTATTTGACAGGCATAACCGTTGTTTTCCAATTATGGCTGGATTATTCAAGGAATTGGTTAGTCCCTTGAGAGATGATATATGTATGTTTTCAACTACAGGTTAGCGTGTTGGGTAAAACAAGGTAAGGTAATTGATATATTGTTATGTTTATTTATGCACTAATAATTGTGTATTTATGGTATTATGATGCAGGGGATTGCATAGAAAAATAGACTGCCATGAGATATTGAAGAAGGATCAGGTTGAGCTTTCCCTTGGAAGCATGGGGAACCCATGGGGATTTATTCATGGTGTATGTTGAACATTTTATGATTTGTTTGCGCTTGATTTGTAGTTTTGTATATGTCTGGTGCATGGCCATGCCACTTTGTTTGTGGTGTCGTATTTCTATTGGTTTTTTCATAGTTTTCTTCTTGTTTGTTTCTTGTTCTTTCCTTTTATGTTTTTAGGGTCTTGCGAATTTTTTAGGGAAAGAGGAAATTAATGGAGCTCATAAGGGGATGAATGAAACCCAACAGGTAATGCAAGACACTGATGAAGTCCAATTCATGTATAAGGGAAGTTGAAGGAAATAATATGACAACTAGTTGGACTAGTTTGGTCCATTGGGATAAATGGACAATGGTAGGATAATCATGAGAAAGGTAACTAGAAAGGTAAAGTAAATGGATTTGAGGAATCAAATTCCTTAGCTATGTTCGGAATTATTGTTCTCAATGTTGTGCATGGATAAAGGAGGTTCTCTTAACCTTGACCTTATGATATCTGGTAATTATGTTGTGATCATGATTATGATAAACTGTATATATATGTATGTATGTATGCCATTTTTTGACAGGGTCGTGAGGGATCATTCTTGTGGAAGAATGATTTCTTATGTAGGTGAATGGCATGAAGAGGTCCCCAGTATCAAGTGGGCAGAGTAGCCTTGACATATATATGATGTCAGTATCATGTGGATATGAATTGATATTATGTGCTTATATTATGCCTATGTTTATGCTATGGTAGGAAATGTTGAAGGATACATTAGCAGAATCAAAGAAGTACAATTTGTGGCATGTTGGGACAAGCATGGATAGTGGAAAGAGCCACAAACCTAGAATTTGGATTGTGCATGCACGTAATAGGGTGTGGGAAGGACATTAGAGGAAAGGTTTCTTAGTAGAGAGAATGTGGTCTCCAGATGTACAATATTGATGTACATGTGGTGTTGTGTACATGTCATACATGCGGTGTTGTGTACATTTTGTACATGTGGTAATGTGTACATGTCATACATGTTGTGTTGTGTACATGTGGTAATGTGTTATGTGTATTGTGTAGTCATTGTGTTGTGACATGTGTACATATATGTATTGTGTTGTACACCAAGTGTAGGTGTATGTGGTGTTGTACACTATGTATGTGTATGTGTTGTACAATGTGATGGAACAAGAAGGTATGGGACCATCTAGGCCCTTGTTTTTGATATTGAGGGTTGAGGCAGTTTAGTCTTTGGATACACTTGTTGTTGATATTGAAGGTTGAGGCAATTTAATCTCTAGATACCCTTGTTGTTGATATTGAGAGTTTAGGTGGTTTATTCTCTGAATGCCCTTGTTGTTGATATTGAGGGTTAATGCAGTTTAGTCTCTAGATACCCTTGTTTTTGATATTGAGGGTTGAGGTAGTTTAGTCTCTAGATGCCCTTGTTGCTAATATTGAGGGTTGAGGTGGTTTAGTCTTTAAATTACCTTGTTGATGATATTAAGGGAGGAGGTGGTTTAGTCTTCAGATTCCCTTGTTGCTTTGAAAAGAAAGAATTGGGTGCTTGCTAGGTTTGGCAACTAACCCGACGTGTGTACGAGATTGAAGAGAAGAGAAGGCATTGGGTACTTTTCGGGTTTAGAAACTGATCCGATGTGTGTATGAGATTGAAGAAAAGAGAAGGCACAAGGTGCTTTCCAGGTTTGGCAACCAAACCAATGTGTGTACGCTATTGAAGAGAAGATAAGGCAATGGGTGCTTGTCAAGTTTGGTAATCGATTTAGTGGGTGTACGAAAAGGAAAGAGAACAAAGATAGATGCAAAGAACCATTTGAAAAATAAGTATAAGTATTTTATTTTAGTTTTTAATTATGTGTGTGATCTATGATTTTCATTTATGATGGTTACTGTTGGGCATGGAATCCCCTCAAGGCATGTTTTGGGGCTCAAAGCCCAAGTTTTGACCCAATATTGTTGTAAAGACTCCACGAATTGCGGGCGTGGAGTGCGAAATGTATGATAGAGTCACAGGGTTGTCCACCCTAGTTTTGTAATGTAATGTCAGCCTACCCATAGTCCGCAGACCATGGAATTGTATAAATAGAGTGAGGCTCTAAGTGTAAGAGAAAACTAAGCAGAAGGAAGTAGTAGAGAAAAGAAAGAGTCTAAGTATCTAAGTGTGTCTTTGGGTCATAGGGTAGGAGAAGGCTCTGCAACTAAGTGTGCAGAGGCCTAGAAGTTCACAGCTGAGTGCACGAACCCCTGCAGCTGAGTGCGTGGACCGCTGCAGCTAAGTGCACGAACCCCTGCAGCTGAGTGCGTGGACCGCTGCAGCTGAGTGCGCAGGGCGGAGTCAAGTCTGTAACCAAAGAAGAAATAATAAAGAGAAGTTTTTTTATCAAGTTGTGTATTTGTTCTTGAGTTAATGCATGTTTGATATAATTTGCGAATATATTGTTTCTTTATTGTGTGCACATATATGAAGGGTTTATATTGTTAAGTGTAACTTAAAGCATGCAAAGAGGCTAAGATAATAAACTAAAATTGGATTACTAGTAAGGACTTGGGTAATAACAGCGTTCGGCCCTCGAGTAAGGTTGCACGAAGGCAACATCTCAGGCTGCAAGGTATGAGAAAGTGCGCATTGTGACGTGCGCGTAGGGTTGAACCGCCAAACACTTGAACTCATCAGACATATTCAGGGTGTGGAAACCTAGTTCTAGCACCCTCCCATACTACTTTTGGTGAGACGTCAGTCCCCGCTCCATGGACTATTGCTGAAAGGGCCAGTAGTTCCGGGATTTGTTTGGCTAAATCACCTCTGAACCTGGGTCAAGCCCCAACAAGCCAGCAAATGGTTCCATTGCTGGGATTGGGATCTGCATTAGAGATGTCTGATGTCGTGTCACTGGAATCCAATAAAGAAAGAAATTGAAGAGTGGTTGGACATAAAGATTCACGAGTTCACGGCGCAGGAAAACATGAATCTGCAAGTATTGAAGGAAGAGTGGTTAGAATGCTACTTATATACGGAAATCCATTAAATTTTCTTTGCATCCTTCCTCTCTGAGTTGTACGAGTGGATAGCGAAGCTAGCAGATAGTCAAGGAAGGTGTAGGCTTGACAAACCTATTGTGTGGACTCCAGAGTTTGTGCGCTGACTAGAAGCATCAGAAGATAGGATCGCGCGTGCTATATACCATTGGCTTGATCGAATTATAGGAGGGGTTATCACCGTGTTCGTGGTAGACACTTCAGTCAGCTACAACGAGGCATAATGACACTTCCTCAAAGGACCATGAGGTATGTACATTAAATATTTGAACTCTTGGATTAAGATGCTGCTGTGTGAAAAGCGGGTTATGTGAATAAATTGATGTTTGGGGCTACGTGAAGTGGGAGGATCTACAGAAATGAAGGTAGTGCAGAACTAGAGTCTAGCCCCTTGCTTTCACCTTCACGGGAAAGCGAGGAAGAGCTTGCGAAAGTTTCACCAAGAAGTGCGATCAGTTTGTTAAGGTAGCAAATTCTGTGCATACCACTTCCACCTACACCACCACCAGTTTCACCATCTTCAACCCCCTCTTCACCTACACCACCTCCGCCACCACCATAGTTCAATATGGTGAGCGCAATAAAGTTTCCGATGTTAAAAGGAGTAGGGAATGAAGATCCAAACCAATTTTGGTTCATGGTAAAGGTTGTATGGGAAGCGCAAGGAGTCACAAATGACAACATAAAGAAAGAAATGCTGGTTAGCACTTTGCAGGATCATGCACTGACGTGGTGCATTAAGCATTCCAATGACAATCCAAATGTAGGCATTGTGGATATCCAAGCTGCGCTAAACAGGGAATTTAGCGGGCCAAAATCAGAGACACAATCGATTAACGGGTTTAAGGAAATCACGATGCTTCCCGGCGAGACCCCCTAGGAGCTGGATCAAAGACTGAATGGTATGATTCGGGAAGCTCACATGACCTTGACGGATGGGCAACACCACACATGGTTTGTAGTGTCGCTAACACTGCATCAAAGGAATGCGCTGTCACAGTAGAAGCTATCCACTGAAGCCGAAGCTATGAGACTGCATGAGACCCCAATACAAGATCCTAACCTGGGAGTCCAACAGATCCATGCGTAGTTGAAAAAATTGTGTCTTGAGATGCAGAGTTTGAAGCAAGACAGGACAACTTTCCCAAAGCGTGTGAGGAGGTATGGTGCATAAAGTGCAAAGGCAAGAGACATGACAAGTACCATTGTCTAGTCTTTGCGAACTACCTGGTGGGAGGAGGGCCAATGCCATTGAGACTAGAGGCACAAGCAGGACCGAGTGCGGCACCTATGTTATGGTGCATGATTTGTCAGATAGGAGGGGAGCATGCTACAGATAACTGCCACCTATTACAGAAGTATACGCAGACATCCAAACAATTGTTTTGTAATTTCTGCAGGTCAGTAGGCCATGATGAGTGCACCTATAGAAGATATGAATTGATGATGGATTAGAATCCTACCTACAGAGTTCAGATTGAAACGCGAGCCCTCGATCAAAATGCAGGGATGGCACACACTGGATTTTAGGGGCGTGGATGAGGTCGAGGTGGAATGGGACCAGAAAGGGGACGTGGACATCTGATCTTTTACAATTGCGAAGGGCCATGGAATTATGCCCGTGATTGTACAAATCCAACGAGAGCATAATGTTTATATTGTACCTAGTTTGATCATGAGACGGAGGACTGCCCCACACTGATAGCAAGGTTGCACGATAAAGGAACACTCCAGCCTCCCCCGACTCAGAACCTTCATATGATGAGGTCTAAGTCATGCGAGGAGGACCCGAATGTAAACATCGTGCTCCGAAGAAATATCACGACAGGAGATGACAAGGGCAAGCAACTTGAAGAGAGTGCCTGGGCTCGCAAGGCTCTAACAAATGAACCAGAATTTGATTTGGAGCATGTGAAAGAGACATTCATGGAAGCCAAGAAGAGCTTCACGGAGGCCTCCACTTTAGGTAGTAAAGACAAACTAGAACTGGAGATGGACCCATCAATGCTGACTACCCTTTTGGAGACATGCATGAAGCTGCTGCGCAACATCAAAGTGGTGAAGGGGCTACAAGAACTCATCACTAGATGTGTTCGATCAGGGGAACCGTGCATAGTCTGGAAGCTCGGGAAACACACGACTCAAACAAGAAGGGATATGAGATTGACTGCACAAATCAAAGAATATGAAATGGATCAAGTGATTTTGGATCTAGGATCGAATGCGAATGTCCTACCAAAACAGACATGGGAGCACATGGGCAGGCCCGCATTGCAATGATCACCGATCCAACTACGAATGGAGAACTAGCAAAAGATCCTACAATGGGAAGATTGCAGGGAATCATGGTAGATATTGAAGGTGCAAGCGCGCTTGTAGATTTCGAAGTGATAGAGATTGTTGATGACAAAAATCCCTATCCTGCACTACTAGGAATAGATTGGGCCACTCACATGAATGGAGTGATAAATCTAAAGAAGTGTAAGATGATTTTTGAGAAAAAGTCACTACGCGTAGTGGTACCTTTAGACCCTACGGAAGGATGGCGCTACACAGAGCCAGTGCACGAGGACGATCTAGACTATATCTACAAGATAACCACGTAGGAGCAGGACTGGGTGAATCCAACAATGGATGGCATGATTTCATGGAAGAGGGAAAGCTCTTGTACCTCAGATTCAGACAAGGAGATAGAAGGATGGCAGAACCGATTACACGAGGTAACCACGCTCAACTACAACATGATGATAAGGTCACTGTGCTGCGTGACAACAAAGGTAGGAGTTATGTCTATGTATGATGGGTTGAGCAAAGTGGATGATTTCCTGAACAAATTTGAAAAAGAAGTGCAAGAATAGTAATGGTTTTATGCTCTGAAATGGGTACTGCGTGCTATGCCCGCAAGGTGGTGGGGTACGCATCAAAGAATTTTTTAGGACTGGAACAAATGTAGAAGGATGATGCTCAAGCAGTTTGGAAAAACTCAGATGTGGATGAAAGCCAGGTATGATGGACGAAATAGCTTGCACGCCCACCTCTCCAGATGGGTACAGGTGTATGGTACACAACCTACTGAACACACATCGTCCTCGCAATACGAAATGGGACTGACAAGCAGGAGCAGGCAAGACGATGGCGTGAACGACAAAGTATGACAAGACCAAGCACGCCAAAGATTATCCGCATGGGAAACTTTGAAAAAGTGTGTGAAGTACTGAACACGGTCCACCATGTGAAACGCACTGATTGGAACTTACGCGTACCAATAGTTCTATGGGTTTATAGAACCATGTGCAAAACCCTGACCATGCGAGAACTTCCGACATTGAAGTATGAAGCAGATGTTGTAATCGCTATGGAGCATGCAAAGCCTAGTCCACGCATAGCAGCACCTGTAGACATGACGGTTCGCGAAGCCCAGAAAGAAGGAACCACATAGCCACAAGAGATAGATCACATGAGACTTGAGGAAGAAATCCAACAGGGAAACCTTAGACTTCGCGAACTTGAAAAAGAAAGGGTACGGTTAAGAGAGAAAAGCGCTTTGATGGACACAGAGGTCAAGAAGCTAGAGGGCAAGATAAAGAAAGTGTTCCTCACTGAAAACACTAGAATGGTAAGGCAAGGTGTGTATGATCAAACTAACAAGTTTGAGAACTATCACCGTGAATTGGTTAGTCTAATGCCTTGGCTTAGATCACATATCACCAAGCGTAGTGACCAGGGTAGCGCATTGCAAATGGTGAAGTGCGTGATGTTGACCACAAAATAGAAGGTGGGGATTCTCCAAGAACCTTGATGGAGGACAGGATGAAGCTCTACATGGGTGGTGCGATCACTTGACTAGCCAGGGGAAGGACAACCTTAGTGCTCTAGGCAGTTAGAAGGAAGCGCGAGACTATAAACTATCCTGCCCAGGAGCTACGCAATGTTGGAGATGTGCATAGAAGTAGAGAGTCACCAAGTCCACAACCGCACATGGGGGATTGCGCTGCCGGACGAATTAGCCACAAAGTGACTGTTGAAGTCATTGTTCACGATGGGATGATTGACTTGAGGTCAAATGGAGTAGGCGACAGACATTTAAGACTCGAGTTATGGGAAAGATTTGGGAAAATATGCCACCAAGAAAGCATTAATGAACCGAAATTGGGGGGAATGGTCGAATTCGAATTCAAAAAGTGCTATAAAACACAAGGGGCTGCCCAGCAAACAACACTTGGTCATTTGAGAATTGAGCGATTGAGTAGAGCGCTGAGCATTGTGAGATGAGCATTGATTGAGCCCTTGAATTCGCGAGTGACGGATTACATCCTAGATATAATGACAACAACTAAGGATGGTCTGGGAATAGAAGAGGTGACCACCGGCGAGGATGCGTAGGCCCTAACTATGGAGGATGTCCCAAAAGGTGTTGGGGTTGTGGTAGAGATCCGCAAATCACCACGTACGCCAAGACCTAAGAAGGATAAACAAGCAATGGCTCCCGTACATGTGTCCCCGAGGAACGTGTCGCACAACAAACTATTGATGGAAGAAAAGGGGAAAGTTGTCATGATAGAAACATATGAGGAAGAAAAGATTTGTAGGCCCTTATCATCATAGAGGAAGAAGACAAAGACATGGAGGATATACAACCTACACACTCTGTGACAAAACCGCTCGCGTATGTCCCCCCACAAAAAGGAAAGGCCAAAGATCCCAAGGACCTGGATGAAGCCAAGAGTTCACTCCAGACCCCGCTCCTCCCAGACGGCATTGTATTTGAAGGCACGCACCTGGGCTGCATGCCAACCATGAAGTTTGAAGATTGGGACCTCGCTGACCATGAGAAGTTCCCTCACTTAGAGACCAGGAACCTCATGAAGCAAAACACCACGAGGATGGTGACAACGTTAGAGCTGCAGAAGTGGTTGCACAGATTGGAAGAGGTTGGGCTACTAAACTTACTATGGGTGTCTCATTTCCACCACTCCCCAATAGCCATTTTTGTCATCAGGCAGCTACTTCGCTTGGTGCATGATGGGTATCTATGGCTGGAGGAGCCCATTCCCATCACGATAGACCTAATCATCACATTTCCTGACTACTATACAAAGGAAAGGACCTTGCAACCATATCAAAAGGGAAGGGTAGTGATTTGGCCCTCGCGGAGGCCATGAAGACGAGGTACAAGATGGAGAAGAAGAAGAGGGGCTACGCCATCTCCAACATCAAGGACAAAGTGGTATGTGTAGCAACCCAAATCTTGGCTAGAAAAGTTATGCAAAAGTGCTGCACGAATGAGATACCTGCACCGGTGATCGCACTGGCTGAGCAGTGCACGGAGGGGGTCTAGTTTAACTGGGTTGAATTCCTATGCATGGAATTCTTGAAGAATTGTCGTGAAGCCTAGGAGCAGGGTAAAACATTCCACTATGCATGGCTGTTGCTTTCCATATTGCTCGTAGCAGGGGAATTGTCGGAGGATAGTCAATTCCCCATCATTGACAGAGATTTACTGGAGGCCGCGAAGTACGCTCTATCTGGACCACGAAGGATGCAAAAAGGATACGCGACAACAAGATCTTTTGGGTGCTCATGGAGATGCACATCTGAATGTAGATCAACCAGAAGCAGTGCTTTTCACCCATGGTGTACAACAATTTGCAGAGTTTTGTAGAATTTAAGGCACACATGCACAACATATTTATCAGGGCGTGACAGGATCCGACGTAGCAGTGGACAAAGCTACCTTTCGTAGCCATTGACGATGCCATTTTCACTATCTTGGCATGACCTCCGAAATGGTGCACCCAAAATCTTGCAGAACTTGAGAGGGCAACAACGTAGAAGAAGGAGGACGATGCCAAGCTGCACGTCACATAGTTGGTAGAGAAAAGGTAGAAGGAAACAGTAGCAGTAGAGGTACGGGCAATGCAAGTAGCAGCACAGAAAGTTGTCGAGCAGAAACAGGCTACAGAAGCAGCAACAACAGCATAGGAAGCAACCACGAAGGTGATCGAGGGCCAAACAATGCCCTCGTAGGGGCAGGAGGCAGAGGAAGCAGAAACTGTAGAAGGGAGCACAAACCCAGGGACCGTGTCCACATAGTTGAAATGCCCACACATGGTAGAGAGGGGAGGATCGAGGAAGAAGGTCAAGGCCTCAAAATTGGCCATTTTCCCATTCACCCTAATCGAGGGTGATTTGCATGACATCACAAAGATGCCCTTCAGGATTTCATGCAGGAGCACTAAACTGTGTTGGGGGCCCTCACACCATAGTTGAAGGAGATACATGTGTGTCCCGCTCAGGTGGGTACCCTTTCAACCCACCTTGCACTAGGATCCTTGGCAGTAGAGCAGATGCTATGCGCATGGATGGAAAACAAAATAGTGTTTCTAGAAGGGGCCCTAGTGACATTGAATGAGGTTGATAGATTTTCGGTTAGCATGATGAAAGGCCTTGGCCTTAATCTGGCTGCCCTTCCACGTGAGACACTATATCTGTTACAGGATGGGACAACGACAGAGCTGTGCGTTAGGGAGAGTCACACGATCCAAGTCCTTAGCAAGTAAAAAATAAACATGGAACAACTCGGCTTGAAGCATGACGAATTGGTGTTGCAAAATCAGCAGTTGGTGCAGGTGTTAGGCGATGCTTGCCGCAGTGTCCTGGAGCTGGCCATCCCAGCAGATCTACTAATGGAGGTGCGTATCCATAGGCTAGCAGCAAGAGTCCACGAGGCCAGGGAAGAAACGACAAAGGTTCAGCTGGAGCTGAATCTTCAGATCGCTGAGCTGCGGTTAAAGGCGTAGCCATCTACTCCCCCAGAAGTTAGAGAACAACGTGCTAGTGCTACCACAGTAGGACTGCAAGAAATCAGAGGTGTAGTGAAAGACTTGTACCAACATTTTGGAACAAGCACTTGAGGTCCTCACAACTCTGTAGGAAGAACCCAACATTCAGTGCTTGGAGACAGAAGCGCGAGAACTCCAACAACAATAAGACAGTGTCCGAGGAACTGCGGAGATAGTAGTCCTCACTCAGAGGCTTGCGACAATGCAGCAAGCTAAAGCATTGAAGGAGCAGGTGGATGCGGTGCGACATAAGGAGGCAGTTCTCAAAGTGCGCGTCCAACCTTGGATTGATGAGGCCTTCACCATCACGATAAGCATCGAAGGTAAGCTCACGAACATACAGGGGATGAACACATTGATGCAGAGAAGAACCCGAGACACAGAGGTCTCGCAACAACGGATGCAACAGATCCAACAAGCAGCAGCTCAGTGCATTGTAGACCTTAGCACAGTTCGAGAACAGTTGGAGGGACTCTGCGTGAAGATGGCCATGCTAACCGAGTGACTCGAGGGTGAGTCACGATGTTTCTGTTGGGGGCCTATTGGGCATGGAATCCCCCTAAGGCATGTTTTGGGGCTCAAAGTCTATGTTTTGACCCGATATTATTGTAAAGACTCCGCTAATTGCGGGCGCGAAGCACGAAATGTATGATAGAGTCACAGGGTTGTTCGCCCTAATTTTGTAATGTAATGTCAGCCTACCCATGGTCCACATACCATGGAATTGTATAAATAGAGCGAGACTCTAAGTGTAAAAGAAAACTAAGCAGAAGGAAGTAGTAGAGAAAAGAAAGAGTCTAAGTATCTAAGTGTGTCTTTGGGTCATAGGGTAGGAGAAGGCTCTGCAGTTGAGTGCGCAGAGGCCTAGAAGTTCGCAGCTGAGTGTGCAGACCCTTGCAGTTGAGTGCGTAGGGTGGAGTCAAGTCTGTAACCGAAGAAGGAATAATAAAGAGAATTTTGTTATCAAGTTGTGTATTTGTTCTTGAGTTAATGCATGTTTGATATGATTTGTGAATATATTGTTTCTTTAATGCACGCACCTATATGAAGGGTTTATATTGTTAAGTGTAACTTAAAGCATGCAAATAGGCTAAGATAATCAACTAACATTGGATTACTAGTAAGGACTTGAGTAATAATAATGTTTGGCCCTCGAGTAGGGTTGTGCGAAGGCAACATCTTAGGCTGCGAGGTACGGGAAAGTGCGCATTGAGATGTGCGCGCAGGGTTGAACCGCGAAACACTTGAACTCATCAGACATCTCCAGGGTGTGGAAACCTGGTTCTAGCACCATCCCATACTACTTCGGGTGAGACCTCAGTCCGTGCTCCACGGACTGTTGCCAAAAGGGCCAGTAGTACTGGGATTTGTTTAGCTAAATCACCTCTGAACCTGGGTCAGGCCCCAACAAGCCAACAGTTGCATGTGATATATGATTCTAATTTATGATGGTTGCATTTGATCTATGATTCTGATTTATGATGGTTATTTTTGAGCTAATTGGGTTTGATGTGTTTATACATGATAATTTAATTAAACAACTAGTTTGACTCGTTGTGACAAGAATTAAACATAATTGCAAGCGTACCTTATTAATGGGTCACCAATGAGGTATTATTTGAATTTATTTCAATTTCTTTTTAGTCTAATGGCGATTATGTGCTTGGTATAGGAAAGCAGGGAAATGCTCATTTCGGGTGGTTAAAACTAATTGCAAGAATTAGCAACAAAAAAAAGAAGGAATTGGAACAAGTACAAATATGTTGGTAAGGGATTCAAGAGTAGGGCCATTGTGAGACATTGGTACCCAATAGCATCCATTGATTTCCATGAGCATGATATGACCAGTATGATGGTTTTGATGCAAGTATATGCCTTGGTTTTTGGACTTTCCAATTCGCGGAAACCTTTCCAAGGGATGGATCACCTGAGGGACTGTGTAGCAAAGAAGGGGATGCCAAGGAACTTGGAAGGTGAGTGACTGTATGGAAGGGGGTAACCATATTAACTGAGGGATGGTGTAATAGAGAAGGGAAGGTCATGGAATGAATTTATTTTGGTCATTAACATTTCCATATAATCAGAAGCACATTGGGATTGTGCTTTGGAATAATGAGTCGGTAACTTTTCACTAAGAAAATAGGTAGTGCAAGGCTCGCAACACTAGACATTGGATGCAGGTTTGACTTTTGCAGTGGATTCTAGACTTCTTGGGAAGGAGGTGAATCCTAGTATTACTTTGAGGGTGGAGGTGTGAGCCTTTAGATTCCCTTGTCGATTGATGGGGCATCATATCCTTTTATCTATTGGTTAGAGAAAATGTGCATATGTATAAAAGTGTATATCATGGTAAATACTATATCAAGCCATGGTTATAAATCTCCATAGGAAATATGTTTTTTTTTTCCAGTGGTTTTCTAGTTATAGGTGTCATAGAACACCAAGGGTGGTGTTCCCCTCAGTGAGAGGGCTTTTTAACAACCCTGGGTTAAAGTTCATGTAATGATGGTTAATAAAGGAAAAATAAGACCAAGGTCATGTGACACATATTCCAAGATGAGTGATGGGGAAAACATCACATTGGGGGTCACTTTTAGTTAATTAATGGCTATGGAAATTGGAAAAGGAATTGGCGAAGGCAAAGAGGCAATAATTTAATTATTAAAATAAAGGAAAATAGGAGAAAAGGAAGGTGAAGAGACACATATTTGCATGCTAAGGAAATTAGAAGGAAAATTAAGTAAAATGAAGAAAAAAGAGACATCAATAATAAAAAGGCACCTGAGAATTAGTTGATTTATTTTGCTGATTCTTTGATAGGTTCAACAAAGGAAATAGTACAAGAACTTGGACAAGGAAAGGAAAGGAAGGAAAAGGAAAGAAAAGGACAGGCAAGGAAAGAAACGAGAAGGTTGGATCAAAATCTTCAGTAGGAATATTTTGCAAGTAACAGGTTGCATGTGTGATTTCAAGATGAGGTGTGAATGCATGGTATCACTACAACAAAATAGGCAATTTGCGCCATTTCTAGCACCAGATTTCAGTGCATTTTGTTTCCAATTGGGATGAGCAGCTTGGGGCAAAATCTAGCTCTATTGTACAACTTTTAAAGCATCCTTTTTCGTGCCATATTTTGCATCATTTTTTCCACCAGATTTTGCATTCTTTTTTGCATCAGATTTTGCACCCAGTTTGGTGCCATGTTTAATGTCTAATTTTGCACCACTTTTTGCATCTAGTTTTGCACCATGTTTTACGACAATTTTTCCTTCTAGTTTTACACCAGGATATGCATGTAGTTTCATGACAAGTTTTTCTTCTAGTTTTGCACCATTTTTTGCATCGAATTTAGCGCCATATTTTAGTGGATTCTTTTTACAATTGGGATGAGAAACTTGGCACTAAATCTAGCTCTATTGTACATTTTTTAAAGCGTCATTTTTTTGCACTTGATTTTTCATCGTTTTTCATGCTAGATTTTGAATCCCTTTTTACACCATATTATACATCACTTTTTGTGTCAAATTTTGCACCAATATTTGCATCTAATTTTATGACAAGTTTTGCTCCTGGTTTTATGCTAGTTTTTGCATCTTTTTCTAATCTTTTTTTGCTTCCTATTTTGTGTCATTCTTTGCTTCCATTTTTGTGCCATCATTTACATGAAGTTTACATTCTATTTTGCATCCAATTTAGCTCCTTTTTTTGCAACCATTTTGTGTCAGTTTTTGCATATAGTCTTACGTCATGTGTTGCATCTAGCCTTACACTAGTTTTTGCTTCCAAATTTTCACCGATTATTTCATCTACTTTTGCACCAAATTTGGTGCCTATCTTAGCACCATATCTTGAATTTGATTTAGCACCAAATTTTGCATCCATTGTTTTGCCTATTTTTTGCATCTTTTTTGGACCATTTTTTACGTCCACTTTTACGTTTGATTTGTCTCCCTTTTTCGCATCCCATTTTGCACATATTTTGCATCATTTGCTGAGTCCAATTTTGTATCATTTTTAACACCGCTTCTTGCATCCAATTTCACATCCTTTTGAGAATCAAAATTTGCATGCTATGTTAAGCCATGTGTTGTGTCCATCTTTGCATCCCATTTTGTGTCTAATGTTATATTTAGTTTTGAGCCATTTTTTACATCCACTTTTGCATTTGTTTTTGCACCAAGTTTTGCATCACTCTTTGCATCCAACATTGCATCTCAATTTGCATCCATTATGTATGAATATTAGGGCACGATGGAATCAAACCACCAACCACCTTCTTGTAAAGCAGACACTCTTCCATTGAGTTAACACCCTTTAAAGAATTAGACCTTGAAACTTTATAAATTCTGAATTCTAAAACTTTAATTAAATTATAAAACTTTTGTCTTGTAGGTTTCATTAGCTCAACTGGCACAAAAAATTATCCAATAGATGCAGAGCATAATTTTTTACAACAAGGAAGCAACTTTCACATGGTTAATACACTTGACCACCTAAAAAATAACATCAAATATGATTGTTTAAACTTAAGACTAACCAAAGTAGAAACCCAAAGTATCCATGTTTTATGGCTCCTCTAATACAAGTTTAGAGATAAAATAAATCAATGAAGAACTTAAAAATTGTATATAGCTATAGTAAATATTGACAAAAACAAGAATTATAATTGCTACGATGATTAAAAATCAAAATCATGTAGAGCAAGAAATTAAACAAAGAGACTGGACATGATGGAGCCAACAAAAACTCTAGTGCATAGTTCTCATATGTGCTCCATGAATATACATATTTCTAGAATGTAATTCTTTTGAATCCGCCAAAAAATAACATAAAACTTCAATGATATATAAAGAAATAACCAAGACACCAGAGGACCTTCAAAAACTAAGACACAAGGGACACTAAAAACACAAGGCTAGAAAGTGTTCCCAACAACCCATTTCCCTTGAAGATGATGATAATTAGCACAAGGTCACTATGGCCCACCTCTATCCCTGAAGCTATGGTTTCTTTTTTTCTCTCACTGATATTAATATAGTGGAAATGGGAAAAGTTATCTCCATTAATGTTTTGTCTTTTCTAGTTAGCACATAAACATTTTCAATTTTAAACATGATACTAATAAATCTTACAGACTTGACAAAACATTATGAGGAAGAAACATGAGGGTTTCTTGACTGAGTTCTTAGAAAGAATATAAGTTTTTTATGTGCATATGAATATGTGACCTACCTCTAATAGATAAAAAAACAAAACTGCTTGATAACATCCTAATGTAGTCATATTGTTTATGATGATTAAAGATGATAGATGGGATCAAAACATAAATATTTTGAAATTGAAAATGCTAATAAACCCTTCTAAGAATTGAATCAAAAATAATTTTGAGAAAACAAATTACCAATATATATATATACACCCACACAAATTTTAGATTGTCTAGATCAAAATAATCAGTGACATTTTTAAAAATAGGAAATCAACTACGTTAGAAAAAACAAAATGAGCAGGAAATCTATCAAATTTGGCTTGAATTTGTTTAATATATTTGTTTGATAGCATTAAGCTAAAAGAAACAAGTAGAGAAAACATAATATATGATAATTTAACAATAGAGAAGAAGGCAATATGCTTATTTGTTTGAAAGAATCCATTTGAGTAGATCTCAGTGCCTGTCACATTATGTTTGTAATTCTAATAGCATTATAATTCCAATACTAATAAAATTAGACTCTAGATATTGATTTTAAGCTTGATCTTTTTAAGCAGCAAAAAAATAAATTTTGATTTTTTGGAATTTTTGTAAATATTGGATATTGATTAAAAGGAATATAAAATAATATAAATCAACCATTATGATTATTTTAATAACATAAATCCATCTTCATATCATATTTATTCGACAAATAGATACTTCATATCTATTAAATACAAAGAGATAAAAAACTAGGTTTGTTTTTGGGTTTTTTTCCCTCCTTTATCTATTACATACAATAAATACAAAATAAACAAGGTTTGTTTTGCTCTTTCTTTATCCTTCTTTCTTTTAAATTTGACTTCGAACATTAAATTATTTTCTATTAAACACCTACATACATATAGGGAAATATCTCTTGACATTTTCAACTAAATGAAACTTCTTTACCAGAGTTGAAACAAACTCTTTACTCATAGAAAAACTAATGCCTTAGCTTTGATTGCTAAATAGTAAATCTGAAGAGCCTAAAATAACATAATATCAAATAATGGTGGAACAAGATTTCTTAATCAATTATAAGAGTAATAAAAGACAGTAAAATCAATAATACGATTGCCACTCACATCTTAGGTGCTATGATGGACGAATATTCACAGTGGAGAATAATGGACATAGATTTTCTATTTTGGATGTTGTTTTCCAAAAAAAATTCCATGTCCTCTGGGTCACTGATATTTATTTCTCCCTGAAAAAATAATAGTAATAACTAAAGGGGAAAATTGAAATAAATAACTGGTAAATAGATAAGTGAAAAATGAATAATGCCATCAAACACGTTTGTATATCACCACATCTATACTCATAATTATAAGGGAAATCAATAATAGTATAACCCTCAAAATCGTATTCTAACTCACCCTTAATAATTTTACTCAACTGCAGCCACAATATAATTAAAAAAAAAGCAGGAACAAATTTTTACAATAAAATCTGTTGTTGGGAACATTAAATTGAAAAGACAAGCATATGAAATGAAACAAATTGCTCTCAATTAGGGGCAGTATTTACAGTTTCTAGTGTTGTGTTGCAGCATTAAAAATATTCAATAATAGGGAAAATAGGTTTCATCTCATCGAGGAGATTGAAGCTTTCCACGGTGATAAAATATAACTTTATGTAATTTTTGGTCCTTTGAAGCTCTGAAACAATGGCAGTCCAAATTTACCCTTCAAACAACAATTATCTTGAATCACAGATGTTTGTTCCACCACCAAATAATTAATGATAAAAAAATAAAAGTAAAATGACCATGAAACTCAAATTTTTGTCCCCTTTAGGGGTAGGGAGGAATGCACCACATGCTTCAGAACGTAGAGAAATCAAAGGCATAATGATAGATTTCTCTGAAATCCCTGGCTCTTTTTTTTATAAATCATTCCAGCACTGCTTCTTTTTGTTATAGAAATTTCCAGAGGACATTATCACCTTCATTAACATTATTCCCATTTTTTAAAATTAGGATTGGAAAACTTAGCATTAAAGTTAGAATTTAAATTTAATTGAATTTTATAAATGACAAATTTGAACTTGATCCACCGAATTGAATCGAATAAATTTACCAAATGCAATCAAATTTATTTGTTGGGTCATGATGCTTTCCATATTCTAAATTTTTCCAAGCATTCTTCTACAATGAAATGTCAGACTGTTCAGTTGAGTTAGAGGTTGATCTAAAGACTCTTTTCTTGGCCTTCAGGTAGTCTCATGCCCATTTTCATATTATATGTATATCATATTTTATGTTGATATAAGCAACATTTTTCAAAAAAAAAAAACTTTGGTGAAGTCAGTGACTAAGCCTGGGGTAGGAAGGAAACAACATTGTTTGTTCCTCCTTGTCCACACATTCTAGACTTCCTTTGGTGGTAAATATAATTTGAAAATGTAAATAATACTATTATGTAATTTTAGAAATGTATATTTTAGTTTAGTAAACTCTCCCTTATGCGAGTGCAATGAAATCCAAATTATCTTCTTTAATATTCTGTCATGGAAGGAATTTATATGCTTTGGAAAACATTTTAGAGGAGTTCAATATTGTTGTTTCCTTCTTACAATGGGACTAGAGAATAAATAGTTGTTCACTAATCGTAGATTGTATTACCATTATTTGGAATGCTTGATCCAATGGTGTCAGACAATGTTTGCTGTAAGTGCTGCAATATTTTTCTAAGGAAAAGACGCAAACCTTGTAATATTGAGAGAGTGCAGCATCTAGGTTTTAAACATGAAAGTTTTCCCTTTTTTAATTTATTTATTACCTATCTTATTTACAACCCTTTTTCTTTTCATTCCAATTTACAGCCTCGTTAATCTACGTGGTTGCTATTGCAAGAGTTTCAGCTCTAGGCTACATAGGGAAATGGTCAAGTTGCACCTTCTTTTAGTAATCTAAATATTTTTTTCTCTAATCAGATGGTTTCTTCTCCATCTCATAAATTTTCTAGTCAACACAACAACACCAGATGCCATAATCGAATATTAATCTGCACCATTCTTAATTGAAAAATCCCAATCATAATCCATAAGCCTATGTGCTTCGCCAACAACTACAGTAGTAACTAGGTTAGCGATATCTCCAACAACAACAATTTCCTTCAAATGGATCCCCAATTCCAAAGTCCCAATCATACCCACTTTCTGAAACACGACATACAATGGCACCTTTCCCTAATAACTCTCATCCACAAAAACATTCAATGCCACATGTCCTTTAGCACCAACATACTAGTGGTCCCTAACATTCCAAATCCCAGTCACCCCCAACTTTGTAGCATCAACCACCCAAGCCTATTTCATCCCTTACTCCATTTATGTCGCAAAATGCACAAAAGAAACACCAAAGTCTAGCTCAAACACCTAGAAAATTTTCTCAAGGTGTTTGCCAATTGAGCTTGCAACCAAAAAAAGTGCATCAACAAAAACAAAAGCAACAACCAAAACATCAAGCACAAATACAACAACATGAGCACCAACCACAATGTCAGTAGCAACAACAAAGTCAAGTATAAAAAGGTTTGGAAATGGGGAGCATGATCATGTAGAACCAGTTTGTAGAGACTGGTCAAGGAAATGGGCCTCAAGGGCCCATACCTAGAAGTTAACACGCTGAAAAGGGGACAAAATGGTGGAGATAACACCTAGAGAAAGGATTTTTACTAGTCCAAGTTCTCTGGAGTTAGGGAAATAATTGATACAGTCAGGGATGATAAGATATCAAGGGCAAGGTCCTATGCATGGAACAGGTATCATGTTTCAGTTTTCAACATTTTTTCAACATCAAAATGGATTTTTGCAACAATCGTCAGTAAAGCAGTAGTCTTAGGTTTCTTTATTCATGGAAAACCACCAATCATCAGTGTCATCTCTACCTAGTGTACAACCACAACAAAAGGTTCATATCTCACAACAAGCAACATCTTCTTCCATCCATCCATTAGCTTCACCATCACAACAACAAAGGAAATCAATTCAATCCAAACAAGATGTTCACCAAAATTTTCTGCCTCGTATGAGAAAAAATTTGAAGATACTTACTCAAAACTAGAACTAGAGCATGCATGGCTACAATTTATGGCTGCTAATTCTCTATCAAGGGGAAAAGGGTGGACTGGAAAAAAACCATGAAACTAAAAAATGCTTCCATCAACAAGCTGGGAATAATGAGAATTCAAGGGTAGCTAAGATTCAGATGGATACTGGAAGCCAAAATGGCAGAGTCCTTCAATGAAACATGATTCAAGTTGGAGCCACTAAAACCCTCGTCAACACCAAAAGAAAGAAAAACTCACAACCTTGGAGGATTTAAAATGAGTAACGAAGTCGACCTCTTTTGTGTCACTTTCTTTATGAAATGTTTCTCTTTTGTTTTGGAATTTTATTTTTAGATTTTCATGGCTTTATTCCTTCTTACATTTTTCATTCTCATTGGCAACATTTTTAGAGATATGGATGTATGTTGCACCCAAAATACATTGGATCTTCAAAAATTATAGCATGAATGAATCATGGAGACATGCCTAAAATAAATTAACTTTTATTTTGTTAGATAAAATTAATGAACATTTTTCTACCAGCACATAAAAATTACACAAACATATCTATCTATCTATCTCTCTCTCTCTCTCTCCATATATATATATTGGTGATCATTTAAATCTTCCACATTTATCTGAAACACCCATACTATGAGTAAGACATAAAATTAGCCTACCATATTAACATTGGGTTGACCTACTATCAAACCAATTAAAACCGATAACAAACTAGTATACAAAATAACCATTTAGTGCGTGTTTTTTTAAACAAATAAGTTTCCTGATAACAATATAAAAAGATGGCTACACCTAGCAATGGTAAAGAGGAAAATTGACTATAAGAAGCCAATCATTTAAAAAAATAGAGAATAGTGGAAAATAACTTATATACACAAAAAACCAAGATTGGAGATCCTTTAATGGGACCAAATACGAACAATGAGACAAAGCTAGTGCTAGATGCATTTTGTATCTTTTTTAGAATCACATTGTCAAGACGAAGGTCTCCCTAGGAATTATCGCTCTAAGGTTCCTTCTCAAATGTACTTTAAAAAAAAAATCAATCCAATGTAAGCCTTTGGTGACTCTCTCTTGGATATAAAATGGATGAATGGCATAAAAAAATTGCTACACCTAACAATGGTAAACAAGAAATTTTCCTATAACAAGCCAATCATTTAAAAAAAGAGAGAATAGTGGAATTCTTTTATATACACAACAAACAAGTTTCAAGATCCTTTAATGGAGCCAAATAAGAACTATGGGATAAAGTTAGTGGTAGATGTATTTTGAATCTTTTTTATAATCACACTGTTAAGATGAAGGCCTAAGAATTGTGGCTCTAAAGTTACTTCTCAAATGTGCTTTAAAAAATGTCAAAACCAATATAAGCCTTTAGTGACTCTATCTTAAATATAAAATGGACGAATGACACAAATAAACTACTAAAAAAGTCTCTAAAGAATTTGGCGATCCATTAAAATTACTTGCAAATTCATTTGTGAAAATTTCTTTCACATGATTTTAGAGAGCAAGTGGAATAACATATGTTTTATCAAAGGAGGCCCAATGATTAAATGAGGAAAAAAATGGGATGGAAGACAAAAAGAATGAATTGATATCTATCTTTGGATTATACATGTACTAGGAAGACATGAAGTCACAAAGACATGACCACACATATTGTTGGCAAAGGCCAGAAGACATGACAACACCTCACCAGGAATATAGAATTGATGCAAACAATGTTGGATAAAATCTCACAGGAGAAATATCAACAATAATGGTTGATTCTTGAATTTTTTTCAAGCACTTTGAGCTTGCCTACTCCAATGAGCTTCTCAACCATGCCAAGAAAATTTTCACATTTGTTGACAAGTACAAAGGCAAATATGACAACAACATTTTTGTTGCACAAAAGTATTATGCCTTCAAGAGCATATATGTAGATGAACTTATTTGGGCAACGACATAGCTTCATGAGGCTATTAGAGATTTGTCTTACATGAATTATGTGATTGACAATATAGCTTCTCTAGGTAGAACAAGATGGAAAATGATTGAATTCGGTTGGGATATCAAGTATGCGAGAGTTCAGGTCCTAGTCTCAAAGTGTCTCATGCAAGGCAGAGGTGGGCATAGTAACGTTGTTATATAGAAATATCAGGGAAAAGAAGAGTTTCTCTTGCGTGCATGCTTGTAGAAAGGCAATATGATTTTACAGAAAAATCCAGGTGGCCTCTTGTTTTGGAAAAAATGGAACAACATCCAGCTTGTCTCGTCACAGTGTGTTAGAGTGAGAATGGAGGATAAACCTTGTTTGGAAATGATATTGGGCTATTTGTGGTGAATATATGGCATCTAAGGGAGGATGATACGACCCATTTTCAATCTTGGAGGAGCCCATTGTCCATTCTTCTTATTCCCAAGTATGTAAATAGTCAAATGACAAGTTTTACCCTATTTTTTTCTCTCCTTAAAATGTGGATTTGATGTTCATCCCTATGTTTTTCTCTCCTTAAAATGCATATTTCAAATCTGTCTTTGCATTTTTGTACTTTCAACCTTATATTGTTCATAGTTCTATTAGTTTTATACTTGAACTTTTAAGTTTAAACTAGATCTTGAATGTTGCATATTTGGAGATTTATTTCCATTTACCATGGCCCCAAGGGTGAAATACCTTGCATGGATCCATGTTGATGTTTTTGATAATGATATGTACTGCAACTTTTGAAAGAAACACAGAGATTCATAGGTTGAAACAATAGTTGGCTAGTATAAGAGGCCAAATTTCCCCATGCAAGGCACCATTAGAGGAGATTGGATAGATTGGATTGGAGATGCAAAGTCAATTTTAAAAAATTGAAGAAGAGAAGGCCAGATAAAAGGAGGTAAATAATGAAGTATAGAGGAAGAGGAAACCTGTTGCAGTGGGAGCAAATGTTGGTTTTGAATTTGAGGTTGAAGACTCTCTCGATATCCACTATACTAATGTATTGCACCCCTTCCATTATGTTCTTGCACTTGCTAGTGTTGATAAGTAGCCTAATGAAGAACATTCAAAGTTTTGTCACAACAACCCTCGGTTATGCTAGTGGCTCTCAACCAAGTAAAAATCATCCCACCTTAGATACCCATTAGAAGAAGCAATATAAAGATGTTTTTTTGAATACATAGAAATATGGTTGTATGATGCACCTATGTCCCCTTCAATGCATCTTGCTCTCCTTATTACCAGCCTATGTGGGATTTTGTTATTGCAGCAAGAAAGGCTTCAAAGGTCCTATTTTGCATGACTTGAGAGGCTTTCTTTTGAAAAAGTGATTTCATCCATAGAGGAACACTTGAAGGATTTTAGAGGTTAATTTGGCCAAGTTGTACCATATGTTGGATGAATGGACTGATGGAAAGAATTGTACAATCATTTTTTGTGTAAATTGGCGAGCCTCTTGTTAAGGTGTTGTAGTTGGTGAATGGGGAAAAGTTGGCCATCGGATACATTTATGAGGCTATGGATTAAGTAAAAGAGAAAACAAGGACAACCACAAATATAGAATAGCTAAGTATGGGCTTATCTAGGACATCATTGATAACAAACGGAACAATCAATTCCATCTCCCTATACATGCAACTGAGTATTTCTTGAGCCCAAGATATCATTACAAAGCTTGCTTAAGGGAAGGTCACACTGTGGAGGTCAAAATTGTTGGAATTATGACACAGATTTGGAGCTATGACACAGGTGTTGTCCTTGATGGCAACTCTCACAGATGACAGATCACAGTTCAGCCTCGTAGAATGAAGAAAGAAAGGTATATGTAAGTTCCCATTGACCAAGCCGCGTGTACACGCAGGTTCGCAGACTAAAAGGCACGTATGCATACACACGCACTTTCAAGGAAGGAAGGGCGCGTACATGTTGGAAAACATGGTTTTGGTCCATGGTATTGTGACCCATGGTATTGGTCCAAGGTATCTTGTCCGAAGTGTTGACCCTAGGTATTTGGACCAAGGTATTGATTCTAAGTGGTTTTGGACCATGGTATTGAGTAAGGACTAGGACTACAAAAGGAGGAGAAGATCATTAGGCAAATGAACTTACGAATTTCATATCTAATGAAGAGCAAGCTCTAGATTACAAGTTATTGGGTTATGGTGCATAGCTGGATCTAAATCAAGGAAGAACCTAAGTGCTTGATGAAGGATAAGTTCTAATGATGGGTTAAGATCTTAAGGCTTTAAGAGAAGTATCTTTGTGTGGTTTTGATCATTTATCTTAATAATTGGCACATGTCGTAATCTGTAAATATGATGACCTGGGTATATCTGATGTCTGAATAATTGTAAAGGTTAAATCATCATTTACAGATCTGTACACAGGGTTCTTATAGCGAAGACGCGTATACATGCTGGTTTGACATTTCAAAAGTGCATATACGTAGGTTTGCCTCGATACAAGTGCGTATGCATGCAGGTTCGTCACATTGAAGTAGCGTACACCCCATAAAATATGCTTTAGCTACTTCTGATTGCTGTTGCAGTGTTCTAGGTTCTGGCTTGGGTTCTAGTTACTGTTACTGTATTTTGGTTACAACATTCAGAGAAGTGATTGTTTGATTTAGTTTTTGGTTGATGCAAAGGAGATTGGTCGATGCAGATATATTTGACATTTGATTGATGTTACTGATGAATCCAGTCTAAAAATTTATGAAACGTGGTCCTTGGAAGAAAAGAGAAGGTTGTAGCCTTCTATAGGTCAGCACCTATGTACTAGTACCTCAGCTAGTACAAGAGCTAGGGGGTTGTAGCTCCCTTCCAGGAGAAGCTAGAGAATGAGAGAAGGTTGTATCCTTCTGCTGGTAGAAGCCTGCGTACTAGTATAAGACTACACCAGTACAAAATATTGTAAATAGAAGTTTCTTATTAAAAGAAAGATAGAGACGATTATAACAGGTGGTTTTCACCCACATTGGGTTTCCACCTTACATCTTGTGTTCATGTGTGTAACTGTCTATTCTATTTTTACTTCTCCTGGTTACTGTTTATATGGTTATGATGAGATCAACTTATGAAGAATTAACTAAATTATAAGTTTATAGTGGATACGCTAGTTGCCTTATATACAGTTGCGTATACATGCAAGTTTCATTAACTGAAGTAGCGTATATGAATCAGAATATGGAAATGAAATATTATTGACTTGCTAATACTGATTCACCCCCCCCCCTCTCAGTATTATTTCCAGCAATTGGTATCAGAGCAGGTCCTTCAGAAGAACCTTGATCGCTTGAAGGAAGATCTATCATCATGTGTACCTACGAAAGAGAGGGATCCATTAGACCACCAATATTTGATGGGAGCAACTTCATCTATTGGAAGGTAAGAACCATAACATATCTTCAATCTCTTGGAACAAATGTTTGGGAAACCGTGGAAAGAGGATACACATTTCCATCAGCATTTCCTATAGATACGGTAGGTAAAAAGCAGTATGAAACAAATGCCAAGGCTGTCAATACATTATTGGGGAGTCTGTCACAATCAAAATTTGTTAAGGTTATGCAGCTCGAAACTGCCAAAGAAATATCGGACAAGATTGTTCTAAGCTATGAAGGGGAGGATCAGGTAAAACATGCAAAAGTACAATATCTCAGAATTCAATATGAAACTCTCAAAATTCACATTGATGAAAGTATAGCTAATTACTTCTTACGTATAGATAATATTTTTAATCGCATGAAAAACTTGGGTGGAGAGATAAAACAAGTTACTGTAGTTGAAAAGGTTTTAAGATTCTTGTCTTCTAAGTTTGAATCAAAAGTTTCTGCCATAGAGGAAAAATAGAATCTTCAGAGTATTACTATGACACAGCTGCACGGAATCCTAATTGCTTTCGAAATGAGAAGAGGGGGTCCATTAGATATGAGAGAAGCCTTATTCAAAGCTTCAGGAAGAGAAGGACTCAAAGAATCAGGACATACTTCAAAAGGAGAGGAAGAAGCAAACTTTGACAAGAACCTTCAACGGGGTTCTGGAAGATTCAGAGGTAAGCTACCTTTCAAATTCTTTGCTTGTGGAAGAGTCGGTCATTATGCGGCCAAATGTCCTCATAAAGATAAGCTTGATAAAGGTAAGGAATAAGTGAAATGGAATATAAAATAGAATGTAAGTAAGAAGATCTATTATATGCATGAAGATAACGATGGTTTATCAAATAATGATGAAGATGAACATGGTAGTGACTATAAACTTCTGATGGCTTTTGAAGATGATGATTTCCTAGATTCTTTAGATGAAGATGTTCTTTATGAAGAAATTTCTAAACTTAAAATTTGTTTAGAATAAAAGAATATGATTATAGATACTCTGACATTCCAACTTGCTGAAAGGGAAAAACACAATGAAAAATTAGAATGTGAAATTGTGGGTCTAAGAAAAGATATTGAGAAAACAAAAGCTCTCAACCTTAGATTTGCTAAAGGATCAGAAAATTTAGATGAAATTATCAAAGTGCAGCGTTCTCCTTTGATAAAGACAGGTCCTGGATATACTGAAGAATCATCTCAAGCACAAAAGCCATCAACCTCCAAAATCTATCTTGATGCAGCAAGGAGAAGTGAACAGTTTGACAATCATCAGCAAAGGCATAAAGCAGATCACCAAGTAAATCAGGTTCAATCTACTTCAAGGATGAACAAAAGCTACAACCAACCTCAGGTAAATCATACTCAATTTGCTTCAAGAATGAATGTCAATGGAAACTACAACCACCAAGTCAGTAGGTTCGATAATCGCAGGAATTTCTTTAATGGCCAATGTTTTTCATATCATAACATTGGACACAAAGCTACTCAATGTGTTTCCTACAAGACCATCATGACTAGAGAAGCACAAAATCAAATGAATGTGACTGGGATCATGAAAAGGACCTACAATAAATTTTCTGCTCTTGAAAATGAAATAGAATGCTCTATCTGTAACAACTTCGGTCACGAAGATTCTGAATGCAGGAGTAAATTTCGGCAAATATCTCAGAAGGATCAAACTTCGTTAGGTCCCAAAACATGGAGCAATAAAGAACCACAAACAGAAAGATGTGGTATAGCCTTGTATGCAGAAGTACAAGAAAATCAGTGCTACATCGACAATGGATGCTCGAAACACATGATAGGTGATAAAGAAAAACTTCAGTCATATAATGCCTTAGAAAAGGAAAAGAAGGTCTCATTTGGAAATGAAACTCCTGCAGTCATAAAAGGTAAAGGCTCTGTTCTCTTAAAAGAAAAGGTTAAAGCTGGGAATGTTATGTATGTTGATGGTCTAAAGCATAATCTATTGAGTGTCAGTCAAATGTGTGATCAAGGAAATGAGGTAGTATTTCGATCAAATGGATGTGTTGTTCGTGAGCTTGATATAGGAGAAACAGTAATCAAAGGTATAAGAACTCCAAATAACCTATAGATACTTAAGGGAGGACAACAACAGTGCTTGTTACACAATAATTTGTCACTGTCCTCATCTCAATCCCTCTGTTGTGTCATGTGTCAAATAAACGTGTTCATATCTTCTCACTCATGAAATAAGATTAAGAAAATGCTCTTTGATGTTGAAGATTGACCCTTTTTGACTAAGTTCCTGCATCGTCACTAGTAAACCCTTAAAATCTGTGATGGTTCTCTGTCATGCACTGTATCATTGCGACGTCGTCACTAGTCCCCAGTCCATAGCCCGCGACGATCTATATTTGGCGAATTAGTTCAAATAGTCGTCCTTCTGTATGTTTCTAGAGCTGGTTGTTGGGTCAATTTGGTTTTGCCTTTCACCTCTGGGATGGTGGTTTTGCCTCTTGTGCAACCTCTCTTGAGGATTAGCTCCCTCTCCCTCGTTTCATGGAGGCTCCTTCTCCTATAAAATCACTCACCATTTCCATGATCTGCTAGTTCCTTAGTTGCTAGTTCTTTTGGTTATACAATGCTGCTGCTTTTGAGTTTGGTAGGTAGTTGGTGTGAGTGTGACAAGTGTGGGATTGCTTTATAGTTTTCAAGAAGGTGTGGAGTGCCCTTAACCTTGTGTAAAGCTTGTAAATGAGAGAGAGAGATATATTATTATTTGGGAGACCCATCTTTGAGAGTGAATGCTTGAAGAAACACACTGGTTGGGCCCCTTGAGAAGGCTAGCGATGTCAAGATTTGGTTGTAAGCTTTACTCTTGATTTATTATTAATACAATCAATGATGATTTCCTATGTCTTGTATGTAATTTATTTGATAGCTCATGACTTCTTGACTTTATGAGTAAATAGATCATTATTGTTTCTCGGTTACATGCTCTGTTGTTTCTTTGTGGTGTTTCAGGTTGGTTGCTCACTGAGGAGAAGGAAACGGAAGCTGGAGCAGTGCAACAGAACTTCATCAACCACCGGTTTGAGGTAGGCCTCCAACGACGACTATTTAAAGGAATTAATTGTTGTTTTGTCCTTGCTGTGACTAGACCCACTCTAGGGCTACAGGGGTCGCCTCTGCCCGTGGAGGGAACACTTTCTTGCATCACAAGTTGGCGACTCCACAAGGGAGTTCTTTGTATGTCTCTTCTCTTGTTTGCTCCTGTTTTGACTTTGATTTGTTGTCTCTTGGATTTTGGGGATAAACTATCAGTCTTTTGGGTTACCTGGGTTGATCTGGGAAATCCATCTATTATTTCAAGGATTGACTAGTTTTTGTTTGGGAGTTTCTTGTTCGTTTGTCATTGTTTTTAAGATCGTCGCTGAAGATAGCCTAACAGTCGCGATGATGTCACTGATGTTATAGCTTTCTACCAGTGACTATTTGCCTTTCATCTCGGGTTGCTAGTTTAATTCCTGCGACGACTCCTGAAATTGGACCATCGCTGAAAACAAGTGTACTTTAGCGATTGGGCTCTAGTTGTCAGTGTAACACTTGTGACGGTCTCTAGTTGCCAGTGTAACCCTTGTGACAGTATCTAGTTGCCAGTGTAACACTAGCGACTAGTCTCTAATTGTCATTGTAACACCCGTGAAGATTCCTGTAAAGTTGTTTTTACAACTTTACCTCCTGAATTCATCAATCTTGTTTATCCCCTGTTGTTTCTTGTCTCTCATTAGCTTGTTTTAATTGCTTTTGGTTAGAGTACTATCTCTTTGATTTCATTGAGTGAGTCTTGTGTTTTTAGACCATGTGACCTAGCCCTTTAGAAGTTTTGTAGAGAAACCGTTTGCTTGGGTTACTTGTCTGTTCAAGTTCATCCACAACCATCTTGTGATTTTCTTGAGGCTTTTTCATTGTTTGTTTTTTTGCTGGTTGATTTTTAGTGTCGATTATTGAACCAATTTTTTATGTTGATTTGATTTCTTCACTACCAAGCATAGATCAAATTATTTGGATTGATCATTTCACACTTGCTTGTTTGTCTCTTTAAATTCAAAACAAAAAAAATAATTAAAGGATTGCATTCATTTGATATACGAAAGTGAAAGTATATGTGCATTTCAAATTTTCGTGTTTGAGAAATTGAAAAGCAAATTTTTAAATCTTTCATTAGTAGTATCGTTGCATCATGAGATTAGTGCATTAATGCATTGTGCTTCTTAGCACTTGCATTAGCTTTTCTTGGTTTTGTCTTGGTTTGGGAATGAACTCTCTACCTTTCTATAAGTAGGTGTTCATCGAAATGAAAGATGCTTTACTCATTCTAGTTGCATCCTAGGGTTTTTGATATACATACGGTAGGGCCTGGAAATTGAAACATAATTCAAGATCAACTCTAAAATGAACCGAATGAACTTAACAACACATTGGAACATAACGCACAATATTTGGAAGTCTAGGCCAGAGACGTGTTCCGACGTCGTTAAACCTAGTCTCTATTGTTTTCACTCAAGGTTGGGTGATTCCTCCTTCTGTGACTCAATAGCAGTCTAGTACGGAATTATGCTCCCAATACTGTTAAGTATATGTTAGGAAACCCCACTAGGTTATCATCCTATATCCGTAGGAAGCCGTGTCTGACGCCTTGCAAGCCGTAATGCATCGAACACAGCATTCAGGAAGATTGACTGCCATACAGAAAGTCCTTGGTTTTCATATGATCGCCAAGGTGTATATGCAATTTTACAGGTCGTTTGGTAAACTTTTTGCCTAGTTTCTCCAGAGCAGTCACTTTCATTCCTTTTCAGACTCCTTAAAAGAAAAGGATCATCTAAGCACTTGTCCTTTCAGGCTCATTAAACCTTGAAAGAGATAAAGTCACCTTTTCGTCCTTTTCTCGACTCTTGAAACATGAAAGGGTCCAGTTTTGTTCCTACGTCATAAAATTTATTGCCCACGAAATATTCCTGGTAGCAGTTCAAGTTCTTAGTTGTGATAAGAGTGTTTCTCAGGCTCGTTCCCGATGGCAACAGTCCCCAAGTTTACCAGTCAAGGTTTTCCCCTAGATGGAAATTCTGGTCTATTTCCTCCTTTTGGAAATATCGATGCTCCGTATATGGCAACACTTTCCTTGCCTGGGTGTTATAGACATTTTTGGGCACTGCAACCCCAATCATAAATGTCCATAAACCAAGGGCTCTTAAGTCCCTAAAAGTGTTGTTCCAACCCCTAAAAGAACAAGGTTAGATGATTACATCATCTCCCAAAAGTTCTCCATGAAAAACTACTCAGAACAGGTCAAAACTGGACCATCTCACCTGCTCCATGGTCAAAGTGCACTGCATCCCACCTAAATGCACATGGGAGGTGCGATGCATATTGAAAAGCCCTTCTATGGGGTGTGATGGGCGAGAGTGGACAAATGGCAGGGTCAATCTGCAAGGTGGAGGATCATGGAATCTTCCAGAAACTTCTCCTGTGACACTTGCCTCTCTGCATTCGCCCAGGGATGAGTAAGAGATCATCAATCTCCAAGTGGAATCAAGAACTATCAGAGAGAGGACACCAGTCAAATCTCAAAAGCTGACTCACCCCCCTTACAAACATCTATATATGGATGCCTCATCCTAGAGATCCAGGGGCTCAAATTTTGTATCTTGTAAGGAAGCACTGCTAGTTTCTTGGTGCAACATCATAGTGTTGGGTGATCTAAGCTTTTCATGAGGTGAAGAAGGGCTTTCTTGCTGAGAGGATGACGTTGGGTCAGAACAATTGGTTGTAATCCTCTTTGCTATTCTTGATTATTAATAAAGCTATTCAAGTTTTCCTCCACATTCTTGGATGATTGATGATATATGCATTTGTGTGGTCAATAAATATCTGGTTTTATATTGTTTATGATAGTAGATCTATGTTCTTGTATAGTGTTATGCTGCTTCGATTCCATAGGTGCTATTTGAAGTTGGGTAGACGAGGAAGCGAGTGGCAAAGACCTATCAGAAGGGAAGGAATCAAGTAAGGAACCAAGCGTAAGACAGAGGTTGGTCTCCTTTTTTCCCCTCTTATCTACTTCTCATAAAGGAAAACGAAAGTGGTTTTAGTTTTTTTGTTTCTAAGGTAGCTACCAGCCTTAGTGGGACTAGCAGCTCTTCATAGACACTAGATTTCCCGATAACAAAATGGAGACTCCACTGGGGAGTGAATAGATTGTTTGTTTGTCTATATTTGTTTGCTTTATAAACTTACAGACGCAACTTGAAGTCAAGCTAGCTAGCCTTCTAATTGCATTTTCTATGCAAATGCAAAGTAGATCAATGCTGCTTTAGTCTATCTCCCGGTTTTGTTTATGAACTGAACAATCAATTTACAAACTCTCTAATTTCCCTTGTGGTGGCTCTAGTAACCTCTTTAGATCTACCCCTGTGATTTAATTACTGATTATCACTTGCTCGGCCTAAATCCCTAAACTGTGTTGCAAACTGTGATCAAGAACTGGATCAAAAGTCTCGCACTGTACCATCACACCCTCCCTCAAGTATATCAGTATGCATCACACTTCTCGTGTGCTGTAGGTGGGATGCATACTGGAATCCCTGTGTAACAGGTGTGCTGATCAGAAAGGGCTAATTTTGCCTCCAGAGTTTGTTTTTTTTTTCACTCTTTTCAGCTCTATTCAGGAGTTTTGCTGTCTGTAGTCAGTATACCTATGTTGGAAACCCCCTTCCTTGCCATTATTCCGCCTCCATTGTGCAAATAACTATAAATGTTTTTATTTATTGTGAGCCATTTTCAGTTCTCTTTTACAAAGAAGTAGCATAATTGAACTATCGTTTCTTGATCTGGAAGTGTCGCAAGTGTCATTTTCAGTCATAGAAGAGAATCTGATTGTTCTTGATAGTCGATTACACTGTTACTCTTGTATTTGATTTGAATTAGTAGTTTTTCAAGTGTCGAAAGCAAGTTTTCAATTCCAAATCGCAAAGTGTCATCATTGTCTTCATTTTGTCTTGAAAAGAAACTTGTTAGTAATGTCGCTTTGAAAAATAATTCGGATTTGCGTTTAGCTTTCTTTTTATCATTCACACATTAAGAAGGCTGAAAACAAATACATGCATGTGCATTTGCATTTAGACTGTTTGTTGGTTTGATTTAGGACAATGCATATAGTGTGTGCTCTCTGATCTATGTCGAAAGAATATCGTCTCTCTTTCCTTAGTAGCTAGGATTTTCATTGCAAAAAGAAGATTAAACGATTGTTTATCATCTTAGATTCAATTTAGGAATTTTATATCTACATCACGCGGTGAACCTAAAAGGAAAATTTCTTAAGCAAGATCAACTATAAAATAAATTTAATGAATCTAAAAACACTTTGGAACCTAATGCACAACATTTAGAAATCTAGGCTAGAGATGTATTCCAATGTCGTAAAGCCTGGTAACTATTGTTTTCATTGCTGGTTGGGTGATTCCTCCACTTTGAGACGATAAGTGCCAGTACGGACTTGTGCTCCCACGTACCATCGAGTATATATTGGGAGACCACAATAGGCTTTATGCTTTATCCATAGGAAGCCATGTCTGCCGCCCTGTCGATCGCAATGCACTGAACACGGCATTCGGGAAGATTGACTGACGTATCGTAAAAAGTATTTTGTAGTTTTGCGATTGGTTTGGTAATCCCTCTGTCTAGATTTCTAGAGTAGTCTCTTTCATTCCTTTTCAGACTCCTTAAAGGAAAAGGTCCATCTGAGCACTTGTCACTTCAAGCTCATTAAAAATCGAAGGCGACTAGAGTCATCTTTTGTTTTTTCTCGACTCTTAAAAATTGAAAAAACAAGTTGTGTCAAAGTGTCTAAAATTCATTTAATTCGGAAACATATTTCCCCTTGATTTTTAGTTGATCGAGTAATCCGCAATCGTGGAAGAAAGTCAATTGAAACCCCGTCATTCGTGAAGGCTTATGAGTCAACCGTCTTTGTCTCCAGAATCAAAACTGTTACGGACAAAGCGAACTCGTTTAACCGGTTCCAAATCCCCTGGTAAAGTTAGAACAAGTGTTCCAACACCATCAGAGACTCCGGTTACTCCAAACATTTTTGGTATCCCTGCCTTTACAGAAGAAGTTCCGCAGCCACCAAAGGACAGTAGAGCTGATCCTAGTGTGAAGGTAAACACTTGTATTATTGAACCAGCTCTATCTACGGCTGATTCAGAAGGTGTTATTCCCCAAACATTTGTCGTTGTAGATTATATACCTTCTTCGGCACCAGAAATATTTTACAGACCTGACAGTCTACCTCTTCCACCTTTGCTGATTGCTATAGAAGAGATTGTGGAGGATCCTCCATATAGTACTCCATCACAATTTGGAGTCGGGATCACCATATATCCTTCTTCATTAGAAATTAGTCTACCGTTATTGAAAGCTCCTGTAGAATTGCTAGGAAATCTTTTGGATAGACTAGAAATGTCTGAACAACCGTCGACATCTAGGACCGTGTCATTCGACACAGCAACGACAGAACTTCCTGCTGTCACTCCAACAATGTTCGCCAGCATACCATCTGTCCCAACTAGATCTCAATCGCTAGATGGGGCCCACTCAGGGGCTATTTCGACAGTATGGTCGATTCCCGTTTTTTCATCTAGAATAATATCCGGGAACTCTTATGTTGAGTCTCAGCAAATTGATCCTTCACAGTGTCAATTTGGGCAGTTCGGTCCTCAAGGACAAACAATTCCTTTGAGTACTGGATTACCGCCGTAGTGGGGGAAATATACCTTTTCATTGTCTCCTCCGGGAGGAAAACCATACAAGAGTTCACAACAAAATTCAGGTTATACAGGAATTACATATAACGGTTGGGTGCCAATACCACCTCAACAACCAAGAGTTGTATATTCAATGCAACAATGTTTACCTATGTCAAATATACTAACTACGCCGGCTATTGTGACGGTGTCGCAAGTACAATCGTTGCCTGTTGTATGCCAACCTCAGGTTTCTCAGGTTGTAATGCAACAGTCTCTTGTCCCTGCGACTCAACCACAATCGCCAACTAGTGGAATGAAACAGGCCCAAACGGGTACAATTACACCTCATCTTGGTCAAACAGCCAGTATTGGACAACAACACATGGCTTCACAACCATGGATGGTGCAATATCAACAATTGCAATTCCAACAAGTTTACCAAGGATCTGAGCAACAAATCCTTGCAAATAATGGGCAGCCATATATTCAAAACGGTCAAAATCAACCATTCTACAATGGTTATGCCCATCAACCCTATCAAAGTTACCAGCATCAAATGCATTATGCTGGTATGCAAAGACCAACTGTCCAAGCGATTCCATCTTATCCTGGGTGTGCTTCACCAAACCTGAATCAACAGTTACCCTTCGTGGCGACTTTAGAGTTACCGGATCTAAATCGGCTAACGAACGATCCAATTTCTTACGCCCCTTGGTTGCCAGCGATTCCGCATAAACTTCCGTCAGATATTCCTAAATTTAATGGGAATCTGGGTGAAGATCCACCGAATCATGTGATGACATTTCATCTGTGGTGTTCATTAAACACCCTAAACGATGATTCGATTAGGCTTCGCCTTTTTCAGAGAATTTTAACTGGTCTGGCAGCAAAATGGTATATCGAATTACCTAGAGCTTCGTTTGATAACTTCAGTACCCTAGCCACAACCTTTTAAACCCATTTTCAGTTACCCATAAGGTATGAAACGGGAACAGAACTTCTTAACAATTTCAAACAAACGACGACCACTCACATATCCGATCATATTCATGAGTGGCAACGTCATCGTAGAACGGTAAAAATGTATGTTCCTGATCAGCTTTTAGCTGAATGGTTTATTAAGTCATTGTTACCTTCCATTACAAAAGATGTGGCAAAAGGGGGAGTCATCACTGAAGAGCAAGTTATTGCTCGTGCACAATATTTAGACTTGATTTATACTCAGTCTGGCATGCTCTACGATAAAATCCCTGACGCTCCCAGGCCGAAATTTTCCGTTCCTCCTCCTCCTAAATCGAACAATGACTCTCATGCCGGTGATGGCGTGATTGGTATGACAGACACGAAATCAACAAAGGCTACATCTAAAAAGGCCCGTAAGATTTCTAGTCAAAATGAAAAAGAAGAACTTCTCGCCTCAGAAGTAAATGCCGTCTCAACTGACAAAGGCAAAGAAACCAAGCAACTAGGAGGCAAGAAGAAAAACAAAGGGAAGAAGAAGAAACAGGAGGAATCATCACCTGAAAAATATTCTGCAAACCCTTCTGGAGATAAGAAACCAAATCATCCATGTCTTATATGTGATGAGGATCATTGGACAAGAGAGTGTCCATATAAAGTTGAGCTTAGAAAATTCTTTAAGAATTCAAAAACCTCGGTGGTATTGATTGATCCGTTTCCAAATCCAGGAACAAATCTGGTTGCTAGTGACAATGCTTCCCCGTCCCAAGTGTTGATGTTGTTGGTTTCGAAACAACAAAATGATGCTTTGATAATGACAAGGAATAAAGATTACGGCAATCCACAGCTGTCGAACAACAAGGATAAAGATCAACCTAGTAGTTCGACAACAACTTCGACAGAAGTTGCGCCGCCCATCATTCCAGAACTGACAATAAAACCGCCAAAGGGAGTAGTACACAAGTCAACATTTAATCTGCGTGCCAGAGCAGCACAACATTATAATATAGTGGAAGATCTGGCCCAATCGCCATCCGCTATGTCGACACTTGAGGTACTGCAAAATTGCCCCTCCCAAAAGCAGGCTTTATTATCAGCAATAGGTGGGATTGACCCAAAGGATTCTAATCTTGTGTCCTTTAATCACAAAGGATACGATCCTCAGTTACCAGCTCAACTAGCTTTCCTCATTCAAGTGAAAGCCCTCAACAAAACTGTTCATCGAACAATTATTGATGAGGAGGCATCTACATGTATTATGTCGATGAGTTGCTGGCAAACTTTAGGATCTCCAACCTTGTTGCGATCTTCAACAACACTTAAAGCATTTGATGGACGAACATATACCCCATATGGGATTTTAAGTAACTTGCAAGTTGAACTGGGGGGGAAAACAGTAGAAATAGATGTTGAAGTAATCGACGGAAACCTCGATTACAACATCCTACTGGGAAGGCCCTAGATATATGCTATGGCTGCCGTTGTGTCGACCTACTTTAGGAAGATTGCATTTCCTTTTCAAGAAGGAATTACAATCGTCAACCAACAAACATTTCTCCCCAATAGTTCCCAAGTTACCGAAAGCATTCCGATGATCCATGGAAGCCCCCATTCGCTTCAAAATATTGGAGTAGGCCTACTAAAAGACCCTATATTAATGGGGACTTTTGCCCTCCCGCCTCCAATCAATCTGGCGGAAGTGGCGACGGTAGGAACCTGCAATATGATATCTTCTATTCAAAAGATCTCATAAAATGATATTAACATGGATCATCTGTAGGTATTGCCTCCAAGACCAATAGAAAGATTGTAGCAATCAATGTTTTTGGCATGGAAGGCAGACCCGAATCAATGCTCATCAAGTGTTTGGATAGATAGGTCTAAGGAATATGGACACCTTCAGATCCTTAGTCACAAGTGCATTACACCGACGAAGGAATTGTTCAGTCAATGATAATTGACAGGGCGCCATGGGAAAATTAGCACCATCGTTCCCATATTCTAATTGTCAAGAAGATACTCCTGATGACCTTCATCATCCTTCAGTTTTTGATTTCCTATCAAATACTGTAAACACGGTGGATTCCAAGCGAAACTTGTCCAATATTGAAGAGACTATCGCCATAAATATCTCGACCAAAATAGATGTTGTAGAGAATATTTATGTTGGCAAATGTTGTTCTCCTTCAGAACTGGAAATATATAATGCTCTTTTTTGCGAATTCAAAGATGTCTTTTCTTGGTCATATGATGAAATTCCAGGAATTGACTCGAGTATAGTTGAACATGAAATCAAGATGTATCTAGATGTCAAATGAGTACGACAACGGCTACGACATGTGCACCACAAGAAAGCCGCTGCCATCAAGGCAGAAGTTGAAAAACTTCTCCATGCTTGTTTTATTTACCCAGTTCCTCTAACCGATTGGGTATCGAACATTGTTCCTGTAATGAAAAAACAAGGAACGATTAGAGTGTGCATCAATTATAGGGATGTAAATCAAGCTTGTCCAAAAGACAACTACCCTACATCCTTTATTGACCAGATAATTTATGAATGCGGCAGATGTGAAATCTTTTCATTTATGGATGGATTCTCCGGGTATAATCAAATAAATATCCACCCACAGGACCCATCAAAGACTACATTTATTTGTCCGTGGGGCACATTTGCATATCGCAAGTTACCCTTTGGTTTAAAGAACGCAGGGGAAACATTTCAGAGGGCAATGAATTATGCCTTCTATGACATCAAAAACATCATTCAACCATATCTCGATGATCTTCCGGCTCATTCGCGAAAACGGACCGATCATCTACAGCATTTAAGAGCGATATTTCTACGTTGCCGACACTAAAAGATACGAGTCAATCCACACAAATATGTGTTCTGTGTCAGTTCTGGTCGTTTACTTGGCTTTGTAGTCTCAAAGGACGAGATTCGTCTCGACCCATGTAAGGTTCAGGCAATCATAAATTTGCCTCCACCTTCAAATTTGCTTCAGATTTAGAAACTCCAAGGGAAAGCAAAATTTCTGAGGAGGTTCATTCCAAATTATGCCGAACTTGCTAAAGGTTATACGCGTCTATTGAAAAAAGAAGTACCCTTCGTCTGGGATCAGGTCGCGCAAGCTTCCTTTGATGCTTTAAAGGAATCCCTAATGAAAGCATCATTAATGTATGCTCCTGATTATCAAAAAGACTTTAACCTGTATCTCGCTGTGGCAGATACAACCATCACAATGGTTTTAGTACAAGAAGACAATGGAATAGAACATCTTATATATTATTTGAGTAGAAACTTAAATGATACAGAAAGCAAATATTCCTACGTTGAAAAGCTTGCTCTTGCAGCTGTTCAAGCGATACAGAGATTTCGACACTATGTCCTCTTTCGAAAAACTACCATTTTGTCAGATTGCAACCCCATGACTTATATATTATCGCGACAGTTGCTGGGGGGCAAATATTCAAAATGGATAGCAATTCTTCAAGAGTTTGATCTGGAATTTGTAAAATCCAAATCGAAGAAATCCCTGGTTTTCGCGGAATTACTATGTGATCTCCCATCGTCGTCCAACGATGAAACATCCGAAGAAACCATCGTGGATGAATCTTTGTTTCTGATATCTTCAAGCAATCCATGGTATGGAGATATAATCATCTATCTCCAAACCCAAAAATATAGGTCTAATACCTCTCGCTCGGAACAAAAACGTATTCGATACCAATCAAAAGACTACATGATTGTCGGTGATATGCTTTACCGTCGTGGTGTCGATACAGTTCTGAGGAGGTGCCTCACCCATGAGGAGGCCGAAAAAGTCCTGAATGATTGCCATTCAGGCATGTGTGGGGGGCATCAATCTGGTTACGCTACGGCACAAAAATTTTACGAGCAGGATACTTCTGGCCAACAATGTTCAAAGATTGCATAACCGCAGTCAGAAGTTGCCGTGCATGTCAAATTTTCGATAGCAAAACCAGAAGACCACCCGCACCCCTGCAGCCCATAGTTGTTGCTGGGACATTCGCCAAATGGAGCATAGATTTTATGACATGTAACCCCACCTTGACCGGGGGGCATGGGTATATCATAGTCGTGGTAGACTATTTTACCAAATGGGCCGAGGCGATGCCTACATTAAACAACACCGGTGAAACAACTGCCCTTTTCTTTTTCAATCATGTAGTCGCCAGATTTGGCGTTCCACAGGCCATAGTCATAGATCATGGATCACATTTTCACAATCACATGATGGTTGAATTGGCTGCCAAATTAGGGTTGTCTCATGACAGCTCTACTCCATATTACCCGCAGGCCAATGGACAAGTTGAAGCAATCAACAAAGTCCTGAAGCAGATGCTGCAAAGGATGATTGGAGTCCACAAAAGGAGTTGGCACCTGATCCTGTACTCAGCCTTGTGGGCATACCGAATGTCGGTAAGGAATGCAACTGGGTTTACACCCTTTCAACTGGTGTATGGCCTAGAAGCAATCTTACCAGTTCAGTGTGAAATCTCGTCCCTCAAACTCGCAGTCGACCTTCTCCCCGGAACTTCAGAAGAGGAGGCTCGTTTCTTGGAACTAATCCAATTGGATGAAACCCATCGTGATGCTGCTTTGGCTAACAAAGCCCATAAGAAACGAGTCAAGGCGCAGTTCGACAAGAATGTGAAACCTCGTGTCTTTTCAGAAGGTGACTTGGTCTTACTTTACGACCAAGAATCCGATAAATTGGGAGCAGGAAAATTCAAGTCTTTGTGGATGGGCCCCTATATTGTTAAGCATGTATTAGCAAAAGGGGCCTACGAGTTAGTGGATTATGATGGGATTCCACTGGCGCAACCCCGTAACGGGTTGTACCTTAAGCGTTACTACACATGATTCAGTGTAGTAACCCCTATGCTTTTGTTACATTTTTGTTTTCGCTAAGGGTAATTGTTTTGGTCAAGTAATCCACTTTTTACATTTGTTTCAGATGTCAAACCTATTGGAATCATTTGTTGGATATGCCGATGGAGCGAGTCGTAGTTCGTGGAACCTATCTTCTGCGGCCCGGGCCATTTTTGATCTGAGCGGCGAGTTAGTAAGTTTCAGAGGGGTATGTATTGGTCAGTCAACAAATAACATCGTTGAATATAGCGCGTTGATAGAACTTCTCTCTAATGCCATCTCACATGGCATAAGTCGACTTGTCATCAAGCTAGACTCACAACTCGTCGTCCTACAACTCAATGGTATCTACTCCGTCCAAAATCCAGCTATCTATCGCATGTTCCTAAGGGTCAAAATTTTGGAAAGGCAATTTGATTTTATTCAATATCAGCATATTTCCATAAACAAACACATTAACAGATTCATTGGCAAATTATGTGTTAGATAGACATTTGCAACATTTATAAAAAGGAGTATTTCATCAATATTTGCAT
This sequence comes from Pinus tabuliformis, assembly GCA_031772625.1. Taxonomy (NCBI): domain Eukaryota; kingdom Viridiplantae; phylum Streptophyta; class Pinopsida; order Pinales; family Pinaceae; genus Pinus; species Pinus tabuliformis. The sequence goes on along the minus strand of CM062804.1, from coordinate 576,066,013 downwards.
CAGGATCATGTAACTTAACCAAAATAAAACTCCGAAAATCAAAAATATATATATAATTGTTTATGGTTTATACATAATGTTCTGTAACCAAGACAAAAATTTGTTAGATGACCCAAAACTCAAAACGCTAGGGGGCACCCTAGTCTAATGATGCTGGTGATAACAAGTCACCGCCTGTGCAATCATGCGTAAAAGCCTAGTCCATCGACTCGGCATGCCGGTAGTATGTCGCTGCAACCTCAGAGGCAGCTCGTCAGTCCTCACGTCTAGAATACCAAGAGTGAGGCCTTTGACTTGATCCTGCAATGCTGAAAGAGTCTCGACCACATCAAGGTCGTGAAGGATAGCCCTTCCCACAGCCTCTCCTGCTGGAGCGGCAACTGGCACTCTCAGGCGTACTACTGGCCGAACTGGTCCGAAATCTGCATGAGCACATGAGTTTTGATTAGTCTTGATAGAAGAAAGCACAAGAAAATTATAAAAGAAATGATAAACAGAGATATGGTCAGAGAATTTACTGATGACACCCCACTGCTCGCCAGCCGGCAGTACCAAATCCGGATCAGCCTCGAAATCCATACCAGCATATGGATACTCGGAAAAAACCATCTCCTGACGGTTGAACCACTCGAAGAAGGTGTCAGAAAAGGAAACCTGGGACTGACCAGCATGTCTGGCCATAAGGTCGACCCATCTCTGCATCCGTGGCTCAGTCGGTGGAGGTAAACCAAGTGAAACATACTGCGGCTGCATCAGCGAGATCTTTTCCAAGGAAAAAGTGGTCAAAATAGAACCATATCCAAAGTTCTTCAATCTTCCATTTTTCACCTTGGTCAGTTGTTCTTTCATCACAGAGAGTACTGCATCACACCAGTTGAACACCTTTGGTTCAAGGCATTCTAAGGCATACTGCATATAAGACCTGTTGGCCACATGAGGAGCAACACTACCAGCTAGTCTAGCAAAAGTGAATAGAATGGTCCTCAAGGACCTGTTAGTGACATCTAGGATATTGATCTTGTCGTCCTTACTCGGCTGAGATCCCTCTCTGCAATACCTGCGAATGTAATCTCTCACGGATTCACCCCCACGGGCTGAACCTGATAATGAGATAGGGGCACCCCACCTCGATAAGCCGGTCAAAAAATAGATGTCCACGACAGTCAAGGGGATGGACTTGCCCCTAATCTGGAACACCTGGGTGGTAGGATCCCATGCATCGAGAAAATATTGCAACAAGTTGATTTGTTGCCTCATGCTAGAGATGCAGAAAAACTTGAACAGGCCACAGTTCCGCAGTGCATTTACCGTAATCGGATCATGTAAAGCAAGCATGTCCTCTTCTTCATGCTCACATTATCACCATGTCACAGAAATTTTGCTCCAATGAATCTCTGAAAACAAACAAGAGGAGAGTCAGGATCCTGATTTGGTGAAAAACAGGAAAACATTTCCATGAAAAATTATGCACAAATTTCCCTCCTTGTGCCCATCGCACCCCCAACAGTGTTCTGGGTGGGATGCATGCTGACTGGCCAATGGCCAAGCCAGCATGCATCGCACCTTTCGATATAGAAGAGGTGCGATGGAGCCAGGGTGAGATTTTCAAACCCCAGAGGCTCAGAAAAACCAGAAAACATGCTCAGAATTCAAAAAGGAAAGAATGAAACTGAAGAGATCAGGTTTAGCCCCTGCTTGGTCTAGACGGCACCAAGAATCGTCCTCAGAATCTCCTGGAATCAGCTGGTGAAAATCAAGGGGAAAACACTTCCAAAGCTCCAACAAACCAAAGTTCAAATGAAATGGTAAAATGAGAGGTAAAAACCACTTTTAAATTACTTTTCACGCAATTCAAGTAAAATATTAGTGTTTGACTCATTTTCAAGCATATATTATTCGTTTCTAACAAGTTTGATGAAACAATTGAAGAGGCAGTACAACCTTTGAAGGAACAAAGTTGTCAATGGTAAAATCAAAGTAATCAATGACCATTATATCGAGCAGTTTTAACATGGAATTCAAGCTCGTTAAAAAATAAACATAGGCAATGAGCAAACGTTCCCCCAGAGTTTAAGCTCATTAAAAAATGAACCAATTTTTGGTAAATAACCATCGTGAATGCATTATCATCAGCCTTTGAAGCCTTGGTCATGTTCTCATCATCACCTCCACTTTGTATTGGCCGATCATTCACCTCCATTTGATTGTTTGCACTTTTTGAGGAACAACTGCGAAGAGTGATCCTGTTAGCCATCCTTGTGACACTGCCGTGATTGGAAAATTCCAAACCTTACCTGGAATTAGCTGCTACCCAAATTTATCACTCGTTCCTCGAAAAACAAGTCTCCTTTAAGCTCTTTCCATCTGACTCATAAAATATGAAAAGATTGCCGAGCAATTGGCCTCTCCAGCTTGTTAAAGTGACCGGAAGTGCTATCCCTCCTTTAGATTTTAATCTTTTTGGACCTGAGGGATAATTACACAAAAATATCGAGCGCTTGTTTTGTTCGGCTCGTTAAAATTACCGAAAATTCATCCCTTTTGTATTATTTTATACTTTTTCGAACTCAAGGAATTATATGACGAAAAAGGATTATTGGAGTTTTCTTTACGTCCCTTTTCAGACTCTCTAAAATTGAAAAGGACCAAGTTATCTTTGTCGTTAAACTCGTTAAAGCCGAATAGCGACAAACTTGTCCATACAGACAAGAACGAGTTTCACTATCGCTAGGCTCGTTAAAACATAGCGATGGGTTTTCCCGAAGGGAAAATTATAGAACAAGCATATGTTATCCTCCTCAAGCTTGACAAAAATAAAGAGGTACTGGTCAGCAATGATTCGGGAAAAATTGGGAAGAAAACTTGAAGAAACTTTGTTGGTAGCAAGTCGCTCTTGAACATGACACTTTCACTCCGCATTCGAGTCGGGTTGGGTTGTTCTGTTCATTGGTCATATCACCATTGGCCCATCACACCATCCATATTTGGGGTTAACGCTACCAATCCATCATGTCAGTGTCGCTGATATGTTCAAGAGAAGTCGCTCAGAGAATTCACCTGTGTCCCATCCACTGCAATACATTTACGCTCCATTCTTTCATGACCGCCACCCTGAACCTTATGTCATCAGATCATTTTCACCTCCATTAAAATCATTTGCTCCATTTCGTGTCATTGATGTGGGATTCACTAAGGCCCTCCTATGATGGATCGCTTCTTGTCGACATCAACTCATTATCCAGGAAGTCGATCTAGGAACAACCCTTTCAGTACTTTGAAGCTTGCATGCCTCAATGGCAAGTTTCTCACTTCCAGCGATAGGTTTACATCAATGGCCTTCGACCGAAAGATTTTGGATGGTGTTTGACGCCAAGTCCCTTATTCACACCACGTGAATTGTACTGTAGTACCTTGAGGGTCATCATCATTATCGGTGATTCCTCTCGCGCCTGTTAACAACTTACATCATTGGCTGGTAATCAGGCGATGTCTTTCCATGTTTGACTCCAGAACATCTCTCAAATGGATCGACTTGTACTTTGAGTGAAGATCAAATCAGATTGAAGACCCTGGATCTAGTTTCATCCATCTGGGCTGCGATATATATTCAAGAAAATGAAGATATCAAATGTACATCATTGCTGCACAGATAATCATCCAATCCAAGGGATGATGGCTCTACCAGAATCATCAGTCTGCACTCAGACGATTTTCTATCTTATGTACATGAAAATGAATTTATAAAGCTGCGCATGGGAATGCCTGCCTCAGCTAGATCATGAAAATATAATGAAGATAATGTGTTGTATTGTATCTTATTACAGGTCGCCTTCTAGCTCGAAAAAAACTTCGGATCCTCATGATAAAGCATTTCACCCGACATCAAAATACTAACGACCTCATGCTTTAGGGGGCAACTGTTATAGACATTTTTGGGCACTGCAACCCCAATCATAAATTTCCATAAACCAAGGGCTCTTAAGTCCCTAAAAGTGTTGTTCCAACCCCTAAAAGAACAAGGTCATCTGATTACATCATCTCCCAGAAGTTCTCCATGAAAAACTACTCAGAACTAGTCAAAATTGGACCATCCCACCTGCTCCATGGTCAAAGTGCGCTGCATCCCACCTAAATTCACATGGGAGGTGTGATGCATACTGAAAAGCCCTTATATGGGGTGCAATGGGCGAGAGTGGACAAATGGCAGGGTCAATCTGCAAGGTGGAGGATCATGGAATCTTCCAGAAACTTCTCTTGTGACACTTGCCTCTTTGCATTCGCCCAGGGATGAGTAAGAGATCATCAATCTCCAAGTGGAATCAAGAACTATCAGAGAGAGGACACCAATCAAATCTCAAAAGCTGACTCACCCCCCTTACAAACATCTATATATGGATCCCTCATCCCAGAGATCCAGGGGCTAGAATTTTGTATCTTGTAAGGAAGTGCTGCTGGTTTCTTGGTGCAACATCATAGTGTTGGGTGATCTAAGCTTTTCATGAGGTGAAGAAGGGCTTTCTTGCTGAGAGGATCGTTGGGTTAGAACAATTGGTTGTAATCCTCTTTGCTATTCTTGATTATTAATAAAGCTATTCAAGTTTTCCTCCACATTCTTGTATGATTGATGATATATGCATTTGTGTGGTCAATATATATCTAGTCCTATATTGTTTATGATAATAGATCTCTGTTCTTGTATAGTGTTATGCTGCTTTGATTCCACACGTGCTCTTTGAAGCTGGGTAGACGAGGAAGCGAGTGGCAAAGGCCTATCAGAAGGGAGAGGAATCAAGCAAGGAACCAAGCGCAAGATAGAGGTTGGTCTCCTTTTTCCCCTCTTATCTACTTCTCATAAAGGAAAATGAAAGTGGTTTTAGTTTGTTTGTTTCTGAGGTAGCTACCAGCCTTAGTGGGACTAGCAGCTCTGCATAGGCACTAGATTTCCCGATAACACTGGGTTAACCATCGGTTTTCCCATTTGGTTGTTTTCAACCTTGGTGGTCCCAAGTGTCATGGCTCCTATTCCACCCTCTCCTTTGTCCGAACCAAGACACGATGATTCCAAGGTTGAGCCTACGCCTTCTTCCCCTGTTTCTTCACCTTCATCTCCTCCTTCGCTTGGTGAAAGTTTCACATCTAGTAACCAGAAGACTAAGAAGAAGAAGAAGAAGTCCAATAGGCACCAGGCTACCTATGTAGCCATTGCTTTGAGTACATCTCAGGTCGGACCACCCTTTGCTCCTCCGCAGAAGGTTAAGTTTCCTTGTAAATTATGCAAGGGTGACCATCTTCTTCGTGATTGTCCTGGAATTCCTAGGATCTTAGAAGTATGGTCTTAAGATCTAGCTCATCCCTCATCGTCCTCTGAAGCTCATGGTGATGCTACCCTATCAATTGGCAACTTTAAGAAGAAAGGGAATATTCAATTCCCCTGTAGGCTATGTGAAGGCAACCATCCCATTCACCTTTGTCCACTCATGGATAAAGCTTCTGCCATTTTGGAAAGTCTTACAGCTTCTTCACCCCAACTTCCCATTGGTTATCAGAGGCTCTCTTTAGATCCTCTCCCCGTCAACAAAGAGATTGACTTAGATTCTTCTCTTGTCCGTCCTCCTCCTTCCAAGCCTGGCTATGCTCATCCTGTTTTGGACCAACCATTGGTCGGAGAGAGTGTTGACTTGGGTTCACCAACTGTTGATCACTCTGTTTCGGAAGAGCGTCATGCTCATGTTCTTCTCGTCTCGTCAGGTTCTCCAGAGTTTGAAAACGACCCTCCTATCCCCACTGATCAAGAGAGTCCTTCTTCGGTTCCTGTAGAGCAGGGGGGCAATCATACGATTCCCCCACCAAGTAGTTCGGTCGTTTCCTTCGACTGGAGTCACTTGACTACTTTCCGCCTTCCATCCTATGTGCCTTTCCAAATTACAGTACATGCCTATAATAAGATAGTACCTCGCACTGTCTTAGATGAGGGTGCGTCTGTTAGTCTTATGCCTTCCTCTACTTGGCAAGCTTTGGGCTCCCCACAGCTTCTGCCAGTCACACAGAATCTGTTGGCGTTTGACGGAGGAACCAGTCAACCTTTAGGGATCCTCCCGAAGGTTCCTGTTACTTTGGGGGGAAAAACTGTCTATATAGACATCATGCTTGTCCAAGGTGCTTTAGATTTCAGTCTTCTCCTTGGCTGTGATTATACTTATGCCATGGGGGCCCTCGTCTCTTCACTTTTCTGTGTGGCTTGTTTTCCACACGATAGAAGAATGGTGACCATAGATCAATTATCATTCTTTAGTCCCCTAGTGCCTCCTGCGCAGCTGTCATCCTCTCTTGGTTCTCATCCGCAAGAAATACCTTCTTTGCCACAGGTCAATTATGTGGCTACCCGTTCCATCTCTACCTCTGCTGATGATCATGCAGATGGTCTCGTACATCATGTACTGGGGGCATTGGAACCTGATCTGGCTTTGGTGTCTAATGACATGTGTTCCTCCCAGAGCATAGTTCTTCCATCCCATGAAGACCTCTTGGGAGCCATGTTCTCATATGGCCAATGAATCAAGGGGTTATGAGGATAGTTTGTTCCTATGTCAACCTCGTTAAAAAATGAAACAAGGATCATGGAGCACAATTCCTTGCCTTGTGTCAAGCTCGTTAAAAAATGAAATAAGGAGTCTTGAGGAAAGTTCTTGATCTTATGTCAGCCTCGTTAAACAATGAAACAAGGGTTATGAGGATAGTTCTTTTTTACTGTGTCAACCTCATTAAAAAACGAAACAACTCCCTTTCCAAATCAAGTCTTTGATTAAGATCTCGTAAAATCCAAGTCGAGTCTTTCCAAGATCTCAAAAGTGAACCTTCATTCCATCCACCTCGTTGAATGCAATGAAGATTGGGGGGCATGTACCTCGATTTACGTCATTATGCCTGGGGGCATGCGAACTCATAACAAGCATAGTTTTTCATTTCAAGCTTGTGTAAACATGAAACTGAATCCAAGCAGAGTTCTCCATGGTTCAGGCTTGTGTAAAAATGAACCCATAGCCAATTTACACCTCGTGATTTCCATTTTTTATCTGCTAAATTCTTCTAGATGAGCCTTGGTTGTTTCATTCCATCACCACCATCTCTTTGGCCGATCATATGCTTTCACTTGGTTGTATTTTCCTTTCCTGAGGAACTGTAGCGATGAGTGGTTTTATTAGCTAGCCTCTTGACCATTACATTTCTTGCGCAGTTCCACCATTGTCAGAGCCAGTTGCTACCCTTTATACCACTTGTTCCTCCTCTAGGACGTGTCACCTTTAAGCTCTTTTCTGGCTCGTAAAATATGAAAAGAGTGCCGAGTTTTTCCTTTTTGACTTGTTAAATGGACTTAAAAAGGCGGTCCACTTTCAGCTCTTTTCTGACTAAACGCGAAAAGATTGCCAGGCTTTTGTCGTTTCGGTTCCATGATTGGTTACAAGACAACGTGTCTTCGATCACTTTTCTACTTTTTTGAATCGAGGCCACTAATTATGAAAAGTACTCCTTGACCGTAATGGTAAAGAAATTCTCTCAAGTATTGTTTTATACTTTTTCAGGCTCGAGAGACACAAATCTACGAAAAACGACCCCCCCTAGAGTTTTATTTTTCGTGTCTTTTTCAAACTCTCTAGACATGAAAAAGACTCTGAGTTTTACCTATGTCAGACTCGTTAAACCCTGACGGAATTGGACTCATCAACATGACGGGAATCGAGCTCCTCCTCCCTAGGGCTCATTAAACTATTACTAGGTTGGATTCGGCCGAAGGTCGAACTTATATTACAAGCATATGTTATCCCCTTCAAGCTTGTTTTCAAAAATAATTGGGGTACTCACTAGCAATGGTGGGGGAAAAATTGGAAGTTGTCATTAGTTACCTATGGCAGCTAGTCACTCTTGAACATCGACATTTTTGCTTCTTGTTAGGTTGGGATATCCATACATCATCCTTTGGCCTTCTGGGGTTTTGGGTTTCCATTTAGCCTTATTCCATCTGATCCATGTTATCTCCATCAAGCCTCTGATCCCTTGGTACCTAAATGTTGCCACCGTCTGGAGTCGTGTCACCGACATGTTCAAGAGTATAATCCTTCTGCAGTTCACATTCTTACCTCCTCCTCTAATACTCTGTTTCACCATCTACCACTTGTTCCTTATCCCGTGTCATTGATGGGGGAAACATTATGGCCCCTTTGCAACGAATCGTCTCTTGCCGACGTCAGCTCATTATCCAGGAGACTGATCTAGAGATTCCCTTTGGTACCTTGGATCTTGCATGTCTCAATGGCAATTTCTTTACGCCTGACGATCGATTTTCATCATTGGTCGTCGATTAGGTGATTCCACGAGTGTTCGACTTCAGCTCATTCTTCACACTTCGTGGATTGTACTAGACAGTACCTTGAGGGCCATTGGCATTATTGGTGGTTTCTCTTGTGCTTGTTAACGGTTTTCATCATTGACCGGTACTCAAGCAACTTTCTATCATGCTTGACCTCAACACATCGGTTTGAATGCTAGAATTTGTACTATGATCGGTTGGGTTTCAAGACCTAGAACTAAGATTACACATGTTCGGGCTGCGTGGATTGGTTCATGATTACATGACTCTTTGATGGATGGCTGTGACCATACCTGAGTCTTCATGGATGGCTACGACCATACCTTTATCATTATCATGGTCTTACTAGCTGGGTGGCTGTGTCCATACATAGACCTAGTTCGTATGTATTTTGGATGGCTGCATCCATGCCTCGACTACATGTATTTCATTATCAAAGATATCAGTTGTACTTGCGCCTACATGTTCTTCCGGGTGGTGTTCTAGTTTAGATAGTTTCGTAAAGCATTTCACCCCTCCCACTCTCTCGGGATTCATGCTTTAGGGGGCATTTGTTACATAGTAATTTGTCACTGTCCTCATCTCAGTCCCTCTGCTGTGTCATGTGTCAAATAAACATGTTCATATCTTCTCACTCATGTAAGAAGATTAAGCAAATGCTCTCTGATGCTGAAGATTGACCCTTTTTGACTAAGTTCCTACATCATTGCTAGTAAACCCTTAAAATTCATGATGGTTCTCTGTCATGCACTGTATCGTTGCGACGTCATCACTAGTCCCCAGTTCATGACCCATAATGATCCAAATTTAGTGAATTAGTTCAAATAGTCGACCTTCTAGATGTGTCTAGAGCTGGTTTTTGGGTTAGTTTGGGTCTTCTTTCTGCCTCTAGGATGGTGGTTCCGCCTCTTGTGCAACCTCCCTTGAGGATTAGCTCCCTCTCCCTTATTTCATGGAGGCTCTTTCTCCTATAAAATCACTCACCATTTCCATGATCTGCTAGTTCCTTAGTTACTAGTTCTTTTGGTTATACAGTGCTCCTGCTTTTGTGTTTGGTAGGTAGTTGGCGTGAGTGTGACAAGTGTGGGATTGCTTTGTAGTTTGAAAGAAGGTGTGGAGTGCCCTTAACCTTGTCTAAAGCTTGTGAATGAGAGAGAGATATATATTGCTATTTGGGAGACCCATCTTTGAGAGTGAATTCTTAAAGAAACACACTGGTTGGACCCTCTTAGAAGGCGACTTCAAGACTTGGTTATAAGCTTTAATCTTGATTTATTATTAATACAATCAATGATGATTTCCTATGTCTTCTATGTAACTTACTTGATAGCTCATGACTTCTTGACTTTATGAGTAAATATATCATTGTTGTTTCTCGGTTACATGCTCTGTTGTTTCTTTGTGGTGTTTCAGGTTGATTGCTCACTAAGGAGAAGGAAACGGAAGCTGGAGCAGTGCAATGGAACTTCATCAACCACCGGTTTGAGTTAGGCCTCCAACGAAGACTATTTAAGGGAATTAATTGTTGTTTTGTCCTTGTTGTGACTAGACCCACTCTAGGGCTAGAGGGGTTGCCTCTGTTCGTAGGGGGAACACTTTCCTGCATCACAGTGCTACCTAAGAAAAAATGATGAACACTAGCTATGGCACAGAAGATTGGGGCATCTAAGCTTCTCTCAAATAAGAAAAGCATGCAGATACAAAGATGTTTTTGATCTTCTAGATATCAGCATTCCAAAAAATACAATATGCAAATCATGTCAATTTGGTAAGCAAACCAGAGCTCATTTCCCTAAGAAGTAAGGATTAGCTAGTAAGCGACTTGAACTTGTTCATACTGATTATGTGGTCCATCAAGGAAAAAGTCACCTCGTGGAGAAGAATACTTGATATTGTTCATTGACGACTTTTCCAGAATGTGTTGGATAAGACTTCTAAAGCATAAAGATGAATCATTTGAAAAGTTCAAAGCCTTCTAAGCATTGGTTGAAAATGAATCAGATCATAAAATAAAATGCCTCAGGTCTGATCGAGGAGGGGAATTTACCTCAGATGAATTCTTTGAATTTTGTGAAGAACATGGAATAAAAAGGGAATTCTCTACCGCAAGGACTCCTCAGCAAAATGGAGTGGTAGAAATAATGAACAGAATTGTTCAACAGATGGCTCGTGCCATGCTAGATGAGTCTGGAACTCCTGCAACCTTATAGGGTGAAGCTGCATTTGCTGTCATCACTATTCTCAACAAAACAAACGTTCGGGTAAACAACACTCAAACTCCACATGAACTTTGGTATGGTAAGACTCCTACTGTAAAATACTTCAAAGTTTTTGGAAGTAAATGTTACATCAAAAGGACTGATGAAAACCTTGGCAAGTTTGAACCTAGAGCAGATGAAGGCATTCTCCTTGGTTACTCTTCCCAAAGTAAAGGATATAAGTGTTATAATAAAAGACTTGGAAAAATTGTTGAAAGTATTGATGTTGTGGTTGATGAAGCAGGAAAAAATCCAAAGCAGGTAAAAACCGAATATTATGAAGAAGATGAGGATTATCCTTCCACATCAAATCAAACTAATTCTAAAGAAGAAACCAATGAAGCACCAGAAGAACAAATAATGGTAGAAGAAAAGACTCCATCCAGGTATGTGCAGAAAAATCATCCAGAGACTCAAATTTTGGGACAAAAAGAGGCAGGTGTGCAGACAAGAAGAACTATTACAGAAGCTTCAAGCTATCTAGCATTACTTTCCACCATCAAACCTCAAAATGTACATGAAGCATGCAAAGATGAATGTTGGGTCAAGGCCATGAATGAAGAGCTTGAGAAAATTGAAAAGAATAATACTTGGGAATTACTTCCTAGACCTCATGATAAGAATATCATAGGAACCAAATGGATATTCAAAAACAAGCTAAATGAAAATGGAGAAGTTATTAGAAAGAAGGCTAGACTTGTTTGTAAAGGATATTCTCGACAAGAAGGTACAGATTTTGAAGAAACTTTTTCACTTGTTGCTAGACTTGAAGCCATAAGAATGTTCCTTGCTATTTCTAGCCTTCAGAACTTCAAAGTATACCAAATGGATGTAAAATATGCTTTTCTTAATGGAGACTTAGAAGAAGAAGTATATATTGAGCAACCAAATGGATTCATCCTTGGAAATGATCCAAAACTTGTATGCAGACTCAGAAAGTCTCTCTATGGTCTAAAACAAGCTCCAAGGGCCTGGTATTACTGTCTTGACAAATACCTCCATCAACAAGGTTTTTCTAAAGGATTAGCTGATAACAATCTATATACAAATATTGACAATGATAAACTACTAATACTTGTTGTGTATGTTGATGATATCATTTTTGGTAGCAATGAAGAAGCCATGAGTCAAAACTTTTCTTTGGTAATGCAGGAAGAATTTGAAATGTCCCTGCTTGGTGAGCTCACATATTTTCTTGGTTTACAAGTTCAACAAAATAAAGATGGTATCTTTTTATCACAAGCCAAGTACCTCAAGTAGATCTTGAAAAAATATGGCTTGGAAGATTCTAAACCAGTATGTACCCCTATGGTAACAGGATGCAGTCTCAGGTCAAATGATGAATCAACAATAGTACATCAACCAACCTACAGATCCATGATTGGCAGTCTGCTCTATTTGACAGGTACTCGACCAGACATCATGCATGCAGTGGGAATAGTTGGAAGATTCCAAGCAAATCCAAAGGAATCACACCTTTAGGTAGTCAAAAGGATTTTTAAATATCTTCAAGGAACACAAAATTTTGGTTTATGTTATCCTAGAGATACAGATCTTACACTTCATGCATATACAGATGCAGATTGGGTAGGAAGCATGGATAACAGAAAAAGAACTAGTGGTGGTGCATTTTATATGGGTTCTAGATTAGTATCTTGGTTTAGAAAGAAACAAAGTTCAATTGCATTATCTACAGCTGAAGCAGAATATGTGGTTGTTGCATCTTGTTGCACACAACTCCTTTGGATGATGCAAACATTGCAAGACATTCAGATCACCTGTACTCCACCCATCTCCATTCTATGTGATAATACAAGTGCAATCAGTATTTTGAAGAATCCAATCATGCATTCTAAGACCAAGCACATACCTATCAAATATCATTTTATCCGTGAACAAGTGCTTGAACAAAAGGTCAAATTGGAGTATGTTCCCTGCAAGGAACATGTTGTTGATATATTCAACAAACCACTGCCTAGAGAGACATTTGAATATCTCAGAAAGAAGCTGGGAGTAGTTGATGCATCATCTTGCTGTTGACACTTATCTGTTTCAGAGGAAAATGGTTGTACGTGAGTTTCATGAAGCGTATCCACGTACATACTAGGTTTATGTGGATACAGTCGCGTATATGTTGGTTTGAAGAAAAATAGTGGGCCAGACTCAGGATGAAAAGAGTATGATATGGGTCTGACAATGATCATCTGGCACAGGTTCAGGGGTAGCATATGCTTCTAATAATGCATTGTTGGCATTATCTTAGAAGATCTTGGTACAAATTAGAGATTCAAGTGGAATGGGTGCAAAGAAAGATCATGGTTGTTGATCTGGATGGTGATTGACAGATGCTGCTAATGATAGTTGCTGATAACTATCATAGTCTTGTTTTAGATATTTTGTCTCTATGTCATATTTTATTATCAAGGTCATGAAATGACCTATTTTGATTCCCCACTATGCATGGGATGAATGATGTAATGTTCTTGTTTTGTCATGTATAAACATTTGGTATATCCCCACTTGGTTGGGTGGATGAGTCAATCTTGGTATATCCCCACTTGGTTGGGAGATGGATGTATGTATGAGTCTTTGGTGATAGGAAGGTCATTTATGATGTATAGAGTCATGTTCTTCTTGAAGAACATCTTTTTGCAGACCTTGCTTGCAGTCAGGGGGAGCATGGACAACACACTTCAGCATATCAAAGAAATCAGAATGCACTTAGGGGGAGCATAACCCTTTGCCCTTGATGACAAAGGGGGAGAGTGACTTGGGGTTTCCATCAAGTCCAAAGGGAGATATTGTTGGCATTATGACATAGATTGGAGCTATGACACAGGTGTTGTCCTTGATGGTAACTCTCACAGATGACATATCACAGTTCAGGCTCATAGAATGAAGAAAGAAAGGTATACGAAAATTCCCTTTGACCAAGCCGCATGTACACGAGGGTTTGCAGACAAACAGGCGCGTATGCGTATGCACACACTTTCACGGAAGGAAAGGTGCATACATGTTGGAAAACTTGGTTTTGGTCCATGATATTTGGTCCATGGTATTGTGACCCATGGTATTGGTCCAAGGTATCTTGTCCAAAGTGTTGAGCCCAGGTATTTGGACCAAGGTATTGATTCTAAGTTGTTTTGGACCATGGTATTGAGTAAGGCCTAGGACTATAAAAGGAGGAGAAGATCATTAGGAAAATGAACTTATGAATTGCATATCTAATGAAGAGAAAGATCTAGATTACAGGTTATTGGGTTATGGTGCACAACTGGATCTGAATCAAGGATGAACCTGAGCGCTTGATGAAGGATAAGTTCTATTGATGGGTCGAGATCTTAAGGCTTGAAGAGAAGTATCTTTGTGTGGTTTTGATCTTTTATATTAATAATTGGCGCATGTCATAATCTGCAAATATGATGATCTGGGTATATCTAATGTCTGAATAATTGTAAATGTTAAATCATCATTTATAGATCTGTACGCAGGTTCCTTATAGCAAAGACACGTATACATTCCGGTTCGACATTTCAAAAGTGCGTATACGTAGGTTTGCCTTGATACAAGTGTGTTTGCACACAGGTTCATCACATTGAAGTAGTGTACACCCCATAAAATATGCTTTAGCTACTTCTGATTGCTGTTGCAGTGTTCTAGGTTCTGGCTTGGGTTCTGGTTAATGGTATTGTATTCTGGTTACAACATTCAGAGAAGTGATTGTTTGATTCAATTTTTGGTTGATGCAAAGGAGATTGGTCGATGCAGATATATTTGACGTTTGATTGATGTTATTGATTGATCCAGTCTGAAATTTATGAAACATGGTCCTTGGAAGAAAAGAGAAGGTTGTAGCCTTCTGTAGGTCAGCACCTACATACTAATACATCAGCTAGTACAAGAGCTAGGGGGTTGTAGCTCCCTTCCAGGAGAAGCTGGAGAACGAGAGAAGGTTGTAGCCTTCTGTAGGTAGAAGCCTGCATACTGGTATAAGACTGCACCAGTACAAAATATTGTAAAAATAAGTTTCTTATTAAAAGAAAGATAGAGATGATTGCAGCAGGTGGTTTTCACCCACATTGGGTTTCCACCTTATATCTTGTGTTCATGTGTGTGACTGTCTGTTCTATTTTTACTGCTCTTGGTTACTGTTTATATGGTTATGATGAGATCAACTTATGAAGAATTAACTAAATTATAAGTTTATAGTGTATACGCTAGTTTCCTTATATACAGTTGCGTATACATGCAAGTTTCATTAACTGAAGTAGCGTATATGAATCAGAATATGGAAATGAAATATTATTGACTTGCTAATATTGATTCACCCCTCCCCTCTCAGTATTATTTCCAACAAAAATGTGAAATACCCAATAAATAATTAGTGGGTTTATCCCACTCGACCGACAGGGAGAGGTACGAACCCATTCGACTCAATAATTAGGGGGTTTATCCCACTTGAGTGATAGGGAGAGGTATAGACTCACTCAACTCAATAGTGTCAAGGTTTTGTAATATCTTGTCTATACCTTAACTTGCTTTCTTTGAAGAACCAATAATATTACAAATTATAATAGCAAAGTAAACGTCTTCATAACGTCTCCATAGAGACATCATATGTGAAAATGCATAGATAGGCCGTAATAGTAGATCCGTTACTAAGGCTGTCGGTTTGATTAAAATAAAATTTTAATGTCAAGGTGAGCATAAATATTGTCGAATATGACTTTAGCGTTCTAGAATGAAGAAATCTAAATTGATAACTTGTAGGTGGATTAGAGGATTCACTTTTTCAAGTATCATGTTTCAAGACGCCATGACTAAAAGCATGTTATCTGGGAAGGAACAAAAAATCTCCTACATTCCATATCAAAGTCAAAATCCAGCCTCCACTTCGACACAATATTTGTAAAGTACCAAGATCAATGGTTATATTGCATAAGTGTCGACGAACTGATGTATCATCCATTCAGACCTCATCTATTCATTCAACTGGGATCTTTTAGTTTCATCATCACCTCTAGTCGAAATAATTGTTAAATTGAGTAAGAACAGATTAACTAATGTATTTGTCAGAATTATGAAAATTTTCCTGATTTGAAATTTCACTCTTTCTCTCTTTATTCAAATAATGGGAAACTATATATAAGATTCCTTCTTAGAAAAACCCTCAATTTTCAATAAATTTTTGAGTTTGCAATTAAATCTTGAGACAAATTTCTTCAAACAATTTGTATTTTCACTGTTGTAGGTGTCTTTTCATACATTTAGCTTCCACTAGATTGTATTATGAACAATAGGAACTTGAAAATAACTCCTAGTTGGTTCATTAAAATATCTATTGATTCATAAATTTCATATAAGGCTGATGTATGAAATAAAAACAATAAAAACAACAACAACAATTATTTTTATTAATCACTGTGAAAATAAGTCTTACATGCAATGGATTAGAGGAACCTGATAATGTAACTCCAGTGAAATATACTGCAATTAGTCATCTCTCCTAATGAGAAACAACTCCACATATCAGCTCACATTTGACTCGTTTAGCAATAGTATTTCCCCTTCAAATCATCCTCATTCAAGCAGAACTTGCACCCATAACTCTTACGCTCAGAGAGACAAAGGGAAGGATTGATATTCACTATGATTTTGCCTCATTCATGAAAAACTTGCACCAGTAACTCTTATGCTCAGCTAGACAAAGGGAAGGACTGATATTCACTATGATTGTTGTTAGCATGGGTTCTGAACATGCATGTTTTGGACCTCTCCAAGTTGATATACAGTCACCATGTCCTTGGCAGGGTCCACTCATAGCCAAAATACATAAAAAGAAATCGTCCAGCCTTTAGCAATGAGACTTGACCCTGTGAATCTTCATCCTCCCAATTTTCAATCTAGTTAAGAAAAAAAGAAACTCACTCTCCCAAAACTGAGGAATCTTGAGCTATTGTGACTAGAGTAGAGATAAAATATCAAGTGCCACCTCTCGAGCTATTGTGGCAAGAGAAAATCTATAACTGCAAGTTTGAAAGTAGGTAAAGGAGGGGAAAATTTTCTAATGAAAGATGTGAAGGTTTTGAAAAATGAGAAATTTTCCAAAAATGTGATATTTCATTAAAAAGGAAATATAACGGGGTGGTTTTCCCTCCTAATGGGATATATACCTTTTTCCCTCCATTGTGATTCAATGTCAAAATGGTTCTTATAGCACCCACTTTTCTAATTTTTTAAGTTATTAAAACTAGCAATTGCACTAAAAGGTGCAAAGGAAAGTCGATAAGAGTAGATGGAGGAGATGTTGTAGGTGAAAACAATGTGTATATCACCTCTACTCTTGGTCTTTGCACCATTAGAAGCAACCACATATCACCCACACTTGTTTTTTCTTCCACTACTTTTCATCCACACATATCTCATTCACGACGTATAGACCTACATACTATTTTTCATGTATGACATTTTTCTCTTTTCCTATCTAGATAAAACAATAAAAACCTCTAGGTAGTTAAATTTTTAATCTCTATTCTAACAGAGGATAATTGGTACACCATATCTAAAAGTGACATCAATATGTTAAAGTGAACCTGCTCGATAAACATATGGATCCATGTGGATTTTGGGCCTACCTCAATTGTTTCCCATTTATTTCTCCTTGCATGGCTTGTTTCAGCAATAATGAGGAAAATTCACTAGATTATGATATACCTAACAATAGAGTTCTATTTTCATGGGTTCGCATAGGTACTAATGGATGAATAACCTATGGATTCATGTTATAGAATGCAATTAATGTAAAATTAATCTGTCTTTATTTACTTGATATATTTAAAAAAAAATAAAAAGATCTTTTAATCTTTGGAATTTTAATCTAAATAATAAGAGAGTGAACATATTTTATACACCAAAATTGTGTGTCTTCAATTTATTTAACAATGTAATTGTACACATATAAATAAATTAAGTTTGTTTTGAGATATATGTTCTATATTGGCACATTAAAAACTTATTGACGAAATTTCAATTATGCACTAACTTAAAAAAACTTGTTAACCGAAATCTTTCATCAAGCCATGATCCAACAACCTCCTAAAAACACATAAGAAGAATACACATGTTGAGACCAACTCTACATCACATTGATCAATACACTAACACACCACAAGATTTTCATGTATGACCATAAGCATGACATAATATTCTATATGATAGGTAGGAGTTAATAATCCAAACTTTCACTCTTAGTGAGTTGGACATGTCTTTATCTTTGTTAGGTAAGTCTTCATCATTATATTCGATTGGTTCAATACATCAAAGACACTCTAGTTGATCAATAAAGTATATATATGAACTAAATTGGAATTTTTGTCTCATTTCTGAATCATGTAGAAATTACAAATTATTAGCATCCACATAATTGAGTGGCAATCCAACAAGATACATGGGTACCTAACTATTTCAACTACCGAACCACTAATATCTCCTTCGAGTACATGGTCCATTCATATTTCAGTGAACTCCACCTAAATGTATAGGAAAGTTCAGGTTTTTAGGGCTGTCTCACCCCATAATGTTTACAACCAACAAAATCCATTCATAGAGAATTCAATTGACACATGGCCCATACTTTATGAGAGGTTATACATTATTTTAAAGAAGCTATCCAAATCATCAAGGACACATGAATAATCGGTATGCCATCTTAGAAGAGTCATACAATTATATGCCCTTTATATAATACATAGGTATATATGGTTACATAATACTTGAATGCTCCATGTTATGGAGGCAATAAGTACAAGATTTTATAATATCACATGTTATTACAGTATTCCTCCCAAGTACCAACTCTAACTAAGATCAAGATCATAAACATCAATGACCAATATATATAATCTACACACACCATGTTATACTTCCTCCAAATATAAGATGTGATTCATATTTCCATATGGTCCTGGTTTTGATTCAATATAATAAAAGTTGTACCTTGTTTTTCCATCTCCAACCAATCTCCATTACTACCACAAGGAATATCATTGCCATGATTTTGGATTAAATTCCAAAAACTCTTTATTATGTCTAGAACATCATTATGTCCTCCTTGTTGCAAAATCATAACTCCAACTAAGAAATTGATCCGTATTTAAATAGGAATGCAAAAAATTATAGATATAACCATAAATACAGAGATGCAACAGAAATAACACTTTCATTAATATCAAATACTGAAGTATGCTTACAAACAAAATGGAAATAAGACTAGCTCAGGTGATGGTAGATTATATCTAAGAAGAGATGTGGTGGATACATGCCCCTGAAATATGTTACAATGAGTCTCAAAGGCCTATTTATTATTGTGAAAAAATGGAAAACCCTAAACATCCAAAAACCTAACCCTAGGAGATGAAGCGCCAAACTATGGGCCCTGTTTGGGTAAATTGGTACATCAACTTCTCGACGTCGTAACTTTGGCATACGATCTCTGTTTGATGCACACAATACCTCATTAGAAATATCTATCTAACGACTACAACTTTTGAGTGGTGAACATCAAATAGTAACCCATGATGGTCCTATTTTTCCCAAAAAATATCGTTTAGGGCCTCAAAGTGGCTCTGGAAGTTCAAGACCTGAAAAAATGCCAAAAATAGTAAATTGTGCTACATATAAGGAAACTAAAAAACTAAAAGAAACAATGGTGGGGGTCCAAGTGGAATAGGTGGGTGGCCACCAATATCCACCTGAATCATTCCTCCCCCCATAGGAAGCAATGGTCCCCATTGTGTTGAGTTCTTCCATTATATGAGGAAACTTCTGCCGAAGATGGTCCCTGGTGAGCCACTTGCCCTAGTGAAGGAGTTAGCCTGCTTTGAAAACTCAATATAGTTGGATCATTTGGTGTCGGGTGTTATTGATCTACGTGTCCATGATTCGATTAGTTGTGGCTTGTTCCATGCAGTCTAGATTTAACTCTGTAGGTGTGAGTTGTTCTGCAATGTCTGATGTGTCCAACAATGTTGGGAAATATGGTCGAAGGCGGTCCACATTGAAAAATGGATGTAGTCCAAGGAATGGGGGAATGATGAGTTCAAATGCATTGTCTCCCACAACCTTGGTAATGTTTTAAGGACTATATCAAAGTGGTTTGAGTTTTTGATAGGCTCCAGTATGGTGTTCCTTCTACAAATGCAACCAAACTTTGTTGCCCACCTGAAACTTGTGTGGCACCCGATGTTGATCATGTCGCTTCTTGTACTTGGCATTTTATTTCTCTAAAATGTCATGGACCTATTGGAGGATGTGTTGGATGTGCTCAATGAAGTTGTTTTCCTTGTTAGCTTCAGAGTAGACATGAGCTGAATCTGCCTGAGTAACTGAAAATGGTATCGCCACATCAATGGGACATAGTCGCTAGAATTCCAAGCCCATGTGAAAAGGGTTGTGGTCAGTTGAGCTGTGTAGAGAATGGTTATAGTGGTATTGGACATAGGGGAGGCTCCCATCCCATCTGCATGGATTCTTTGAGTTGTACATGCACAGAATGTGGATGATCATCCTATTGACGACCTCTGTTTGGCCATCATTTTGGGGATGGAAAGTTGTTGACTTAGTGAGCTTGGTGTCCAACAATGACTAGAGACACGAACAAAATGTACTGAGGAACCTTTTGTCCCAATCTAAGATGATAGACTATGGGATCCCAAAGTGTACCCACACGTGTTCAAAGAAGAGTTTAGCAGTGGCTTCTGCTATGATATTATTCTTGCAGGCCACCATAATGGCCATCTTCGAGAATCTATCGATGACCACAAAAACATAATCGTTGCTATGATTAGTAGAAGAAAGGCCTGACATGTAATCCATGGAGATGGATTCCTAAGGTCGACTAGGGGTAGGGAGCATAGTATAGAGGCCTTGCTTCTTGATGGTCGGTTTGGCAGTGGCGTTGGTAGTGTAGGATGTGATGTACTTCTGACATACTGTTGAAGATTCAGCCAACATAAATACTTCTATAGTACTGCCACCATTTTCTCGACCCTTAAATTCCCAGTGACCCAACTATAGTGCGCTTCCCAAATCATCTTGGCACACTCACTTGAAGGAACACAAAGGTGTCCCAGGTGGCATAACAGTGCATCCTAGAGGTGAAAGTATGGAACTTGTTGACCCTCTAAGAGTGTCTGGTATGTGTGGCCAAATTCTGGGTCTCTTTTGTAGAGAAGTGGCCAATCAGAAGTCTCGTGCCCATAAGAGTTGATCATGGTGGTTAACGCCATGATCGGTGGTCAGCTGAGGCAGTCTACAACATTACTGGTGCTTCCCTTCTTGTACTTGATATTCAAATGGAAGTGTTGCAAGTATGTGGAACACTTTTTTTGGTGATCATTCTGCAACTTCCCTTGCGTCTCTATAAACTGTAAGGGTCGGTGGTCTGTGTGGATGACCGTTTCCTTCCCCAAAACGTAATGCTTCCATTGTCAGAAGGCTTGCACAATGGAATACATCTCTTTTTCATCAGTGGGATACTTCCGTACTGTGTCTGAAAGTGTCTCACTGTGATATGCCACTAGATGCCCATGTTGAGTAAGGACTTCCACAATAACATAGTCAGAGGCATATATCTCGATCTCAAATGGTTGTTGCAAGTCTAGTAATGTGAGCATTGGTGCTGTGTGGAGGAGATGTTTCAACTCTGTGAATGCCTTCTGTCAAGATTCAGAACAAAATAATTTTTCTTTCACTCCTTCCTTAGTGACTTGACTTAAGGGCCAAGTGATAGGAGAGAACCCCAACATGAACCTGCGGTAGAAATTCGCAAGTCCCAGAAAGCTACAAAGCTCAGTCAGTGTGGTTGGGGCTGACCAATCCCAATTGACTTAGGTCTTGGTTGGATTCACATGCACCACCCATTCATGAATAATGTATCCAAACTAGTGAACCTGGGTCATGCCAAAAGTGCATTTCTCCAAATTGGCACACATATTGTGTTGCTGCAGTGTTTGGAGAACCTATCGTATGTGGTGGAGGTGCTCTTCCCAACTCTGGCTGAAGATCAGGATGTCATCCAAGTATACCACTAAAAATGAGTTGGTGAATGGCCGCAAGATGTCATCCATTAGCCTCATGAAGTTTGTAGGAGCATTTTTCAACTCGAAAGGCATAACCATCCATTTGAAAAGGCCCTCCTTGGATTTGGAGGAAGCCTTCCACACATCGGAGGGTTCGATTGGTACCTGGTGATAGCCAAACTTCAATTCGATATTGCTAAAATATTTTTACCCTTAAGTTGGTCCAGAAGGTCATCAATTTGTGCGATCAGGCACCTATTCCAGACAGTGATCTTGTTCAATGCCTGATAGTCAATATAGAGTCTCCAAGTCCCATCCTTCTTTTGTACCAACATGATTGGGCTCCCATAGGGTGATGAACTTTCCCAGATGTCACCTTTCTGCGGTAGCTCCTGAATCTGCCTCTTGATTTCGTTGTTCTCAAGAACATAGCGCCAATATATTGGTCCATTGGGAAAAGAAGCACCTGGGGTCAGATCGATGAAGTGCTTGACCTGACAGTGCAGAGGAACCCCTACGGGGGAGGTGAAGATATCCTCATGCTCCTCCATGACCTTGTCCATATGTTGTTGTCATGCAGAAGGTCCCTATTTGGAGGTTGTGGCCACCGTCTTCTTCTTTCCTTGAGGGCGTATCATCAGTAAAACAAATTTTCTGGTTTTGGAAATGAGCTTACAGCATTGTTTTGTAGTAACCAAAGAGATGGCGGTAGGCGGTTCTACCTTCGGTATCCTATACAACTTATTTCCCAACGTAACAATAATATTGCGAGGCCTTGACTCATATATAGCATGTCGCTTCCACAAGTATGGTTGGCCTAATAATACATCACAAACATCAAGGGGAGAAACATCACATAATACCTCATCCATGAAGGGCTTGATGTTGTATGGAAGGCATCATTGTGTGCTGAGGTGAAGATCCTGTCCTTGGTGAAGCTACCTGATGGTGTACGATTGTGGGTATGCTATGGTCGGTAAGCCCAAGCACTTCATGACCTCTGCTGAAATGAGGTTCTTTTGGCTCTCGTTGTCGACAATGAACTATAGTAGGGAACCCTTTACCCACATTTGGGAATGGAAGAGGCACTCCTCCTCTTGTGGATCTTTGGGTTCCTCCTTCTGGATCTTCATGCTGGAAATGGTGGCGCTAGGCTCCACATCGATAATATGTTTCCCTTTGTCATTCCCCTTGTCAGGTTTTGACTAAGATTTGGAACATGAATCTGATTTAGAAGACTTCAGCTCGGCCACCAGTGACTGCTTGGCCCGACACTCACTTATGTTGTGAGTGGAGCTCTTATGGAACTCACACCAATCTCTCATGTCCTTCTTTGACGTCATGGGTTTTTCTTTGCTTGTGGCTTTGGCGGGTTGTCCTGGGAAGCCCTGCCTTGATTTTGTTCTTTGTTCTGCGGTTTTGGCACACCTTTCCCTTGCTTTGGATTCACAAATCCTCAGTCTCACTTCTTCTATTTAAGTTTCTTCTCAATCTTAATAGTGTTTCAGTATGCCATGCCAAGCGAGGATATGTCCAGGAACTCCATCTCATCCTGGATGTATCTGTGTAGGCAGCCACGATACTTGAGTAACAAATGTTTCTCAGAATCCTTGATACCCAACATTGTGCGAAGGGTATGGAAAACATTGGTAAAATCTGGCACATCTTGGTCTCTTCCCTGTTGCAACATGGTCCACTTTATGTATTTATCCCCATAGCTCTCGACAAGGTACTACTTCTCCTTGATGGCATCCTAGAATGAATTCCAAGTGGGTGCGGTTGAAAATAGTGAGGGCGTACTTTCGTCCTTCTGCTCATAGTAGGTTTCCCACCAGTCCTTGACATAGGGGGAGGTTTTGAGAAGAGCAAAAGTAATCTTTTCCTAGCTGGAAAAATCATGAACAGAAAAATATCCTTCTAGCAAATTTAACCATTTATCTATGACGTCTGCATCTATTTGGCCCTCAAATATGGGAATTTCAAAGTTTACTTGTATCTTAAAAGGAGTGGCACCTCCATATTGGTCACTGGATGTGGATGCGCCATCGGTGGGCAACCATTGAAGGATTTGGGCAAAGTTATCCATCATCGCATTCCTTTGTTTCTCGAGGGATTCCTTGAGAAATATTTTGATATGATCTCGTGCTCCCTCATATTTCTTTTCTTCCCTCATGGGAGGCCATTGGGATTTGTGAGGCTGGTCTTGCAAAGGTTCGACAAGTTCAAGCCCTAACTCCTTATATCCCGACCTCGTTGGGGACATGCAAAGAAAAATAAAGAAAGAGCAGACTGTTATGATACCACTGATTCGAATTTAAATAGGAATGCAAAAAATTACAGACATAACCATAAATATAGAGATGCAACAAAAATAATACTTCATTTCATTAATATCAAATATTGATGTATGCTTACAAACATAATGGAAATAAGACTAGCTCGGGCGATGGTAGCTTATCTCTAAGAAGAGATGTGGTGGCTACATGCCTATAAACTATGTTACAATGAGGCTCAAAGGCCTATTTATTATTGAGAAACAATGGAAAATCCTAAACATTGAAGAACCTAACCCTAGGAGATGAAGTGCCAAACTATGGGCCCCGTTTGGGTAAATTGGTACATCAACTTCCTGGGGTTGTAACTTTGGCATATGATCTCCATTTGACACACATAATGCCTTGTTAGAAATATCTATCCGAGGACTACAAATTTCGAGTGCCCAATATTAGACGAGGACCCAAGTTGGACTCGCGTTTCCCAAAAAATGTCGTTTAGGGTCTCAAAATGACTCCAGAAGTTCAAGACCTGAAAAATTGCCAAAAATAGTAAATTGTACTACAAATAAGGAAACTGAGAAACCAAAAGAAACAATGGTGGGGCTCCAAGTGGAATAGGCAGGTGGCCACCAATATCCACCTGGATCATAAATATCTACCATTAACACTACGTGTTAAACAATATTGCTTCAATTCATCTTTCACCACTATAAAAACCAACCACTAGTTATTCATTGTAGAAACTTTCTAACATCTCTACAACAAATTATTCATATATGCTCCTCCACTATGATTTACTTATAGTATTTTCATCTCAAACAACATACAAATTGGAGGCCAATCATACATTTTGGCCACACATTGGGACTGCACAAAATAATTAGGAACTTATTGTATTCTAAGGCCTAACATCAACCTAACTATAAACATTGAATGATAGGGAATTTTATGAACATACTTCCATCTATCAAGACACTTATGTACCCAAATAATTTTCCAACTAATTATCTAGGAAAATTTTATAGATATAAAATGCATCCAAATTGGTCTTGCACTCTATACCTACAAATCTAAGGACTTATGACACCATATTCATTAAACAACCTTTCATAAATGAACAACTATAGGAGATACAACCTATGTTGATCTAAAGATGATCTGAGGTTGTCATTGATGTCAACCCAAGTAGCACCAATGATGACCCTGAACTTCCATGGCACATTGGGCATCAGTATTCATGGTTTCTCATCTCATAACCATTATAGGAATACTCTACTCAAAAATATATTTCTATCGGTATATAGCTCTCCTTGTAATTCCTCACGGTTTGTAAGTTATTCAAGATTGAAGTTAGTAACCCAAATTAGTGGGCTAAAACCCCATGGGGTTGTGGCATGGAATTTATCATTGGTTTTCGTCATTGAATAGTCAATAATTAATAAAATTTTTAAGCTCCTAAAATCCCTCCAACATTCTCTATAGAAGCCCCTCTCAAATCTATAAAAAGAAATCTCATATATCCTCCAAAAGTAGTGATCGTGGAATTTTCGCTATAAATTTATTTTTGTGATGTCTTAGATGCTGAAATTTAAACCCATTTGAGCCAAAATCCTGATACACATCGTGATCCAATTTGAAATATTGGTTTGCTATTTTTTAGGAGATATGATCGGTAGAATTTAGGGTCTTTGTAGGCTCCTAAATTTCATTGCAAAGAGGTGACCTTGGGAAAATCGTCATAACTCTCTCTCTGAGAAGCATATTAGAATTATGTAAAATGTGGTAGATAGTGCACAGATTGTAGTTTTCTTTTTAATAATTTCAGAGCTGAAGGAGGAAACAGTGACACGTGGCATGTCGTACAAGTTTTTTGTACTGAACTAGTCCATAATTAGGTCATTGTGAGAGATGGGGCGTAACTTTTCCTTGAAGAATCCAAATCGGGTTAGACCTATGGAATTGGAAAGAAGACTCAGAGAGCTACTACAGTACTGGCGATCACATATTTGGGATCTAAAATCACATAGATACATCATATTCAATATCGTGCTCCTAGAAGGAAAGAAAAAAAACTTGATCAAGTGTTGTCAAGGGGTGCAAAGGACCAGACTTTCTAGGGAAGCAAAGAGAATGGTGCAACAAAATGATGAAAAAAAGGTAATCTCCATGTAAGTATCTTCTATATATGCATGTTCATCTCTTAATTTCATTAGGTTCTTTGTATTCTATTTTTTTGTTTTTGTTTAGCACTGACATATGCTCTGCAGGATGAGGTAAGTTTTGCTATTATCATTTCATGGGTATTTCCTTCAAGACTTTTTGTAGGTATTATATATTCATCAAGATAAGATTCAATGCACAATCTATTGTTATGAAGAATGAGAAAGGCTAGCATGACAAGAGTAGCAATCAATGTGCAAAACTGCATCAAGAAGTTCTTCACATGAAGTCTTCAAGTGGGCAACACTGTATATAGTCATTGTAAAAGTATCATTGTACAGAGCCATTATAAAAGCATCATTGTAAAAGTTGTACAAATGTCTATCTATGAAGAGTTGAGAGGAAGTGTCGGGAGGTCTAGGATCATCATTAGGTGGTTGTGTCATAGTTGGGGTTATGGTCTAGTGTGTTTACTTCTTCTACATCATTCTATATCATTGTAAAGTGGACCATTTTCCTGGTACAAGAGTCCATTCTTATTTTATTCTTCTATATGGTGGTAGGGTGGTGCTAGGCTAGTGCATGAAGTCACCAACAAGATCAAGCCTATGAAAATTTTAGGGTGGTAGGGTGGTGCTAGGGTGAGTTTTAGCTCACTGGGTGTTGGGGCATCTGTTCAGTTGACTACTGGAGAATCTCTGGCATTTCAATATCCATCCAGTGGGAGCTAGAGAAGAATTCTTTTCCAGATTATAGGCAGTTGGAGATTTCTTTTCAATTGGAGTTGAAGATTAAAGAATTATTAGAAAAATTTTCCGGTGGATTTTGTCTCAGAGGGGGTTTCCACCTTAAAAATTGTGTGCATCTGTGTTCCTTTTGTTTACTGCTATCATTGTACAAACACTAATAATAATCGAAGATTAAGTAATGCTCTCAAATATTAATAATAACACTAATTGAAAGGAATATTGATTCAACCGCCCCCCCACTCAGTATTTCCAACAACCTATTGTTATATTTTCCTTTTAGCTACAACATGCCATATCAAGAAAACAAAATAATTCCCTTTACATTTCATTGCAAGGCTACAATAATAAAAAAGAGATAATGGTAAATGTGACTAAAGAATTTTCTCTACATATTTCTCTAGGGTCATGAATGTACTCGATGTCTTCATATACATATTCAAACTATTGATTCAACATTCATCTTGGATATTCATCTTTCCCTTTTATTTGTTAGAATTAGAACATTGACAAAATGATTGCACTCATATATTGGGTTAATGAAGATCAATACACTTTTTAAGTTTTGACTTCAAGACATTTTTATCACCACCATCAAAGTTATACATAAACATGTACAAATGGAATTTCATCTAAGGATCTAGTCATGCTACCAAAAATTCATAAGGCCTTCCTGCAATACCATTTTTTCTATTAAGCTAACCATTCCCAATTATTGGACATAATGGAAAGTAGTTGTGGTTTGTTCTTGAAGTCACCCACCTAAGGGATGTGATTAGGACTCATTAAAGAATTTTATATCTACCACACGAACCTAGCCACACAAACTTATAATTTCTTTCAATAACATATATACAGGGAGTACATGTTCTATTGTATTCTAATCCTTCCCCAAATCCAAAATACAACTAACAATGGAAGATAAAGAAATATATGAAGAGATAGTACCCAAGGGTAGCATTGTCAAAGTAGTGGCTAAGTGGAGTTATGGATAATTGGATTTGTGCTTCATGGAATCCCCATCAACAATCATAAGGACAGTTGCAGTGAGGCCCGAAGTTGAAGTCATCGAGACAGTAGGGGCATTTGAGATAGTTGCAAAAAGGATGATATGAGTTGTTTCGATCATGCCAAGCCTTTCTCTTTCGTCTGGGAGATGAGGGCTTGTACTTTCCTTTGTTTCCATTGAACCCCAATGGACAACTTGTAGCATTATGGTTGTGTTTGTGACATCTGTCGCATATGAAGGGGATGCCCTCATAGTCTAAAGTCTGAAGAGAAGTGATGCCTTGATGCTGGAGTTCCATTTCACCCCATAAGCCATCTTCTATATCCAAATTTATTGATACCCTCACCATATTCATCTCCACGGAGTATTTTAAAGTGACGTTAACCTCCATGCATTCCCCCAACTTGTTTCCAATTTCCTTGAGAGTCTGATCTAACCAGAATTATACTTTTAGTCCCGTAGGCTGAACCTAAATAGGGGCCTTGTCTAGTCCCTCCGAGTGGGATAAAAAAGAGCGGTCCAATGCTTAGCCATGAGATGGATGGAGTCGATACTACAAACTGTATTCAGATCCCAATAAACCTCTTCAGACTTGTTGAAAAAGAAAATGAGCCAACCTCTTACTAGTATCTTGTAAGTTGGCAATGAGTTGATGTGAGGCCCCCACTCCTTTGTCATCCATTCTTATATTGTCTTCCCACTAAAACAATGACCATGAGCACAAACCACCAATGTAAACTCATACATTTGAATGACTTCGTGCATCTCGATCTTGTCACCTAGAATCAAGGAGAGTTTTGATTTTCCACGACACTGGAGAATCTAGGTTAGGGTCTTAGAATCTATGACACTACCAACTATAATGCCACAAAAACTAATTTTAACAGTGGAATAAAAATAGTAGTAATATACAAATTTTTACAATTTTTGAATAACCCAACTTTTTTATATTGTTAATCTATAATACAATAGTCTAGGTCTCCCGTACTAGGGATCATGGCCCTCATACATTGAATGATACAAGAAATAGAAACTAAGGTTTGGTGTAAGTCCTTTGACAACCAATATACCCTGAACAAGATACTACTTGACCTACTTGCTAATGTGGCACCCCTCGACCCTTTCAGTCCACATGTCCCAAGCACACCAATGTAAACTCATACATTTAATGACTTCATGCATCTCGATCTTGTCACCTAGAATCAAGGAGAGTGTTGATTTTCCACGACATTGGAGAATCTAGGTTAGGGTCTTAGAATCTATGACACTACCAACTATAATGCCACAAAAGCTACTTTTCACAGTGGAATAAATATAGTAGTAAATCAACACATGCAAAAATATACAATTTTTTACAATTTTTCAATAACCCAACTTTTTTATATTGTCAATCTATAATACAATAGTCTAGGTCTCCTATACTAGGGATCATGGTCCTCATACAATGAATGATACAAGAAATAGAAACTAAGGTTTGGTGTAAGTCCTTTGAAAACCAATATACCCTGAACAAGATACTACTTGATCTACTTGCTAATGTGGCACCCCTCAACCCTTTCAGTCCACATGTCCCAAGCACATATGTCAGTCATTTTTCTCGTGATTTGCAGAAACATCAATCTATCTCCATTAATGATCCTTCTCCTTTAGGACTCTGAACAATACTCCAATTTTCCCTCTAGATTATCATTAGTCATTCAATGAATCAACACATAGGGTCTTCTGGTGAGTTGTTCACAACTCCGTTTCTAAAAAACTCCCAGGCTGACCACTACTTCTCCTCAACACTTAGGGACTTCTTCCCACTATTGCCTTCATGTGCTACTCTAATGAAGACAATATTAGGGCATGGATGGCCTCCTTATATCACTGTAATATGTCCTTCTCTTCAACAAACTTGGGCTAGACAAACTGCTCCCTTGGTTTCCTTCTTTTTTCCTTCAAAGGTTAGCCCTTGCGATTCTCCAAATACGTCTCTATTAGAAAAACTATGGTCCTTAAATGTATGCACTTAGCGCTTCCTTAGACATAAATTTGTTTCTTTCCATACAACTTGAAGATGCCAAAAAAATATGTACTTAACTAGGGCACTCAACCACCTAACAAAACCATCAACTTAGGAGAACACTTACCTTTGATCAAGGACACATTCCTATCTTGTTGCTCATGGACCTATGAAAATATTATACCTGATATTTTCATCTTGGTTAGGTACCCAGAAGAACCCTCAAAATATCTCAAAATTCTTGTTGTCCATTTCTAACATACCAACCCTTCTTTGCTACTACTTAGGCCACCTTAGGATGTTGTTCTAGCTCCTCTTTGACTACAAACTAGCCTTGATATAGGGCTCGGTCCCTCCTATAATAGACCAATAGACTTCAACCATGCTTCCTTAAGAATATTAGCCTCAAACCATGCACTTTTATGTCTCTCAAGCTTGTGTCTAGCCTCCTTCTTCTACTCAAACTTATTCCAAACACAAACAAACCCAAAAATAATCCCTTTTCACCTACGACCTTGTCCTCTTGAGATGCAACTACTTCAGATGCTCTCCACAATGATGATTTTCACTTGGGTTGGTGAGAATGAGCCTCCTTCTCACTCTTATTTATACCTTTCTCTAGGGTGATATTTAGCCCTTCAAGAAGCCCATTCTCTTGCAAATAGAGAAAATAATTCATTCATATATGATGCCAAGGGACATTCCACACATTCCCCGATCCAACCTTAATTGATTTTCTCACCATGTGTTTTAGGGCTTCAAAGTCCACATATTTTTTTTTCAAATATACCTCATGGTTCTATTAACTCCAACATGTGCGAAAGGACCTATCAAGGATCAAAGAAGTCGCAACCCTCAAATTCTTGACTCTCATAACCAAGTTCCTACACTCCACCAAATCCAAAACCCTTGGATTTCTCAAATTGAAATCACAAAATTTGAAAAAACAAAATGAATCGAGAGGCTTTATTACTCACCCTTCCTTAACAATTTTAGGGCCGGACAGTTGTGACGATATCATGAGCTTCTACACGAAATTGGGTAAGTTTATTATTAATACCATGACCACAAAAAATGGCACCAATACCAAGTTTTTGACCGCAATTTGTAGCACCAAATCCTCATCCATTGTTATAAATTATTGCGACTAGCATTAAGTTGGAAAGAACACAAAATATTCCAAATACAAATTTATGATAGTCAAGGGATTTCTATTTTCTTTTAAGGTTGTGTTGATTTCTATTTTAAATTAAAAGGATTTTAGGGGGATTTCATGGCGATGTGAACTTCCATTGTTATGGAAGTGGTTCATATCCAACATTTATGAAGGAATTTTGATAGGATGAGTTTAAATGTTTTTCAATTTCGATTTTTTCTTTCAATTTTACTTGTAGTGTTTTATTTGTAACAAGCCTATATTTATCTTAAATTTGGATTTACGGAGCATTGAGACAGATTGATTCTCTTTTCACTCTAAAAGAGGTTTGCACCTCAAGAGATTTGGTCTCTTTTGACACTTGTTAAATCCAGAGTTAAGACAGATATAGGTTGGTTTAATTATTAATTACAATTAATTATAAGTATAACTATTAATTTTACTTTTTATTTTATTTTACATTTTTAAATTTTATTCTATTTTTTTTTTACATAATTTGATCGTGTCAAATTTTTTTACAAGATAGGATAGGACATTACAACATATTTTCCATACTGGGTTGGAGAGCACATGTATCACCTAGAATACACCTAATCAATGTGTCCTTACTGAACCCAAGCTATACATCTTCCATCGTGTGGAATGTCAAATTTCTTGTCTCACCATGAGTGATGTTGTATCATCGCCACCCAACTATAGGAAACCTACTAACACGCCCCCCTAGCCAAGCATATTTGAACAATCGACTACCTAATGTGAGGCCATGTTATCATCCATATAATATAAGACATTGATAATTTACGAAGATCATACTCGATAAAAAATTCATGTATCTTCAACGCACTTATTAATAATATTTCCTTACCACAAATAAAGAACATAGCTAATCACATTGACAAGTTTTATGGCTAAAAAATCCACCCCCTAGGGTCAAGAAAATAATTATGTACTTTTCTAAGTCACGAGATCAATTTGTGACAGATGAAACATAAAAATAAAAAATAAAAAAATTGAGGCATCAATGCTCCTTCCAAGTGGTATGGACCAAACTAAAAGGTATATCAATGCTCCTTCCTAGTGTTGGAGGCCAAAACAAAAGGTCATCAAAGCCCTCTCTGCACCAGAGCTCTGAAATCATTGGAGAAATCGACTGGAAAGGCTTAGATTCGGTCCAAATTAATAACTCTATTTAAAATAATCATTGTTGATTAAAAAAATGATTGATTTGGTCTATCTTAATCATCACCTTGTTACAGTCAAGAAAGTGTCTAGGTGAAATGAAGTTAAATCATGATGGGAATCTATATAAACAAATCCCTTCACTAGTCATGGGAAGAAAAAGGAAATTCTCCCAAATTCTGTCAGTGATGCAATCACGATAAACTTGTGCATCCACACCAGTGAGCATAGAGGTTATGGAGAAGATTAAGGGTAGAGGCTTGGAGGACCCATCAATGTATTCCATTTCTACCAAGGAGAAATAGTAATGAAGACTTTCCCCATTATCGATCTTTCATGCTCTATTTTATTTGATATCATTGATATATTATGTTTATAATTGGATTCAAAAGTGGATGTAACAATAGACACAAAAAAATTCAAACTTGGATGAAAAAGGGATGTAAAAGTGGATGCAAACATGGGCGCAATAGGAGAAACAAAATTACATGTAAAAAATGGATGCAATGGAAGTAGATGAAAAATTAGATACAAAACGAGATGCAAAACCCAATTCATAAATCCAAGACAAAAGTGGATGCAAAAAGAGATGAAATACTTGATGCAAAAGAGGATGTGAACATGGATGAAAAATTGGAAGAAAATGTGGGTATAATGGTAAGTGCAAAACATGGCATGAATTGTGGCACAACAAAAGTGGATGTAATGATAGATGCAAAAAAGGAAACAAACTTCGATGAAAAAATGGATGTAAAGGTGGATGTAAACATGGGTGCAATAGTGGATGCAACAAAATTCGATGAAAAAGTAGATGCAAAATGAGACACAAAAAATGATGCAAATCGTTACTCAAAAGTGGATATAAAATGGATGCAAAAATAGATGTAAAAGTCGATGAAAACCTAGGTGCAAATGAGGATGCAAACATGCATACAAAATTAGAAGAAAAAATGGGTGCAAAGGGAGGTGCCAAACTAGGCGCAAATTGTGGCACAAAAAAATTGGATGCAATAGTGGACACAATAATAGATGAAAAATAGTATGTGAATATGGATGTAAAACAAGATGCAAAGTGGACACAACAAAACTAGATGTAAAAATAGACACAAACTTCGATGCAAAAATTGGCACACAGGGCATTCAAAAAATGATGCAAAAATGGATGCAAAATAGGATTTAAAAAAGGATGCAAAAGATGTTGCAAACGTTTATGCAAGTGTAGGCACAAAAAGTGGATGCAATAGAGGATGCAAAAGTAGGTGAAAATAAATTGGGTGCAAAACTTGATGCAAAACTTGAAACAAAACCCGGTGCACTGAATGGCACAAAACTGGCATAAAACCTAGTGCAAGACCTGGCGCAAAACCTATTGCAATACATGGTTCTAAACTTGGTGTAATACCTGGAGCAAAACTTAGTTCACATTTTGCACCAAGTTTTGCACCATATTTGATAAATGGATGCAAATAGAACCAAAAATGGGCTCTAGACACAAAAAAGGAAGAAAAAAGGGATGCTAATCACAAGGTTTTGTTCTAGTGGTTCATGAATTTGTGTATTTCGTTCATTTTCTTCTATTAGAGTCGGTTTTTCCTGGTTTGAGAGTGGTTTCAACCTTTCCTTTCCATTTCCTAGATAGCAACAATGTGAGGGGGTTCATTCTTGGTTGAGGTTTGTAGTATCGGAAGGTTTTTGAACCGAGTGAGGTGGTCTTAGGAAAATTCCCAAGTTTTGGGGTTGGAAATGGTTTTCTCTGGGAAGCCTATAACAGGTGGGTGGAGACATGAAAATTCTTCAAGGTATGGTGAAGGAATTCTAAGGCATCCAAGCTTCGTTTGGTTTTTTGATCTCTTGACTTGTTTTGGAAAGATCACAATAGTTTGATGGTGGAAGTGGTTTAACCTATGGATTCCCTTGATTGTTTATGTCTTGGTTTATCCCATGATATACCACATTCATGCTTGGAATATGAAATGGGGGTGATTGGCTGAAAGATATATTTTGTTTAGCCCAATCTATGGTCGAGTGATACATGGAAGTCCTTGACTTGGTTGGATTTTTCATAAGTTAATAAGAGTTATTTTCTTATTGTAATATATGAGCACTTGTACTTGTTATTATGATGATTTGATGGTTGTTATGTGCTCTAACTGTGAATTTTTCAATATTTGATAAGTATATGAATGGTTGATGAATGTATTGACTAACAAGTGTTATTTTAGCTAATATGAGAGGGCATTAGACCTTCTTCATGATTATGATGGACCACTAACCCGTATGAACATATATGCATTCACGACCTGTAACTCTTATTTTAGCCATGTGTTTGATGAAATGTTTGGCATGGATTAGGCATGTTCTGAGTCAATTCTTGTTTAAGTTTTTAATAAATGGCTTCCTCAGGCTTGTGCACATAGTTGGGGTGTTAGGTCAGTGAAAAATAGCTTCAGCTCAGGGTTTGTTCACCTGGGGTGGTTCTTTGGCCCCTCAGTGTCTTGTAAGCCTTGAGGAATGTCTATGAGTTGTCAGTTTTCAGGCCCACTACCATAAATGAAGCTTGGAGGCAAAGTAATTTCCTAGTGGTGCTTCACCTCACATTTACCTGAAGGGCTTGTAAAATCGGGTAAATGTGGGGTGGCAGTGTTACATGGTGTTGGTATGAGGAGCTGATCAATTTTCATCCTCATATAAGTTGATATTAGTGTTTTTCATCCATACTCATCTTCCCTTTTCCATTGATGTTAAAGGGGGAGAGTGAGAACCACAAGAGGAGAATGATATTAATTAGTTTTAGGAGTTCATGGTGATCACTTTGGTGTTATGGTAGTATCTTGACATCAACGCCAAAGGGAGAGCATTTTGGGCATGTTGTCTCATGGTGTTGGAATTGATGTCAACCTAGGATGTATGCCTTAGGAGTCAGCTGAGGAGTCGATTATGTTGGGATTGATGTCAACAATATTGGAGGATTTTCATGATGATGAGAGGCTTTATGACATGTCTGTTGAGGTGTTTTATATCTTTGCAGAGGCTTTACAAGTTTTGGAGATGCTTGCAGGGTAAGGTGGTCATGTTCTAGAAGAGTTGGAGAAATTTGATTGAGTTTTAGGCTGAGAAATAGACATAACATAGGAAAGAGCCTCAAAGGTGCATTATAACATAGGAAAGAGTCTCAAAGGTGTGTTACCTATGTTGGGAACGGGATCCCCCAAGGACAGTTTTTGGGTTAAAAGCCCATGTTTTGGGTCAAATTTTGTAATAAAATAGTAAAGTCTCCGCATTTTGTAGTCGTAGAGCGTGAAGGTGTCATGAGTCATAAATGGTTGTCTGCCCTTATTTTTGTAAGGTAAATTCGACTGTAAAAGATCTACCCATGGTCCGTAGACCATGGGATTGTATAAAAAGAGCTAAGCTCTAAGTAGTTGAAGATGAGTCATGAGTCATGACTTAGATAGTGATAGCTCTGAAGTAAGAAGTCTAAGTTTCAGATCGTAGTGTAGGTAGAGGCTCTATAGCTAAGTGCATAAAGGCCTAGGATAGAAGTCCACAGCTAAGTGCGTGGACCCCTGCAGTTTTGTGCACAGGGCAGATAAAGTCTGTAATCACTTAAAGATATCAATAAAGAGAAGTATTCTGCAAATTCTGTCTTTGTTCTGATTAATGCATCTTGTTGTATTGTGTATGAATATAATTTATAATTCTTATATGATGCGTGAATGTATGTAATTATGTTGGTTAAGTGAACACAAGTAAGAACAAAAATAGATGCAAAAATAGGCACAAACTTCGATGCAAAAATTGGCGCAAATGGCATTCAAAAAATGATGCAAAAATGGATGCAAAATAGGATTTAAAAAAGGATGCAAAAGATGTTACAAAAGTTGATGCAAGTGTAGGCGCAAAAAGTGGATGCAATAGAGGATGAAAAAGTAGGTGAAAAAAATTAGATGCAAAACTTGATGCAAAACTTGATGCAAAACTTGAAACAAAACTCGGTGCGCTGAATGGCACAAAACTTGGCATGAAACCTGGTGCAAAACCTAACACAAAATGTATTGCAATACATGGTGCTAAACTTGGAGTAATGCCTGGAGCAAAACTCAGTGCACATTTTGCATCAAGTTTTGCACCATATTTGATAAATGGATGCAAATAGCACCAAAAATGGGCTCTAGACATAAAAATGGAAGCAAAAAGGGATGCTAACCACAGGGTTTTGTTGTAGTGGTACATGCATTTATGTATTTCGTTCATTTTCTTCCATTGGAGTCGATTTTTCCTCGTTTGAGAGTGGTTTCAACCTTTCCTGTCCATTTCCTAGATAGAAACAATGTGATGGGGTTCATTCTTGGTTGAGGTTTGGATTATTAGAAGGTTTTGAAACAGAGTGAGGTGGTCTTAGGAAAATTCCCAAGTTTGGGGGTGGAGATGGTTTTCTCTGGGAAGCCTGTAACAAGTGGGTGGAGACAAGAAAATTCCTTAAGGTATGGTGAAGGAATTCTAAGGCATCCAAGCTTCGTTTGGTTTTTGATCTCTTGACTGGTTTTGGCAAGGTCACGATAGTTTGATGGTGGAGGTGGTTTAACATATGGATTCCCTTGGTTGTTTATGTCTTGGTTTATCCCATGATAAATTACATTCATGCTTGGAATATGAAATGGGGGTGATTGGCTGAAAGATATATTTGGTTCAGCCCAATCTATGGTCAATTGATACATGGAAGTCCTTGACTTGGTTGTATTTTTCATAAGTTATTAAGATTTATTTTCTTATTGTAATATATGAGCACTTGTACTTGTTATTATGATGATTTGATGGTTGTTATGTGCTCTATCTGTGAATTTTTCAAGATTTGATAAGTATATGAATGGTTGATGAATGTATGGATTAACAAGTGTTATTACAGCTAATATGAGAGGACATTAGACCTTCTTCATGATTATGATGGACCACAAACCCGTATGTACATATATGCATTCATGACCTGTAACTCTTATTTTAGCCATGTGTTTGATGAAATGTTTGGCATGGATTAGGCATGTTCTGAGTCAATTCTTGTTCAAGTTTTGTATAAATGGCTTCCTTAGGCTTGTGCACATAGTTGGGGTGTTAGGTCAGTGAAAAATAGTTTTAGCTCAGGGTTTGTTCACCTGGGGTGGTTCTTTGGCCCCTCAATGTCCTGTAAGCCTTGAGAAATGTCTGTGAGTTGTCAATTGTCACGCCCACTACCATAAATGAAGCTTGGAGGTAAAATCATTTCCTAGTGGTGATTCACTTCACATTTACCTAAAGGGCTTTCAAAAGTGGGTAAATGTGGGGTGGAAGTGTTACATGGTGTTGGTATGAGGAGTTGATCAATTTTCATCCTCATATTAGTTGAGATCAGTGTTGTTCATCCATACTCATCTTCCCTTTTCCATTGATGTTAAAGGGGGAGAGTGAGAATCACAAGAGGAGAATGAGATTAATTAGTTTGAGGAGTTCATGCTGATCACTTTGGTGTTATGGCAGTATCTTGACATCAATGCCAAAGGGAGAGCATGTTGGGCATGTTGTCTCATGGTGCTGGAATTGATGCCAACCTAGGATGTATGCCTTAGGAGTCAGCTGAGGAGTTGATTATGTTGGCATTGATGTCAACAATAATTGAGGATTATTCATGATGATGAGAGGCTTGATGACATGTTTGTTGAGGCGTTTATATTTTTGTAGAGGATTTACAGGTTTTGGAGATTCTTGCAGGGTAAGGTGGTCATCTTCTAGAAGAGTTGGAGAAATTCGATTGAGTTTTAGGCTGAGAAATAGACATAACGTAGGAAAGAGCCTCAAAGGTGCATTATAACATAGGAAAGAGTCTCAAAGGTGTGTTACCTATGTTGGGAACGAGATCCCCCAAGGATAGTTTTTGGGCTAAAAGCCCATTTTTTGGGTCAAATTTTGAAATAAAATAGTAAAGTCTCCACATTTTGTGGTCATAGAGAGCGAAGGTGTCATGATTCACAAAGGGTTGTCCACCCTTATTTTTGTAAGGTAAAGTCGACTGTAAAAGATTTGCGGACCATGGGATTGTATAAAAAGAGCTAAGCTCTAAGTAGTTGAAGATGAGTCATGAGTCATGAGTCATGAATCAGATAGTGATAGTTATGAAGTAAGAAGTCTAATTTTTGGGTCATAGCGTAGATAGAGGCTCTGCAGTTAAGTGCGCAGAGGCCTAGGATAGAAGTCTGCAGCTAAGTGCGCAGACCCCTATAACCGTGTGCACAGGGCGGATAAAGTCTGTAATCACTTGAAGATATCAATAAAGAGAAGTATTCTGCAAATTCTGTGTCTTTATTCCGGTTAATGCATGTTGTTGCATTGTGTATGAATTTCATTTATAATGCTTATATGATGCACGAATGTATGTAATTATGTTGGTTAAGTGAATGCAAGTAAGAACATCTGTTTACATGGTGCTAACTATGTGGTGAGTGTTATCTCAAAATCAGGCCCTAGAAGGCTGCAGACCAGGAAGACTTCAAGTAACTGTTTCAAGCCTACTTTAGGCTAAGGTTTAGCCTCCCCAACCTGAGAGGGCTCTCTCAAAGGATTAAAGGTTTTTGATTATGATAAAGATGGCTAACTCTTGTGAAACAAAGGTAAAATTTGAATAGGTGTCATAAGAAGTAGAATTCGAGTTCCCCTCATGTTGGAGGAGGAATCTCAGCCTTGCAAAAGAATTCTATATATAGGAGAAAGAGTAATGTACCAGGGGTTGGAAAATTATTCAGAAAAGCTCTGATATTTGGCTTTATGTAAAGACTCTTTTTGAGTAATACAAAATTTGCTTTGCTTCTCAAGACTCAGGAGGGATTCAATTTTCAGAATGTGTTGTACTATTCTTTTCCCAATATTTGCAGTGGTATGAATGTGTAATCACTTAGAACACACTCATGGTGCTCTAATTTCCTGTATACATTCATAGACTGTGTGGTCATATATGTTTCTGGTATGTTCTAAATGTGTTGAATCCTGAATGCCCTGACTTCTATGTAAGGTTGATAACATTGTTATACTGAAATGATGTTGACTCCATAAGCCCAATGGATAGTTTCTAATTGTGTTTCCACCATTCACATTTTACCTTTGTTTCACAAGAGTTAGCCATCTTTATCATAATCAAAGATCATTAATCCTTTGAGAGAGCCCTCTCAGGTTGGGGAGGCTAAGTCTCAGCCTAAAGTAGGTTTGAAATAGTTACTTAAAGTGTGCCTGATCACAACAGCCTATCAGGGCCTGATTTTGAGATACAGTGAGCACCAGTATTGCAGTAATAATGTTGCAACTCCTGGGCTGCCTACTTTACTCTGATCAACCCGGTAGTTTGTAACAAACTTGGAGGCGACGGTGTTATATGCACAAGTACTAGTTCTTACTATAGGTTGTCACTTGGTCAGCTGGAGCAAGATCACTAGGAGCTCAAGCCAACTTCTATTGATTCCAGAAGAAGCTCTATATGTGATGAAAGTAAGGAAAGCTTACTCTACAGATGCTACTCTACTTGCAGAAGGGAAAAAGACTGAAATGTAAGGTAAACCTAGCAAACCCTACTTAACCAACTAATCCTACTTTTGCAAAAAGAAATATGAAAACCATGAAATGAATGTCATTACCTACTTAGGGAAGTAAACAACATCTACTCAAGCTATTTCTAGAAGGAAATGAGGAAAAAAACATCTTTTTGGATTTTTATGTATTTTTATGTGAATTTGTCATCCATGTAATTTATTTGTTTGTGAATGTGGCAGCGAATAGGTGGTGATGGAGGGCGGTTTTGGGACTTGAGAGGCTGTAGGATGGCGTGGATGGGTCCTAGGAGGTCTCCGGTGGCCTTCTAGAGGCTTTTCCCACAATCGGCCTTCAAAAGAAAGCCTACAGGAAAATCTATAGGAGGACACAGGGGATCTATAGGAGGTCTACAGGAGGTCTACAGGAGGACGCCAAGAGAATTTTTGAAGGTTTTAAAGGTGTGAGAGTGGGTGGAAAGGGTATATGAAGTCTGGGATGATGTGTTAGGGCACCTAGGATTCACCAAGGATCACTATTAGAGGGAAATATGGTCGGGAGAGAGGAAGAAATCCTATGGAAAAACACATAAAACTAAGGCAAATTTGAGGTGAACTTTGGGCGATCTGTAGGGCATAGATTAGGGAGAGAATGTGATGGTTGATAGGCTGACCTATTGTGAGAAGAAATATGCTACAAAATAACTCACAGTCAAACAATGAAATCAAGCAAGAAAAAAATTGCATCAAGCTAATCTACATTATGAGCTATGGAAAGAAATGCTGAAAAATGATATAATGAGAGAAAGCATGGAAGAATACTTATTGCAAAGACAAAAATGAGAATGGTGAAAGAGATCTAAAGAAAAGCATTAACCTTCTAACAAACTGCACACTAGAAATCCTATGGAGAAGGAAAATCTGTGTTTTATGGAAGCAAGAGGGTTTTGGCCTCAGTTCATGGTCCCAAAGGAAGGAAAGGAGGCCAAGGCACTATTGCTGGCCTTTTGTATCTTCTTTCTATCACTGTTTAACCTGCTATAGAAAACAAAAATGGAAACAACCTTCTAAATCACCAAAAGCAACCTATTCTTAACCAAGAAAGAAATTCATCTAACAGAAACTAATCCATAAACTGAAAGAAAGAATATAAATACAAACAAGAGGAGCTTGGCTGCTTGGATTGGGCCCTAACCAAAGTGCTTCAGCCCTATGAGGTAACTCAGTGCTAGCTTAAGAAGAATCTCATCTTTATTATCAAAATAGTAATAGTATTACATGAAACTATCACCAAAAGTAAGCTCGAAGTTGAGCAGAGAAAAATTGCAACAACAATTAAACAAAAATTCGACCCTAGTGAGGCCCTGGGCCTCTCTACTTATACAGCTGAAGCTCCCAAAAGCTTTGTCACACGGAATCTGTCAAGGGTGCGGACACGACTGACCTTCCTAGAAGTCTAAGACATTCTAATGACAAACAAGACAAAATGGAGTGATCTTTCTCTAAATACACCTTTTACAACATGAAAACTACAAGTGTTTAGGCTTACCTTATTCCAAAACGCTGTTGTTGAAGTCCGTTCTTGACGATCCGGATGAGCTCCTCCTTCAAGTCAATTCCTGCAACCACAAACAATCAAACAATTACCAAGCACTTGCATTTCATATAATAAAACATATATTCAACATGCAGACCAAGGAACACATGAAATAACTCATTAACACAAGCTATTGAGAAAAATAAACCAGTTTGTATTAATAACGAAACAAAGAAACTCTTACAACCTGGCCTTGGTGTTGTGCAAGTTCCTCTCAGGGTCCATCAAGGGTTTTCCTCTACTTTGACAAAGCTCACCCTCTCCCAAGTAGAATCAAGTGAAGACAATCTCTCCTCACAAAGGCTCTAATGGAAGACCTAAATCCTGCAGCATTTACCCAAAGAAAATGTATAGCTCCAACCTCCTCTCCTTCTGGCTCAATGCCTTTATTTATAGTGCTGTAAAGAGGTTATTCAGGTCCACTATCAATGGGATCATCCCCCTCTATGGGTGGGATAGCTCCCTTATTGATGGGATAAGTTCCCCCTTAATAGAGATACATGAACCAACTGGAGGCGCATCCATTTCATCAAACCGACCTCTAGAATGTTCTAGAAGTAACCACAAGTAACTTTTTCAAGATAAAACTCGCGCATTTTGCCTTTTACAGAGGGACGCACCTGTCCCTTAACATACAGAGCGTCCATGGACGCATATTTTGTGAACAAGGTCAGCGTCCCCGCAGGTAAGGCTAGAGAGAACCTGCGACCCCAGAGATAAACATAGTTTTTACAAGACTTTCTCTCTTCTTTGAGTTTGAGATGGATAACAGAGGCATGAGACTTGCCTAAGAGGGTAGCATGACTGTTGATTTGAGCCATACTAACTGTAAGTAGTCAAGGTGACATTTTTTAGTGTAACAGATTGCCCCCTAAAGTGCGAAGCCTGGAATAGAATAGGGTTTTGTAATTCTAGGAAGGGTGAAGCGCTTTATCATTTCAAGGATTGCCTTGTGGATGGCCTGGTTGGAACCTGCAATTTTCAACACAAAATACATGGATAAGATTATATCATCACTGAGGTAGGCATTCCCATACTCAGATTCAAAACTTTAACTAATGGACTAACTATTCTGATACAGGAATGATCTTGCAGTACATCATTTTTATAGACTTTTGTAGACACAGTATGGACGCAGCCATCTGTTTATGATTAGTCTACATAGATAATGAATACAAAACTCCTCGCAGCCTGGATGGTAGAAACTAGATCCAGGGTCTTCACTTCTACTTCCCGAATTGGTACGATTCTAGCCATGTGATTAAATGATTCGATGTCGAACATGGTAGAAACCACTTGATTACCAGTCAATGATGTAAACTGTTAACAAGCGTGAGAGAAACCACCAGTAATGTCAATGGTTCTCAAAGTACCAAGCACAACCCGTGAAATGTGAATAGATGTTTTGATGTCGAACACTTCACGGAATCCTCTGATCGAAAGTCAATGATGTAAACTGACGTCAAAGGCGAGAAACCTGCCATTGATGCATGCAGACTTCAAGGTACTGTCGATTCCTAAGTCATCTTTCTAGATAATGTGTCGATGTCGATAGAAAGCGACCCGTTGCAGGCAAGCCCGCAACACGAAATCATTGTTCAAGTTGAAGAAATGTTGCTGTAAGGACTGACTCAGGGATGGTCAAATGGATGACAAGTATTTTGCAGATGAAAGTTTTTGCTTGCAGACCTCTTGAACACATAACGACACAACAGATGGCTTGGTGACGTATAACTCAAAGTTAACCCCTGGAACCCGGTTAAAGACTTTCAAAGTGATTTGGTCAACTGTGAGGTAAAAGATTTCCCAACCCAGGTGAATGAAAAGTGTCGTGTTCAAGAGTGGTAATAAAGTTTCTTCTGAGACAAATGGTGACAAACAGGTTCATTCTTCTCTCTTTTCCCCCACCATTTCTGGCAAGTACCTCTTTATTTTTAACAAGCTTGAGGAGGATAACATATGCTTGATTATAAGCTCATCCTTCGGACGAGTCCAACCTAGTTTAAATTCGAACCCTAGGAAGGAGTGGTTCGTTCCTGTTTGTAATTGAACAGGTCCTCTACTGTAAAAGTTTAACGAGCCCAGTATAGGAGAAACTCGGCGTTTTTCAATTTTAGAGAGTCTGAAAAAACTAAAGGAGACTCCACGTTGAACTTTTTCGTATATTTGTGTCC
Organism: Pinus tabuliformis; assembly: GCA_031772625.1. NCBI lineage: Eukaryota > Viridiplantae > Streptophyta > Pinopsida > Pinales > Pinaceae > Pinus > Pinus tabuliformis. The sequence continues at coordinate 576,022,466 of CM062804.1, read as the reverse complement.
CTCAAGCCCGAAAAAGTATAAAATAATACCTGGGGGAACCGCTTGATCTTGCGACCAAGGAGTACTTTCATAATAGTGTCGTTAACCTGAAAAGTAAAAAGCGATCAAGGACACGTCGTTTTATTTCCTTATCGAGTTTGAAACGACAAAAACCCGGCAATCTTTTCCTGATTTTACGGTCAGAAAAGAGCTAAAAGGGGACCGTCTTTTAATTCCGTTTTAACGAGTGAAAAAGAAACACTCGGCGATCTTTTCATGTTTTAGGAGTCAGAAAAGGGCTTAAAAGATGACTCTGATATTTTTGTTTGTGAAAAAATTACAATTTCCCTCGAAATCCCTTTGTCCTGCACAAAAGCGACACATTACTCATACCTGTTTAAAATAGGCAAAAATACATTCAAAAACATCTTTTCATGGTAAAAAATGAACTAATTCATCCAAAAAACCTATAAAAAGACCTTTTACCATGTCATTTTTACCGTTTCACTGTTGAGGTTGAAAAAGGAGCTTTTGACAAGAAACTTCCCGTGGTTGCTGCGGAAAATCTGACCGTTGGAATCGAACGCCGTCTCATCCAGGTATTTTACACATCCTACTCTGCATTTCTATCCGTTTAGAATCAATTTTTAGGTTTTAGTTTCATTTTTTGGGGGGGTTTTGGTTTTGGAATGCGCCTCTCGGCGGACGCAGGTGCCCTTCGGGTGACCTGCGTCCCCCGACTTTTTCTCATACGGGAAAACGGTCGGAAGACGCAGCCCGCCTTCAGGCCAGCTGCGTCCGGGCGCCCTGTGCTACAAAGCCGGGGTGCGTCCTCCGAGAAACGCGCATTTCAAAACCCCAACTCTCTCAAAAAACCACCAAAAATTCCCAAATCAATTTCTAATTGCTATTTTTGATATGCAGGGCATTAATCATGTTAGACTGGAGAGAAAGAGAGCATGTAGAGGAAGATGAAGCTGCAATAAATCATCAACCTTCCCTGGATGCCCTAAGAGCATGCGGATTATACAAATATTGGACCATACCGGGCATGAGGGGCCAGGTAAGATTCTTGGAATGGCTGGTTGAGCGATGGAACGTACAAGAACAATGCTTTTACATAGGAGGGCACCAGCTCGAGATAGAGCCCTCGGATGTATACTTTCTCACTGGCTTGCCAAACAGAGGTGAGCAACTCAGTCTTGCGGGGACTAGGCCGGGTGGCCAATCCCTTGATAGTCTCCGCGAGAATTGGTGCACACCTGGGGCTCACCATTCAAAAGGCATAGAGATAAAACACATCACTCTACCGGAACTCAAAGTCATAGCGTTCACGGTTACCAGAATTTGCGGCGCGGCCGCTTTACACATTGCTTCCGGATCCCAAATGCGGATGGCAATTGACTGTTACCAAGGCACCATTTTCAACTGGTGTGAAGCTGTGTCGGCTCATATGAAGAGCCAACTGACCAAGGCAAAGAACGGACGACTAAAGACTTTTGGATATGGGCCTATAGTCGTGAGCTTTGCCTTGGAGAGAATTCCAATGCTGATCCCTCAGCAACTCACTGTTGATATCTTGGGTCCTCAGCAGCCAAAGCTGATACGATGGGTTGCGGTGATGGCCCGGCATCCTGACGAGGGCGCGACAGTAGTTCGATTCTCAGATAGTTATTTTGACTGGTTAGAGGGCCAGCTTTTTGTGATACAGGACTTTCCGTATGCCGGAATGGATTTCAGAGGTGATCCGGACATGGTTCTTCCACAGGGAGAACAATGGGACGACAGAGGTACTTTTTATTTTCACAAGTTTTCTAGTTATGTATTTTTTGTATTTTTTATATATATCGTCTCAAAACTAATAGTAAACTTTTTCAAAATGCAGATGTTGGTCCACAGCGTCCAGCCAACCTCCGGCCTTATGATAGACTACATCCAGCTGCACCGGTACCGGCCCCACAGGACGCGACAGCAGAAGTACTAGCTGAGTTGGAGCATGATCTAGAGCGTCTCACGGCAGATATACCTGAGACTACTATGGACGACATTCCTATCAGGCTTCAGCGCTTCGTAGTCGCGGTCCCTGGACCGTTTAGGAGATTTTTGCGTAAGGTAGCCCGCGCAGTGGTGTCGTACAGAGAGCACCACCAGTGATTGACTAGTCACTTTTGTAGTCACATGTGACATTTTTGACTTTTTGTACTATCATTTTGCCGATCATAAGGTGTTTTAAACCTATGATCGAAGACGATGTATATATTTTTTGACACACTTCTATCTATATATATCACTATTACCGGCTTATCTTGTTTAACATATGTGATGAAATGTTTTTAAATTTACTTGCATGATTATCGTAAATGTCTGTCCAACATTCGAGAAGCAATTGCATCTGCTAATGTATTCAAAGACCTTGGAATATGTTGATATTCAATGTAATCAAATTCACGTTCCAAGAGACGCACTCTCAAAAACAACCTTAATAACACAGGATTTCTAATGGCATAAACTCTATTAAGCTGTAATACAACAAGTTCAGAATCTAACCTCACTATCAAACGTCGAATTCCAAATGAAATAGATTCGGATAATAATTCAACCACTGCACTGTATTCTGCAATGTTATTCGTTGTTTGACCGAGGCTTACCCCATGCATAGAAACTAACTCGTCAGAGGGCGAATAGATAACCCAAGCTGCGGAAGAGATATTCCGTGTATTACGACAAGCACCATCAGCAAATCCAATGTATGTTTGGAGAGGCGTCGACATCTACAATATCAAGAGTAAAACCAAGATAAGCCAGAATAATGACGAAAAACCACACTCGCTAAGCTAAGCACACTGACTAAACTAACACACTTGCTAGCTAGAAAGAAAATCTAACCTATCTAAAAATTTCTCCATACCCATCATTTTAAGCATAATACCTCTTTAGGTAAAGTCCATTTCTGGGTTTACCCAAAGAGTCCCCATCAAAATCAACTAACTCATAAGCCCCTTTTGCTAGCTTTCGCTTTACAATGTAGGGCCCATGCCACATGGGAACGAATTTTCCGGCACCTAGCTTATCGTTAGCTTGATCATATAATAGTACTAGGTCTCCTTCCGAAAAACTTCGAGGGGTTACATTTTTATCGTACTGAGCTTTCATTCGTTTCGCGTGAGTCTCGATAGCTAAAGTAGCGTCACGTCGAGTCTCATCTAATTTAGCCAAGTATAATAACCGTTTCTCCTCTTCGGAAGTAGCTGGAAGTAATTCGACAGCCATTTGAAGTGATGGGATTTCGCATTCAATAGGTAACACAGCTTCTAAGCCATAAACTAGCTGGAAAGGGGTGAAACCTGTTGAATTTTTCACTGAAGTTCGATATGCCCATAGCGCCGAAAATAACATGTTATGCCAATTCGTTCGATGGATACCAATGATCCGTCGAATCATGATGACTAGAACTTTGTTGATTGACTCAACCAAACCGTTGGCTTGCGGATAATAAGGAGTAGAGCTATCGTGGCGCAAACCAAGCTGGCTTGTAAGCTCAGTCATCATGACGTTTCGAAAATGGCTCCCATGGTCAGTAATGATTGCTTGTGGGACACCAAACCTAGTTATGATATGATTGAATACGAAAACTGCAGCTGTCTTGCCGCTTGCGTCGAATGTAGGCATCGCCTCGGCCCATTTTGTAAAATAATCAACCGCGAGGATGATATACGCATGCCCCCCGGCCGAGTGAGGGTTACAAGTAATAAAGTCAATGCCCCATTTGGCGAATGGACCAGCGGCAATTATAGGGTGGAGAGGAGCAGGTGGAGCGCGCATCTTTCGATCAAACACTTGACAGTTGTGGCATGTTCTGACAGCAAGGATACAATCTTTAAACATAGACGGCCAGAAATAGCCAGCGCGCAACACCTTCTGAGCTGTGGCATACCCAGACATATGACCGCCACATGCTCCAGAGTGACAATCATTCAAAACTCTCTCAGCCTCTTCGTGAGTTAAACAACGTCGAAAAACTAAGTCTGCCCCCCGGCGATAAAGTGTATCTCCAATAATTCTGTATTGCTGGGATCGAAACCGAATTTTTCGACGGTCTTCCTTGGAAGCTTCAGGCCGAAAGGTTTGGGTTTGGAGATAGATGATTATATCCCCATACCACGGATCTAAAGTGCTAATAAGAAACAAAGATTCGTCCGCAATGGACTCCTCTGCCACAGTCTCTGTGTCAGCACTCGGGAAATCACACATCAATTCCGCAAAAACTAAAGATTTCTTAGACTTGGACTTCTCGAACTCCAAGTCGAACTCTTGCAGGATAACAATCCATTTAGAGTACTTGCCCCCTAGCAGTTGTTTTGTCAAAATATAAATCATAGGGTTGCAATCCGAAATAACTGTAGTCTTGCGGAGAAGAATGTAGTGACGAAAACGCTGGACAGCTTGAACGGCTGCCAGGGCCAATTTCTCCACATGCGAATATTTTAACTCAGTGGGATTTAAGGTTCTACTAAGATAATATATCACATGCTCTGCTTTGAATTCATCTTCTTGAACTAACACCATTCCAATGGTGGAATGCGAAGCTGCGAGGTATAAGAAGTAGTCCTGGTTGTAGTTGGGAGGATGCAATAACGGTGCATGGGTCAACGCGTGTTTTAGTGCATCAAAAGATTGTTGGGCAATCTCGTCCCAAAAGAATTGTGCGTTCTGTTTCAACAACCGTGTAAAACCTTTAGTGACCTCGGCGTAGTTTGGGATGAATCGGCGTAAAAAGTTCGCTTTCCCTTGCAAACTTTGGAGTTGGCGCAAACTCGAAGGAGGAGGCAATTTGATGATAGCCTCGACTTTCGAGGGATCGACGCGAATGCCGGCTTTTGAAACAACAAATCCCAGCAATCGACCTGTTTCTATACAGAAAACACACTTGTGGGGATTCAACCGAATTCGATAATGCCTACACCTCATAAAGATTGCTCGTAGGTGGACAAGGTGATCAGCTCGTTGTAAAGAATGAGCAGGCAAATCATCGAGATAGGGTTGCACAATGTGCTTGATGTCATGAAATGCATAAGACATCGCCCGTTGAAAAGTAGCGCCGGCATTCTTAAGCCCAAAAGGTAATTTGCAATAAGCAAATGTCCCCCATGGACAAATGAATGCCGTTTTTGGTTGATCGGCAGGTAGAATATTGATTTGATTATAGCCTGAGAAACCATCCATGAAGGAAAACATCTCACTTCCGGCACAATCATCAATAATTTGATCGATATAAGGCGTAGGATAGTTGTCTTTTGGACAAGCTCGATTGATATCCCTATAGTCGATACAGATTCTTATTGTTCCTTGTTTTTTATTGACGGGAACAATATTCGATACCCAATCCGTTAACGGGATCGGATAAATGAAACCTGCTTTCAACAGCTTTTCGACTTCTGCTTTAATCGCAGCCGCTTTTCGAGGGTGAATCTGACGCAACCGTTGCCGAATGGGTTTAGCATCCGGGTAGGTTTTGATTTCATGAACAACAATGGCAGGATCAATTCCCGGCATTTCCTCGTAAGACCAGGCAAACACGTCGCGGAATTCTTGGAATAGGGCCTTGTAAGTTTGGATTTCTTCTTCAGTACATGCGGCACCTATATGAATGTTCTCCTCGATTCCGGGCTTCACTGAAATATCAATGGGAATAGTACGAGAAATATTCCCTAAATTCAGCTCTGAATCAGAATGTTTCGTTGGATCCTGAGCGTCTTTGACATATTCAGCGGTAAAGATAGATGAAAAATCATTTTCAAATGCATCATCCTTAGGTAAAAACGAAGATCTGTGATGGAGATCTTCCCATGGTAGATCATCTACACTTAGGATTTCGCGAAGTTGTTCGTCAGATGACACTTCTTCGGGAAACGTTATCCGTTCTAAGGGTGAGGTGAAAAGTGACTCTTCACTGACCACATTCATTTGGTCGGTTTCGGTTGAATGAAAGTCGGTAAAAGACATAAGAGCTTCATAAGCAATCTCATACGGACTCAACGGCATAACATCACCGAGTGAGTCTAGCTCAGAGTCAGAGGGAACATACCAAGGATCATCATAAATAATGTTTTCTGACGTGATCATATGAATTGTTGCAAACGAAGGGTCTGCATTGAGTGGAGGGAGAGGAAAAGTTCCCAGTAAACCGGAATCCTTAACTAAACCTACACCAATGTCCCTATAAGGGATTGTCGTTTTACCAACATGCTGGATAGTTTCTAAAGAGGTTGGGTCGGATGAAAAGTATGTCAGCTGATCAATAGTCACGATCTTACCGTTATGTGGAAACTTAATGACTCTGAAGACCGATGAAACGACCGCTGTCATAGCATATGACCAACTTCGACCCAAAAGAAGGTTGTAGTCTAGAGGGGCATCAACCACTTCCACATCCAGACTAACGGTTTTACCTTCGACCCCTATAGGCAATTCTTGTAGAATACCAAACGGACGGAACCCACGGCCATCAAAGGCCTTAAGGATGGTGGGGGATTGGTTCAACGAAGGAGAACCAAGCGATCTCCAACATTGAATCGACATAATACACGTAGAAGCTCCCTCATCAATCACAGTCCGATGAATAGGCCTGTTTTTGACTATCACTGGAATTTGGAAAGCCATTTGATGGGGGAGACGCGGTGTACTACTTTCTAGATCAAAGATCATTAGGTTCGGGTCCTGAACATCGACAGCTCCAATAGCCGACAAAAGCAATTTTCGTTGCGCTGGACATGATTGCAGCACTTCGAGTGCCGACATTGCTGAAGGTGAAACAGCTAAGTCTTCAACAATGTTGTAATTCTGGGCTGCTCTCGCATGTGGATTGAAAGCAGACCTTCGAAGTACACCCTTGGCGGGCGGCTTAATCACTAAGTCTGGGTTAGGTTTTTCGATCTGTAGTGGATCGGAACCAGGAGCTGAGGTTGATGGGTTAGAGTGAGAAGATTCTGCTTCCTTACCATCAACAGGAGCCTTACTACCATAATCTTGCGATCGAGTCGCAATCCTGACATGAGACATCATCAAAATGGGTTCTTCACTGGCATTCGAAGAAGAACCTATCATCTTATTCTCCTGCTCTGGAAATGGATTTTTTAACACAGCAGGAGTGGGAGAACCTTTGACTATTTTCACTACCTCGGCCCGATGAGGGCAGTCTCTCGTAAAATGATCTTCTTCACAAATAAGACAAGGATATCGAGGTTTGCGCTTTTCGTCATTGGTTTCCGACTTTTCCGTTTTCTCCTTTGGAGCCTTGTCTGCTTTAGCCTTCTTCTTTCCTTTCTTCTTTCCACCGTTTTTTGATTTGGCCGTAGATGACTCTACAGCGTGAATGTCGGCGGTAAGTTCAGGAGGAGAAGACTCTCCTGTCGGAGAATCAGGCAAAGTGATAATTGGAGTATTGGAGGTCTTGGAAGACTTCTTCTTACTCTTCGTAGTCACGATACCAATCATACCATCAGCGGCATGAGATCCCGAAGGAGCAGCAGCGATTTGGTTTGACTTTGGAAGATCCGGAATTTTCTCGTGTAACGTACCCGACTGAGTGTAAACTAAGTCAAGGTATTGTGCCTGAGCAATGACTTGCTCCTCAGTAACTACTCCGGCCTTAGCTACATCTTCAGTAATTCTTGGTAATAATGATTTGACAAACCATTCAGCTAAGATTTGGTCCGGGATAAAAACTTTCACTAATCTTCTTCGACGTCTCCACTCATGGATGTGATCAGAAATGTACGTGGATGTCGATTGTTTTAGCGAAGTTAATAATTCTGTACCATTATCGTATCTGACTGGTAACTGAAAATGAGTTAAGAACGAGGTAGCTAACTGGCTAAAGTTGTAAAAAGAGGCCCGTGGTAACTCAATGTACCACTTGGCTGCGAGACCAATGAGTGTACGCTGGAAAAGACGTAAGCGGATGGAATCATCTGAGATGGAATTTGATGCACACCAGAGGTGGTAAGTCATCACGTGATTAGACGGATCCTCTCCAGACTTACCTTCGAACTTGGGTATATCGCTGGGCAACTTATTTGGCATTGGCGGCCAGAACGGAAGATATTGAATTGGATCGTTCGTTAGGCGCGTCAAGTCGGGTAAATCTAAAGTCGCAATAAACGGTAACTGCCGGTTAGGATCTCTAAAACTCTGAGTCACAATACCAGCCCCAGGAGGAGGATATCCAGGATAACTAGGAACAGGAGTCGCATTTGGGATATTATATCCTCCTGGAAAACCAGGATTAACCGGACCGTACTGGGGTTGCTGAGGTGGTTGATAAGTGTACCCAGGATACGGTTGATACTGGTAAACCGGTTGTTGGGCAGCTTGCCCAGGTTGATACTGTCCCTGGTACGGAGGTTGAACAAATTGAGGTTGAGTAGTAACAACCGTACTTGTACCAGGTTGGCCTGCAGGCATCTGGACTGTGGTTTGAACCGTGGGTCCAGACAACGGTACAGATGTCTGAGGAGTGGTTACAGGGACAGTAGAAACCGGAGCTGCCGATACTCCAGAAGTAAGCATGGTAGATGAAGCGGTAGTTGCTGCAGCCGTGTGAGGTGGAGTACCAGGTGCAATTGGCGGCTGAGTAACTACGGAAGTTACAGGGGTCTGAACACTTGACTGGACAGGTTGCGGTTGCTGGGGTGGACCAGGAACTGCAGGTTGTCCTGCTTGAGGTACCGACTGTATACTTGGTTGCGACATCTGTTGACCCTGTGACGGATCCCATGTTAACATTCCAGGGTATTGACTCGTAACAGGTTGAGGATACTGAGATCCATAGCCGTATTGAGGATAGGGTTGATAACTGTAAGGTGCAGTCCCATATGATTGCCCTTGAGGTGGTTGATAACCTTGACCAGGGTATTGACCCGTAGGTTGATAACCTTGAGGTAAATACGAATACTGGGGTTGACCTTGACCTTGAGGTTGGTATCCTTGAGGTTGATACCCTTGGGGTTGATACCCTTGGGGTTGCCATCCTTGAGGTTGCCATCCTTGAGGTTGATATTGATACTGAGGTTGACTTTGGGGTACATATTGAGGCTGGGGTTGATACCCTTGGGGTTGATACCCTTGAGGTTGCCCCCCAGTCACGAATGAAGTACCTTGAGGTTGCCCCCCAGGCATTAACGAAGGTTGCCCCCCAGGCGGTAATTGGCCACCTTGAGGTTGGTTAATGGGAGTTGAACCTGACATCATATAAACTTCACCTATACTCAATGGTACATTACCACTGTTTCCAACTAATAACCCATGATCAACAGGTTGAGGAGATGCTCCCGCAAAGGTACCAGAAAGTGATTGATACCCAGTAGGAACAGAAGGACCGCCATGTAAAAATGATTCAGGACTTTGTGAAAACACAGATGACTGACCAGACATATTTACAGGAGAATGAATTCCTCTAGGTGGAACCGGAGTACGAGGTGTAGAAAAACCTACTGAGTTGTCTAAAAAATTGGTTAATGCAAGGTACCAAGATTCACTTCTAGGAGGACTGTAAAAGATGGATTCACGCTCCCTTAGATCAAGGGTAATTAGATCTTCAGAATCAGAAACGCCTATTTCTTCCTCTGGAACAAGTTCTTCTATAGCAATTAATCCAACAGGAAGATTTTCGGTGATAATTCTTTCTATTCTTGGTGAATCAGGAACACTAGGAGTTGGAGTAACAGGTTCTGAAATTTCAGGTTCTTCGCCTGTTTCACTGGCAGATGAAAAACTACCAGCAAGCTCGGAAACTGTAACAGCTTCGGGATTGTAACCTGTTTCTAATCTTTGGTAATCTGGATGGACTACCAAGGAAGATTCTCCTTCTTCAGGTGATCCTACTCTACTGCCACTAGGAGGAGTTACAAGGACCTTTAACCCTTCTAAATGACCCGGAACGTCTTCAGGAGATTCACCCCGCGATTTACGGAGTTTTCTTAACAAATCTATTCCGGTAACAATCTCAGGAGACTTGCCCCGAAGTCTACGGGACTGTCTCGGTAATTCCGCCACAATTAAAGATTTTAACTACAACACACGAAAACAAAGTAAAAAATTTCAAATCAAACCACCTAAAGTCTTCTAAAGAAGCAAACAAATTTGAAGCACACGCCTAAATAATCTAGAGCGTCAAACCACACACAAACAGTAGTCTTCCGGACCAAAAGCGCTAGTTGGTGATTAGGCCCAACCTCGCAGGATTCAGTACAGAAATGGTGGGTGGAACAGTTACCCCGGCAACCTGCTTAATGAATAGACTGGACCAAGTTCCTCCACTTTAACCGTCTCGAAGTGAAGCGAACCCCCCAGAAAATCCAAGTGAGTATAACCGACGTCTGCTCCAGGTACAGTGGGACCTTCCCTCCACCGTCACCTTGGGTAGAATCCTAGATATTATGGCCACTAAGGTTACCAATCACAACAATTACACCTGGGGGAACAGTCTAAACTCCGACAGCACGCAAGGGCAGAGTAGCAAGCTCCAATCCCCTTACCGGCTCCTTGACAACAATCCAAGGTTTACCGATAAGTGACCCCTGGCTCCTCGACAATGGTTAATCCGAGGTTTACCGTTTGTAATACGTACTGCCTGGCGTCGTTCCCAACGAGGGAGGAATGATCCCCTCACTGGTTCGGACACGAGCTCGTGCTTCTCCTTTAAGAGGAGCTTTCCCAGAATGTAACTGAAACAATTGGATTTGTTCTACTCAAGATAGACTATCTGTTTGGTTTTGTAGTCTTGGAGAGTTAAGTACTCACCTACTCCAAGACCCTAGCCTAAGCTATGTTGGTGCTTCAGAGCCCTAGAAAAATAAAGATTACTAGATTGATTTTAATTTAAGCGTTACTTTTAAGGTTGTTTCTTAAGTCAAAAGGTGATGGAAGTGAAACTAGTGGTGTGTTGACTCGACTCGAAACCACTACAAAATGCACCTAGAATGATTTATCCACTACTTTACTTTTTCGATGAATTGCTTAACTAAAAAGTTGAGAGAATGCAATCTTTATAAAAGCAACTTCTTAATTGAAGACAATCAAAGAAACAATTCGTTTGTCTTTTCCAAGCATAAAAACATAACCTCTCTTTACATGCACGAAAAAACTCTTTTCTTCTTTCGAAAACAAAAAGCTACTTGAAACAAGACTTTTTAAGAAGATGTTTTTGTATTTTTCTTTTAATAAAGCAAATAAATCTAATATAACCAAAAATCAATCTTAACAACTCTTAAAATCTATGAAAATGCACTCATAAGCAAACTAAAGGCAAATTTACTCTAAGCAATCTTAACGAGGCCAAAACTAACAATGATTATTTCTAAGGTGTTTTACTTGATCACAATCAAATCAAGGACTAGCTTATTGCAGAATCAAAAACTAGCCAAAACAAAACTCTAATCTTTTTGTTCTTTTTGTAAAATGGAAATCAATACTTTATAAACAAGTAATTCGAAATTTGACCCAAAACAACTCAAATGGCAAGTTGCTCACAAAAGGAGACTTTACGACAGGCCCGACTTCTAAGAAGGTTGACTAACCAGAGAGATCTAAGGCTGGACAACTTTCTACTATCAAAGTCACTACAAAGCCTTTCCAAAAATCAAACCCTAGGTCTAAACTTCGTTGAAAACCACTAAAACACTCAAAGCTCACAAAACTAGTTCAGGTGAAAATTCTTGACAGGGTACTAAAGGATCTGGGCAGAAAACACTAAGGAAAAACAAAATCTAAAAGCAATTTAAAGCAAAAATGGAATTTTCTTAAGTTTTACAGGAAGACGCAGGCAACCCGTTGTCACAGGTGCGGCCCCGCTCTGTGCAGACGGCAACAGCGCGTCCAAAGACGCACTGTGCAGTACTAAGAGGGTGCGTCCTTCTGGAAAAATGAAGAAAAACCAAATCTAACTAAATCTAAAGCTAAGCCACCCAAATACTAATTCTCACAGTCAAAAACCAGAAAATAAAAATGATTTTCTCAAAGCAAAGTTCATATAAAGGAAAAGACTCTCTCATTAATGGATTCCCCAGTATGGTCGCCAATTTGTCACACGGAATCTGTCAAGGGTGCGGACACGACTGACCTTCCTAGAAGTCTAAGACATTCTAATGACAAACAAGACAAAATGGAGTGATCTTTCTCTAAATACACCTTTTACAACATGAAAACTACAAGTGTTTAGGCTTACCTTATTCCAAAACGCTGTTGTTGAAGTCCGTTCTTGACGATCCGGATGAGCTCCTCCTTCAAGTCAATTCCTGCAACCACAAACAATCAAACAATTACCAAGCACTTGCATTTCATATAATAAAACATATATTCAACATGCAGACCAAGGAACACATGAAATAACTCATTAACACAAGCTATTGAGAAAAATAAACCAGTTTGTATTAATAACGAAACAAAGAAACTCTTACAACCTGGCCTTGGTGTTGTGCAAGTTCCTCCCAGGGTCCATCAAGGGTTTTCCTCTACTTTGACAAAGCTCACCCTCTCCCAAGTAGAATCAAGTGAAGACAATCTCTCCTCACAAAGGCTCTAATGGAAGACCTAAATCCTGCAGCATTTACCCAAAGAAAATGTATAGCTCCAACCTCCTCTCCTTCTGGCTCAATGCCTTTATTTATAGTGCTGTAAAGAGGTTATTCAGGTCCACTATCAATGGGATCATCCCCCTCTATGGGTGGGATAGCTCCCTTATTGATGGGATAAGTTCCCCCTTAATAGAGATACATGAACCAACTGGAGGCGCATCCATTTCATCAAACCGACCTCTAGAATGTTCTAGAAGTAACCACAAGTAACTTTTTCAAGATAAAACTCGCGCATTTTGCCTTTTACAGAGGGACGCACCTGTCCCTTAACATACAGAGCGTCCATGGACGCATATTTTGTGAACAAGGTCAGCGTCCCCGCAGGTAAGGCTAGAGAGAACCTGCGACCCCAGATATAAACATAGTTTTTACAAGACTTTCTCTCTTCTTTGAGTTTGAGATGGATAACAGAGGCATGAGACTTGCCTAAGAGGGTAGCATGACTGTTGATTTGAGCCATACTAACTGTAAGTAGTCAAGGTGACATTTTTTAGTGTAACAAGCTTCCTTAAAATCAGGGAGGCTTGGCTCCCAAAACTCGAGATAAACATAAGTTATCGTCCACTTGCTCGGCTGCCTCCCAGTGCATTGATTTCGTTGTTTATGCTCCAAGCTGCATGAAGGAGAATTCAAAGTGGGGAGTAATAAATGAGGGGGATTCCCTCCTATAAATCCTCTCCTTTGTCCACTTTGAATTATTGCTGCCAATTGTCCATTGAATCTTTGACTTTGTCTTCAAAATTCAACAAAAATCTGCATTAAACACATATTAGACCTCATGGCATCATAACTAACCCAACTCACTCCATAAGCATAAATATAATTAAACAACATGCAATAAGCTAAGAGAATGGTTGATTTAACTATGTTAGGAAGAAAAATGAGCCCATATAATTACCCATTTAAGGGGCTCATCATCACCCACTTATTGAAGGTGTTGCTCATCCTCTGAGCAACTTAGTCCATCTCCTCATCTTTGATGGCCCTGGTGGCCTCCCTAACATCCCATGCTTCTGATGTGATATCCTCTTCTTTGTCATGGAATCCTACCTTTTTGTCTACCTCTTCCCACTACTGTTGCTCTTCTTCCTCTTTTCTGCATTCTAACATGCCTAGCAGTAGTGGGGGACTCAATTTGAGGCCAATCCAATTGACCTTCAAACTCTGCATGGAGCACTTGTACAATGGCACTCTCCTTAATGCCTCTTTCATCCTTGTTGGGGAGTGATACTCCATGATCTGAAAACTGTGTGGTAGGGTGTTCCACCTCCTCATACAAGCATGAATACAGTCATCCCCAAGTAACCTTTCCATATCCTCAAAATGTGCAATGGCTTGAGCCTAATCATTGATATATTTAGGGGAAATTTGGAGATTATTTTCAAGTAGGTTATGTGTGCTGATGAGTGTCATGGGATTTGATGGCTCAACTCTGATCATTAAGGGCTCATTCTGCTTCTTTATCATCAACTTTCTTATTTTTGCTACTCTTAACTCTTCATGATTCATCCATGAGGCCAAGGCCATTAGTTGTAGGTCCTCTAGCCTAGCATTGGGTTCCCACACATTCATGTCTGTGAGGGCCATGTTATGCAAATAGAATTATGCTATTTTTGCCTTGTATTCCGATGAGCTTTGGTCACACAGGTCCATAAACTATCCGTAACCTTGAAAAGGCATTGTGCCTCTCTGTGCCAAAGTCTTTATCTGAAACTGTAGCCATTGGTCATTGAGGTATAATCCATAGGATTTTGCTGGTGTTCTACATTGTAGTGCCTCCATGGACCAGCTGGCCATGCATGCCAATTGTGTCTCTTTTTCTTGTAGTTGTCTTCTTAGCAATTCATTTTCTATTTCAAGGTGAGTTCTTGTGATTTCTTCTCTATGTCTGACAGCACTTAATTCTCTGCCCATTTCTCTGAGTTGATTCTCCATATGGCCAATATCCTCAAATCCCTTGGATTTGGCTATTTGCATCCAGCTATGGGTCCTTATTCTTTCTTTCTCCAACTCAAAGAATAGTGGAATTGCAAATTTTTGTGGAATGATTCTTCCCCCCTCAAGAAGATTGTAGTAAGAGCCAAGACTAGGCTAGGGGTCAGGTTCTTGTGCCTCTGTTGCTTCCTCCTTCCCCTATGGCTATCCTTCTATCCTTTTTTCAGGTTTTTCAATCTCCTGTAGTCTTGATAGGGTCTCGTGTAGAACAGTCTGTGCCTCCTGTAGAAATATTTTTGAGTCCTGTAGTTCTACTTTTTCCTTCCATGTGGGAGATCTAGGAGTCCCCCTTTCATAAGTGATAGGTGCCTTGGAAGGGGATTCCTTTCCTTGGGTAGAGGGTGAATCTTCAATAACAATAGGCACTTAGAAGAAGGTTGGGATTTCCTTGTTTTGATCCTTGTGCTCTTCCTAGCCCTGAAATACATTGAGGTTTGCCTCTTCCTCTTTTGTTTTGGTTTAATTGGGGTGCTGAGGGCAGTGAGAGCAGCTGCTGCCTCTCTTTCTAGGGTCTTAGGAGACACTTCTGTCTTTTCTAGCCCTCTTTGTCCTCCTTCTATCTTTTTCTGTCTCTATGTGTTTTGTTTCTTCCTACTCTATTTTGGTTTCTTCCTTCTTCCCTTCTTGTTCCTCAGTTTCTTCCCCTTCTCCCCCTTGCTGCTTTTCCTCCTCACTATTAGAAGGACTGATATCATAGGTGAGGGCCTTTATGTCATCTTCTACTGTCATGTTTCGGAAAATTTCCCATGCTATGGGGATTGTGAATGTATGGAGGGTTTCTTCCACTAAAATTTTGATTAACCCATGGTGAGCTAGCTGATCTGGACTCCCTGCCTTGAACTTAATGCTGGAGTCTATGAGGGACTATAGGAGGAAATAAAGGATGTTGAGTTTCTGGGGTGTTGGAGTGTCCATGCCATATCTCAGCTCATGAAGGATTCTAAAATGGTAGCCATAGACTATGCTATACCTCCCTTCACAAGAAACATATTTGATGTTTTGGTAACTAACCTCAACCAAAGGGTAGGGTATGCTTGTCCTTCTAATGCAATTTTTATCTTCTACAGGATGTTCATTGTTTTGGAAGAAATTTTTCTTGGCAGCCTGTCCAATTGGTTTTTCATCTTTGCTCCAAGGCAATCCAAGAGGAAGGGTAGTAACCCAACTGATAAATTTTGGGGTGATTTCCATGGAAAGACCTCGAAGAGTGACAGTGGCATGGGTTCTTGAGTGAGGGACTAAATAAAGGGCAAATTCCTGAGCAACTTCCTCATCAAACCCTTGGAATTTCTCAAAAAATATCATCCAATTTGCCCTGGTGAATATGGATACTACTTGCGGATGTTCATGGAGCCTGGTTGAATTAGTGGGCTCCTTCCTCATGAATCCTCCTTTCATTGTGCTTATACCCCTTTTGAACACCAAATGTAGAGATGGAGACAAGAATTTTGAAGAAAATAGGAAAACAGAGGAAAACTGTGTTTTTTTAAGAAAACAAACAATTTTTTTTTTATGTAATTCCTCTTCTTCTATGGACTCAATTACTCCTTAAAATGATATCATTACTTGAAAATATTTATAATCAAGGTGGGTATGCATGGAACCTACCTCCTCAAGCCAGAAATTGAGCAAAAACCTATGTTTTCTTCTTAAAAACAGCTCACTGTCCCTCCAGTAGAACTGCCTATAGGTGCTCCTGTAAAACCTGTAAGTGCTCTTGTAGAATGCCGATAGTAGGAGGATGGATGAGAGAAATGGAGAATGATGGTTTCAAGGCTGTGGGGTGACAAGGAGCTTGCTACAAATAAGTGGACGAGGATAGAATGAAAGGAAAGGTGGTGAGATTGTTTCAAGGAGGAGTACTTATTCCTTCTTTTGGATATTTTCGGTGATGGGGTTAGCTAGCAAAAAGGTACATTGGCCATATTTGGACCATTGGTCCCCACCTACCTTGTCATCATGGTTTCTTCCCACAATCACCTCTCATCATTGCATCAGCGTTTGCAAACCCTCCACTACCTGTCCTTGGGATCTTTCTCTGAGTTGACTATGCGCACGTGTTGTGACATCTTCAGATGAGTGCAGTCAACTGGGTGAAGGTGGCCAAATTAACTGACCACATTTTCTCATTCAACTCCAACCATATCATTCTCTTATGCATATCTTTCAATTACACAAATGCAATAGAGGAGTGGGTTAGTCACTTGTGAGTCGAATGTATGTGATGTGAGGTATTTTGGCTCCTTTACTGCTGCATGCTTGTATTTCCTTTGGTGTATGCTCTCTAATTTTTGATGTGTGGTTGTTTGTGTTGTGCATGTATCCTCTATCTGAATCTAAGCTTTAGATGTCTCCTTCAATCCCATGATTGCACTTCTTTTGTTGTTGTGGCTTGATTTTAATGGGATCAGCTACTACAGGAATTCCTACAGGAGCTCCTGTAGCTACTTCTCCCTATAAAATTTCAGCTTATTTCTGTACTGGAAGTTGTGAGGATGATTCCAGAGATGCTAATGGAGATGGAGAGGTAATAGGTAAGTTGCAGGTGAGATTTGAGGTGCTGCTTCCTTTATTTTTTTGTTTTTTTTTTTCTAAAAAATGGGTTTCTGTATTTTTATGTGACAGGAAGGGAAAGAAATGATGGTGATGATGTGATGCAAGTGTGGAATGGATGGAAAGGAGGGTTGATAGCTGTAGGATGGTTTACATATTCTTCATAAAGCTTCCCAGCCCCTCAAACTGCTTTTTGATCTGGCTCCCTGTGATTCCTATAGGAGCCTCATGTAGAAAACACAGGGCCTCCTGTAGAACACACAATTTCCGGAAAAAAGCACAGTGGGGTGGAGGAAAGGTCAGAAATGATGGAGAAGAGTGTGGAGGAGGTGAAATAGGCTCTTTGGCATATTCTCTTGCTCCTTGTGGTACTCCTGCAACCTGCAATACACATTAAAATTCAATTTTCCTTTTTCTTCTTTTTCTCCTTTATATTTTTGAAAACAACTAGGGCGCCTCAAGGAGGTTTTCACCTTAATTTCCTGCCCTAGGCGCCTCCAAGGGAGGTTTTCACCCAAGGATCGTATTCTCATTTTTTTATTTTGGCATCACTAAGCTTCCACATAAGAGGTTTTCAACTTAATGATGGGACTCAAGCGCCTCATGGAGGTTTTCACTTGAGTCCTTATTTTTTTATTTCTCTTTTCTGTTTATTCAATGAGTGGGTGAAGTGGATGCTAAGACTTATTCCACTACCATCACTGTCTTATTCAGATCTTCAATGAACTCTCGCTTGGAGAGGGGCTTCTTGTAAATTTTCAACCTATGTCCATTGACAAGCATGGGGATGGCTTCCTTATCAATGGTTTTGATGAGAACTGAACCATTTTCATTGCATTTTTCCATAGTGTAGGGTCCCAACCATCTTGTCCTCAGCTTGTCTTTGAATTCCTTATACCTTGAATCATAGAGCAGTGCCCAATCTCCCTCTTGGAATTGCTTCTCCTTGATATTTTTTTCATGCCATATCTTCCTCTGAAGCTGAACTACCTCTGTGTGGAGAAGGGCCTGCAATCTTTGTTCATCCAATCCATTGAGCTGGAGTAGTCTTTCCTTCTATGCATGGCTGAGGTCTAGGTCTAGCTGAGTTACCATCCTTAGTGTATTGAATTCAAATTCTATTGACAGCAAAGCCTTCTTCCCATAGACCAGTTCATAGGGTGTGAACCCTTTGGTGGTCTTCCATGTTGTGTTGTAGGCCCAAGTGGCCTCAACTAATCTGTCCACCCCATATTTTATGATGTTGCTCACTACCTTGGTGAAAATTCCTTCCAAAGCTCTATTAGTGACTTCCACCTGCCCATTGGCTTGAGTAAGGTAAGGGGTGAAAGTCCTGTGCTTGATTTTATGATGTGTGAGCAGGTCTTCAATCAAATTGGAAGTGAACTGACTGCCTTCATCTATGACCAATTCTCTTGGATACTCGAACTTGTAGAATATTTTTTCTCTCAAAAACTCAACTAATTTTCCCTCTGTTGCTGTTTTGATTGCTTTTGTTTCTACCCACTTTGTTAGGTAATGGATACACACAATCATTTATTGCTTCTATTTTGAAGTACGGTTGATAGGACCCACAAATTCCATGCCCCAATTCTCAAATGGCTCAAATGTCACTTGAGGTTGCATGGGCATCTCATCCTTTGGAGTAGCTTTCCCCATCCTTTGACACTGATCACATTGGCTGGTGTATCTCCTCACATCTTGATGAAGAGTGGGCCAATAGTAGCCCGCTTGCAAGATTTTGAAGACAGTTCTCTTTGCTGCAAAATGACCTCCACAAGGCTCGTCATGACAGGTCAGGAGGATATCAAAAACTTCCTCCTCCCTTACACATCCTCTCAAGATCTGATCTGGGCCAAGTTTGAAAATATTACCCCCAATCTGGGTGAAAGGGGCACTTTTCATCACTATTTTGCTCTTCTCATTCGAGGACAGGTGTGGTGGGAACTGTGCTGAAACCAAGTAGTTCGTTATATTAGAAAACCATGGAGAGAGTACTGAGATAGCAAACAGGTGTTCATCTGGCATTTGATCATCCACCATTCCTTCTTCACCTGGAGGAAAATTTACTCTAAACAAAAATTTAGCAACAACATTTTCTTTACCAGGCTTATCAACACTGGTCAAATCAAACTACTGCAGTAAAAACAACCATCTAATAATGCGAGCATTTACATCCGGTTTGTTCATTAAATATCTAGTGGTAGCATGATTAGTGTGAACAAAGGTTTGATAGCCTGTGATATAATATATGAATTTGTTTAAAGAATGCACGATAGGTAGGAGTTCCTTCTTGGTCACTGTATAGTTTAACTCTGTCTTTGACAAATTTTTGCTTATAAAGTATATAGCACAAGGTAACTTTTCATCAATTTGTCCTAAGGCTACTCCTATTGCTTTGTTCGAGGCATCTATGTGAATGTAGAAAGGTAGGGCCCAGTTTGGGCCTCTCAAAATTGGGGCAGTCACAAGTTTACTCTTCAAGGTATCTAGGCTTCTTGATAGTTTTTCGACCATACAAATTTGACATCTCTGCCTAGAAGACCAAACAACGGAGAAGCTAACTTACTGAAGTCTTTAATGAATATGTGGTAATACCCAGCTAAGCCTAGGAAACTTCTGACATCTCTCACCTTTTGAGGAGGTGGGACCCTTTGGATGATGAAAATTTTGCTGGGGTCCACCTGCAATCCTTATTGAGATATTGCTGACTTAGCATGGTCCCTTTAGTCATAAAAAATTCACATTTTTCCGGACTAAGGGACAGGCTCATCTCAATGCACTTTTCCAAAACTTTTCCTAGGTTAGATAAAGCTTCCTGAAAGTCAGAACCATTAGGAGTATCATCCATATATATTTCCACTGCATCATGAACCAGTTCAAAAAATATACTCAATACCGCTCTCTGGAAAGTGGCTGAAGTGTTGCACAAACCAAAAGGAAGGATTCAGTATGCAAGGGTACCTCAAGGACAAGTGAAAGTGGTCTTATCTTGGTCTTCTGGGCTGATTTGAATCTGATTGTACCTACTAAACCCATCTAGGAAGGAGAAAAACTTCCCCCCCCCCCCAAACCATCTAACACTTGATCTATGAAAGGCAAAGGAAAATGGTCCTTTTTAGTGGCTTTGTTCAATTCCCGATAGTCGACACAGATTATCCACTTACCATTTTTCTTTGGCACTAGCACCAAAGGAGAGACCCATTCATTGTCAGAGATGGGGTAGATGAATCCTACATCAAGTAATTTTTGCAACTGTTCCTTAACAATGTATTTAAGTGCTAGATTCATCCTCCTTTGAGGCTACCTGATTGGATTGCAATCTTCCTTAATGTATATATGATGAGTACACACTGAAGTGTGCACTCCATTCATCTCCTTATAACTCTAGGTGAAGGCATCTAAATGTTTTCTCAATAAGCTGCACAACTCCTCCTGGGAAGGGGATAGGGATGGATTGATTTTCAAGGTTCTTCCTGGGCCGAACTCTATATTCTTAACATGAAGAGATGTCAGGTCGGCCACACAGAGATCAGTTAAGGGGTTGTCTTGGGTTTATTTCACTATGTCCTCTAATGGTAGGATACCAAGGGGTGGATTCTGAATTATATTTTCAATGATAACATCCTCATCTTGCGGTTCCCCCCCCCCCCCATGGTGGTTTCTAATGCACAAAGTGGTGTAGAATAGACTTCATCCTCATCCTCCTCCTCGAACCAGAGAGGTAGATCATGTTTTAGCAAGGGTTGGGTAGGAGGGTATAGGATTAACTATTTGGACATATGCCTATTCTTGATGGTCATGTTCCTAGCTCGACAGCTGTTGTAGGCATTGACAGTAGCCAACCAGGGTCTTCCGAGGATGAGAGGATACCCAGTGAGCCTTGCCTTCGGTTGGAGAACTAAGAAATCAGCAGGGTACTCCCAAGAATCAATGGAGACCATCAAATCTTCAACAATCCCTTCAGGGGTCATGGTGGAGTGGTCTGCTAGCTGCAGTATTGTCATGGTCTTCGTCAAGGAGCCCTGGAGGTTAAGTTTGAGCATTGTGTCCTTTGTCATCACATTAATGGTAGCTCCCAGATCAATCAAGGTATGTGGGATCAGGGTGCCATTGATGTGGACATCAACTACTGGGCTTCCAGGGTCCAGATATTTCAGAAAAACTACCTGTCTCAACATCAGGTCAGACAGTTGTCCTATGACATTGATGGTTGGGGCATCTCTCTTGCGCCTTCCTGGATTCCTAAAGCACTTCTCTTTGATCAACCTATTGTATATATGCACATCTTTTATGGCTTGGAGAAGTGGTATCTTCACACATAACTGTTTCAATTCTCCCAGAAGCTCAGTTTCTTCTGGGGTAGGCTATGTTGTCCTGGATAGTTTCTCAAGAAAGGGTGGAATTGCTTTAGGTTCACTTTCCTATTTATCTTCCTCATCCTCCCTAGGTGGAGGCTTGCTATTTGGGAGAACATTCCTAGATCGTAGGTTAATCTCCTGAATCTCCACAACATATTTTGGGCATGATGGTTCCCCACTATATACTTGCTGAGCCTGTCTATTGTTTGGGTTCGGGTTCGGTTGGGGAGGTGTTATAGACATTTTTGTGCCTTACAGAATTGAGCATGAAATGTCAATAATCTAAGGGATCCAAAGTCCCTAAACATGTTGTTCCTACCCCTAGAGGAACAAGGCTAACTAACCACAGCAATTCACAGAAGTTCTCCACCTGAAACCACTCAAAAACAAGTCAATTCAGGATCATGTCAACTGCTCCACTGAGCATCTGCGCTGAATGTCAACTGCTCCACTGTCTACCTGCGTTGAATTTTAAACTCCAACAAAGGCTACTTGCACTGAGCGAGTTTGGACAAGTGGCAGGCTCATTCCTCAATGTGTCAATGCTCCGAAAGCTTCCAAAATGACACTTGCCTCAGGGAATTCAACTGGTGATGAGTAAGAGGTTCCAAATCTCCAAGTGGAAGCAAGAACCTCCAAGTGGACTCAAGAACTGAGAGAGGGAGAGGACACTAGTCAGATCTCAAGCTGACTCATCCTTTCTCCAAAATAACTATATATAGATCTCTCCTCCATGAGATCTAGAGGCTCGAATTTTGTTATTGCAAAGAATTGCTATTGGTTTGAGACTGGAAACATTGGGTGTTTAATGCTTTGAAGGGAGCTGAAGAAGGAATTCCATTCTGCTGGGAAGGAGATGCTGGATTGGAGCCCTTTGGGTTGTATCTCTTCCTGAACCTTGTTATCAATCAATAAAGCTATCTTGGTTCTTTCCTATATGCTGGTGTATTTTGAATGATTGCATTAGTGTATTTGATTTACTTCTAATCCTGAATCATTTATGAATATGAATATTTGCCTTTGTGTCGTGTTCTTCTCTTGTCGCAAGTAGCTGTTCTCTTGTCACAGGTAGTTGTTCTCTTGTGATCTCGTGGAAATCAAGTAGCTGTTCTCTTGAGCAAGTGAGGAGGCAAGTAGCTGTGAACACCCAAAGAGAAGAGGATCTAGATCGAGGGACAAACGGAAGACAACGGTAATTCTATCAATCTCCCCTCTTTCACATTTCATAAATGAAGAAACCATAATAGCTATATCTGTTTGTTGCTAAGGCACTGTCACACCTTAGGTGGATAGGATCATCCTGCATAGGCATTTTTCCCCACAAAAAATTGGCGACTCCGCTGGGGAGAATTTGTTTATTCATTTTGTTTGTGTTTCTATCATTTGTTTACCTCATAGACTTGACAGCAACAATCGAACTGCATCTTTCCCGGATGCAAAGTAGAAAGTTGCTGCTTTGATCCAGTTGCTGGACTTGTCTATGATCTAAACAATGGATCCACAAATGATTTGATGATCCTTGTGATAGTCTTTAGTACCCTCTCAAAGCATCCCTCTGTTTATACCTTGCTTGTGTTTTTGATTTGGCCTGAAACAGTCGATTTTTGAGCATTTTATGACCCAGAACCCAAGGGAAACGAGAGTTTCTCCTTCAACGCAGACACTGTGAAGGCAGTTTTCATTTCAACGCAGGTCCCGTGAAGGCTACCTGCGCTGAATGTCAAACCCACAGTGGTGGACTTGCGCTGAACCAGTTTAGCCTTGTGCAGCTGGGGTTCTCTGTCCTCTGTTGCCCTGTTTTGATCTCTGTTTTTTGCAGCCTTTAACCAGCATAGGTACCAGTCAGATAACTTCTTTTCTTTGCTTAGATTCCGCCTCCTTTTGTACAAAAAGACTGTGAATGTTTTTATGTGTTTGTGGCATCATTTACAGTTTTCCTTTGCATGAGTAAAGTAGTCATCCTGTAGCCTTTGATTCAGATCTGATTGATTGTGATCTTAGAAGAGAGTTCATTGGCTGTTTGCAGATTGATTATAGGTTTACTTTTTCTTATTGGTTTGAATTTGTCTCTTTTGAAGTGTCAAAACGAGTCTTTTATTTCGAAAATCGTTAAGTAGTGTAATCTCTTCTACCTTCTCTGATTTCGAAAAAAGTGAACTTGTTTGTATTGATCATTTTAAAAGCAAATTCAAAGTTGTGCAAAAAGCTTTCTTTGTAGGCATTTATACTAAGAAAGTGGAAAACAAACACCTGCATTGTGCATTTTTCATTTGATAGTTTGCATGTTGGATTTTGGAAAAGTGCATTAGAGTGTGCTGATTTCTCTTTGAGAAAAGATAGTGTTTTTCTTTTCCCTTAGTAGCTAGGATTTTCAAAGTTGAAAAGATAATAAAGCTTGCTTATCATCTTAGACTGCATTTAGGAATTTGTATCATACATCTCGTGGTGAACCTTGAAAGGCAAACTTTAAAAAGATCAACCTAAAATAAACTGAATGAACCTAACAACGCTTTGTAACATAACGCACAACATAGAGGTCTAGGCTAGAGACGTGTTCCGGCGTCGTTAAGCCTAGTGATTGTCGATCTCGTGGAAGGTGGGTGATTCCTCCTGAGGGACGATAGCACTAGTATGGATTGTGCTCCCACGTACTGTCGCGTATATATTAGGAGACCCCTATAGGAATATATCTGTTATCCTTAGGAAGCCGTGTCGGCCGCCCTACTGATCGCAATGCAGTGAACACAGCATTCACGAAGATCGACCGCCCGTACCTTAAAAAGTATTCTGCGGTTTTGCGAAAAGTTTGGCACACCCTCTGCCTAGAACTCCAGAGCAGTTTCTTTTGGCCTTTTTCAGAATCTATAACAGAAAAAGTCCATCCGAGCATTTGTCACTTCGGGCTCGTTAAAACATCGAAGGAGACTAGAGTCATCTTTAGCTTTTTCTCGACTCTTTAAAAGTGAAAAAGCAAGTTGTGTCTAAAGCGTCGTTAACAATTATTTTAAACGGAACAATCACCCTTTAATCCTGCGTTGATCTTTAGGTTGAAAAGATGGAGCACACCAACCAAGGAGTTCCCCTTGGTGGAAATCCTAGTCCCTTCTCCTCTTGGGGAGATGTTGGTGCGCCCCACATGGCCACATTGTCGCTTCCAGGACTGACAATTGGCTCTTTTCAACCAATGTCGTTCAGAATACCACCATTCCTGAACAGTCGAGTCAACAGTTAGATCAGACAAGAGTTGCCTCCCAGCCTTCCACTTCATCTTCCTCCCCTCCTTCCTCTTCGCTTGACGGAACTGGTCGAACAAAAAACCAGGTTCCTAAGGAGAAGAAGGATAAGAAGAAGAAAGAAAAGAAGAAGAAGGAGCCTAAGGCGACTGGGGGTAAACAAATTTCATCTAACAAAAATCCACACACAGCACTCGTAAGGCCTAAATCGCCATGCGTCATACGCAAGGGAGACCACTTCCATAGAGATTGTCCCTGTATCCCCCGGATACTAAGGGACTGGTCCCCCCGTTTGCACAATTCGGTAGCATCGACCTCTGATAGCCATGTCGACTGCTCACCGTCAACTAGTGGGAGTGAAGCCCCAGGACAGAGCGGGAAAGCTAAATTTCCTTGCAGACTGTGTGAAGGCGATCACGCCATCCACCGTTGTCCCTTCTTAGACGAGGCAAAAAGAGTTCTGGAAGATCACCCGATTTTACGAGCGCAACTTCCTCCTGGATATCAAAAACTCTTGCCAAGTCCCTCGCTAGTTGAGAATCCGGTTGACCCGCCCAGGTGGTCAGCTGAAGCACCTGTCATTGAAGATGAACCATCTGGATCCATGCCTGACGAAAGTCAAAAGGTTGATACGGCAGTTGACCCGGTTTTGCCTTCAGAGGCTCTATCTTCAAATGATATTATCACAGAGGAGAATAAAGACGACACCGTCCAGGTTCTCTTCATCAGCACTGACTCTGATGATCAAGGGGGCAATGCCACCATTCCTTTATCGCAGGAAGGAAGTTCGTCAGAGTGATATCCGGCCGTATATTCGGTCCCACCACCAAGCAACCTAGTTGTGTCCTTTGACTGGAACCAACTAGGCAGACCCCAGTTGCCAGCCAGTATACCATTCAGAATTATTTGTCAAATATATAGAATGATAATGGCTGGCACTATCATTGATGAGGGGGCATCTATGAGTATCCTTTCCTCTATTGCTTGGAAAGCGCTTGGTTCGCCAGCGCTTTTTCCTGAGATGAGAAGTCTATCAGGCTTTGATAAAGGAACCAGTCGACCTTTAGGGATCCTACCCAATGTGCCTATAACATTGAAAGGGAAGACCGTTCAAATGAACGTGATGGTCGTTCAAGGACCCTTGGATTATAACCTACTCCTTGGACGGGACTAAATATATTGCATGGGAGCTATAGTCTCCTCAATCTTTAGAGTAATGTGTTTTCCGCATGAAGGAAGAATGGTCAAGCTCGTAGACCAACTTTCGTTTCCCGGATCACACATCGCAAATAGTCATGAACCATCCCTAAATGGTCTATTCATGCAAGAAGTGTCTCAACCCGCGGTCCGTCCTCCTGATGAGCGCGAGTAATCTGGGAGGATATGACCGGAACCCAGGGGGCATGCGTCCTGGCCTACTTCGGCAGGAAAACTTTAGGTATAGAGTAGGTTTCCGCGGGAGAATATGACTAGTCTGTACCCCGTCTGTGATTGGAAGAGGGGTTGTTCTAGAATAGGATTCTTTTGTCAAAGTTACGTGTTTGGCGCCAGAGTCATTCACCCTTGTCTATTTCGGTAGACATTGCCGAGGAAGTGTTTTGTTTGAAAGAGTAACGAGACAATCTTTGGGTAACCTGAAAGAGGTAGGCCTCTCCCGGTAAAACAAAGGTTTTATCTGAAAATTGAGGGGTAACCTTGAAATCGTACTTTATACCTGGGGGCATGCAAACCTTTCGGAGTGCAAGCAAGGGGCAACTATTTATTTTTTAAATTTTTAGGACCTCTAACCCTTTAAACTCGTAGGATTAGTCGTTTCCAAACTTGCATAAAGAAAGGATCAGGAGCAAAGCTTAGTGAGATGAAGCTCCATAAAAAATAGAATCTTGATGAGACACTCTTATCTTATGACTGGGTTATCGAGCAGTTTTAACGCGGAATTTATGCTCGTTAAAAAATAGAAAAGCGATATCGAGCAGTTTTAACGCGGAATTTATGCTCGTTAAAAAATAGAAAAGTGATTGTGAGCAAGAGTTTCCTCCAGAGTTCAAGCTCATTAAAAAATGAACCTATCCCGGTAAATAACCACTGTGAATGTAATATCATCAGCCATTAAAGCCTTGGTCGTGTTTGCACCTGCCACCTCCACCTTTCATTTGGCCGATCGTTCACCTCCATATGATTGTTTACCCATTTTGAGGAACAGCTGCGAAGAGTGATTTCACCTAGCCATCCTTGTGACACTGCTGTGATTGGAAAATTCCAACCTGTACCTGGAATCTGCTGCTATCCCTGTTTATCACTCGTTCCTCAAAAGACGAGTCTTCTTTAAGCTCTTTTCAATTGACTCGTAAAATGTGAAAAGATTGCCAAGTTTTGGCCTTCCAGCTCGTTAAAGGACAGGAAGAGCTATCCCTCCTCTAGATTTTAATCTTTTTGGACCTGAGGGATTATTGCACAAAAAGGTCGAGCGCTTGTTTCATTCGGCTTGTTAAAATTATCGAAAACTCATCCCTTCTGTATTGTTTTATACTTTTTCGGACTTAAGGGATTAGATGACGAAAAAGGAATTTTGGAGTCGAATTTATGTACCTTTTCAGACTCTCTAAAAATGAAAAGGACCGAGTTGTCCTTGTCGTTAGACTCGTTAAAATTATTAATAGCGACAAACTTGTCTTTAGACGAGAACGAGTTTCACTATCGCTAGGCTCGTTAAAACATAGCGATGGGCTTGCCCGAAGGGCAGGTTATAGAACAAGCATATGTTATCCTCCTCAAGCTTGACAAAACTAAAGAGGTACTGGTCGGCAATGACTGGGGAAAAATTGGGAGAAAATCAAGAAAACTTTGATGGTAGCAGGTCGCTCTTGAACATGACACTTTTCCTCCGTACCACAATCGGGTTGGGTTGTTTCATTCACCGGTCACATCACCATGGTCTTGCCATACCATCCATATTTGGGGTAATGCTAACGATCCATCGCATCAGTGTCGCCATATGTTCAAGAGAAGTCGTTCAGAAAGAGTCAACCGGGTCCCATCCACTGCCATACATTATCCTTCATCCATTCATGACCGCCACCCTGAATCATATGTCACAGATCGTTTTCACCTCCATTAAAATCATTAACTCCGTTCCGTGTCACTGATGTGGGATTCATTAAGGCCCTCCTGTGACGGATCGCTTCTTGTCGACATCAGCTCATTATCCAAGAAGTTGATCTAGGAACACCCCCTTCAGTACTTTGAAGCTTGCATGCCTCAATGGCAAGTTTCTCACTTCCGGTGACAGGTATACATCAACGACCTTCGACCAGAAGATTTTGCGTGGTGTTCGACGCCAAGTCCTTTATTCACACCACGTGAATTGTACTGCAGTACCTTGAGGGTCATTATCATTATCGGTGATTCCTCTCGCGCTTGTTAACGGTTTACATCATTGACCGGTAATCAAGCGATGTCTTTCCATGTTCGACTTCAGCGCAATTCTCACATGGATCGACTTGTACTTAGAGTGAAGATCGAACGAGTTTGAAGACCCCGGATCTAGTTTCATCCATCCGGGCTGCGATATATATTCAGGAAAGATAAAGACATTTGACATGTACATCATTGCAGCAGATGATCATCCTACTCAAAGGATGATAATTTCGCCAAAATTATCAGTCTACCATCAGACGATCGTCTGTTCTATGTACAAAAATGAATTTATAAAGCTGAGCATGGGAATGCCCGCCTCAGCTAGATCATGAAAGCAGTATGAATCATAATGTATTGTATTTTATCTTATTACAGGTCTCCTCCCAGCAGATGGATGAACTTCGGACCCTCCTGGATAAAGCATTTCACCCGATAAACGACCTCATACTTTAGGGGGCAACTGTTATAGACATTTTTGTGCCTTACAACATTGAGCATGAAATGTCCATAATCTAAGGGATCCAAAGTCCCTAAACATGTTGTTCCTACCCCTAGAGGAACAAGGCTAACTAACCACAACAATTCACAGAAGTTCTCCACCTGAAACCACTCAAAAACAAGTCAATTCAGGATCATGTCAACTGCTCCACTGAGCATCTGCGCTGAATGTCAACTGCTCCACTGTCTACCTGCGTTGAATGTCAACTCCAACAAAGGCTACCTGCGCTGAGTGAGTTTGGACAAGTGGCAGGTTCATTCCTCAATGTGTCAATGCTCAGGAAGCTTCCAAAATGACACTTGCCTCAGGGAATTCGACTGGTGATGAGTAAGACGTTCCAAATCTCCAAGTGGAAGCAAGAACCTCCAAGTGGACTCAAGAACTGAGAGAGGGAGAGGACACTAGTCAGATCTCAAGCTGACTCATCCTCTCTCCAAAATAACTATATATAGATCTCTCCTCCATGAGATCTAGAGGCTGGAATTTTGTTATTGCAAAGAATTGTTGTTGGTTTGAGACTGGAAACATTGGGTGCTTAATGCTTTGAAGGGAGCTGAAGAAGGAATTCCATTCTGCTGGGAAGGAGATGCTGGATTGGAGCCCTTTGGGTTGTATCTCTTCCTGAACCTTGTTATCAATCAATAAAGCTATCTTGGTTCTTTCCTATATGCTGGTGTATTTTGAATGATTGCATTAGTGTATTTGATTTACTTCTAATCCTGAATCATTTATGAATATGAATATTTGCCTTTGTGTCGTGTTCTTCTCTTGTCGCAAGTAGCTGTTCTCTTGTCACAGGTAGCTGTTCTCTTGTGATCTCGTGGAAATCAAGTAGCTGTTCTCTTGAGCAAGCGAGGAGGAAAGTAGCTGTGAACACCCAAAGAGAAGAGGATCTAGATCGAGGGACAAACGGAAGACAACGGTAAGTCTATCAATCTCCCCTCTTTCACATTTCATAAAGGAAGAAACCATAATAGCTGTATCTGTTTGTTGCTAAGGCACTGTCACACCTTAGGTGGATAGGAGCGTCCTGCATAGGCATTTTTCCCCACAACAGGAGGCATTTGGGGTTGCCTTGGTGGAGCAGGAGGCAATGGTTGTGGTTGAGTAGGTGGTGGAGGAAAAAGAGCAGGAGGAGAGTTGTACTGGGGCCTCTACCCCTGATGAGATGCATTCCACTGGGGTCGTGGCTGAGCATAGGATTGAAATTAATGAGCGGCTGGTTGGGCATGATATTGAGATGGAAAGGACCAAGGAGGAGACGTGGACCAGGAAGGATGAGCAGGGGGTCCCTAAGAAGGTATGGAAGTGACTTGGTTGGGGTTGTATTATGCCTGAGATGTCCCTTGCATCCCCTTCTAGTATGGTCTAGGTCCATGCGGTCTCCTTTAGTTCATGAAATAGAGTGGTTCAGTGGCTTCTTCGACCCCCTGGTATACAGCTTTAAGTCCGGGCAAGGAAGGGCACTTATCTGTACAATTATCTTCTTCACAGATTGAACAGACCTCTATAGAGTTCAATGGACATTCGTTCCTAGGATGCCTCCTGATGCATCTAGGACAAAATATGGCCAAAGCCCTCTCCGCTTCCTCTTGTTTCCTTTTGATATGCAAGGTATCCATTTGCATGGCAAGAGTCTACAAAATCTCACTTTTGAAGTCTTCCAGCATGTTTCCGAGTTCATCTTTGATGGATGAATTGGAAGAGGAGGTACTGGCTATGGGTTGACTCCCCCTACCTCTTTTTCTAGCTGCTCTAGAATGATTTCTAAAGAAAGTCTTTATGTCCTCATAAGATAGTTTGTAGATGTATCCCACGGCCACTAAATGGAGGGTGTCTAGAAGGTCTTTTGGGATTCCCCTGAGTAGGACCAACTTCAGAGATTCAGGGTCAAGTGTGCACCTGGCCTTTTTGTAACTGAGTTGGAACCGCTCTTCATAATCTTCCAAGGATTCATCACTTCCCACGGTCATTCGGAAGATTTCTTCCTTGGTATCTTTTGACCTATAGTAGTCTCAATATTTGTTATTAAAGTCCTGCTGCATCTAAGCCCAAGTTGTGATGCTATTGCCAGGTAACCCCATGAACCAGCGCAATGCTACATCCTTGAGAGTAGAAGGGAATAGTTTCAACTTTTTCTCATCTTCTGCATAGTCATAGGTTCGACAAATGACAACAGACTCAAACAAGACGGTGTCAAGATCTTCTGTAGTCAAACCATGGAAGTGAGGTAGTGCTGAAGGACTTATATTCTTCATTTTGGTGTCTCCATTGGTCTCCCAAATGGGAAAGGTACCCTCTATTCTTTCTCCGTTTCCCCTAGCTTTTCTGTTTTTAGCCATTGGCTCATGAGGGATGTTTTCTTCTTCTTCTTCCCCTATAGGTTCTGAAAATATCTTTGGTTGTTCACCTAAAGGTTCTTCTTGATCACTACCACCGAAGAAGAGAGAAGGTTGGCTGTGTGATGTAGTGGGGGTGTTGGGCAAGAATTTTCGTGAATTATCTCTATTCCTATGAGGCATGAAAGGAAATATTTTTGGTTGGATTTTGTTTTTTTCACTGATTGTACTTGCAAAACTGAAATGAACTTTTCTGAAATGAAATTTGCAGAATTGAAAAGGAAAGCAAGGAAATGCAGAAACTGAAAGAAACAACTATTCTACTTTTGCTGAAATAAACTACTTAGCAGAATTTTGCAAGAAGAAATAGAAGAATGCAGTAATCAAAGAATACTCTGACGCTTCCCCGACAATGGTGCCAAAAGGTGGTGAGCACCAGTATTGCAGCAATAATGCTGCAACTCCTGGGTTGCCTACTTTACTCTTATCAACCCGATAGTTCGTAACAAACTTGGAAGCGACGTTACTATATGCACAAGTACTAGTTCTTACTACAAGCTGTCACTTAGTCAATGGGTGCAAGATCACTAGGAGCTCAAGCCAACTTCTATGGATTCCAGAAGAAGCTCTATATGTGATGAAAGAAAGGAAATCTTACTCTACAGAAGTTACTCTACTTGCAGAAAGGAAAAAGACTAAAATGTAAGGTAAACCTAGCAAACCCTACTTAACCAACTAATCCTACTTTTGCAGAAAGAAATATGAAAACCATGAAATGAATGCCATTACCTACTTAGGGAAGTAAAAAACATCTACTCAAGCTATTTCTAGAATGAAATGAGGAAAAAAACATCTTTTTGGATTTTTATGTAATTTTATGTGAATTTGTCATCCATGTAATTTATTTGTTTGTGAATGTGGCAGCGAATAGGTGGTGATGGAGGGTGGTTTTGGGACTTGAGAGGATGTAATATGGCGTGGATGGGTCCTCGGAGGTCTCAGGTGGCCTTCTGGAGGCTTTTCCCACAAGCAGCCTTCAAAAGAAAGCCTACAGGAAAATCTATAGGAGGACACAGGGATCTATAGGAGGTCTACAAGAGGATGCCGAGAGCAATTTTGAAGGTTTTAAAGGTGTGAGAGTGGGTGGAAATGGTAGATGAAGGCTAAGATGATGTGTTAGGGCACCTAGGGTTCACCAAGGATCACTAGGAGAGGGAAAGATGATTGGGAGAGAGGAAGAAATCCTATGGAAAAACGCAGAAAACTAAGGCAGATTTGAGGTGAACTTTGGGTGACCTGTAGGGCATAGATCAGGGAGAGAATGTGATGGCTGATAGGCTAACCTGCTGTGAGAAGAAATCTGCTGCAAAAGAACTGACAGTCAAACAATGAAATCAAGCAAGCAAGGAAATTAAGTACATCAAAAAAACAAAATTTTGCATCAAGCTAATCTACATTATGAGCTATGGAAAGAAATGCTGAAAAATGCTATAATGAGAGAAAGCATGGAAGAAGACTTATTGCAAAGACAGAAATGAGCATGGTGAAAGAGATCTAAAGCAAAGCATTAACCTTCTAACAAACTACAACACTAGAAATCCTATGGAGAAGGAAAATTTGTGTTTTTGTGGCAGAAAGAGGGTCTTGGCCTCAGTTCATGGTCCCAAAGGAAGGAAAGGAGGCCAAGGCATTGTTGCTGGCCTTTTGTATCTTCTTTCTATCACTGTTTACCTTGATATAGAAAACACAAATGGAAACAACCTTCTAAATCACCAAAAGAAACCCATTCTTAACCAAGAAAGAAATTCATCTAACAAAAACTAATCCATAAACTGAAACAAAGAATATAAATACAAACAAGAGGAGCTTGGCTGCTTGGATTGGGCCCTAACCCAAGAGCTTCAGCCCTATGAGGTTACTCAGTGCTAGCCCAAGAAGAATCTCATCTTTATTATCAAAATAGTAGTAGGATTACATGAAACTATCACCAAAAGTAAGCTCGAAGTTGAGAAGAGCAAAACTGCAACAAAAATTCAACAAAAATTCGACCCTAGTGAGGCCCTAGGCCTCTCTACTTATACAACTAAAGCTCCCAACAACTTCCTTAAAATCAAGGAGGCTTGGCTCCCAAAACTCGAGATAAACATAGGTTATCCTCCACTTGCTCGGCTGCCTCCTAGTGCATTGATTTGGTTGTTTGTGCTCCGAGATGCATGAAGGAGAACTCGAAGTGGGGAGTAATAAATGAGGGGGATTCCCTCCTATAAATCCTCTCCTTTGTCCACTTCGAATTATTGCTGCCAATTTTCCATTGAATCTTTGACTATGTCTTCAAAATTCAACAAAAATCTGCATTAAACACATATTAGACCTCATGGCATCATAACTAACCCAACTCACTCCATAAGCATAAATATAATAAAAAAACATGCAATAAGCTAAGAGAATGTTTGATTTAACTATGTTAGGAGGAAAAATGAGCCCATATAATTATCCATTTATGGGGCTCATCACTATGATTGTTTAATAAGATAAGTAAGACACTTAGACTAGTTTGGGAATCTGCACGGTACGCTTCCCTAGTAGCTTGAAAGTACCTGAGCGCAGGTTAGGGCTATGTGAAGGTCAATCGTACCTTTTCGTGGAGGTACTGAAGGGTGGAATAGAAGGCTAGTCTAGCAAGGCCTAGAGCTAAGTGACCTATGCGAAATCAGAAATCGAAGGAATAAACCGACATTACAATAATCTCAGGGTGCAGAAACTTGGTTCCTTCATCCCCCCATACTACTTCGGGTGAGACTTCAGTCTGTGCTTTGCGGGCAGATGTCAAAAGGGCCAGTAATGTAGGGATTTGTTTGGCTAATCAATGTTGAACCTGGGTCAGGCCCCCACAAGCCAACAAATGGTTCCATTGCTGGGACAAGAATCTATATAAGAGATTTGTGATGTCGTATCATTGGAATCCAATGAAGAAAGAGATCAGAGACTGGTTGGATAGGAAGATCCACGAATTCGTGGCACAGAAGAATAAAAGCCCATGACTGACAAAGGAATAGTGGCTGGACAAGTACTTATATACAGAGATCCACGAGATCTTTTTCTGTTCCATTATGGATGAGCTATACAAGTGTATCATGAAGCTAGCAGATGGCCAAGGAAGGTGGAAACTTGATGATCCTATTGTTTAGACCCCAGAGCTAGTACAAAAATTGGAAGCATCTGAGGATCAAATTGCCTGCATTATCGATCATTGGCTCGATTGCGTCATAGGAGGATTTGTGACTGAGTTTGCGGTTGATACCTCAAGCAACTACAACGAGGCGGAGCGACACTTTTTCAAAGGACCGTGAGGTAAGTACGTGAAATCTCTGAATACCTGGATTAAAATGTTATTGTGCGAAAAGTGAGTTATGCAGCTACCTTGATGTTTGGAGCTACGTGAAGTGGAAAAACATACAAGAATGGAGGGAGAAAGGGTCCTAAATACAGTCCATTGATTTCACCTCCATGAGGTGACAAAGAGGGAGTAGCGCAGGCTTCTCTGCGAAGTGCTATTCAGTTAATAAGACAAGGATTTCCATGACTGCCACCTCCACCCACACCACCTTCAACTTCACCACCATCGCTTGTGACTTCACCCGTACCACCTCCGCCTCCACCATAGTTCAGTATGGAAAATTTAGTGAAATTGCCTTTGTTCAAAGGCTTGGGAAATGAGGACCCAGACCAGTTTTGATTCATTGTGAAAGCCATATGGGAAGCTCAGGGCATTAGAGATGATCACTTGAAGAAGGCTACACTGGTTAGTGTTCTACAAGATCACACACTAACCTAGTACATCAAGTACTCGAATGATAACCCAAATGTTGGAGTGGTAGACATCTAGACCGCGCTGAATCAAGAATTTAGTAGGCCTAAATCTAAAGCATAATCAATTGTGGGGTTCAAAGAGATCACGATGCAACTAGGCGAGACACCTTGGGAATTAGATCATATGTTGAAGTGTAAAATCTGTGAAGCTAATATGAACTTAATAGATGGACAATATCACGAATGGTTTGTGGCTTCGCTCCTGCCATACTTAAGGGTTGAGTTGTCACAACAGAAGATAATGACTCAGGCCGAGGCCTTGGAGATTGTAATGAGACTACATGAAACACCAATTCAAGATCCAAATCTATGAGTTTAGCAGATCCATGGGTAGTTGAAAAATATTTTCCTAGAGATGGAAAGTTTGAAGCAAGATAAAATGGTTTGACTAGAGGCATGCGAAGAGGTATGGTGCCTGAAATGCAAGGGTTAGAGGCATGATAAAGACCATTTCCCAGTCTTTGTGAACTAGGTTATAGGAGGAGGACCAATTCCTTTGAGGAGGAAAGCTCAAGCAGGACCGAGCACAGGGCCTGCATAATGGTGCTCTATATGCCAGGTATCAAGAAAACATACCACAGATAACTGTCATTTGCTGCAAAAGTTTGTACAGACACCACAACAACTATTCTGCAACTTTTATAGGTAGGTAGGGCATGATGCGCATAATTGGAGAAGTTATGAATTAATGATGGATAGAACTCCCACCTATAGGGTTCAGGCAGAAATGCGACCCCCTGACCAGAGTGTGGGGATGGCACAGATAGGCTTTCAGGGGCACGGACAACGACGAGGTGGAGGAGGACCTAGCAGAGGTCGGGGATAGTTGATCTACTACAATTGCGAAGGACCAGGACACTATGCTCATAGTTGAACTAACCTAACACGTTCGTCGTGCAAGTATTACACTCTATTTGATCATGAAACAAAAGACTGTCCTACGCTGATAGGAACGATACGTAACAAAGGGGTGCTACCACCTCATCCAACTTAGAACCTATAGATGATGAGGTTTGAGCCATGCGAAGATGATCTGAATGTGAATATAATGGTCCGAAGTGGAATCACAATGGGAGATGACAAGGGGAAATAACCCAAAGATAGTACATGGGTTCGGAAAGCTCTGGCGAAGGAGACTGAGTTCGATTTGGAGCACGCATGTGAAACATTCATGGAAGCAAAGAAGAGCTTCGCTGAGGCCTCCACCTCAGGGAGCAAGGATAAGCCTAATCAAGAGATTGAACTTTCTATGCTTACAACTTTCCTAGAGACCTGCATGAAGTTACTGCACGATAGCAAGGCTGTGTGTTGGAAATAATACTGAGAGGGGGGGTGAATCAGTATTATCTAATCAATAAAACTTTTTCATTTTTATACTCATATTCATATACGCTACTTCAGTTAAGTATACCCACGTATATATGTGACTGTGTCTATTGAAACTAGTGTATAACCATTAAAATCATGATTTAGTTATGTGATGCATCAGAACATTATTAGCCATATTAACAGTCAACAGTAGCAGTAAAATAGATAGATCAACACACATAAGCAACACACATGAACACCATGATATAAGGTGGAAACCCAATGTGGGTGAAAACCACCTGCTGCAGTTCATTTCTATCTTCCTTTATTAAGAAACTTCTTTTACAATGTACTGGTGCAGTCCTTTACCAGCACGCAGGCTACAACTTGCGGAAGGCTACAACCTTCTCTCGTTCTCCAGACTCTCCTGGAAGGGAGCTCCAACCCCCTTTGCTCTTGTACTAGCTAAGGTACTAGTATGTAGGTGCCGGCCTACAATCTTCTCTCCTCCGGGTACCACGTTTCATACATTTTCAGACTGGATACTCCTGAAGCAAAACACATAATCTGAAAGGCCATGTTTCATCCAATTTTCATACTGGACACATAACTATCATTGAAGCTCAAAACAATCACTACTAGCATCATCAATTTCTGAATACACTTAAACCTTGTCAACAACACAGTCACCAGAACACAAAGCAAAAGTCTGCAATAACAATCAAAACCAACTGTACCATCAAAATCGTGCATCAGAGTTCATACGCTACTTGGAAGTGCCTAATTTGCGTGTATACGCAACTTCATCAAGATGAACCAGCGTATATGTCATTAATCACTTATTCATAACTTTGCTGCACTTCCTGACTTCAGACATAACCAGATCATTACATATACAAGGATAATATATGTGTTAGCACCCAGATCTAGTCTATCAAATCACACAAATATGAGTCATTATGATCCTGATCCATATTGGTTCTCATCCATCAATACACAATCAACCAACCAAGATATGCAGAATACTGACATCATCAGAACTCATCAACAGTCAGAACCATCTATAACTTCAGACATCATACCTCAAATGGTATATGCTACTACAATGAACCAAACCCGTGTACATACGCACTTACACCAAAGCCAACCACCTTACAGATCTATAAATATTCAATCATGACTTGCAGTGATTTCAAACATAAGTTAAACCCAGTTCAGATCATTGCATGCGTCAGTATATAGATCTAGAATAAACATAATCAATCATATAGAGACAGTTTATTTCAAAGCATTTGATCCCGATCTATCCTTAGATCTTGTTCTCCATCAATCGGTGAGATCCCTCCTTAGCTGCATCATCAACCCATAACCTGCATACTGGATCTCATACTTCATCTGATATTCTAGTCTTTTCAGCGCTTCTTGCCTAATGATCTTCTTCTCCTTTTATAGTCTTAGGCCTTGCTCAATACCATGGTCCAAAACCATAATAAACCAATACCACGGACCCAATACTTGGGATCAACACTTCTAGTGAGGTACCATGGTCCAAAACGATAGGTTCAAATACCAAGGACTAACTACCACGGACCAAGGGTAAGTTCTCCAACATATACGCATTTTTCCTTGCATTAAAGTGCGTGTATACGCATACGCGCCTTTGAAACGTATAACATGTGTGTATACGTGGCTTGGTCACAATGAACCTGCGTATATGTATTTTCTCTTCATACTTGTAGTCTGAACATCAATTCCTTGTTGCTAACCTTCTGCTCATCAATTCCTTGCTGCTGACCTTCTGCCCTATGATTTGTCATCTGTGTGATTTGCCATCAAGGAAAACACTTGTCTCATAATGCCAACAATCTCCCCATTTGGACTTGATGGCAAAGCTAACTTGTCACACTTAGAACTTGATCTTCTTATTCCTTTGAGCTGCCCTGCATCCCATGCATTTAGCCACATATGTAGGTTCATCTAGTTATATGTAAATGAGATGTTCTTCTATGAGAGGGTTGCCATCAAGTACAACACATACATCATAATGCCAACAATCTCCCCCTTTGGACTTGATGGCAACAACACCAAATCACTCTGTCCCTTTGACATTAAGGGCAAAGGGCAAACCAAGATATTCTCTTTCCAAGATAAGCATTCCTCTGTTCATACTCCCCCTGAGTACCTGCTGAACTCTCTAAATGAGCTCCCCCTTTGTATATGCCAAGGTGTACCAATCTGTCCATGCTACATGCTGAAAGCTCTGCTCTTGCTGAAATGTGTTGTTCATGCTCCCCCTGACTATAAGCAAGGTCTGCAAAAAGATGTTTTATAAGAAGAACATGACTCTATCATAAATGACCTTCCTATCACCAAGGACTCATACATACATCCATTTCCCAACCAAGTGGGGATATACTAGAATTGACTCATCCACAAACCAAGTGGGGATACATCAAAAGTTTACACATGATAAAACAAGAACATTACATCTTCATCCCAGGCATAGTGGGGAAACCAATATAGGCCGTTACATGACCTTGACACCATAAAAGAGATACATGACATAGAGACGAAATATCTAGAACAAGACTCATGAAAGTCACCAATAACTGATAGCAGTAGCATCTGTCAATCACCATTCAGATCAACAACCAAGGTATCCTTCTGTTCTCCCTCTGCCTCTGTTCCATCTGAAACCAACAGCAATTGTGAACTAGAACCAAAAACTTCTAAGATAATGCCAGCAATGCATTATTAGAAGATTATCTGCTCCCCCTGAACCTGTGCCGGATGGTCTTTGTCAGACCCATATCAGACTCTTCTCACCCAGAGTCTGGCCCACTGATTTTATTTAAACCAACATATACACAACTGTATCCACAGAAACTTGCGTATATACGCGGATACTCCTTATGAAACTCACGTACAGCCAATTCCAGATCAGCAACCTGTAAATGTCCTATGACAGGGTATGTCTGCAGATAGATAACAACTCATCATCTAAAATCACTCACATTATATCATATGTGTAAAAAACCATAGCCATTTTATCAACAAGATCATCCATGTATCATCACTTGGGAATATCTGCATCAATCAACATATGTAAGTATCAACCTATCATCATATAGGTAGAACTCATCATCATCATGTCTCCAACAATGCAACTTTGAGTAATCATTCATGTATCCAGCACTATGTATCTTGAGCTCAAGATCATTTGTCAAGACTTCTTTGTATCATCAACATCAACAATCCTCATCCACATGAGCGCTAAGAACTATAGGAATCCTGCATCATAACTATATTATATGATCTTTATGCATATGATGACAGCAGCATATGAGTAACTCATCATCAAGTAAAGAAGATGTGTTTTCAAGCTTTGTACCTCTCCTTATCCTTATGAAGATCACCATGTAAACACCATATGCATCATCAGAGAGTCAATCCACAAATATGATCTGAACATCTACTATGTAACCCAAAGAATCATATGGGATTTTATCATGGACAACTCATAACCACATCATAGCAAGGTATATCATATAGGCATCATCACCAAGGACTATTAACCCTAATGCCAACAATGAATTATTAAAGGCATATGCTCCCCCTCAACCTGTGCCATTTGTTAGATTTGATCATGCATATATCAGCAATATGTATCATCATCATCAAGTTAGGATCAAAACATTTCTAAACATCTTACAAGTATCGAAACATTCCCACACATCCTCAGCAGACTATAACTATTAACCAATAGAGAAAATAATGGACTGAATCATATCATATCCCTTTTCTGAGCCTGTCCCCACTGCTTTTCCTCAGACTGACATATACGCGACTTTGCAGTGTTTAACTCGCGTATATACACGACTTCCCTTTATGAAACTTGCATACAATATTCAGGACACTGAAGTTTTATACTTTCAGCTCCCTTTGAGTCTGTTATGTCTGTGCTGTGCTGTATCTGAGTACATTGTGCTGTGTCACATCTTTTTTACTATACTTCCTTCTTCTTCCATATCTTCAAGTGTGATGATGTTTTCTCCTTTTGGTGTGATGTCCGTACTTTGTTCCTGCATTCCTTTGCTATATGTCCAAGCTTGTTACATGCATAACATCTTACATGTTTCATATTCCTCCTGTAATAATCAGCAGCTTTGTGACCAAACATATTGCAAGAAAAACAATATCCATTGAAGTACCTGCAATGTGATGATCTTTATGTGTGATGGTCTTGAACCATTCTTCTTCTGCATCTAGCTGCAACATGTCGAAGATTATGACATTCATAACATTCAATATTATTCATCTGAGTAAATGGCCGACTATTACTTCCATAGTTAGGAGAAAAAGATTTTCTTTGAAGAATCTCTTTCCTTGATTGTTGATGGGGTTGACCTCTCATCTCTCTTATCTCCTTGTTGATCATTTTAGATTTCTCTTTAGAGTTCCTTGCCTCACCTTGTGAACTAGATTCACCTTCAACAGATTCATGAAAACCAAGACCAGTCTTGATAGCAGGAGACCTTTGACTACTAAGAATATCATCCAACGCTTTAGTACTATCTTGAAATCGTAAGAGCTTATCCTTTTCTTCTAATTTACCTTTCAAGATATTTACCTCAACCTGAAGTTGTTCTTCCTTTTCCAGACATTGCTTCTTCAAAGTTTCTTCAGATTTTCTTCCTTCATCCATTTTTGCCTTAGTTTGAGAATCTCCTTTTCTTGTTCTTCATTTAGATCCTGCAGCATTTGACAAATTCTGAAGGCACATTCTAGCTGAGATTTTAAGCTGACAACTTCGTTTTCCTATTTTTCAATAGCTAGGAGTAGATCTTTATTTTTCTTCTTTGACTCTTCAAGTTCTTCCTTTAGTGAGAGGATCGTAGCTTCAAGCCCTTCATAATAACTAGATCTATCTCTAAGTTTCTTGATTGTTTTTCTCTTTTCATTGACTTCATTTCTTAGAGATTTTACTTCATCCTGCAACCTTTGATATTTGTCATTGAATAACTTCCTTACCTTGCTTCCTTCCTCCAGTTGGGCTTTTAGTTTGGTAGCTTCTTCTTTGAAGTCACATTCCCTTTTGTTCAATAGATCTTGTTGATCTCTAATTTTGTCTGAAAGCCTTTTAAATTCTGCCTCTATTTGATATCTTTCTTGTTCACCCATAAGAGCAAATTCAGTTGTTTCACTATCACTTTCATCTTTTCCAAATGGATAGATAGTTGGAACATCAGAGGATAGCAAATTCATACCTGATAGTTCATCTTTATTTGAAATGATTCTGAATCTGATTCTGAATCTGAAGAGCTTCTTACACCTAA
Source organism: Pinus tabuliformis (assembly GCA_031772625.1). NCBI lineage: Eukaryota > Viridiplantae > Streptophyta > Pinopsida > Pinales > Pinaceae > Pinus > Pinus tabuliformis. The sequence continues at coordinate 575,980,944 of CM062804.1, read as the reverse complement.
TCCCCAATCGATTCTCCCACTGTCATAGTTCTCCTGAGATGTCTTCTTCTGCTTATGTGCTTTCTTCTTAAGCTTCTTTCCCATAGTTCCACGGATCTCCTTCAAGCGATCAAGCCTCTACCAAAGGACTGGCTGTGATACCAATTGTTGGAAATAATACTGAGAGGGGGGGTGAATCAGTATTATCTAATCAATAAAAAAATTTCATTTTCATACCCAGATTCATATACACTACTTCAGTTAAGTATACCTGCGTATATACGCGACTGTGTCTATTGAAACTAGCGTATAACCATTAAACTCATGATTCAGTTATGTGATGCATCAGAACATTATTAGCCATCTTAACAGTCAACAGTAGCAGTAAAACAGATAGATCAACACACATAAGCAACACAGATGAACACCATGATATAAGGTGGAAACCCAATGTGGGTGAAAACCACCTGCTGCAATTTGTTTCTATCTTACTTTATTAAGAAACTTCTTTTACAATGTACTGGTGCAGTCCTTTACCAGCATGCAGGCTACAACCTGCAGAAGGCTACAACCTTCTCTCGTTCTCTAGACTCTCCTGGAAGGGAGCTCCAACCCCCTTTGCTCTTGTACTAGCTAAGATACTAGTACGTAGGTGCCGACCTACAATCTTCTCTCCTCCGGGTACCACGTTTCATACATTTTCAGACTGGATACTCCTGAAGCACAACACATAATCTGAAAGGCCACGTTTCATCCAATTTTCATACTAGACCCATAACTATCATTGAATCTCAAAACAATCACTACTAGCATCATCAATTTATGAATACACTAAAACCTTGTCAACAACACAGTCACCAGAACACAGAGCAAAAATCTGCAATAACAATTAGACCCAACTATACCATCAAAATCATGCATCAGAGTGCATATGCTACTTGGAAGTGCCTAATATGTGTGTATACGCAACTTCATCAAGATGAACCAGCGTATATGTCATTAATCACTTATTCATAACTTTGCTGCACTTCCTGACTTCAAACATAACCAGATCATTACATATACAAGGATAATATATGTGTTAGCACCCAGATCTACTCTATCAGATCACAGAAATATGAGTCATTATGATCCTGATCCATATTGGTTCTCATCCATCAATACACAATCAACCAACGAAGATATGCAGAATACTGACATCATCAGAACTCATCAGTAGTCAGAACCATCTATAACTTCAGACATCATAGCTCAAATGGTATACGCTACTACAATGAACCAAACCTGCGTACATACGCGCTTACACCAAAGCCAACCCCCGTACAGATCTATAAATATTCAATCATGACTTGCAGTGATTTCAGACTTAAGTTAAACCCAGTTCAGATCATTGCATGCATCAGTATATAGATCTAGAATAAACATAATCAATCATATAGAGACAGTTTATTTCAAAGAATTTGATCCCGATCTATCCTTAGATCTTGTTCTCCATCAATTGGTGAGATCCCTCCTTAGCTGCATCATCAACCCATAATCTGCATACTGGATCTCATACTTCATCAGATATTCCAGCCTTTTCAGCGCTTCTTGCCTAATGATCTTCTTCTCCTTTTATAGTCTTAGGCCTTGCTCAATACCACAGTCCAAAACCATAATAAACCAATACCACGGACCCAATACTTGGGATCAACACTTCTAGCGAGGTACCATGGTCCAAAACCATAGGTTCAAATACCAAGGACTAACTACCACGGACCAAGGGTAAGTTTTCCAACATATACATGCTTTTCCTTGCATGAAAGTGCGTGTATACACATACGCGCCTTTGAAACGTATAACCCGCGTGTATATGTGGCTTGGTCACAATGAACCTGCGTATATGTATTTTCTCTTCAAACTTGTAGTCTGATCATCAATTCCTTGCTGCTAACCTTCTGCTCATCAATTCCTTGCTGCTGACCTTCTGCCCTCTGATTTGTCATCTGTGTGATTTGCCATCAAGGACAACACTTGTCTCATAATGCCAACAATCTCCCCCTTTGGACTTGATGGCAAAGCTAACTTGTCACACTTAGAACTTGATCTTCTTATTTCTTTGAGCTATCCTGCATCCCATGCATTTAGCCACATCTGTAGGTTCATCTAGTTATATGTAAGTGAGATGTTCTTCTATGAGAGGGTTGCCATCAAGTACAACACATGTATAATAATGCCAACACTGTGAAGGGGTTATAAGAGCTTATAAACATATGCGCCAGAAACACTCTGGGCGAGCCATGCATAGTACGAAAGATTGGTAAGAATAAGATAAGGATGGGGCGGGAGATGAGAGTAACCATGTAGATAAGAGAGTATGAAATGGATCAGGATATCTTGGGCCTGGGGTCAGATGCAAACGTCCTACCAAAGCAAACTTGGGAATCAATGGAGAGACCCATGCTATAGTGGTCTCCGATTCAGCTAAGGATGGCAAACGAGCAGAAGATCATCCCCACGGGACAGCTGCAAGGGGTTACTGTAGATATTGAATGTGCAAGTGCACTAGCTGACTTTGAGGTAATATAAATTGTGGATGACAGCAACCCCTATCCTGTGCTCCTTGGAATTGATTTGGCTACCGATATGAATGAGGTAATCAACCTAAAGAAGCGAAAGATGAAATTTGAGAAGAAATCACTTCGTGTAATAGTACCCCTAGATCCTGCTGAGGGATTGTGCTATACTGAACTAGTCCGCAATTATCAGAGTGATGACGATCTAGACTATATCTATAAGATAACAACGCAAGACCAAGATTGTGTGAATCCAACAATGGATGGATGAATTACATGAGTTCGCGAGAGTTCTTGCACCTCAGACTCTGATGAAGAATTAGAGCACTGGCATAATTGGTTACATGAGGTAACTACACTGAGCTGTAACATGATGACCCGGTCACTACGCTGTGTGTCGTTAGAGGTAAGAAATCTGCCCACTTATGATGGCCTAAATGATGTAGATATCCTTTTGGATGCACTTGAGAGGGAGGTACCAGAAAAGAAGTGCTTTGAGGCGTTCGACTGGGTTGTTGGCTTGAGGGGGCCCGAACCAGGTTCAGCGTTAGTTAGCCAAAAAAATCCCTACAATACTGGCCCTTTCGGCATCAGCCCGCAGAGTGAAGATTGAAGTCTCACTCAAAGTGGTATGGGGGGATGCTGGAACCAAGTTTCCTCACCCTTGAGATGGTTGTGAAGTCGGTTTATTCCAAATATACCTACCTTCACGCAGGTGGCTTCAATCTCTGCTCTATCCTTCAGTACCTTCGCAAAGTGTTACAATTGGATTTTGTGCAGCCCTAACTAGGGGCTACAGTCCTTTCATGCTACTAGAGCAGCGATCTGCACTCTCTCAAACTAGGTTAAGTATCTTACTTATCTTATTAGCAGATCTTAGTTAGCTTCATGTAACCAGATGTTCTTACTTGCGTTCACTTGACCAATATATTTATAGATATTTGTGCCTCATATAAGCATTAGAAGTGAAATTCATACTTAATATAAAAGATGCATAAATAGGAAATAAATAGACAAAATGATAGAAAACTTCTCATTATTAAGGATTCTTGATGGTTACAAACTTGACTCGCCCTTCACACTCAGTTGCAGCGGTCCATGCACTCAATTGCAGACTATTAGGCCTCTGCGCACTCAGTTGCAAAGCCTCTACCTATGCTACGACCAAAACTTAGACTTACACTTCAGAGCTATCTCGCATACATCTTCACTGCTTAGACATTCTTGATTATTCTTCTAACTACTTAGAGCTTAGCTCTATTTATACAATCCCATGGTCCGCGGACCATAGGTAGATATTCTACAACCAACATTACATTATCAAAATAAGGGCGTACAACCCTATGAATCTTTAACAACTACATGCTCTGTGCCCACAAAATGCGGAGTCTTTACATTGGAATTACAAAATTGGACCAAATCTGGGCTCTAAGCCCCAAAACTTCCCTTGGGGGATCCCGTGCCCAACAGGCCTCCAGCACAAACATCATGACTCACCCTTGAGTCACTCTATAGGTGTGGAGATCTTAGCACGAAGACCTCCCAACTCTGATTGGATCGCTGCAACTTCGGCAGCACACTGAGCGACTCCCTGTTGGACTTCCTCCACATGCTATTTGGTGACAACTGCTGTTGAACTGCTGCCCTGAATACTCTCCTAAGTTTCTTGCAGTTGTGCAAGCTTTTCTTCAATGGAGGCTGTAATTGTATACGCCTCATCAATCCATGGTTGTAGGCGCACTTTTAAGACCGCTTCTTTGCGTCGAACGACGTCCACCTATTCTTGGAGCACATTTGCCTACTGCATCCGTGCAAGCATTTGTGTAAGGGAAACTGTCTGTGTGGTCCCTTTTCCCTCATCATATTTTTGTTGCAGCTTGCGTGCCTCTATTTCTAGGCGCTCCACATCTGGGTCCTCCTACAGGGTGGTTAGGACATGCGGCACCCAGAGCAATTTTAGCAACCTAGCCTTCTCTACACCTCTAAGCCATTTACGCGGCTCCATTTCGATCCAGCCATTGTGTCAATATTCTGGCGCATTAGCTTCTCAGTTGCTAAATGTGGGAACTTCTCTTGGTCTGCGAGGTGCCAATCATCAAATTTCAACATGGGGACCTGCCCCAGGTGCGGTCCCTCAAAAATAATATTGTCTGGGAGCTACAGAGTTTGCAGAGAGCTCTTGCTCTCATCTATGTCCTTCGGCACCTTAGCTTTACCCTTGCGTGGAAGAACATATTCAGGTAACTGGGTAATAGGGTCTGCACCCTGGGTTTCAACGTCCATCTCTACATCCTCCTCCTCCACCAGGAATTCTTCAAACTCTTCCTCCTCATCGGCCTCCAGATTAATGGCCCTCCCCTTTTCCTGCAAGGTGAGATTGGTCCTTAGTGGATTTTTGGGCGAGACGTGCACCAGTATCATAGCCTGCTTATCCTTCTTAGGTCTCAGTCTTTGTGGTGATTTAGGGACCTCAACTATTATTTTGGTGCTCTCTGGGGCTTCCACTTCCGCAATTTCCTACGCGGCTTCCTCGGTTGTCACTACTCCTGTGTCCGTGGATTCTTCAGGTGCTGACATAGTGCTACTCCATAGTTCCTTCAGTGTGTCAGGTAGTTGCTCAAACAATGAATTCGTTTTTAGAGTCTCGAATAAGTCTCGTTCATGAATACTTGAGCGCGCAACAACTCAGTTCTAAAATTACTAAGTGTTGTTTGCTGGATAGCCACTTGTAATTTATAGCACCTTTTGAATTTGAATTTGGTCATTCCCCCCACATTCAGTCCATTAACGCTATATTGGCGGTATATTTCCAAGAATCTAACCCATAAAGTTCACCTTAAATGCCTACCGCCCACTCCATTGGGCCTGAAACCAACCATCAAATCGTGAATAGTGACTTTAACGGTCACTTTCTAACAGACCTGCACGCTAGCGCAGCTATCTTCATGTTGTCGCGGACCCTGTGACACTTCGCTACTGCGCGCAGTCCTAACATCACGCAACTCTCGAGCAGTGTAGTTTATAGTCTCGCACCTCCTTTTAGCTACTTGGGGCTTTAAGACTGTGCTTCTGTCAGCTAGTCAGATGGTTGGGCCACCTTTGTATAGCTTCAACTGACTGCCATTCACTTTTCCTGGGAAGGGTTCTCAATTTAACTTGACCAGTTGTACCGTGCCTCCGTCAGTAATCTCCTTAAAAATATATGGCCCTAACCAGCGCATCCTAAACTTTCTGAGGAATTTATCAAATTTACTATCATACAACAAAACCAAATATTTTACCTTGAATGTGTGTAGCTTGATGTGTCAGTTGTGCCATGCCTTTTCACGCAGCTTTTAGACCTGTTGGTGAAATCCAGCCAAAAATCATTCTACTTCAAGCTCATCCAACTGCAAAATCCTCTCCTCCAGGGCTTCACGATCCGTCATACCTGTTAGCGCTGCTATGCACAAACTAGGCATGATGTATTCCATAGGCATTATGGTTTCCACTCCATAGACAAGCCTAAAACGTGTCTGTCAAGTCAGTTTCTTGCATGTCATCTGATCAGCCCATAACACTGCAGGTATGCATAGGTCCCAATCACTTCGCTGAGCGTTGCATACATTGGTCAGCACATTTTCAAGCACTTTGTTAATGCCTCCACTGTCCCGTTAGCCTGTGGGTGATAAGGTGTGCTATTTTGAAGATAATCCTGAAATTCCTTCGTTAGTGCACTGATCATCTCATTTAGGAAGTGCGTACCACGATTGCTCATCAAGATCTTTAGACATCCAAATCATGTTAGCATGTGTTCAAATAGAAACTTCACGGCAGTTGCACCTGTGCAATCCTTCACTGGCTAGGCTTCTGCCAAACGAGTCAAATACTTCATCGTAATGATAATATACCTCGCACATGTCTTTCCTTGAGCTTTAATAGGTCCTACAAAATCTATTGGCCACTTTTCAAAAGGTTGCAATGTCATTTGTGGATTCAAAGGCTTTTCATCCCTCCATGATGGCCTTCCTGTCCAATGACATACATCACATGCCTTGCAATATGATTTTGAATCCTGATGAAGGGTTGACCACCACAACCTGATGAGTAGAATCTTCTACGCGGTTGCTCTTCGTACATAATTTCCTCTCGCGGCACCCCCATGAGCGTCTGCGAGGATGCTTCTTCGTTCAAACTCAGGTACATACCTTCATAGTATTTCATCATTCCCCATCTTGTATAGATGCCCAAAAATGATAGAGGAATCTGCTACATGTACCAGTAATTCCTTCTTCTACTGGACAGAGCATTCTTCTGGTGTAGTTCCAGTTGTTAGAAAGTGTATTATATCTTCAAAATGTCCATCCGCTATGCGCACAACAAAGAGCATTGCGTCAGGTATCCTTCCTCCAAACTAGTAGGTTCCTCCCATGTCTCGATGCGCGACAGGTGATCTGGTCCCGCTTTCAATTGTCTAGGCTTCACGACAACTTCAAAATCATATTCTTGGAACAATAAAAGCCATCTACAAATTCGGCCCCCCAACACAGGCTTATTGACCAGGTACTTTAGCGCAGAGTACAGGTGCACCTGCTCAGGTTGGGGCTTTTCTTCATAGACCTGCATCCATGTGCGTGGATCATTCTTCCCACCATACTTGTGTATCATTTGCATCTTATGCTTCCCAAATCATACTCTCATCATTCTCCTACATTCGCGCCAACCATCAAAGCTTCCTTTGTGCGTACCCCACCATCCACGCCCGCAGTACCCAGTCCAAGGCCTGGAAGCATTGCTTTTCCGGCACCTCCCTTTAGAATGCATCCAAGAAGGTATATACCTCATTTATACCATCATAATTAGGTAGATATCTTAAATCTTTCGACATGCAGCACAGTGAATGGGTCATCATGTTGCAATTCAACGTAGTTACTTCGTGTAACCGATTCTGCTATTGTTCTACTTCTTCATTAAAATCCGAAGTGCAGGAACTCTCACGCTCCCATGTAATCCATCCATCCACAGTGGGATTCACCCAGTCTTGGTCTTGCGCTGTTATCTTGTAGATGCAGTCCAGATTGTCATCACTCTCATAGTCGCGGACCGGTTCCATATAGTGAGATCCCTCAGCAGGATCCAGGGGTATTATTACGCGCAATGACTTCTTCTCAAAGATCATCTTTCGCTTCTTCGGATTAATTACCCCATTCATATCAATGGCCCATTCAAATCCCAGGTGTGCAGGGTAGGGATTGTTGTTGTCAACAATCTCTATCACTTCAAAATCTACCAGTGCACTCCCTCCTTCAATATCCATAGTTATTCCCTGCAATTTCCCAATGGGTATGATTTTTTGCTGATTCGCCATTCTCAGCTGAATCAGAGACCATTGCAGTGCATGTCTTCATTCACTCCCATGTATGTTTCGGTAGAACATCCGCATCTGATCCCAAATCCATAATGACTTGATCCATCTCGTATTCTCCGATCTGTGCGGTGAGTCTCATTTCAAACCCCATCCTTGTTTTATGTTTTCTATTCTTTTGAACTACGTGTGGTTCTCCTGGCGTGGTCCCAACACATCTGTTGATGAGTTCTTGTAACCCTTTCACAGCCTTACTGTCACGTAGTAACTTCATACAGGTTTCTAGGAAAGTTGTGAGCATGGAGGGATCCATCTCTAGCTCAGGCTTATCTTTGCTTCCTGAAGTGGAGGCCTAAGTGAAGATCTTCTTAGTTTCATGAAGGTTTCCCGAGCATGCTCCAAATCAAACTCAGCTTCTTTCGTAGGGGCTTTGCAAACCCAGGTACTATCTTCTGGCTATTTCCCCTTGTCATCTGTAATCGTGATTCCACTTTGGAGCACTATATTTACTTTCGGATCTTCTTGAACTCTATAGGCTGGTGTTCTATCCATCATCAATTCATAACTCTTGCAAGTATGCTCATCATGTCCCATTGACCTACAAAAGTTACAGAACAACTATTGCATGGTTTGCGTATACTTTTGTAACAAGTGGCAATTATCCATGGCATGTTTTGCGGCTACTTAACATATAGCGTACCACAATGCAAGCATCGCGCTAGCTCCTGCTTGAGCTTCTGGCCTTAGAGGCATCGGTCCTCCTCCTGCAAGGTAATTTGTAAGGACCAGGCAGTGGTCTTTGTCATGACCCTGACTCTTGCATTTCATGCACAATACTTCTTCGTGCACTTCTGGTCAAACCATCATATCTTGCTTTAAGTTTTGCATCTCAAGGCACAGATTCTTCAGCTGCGTGTGAATCTGCTAAACTCCCAGATTAGGATCTTGCATCGGGGTCTCATGTAGTCTCATGGAAATCTCTAGGGCCTCTGCCTGAGTTCTTATCTTCTGCTGCGACAGCGGACTCCTCAAGTGTGGTAGTAGTGAAGCTACAAACCACTCATGATGTTGTCCGTCTGTTAGATTCATGTTTGCTTCGCGAATTATACATTTCAGCCTCTGATCTATTTCCCAAGGCATCTTGTCTGGTAGCATCATGATTTCTTTGAATCCAATGATTGATTACACTTCAGATTTAGGCCTGCTAAATTCCCTATTCAGTGCTGCTTCGATGTCCACTACTCTCGCATTCGGGTTATCATTGGAGTACTTAATATACCAGCTCAGTGCATGATCCTGCAGGGTGCTAACTAGTGTTTCTTGCTTTATATGGTCATCTATAACACCTTGAGCTACCCATACAACCTTCACTATGAACCAAAATTGGTCCAGGTCCTTATATCCCAAGCCTTTGAACAAAGGCAACTTCACTGTTCGCCATACTAAATTGCGGTGGGAGTGGGGGTGGTATAGGTGAAGATGGAGGTGATGGCAGTGAAGCGAGTGGTGGTGTGGGCGGGGGTGGTATTCATGGAATTATTTGTCTTATCAGATGAATAGCACTTTGTGGAGAGACCTTCACAAGCTCTTCCTCATCCCCTCATGGAGGTGAAATCAAGGGGCTATTTTCTGGACCCTTATTTCCTTCGTTCTTGTGAACTTTTCTGCTTCATGTAGCCCTGAACATCAAGGTAACTGCATAACCTGATTTTCACACAACATCATTTTAATCCAAGTATTCAAAGACTTTACATACTTACCTCGCGGTCCTTTGAGAAAGCGTTGCTCTGCCTCACTATAGCCAACTGAGGTGTCAACCGCAAACTCAGTAACAAATCCTCCTATAATGTGATCAAGCCAATGATTGATGGCGCGCACGATCTTATCGTCTAATGCTTCCAATCTTCGCACTAGCTCCGAGGTCCACACAATAGGACTATTAAGTTTACACCTTCCTTGGCTATCTGCTAGCTTCGTGATCCACTCGTATAGCTCAGTAGGGAAGGACATGAAAAAGATTTTATGGATCTCCATATACAGGTAGCTATCTAACCACTGTTCTTTTGACAGTTGTGGGTTTCTGTTTTCCGGTGCCGCAAACTCGTGAATTCTTCTCTCCAACCAACCTTCGGTTTCTTTCTTAGTTGGAGTCTAATGATACAACATCACACATCTCTTATGTAGATTTTGGTCCCGGCAACAGAACCATTTATTCGCTTGAGGGGACTTGACCCAAGTTCAACGTTAGTTAGGCAAACGAATCCCTACAATACTGGCCATTTCGGCATCAACCGGCGGAGCGTGGACTAAAGTCTCACCCGAAGCAGTATGGGGGGATCTTGGAACCAAGTTTCCACACCCTCGAGATGGTTGTGATGTCAATTCATTTCAACTATACCTGCCTTTGTGCAGGTTTCTTCGCTCTCTACTCTATCCTTCAGTACCTTTGTGAAGTGTCACAATCGCATTTCGCGAAGCCCTAACCAAGGGTTGCAGTCCTTTCATGTTGCTAGAGAAGCGATCTACGCTGTCTCTCAAACTAGGTTAAGTAGCCTACTTATTTTATTAGCAGATCTTAGTTAGCTTCGTGTAACTAGATGTTCTTACTTGCATTCACTTAACCAATATATTTATACATATTCGCACCTCATATAAGCATTAGAAGTGAAATTCATACCCAATATAACAGATGCATAAACAGGAAATAAATACGCAGAATGATAGAAAACTTCTCTTTATTAATGATTCCCAATGGTTATAGACTCGACTCACTCTTCGCACTCAGCTGCAGGGGTTCGCGCACTCAGCTGCGGACTACTAGGCCTCCGCGCACTCAGCTGTAGAGCCTCTACCTACGTTATGACCAAAACTTAGACTTACACTTTAGAACTATCTCACAGACATCTTCATTGCTTAGACATTATTGATTATTCTTCTAACTACTTAGAGCTTAGCTCTATTTATACAATCTCATGGTTCGCGGACCATGGGTAGATCTTCTACAACCGACATTACATTATCAAAATAAGGGTGGACAACCTATGAATCTTTAATGCGGAGTCTTTACATTGGAATTACAAGATTGGACCACAATTTGGGCTCTAAGCCCTGAAACTACCCTTGGGGGATCCCGCACCCAACATGGGCAATGTGCACTATGCTCGCAAGATGGTGGGGTACATACAATGGAAGATTTGATGATTGGCACAAATGTAGGAGGATGATGAGAACATGCTTTGGGAAGTCGAAGGTGTGAATAATAGAAAAATATGATGGGCAAGATGATTCGCATGCGCACTTGGCCAAATGGTCTCAGGCTTATGGAGAGAAGCCCCAACCTGAATGGGTGCACTTGTTCTATCATACCCTGGATGTCGTATCAATGAAATGGTACGTAAAAACGAAGCTCCACCATGGTGCAAGTGTTGCACAAAATATTGTCACCATGACATTCTGTAATCGGTGTGAGTCTATCACCACTCATACTTTCCTCCTTTGCAAGTCTTAAGCCTCAGTTCTTCATGTCAAGCCTTGAAAATAAGAGAAAGCCCTTAAAAGTCTCTAAAACTCTGGTTCCGCACTTTCTCTTAGCATTACCTGTGGTCCCGCACCTAATGGTCATGTCCCCTGCGCACCTGACTGCTCTGTCTCTATGTAATGGGTGCAGACCCCTATAAAAGTAAAAAAGGCACAAGTACATTCTTAAAAATTCACTTTGAGTCATTTTTGGAAGCTTCTAGAAGGAATCTTGAGGTGGCAAGTTCGCTCCTTTAAGGTTCATGCATCCCATACCTTAAGGAGCTAACCCCTTGATGTGAGGAGCTTATCCCTTTGAAGGAGAACTCTATCCCTTCGTAGGTGGACCTGTAACCTCCTTCCTTTGCACTATAAAATGAAGCATTGGGTTGGTTACTAGGGAGGTTGAAAGCTGAATATTTTTGAGGTGAAATGCTGCTGGAATTTAGTCTTCCTAATTGATCTTTTGTGAGGAAAGATTACATACCTTGTTGATCTCATTTGGAAGAGTGTGAGGCTTGTCAAAGTAGAGAAGATTCCTGTTTTGGACCCTGGGAGGAGCTTGCACAACATCAAGACACCAAAGGTTGTAAAGTTCTTCTATTTTCAAAGTTAATACAATCAAGTTTATTTTTCTCAATAAGCTGTGTCTTATGGTTTATTTCATGGATTCCTTGATCACCATGATAAATATTATTTATTATATTAGCTATGCAGGTGTTATTTGATGTGTTCTTGTTTGTGATTGCAGGTTCTCAAAAGGAAACTCTTTTGGATGGTTGAAGCATGGCTGCCACAAACTAGCGTTGGACTTAAGGTAGGGTCTAAAACACCTCTTTAGTTTTTATTAATGAATCACAATATTTTTAGAGAAAGGTAGATTTGCTTGTCCTGCTTGTTGCTAGATATCTGTTGATACTAGGGAGATTAGTCTTGTCCGCAAGAATGATTTATCCGGCCAACAATAGGTGAATGGGATACTCTGTGTGAAGGATTCATAATGACATTCAATTTTTAAGATGGGTTTGACTATATTGATGAGGCGCTACAAGAGGTAAAAGCAGTAATATTTAGGATACTGCAGGATCCTTCAGACCTGGTTCAGCCTAAGTAGGCTACTCAGCTGAGTCACATGTTGGAATGATATAATGTGACTGCTCAAGAAGAAGATGAGGATCCGCAAAAGATTAACATCACTGAAACAGAAAGCCACCACAAGGTTGAAGGACCATAGATTGAGAATCCTGATATAACCGTGCAGCTGAAAACGAAACAAGTAAACATGGTACGGAGGCAGAGCCCAAATTCACGAAGATTGGAGACTAATGGGATGACGCGATGGTGGATAAGGTCGTCGAATTGCTCTGTGAATACCAAGATTTATTCCCTACCAAGCTTATGGATCTAAAAGAGATAATCAGAGACCTAGGTGTTATGAAGATCACGTTGAAACCCGATGTGAAGTCAGTTAAGAAAAGACCTTACCATTTCAATCCGAGGTATAAGGAGAAGGGCCTCTTAGAGCTAGACAAGATGCTCACAGCAAGCATCATTGAGCCTGTGGAAGAATCTGACTGGGTAAGCTCAATGGTGGTACAGAAGAGGAAGCAGAAGGATGAAATAAGTATATGCGTGGATCTTAGAAAGTTGAATGATGCTTGTGTACATGATCCTTTCCCGACTCCATTCACGGATGAAGTGTTAGATAATGTAGGTGGCCAGGAAGCATATTCCTTCACTTATGGGTTATCTGGGTACCACCAGATCAAAATTGCATTGGAGGATAGGAGCAAGATGACCTTCACAACTGAGTGGGGGTGTTTTAAGTACACTGTAATGTCGTTTGGATTGAAGAATGTGCCTATGATTTTCTCGTGCATAGTTGTTGCTGCGTTGAAGGAATTTATTCATAAGTTCCTAGAAGTATATTTTCATGACTGGACTATGTTTGGGCTGGTGAAACGCCATGTCTCCAGTTTACGCCTGATGCTAGATACCTGTCGAAGATACCAGATCGCACTTAATCTAAATAAGTGTCTTTTTTGTGTTCCCTTTAGGACTTTGTTGGGTCATGTGGTTTGTAGATAGGGACTGATGGTAGATCCCGTGAAGATAGCAGTGATACTAAAATTGGAAGCACCGAGGAGTGTGAAACAACTACGTGCTATCCTAGGACATACGAGATATTATAGAAAGTTTATCAAAGGCTATGCCCATATCAACGCGCCCATGGAAAATTTATTGAAAAAGAATGTCACATTCTGCTGGAATGAGGACTCTAAGAAGATCTTGGATCGTATTGAAATAAAAGATGATCACCCACCGATTCTAGTCTTCTCGGATTGGAAGAAGGAGTTTCATGTACATGTTGATGCATCATGTATAGTGTTGGGAGTAGTATTGACACAGGCTGGCGCAGGAGACTTGGACCATCCTATCGTGTTCGCAAGTAGAAGGTTATCCAAGTTGGGGAAGAACTATTCCATGACCTAGCACGAAGGGTTAGCCATGGTGTATGTGCTGCAGAAGTATAGAGACTACTTGCTGGGAGGCCATTTTAAGATGTATACAGATCACTCCGCGTTGAAATACTTGGTCAATAAGCCTGCATTAGGGGGGATAATCTACAAGTCGCTGTGATTTTTCTAGGAATATGATTTTGAAGTTCTTGTGAAGTCTGGACGACTGAACGTGGGACCAGACCATCTGTCCCGCATCAAAACAGGGGAAGACCCCACTAATTTGGAGGAGGGATTGCCTGACGCGCATCTTTTTGCAGTGCGCGTCACGGATGGTAATTTTGAGGATATCACACACTTCCTAACAATAGGGACAGCCTCGAAAGGATACACCATCTAGCAGAAGAAGGAATTAGTGGTGCTCACGACAGATTTTTCTGTCATTGCTGGGAATCTGTAAAAAATGGGTTTTGATGAGATATTCCGACGATATGTACCTTAGTTTGAAAGGAGCAACATCCTCATGACGCTCATGGGGGTGCCGCGAGAGGACATTATGTAGGGAAAGTGACCGCGCAGAAGATTCTACATGCAGGGTTGTGGTGGCCAACCCTCCATCAGGACTCAAAAGCATATTGCAAAGCATGTGATGTGTGTCAAAGGAATTACAGGCCATCACGGAGGGATGAGATGCCTCTGAATCCACAGATGACGTTACAACCCTTTGAGAAATGGGCGATAGATTTTGTGGGACCCATTCAGCCCCAAGCAAAGATAGGAGTGAGGTACATTATCACCACGACAGAGTATTTGGATCATTGAGCGGAGGCACAGTCTGAAGGATTGCATAGACGTGACTGTTGCGAGGTCCCTCTTTGAGAATGTATTGATGTGATTTGGATGTCCAAAGATTTTGATGAGTTATCGCGGTACACAATTTTTGAATGAGACGATCAGTGCGCTGATGGAATAATTTTAGGTATATTACCAGAAGAGCACACCTTATCACCCGTAGGCTAACAAGATGGTGGAAGCATTTAATAAAGTGCTAGGGAACGTGCTGACCTAGGTTTGTAATGCTCAACGAAGTGATTGGGACCTACGCATAACTATAGTACTATGGGCTTAATGAATGACATGCAAGAAGTTGACTGGAAAAACTCCCTTTAGGCTTGTATATAGTGTTGAAGAGGTAATGCCTATGGAATACATCATGCCTAGTCTGTGCATAACGACAGTCACAGGTATGATGGATCTTGGAGCCCTAGAGAAAAGGATCACATAGTTGGCCACAGGGGTGCGTGACACTCGAATGGAGATGGAGAGGGTTCAGTTGGAGTTGAACTTGCGGATCACAGAGTTACAGTTGAAGGCCCACCCTTCAACTCTACTAGAAGTGAGGGAGCAGCGGGCGACCACTGTCACAAAAGCAATAGCTGTGGTGCAAAGTGCAGTAGCATATTGCACACAACTTTTTGAGCAATCATTTGAGGTCCTGACAAGCATGTAGGAGGACCCCAATGTACAACAACTAGAGACAGAAGCAAGCAAGCTACAACAGTGCTATGATGAGGTTAAGGGCACAGTGCAAACCATCGTGTTGACACAAAGACTAGCAAAGCTACATGAGGCCTAGCAACTAAAGGAACAGGTGGATGTAGCGCTACACAAGGAAGCAGTCCTGAAGGAAAGAATGAAGCCATGGCTGGATGAGGCTTACATAGTGATAGGTTCTATTGAAGGAAAGCTTGCAACTCTACAAGCCACTTAGCAAAAGCTTCAAGCCGACAGTTCAGGAGTAGTGACAGAGCATATGGTTGAAGATGCGAAGCAGATGACAGCTCAGTGAATTGCCAAGGTTGTAGTCATAGGGGTCGACCTAGAAGGTCTTCATGCCAAGATCTCCGTGCCTACCAAGTGACTCGAGGGCGAAATGCCTTAGAAAAGGAAAAGAGTGTCTCATTTGGAAATGACACTCCTACTGTCATAAAAGGTAAAGGCTTTGTTTTCTTGAAAGAAAATGTTCAAGTTGGGAATGTTATGTATGTTGATGGCTTAAAGCATAACCTGTTGAGTGTGAGTCAAATGTGTGATCAAGGAAATGAAGTAGTGTTTCGATCAAATGGATGTGTTGTTCATGAGCTTGATACAAGAGAAACCATGATTAAAGGTACAAGAACTCCAAACAACCTATACATACTCAAGGGAGGACAACAATAGTGCTATCTAAGAAAAAATGATGAAAAATGGCTATGGCACAGAAGATTGGGACATCTAAGCTTTTCTCAAATAAGAAAAGTATGCAAATTCCAGGCTGTTCGTGATATTCCAGATATCAACCTTCCTGAAAATACTATATGCAAATCATGTAAATTCGGTAAGCAAACCAAATCTCAATTCATCAAAAAGGAAGGGTCAGCTAGTAAGCCTCTTGAACTTGTTCATACTGATTTATGTGGACCATCAAGGAAAAAATCACCTCGTGGAGAAGAATACTTTATATTGTTCATTGATGATTTTTATAGAATGTGTTGGATAGGTCTTCTAAAGCATAAAGATGAAGCATTTGAAAAGTTCAAAGCCTTCAAAGCCTTGGTTGAAAATGAATCAGATCGTAAAATCAAATGCCTCAGATCTGATAGAGGAGGGGAATTTACCTCGGATGAATTCTTTTACTTTTGTGAACAACATGGAATAAAAAGGTAGTTCTCCACCGCAAGGACTCCTCAGCAAAATGGAGTGGTAGAAAGGATGAACATAACTGTTCAACAAATGTCTCATGCTATGCTAGATGAATCTGGAACTCCTCCAACCTTCTGGGGTGAAGCTGCATTCGCCACCGTCACTATTCTCAACCAAGAAAATGTTCGGGTAAACAGCACCCAAACTCCACATGAACTTTGGTATGGTAAGACTCCTACTGTAAAATACTTCAAAGTTTTTGGAAACAAATGTTACATCAAAAGGACTGATGAAAAACTTGGTCAGTTTGAACCCAGAGCAGATGAAGGTATTCTTCTTGGCTACTCTTCCCGCAGTAAGGATATAAATGTTATAATAAAAGACTTGGGAAAATTATTGAAAGTATTGATGTTGTGGAAGCATGCCAAAATCCAAAATTGATAAAAACCGAAGATTATGACAATGTAGAAGATGAGGATCATTTTCCCACATCAAATCATATTGATTCTGAAGAAGAAACCAATGAAGCACTAGAAGAAGAGATAACCATAGAAGAAAAGACTTTGTCTAGGTATGTTCAGAAAAATAATCGAGAAACCCAAATTTTAGGGGAAAAAGGGGCAAGTGTGCAGACAAGAAGAACCATTGCCAAAGCTTCAAGCTATCTAGCATTACTATCTTCCACTGAACCTCAAAATGTAAATGAAGCGTGAAGAGATGAATTTTGGGTCAAGGCCATGAATGAAGAACTTGAGAAAATTGAAAAGAATAATACTTGGGAATTAGTTCCTAGACCTCATGATAAGAATATCATAGGAACCAAATGGATATTCAAAAACAAGCTAAACGAAAATGGAGAAGTTGTCATAAACAGGGCTAGACTCATCTGCAAAGGATATGCTCAACAAGAAGTTATAGATTTTGAAGAAAATTTAGCACCTGTTTTTAGACTTGAAGCCATAAGAATGTTTCTTGCTCTTTCTAGTTTTCATAAATTCAAAGTATACCAAATGGATGTAAAATCCGCCTTTCTTAATGGATACTTAGAAGAAGTCTATATTGAACATGTAGAAGGATTCATTCTTGGAAATGATGCAAAACTTGTATGAAAACTCAGAAAGGCTCTCTGGGGTCTAAAAAAGGCTCCAAGGGCCTGGTATCACCGTCTTGATAAATATCTCCACCAACAGGTTTTTTCAAAGGGGTCAACAGATAGCAATCTATATACAAAGATGGACACTGATAAATTGCTAATAATTGTTGTGTATGTTGATGATATCATTTTTGGTAGAAATGAAGAATCCATGAGTCACAATTTTGCTTCAATAATGCAACAATAATTTGAAATGTCCTTGCTTGGTGAGCTTACCTATTTTCTTGGTCTACAAGTTCAACAAAATAAAGATGGTATTTTTCTCTGACAAAGCAAATATCTCAAAAAGATCCTGAAAAACTATGGCATGGAAGATTATAAACCAGTATGTACTCGAATGGTAATAGGATGAAGTCTTAGCTGAAATGATGAATCAACAACAGTACATCAACCAACTTATAGATCTATGATTGACAGTCTACTTTATCTAACAGGTACCCGTCTGGGCATCATGCATGTAGTGGGAATAGTTGGAAGATTCCAAAATAATCGAAAGGAATCACACCTTCAGGTAGTGAAAAGGATTTTCAAATGTCCTCAAGGAACACAAAACTTTGGTTTATGGTATCCTAGAGATACAGATCTTACACTTCATGCATATATAGATGCATATTGGGCAAGAAGTGTTGATTACAGAAAAAGCACTAGTGGTGTTGCATTCTATATGGGTTCTAGGTTAGTGTCTTGGTTCATCAAGAAACAAAGTGTTTGGTCAATTTAGTGATGTCTAAATTGCAACTTTTAAATGTCAACCCGGGGCTCGTAAGCTGATGAAGTGAGGTGTACTATATGTACTTAGATAACCTTTTCTAAGTCTTTTGTCGTTTTTATCTTTTTAGTTTGTTTTTGATTGTATCTTTCCTAATGTGATGTGATGGAGATGTAATAAAGCGAGGGAATGTGGGTGATTGTGATGATTTCTAAGTGATTTATTGAAACTTAAAGAGTATTCTAAAAGAAAACTTGAACAATAACTGAAATAAAATCAAAGCTTAAAATCAAATAAAGGACTAATGGCATCGGCCCAGTATCTCTGCTGCTGATGAAAATGAAAATGAAATCTATATTAACTGAATGAAAAGCAAGAACAACTACTTTACACTATTTTAACTCTTCATTAAAATCTAATCAATGTGAAATCTAAGTGAGACAAATCACACTATTTTAACCTTTTCTTAATCATGTGAGAATAATTATGAACAGGTCAGCAATGTGAGTCTTAAAGCAAAATAAACCAAGCTGCACTAAGTGATATTTTGGCTCCAATAAAGTTTGTTGATTATAGAAAAAGAACCATCAATAAATGAAAAACTTGATAACTACTGAGCAGAAAGTAAAGTGCAAGTTAAAGAAATGATACTAATGAAAATCAAACTGCAGAAAAATAAAGGTCAACAGCCTAGACAAGATGATCACACATGCCACTAGTTGTACAAAGAAAAGAAAGAAAATTGTCTCGGGCACACCTAAGAAACCTGCATAACGCACTGATCAGTCATGAACAAAAGTGCAAAAATGTAAATCAGCAGAATTCAAAGTTTATGTACAACTATTATACATGTTGAAAACGCAGCAATTAAAAGACATCTGTACAGCTATTATACATGAAATCAGAAAAAGAAATGCAAGAAATTAAAGATTACTATACAGGACTTCAGCAAACAGGGGCCCTCTGCCTACTTCAGCCGATTCAATGAGCAAATATACGCTTAGATGTAAAACAGTCTTCTCATGTATTAAACATCAAAATGTCAAGTACAGTGGGGAGCTCAAAATTACAAAACGATTACAGCAACGACTAACTATCCAGCGTTCAAAGACGCTTTATTTATAACAGAGGAAAGCAAACTAACTTAATGAAAACTAAGCTATTCAAGTAGCTGTGTAAAAACACGTAATCTTGCTATGTCCTCGGATTTAGGCAACGGTCGTTGTGGGCATTCAATCTGCTGTTGGATTCATGTTTCCCACTGTCTTCGTGGCTGAGGAAGATGCCACCTGTTCTTCACGTGCTCCAAAACAGAACACGCAGAGCCGTGCCACCGCAAATGACTTCTATTGACCGTATTTGCCTCCTCGTTGACCACGGGTTTTTATGACCGGTTTGGGTGAGCTGGAAGGACACACACCATGTCCTTGGTTCCACGAACTTGCCCATGTGGCTCTTTTTCCCGGAGGACACCTGGAACATATCATTTAATAAAACAGCTATGGAATCCGGGGTTGGCTGCGGAAACCGGGATCAGCTGCGGAAACCCTGTGTGAGCTGCGGAAATGCAGCACTTTGAACCAAAATTCTAAACCAACAACAGTCATTAACATAATTAGCAAACCATGTAAAAAGTCCTAAAATACAATGATTTGAGCAATTTGATGGAGGGAATGAGTGGCAAAAGAAGGAAATGAATAGGAAAAGGAGGCTGAGAGGATGTGTAAAGAAGTGCAGGTTTGAGGCTCAACACAAAGTTCAATTGCATTACCTACAGTTGAAGTAGAATACGTGGTTGCTGCATCTTGCTGCACACAACTACTTTGGATGATGCAAACCTTGCAAGACATTCATATCACATGTACTCCACCCATCTCCATTCTATGTGATAATACAAGTGCCATCAGTGTTTCATAGAAACTAGTCATGCACTCCAAGACCAAGCACATACCCATCAAATATCATTTTCTACGTGAGCAAGTGCTTGAACAAAAGGTCGAATTGGAGTATGTTCCCTCCAAAGAACAGGTTGCTGATATATTCACTAAACCACTGCCCAGAGAGACATTTGAATATCTTAGGCAAAAGCTGGGAGTAGTTGCTACATCATCCTGTTGTTAAAACCTATTTTCTTTAGAGAAAGGTGGTTATACGTAAGTTTCATAAAGCATAGTCACGTACATATGTGGTTTTCTATGGGCACAGACCCGTATATGTTGGTTTAAAGAAAAGTAGTGGGCCAGACTTAGGAAAAAGGGGTCTGCTATGGTTCTGTCAATTATTTTCTCTGTTTGATGATGGTTTCAATCTGCTGATAATATGTGGAAATATATGGGTCCTCATAAAGTTGTTGATAACTTGATGTGTATCTGATTGATGATGATGCCTTGATAACTCTTCTGATATATGAAATGATTAGATTTGACAGTGAACATTTGACACAGGTTCAGGGGGAGCATATGCTTCTAATAATGAATTGTTGGCATTATCTTAGAAGATCTCGGTATAGATTCACATAGTTGTTTTTGATTCAGGAGGAATAGGTTTTCTGGTCGCTGATTGACAGATGCTGCTGATGATAGTTGTCGATGACTATCATGGTCTTGTTTAAGATATTTGGTCTCTGTTATATATGCCATGTATATCAGTTAATGTAAAGGTCATAAAAAGACCTAATTTGTAACCCCACTATGCATGGGACGGATGATGTAATGTTTCTTGTATAAAAAATTGGTATATTCCTGGTATATTCCCACTTGGTTGGGTGGATGAGTCAAATTTGGTATATCACCATTTGATTGGGAGATGGATGTATGTATGAGTCTTTGGTGATAGGAAGGTCATTCGTGATGTATGTATAGAGTCATGTTATCTTTTTGCAGACCTTGCTTGTGCTCAAGGGGAGCATGGACTCGATCATAGGAGCTTAATCAACACACTTCAGCATATCAGAGAATTTCAGCATGTACTCAGGGGGAGCATGACCCTTTGCCCTTGATGACAAAGGGGGAGAGTGACTTGGTGTTGCCATCAAGTCCAAAGGGAGAGATTGTTGGCATTATGACACAGGTGTTGTCCTTGATGGCAACTCACTCAGATGATAGATCACAGTACAACTGGTTAGCAATGCAGAATTACATATCAAACTTCATAGAATGAAGAAAGAAAGGTATCCGCAGGTTCACCATTGGCTAAGCTACGTATACACACAAGTTAACAGAAAAAAAGGAGCGTATAATGTACACACGCATTTTCACATAAGGAAAAGCATGTATACCTTGGAAAACTAAGTTTTTGGTATGAAGTATTTGGTCCATGGTATTTTGATCCATGGTATTGGTCCATGGTATTTGGTCTGAGGTATTGACCCTAGGTATTTGATCCAGGGTATTGGTCCTAAGTGGTTTTCGTCCATGGTATTGAGAAAGGCATACAAACTATAAAACGAGGAGAAGATCATTAGGCCAAGGTGTGCAAGTATCGAATATCTGATGAAGTGTGAGATCTAATATGTAGGTTATTGGCTTATGGTGATGTGCTTGATCTGAACCAAGGATGAACCTTAGTGTTTGATCAAGGATAAGATCTAATGATGTATCAAGATCTTAAGGCTTGAAGCGAATTATCTTTATGTGGTTTGGTCATGAATTTGAATAACTGGCGCATGTTGCAGCCTGTAAATATGATGATCTGGGTATGAATGAAGTCTAGAATTGTTGTAATGTTTAAATCATCATTTACAAATCTGTACGTAGGTTCACTTTATAAAAGGGGCGTATACATGCTGGTTCTACATATCAAAACAACGTATACATCATAAATTTGATTTGCAGATCTGTACGTTTGTTCGCTTTGAGGAAAGCACATATGCACGCAGGTTCGACACAGGGAAGTAGGGTATACCTCATAAAATATGTTTTGGCTGCTTTTGTTTGTTGTTGCAGTGTTTTGGGTACTGGCTTGGGTTCTGGTTACTATATTCTGGTGACAACATTCTAAAATATCAGATTGATGGGTTGTCAAAGTGATTGATTGATTTGGGTGTGGTTGGTTCAGTAGGAGATTGGTTGATGCAAATATATTTGATGATTGAATGATGTTGTTGATGGATCCAGTCTGAAAATTTATGAAACGTGGTCCCTGGAAGAAAGGAGAAGGTTGTAGCCTTCTGCAGGTAGAAGCCTGCGTACTGGTATAAGACTGCACCAGTACAAAAATTGTAAACAGATTTTTCTTATTATTAAAAGAAGACAAAGACGACAACAGCAGGTGGTTTTCACCCATGTTGGGTTTCCACCTTATGTCTTGGTGTTCTTGTGTGTTGCTTATGTGTGATTCTTTATTTTGCTTTTACTTCATTGTCTAATGAATTCATGATATACTAGTTAAAGTTCAATGCATGATAATTTGGGTAAATCAAAAGATCTCTGCATTTATGGTGATCACATTAAGTATAGTTGCATATACATGCTAGTTCACTAAGTTGAAGTAGCGTATACAAATCAGTTTGAAAATTAAAATTATTGATCTAATAATATTGATTCACCCCCCCTATCAGTATTATTTCCAATAGCTGAGTGTGCAAAGGCCTAGGATAGAAGTCCTCAGCTGAGTGTGCAAACCCCTGCACTTGTGTGTGCAGGGCAGATAAAGTCTGTAATAACTTGAAGATATCGAAAAAGATAAGTATTTTGCAAATTCTATGTCTTTGTTCTGGTTAATACATTTTGTTGTATTGTGTATGAATTTCATTTATAATGCTTATATGATGCACAAATGTATGTAATTACGTTGGTTAAGTGAACGCAAATAAGAACATTCATTTACACAGTGCTAACTATGATTGTTTAATAAGATAAGTAAGACACTTAGACTAGTTTGGGAATCTGCACGGTACACTTCCCTAGTAGTGCGAAACTACCTGAGCCACAGGTTAGGACTGCAAGAAGGCCAACCATACCTTTTCGCAGAGGTATTGAAGGGTGGAATAGAGGGCTTGTCTGGCAAGCCCTAGAGCTAAGTGACCTACCCGGAAGCAGGAATAGAAGGAATAAACCGACATCACAATCATCTCAGGGCGTAGAAACTTGGTTCCTGCATCCCCCCATACTGCTTCAGGTGAGACTTCGTTCTGTGCTCCGCGGGCTGATGCTGAAAGGGCTAGTAGTGTAGGGATTTGTTTGGCTAATTAACGTTGAACCTGGGTTAGGCCCCCACAAGCCAACAATCTACAAGTCTAATGGATGGAGAGCGATGAAGAGATACTTGGCATAATGTAGGTAAGTAGCCTCAAAGTTGCATTATAAAGCAAGAAAGAGCCTCAAAGGTGCATTATGTACATAACAAAGGTAATAACGTATAAAGTGTATTATAATACAAGTTCTATCT
Source organism: Pinus tabuliformis (assembly GCA_031772625.1). NCBI lineage: Eukaryota > Viridiplantae > Streptophyta > Pinopsida > Pinales > Pinaceae > Pinus > Pinus tabuliformis. The sequence continues at coordinate 575,957,159 of CM062804.1, read as the reverse complement.
ATCAGGGTTTCGTGATGGCCAACAACTAAAATTTCCTGAATTATGTGTGCACTTAGGATTATTCCGAGGGCATTTTTTATGGTTTTTTGCACTTGGTAATCAGTCAAAAGTTTGTGCAAGGTCCCTACACACTATATAAGTTGATCAAGTCAAAGATAATGAGGATTAGTTCTTTGTATTGATTGCATCTTTCTTTTTTGATAAAATTTTGGAGTGTGAAGTAGAAGGCGTTCATGGTGAGAGGATGTGAGCTATTGTTTTGCAGAGTTAGAGTGCGCATTAGAGCTTAGATTTGGAGCATATCTTAGAGGATTATGGAGATGTAGTTTATATATATGTCTAACACATTTGTGTTTCATATTGCATTGATGCCAATTGATTCTAATATGGATATCAAAGTATTGTTGTAGCTTCTGCAATAGAATTCATATTTCCGATGTGTTTATGTTACAAGGGTTTTATTGGACAGTGAATTTTTGTAGCATATTTGTATGAGTTTTGCATGGATACTAGAGTTTTTTAGTGATGGCTGAGTTTGAGGATCAATTTCTTATTGTGTGTTGTTGCAGGATTTGAGTTAGATGAGAAAATGGATTATGTTGAGGTGAGATTGTGGCTGAGTTGTGTTGTAGAGTTTTATATACAGATTAGTTGTTGTGTTGTAGATTGCATTTGGTTATATGATCATAGAGGATATTGTGAGTCCAATATGAAAATGGATGAAATGAGGCTCACAAGAGTTTGATTACAAATATAATGGATCTAGTATGAAACATTATGAAATCTGGTCCACAAGAGAGCTTGAAGGTTAGGGCCTTCAGTGAGTAAGTGGTGGCTTACGTATTCAAGGTGTAGTGGCATCCTTTAGGTAGTGGCCTAAAAACTTTGGAGTGGAGGCTTCAATCCATTGGTGGCTAGATAGTCTAGTGGTGGTTGTGTGATACTTATTAGGAGTGGTGTCTTCCAGTAGGTGGTGGCCTGAAAATTGAAGGGAGTGGTGGCTTCCTGTAGGTGGTGGCCTGCAAAGTTCATATATGTTATGGCCTAGAGTGAGTATCATATTGCATGATTGGAAAGTTGTAGTTTGCACACTAGTGGTGGTCAGTGACCATGTAAAGAATACTTCTATAATAATAGAAGAAGAGTGAAGGAAAACATTCAACAATGGTTTTATCCCTTTGGGTTTCCACCATACATTTGGTGTCTCTATGTGTGCATGTTGATGTCTTGTTGCTCATGATTATTTTTTCACTTGTTTATATGTTTATATGATTTTCCAATGTGTTGCTAATAGATTATATTGCAATGTGTTGCTAATAAGTGAATGAATTAGGATTTGTAAGAAAATAAAAAAATTAGTGAAATTGATCACAGTGCACAATATTGATTCAGACCCCTCTCTTAGTATTATTCAAGGTCTCCAACAAACAAAATCTATATGATTTCCAAGTGAAAAAGTGGACAAATAACCTCCACCATATTCTTATTTAGGGAGACAAATAGCCATAAAAGCACATAGTTGGCTATCCACATGTTTCCATCAGAATCACCACCTAACCTAGCATGAAAAATATTTATGAATCCAACTATTGCTATTAGGATACCCCATGTAATAAAATATGACAATAAAAGACAATGTATGGTGATGGGATTTTTTTTAAAGACATTGAAAAGAATCACTAACCAAATTGAAACTAATATTTTGAATTAATGTAAATGCTTAGATTACTTTACCTCCCCTTATATAGTATAAATACATTTTAATATGTCTAGTTTGATACCTCATATTTAAATAAAATTGCTATTTTTCTCAAATATAAGACTAAATAAAATAAAACTGTTTTTATTGACTGAAATAATCCATTTCTCAAATTTGTTCATAAAAACCTACAAAAACTTATTATCAAATTTATACATATGTAAAACAATTAAAATTTACAACAAATCGATTACTAAAATCTCTACTTATAAATTAAAGGTTGAGACTAATAACTTTGTATTATCAAATATACACAATATTTTAAAATTTTTTTTTTTCTCTGTAAAAACTAGCTAAGCATTATATTATATGTACAAGAAAAATTACAAACAGCATGACATGCCTTCCAGGGCCTGAAGAGTCACCCTGGGAATCCTGACTGTAGACCTTACAGCTCCCTCGCAGGGGCAGCTTCGCCAAAACCAAACAGAAATAACCATGAGAACAAAAGCTCCCACACAGGGGCAGCACCGAACCATATTCTCAAAACAGTGGCTGAATTTATCAGATTCCCTGAAGACCCACGCAGGGGCGAACAGCTAAGATAGACTGACCCATATACCAGACAGATGTAAGCATGACTGAGTCACTGGTGTCAGCTATCAAATTAGACTTCCCAGAGTTAAGGCTTGGCCATAGACTCGACCATGGACTCAACAGAATTAAACAAGACAGAGATAGAAGAAGCAAATGCCAGTAGACATGACCAAATAACAAAATCAAGACATTACCCGCCGCTGCGTTAATCTTGGAGACGAGCTGAAGATGGAAGGAGGGCCGCGAGGTGTGCATCCGCCTCTTCACAGAGGCTCGTGTCTTCAACCACATATGCCCACCCATCACCTTCTGCGCGTCCTTCCCACATTTTCCGCCATTTTTCCTCATCCACACCTGGGGGGGGTGGCCCCACTGGAGGAAAGCGGTCTTGCAAGCTTGTTTCCCCCAAGCTTCCAGCTTCAGACGCTGGAGGCACCACAGCAGTGTCCTTTTCCGCAACCAATTGTTCTCCGGTGTCAATTTCCTTGCCCGGGCCTTCCAATTGCTTCTCCTGCGGGTCCTGGGGGTTTTCATCCTCACCGCCTTCCGGAATTTTGGTAAACAGGATTGAGATGTGGGCATTAACGCCTGCGCTGTCCTCAGTGCTTGGCAGGGTGAATACCACAGAGCCGAAGGAAGGAAGCTCCGGTTTCCCTTCACTGGAACTCCCGACCTCCACAAATTGTCTAATGGGTAGCGGGATTGCTCGAGCTCTCCTGTGACAATAGCAGCAGCAACAGTGGTGATGCTCATCTGCTGCAGGGGTTCGTGAGGAAGACCCTCTCGATGGACCCCTTCTGCATGGTTGTCGTTCGCGAAATTTAACCATGGTAAGTCTAATGCTTCCTCTGTATGCTCGAGGGTGAGCTTGAAATTGGTAGCAGAAGCAATTTCCTTCCAATTCGCTTTCAGTTGCCCATCTTTCACCTTGACTTCCTTCCCTTGATAGCCGACCATTCCATTTCCAGAATTGTCGCTGCAAATTCGCGAATTGCCCTCTCCTTCCAACCCAGCAACCAGAATGGCGGCAGAGACTAGTTTCCAGGCCGCAGGGTGATGAAAACGTCCTCGGCTGAAGCTCGCTGTGCTTCCGCGCCCCCCAGCTCTCCTCAGACCATAATACCCTGCTCGACCCATCGAGCCTGTAATATTCTTCTCCATTCCCTCGTTGCAGGCGCTCATTAACTTCGCCCTGCTCCTCCATCTACCTCTCCTCTCCGCCATTAAATGCATTAACAGTTTGGGGGGTTCAATTGCCATATGACGGCCTTCTTCGGGGAGCCGTGGGATTTACACGAGGCAGCCCATGCGTAGCATGTGGCATGCCCGTCCTTCTTGATCCGACACCCGCATCCGGGGTTTCATTGTCCCTGAGGATGAGACTCTCACATTCCTGCTTGAGTTGATTGCTGGGAATGATGTTCAGGTGTCCCTCAAGGAAGGGCTGGTCTGAGTCTACCCCTATATTAGCAAGAAGATCGGCTATCTTATTACCCTCTCTTTTAGTGTGATGAAAAGAGATGGCATTGTAGTTGCATATTTCCTCAGCCATGCAGCTGAGCCTGGCCTCCAATCTCCAGCTGTTGGCTACCTTCCTGGCTTGCGACCCACTCTGAATGCGAGTGGCCATGTTTATGAGAATTTGAGAGTCTCCTTCCACAATTAACGGTTGAAGATTGTGTCGTCTAGCTGTAAGTAATCCTTGCCACATACCTTCCAGCTCTGCTGAGTTGTTGGTGTCCCAGCCTAGGTTGCCAAAGTAAATCTGTTGCAGGATTCCTTGGTGATCCCTGATGATTCCTCCAAATCCTGCAATACCCGGATTACCTTTAGAAGCTCCATCAAAGTTGAGCTTGTATGAGTGCATAGGTGGAGCTTCCCAGTTTCCATCCTCCTTGCCTTTGCAATTTGTTGTCTGCTGTGTGGTTGGTTCCTGTGGCATTTGCAATCCCCAGTTGTTTAGGATATTTTTCTCATTATCTTCAGTGGGGAGATCCTGTTGAGTCCAAGTCTTCAATAGCATGGTTTCTTGGATGTTGGCGTGCACTCTGTTCCATATGTCCTCCTTATTCGAGCTAAGGTTTTTGAATATGCGCCTATTCCTTTCCTTCCATATGTTCCACAGCAGAATACCTGGGATTATGTTCCACAGGTGGTTGAGCAGCTCACTGTTGTAGGGGCTTTTCGGCCATTGCCGTATGGTGTCTATTATGCCTCCCACCTCTCTGCATCGTCTTTGACTTCTGAATTCTACCTTCTCCCACATCTGAGTAGCAAGCGGACAAGTATCCAGTAGATGCTGCAAGGTTTCTTCATTCTGATAGCAGTTGTGGCATAAAGATGGTCCTTGGAAGTTGCGCTTCTGCAGTTTATCCCATGTAAGAATCTTTTTATGCCCCACCATCCAAAGAAAGTGAGTTATTTTGGGCCAGGTTTTGAAGCTCCATATTCTTGCCCAGAGAGGATCCGGAATGGTGGTGGCACCTTCTAATAGATTATAGGCTTCAGAAGTGGAGTAAGAACCTTTGGGAAGATAGCCCCATCTGAGAATGTCCTCACTGTTGTTGTACCTGATGCTCCTCTTTTTTAATTCGCTTTCAAGAGCTGCTGCTTCCTGGGTACTGCTGGTGTTGGATATATGATTACTTGGTTGCCATTTCCTGAAGCCCGTTCCCGATTCCGGACTCCAGAATTGATGAACTTTGGCTTGCTGCTGCTCCTGTCGGCCTGGGATTAAGGTTGCCGGAAGAACAGTTGAGAGTTTAGGTAGCTGATTCCAAGCGTCGTTCCAAAATCTAGCACTATGTCCATTTCTTATTTCCCAGAAGCTGTGTTTCTGAACCAGCTGGTGATGAAGTTTTGCCGCATTCCAAATGAGTGAACCTGTGCTTGTAGGCGTAAATCTAATAAGCTCTGCTTGGGGCATGTTGTTGGTGTATTTGGCTATCCATACTTTGGCCCATGGTTTGTCCGGATTTGTCAGCCATTGCCACCAAATTTTGGCGGTCATGATGATGTTACTGTGCTCAGGATCTCGGATACCAATACCGCCTTTGTGCTTGGGCTTGCATGTAGTGTCCCATTTTACTAGTGCCCATTTGCGATTAGTGGCTGAACTTCCCCAAAGAAAGTTGCGCTGCAGGTTTCTTAGACTTTTTAAAACCCACTTTGGAGCGGTTAGGATGGAAAACAGATAGAGGGGCATGGCTTGAAGGATGGATTTTAGGAGCACAGCCCTACTTGCCAGGTTAAGGGAGCGGTGCGTCCATAGGTTAAGTTTGAATTCCAATTTTTCAATGAGTCCACGCCAAGCTGGTTGTTTTATGGCTGAAGCAGTGAGAGGCGCCCCTAGGTATGTGGAGGGGAGAGAAGCAGATTGAAAACCCAATATGCGAGAGACAGCCCGTTTTACAGAGGGTGGGGTGTGGAAGAAAAAAATGTGGGATTTGGTATTATTGATCTGGGTTCCTGAGGCTCTAGAGAAGTCATTGAGCAAGGATTTCAGACAAGAGGCTTCCTGAGCAGAGGGATATCCATAAAGCATAGTGTCATCTACAAATTGCTGATGGGAGGAGGCTGGGGAGTTATGAATGGAGATTCCCCGAAGTTGATTAGATTGCAGAGCCTGCTTGATGTGCCTTCCTAAACCTTCCGCCATGATCACAAATAAGAAGGGGGATAAGGGATCCCCTTGCCTAATGCCCCTGGAGGGTTTAAAGGGACGAGAGGGCAGCCCATTGACAAGGATGGAAAAGTGGGAGGAGGAGATGAGGCTCATTATCCATCTTACCCAGGTGGCACTAAAGCCAAAGGCTCTCAGCATGCTCTGTATATAAGGCCAACTGAGTTTGTCAAAGGCTTTGGAGAGGTCGAGCTTGAGTAACATGCCCGCTTGTTTATCCAGCTTAAGCGAGTGAATGATCTCATGGGAGAGAATTATACCATCCATGATCTGCCTGCCCTCCACATAGCCAGACTGCTCCGGTGATATGATCTGAGGAAGAAGGGGCTTGAGTCTGTTGGCTATGACTTTGGAAATGACTTTGTAGAGAACATTGCAGAGGGCAATGGGCCTAAATTTGTCAGGGGTGGTGGGGTTCTCTTCTTTGGGAATGAGAGTAATGAAGGTGGAATTAAGTGAGGGTAACAGCCAACGAAGGGCCCTAGATTCCTCTACTATTTGCCAGATCTCTTCCTTAATCATATCCCAGAAAGCATGGAAAAAATTACTGGTAAAGCCATCAGGGCCAGGAGCCTTACCTTCTTTAAGCTGCGCCATGGCTTCATCCACCTCTTGGCTTAGAATAGGACTCATGAGCAAGTCGTTTTGCTCATCTGTTATTATCCTGGGAATGTTGCCGGTGATTTTCTCAATAGCTGCCCTCCGATCCATTATTTGCTCTTGGTGAACCTGTTGGAAGTGATTAAGGAGGATTTCCTCTATTTTCTCATGCTCCTCCTCTTTCCCTCCTTCCTGATTTTTGATGAAGGAAATCTTGTTGTGCATTCTTCTTTGCACTGTGGTGTTATGAAAGAATTTGGTGTTGCGTTCCCCTTCTCTGAGCCACCTGATCCGCGATTTCTGTCTCCAATAGATTTCTTCTTGCTTTCTTCTTTCTTCTAGCTGATTGTGAATATGCTTTTCTTGTTCCAATGTTGCCTCTGTGTGCCCTGTGTTGATAACTGTCTGATGGAGTAGTTTTAGCTCCTGATTGAGTTGCTGTTGGGCTTCAAAAATATTCCCAAAGGTCTCCCTATTCCAGCGTTTGAGGTGGCCTTTTAAGTATCTTAACTTCTGTTGAAGTTGGAACATTTTGGTGCCTTCTGGAGGAACAAAGGAGGCCCAAATAGATTTGACGAAGTCCTTGAATGCCGGGTGAGATAGCCAAAAGCTTTCAAATTGAAATGGCTTCCTGGTGCTGTTCCCTGGTCGTTGCCATTGCAGGGCTATTGGCCAGTGATCCGACCCTGAGTGAGCCAGGATCTCCGCAGTGAAATCCCCTCCAATGTGCACTGCGTTGTCCGAAATAAAAAATCGGTCCAGCTTGGAGGCAATCTGATGTTTCCCCTTTCTGTGATTGCTCCATGTGTAGGTTCCATTGCAGAAGGGCATGTCGATGAGTGAGGCGTTTAGGATGAAATCCTTGAAGTGTTCCACTTCAGGTTCCAATCTATTTCTTCCTCCTGTTTTGTCCTCGATCTTGGTGATCATATTGAAATCCCCCGCAACAATCCAGAGTGGGTACTGTCTGTTGATACTGAGCTCCTCGATGGTGTCAAGAAGCGCTTTTTTACTGCCTCCATCCTGTGGGAAATAGACATTGGATAGGTTTCCATGGACCTTTGTGCCTAAAATGTGAAAGGCAGCTTGTATGAGATGATGGGAAGCGTGGAAGTCAGTGAGTGCTATGGTCTGAGTGTTCCAGGCTATAGCAAGCCCTCCTGAAGCTCCGGTAGCGTCCACGGCCACTGAATGGCAGCCTGGCCAGGCCTTTGAGAGTATTTGACCCAGAGTAATGCTGTTGCATTTAGTTTCTTGGAAAAAACATATTTGCGGTTTCTCCATCTTGATCATGTTTTTGAGCATTCTGTATTTTGCTGGGCCGTTGAGCCCTCTAAGGTTCCAAGAGATGAGCTTCATTGATAACTGGGTTGAGAGGGACTGAAGTACTTCGTAAGCTGCGCATAGTGGCCTGAATCCACTAGGACTTTGCCAACCTCTATTGTTCGTTGAAGAATTGTTTTCCTTCCCCTTTTTTTGAAGTCTTTTGGACGCAGTCTACCATCCCAGGTGCTTCCGGCTTGAATTCCTAGCTGATGTTGTTGATAGACTTTGGAGATGACTATTTCTAACTTTTCTAAATCAGTTGCAGCTATGGATTCAAATGCTTCTTTCCTGCATGCCAACTCTAGCTCATTGATATCCAGACCATGAAGGTCTACATTGTCGGCTTCTTCATCCATTATTTCAACAACATTGGTGTCTTCCTGTGTGGTCTCTGAATTCTGAGTGGGCTTCAATCTCCCATCTATCTCCATGTTCTTAGGGGTATTCACAGGGTCCTCCTGGTTCCTGGTTAGAATGGTCGGGATTATAATGGGGGATTTCGAGTTGGGAGGGGGGCTGGAAGGGGGGGGGGCGACTTGAGGAGGATGGGAGATCTGATTTGCTGGGGTTTTCCAGGGGCTGGTCTTCCGGAATGTCACTGAGGGTTTCAAAGCTGTTCTTGGACGCTTGATCTTTGAAGTTATTCTGCTGAGACTTTTGCCCGCTGGCGTTTTTCCTGTGCGAGCGCCTTCTGCTAGTTACTTTGGTGAACCCGTCTTGATTGGGCTTGGCTGAGGGGTTCTGAGACAGATCTGGGGCATTTAGAGGACAATCCCTAAATAAGTGCCCAAGAGCATGGCATCTCCTACACCGGAAGGGCACATGCTCATAGTCCAAGGGCTGGACCCATTCTTCATCCCAATGGGAGAGCGTTATCGACTCTGGTAGCGCTTCATTCAGCCTTATGAAGACGCATATGCGGGCATATGATATGAATCTGCGTGATTTGGTTTCTTCAGCCGTTCTGATGTATTCTCCCACGCCATTTCCAATTCTCCGGAGGGAGTCTTCGTCCCAATATTCATCAGGGAGTCCGTATAGTCGAATCCATACTGGTGCCCAGGTTAGGTCTTCCTTGTCTGGGTTGAATCTGGGTTTCCAGTCTCGCATGTACAGACCCGCTGCATTGAAGAAGTGTGGGCCTGTTCCTAGTACTCTGAGTTTGTCTTCAACACAGTAGAAAATGACTGTAAAAAAGCCCTTTGGTCCTAGTTGCAGCAGGACATCCCCTTTCGGTTTCCATTTGGCAGCTATCCATCCATAAAGGGCTCTTTCCGTAGGCCAGAAGCCTATAAATTTCCCTATTATGGCGTGTTCTTTCATGAACTCAATTCTGGCGTTTACCAGGTGACCTTGAAGTTCGATTCTTGGCCTTTCTGCAGCTACAGGTTTGCAGGTGGCTGAGGTGACTTTTGGCGTTTCCTCCTTGTCTTTTTTCCCTTTGTCCTGCGGTCCGATGTCCTGGCTGTGCGGATCTCCCGATTTTTTGTTCTCTTGCTGCGTTGAACCATCTCTATTCAGGATCTCCCTATTGATCGATCCGAAGAGGAGGTCGTTATCCTGCTCCTGCTGCATTGGGGAGGGCCCTGACGCCCCCCCCTGCGTTGTCTCCATGGCGCCTGACTGGCGCAGAACTGGTGCTCTGTTCTCTCAGAGCTTAGATTAGGTATGGTTGCAGGGTCTTCGGTCGGCTGTTTGCGCCGTCACGGGTTCCAGAGAAACCCTAGTCGTCTCTTGCAGAGCTCCCCAAATCATATCTCCATGACCTTCTTTAGATAATAATCTACACAATATTTTAAAATTAAAAAATAAAATAAAATAAAATAAATTCAAACCGATATCATATTTCATAACTTGGCTATTGATTTCTTGTTAATTGATTTAGGATATGAGATTTCACCACTAACTGGATCTAGGTTTTAACAGTCGAATCGTAGTGTGGAGAGTGTTTCCTTATCCTGCAAGAAAAGTGTCCCATATATCAATTTGGTCTAGCTTACCCATGATATTAAAAATAAATATATATTATATTATCATCATTAAAATATCTAATAAATACCAATAACATTATTGAAAATTGAATCTAATTTGTTAGCTTAATTTTCATATTATCCTCGAAGGGGGAGGGGGTGCAAAGGGGGTTGGTGCTATATGGCCTTGGAGGAAAAATGGAGCTAACATACTCCTAATATTTGGGAACAGTATATAATAACCAAGTGGTTATGTACGTCCTCCTATACAGACTCAATTTGGACAAGAAATATTCAATTCATAATCTAGTTACCATGGGTGTCTATAACAACAAAATTAAACACCTCAACCTAGGTACAACTCCTATTGATCTCAAATTAAATTCCATCTTTAATAAAATCATGGCTAATCTAGTTTATAAGTGTTTGAAAGGATGACCCCTTGATCGGGGAGTGAGACAGCTGGATGCCCACTTGAGCTTGATTGACATGAGAGAAATTTTATTGTTTTGGAATATTGGGTGGTACCCCCCAAGCCCTCACATGCGTATTCACTGTGATAATATGAAGCGTCACATATCTTTACAAATCCACGATGTGAAAGTTGGTAATTCTTGGCACCTACAGGTAGTGGGAGCGAAGGTGGAGTTAAGACCATATATTTGGTGTATAAACTCGAGTCCTAAGCTTCTTAAGGAGCATAACTTTGTTGGTTATAGGTTCACGACACCGAGAATGTGAGAGGAATACCCAATTGCTGCCTGTCTCTGCTCTAGGTTGGCATATAAAGACTGGTATGTTATAATGTTATCCCTATATCTTGGGTGGGGGGTGACTACTCAAGATAAACTTCGCGCTTGGAGGATAAAGGAAATACTGGTTAAATTCATAGTTTCTGTCATTGGAAATATAGGCCTTCTTGATTATATAATGTCGATTTCTATATTTTTTAGAAATATTCTTTCTTGCATGTGCATGTTTATTGGTTTCTGGATTTTTATCATGATGTTTTCTCTGCATGTTGATAACTGGGCTTCCCAATTTAAGCTTGAATTGTCAGGGCAAACCCTGTGGAGAGCAGGGTTTTGGAAAATGATCAGGGCCATGTCTACGAACTCAGGGCTTAGGGGGGTATGGGGAACACCATTTTTATTCTAGTGATACCTCCCACCTCTGGAGGGTTATTAATTATATATCCTTGCTAGCTTGGGTGGTGGAATTATGAAGGGACACAGTGTTGTCCAATGTTGCATTTTTTTTTTTTTTTTTTTTTTTCTGGCCATTCATTAAGTTAATGCTTGTTTTTTGGGTGGTTCTCTATACAAATTATATTCTAGGTCCACCTACACTGTCTTTACTTCTTGCCTCTGTATAGTGGGTTGGGAAAAGAGTGCGCGAAAGTGGGAGAAGGGTGAAGAAAGGGGGCATGACCTTGGAAGATATGGTGAAGTCCCATCTCCGTGATGGAGTCTTGGGTCGAGGTGGAAGAGGCAGAAGACACCAGGAAGATAAAGGAAAAGATGTAGATACATCTTCCAGTCAGACCGAGCGGCAGAGGACCACATGATAGAGGAATGAGTTGTGGAAGTTTGCATGGAAGGGGACTACATGGCATATGGGTTTAAAAACAAAATCTGAGAATCTTTAGGCCATGCTCAAGGTTAAACAATTGATTGTGAACTAGGAGGCAGAGTTGAATTTGCAAGCTGAGCTTGCATTGCTAGTCAAAGACTTGGGGGAACTAATCACAGACCCTGGTTACACGTGTGATGGTTGCACCACGGTCAAATAGTCCATTCATTTTTACTAATAAATGAAGTGCATAATGGCCAAAGAAATGGCTACGACCACCAACACAACGAAACAAAGTGAGGGCCAAGCTAAGTCTACAAGACATTCAAAACACGCTCCAGCTTATCCAACATTAGTTGCAGAATCAGAACTCCCATTTAGGCTGTATCGTGCAACATATCCTATGCCTGCCACAATCTGAATTACCAGGATCTAGTGCTAAATATCCTTCTCTAGTGGAATTGTCAGATGATTAATGGGTCGAAGCTATGAGTTTTAATTTTGGCTTATTTTTTGCTCTTTATGTTGGGTAGCATTTATGTTTTCAATCTGTTGTTTATTAGTAGGTTTCCAGAATATCAACCTTATAAGGCTTGGCTAAAAGGACTTAAACTACTTATGTTTTGGATGGCTTATAATGTGATTCAGTGGCTAGCAGACCTGGTTTCCCACTAGGCAGGTTGAGGCCACTAAACAACCCATATATTTGTAACTTGCCTGTTTATACATGAATGGATACTGCTAAGCTTACAAACAAAAAAAGTGTTTGAAAGGATGACATACGTAGAAATTGTGAAAGATGCAATATTGGGGATGTGGAACTATATGTTTTTTTATTACACCATCAATAAATAAATTGATGGACAATAAATTGAAATGTTAAGTGCCAAGGAAATGTTTAGGGAGTGAAGCAAGTAAATGATGATATAGGAGATTGGAGAAAGAACGAATCCCTTAAAGAAATAGAATTGAAATTTTATAATGAAAATGACCCAAACTCAAGTGACATGCATGGCATGTTGAGGCCATACAAAAAGGTTAAATGAGTTATGGCTAGAAAATAAGTTAGAAAATATTAAATAAAAAGAAATATATTCAAATTTTAGTAGTGGAAAAATGTTTAACAAAGATTTTCTTCAACATGTGGATAGGAATGTCAATAAATATGGTAGAAGTGGCATGGAAAGTATAAACCAAAATGATATCATGGGGTTTTTCTTCAATTTACTCCTTTTAAATACTGTCATGTTGGAGAACCATGGCCACAACTTACTTCTCATTGGTAGGAATGTAATGAACATAAGATGTGATGGGAAGGTTATTTATAAGAAATCATGGTACAAGATACATAATATTCCTCAAAGCATATTTTGTAACTATTGTTAGTAGTTCAATTAAGGACATATGAAGGTCATTCATGGTAACACCAATATATGCAAAGTACATGCACACACTATGGTTTCCATAGAAATGATGGATACAATTATAAGAGATAATTGAAATTTCTCATTAAACCAAGCATATTGAAGTTGTAAAATATGGAACCTATGAGATTTTGATCTTAAACTTACATGTGAATATATTTTTTAAAAGAGATCAATGAATATTAACTTAATATTATTTTTTGGAGATTCTCAGGTGTTGAAAAAGTTATTTTTTTGGAATGAAGCTTTATGAATAATCACTTTAAAAACAAATGCTCATTTGAAATGAAAGTAACAAGTTATCATAGTGGTTATATCTACATGCCTAAGTTGATCAAGTTATATCTAGTCATATGTGAGTACAGTTTGCAAAACGTCTAATGTTGACCCCTTTCACTAGTCACTAGGTGGGGTCCACATGAGTTAGGTCTTACACAAAATATAAAAACTATAATGGTGTGTTTTTAGAAAATCAATGGTTGTAACCTATAATACTTAGAACAATATTTCCAACAAGCCCTTAATTTCCCAATTCCAATTTCATATGCCTAGCCTATAGAGTGCATGATTTTCATGTCTCCCAGGGGATAAATTTCATAATCATGACTTCACTATAAAATTTTATTTTGAATAAAATATAGAAAAAAATTGGCCTAATGATTATGTATGGTTATTTGATACGTTTTCAATAGTATATTGTATATTTGGTTTTGACCCTTGATTGTTTAGAAATAACTTTCTCAAGATCAAGACTAGTTTCAAGGTAGTAGTTTGGTGGAAAAGGTTCACAATTTAAAAAGTGTTGTTGTTGGCCACTAGAAAAAAAAATCATATTTTTTAGGTTTTACCTTACATTGAGACCTTTCCAATGAAATTATTTTCCTAATTTCGAAGTCAAATAACTAAGAGAAATCATAAGTCTCTAAATTGTTTTGAGAATGTGGCCAATGTAATACACCTAGCAAGGTTTTTATGAGATATATGCTATGGAAAAAATACTTACCAAAACATATAGATACTATCATTAAACCATATGCAATATTCACCATGCATTGAACCTATAAAAAACATTTGTGCTAAAAAATAGGGCTTTCACTAGTGGTTTTCAATGGTTTTCTGTGATTTTCAATCGTGGTTTTCTTAGTAGTTTTTTGTTGTTTTCAAAGGTGATTTTATGTGGTGGTTTTCATATGGTGGTTTTTTGTTGTGGTTTTCATTTAAAATTAATTAATTTCCTGATTTGCAAGAAAAAAATTAGAATAAACATTCAATGGCAGAAAACCTACCTCAATCTCTAGAAATTTTCAGTTTTTTGTGTGGTCCATGCGCTCCTCATTCGAGCTTGGGTGGTTGGGTCAAGCTTTTGGATCCTTGGTAGAGCTTTTGGGTTGTTGGGTCAAGCTCTTGGATCCTCAGTCAAGCTCTAAACTCCATGGTCTATGCAAAAATGGCCTATACAGACCGCGAATAGGGCTTATATAAAAAAGGGGCTCGGTCAAGCTTATTTTTAAATATTCCACACCTAGTTAGTTTGGCATGAAATTTGAAAACATTGCTTGATCAAGCACCTAGGTAATTGTAAGTTACATAGGAACTTAATCAAGGGTTTGATTTATTTCTTGATTGAGCAATATTTAAGCCCTCAAATAGCTCGATCGAGTACTTAAAAATTGCTCGATTGAACTTCTTTTCTTTACCCCCAAGCTCGCGTGCATTCCGAAAAATGTAAATGAGCTTAAAATTTTTACCCTAGAGGATATAAACTCTATGGAATTCTAAATGTATTTCCTGTTGAATTAGAAGGTAAAGCGTTAACTATCAATGTAGAATTCTTTGATGGAACTCTCAACTATAGCATTTTACTTGGCCATAGCAAGGCCTACACTATCTTTGTAGTAGTTTCTACTTTTTTTCGTGTGCTTAATTTCCCCCATCAAGGGAAATAGTCATGGTAGACCAACTCATCTATTATCATTCTAATACACATATGACTGGTAATGTACCTTTCATAGGTAAAAATTCATTTTCTTATGAGAGTGTTGGTGTGGGTCTTTTGAAAGATTAATTGTTAATGGGTACTTTTCCATTCCCACCACCCAATGTTTCTCCTGCTATTGCTCCAAAAAATATGTTTTCGACTAAAACTAATGGACTACATGAGTCATATAATCCTTGGGTAGTGTCTAGTCCATTTTAATACAAAGGTTATGATGACCAAATTCCACTTAGTCTAATTAAATCTACTTATGAAGTGATATATTTGGCCTATATGGCCTCTATTGAATGCAACAACCAAATGAATTTCTTATTAGATCAATGTTCTCAATATTTCTGGCTTATTTCCACTTCATCTCTTGATCCTTTTGATGATATTTTCCCTACTGATGAAATTATCATGAGGATTATGTCTTTAGGAGAAACACCATGGGATGATAGTCATGATCATTCTTACTTTCTCCATAAGCTCAAGACTATTGAAAATAATTTTGAAACTTTGATTTTACCTGAGATAGTGAGTGGCCCACAAGATCCCTTTTTAGTCCATGATTTTCTATCTAAAGGGAATTTAGGAAAAATATCGGTAACCATGCCTATTGAGATTTTGATAAAATCTAGGATCATAGAAAATGTTCATATGTGTGCTTCTTGTTTTTCTGAAGAAATTCAAACCTATACGACCCTATTCAAAGAATTCCACAATGCTTTTATTTGAGCCTTATGAAGAAATTCTTGGTATTGAACCATAGATTATCATTCATGGAATTAATTCATACCCTCACGTTAAACCTATTTGGAAAAATATTTGTCTAGTGCGTCCATGAAATTCATTGTAATCAAAGCTGGTTTTGAAAAAATTATAAAAGTGGGTTTTATTTATCCTGTACATCTAACTGATTCGACTTCCAATATTTTTCCATTCACAAATAAATAGGGTAGTAACGATCTACGTATGTGTTGATTATAATGATATAAACAAGGCTTGCCCTAAAGATAATTATCCAACCACTTTCATTGGCTAGATTGTAGATGATTGCATTGAGAGTGAACTCTTCTCATTCATGGATGTATTTTCTAGCTATAATCAAATTAATATAATTTCATAAAATCAACACAAAACTGCCTTTCTTTGTCCTTGAATTAAAAATATTTTACAACCATGTCTTAATTATTTACCTACATATCCCATGCGACGTCAAGATCACCCAACATATTTAGAGCCATTTTCCTCTATTGTCTGCATTACAATATTCACTTAAATCCACATAAATGTGTATTTCTTATGGTATCTGGATGTCTCCTAAGTTTCATGTATAAGAAAGGGATTAGAGTTGATCCATTGAAGGTTGAGCACATTTTAAATTTACATCCTCCTTCTACTTTGCACCAACTCTAAAGTTTGCAAGAAAAGGAAAAAAAAATATGTTGTTTTCCGAAAAAACATTTCATTAAAAAATTATGTTGTTTTGTGCCCAACTATGCTGAGCTGACTAAAGGTTTTACTTAATTGTTGAAAAAATGGGTTCCCTTTATTCAAGATAACACCTCTCAAAAACCATTTGATGCTTTGAAAAATTTGTTGACTCACGTACTTTACATCCCCTGATTATCATCGAGACTACTTTTTATACATAACTACTTCAAACAATACTATTTCCATGGTACTTGTCCAAGCGGATGATTTGTATGATGAAAATGTGTTTTATTATCTTAGTAGGAACCTCACAATTTCTAAAATAAATTATTCTCATGTGGATAGATTAGCATTGGTAGTTGTGCAAGTTGTTCAACATTTTTGTCACTACATTCTACAGTGCAAAACTATCATTATTTTTTATTGCAACCCCATGAAACACATTCTTACTACGAAAGCGCTATGGGGGAAATAATCGTAATGTATTGTCATCCTTCAAGAGTTTTATTTGGAAGTCAAAAGAACCAAATCTAAGAAATCTTTAGTTTTCTTTTGAATTAATTTGTTACCTTCCCTATACTGAAACAAAAATCGTGGTAAAATATTTTATTCATGATGAATATATTTTCCTAATCAATTCTTCTAACCCTTGGTATGAAGATATCATTGTATATCTGAAAAACCAAAAAACTCATCAAGCTTTATCATGCATTGAATGTCATTGAATTCGATATCAAGCCCAACAATACATTATTATTGATGACACCCCTTATCGTCAGGGTGTCGATACATTTCTTTGACATTGTTTAACTCATGAAGAAGTGGAGAGAGCTCTTAATGATTACCATGTTGGAGCATGTGGTGGTCATATGTCTGGGTATGCGACTTCCCAAAATATTTTTCGTGATGTATATTTTTGGCTCTCTCTCTTTAAAGATTGCATTCTCCTAGTCCAAAAAATGTCATTTGTGTTAGATTTACAACCATAAAATGCATGCACCTTCAGCTCCTCTGTACCCTATAGTTAACCTTGGCCCTTTTGCTAAATGGGGCATTAACTTCATGACATGTAACCCTCACTCTACTTGGGGGCATGGGCACATTACTTTTTCCATGGACAATTTAAATAAACGGGATCAGGTGATACCTACATTTGCCAATAATGAGATATTTGTAGCAATTTTCATATTCAATCTCATTATCGCTAGATTTGGTGTGCCCATGGCATAATCATTGACCATGGCTCAAATTTTCAAAATTATATGGTGTCAAAGTTATCTACCAAGTTGGATTTATGCCATGAAAAGTCAACTCCTTATTATCCTAGGCCAATGCCCAAGTAGAAGCAATAAATAAAGTTCTCACAATGATGTTTCAACGGATGATAGGGATTCATAAAAAAATTGTCACTTGTTGATTTTTTGGGCATTATGGGCATATCGACCCTCTTCCAAAATAGTTACCCGATTTATGCCTTTTTAGCTTGTATATGGCTTGGAAATTTTCTTACCCATTTAATGCGCGATCCCATCTCTGAAACTAGCAATCAAATTTCTCCCTGCTACCTCTGTTAAGGAAGAACACTTGTTGTATTTAACACGCTTAGATGAAACTCATCATGATGTTGCTTAGGATAACAAGGCTCACAAGAAGCATGTTAAAGCCCATTATGATAGAAATGTTAAACCTCAAGATTTTGTTGAAGGTGACTTGGTTTGTATGTATGAAGAAGAGCATAATAAATCAAGAGCCAGTAAATTCAAGCCTATGTGGAATAACCCTTATATTGTTACGTGAGTATTAGAAAAATGTTCCTATGTGTTAGTTGATTATGATTGGATTCCCTTAGGAGAGACCAAAAATGGGATTTACCTCAAAAAGTACTATGACTAGAATTTTTCTACATGGGTACTTTGTGTATTGTTGTACCATAGTTTTGGTGTGTTGTAAATTTTTTATTTTTATAAATAGTTTCTATCCTTCGCTGCTTATCCTACGTTGTGCTTGGATTGTAGATTTAAGAATCCCATTTACCTTATGTTGGATTTGTTGTTGGTGCTACCTGCAGTGCTCATAACCTTGCATTTTCCGCTTGGGAAATCTATATTCCTCCTGATGAGTTTGTAAGTTTACATGGGATATGCCTTGGTCATACAACCAACAATATCATGGAGTAGAGTGTAGTTTTCGAACTATTATCCAATTACATTTATTTTGGCATTCATCATTTAGTTGTTAGACTTGATTCTTAACTCATAGTACTACAATTTAGTAATGTTTATTATGTTAGAAGTCCTAATATTTTACGAGTATTTATAAGGGTTCATCTCTTAAAAAGGTAATTTTATTATCTATAATATCAACACATTCCAAGAAATGTCAAGACATTAATAGATAATCTAGTAGATTATGTATTAGATAGACATTTGTGAAATTTATAAATTCCAAACATTCACACATTCAATACTATAGTAGCTAAATAGAAAGCATTTTCCATTAATAGTTTTTGCAAAAATATTTTTCACAAAATGTGTTGAGACAACACAAGGCTCATCACCTTTTATTATCAAATACATGATGATAAAACAAAATATAGCTGAGGTATATTTAATCAATCCCTAGATTGTTGCTCATGGTAGCATATTACCGCCTGAGCCACTCATCGAAGAAAAGTCATGCACTCTGAAACCCCAACAATATGTCACTGATATCGCTGAGGTATATCCTTGATCCATGTGTCCATTATACCTAGAGTAAGACCCTCTAGGTTTTTCTCCACCTCTTGGATCTCCTCTACAGATTCACTGTCATGATTGCCTAATTCAACCTATTGGCCTTGCCTATGGATGGGATATATCCCACCTGGTCAAATCAGTCCAATATTTGCATGTAAAATGATATTAGGCTTAACACAAAAAAAAAATCAAACAACAAATAATGCCTAAAATTAAAAATATTCAAAAAGTCCTTTTTACCTAATACAACCCACTAACCCTCCTCAGGAATAGCTATATTTGGATCTCCTTGAAAATTAGTGCCTTCATTTGGATTTTCCTCAATCATTATCAAATGGTTCAACAACCATTTGCAGACTGTAGGACTAAATGAAGACTGATGATCGCCTCCATGTCATGTCATCATGTCAAATCATCTCATCATACAAGGAAATATTGGTGGGACATCATTCACATCCATCCCTTGAGGGTGCATTAGAGGCAACATTTCCAGGAAACCGTATACCAAAATGGACCTATAGCTGAATTGTTTCAATCATCCTATCTTGCACTTGGTCAACTAATCTTTCATGTTGAGTTATATCCACTGGAGCTTCACTCAATTAACCTCTGACATATCACATGTGTTCATGGAATACTAAACAATACCACTAATTTGAATACTTATTGGAAATTACCTCTAAAAATCACATCAGTTAACCCTCTACCCATATGAACCCAATACACCTTCCCAATTCATAAACCTATACTTTCACTAGATATTGTACATATCCATTTTTTCATTAACATTTTTTATACCCCTTTAAAATTTTTCATTAACTTTGAGCTCCAATTTTATACCTTCCAATATATAAACCCTTTACCCCCTATTATATGCTTAATATATTATGTCATTTTTTCCTCAATATATAACCCCCAATATGAATGCACGTGATATGGTATGGCCCCCCAAGTGAAGCCCCTATTTTGCTATCCCTTCACATTAGTTGAAAACTTTGGGCTCCATGCATTCCAAATAATATTTGTGCTTTGGTAGGCAAATGCGGAGATGTACTACCTACTATACAGGTGATAATGAATAAAATAATTCTTAGTGGAAGATATGTTACATTCTTGATCAAAATATTTCCACTGATTTTTTTTGTTTCTACAGAGAAAATTTGGATGATATATTCATTAGTAGTTTCATCACCTCCCCTAGAATCAACTAGTGAAATGCAAGCTCCTCTTTCCGAGAGCCCCATCATAAAATATGTGTCTTCCACATTTATGGTAAGGGTATTGACACCAACTTGAAAGAGTTGTTCATCTAGATCTTATATCCTCACCAAATGCTCCAGTAACTATAATTGAGCTCTCATACCAGGAATAAAGAATAATTTTAGTAACCCACATTCATGAAGTTCTAGCAATATATTTTTATCATTGGATACAATTAAATATCCTACTTCATGCTCTCTTTCCCTCCACTCCAACATTTCGTTGATCAGATAACCTGAAAACATCAAGGGGAAAAATTATTAGTTGAGTAGCATGAAGAAATATTCCTTTTTCCTACACAAAAACTAAAAAACATTTTTTTCCCATGGATGTCGTGCCTATCCAGTTAGAGTTAGTGCATTAATGTTGCACTTTTCCCATTATCGACTTGCAATACTTTGAGGCTGTCCTAGTTCCTGATATGTGAAAGGTGCATCACTTGAAGGGTGCAATTTCCATTTAATTAGAAGGTTAAAATCAATTAAATCAACAATAAAACTTAAAACAAAAATTGTCAAATTGAAGAGGGGCTTAAGAGCTCTTATGTGGAAGAAACAAGGTCAAAAATCGTCCACTAGTTTGCCTGAAACCACCTCCTAAAGATCAAGCTGAAATGAGGGTTTTTTCACTCTAGAGGTTAGTAAAAATCAAATGGTAAAAATCAAATGAATTTTACCATTTTTAAAAGGGAATCTAAATATTTTTATTATTTATTTTCCATTTTATCTAATTTTCATAAATATACCTTATTTTATCTATTTTTAGTACATTTTTTGGACATATATGATGATTTTAATTGTTTAAGTGTGTGCAAACTACAAGTTAAACCATGAAACATAAATTTTCAGTGTGAGTATAGTTTTATTATTTTTTGGACAATAAAATTTATCTAAAATATCCTTACTAGAGTTTTCTTTTTCAAATTTTTAAACTCGCTAAATATGAAAAATCATTTAGCTTTACTTTCTTCACGCTCGTTGAAATTTTACGTTGAAAGAAATGAACGAGTTATCTTTTATCTTATTTTTGGACTTGTCAAACCTAAAAAAAAATGCCATCTTGGATTTTCATTTTTATTTCTTTTCAAACTCTTTACACATGAAAAGACATCAATATGTGCCTCCATTGGACTCATAAATCTTGAACAATGAAAGGCCCATCTGTAAATTGGGACCAAACCAATTCCTCTAAAGGACCCATCTGTAATTCTGTAAAGACCTATCTGTAATTAGGATTCATGTAAAGGATGAGCTAATACTTTGAGCATATGTTATCCTCCTCAAAATTGTGTAAAAATAAAGAGGTACTTGGTAGAATTGGTGGGAGGTTTTAGGGAGGGAATATACTCTCTCTCTCTCTCTCTCTCTCTCTCTCTCTCTCTCTCTCTCTCTCTCTCTCTCTCTCTCTCTCTCTCTCTCTCTCTCTCTCTCTCTCTCTCTCTCTCTCTCTCTCTCTCTCTCTCTCTCTCTCTCTCTCTCTCTCTCTCTCTCTCTCTCTCTCTCTCTCTCTCTCTCTCTCTCTCTCTCTCTCTCTCTCTCTCTCTCTCTCTCTCTCTCTCTCTCTCTCTCTCTACGTGTCTCTACGTGGAAACAATTCATTCTTGAACATGACACCCTTTCACTCTTTGCATCAAGGTTTGGAAATCCATGGTCATACCCCTTTGAAGAAGTCTTACACTTTGGTCCGTGATCAACCTTTTGAGTCAAAGTTATTAAGAGAATTGTTGAGTCATAAATATGTTCAAGTTCAAACTAAGTTAGCCATTTTTTATAGTTCCTAAGTCTTTTATCATGTTGTCTATACCTAAGTTAGCTATTTTTTCACAATCTTCAAGCCTTCTACCACATCAATGATCCCCGAGTTAGTCCTAAATCACTTTGTGTTCTATTCTACTTCACATATTTATACATGTTTTGTATCGTTGATGGGGAATACATCAAGGCCCTCTTGCCACAAATCACTTCCCATCAAATTCAACACATTATCTAAGAAGTTGATTTAGAAACCATTCAATACCTTGGAGCTTGCATGCCTCAATTGTAGGTTTCTTCTCCTTCGACAATAGGTTTACATCATTGACCTTTGATTTATTGATTCTATGGGTGTTCGACTTCAGATCATTTATTCACACTCCATATATAATGTACTTGAGTGACTTAAAACCCATTGTCATTATTGGTGGTTTCTTTCATGTATGTTAATGGTCTTCATCATTGACCATTAATCAAGCAGTTTCTACCATGTTCGAATTCAACACATTTATTCAGATGGTTAGAATCATACTATGTCATGATAGAGATGAAGGCCCTAGATATTGTCTATTATATCCAGGTTGCAATGAAGTATTTTTAGTATTTATGATTATTGCATAGATCCACAATGTATTTCTAGTGGCTATGTTCATAATGAGTCATATAGGCATGAATCCATGATGTATGTTTGTTGGCCATGACCTTCCTCACTTGAAATGGATCTTTTCATGTCCATATATATGATATGGGACACTTGTATTCTAATTACGGGAATGCCTACCTCAGAGATGATCATATTATATTATTTTACTGAAACACATTCATTGTTTTTGGTAGGTTTCTGACTATTCTATTCCTTGTTTTAGTGCCTTTTTAGATGATAAATTACTTCAGTCATCATTCCTTTTCCGACTTCATACTTTAGGGGACATTTAGTTACGCTTTATTCTTTCACATTCATGAAAATTGATTTTGTACCCATATTCTTTGTCATTAGAAGCATATTTCCATTTATCCTTGAAGGAGATGGAATAAATACCTTTTGTGGAAGATAAGAATCTCGCGAAAATACCTTAAAAAATCCTAATTGAAAAGGATGCCGTAACTTAGACATTAATAAACCATGACACTTCTTATTGTCACAGGTTGCATACTTACTAGATTGTGATACTATCACACTTTTCTCATTCAAAAATTGCGACATTATTTTAACAAAGGTAAAATTTAAAAGTACAATAAGCTTCTAGAATAGAAGCCTTGTGGATGACATCTCCTCCAAGTGGTGTGGATATGACTTGCATCCCCAAATTAATCTCAACCTACATTCCTTATCCTCCTCTTATCCTTTCCCGGGCTTATAAGTACAACCATCTCTCATTGAGATGGCTATTTAGAAAATATTAGAAATGCTTTTGGCTTTGGTGGAACTCTGTTGAAATATCAAACCTTTGATATCAACACTTTTGAAGGAAAGACATTGAAATGAAGAATAGATAGAAAGGGACCTACAACATCATGGTGGCTTCATTATAATAGTTGTAACGTTTTCTTCATTATAATAAAATTACATATTTTTTCCCACAAATTATTGTCTATCTATTTGGAAATATTTGAAATATAATTCCTTGATCGTATATATATTCTTTATCAAATCATTTTGGATTATATGTGCTTTTATGGTTTGTTTGTTTTTGTTATTTACATGTCTTTACTTCATAGCATTGAGGATGAGACTAGAAGATAAAACAAACAACCAATGAGGAAAACCTTCATAAAAAATGTATGAGTTCATACCACTCTCATTTCCATTAATAATTTTATTGTATTTAAACCTGGGGAAAGTTTCTTGTTCCTATCTGTTTTGCTCTAGGTTTGGCTAAGATGTAGAGAGATCACTCTTGTCTATAAGAGGGATTTTTATAACCTTGGTGTAGCTCATAAATCTGATCTAATGTGTTGAAACAAGTGAGATGAGTTTTTTTGCACAATGGAGCTTCAAAATCCCACAACAAAGTGGTGATACCAACAAATATGACAAACCATCACATTATTTAACACTAGAAGGTTGGTCATAGATATATGTGCATATATGGCAAAGGTGGACTCTACTACCAAACTTAGTGGACGCTCTTTAATTATGGTCTCTAACATAACAATGACATGTACACGATATGATGAATGGGTGAGTCTCCAAAATGTTGAAAAATAAGATGTGGCTACATGTTTTATGAATGAAGGTTTGGATCTTACACATTTTTGAAGTCTCATTTTGATCAGGTTCTCAAACAATAGCTCAAGATTCAAAGTTGTTGGATCGGCATGGAACTTAGATGATCACGTAGTGCTCTTCATCTTGAATCTAGCTCAACTTGTTTCACGTGAAATGGACACCGTAT
Source organism: Pinus tabuliformis (assembly GCA_031772625.1). Lineage (NCBI taxonomy): Eukaryota > Viridiplantae > Streptophyta > Pinopsida > Pinales > Pinaceae > Pinus > Pinus tabuliformis. Next base: position 575,932,735 of record CM062804.1, on the reverse strand, counting down.
GCTCCCATACTCATGTTCTGTTCACTTTCCCAAACATGTGATTTTTTGAAAAAATGTTACAACCCAGTCAATAGTCTGTACTGTTGATGTGGCACTGACATGGCAAGTGTATGTGGCAGGTTGACTAGTCAACAAGCTCAGCGAATCATGTTGTGCCAAGTGGCACATTTTCATTGGTGCAATTTGATGTACTATTATTGATTGGTTGGTGGCCAACCACGGGCTGTCATGTGACCCAGCCAGAGGCTATCACGTGGCAGCCCGGGGCCCACCAAAATTATGGGTCAAGTCTAGGAAGAGGCATTGGGGGTTGAACCCGCGACCTCACAACATAAGATGAAAGTTTTTTACCAATATTTCCTGCTATTGTTTCTTAACACATATCCTCCATGAGTTTTATTTATGTTACAAATCCGCACCAATTGGGAGTAGGACCAGCCCATGGGGGACAACCCTTGGTCACGCCACTACCATGTAACCACCAGCGAGAGGAGTAGGGGTCTGACTGGCGAGGGCAGACCATTGGCCTTAGCCCCATGCATGTGCCCCCCCACGTGCCCAAACTTTTCATACTTAAGGCCATAGAGGCCAAGTTAAGGTGCCCACAATTTGTGCCAGAATTTGGACAAAATGGCTCTCCATTAGCACATTCTTGGGCAAACTTGTGGGTTAGGTGCCAAATTTTGGGTAGTTTGTAGAGCAAATAACAACCAAACTTGCAAAAATCATAACTTGATGAGTTTTCAACCAAATCTGGAGCATAAAGAGGCTACATAGGCATTTTTGGGAACTCTGGAGCCATTGGAATATGTTTAAGAAGTTTTTGAGTAGTGTAAACTAATGTTTTCAAACTTTTGAGCACAATAGAGAGGGCCAAGCCATTGGAAGATAGACCAAGGAGACATAGCCTAGGAGGGACGAACTGCTTCATCATGTGCTAATGTGATATTGTTTATGGTGATTTTTATGTCTATTATATGTTGTTGTTCAATCATTTTTTTATGTTAATTTGCGAATAAAATTTACATAAAAACACTCAAAAATCCTTGTGTAAACATGCAAATAATATCATGAACCCTCATGCACATTTAGTATATTCTTAAAAGGACTTTTAGCACAGCAAAACTAATTTTCTCAATCAGATCAAGTTTGGTATCAGAGCTCTTGGTTTTATTTGTTTAAGCGGGATTTAATTGTTTGTAAATGAATGTCATTCTTACAAGGTTGAAACTGAAGAGAGGAGAAGGGACGCTAGTTGAAAGCCCTAAAGTTGGGTCAAGGGGAAGGAGGGCAAGGTTTCCACAATCTCCACCACCATCTGTAGGAATTGTTGTTGGAAATGTATATCCTCCTTCCACAATTTCCCATACATCTGTTCCAAGTGATTGTAGATAGGCTGTGGTTCTTATTTTCCAATAAACAATATTGCTCCCATCAAATATTGGCGGTCTGATGGATCCCACGCTTTCTTGATTACTCATGATGATGGATCTCCCTTCAAGTGATCAAGCTTCTTCTGAATGACCTGCTCTGATACCAATTGTTGGAAATAATACTGAGAGGGGGGTGAATCAGTATTATCAGATCTATAATTTTATTTCCCAAATAGATTTATACACACTACTTCAGTGAAGTGAACTAGCATGTACACGTGAATGTACTTAAATAAAACAATGTATATGCAGAGAACTTTTGATTTAAACAATTTATCATGTATTGAGCTTAAACCAATATATCAGAGATTTATTAGACAATGTATTAAAAGTAGAATACAGTATCACACATAAGAAACACACATGAACACCAAGATATAAGGTGGAAACCCAATGTGGGCAAAAAGCACCTGTTGCTGTCATCTCTGTCTTCTTTTTAATAGTAAGAAAATCTATTTGTAATCTTGTAGTAGTGCAGATTCATACCAGTACGTAGGCACCCACCTGCAGAAGGCTACAACCGTCTCTTATTCTCTAGCTACTACTGGAAGGGAGCTACAATCCCCTAGCTCTTGTACTAGCCAATATGTTTACTAGTACGTAGGTGCTAGCCTACAGAAAACTCCACTCTTCCACCAGGGACCATGTTTCATGAATTTTTAGACTGGATACTCCTGGAACACAACACCACAATATGAAGGCCACGTTTCATCCAATTTTCATACTAGACCCATCAACAACATTGAAACTCAGAAAATCATAACTACAATACCACCATCAAATACATCTGCATCAACTAATCACTGAAACCCAATCATCACTTTCTGAATCAACTATAACTAAATCAATCAATCACTTGACAACCCATCATCACTGAAGCAAATCACAATCAATCAATCTAATTATTCAGAACACTGCCACCAGAATACAGTCACCAGAACACAAAGTAGAACCCAGAACTCTGCAACAACAAACATAAACGACTAAAAGTTTAAACATCATAATTCATAAGGTATACGCTACTTCCATGTGTCGGAACAACATGTATAAGCACTTTTACCAAAGGGAGCCAGCGTACAGGTCTGCAAATTCAAATTTATGATGTATACGTTACTTTGATATGCTGAACCAGTGTGTATACGCTCTTTTACTAAAGAGAACCTGCGTACAGATCTGTAAATGATAACTTAAACATCACAACTATTCCAGACTTCAGTCATACCCAGATCATCAAATTTACAGAATAAAACATGCGTCAGTATTCAAATCTAGACTGTTCAAGATCAAACCACATAATGATAATACTCTTAAGCCTTTATGATCCTAGTCCATCAACCTTCATCAGCCTTATAGGTTCATCCTTAGATCAGATCAAGCAAACCATCAGAAGCTTATTAACTTGCATATATGATTCAACACTTCATGAGATATTCAAATCCTTGCACATCTTGGCCTAATGATCTTCTCCTCCTTATATAGTTTTAGGCCTTTCTCAATACCATGGACCAAAACTACTTACGACCAATACCTTGGACCAAATACCTCGGACCAATTAATTTGGGTCAAATACCTTGGAACAAAAACTTTGTTTTTCCAAGATATACGTTCTTTTCTTTTTGTGAAAGTGTGTGTGTACGTATACACTCCTTTTGTTTAGTAAACCTGCATGTAAACACAGCTTGGACAAGGTGAACCTACGTATACCTCTCTTTCTTCATTCTTTGTAGTCTGATCTATGATTCTTTGCTGTTGACACGTTGCAATGTGATCTTTCATTTGAGTGAGTTGCCATTAAGGACAAAACCTGTATCATAATGCCAACAATCTCCCCCTTTGGACATGATGGCAACAACAACACCAAGCCACTCTCCCCCTTTGACATCAAGGGCAAAGGGTGGACCAAGATATTTTCTCCCTTTGACATACATTATGTTGTTCATGCTCCCCCTGAGTACATGTTGAATTCTCTGATTGAGCTCCCATTTTGTACATGCTGAGATGCATTGAAATCATCCATGCTCCCCCTGAGCACAAGCAGAGTTTGCAAAAAAAGATTTTCTAAAAGAATAACATGACTTTATAACTCAACAATGTGAGGATGACCGTCCTATCACCAATGACTCATACATACATCCATTTCCCAACCAAGTGGGGATATGCTAGACTTGACTCATCCACCCAATCAAGTGGGGATATACCAGTTGTTTATACATGACAGACACAATAAATATTACATCATCCATCCCATGTAAAGTGGGGATACAAATTACATCATTTGTCCAAGAGGACTCATTCAAATGTATGAGAAGACATATCACACCCTAGATCTTCACATGACTTAAGCAAAAAATGGTATCAATATCTGAAGCCATTGCCGGACTCAGCAACCATAATGCCAACAATGTTGAATGTACGTGAAGGCTAATGCTCCGCCTAAACCTATGCTACCTATGCATTGTTAATAGGTCAATAATCAAGGAATATTTGTCAGTCAGATAAAAAATTAATGAACAAAGCATATCGATAGACATTAATCATAAATATCAGCTAGAGCTCCCATATCAGAGCCTGCCCCACTATTTTTCTTGTCTGAAAAACATATATGCTTCTCTACCCACAGAAACCCGCGTGTGTACGTGACTATACTCCATAAAACATGCGCATAATAACCTTTCTCTGAAAAATTGGATTTAACCGTAGGATGACAGAGCAACTACTCCCAGATTTTGTCTAAGATATTCAAATGTCTCTTTGGGAAGTAGTTTAGTGAATATATCAGCAACCTATTCTTTGGAGGGAGCACACTCCAATTTGACCTTTTGTTCAAGCACTTGTTCACGTAGAAAATGGTATTTGATGGGTATGTACTTGGTCTTGGAGTGCATGACTGGATCCTTTGAAATACTAATGGCACTTGTACTATCACATAGAATGGAGATGGGTGGAGTACATGTGATCTAAATGTCTTACAAGGTTTGCATCATCCAAAGTAGTTTTGTGCAGAGAGATGCAGCAGCCACATATTCTGCTTCAGCTGTAGATAAAGCAATTGAACTTTGTTTCTTGCTGAACCAAGATACTAACCTGAACCCATACAGAATGCACCACCACTAGTGATTTTTCTGTCATCAAAACTACCTACCCAATCTGCGTCTGTATATGCATGAAGAGTAATATTTGTATCTCTAGGATACCATAAACCAAAGTTCTGATTTCCTTGAAGATATTTGAAAATTATTTTGACTGCCACAAGGAGTGATTCCTTTGGATTTGCTTGGAATCTTCCAACTATTCCCACTGCATGCATGATGTTAGGTCGGGTACCTGTTAGATAAAGTAGACTACCAATCATGGATCTGTAATTTGGTTGATGTACTGATGCTAATTCATCATTTGAGCTGAGACTGCATCCTATTACCATTGGGCTACATACAGGTTTAAAATCTTCCATGCCATACCTTTTCAAGATCTATTTGAGATATTTGGTTTGTGAAAGAAAAATATCGTCTTTATTTTGTTGAACTTGTAGACCAAGAAAATAGGTAAGTTCACCAAGCAAGGACATTTCAAATTCTTGCTGCATTACTGGAGCAAAATTATGACTCATGGATTCTTCATTGCTACCGAAAATGATATCATCAACATAAACAACAATAATTAGCAATTTATCAGTTTCAATATTTGTATATAGGTTGTTATCCGTTGAACCTTTTGTAAAACCTTGTTGGTGTAGATATTTGTCAAGGCGGTAATACCAGGCCCTTGGAGCATGTTTCAGACCATAGACAACCTTTTTGAGTCAGCATACAAGTTTTGCATAATTTCCAAGAATGAATCCATCTGGTTGTTCAATATAAACTTCTTCTTCTAAATCTCCATTAAGGAAAGAAAAGTTTACATCCATTTGGTATACTTTGAATTTTTGAAAGCTAGAAAGAACAAGAAACATCCTTATGGCTTCAAGTCTAGCTACAGGTGCAAAAGTTTATTCAAAATCTATACTTTCTTGTTGAGCATACCCTTTACAAACAAGTCTAGCCTCGTTTCTAATGACTTCTCCATTTTCTTTCAGCTTGTTTTTGAATATCCATTTAGTTCCTATACTATTTTTATCATGAGGTCTAGGAACTAATTCCCAAGTATTATTCCTTTCAATTTTCTCAAGTTCTTCATTCATGGCCTTGACCCAACATTCATATTTGCATGCTTCATTTACATTTTGAGGTTTAGTGGAGGATAGTAATGCTAGATAGCTTGAGGTTTCTATAATAGTTCTTCTTGTCGGTACACCTACCTCTTTTTCCCCTAAAATTTGGGTTTCTGGATGATTTTTTTGAACATACCTAGATGGAGTCTTTTCTTCTACCATTATCTCTTCTTCTGGTGCTTCATTGGTTTCTTCTTCAATATCATTGTGATTTGATATGGGAAAATAATCGCCATCTTCTTCATTGTTACAATCTTCTATTTTTATCTGTTTTGGATTTTTGCATGCTTCATCCACTACAACATCAGTACTTTCAACAATTTTCCCAAGTCTTTTATTATAAAATTTATATTCTTTACTTCAAGAAGAGTAACCAAGAAGAATACCTTCATCTGCTCTGGACTCAAACTTACCAAGTTTTTCATCAGTCCTTTTGATATAACATTTGCTTCCAAAAACTTTAAAGTATTTTATAGTAGGATTCTTACCATACCAAGGTTCATGTGGAGATTGAGTGCTATTTACCTAAACATTTGCTTGGTTGAGAATAGTTACGGCGACGAATGCAGCTTCACCCCAGAAGGTTGCAAGAGTTCCAGATTCATCTAGCATAGCTCGATCCATTTTTTGAACAACTCGGTTCATTCTTTCTACCACTCCATTTCGCTGAGGAGTCCTTGCGGTGGAGAATTACCTTTTTATTCGATTTTGTTCAAAAAAGTCAAAGAATTCATCTGAGGTAAATTCCCCTCCTCGATCAGATCTGAGCCATTTGGTTTTTCGATTTGATTCATTTTCGACCAGAGCTTTGAAGGCTTGGAACATTTCAAATGCTTCATCTTATGCTTTAGAAGACCTATCCAACATATTCTGGAAAAATCATCAATGAACAAAATAAATTATTCTTCTCCACGAGGTGACTTTTTCCTTGATGGTCCACATAAATCAGTATGGACAAGTTCAAGAGGCTTACTAGCTGACCCTTCTTTTTCAATGAAGTGAGCTTTGGCTTTTTTACGAATTTGACATGGTTTTCATATTGTATTTTCAGGGATTCTGATATCTGGAAGATCATGAACAACCTTGAATCTGCATGCTTTTCTTATTTAAGAAAACTTAGATGTCCCAATCCTATATGTCACATCCAGATTTCATCATTTTTGCTTAGATAGCATTGTTGTCATCTTCCCTTGAGTATGTATGAGTTGTTTCAAGTTCTTTTACCTTTTATCATGGTCTCTCCTGTATCAAGCTCATGAAAAACACATCCGTTTGATCGAAACACCACTTCATTTCCTTGATCACACATTTGACTGACACTCAACAAGTTATGCTTTAAACTGTCTACATACATAACATTTCCATCTTTAACCTTTTGTTTCAAGAAAATAGATCCTTTAGCTTTTATGACAGTAGGAGTGTCGTTTCCAAATGAGACATTCTTTACCTTTTCTAAGGCATTATATGAATGAAGTTTTTCTTTGTCACCTATCATGTGTTTTGAGCATCCACTATCGATGTACCACTGATTTTCTTGTCCTTCTGCATACAAGGATATACCACATCTTTCTATTTGAGATTCTTTCCTTCTCCATATCTTGGGATTTAATCGATTTTGTTCCTTTTGATACGATTTCTGAAATTTGCTCCTGCATTCAGATTCTTCATGACCAAAGTTGTTACAGATTGAGCATTCTAGTTCATTTTCAAGAAGAGAAGAATTATTATAGGAACTTTTCTTGATCTATGTCTCATTCCTTTGATTTTGTGCTTCTCTAGTCATGACGGTTTTGTAAGAAACACATTGAGCAACTTTGTGTCCAAAATTATGACATGAAAAACATTGCCCATTAAAGAAGTTCCTGCAACTATTGAATCTATTGACCTGGTGATTGTAGTTTCTATTGATATTCATCTTCAGAGAAAATTCAGTATGATTTACCTGAGGTTGGTTATGGCTTCTATTCATCCTTGGAGTAAATTGAGTCTGATTTACCTAGTGATCCACTTTATGCTTTTGCTGATGATTTTCATACTATTCACTGGTCTTTGCTGCATCAAGATAGCTTTTAGTGGAGGTTGACGGATTTTGTGATTGAGATGATTCTTCAGTATATCCAAGACCTGTCTTGATCAGAGGATAATGCTGCACTTTGATAATTTCATTTAAAGTTTCTGATCCTTTAGCAAATCTAAGATTAAGAGATTTTATTTTCTCAAGATCCTTTCTTAGACCCACAATTTCACATTCTAGTTTTTCAATGTGTTTTTCTTTTTCAGCAAGTTGGTATGTCAAGGTATTTATAATCATATTCTTTTCTTCTAAACATATTTTGAGTTTAGAGGTTCCTTCATGAAGGTCATCCTCTTCTAAAGCATCCCAATAATTATCATCATCATAAGCCATTAGAATTCTATAATCATTACTGTTTTCATCTTCATCACTATTTGATCAACAATCGCTATCTTCATGAGTATAGTATCTCCTTTTATTTACAACTTGTTTTATATTCCATTTTGCATATTCCTTCCCTTTTTCATATTTATCTTTATGAGGAATTTTGGCATCATAATGACCGACTCTGCCACAAGCAAAGAATTTGAAGGGTAGCTTACCTCTAAATCTTCCGGAACCCTGTTGAATCTTCTTGACAAAGTTTACCACATCTTCTTCTTTTGAAATATGTCCTGATTCATTGTGTTCTTCCTTTCCTTTTGCTGAAGCTTTAAATGTGGCTTCTCTCATATATGATGGTCCTCCTTTTCTCATCTCAAAGGCAGTTAAGATTCCATGAAGCTGTGTCATAGTGATAGTCTGTAGATCCTGTTTTTCTTCTATGGCAAACACTTTTGATTCAAATTTAGTAGACAAGGATCTCAAAACTTTCTCAACTAAGGTAACTTCCTTTATTTCTTCACCCAGATTCTTCATACAATTAACAACCTCATCTATACATAAGAAGTAACTAGCTATACTTTCATCACTATGCATCTTAAGAGTTTCATAGTGAATTCTGAGAGTTTGATGCTTAGCACGTTTTACCTGAGACTCTCCTTCGTAGCTCAGAATGATTTTGTACCATATTTCTTTGGCTGATTTGAGCTACATGACTTTGACAAATTCTGATTGTGATAGACTTCCCAATAAAGTATTGACTACTCTGGCATTGGTTTCATATTGCTTTTTACCTGTTGTATCTATAGGAATTGCTGTTGGAAATGTATATCCTCATTCCACAATTTCCCAAACATTCGTTTCAAGTGATTTTAGATAGGCTTTGGTTCTTATTTTTCAATAAACAAAATTGCTCCCATCAAAGATTGGCGGTCTAATGGATCCCACGCTTTCTTGATTACTCATGATGATGGATCTACCTTCAAGTGATCAAGCTTCTTCTGAAGGACCTGCTTTGATACCAATTGTTGGAAATAATACTGAGAGGGGGTTGAATTAGTATTATCAGATCTATAATTTTATTTCCCAAATAGATTTATATACGCTACTTCAGTGAAGTGAACTAGTGTGTACACGCGACTCTACTTAAATCAACCAACATATATGCAGAGAGCTTTTGATTTAGAGAATTTATCATGTATTGAGCTTAAACTAGTATATCAAAGATTTATTAGACAGTGCAGTAAAAGTAGAACAAAGCATCACATATAAGCAACACACATGAACACCAAGATATAAGGTGGAAACCCAATGTGGGTAAAAACCACCTGCTGTTGTTGTCTATGTCTTCTTTTTAATAATAAGAAAATCTGTTTACAATCTTGTACTGGTGTAGACTCATACCAATATGCAGGCACCCACCTGCAGAAGGCTACAACATTCTCTTGTTCTCCAGCTACTACTGGAAGGGAGCTACAACCGCCTAGCTCTTGTACTAGCCAATATGTTTAATAGTACGTAGGTGCCAGCCTACAAAAACTTCCACTCTTCCACCAGGGACCATGTTTCATGAATTTTTAGACTAGATACTCCTGGAACACAAAACCATAATCTGAAGGCCACGTTTCATCCAATTTCCTTACTGGACCCACCAACAACATTGAAACTCAGAAAATCATAACTGCAATACAACCATCAAATGCATTTGCATCAACCAATCACTAAAACCCAATCATCACTTTCTAAATCAACCAAAACTAAATCAATTAATCACTTGACAACCCATCATCACTGAAGAAAATCACAATCAATCAATCTCATCATTCAAAACACTGTCACCAGAATACAGTCACCGGAACACAAAGCAGAATGTAGAACTCTGCAACAACAAACATAAACAACTGAAACTTTAAACAGCATACTTCATAAGGTATACGCTACTTCCATGTGTCGAAAAAGCATGTATACGCACTTTTAACAGAGGGAACCAATGTACAGATCTACAAATTCAAATTTATGATGTATATGCTACTTTGATATGTTGAACTAGCATGTATACGCTCTTTTACTAAAGCGAACCTGCATACAAATCTGTAGATGATAACTTAAACATCACAACTATTCCAAACTTCAGTCATACCCAGATCATCAAATTTACAAAATAAAACATGTGTTAGTATTTAGATCTAGGTTGTTCAAGATCAAACCACATAATGATAATACTCTTAAGCCTTTATGATCCCGATCCATCAACCTTGATCAATGTTATAGGTGCATCCTTAGATTAGATAAAGCAAACCATCAGAAGCTCATTAACCTGCATATATGATTCAACACTTCATGAGATATTCAAATCCTTGCACACCTTGGCCTAATGATCTTCGCCTCCTTATATAGTTTTAGGCCTTTCTCAATACCATGGACCAAAACTACTTAGCACCAATACCTTGGGCCAAATACCTCTGACCAATTACCTTGGATCAAATACCTTGTACCAAAAACTTTGTTTTTCCAAGATATATGTTCTTTTCTTTCTGTGAAAGTGCGTGTGTATGTATACGCTCCTTTTGTTAAGTAAACCTGCGTGTATACGCAACTTGGACAAGGTGAACCTGAATATACCTCTCTTTCTTCATCCTTTGTAGTCTAATCTATAATTCTTTACTGTTGACATGATTCACTGGGATCTTTCATCTGAGTGAGTTGCCATCAAGGACAACACCTGTATCATAATGCCAAAAATATCCCTCATTGGACTTGATGGCAACAATAACACCAAGTCACTCTCTCCCTTTGACATCAAGGGCAAAGGGTGGACCAAGATATTTTCTCCCTTTGACATACATTATGTTGTTCATGCTCCCCCTGAGTACATGCTGAATTCTCTGATTGAGCTCCCCTTTTGTACATGCTGAGATGCACTGAAACCGTCCATGCTCCCCCTGAGCACAAGCAATGTCTGCAAAAATATATTTTCTAAAAGAATAATATGACTCTATAACTCAACTATGTGAGGATGACCGTCCTATCACCAATGACTCATACATACATCCATCTCCCAATCAAGTGGCAACATACCAAATTTGACTCATCCACCCAACCAAGTGGGGATATACGAATTGTTTATACGTGACAGAAACAATAAAGATTACATCATCCATCCCATGTAAAGTGTGGATACAAATTACACCATTTGTCCAAGAGGATTCATTCAAATGTATGAGAAGACATATCACACCCTAGACTTTTACATGACTTAAGCAACAAATGGTATAAATATCTAAAGCCATAGCTAGACTCAGCAACCATAATGCCAACAATGCTGAATGTACATGAAGGCTAATGCTCCCCCTGAACCTGTGCTACCTATGCATTGTTAATAGGTCAATGATCAAGGCATATTTTCAGTCAGATAAAAAATTAATGAACAAAGCATATCGATAGACGTTAATCATCAATATCAGTTAGAGCACCCATATCAGAGCTTGCCCCACTATTGTTCTTGTCTAAAAAACATATACGCTTCTTGACCCACAAAAACTCGTGTGTGTATGCGACTATACTCCATAAAACATGCATATAATAACCTTTCTCTAAAAAATTGGATTTAACAGCAGGATGATGCAGCAACTACTCCCAACTTTTGTCTAAGATATTCAAATGTCTCTCTAGGTAGTGGTTTAGTGAATATATCAGCATCCTGTTCTTTGGAGGGAACATACTCCAATTTTACCTTTTGTCCAAGCACTTGTTGACGTAGAAAATGGTATTTGATTGGTATGTGCTTGGTCTTGGAGTGCATGACTAGATTCTTTGAAATACTTATGGCACTTGTATTATCACATAGAATGGAGATGGGTGGAGTACATGTTATCTGAATGTCTTGCAAGGTTTGCATCATCCAAAGTAGTTGTGTGCAGCAAGATGTAGCGGCCACATATTATGCTTTAGTTGTAGATAAATCAATTGAACTTTGTTTCTTGCTAAACCAAGATACTAACCTGCAACCCATATAGAATGCACCACCACTAGTGCTTTTTCTGTCATCAACACTACCTTCCCAATCCGCATCTATATATTTATGAAGAGTAAGATCTGTATCTCTAGGATACCATAAACCAAAGTTTTGAGTTCCTTGAAGATATTTGAAAATTCTTTTGACTGCCTGAAGGTGTGATTCCTTTGGATTTTCTTGGAGTCTTCCAACTATTCCTACTTCATGCATGATGTTAGGTCAGGTACCTATTAGATAAAGCAGACTGCCAATCATGGATCTGTAAGTTGGTTGATGTACTAATGTTGATTCATCATTTGAGATGAAATTGCATCATGTTACCATTGGGGTACATACAGGTTTATAATTTTCCATGTCGTACCTTTTCAAGATCTGTTTGAGATATTTGGTTTGTGAAAGAAAAATACCATCTTTATTTCATTGAACTTGTAGACCAAGAAAATAGGTAATTTCACCAAGCAAGGACATTTCAAATTCTTGTTGCATTACTGAAGCAAAATTCTGACTCATGGATTCTTCATTGCTACCAAAAATGATATCATCAACATAAACAACAATAATTAGCAATTTATCAGTTTCAATCTTTGTATATAGGTTGCTATCTGCTAAACCTTTTGCAAAACCTTGTTGGTGTAGATATTTGTCAAGGCAGTAATACTAGGCCCTTGGAGCCTGTTTCAGACCATAGAGAGCCTTTTTGTGTCAGCATACAAGTTTTTCATCATTTCCAAGAATGAATCCTTCTAGTTGTTCAATATAAACTTCTTCTTCTAAATCTCCATTACAGAAAGGAAATTTTACATCCATTTGGTATACTTTGAATTTCTGAAAGCTAGAAAGAGCAAGAAACATCCTTATGGCTTCAAGTCTAGCAATAGGTGCAAAAGTTTCTTCAAAATCTATACCTTCTTGTTGAGCATACCCTTTACAAATAAGTTTGGCCTTGTTTCTAATGACTTCTCCATTTTCATTCAGCTTGTTTTTGAATATCCATTTAGTTCCTATAATATTTTTATCATGAGGTCTAGGAACTAATTCCCAAGTATTATTCTTTTCAATTTGCTCAAGTTCTTCATTCATGACCTTGACCCAACATTCATCTTTGCATGACTCATTTACATTTTGAGGTTCGGTTGAGGATAGTAATGCTAGATAGCTTGAGGTTTGTGTAATAGTTCTTATTGTCTGTACACCTGCCTCTTTTTCCCCTAAAATTTGAGTTTTTGGATGATTTTTTTTAACATACCTAGATGGAGTCTTTCTTCTACCATTATCTATTATTTTGGTGCTTCATTGGTTTCTTCTTCAATATCATTGTGATTTGATGTTGGAAAATAATACCCATCCTCTTCATTGTTATAATCTTTTGTTTTTATTTGTTTTGGATTTTTGCATGCTTCATCCACTACAACTTCAATACTTTCAACAATTTTCCCAAGTCTTTTATTATAACATTTATAGCCTTTACTTCGCGAAGAGTAACCAAGAAGAATACCTTCATCTGCTCTGGGCTCAAACTTACCAAGTTTTTCATTAATCCTTTTGATATAACATTTGCTTCTAAAAACTTTAAAGTATTTTACAATAGGAGTCTTACCATACCAAAGTTCATGTGGAGTTTGAGTGCTTTTTACCCAAACATTTTCTTGGTTGTAAATAGTTACAGCAGCGAATGCAGCTTCACCCCAGAAGGTTTCAGGAGTTCCAAATTCATCTAGCATAGCTTGAGCCATTTGTTGAACAACTCTGTTCATTCTTCCTACCACTCCATTTTGCTGAGGAGTCCTTGCAGTGGAGAATTTCCTTTTTATTCCATGTTTTTCACAAAAGTCAAAGAATTCAACTGAGGTAAATTCCCCTCCTCAATTAGATCTGAGCCATTTGATTTTTCGATCTGATTCATTTTCAACCAAAGCTTTGAAGGCTTGGAAATTTTCAAATGCTTCATCTTTATGCTTTAGAAGACCTATCCAACACATTCTGGAAAAATCATCAATGAACAAAATAAAGTATTCTTCTCCACGAGGTGAATTTTTCCTTGATGGTCCACATAAATCAGTATGGACAAGTTCAAGAGGCTTACCAACTGACCCTTCCTTTTTAATGAAGTGAGCTCTAGTTTTCTTACTGATTTGACATTGTTTTCTTATTGTATTTTCAGGGATGCTGATATCTGGAAGATCATGAACAACCTTGAATCTGCATTCTTTTCTTATTTCAGAAAAGATTAGATGTCCCAATATTCTATGCCACAGTCAGTTTTCATCATTTTTTCTTAGATAGCACTATTGTTGTCCTCCCTTGAGTATGTATAAGTTGTTTGGAGTTCTTGTACCTTTGATCATGGTCTCTCCTGTATCAAGCTCACGAGCAACACATCCGTTTGATTGAAACACCACTTCATTTCCTTGATCACACATTTGATTGACACTCAATAGGTTATGCTATAAATCATCTACATACATAACATTTCCAGCTTTAATCTTTTCTTTCAAGAAAACAGAGCCTTTACCTTTCATGACAGCAGGAGTGTCGTTTCCAAATGAGACATTATTTTCCTTTTCTAAGGCATTATATTAGTGAAGTTTTTCTTTGTTACCTGTCATGTGTTTTGAGCATCCACTGTCAATGTACCACTGATTTTCTTGTCCTTCTGCATACAAGGCTATACCACATCTTTCTGTTTGAGATTCTTTCCTTCTCCATATCTTGGGATTTAATGGAGTTTTCTCCTTTTGAGATGTTTGCCGAAATTTTCTCTTGCATTCAGATTCTTCATGGCCAAAGTTGTTACAGATTGAGAATTCTATTTCATTTTCAAGAAGAGAAAAGTTATTATGGGAACTTTTCTTGATCTTTGTCACATTCCTTTGATTTCATGCTTCTCTAGTCATGATGGTTTTGTAAGAAACACATTGAGCAACGTTGTGTCCAAAATTATGACATGAAAAACATTACCTATTAAAGAAGTTCCTCCGACTATCGAATCTATTGACCTGGTGATTATAGTTTCTATTGATATTCATCTTTGGAGAGAATTGAGTTTGATTTACCTGAGGTTGGTTGTGGCTTCTATTCATCCTTGGAGCAAATTGAGTCTGATTTACCTGGTGATCTGCTTTATGCCTTTGCTGACGATTGTCATACTGTTCACTGGTCTTTGCTGCATCAAGATAGCTTTTGGTGGAGGTTGACGGCTTCTGTGATTGAGATGATTCTTCAGTATATCCAAGACTTGTCTTTATCAATGGAGAATGTTGCACTTTGATCATTTCATTTAAAGTTTCTGATCCTTTAGCAAATCTAAGATTGAGAGATTTCCTTTTCTCAAGATCCTTCCTTAGACCCACAATTTCAAATTCTAGTTTTTCATTGTGTTTTTCTTTTTCAGCAAGTTGGTATGTCAAGGTATCTATAATCATATTATTTTCTTATAAATAGATTTTGAGTTTAGATATTTCTTCATGAAGGTCATACTCTTCTAAAGCATCCCAAAAATTATCATCATCATAAGCCATTAGAAGTCGATAATCATTATTGTTTTCATCTTCATCGCTATTTGATAAACCATCGCTATCTTCATGAGTATAGTAACTCCTTTTATTTACAACTTGTTTTCTATTCCATTTTGAATATTCCTTCCCTTTTTCATATTTATCTTTATGAGGAGATTTGGCAGCATAATGACCGACTCTGCCACAGGCAAAGCATTTGAAGTGTAGCTTACCTCTAAATCTTTTGGAACCCCGTTGAAGCTATTTGACAAAGTTTACCTCATCTTCTTCTTTTGAAATATGTCCTGATTCATTGTGTTCTTCCTTTCCTTTTGCTAAATATTTAAATGCGGCTTCTCTCATATCTGATGGTCCTCCTTTTCTCATCTCAAAGGCAGTTAAGATTCCATGAAGCTGTGTCATAGTGATAGTCTACATATCCTATTTTTCTTCTATGGCAGACACTTTTGATTCAAATTTAGCAAACAAGGATCTCAAAACTTTCTCAACTAAGGTAACTTCCTTTATTTCTTCACCCAAATTCTTCATACAATTAACAACCTCATCTACGTGTAAGTAACTAGGTATACCTTCATCATTGTGCATCTTAAGAGTTTCATAGTGAATTCTGAGAGTTTGAAGCTTAGCACATTTTACCTGAGAGTCTCCTTCGTAGCTCAGAACGATTTTGTGCCATATTTCTTTGGCTGATTTGAGTTGTATGACTTTGACAAATTCTGATTGTGACAGACTTCCCAATAAAGTATTGACTACTCTAGCATTGGTTTCATATTTCTTTTACCTGCCGTATGTGTAGGAATTGTCGTTCGAAATGTATATCCTCCTCCCATAATTTCCACACATCCATTCCAAGTGATTGTAGATAGGTTGTGGTTCTTATTTTCCAATAAACAAAATTGCTCCCATCAAATATTGGCGATCTGATGGATCCCACGCTTTCTTGATTACTCATGATGATGGATCTCCCTTCATGTGATCAACCTTCTTCTGAAGGACTTGATCTGATACCAATTGTTGGAAATAATACTGAGAGGGGGGTGAATCAGTATTATCAAATCTATAATTTTATTTCCCAAACAGATTTATATACGTTACTTCAGTGAAGTGAACTAACATGTACACGCGACTGTACTTAAAGCAACCAACATATATGCAGAGCACTTTTGATTTAGACAATTTATCATGTATTGAGCTTAAACCAGTATATCAAAGATTTATTAGACAGTGCAATAAAAAGTAGAATAAAGCATCACACATAAGAAATACACATGAACACCAAGATATAAGGTGGAAACCCAATGTGGGTAAAAACCACCTGTTGTTGTCATCTATGTCTTCTTTTTAATAATAAGAAAATCTGTTTACAATCTTGTATTGGTGCAGAATCATACCAGTACACAGGCACCCACCTACAGAAGGCTACAACCTTCTCTCGTTCTCCAGCTACTACTAGAAGGGAGATACAACCCCTACCTCTTGTACTGGCCAATATGTTTACTAGTACGTAGGTGCCAACCTACAGAAAACTCAACTCTTCCACCAGGGACCACGTTTCATGAATTTTTAGACTGGATACTCCTGGAACACAACACCACAATATGAAGGCCACGTTTCATCCAATTTTCATACTGGACCCATCAACAACATTGAAACTCAGAAAATCATAACAGCAATACAACCATCAAATACATCTGCATCAACCAATCACTGAAACCCAATCATCACTTTCTGAATCAACCACAACTAAATCAATAAATCACTTGACAACCCATCATCACTGAAGCAAATCACAATCAATCAATCTGATCATTCAGAACACTGTCACCAGAACACAAAGCAGAACCCAGAACTCTGCAACAGCAAACAGAAACAACTGAAACTTTAAACATCATACTTCATAAGGTATACACTATTTCCATGTGTCGAGCCAGCGCCTATACGCACTTTTACCAAAGGGAACTAGCATACAGATCTGCAAATTCAAATTTATGATGTATATGCTACTTTGATATGCTGAACCAGCATGTATACGTTGTTTTACTAAAGTGAACCTACGTACAGATTTGTAAATGATAACTTAAACATCACAACTATTCCAAACTTCAGTCATACCCAGATCATCACATTTACAGAATAAAATATGCGTCAGTATTAAGATCTAGATTGTTCAAGATCAAACCACATAATGATAAAACTCTTAAGCCTTTATGACCCCAGTCCATCAACCTTCATCAGCCTTATAGGTGCATCCTTAGATCATATCAAGCAAACCATCAGAAGCTCATTAACTTGCCTATATGATTCAACACTTCATGAGATATTCAAATCCTTGCACACCTTGGCCTAATGATCTTCTCCTCCTTATATAGTTTCAGGCCTTTCTCAATACCATGGACCAAATACCTTGGACCAATTACCTTGGGTCAAATACCTTGGACCAAAAACTTTGTTTTTCCAAGATATACACTCTTTTCATTCTGTGAAAGTGCGTGTGTACGTATACGCTCCTTTTGTTTAGTAAACCTGCATGTATACGTAGCTTGGACAAGGTGAACCCACGTATACCTCTCTTTCTTCATTCATTGTAGTCTGATCTATAATTCTTTGCTATTGACATGTTGCACTGTGATATTTCATCTGAATTAGTTGCCATCAAGGACAACACCTGTACCATAATTCCAACAATCTCCCCCTTTGGACTTGATGGCAACAATAACACCAATTCACTCTCCCCCTTTGACATCAAGGGCAAAGGGTGGACCAAGATATTTTCTCCCTTTGACATGCATTATGTTGTTCATGCTCCCCCTGAGTACATGCTGAATTCTCTCATTGAGCTCCCCTTTTGTACATACTGAGATGCACTGAAACCGTCCATGCTCCCCCTGAGCACAAGTAGCGTCTGCAAAAAAATATTTTCTAAAATAATAACATGACTCTATAACTCAACTATGTGAGGATGACTGTCCTATCACCAATGACACATACATACATTCATCTCCCAACCAAGTGGGGATATACGAATCGTTTATACATGACAGAAACAATAAAGATTACATCATCCATCCCATGTAAAGTGGCGATACAAATTACATCATTTGTCCAAGAGGACTCATTCAAATGTATGAGAAGACATATCACACCCTAGACTTTTACATGACTTAGGCAACAAATGGTATAAATATCTAAAGCCATAGCTGGACTTAGCAACCATAATGCCAACAATGTTGAATGTACGTGAAGGCTAATGCTCCCCTGAACCTGTGCTACTTGTGCATTGTTAACAAGTCAATGATCAAGGCATCTTTGTTAGTCAGATAAAAAATTAATGAACAAAGCATATCAATAGACATTAATCATCAATATCAGTCAAAGCACCCATATCAGATCCTGACCCACTGTTTTTCTTGTCTGAAAAACATATACTCTACTTGACCCATAGAAACCTGTGTGTGTATGCGATGATACTCCATAAAACACGCATATAATAACCTTTCTCTGAAAAATTGGATTTAATAGCAGGATGATGCAAAAACTACTCCCAACTTTTGTCTGAGATATTCAAATGTATCTCTGGGCAGTGGTTTAGTGAATATATCAAGAACCTGTTCTTTGGAGGGAACATACTCCAATTTGACCTTTTGTTCATGAACTTTTTCATGTAGAAAATGGTATTTTATGGGTATGTTCTTGGTCTTGGAGCGCATCACTGGATTCTTTGAAATATTGACGGCACTTGTGTTATCACATAGAATTGATATGGGAGGAGTACATGTGATCTAAATGTCTTGCAAGGTTTTTATCATTCAAAGTAGTTGTGTGCAGCAAGATGCAGTAGCCACATATTCTGCTTCAGCTGTAGATAAAGCAATTGAACTTTGTTTCTTGCTGAACCAAGATACTAACCTGGAACCCATATAGAATGCACCACCACTAGTGCTTTTTTTGTCATCAACACTACCTGCCTAATCTGCATCTATATATGCATGAAGAGTAAGATCTATATCTCTAGGATACCATAAACCAAAGTTCCGAGTTCCTTGAAGATATTTGAAAATTATTTTGACTACCTGAATGTGTGATTCCTTTGGATTTGCTTGGAATCTTCCAACTATTCCTACTACATGCATGATGTCAGGTCATGTACCTGTTAGATAAAGCTGACTGCCAATCATGGATCTATAAGTTGGTTGATGTACTAATGCTGATTCATCATTTGAGCTAAGACTGCATCCTGTTACCATTGGGGTACATACAGGTTTAGAATCTTCCATGCCGTACCTTTTAAATATTTGTTTGAGATATTTGGTTTGTGAAAAAAAAATACCATCTTTATTTTGTTGAACTTGTAGACCAAGAAAATAGGTAAGTTCACCAAGCAAGGACATTTCAAATTCTTGCTGCATTACTAAAGAAAAATTCTGACTCATGGATTCTTCATTACTACCAAAAATGATATCATCAACATAAACAACAATAATTAGCAATTTATCAGTTTCAATCTTTGTATATAGGTTGCTATCTGCTGAACCTTTTGTAAAACCTTGTTGGTGTAGATATTTGTCAAGGTAGTAATACTAGGCCCTTGGAGCCTGTTTCAGACCATAGAGAGACTTTTTGAGTCGACATACAAGTTTTGCATCATTTCCAAGAATGAATCCATCTGGTTGTTTAATATAAACTTCTTCTTCTAAATCTCCATTAAGGAAAGCCCATTTTACATCCATTTGGTATACTTTGAATTTTTGAAAGCTAGAAAGAGCAAGAAACATCCTTATGCCTTCAAGTCTAGCAACAGGTGCAAAATTTTCTTCAAAATCTATACCTTCTTGTTGAGCCTACCCTTTACAAACAAGTCTGGCCTTATTTGTAATGACTTCTCCATTTTCATTCAGCTTGTTTTTGAATATCCATTTAGTTCCTATAATATTTTTATCATGAGGTCTAGGAACTAATTCCCAAGTATTATTCTTTTCAATTTTCTCAAGTTCTTCATTCATGGCCTTGACCCAACATTCATCCTTGCATGCTTCATTTACATTTTGAGGTTTGGTGGAGGATAGTAATGCTAGATAGCTTGAGGTTTCTGTAATAGTTTTTCTTGTCTGTACACCTGCCTCTTTTTCCCCTAAAATTTGAGTTTTTGGGTGATTTTTCTGGACATACCTGGACGAAGTCTTTTCTTCTATTGTTATCTCTTCTTCTGGTGCTTCACTAGTTTCTTCTTCAATATCATTGTGATTTGATGTGGGAAAATAATCCCCACATTCTTAATTGTTATAATCTTTTGTTTTTATATATTTTGGATTTTTTCATGCTTCATCCACTACAACATCAATAATTTCAATAATTTTCCCAAGTCTTTTATTATAACATTTATATCCTTTACTTCGGGAAGAGTAACCAAAAATAATACCTTCATCTGCTCTAGGCTCAAACTTACCAAGTTTTTCATCAGTCCTTTTGATATAACATTTTCTTCCAAAAACTTTAAAGTATTTTATAGTAGGAGTCTTACCATACCAAAGTTCATGTGGAGTTTGAGTGTTATTTACTTGAACATTTGCCTGGTTGAGAATAGTTACAACAGAAAATGCAGCTTCACCCCAGAAGGTTGTAGGAGTTCTAGATTCATCTAGCATAGCTCGAGCCATTTTTTGAACAACTCTGTTCATTCTTTCTACCACTCCATTTTGCTGAGGAGTCCTTGCGGTGGAGAATTTCCTTTTTATTCAATGTTGTTCACAAAAGTCAAAGAATTCATCCGAGGTAAATTCCCCTCCTTGATTAGATCTGAGCCATTTTATTTTTCGATCTAATTCATTTTCAACCAAAGATTTGAAGGCTTGGAACTTTTCAAATGCTTCATCTTTATGCTTTAGAAGACCTATCCAACACATTCTGGAAAAATCATCAATGAAAAAAATAAAGTATTCTTCTCCATGAGGTGACCTTTTCTTTGATGGTCCACATAAATCAATATGGACATGTTCAAGAGGCTGACTAGCTGACCCTTATTTTTCAATCAAGTGAGTTCTGGTTTTCTTACCGATTTGACATGGTTTGCATATTGTATTTTCAGGGATGCTGATATCTAGAAGATCACAAACAACCTTGAATTGGCATGATTTTCTTATTTGAGAAAAGCTTAGATGTCTCAATCTTCTATGCCACAGCCAATTTTCATCATTTTTGCTTAGATAGCACCAGTGTTGTCCTCCCTTGAGTATGTATAAGTTTTTTGGAGTTCTTGTACCTTTGATCACGGTCTCTCCTATATCAAGCTTACAAATAACACGTCCGTTTGATCGAAACACCACTTCATTTCCTTGATCACACATTTGACTAACACTCAACAGGTTATGCTTTAAACCGTCTATATACATAACATTTTCAGCTTTAACCTTTTCTTTCATGAAAGTAGAGCCTTTACCTTTTATGACACAGGAGTGTCATTTCCAAATGAGACATTCTTCTCCCTCTTCCACTAACAGAACCCTTACTCATACTCATCAACATACCTCAAAAGGATTCGGTAAAGCACCCTTATTAAAACTTGATGTTAAATTTAAACTGCCGATGTATAATAGTGAAGTGAAAGCAGAGAAGCTTGAAAATTGGGTTTGTCAGTTGGAGGTCTATTGCAGAATTCAAAACCTTCAATATGATGACATAAATATTCAATTAGCTTCCTTGAGGCTGGAGGGTGCAACACTAGTATGGTGGGAATCAAAGACACAAGAATAGATAAAGAAACACAGTAAGATCTCAATTTCTTGGTCTATTTTCATTGTTGCAATTAAAAGAGAATTCTACTCTCTATCTTATATGTAGAAAGCCATCATGAATTGGCAGAACTTTAGACAACTTAAAGGTCAAAATGTGCAAAATTACACCCAAGAATTCAGAAAAAGGTCTCTAATGTTAGGTGTAGATTTTCAATCACAAGACACATTTCTGAAGTACATAGGGGAATTACACAATTACCTTAAGAATACTTTGCTTATGTTTAATCCCAATAATCTAGATGAGGTGTGTGTGAAATCCACTCGTCTTGAGGTAAGAGGGAAAAACACTATAGAAGAGGGTAGTAAAAAGTCATTTAAGGGTAAAGGGTTTCAAAGGGAAGGGAAAGAAAAATGCATCTATTAAGAAGGAAGGAGAGAAATTAACATGCAAGCATTGTTCCAAAGGGGGTCACGATGAAGCTCATTGTTGGAAGCTTCATGTCAAAATGAAACCAAATAAATTGAACAGCAAGGGAAAACAAAAGACAACTACAACCACTCAACAGAATTTGTGATCCAATTCAGGTGATGAAACTAAAATTACAACCTTGGGTATGAAGGGAAAAGAATCCATTACTAGCACTAGTACTTCAAATTTACACAATGAAACTCCAAATGAAAAGAAGAGGATATAACTTTTTCACATAAGGGTGATCTCAAAACATAGCAAAATTGATACTCTTTTTGATAGTGGCTCTGAAGGAAATCTCATCCCCGAAAACATTGTCAAAAGTTTAAACTTGGAAACAATTCCACATCATAAACCATATCCACTAGGATGGGTGTGCGACAATGCACAATTACAAGTAACCAGAAAGTGTAAACTGAAATTTTCCATTACTGCAAATTTCATAGATGAAGTGGAACTTGATGTTGTGCCATTAGGCATATGTGGTATAGTTTTGGGTAGCCTGTATCTCTATGATAGAAAAGCTATCTTCCATAGACATGAAAACAAATACCATTTGTTCAAAGATGGAGTAGAATATATTGTGAGAGCTCATAGCAAGAAACTAAATCTTTCACTTGTTAATGTGGGGCATATGAAAAGACTAGTGAATTCTAGCAAAATTTTGTGCTTCTAATGATCAAACCCAAGAATGATGTTGATAATGAATCTTTTCAAGGTTGTGATTCAAGATTGAAATCTAAATTGGTTGATGTTGTTAACCAATACGATGAGATGTTTCAGGAACCAAAAGGATTACCTCCCAAGAGAGGAATCCAACATGAGATACAGTTGCAGCAAGATAGTCCTCTTCCTAACATTCGCATGTACAAGATGTTAGTGATGGAATGTGCAGAAATTAAAAAGAAAATTCAAGAGTTTTTGGATAAAGGGATCATGAGGCCAAGTTCTTCACCACGTGGTTCACCTATTTTTTTGTTCTAAATAATTATGGAACATGGCACTTGTGTGTGGACTTCCGTGCATTAAACAAGATTACATTAAAGAACCATTACCCATTGCCTAGAATATTTGATTTACTTGATCAACTGAAAGATGTAAAGTCTTTTACTAATTTGGACTTAAGCAGTGGCTACCATCAAAATAGAATTTTTGAAGGAGACATTTGGAAGACAACATTCAAAACAAACCAAGGTTTGTTTGAATGGCTAGTTATGCCTTTTGGTTTATGTATTTCTCCTGCTACCTTCATGCATGTGATGAATGATGTGTTGAGGCCATTTCTTGATGAGTTTGTTATAGTCTACTTAGATGACATATTATTTTTCAGTAAATCTCATGCTAAACATGTTATGCATGTGAGAAAATTACTTGATGTCTTAAAGAAAGAACAATTCTATCTAAAGATGCCAAGTGTGAGTTTGGAAAAACTTCTTTAGTTTACTTGCGTCATATTGTTGGAGGAGGTGAGTTGAAAATAGATCCCTCCAAGGTTGATGTCATTTTGAATTGGCCAAGGCCCAAGACAATTATTGAGGTAAGAAGTTTTTTGGGAGCAGCCCAATATTGGAGGAAATTCATTGCTAACTTTTCTTCTATAGTGGCTCCTTTGCATGCATTGAAAAGTGTGAAAAAGGTTTTTCAGTGGGGAGGCAAACAACAAAAGGCCTTTGATGCATTGAAGGAAAAGAATAGTTCAACTCCAGTACTTGCATTTCCAGACTTGAGACAGTCATTTCAGATCCAGACTGATGTTAGTGACTATGCCATGGGTGCAATCCTCATGTAACATGGTAAGCCTATATGTTTTCATTCAGAAAAATTCAATGGTGCAGTGATTAATTATCATACATATGAAAAGGAATTGTATGAATTGGTAAAAAGTGTGAAAAAGTGGAAACACTACTTCATGGGTAAGGAAACAATCATTCACATTGATCATCAGCGATTGTGATACTTGCAATCTCAATCTAAGTTGCAAAAATCAAGCCACTTTTGATGGATGGGTTTTCTTCAGCAATTCCACTTGGTAATAAGGTATAAGAAAGGTATTTACAATAAAGTTGTTGATAGCTTTCTAGGCCTATTATTAGTGCAACTACTTTTCTCATGCATAAATTTGTTTTGCATGAAAGTTATATTGAGCAATATGCATTAGACAATGACTTTCAGGATATTTATGCAAGCTTGAGTCAAGGTAACCAAGTAGAGGAATTGGATTATCATTTGCATGATAACTTGTTGTACCATCTTGGAAATATTTGTATTCCAGAGGGAGAAAGAGTCAACATAATAAGAGAGGCACGTACTTCTCTTATTTCTATTCATTTCGGTGTAAGTAAGATGGTGGCACATCTACAGAGGTATTGTTATTGGCCTTGTATGATTGAAAGTGTGACACATTTTATTAAAGGATGTTCATTATGTGCAGTCAGTAAGCCTAGCAATAGGAAGTTAGGATTGTACACACCACTTCCCATTCCTTCACGACCATGGGAGAGTGTTTCTATGGATTTTTTAGGAGGTCTTCCATTGTCAAAAAGAGGTCATGATTATTTGTATGTAGTTGTGGATAGGTTCAACAAAATGTGTATTTTGATGCCATGTAAAAATCAAATTACAGTTGAACAAACTACTCAGTTATTCTTTTAGAATGTATTGGTGCATTTTGGATTTTTGACATCCATTGTTAGTGATCGAGATTCTCTCTTTGATGGGAATATTTGGTCAAGCTTGTGGGGATTCATGGACACCAAAGTGAAGAAGAGTACAACATTTCAGCTGCAAATAGATGGTCAAACAGATGTGGTGAATAGGATAGTGATACATCGTCTTCGTGGGTATTGCAACAAGCATCCTAAGTCGTGGGATGAACATTTGCACTATATTCAACATGCTTACAACTGGGCCAAGTACCCTTCAACTCAAACATTGCCATTTGAAGTGTGTTTGGGATACTTACCTAAGTCTCCTTTGGAATTCATTTTTGAGAAAGATGTTGCTATTCATGGTCATAGTGACATAGAAAGATCAAGAAGGTTCATTGAACAAATCCAATTGGTATGTCAAAGAGCTCACAAACAACTTGAAAAGAGCTAAGGAAAATAAAAAACAAGTCATGAAAAGCATCGTATAGATCACAATTTTCAAGTCAGTGATGAAGTTTGGCTTCACATTAGAAAAGAGAGGCTCCAAGGAGAAGGTAAAAAGCTAAAACCAATTAGATATGGTCAATTCAGAATTTTGGAAAAGATTGATAACAATACCATCAAGTTGGATTTCCCTTCATATATGAAAACTTATGTCGTTGTTAATGTTGAGAACTTAAGGTTGTACAAGCCTCCTTTCATTGAAGATCATGGAGAAAATGTCCAAAATCCTTCGATTGAGGATTTTTCTCCTGAATACCTTGATGAACTACAACAAGACACCATTCTTGATAGAAGAACAAGGTCTTCAAAATGAGGGAATGTGGATTACCTTCGAGTGGGGCTCAAGGGAACAAATCCTTCAAAGGCCAAATGGATCGGGATTGGAAAGGTGAGGGAACTATACCATCACTTGATCAACAACTGAAAGTGATCTTTTGGTGTCAAAAAGGCTTCCAGTGGGGATGAATGATGAGGTGCTCAAAAAATAGCTCAAAATTCAATTTTTTTGGATCAGTGTGGAACTTGGACAACCGCATAGTGCTCATCATACTAAATCTGGTGTAACTCATTTCGCACAAAACAGACACCATATGCTCCGAGAATCATGTTCTGTTCAATTTTGCAAATAGGGAAATTTTTGAAAAAAATTAACAACCCAGCTAGCAGTCCGTACTACTGACGTGGCACTGACTGGGAAGGTGTATGTGGTAGGTTGACTGGTCAACAGGATTATTGAATCATGTTGTGCCAAGTAGCACATATTCATTAATGCAGTTTGGCATATTATAATTGGTTGGTTGGTGGCCAACCATGGGTTGGCATGTGGCCCAGCCAGAGGCTACCACGTGGCAGCCCAGGGGCCACCAAAATTATGGGTCAAGTCCAAGTAGAGGTAGTGGGGGTTGAACTTGCGACTTCACAACATAAGACCAAAGTTGTTTACCAATACGCCATGCCATTGTTTCTTAACATATATGGTCCGCAGGTTTTATTTATGTTGTAAATCAGTGCCAATCAGGGGTAGCACCAGCCCAAGAGGGTCACCCCTTGATCGTGCCACTAGCATGTAACCACCAACGAGAGGAGCAAGGGGCCCGACCGCTGGGGGCAGGCCATTGGCCTTAGCCCTCGGCACATGGCCCCCCACATGCCCAAACATTTCGGACTTAAGTTCTTAGAGGCTAAATTAAGGTGCCCACAATTTGCACTAGAATTTGGGCAAAATGGCACTCCGTTAGCACATTCTGGGGTGAAATTGTGGGTTAGGTGCCGGATTTTTGGGATTTTGTAGAGCGAATAGCAACCAAACTTGGGAAAATCATAACTTGATGAGTTTTTGACCAAATCAGGAGCAAAAAGAGGCTACACATGAATTTTTGGGCATTCTAGAGCCATTGGAACATGTTTCAGAGCTTTTTGAGCATTGTAAACTGATGTATACACACTTTTGAGCACAATAGAGAGGGCCAAGCCATTGGAAGATGGACCAAGGAGACATAGCCTAGGAGGGGCGAACTCCTTCATTACATGCTAATGTGATATTGTTTATGGTGATGTATATGTCTATTATATGTTGTTGTTCAATCATTTGTTTATGTTAATTTAAACATAAAATTTACATAAAAACACTCAAAAATCCATGTTTAAACTTGAAAATAATCTCATGAATCCTGAAGCACACTTAATATATTCTAAAAGGGAATTTTAGCACAACAAAACTAATTTTCTCAATCAGATCACATTTGGAAATTCAAAGACAAGTATAACTCAAGAGAATAACCACATAAGGATCACTAGAAAATGTAATTAATGAGGTATGCATATTGTGTGTAGTTGGTCATAGGTTCAACCTATTGGTGGATAAAAGGTTAAATTATTTTTTATTTTCGACCATAGTGTCATTTTAACAAATGTTTAGCACACTCGTTTGTGAGAATTTTTGTAACACCCTCCTCCCAAATCTACCCAAGTAACTGACCAATCGGGGTAAACATGTGACAAGAGCTTACTATGATGGGATTCAACTTCCTATGTGACCTTAATAAAGTGGAATTGATGGAGCAAAACATACAAACCTTCCACACCAACATGAGGACTCCTAGGAACCATCCCAAACTTTCCGAAAAACAACCCCTATGTCCCATTGAGTTTTTAGACCGATTAACCCCTAGACTCTCCCATGATATGGGCATGCATGCATCCAGAGGGATACGGAAATGCCCACAACATGACATGCAAGTGTCCATGGACTATCTTTCTGAGTGCTGAGTTAGCGTCTCTGAGATTTGAGTACCTTTTTAGGCACAAAGTCGAGGTCACTACCTAGAATTAAATGACACCTTCAGAACAAAAATATAACAAGGTAATGATGATACAAATGAAATTACTTTAACAAGGGCTTGACTCGACCACTACTAGACATGAAAGGAATTTCGTTAAACATATCACAAATATGTAATTTATAGGTGTAAATAGCATATTTAAGCATAGGGGTCTCATACTTATCTGAGAATTACTAAGAAGCATTATTCCCTTATATCTTTAGTTGCATTATCATCTGTTAGGTCATAGATACATTGTTCATTCATTTACAAATCAAAACATGAGGAAATCCATACATCATCACTGTCATAATACATGCTTATAACCATCATATTAAAAATAGAAATATCAAGGATACACCAGCCATAAAACACACATATAAACTGGTAGATTTATACATAAGATATCAAGGAGAGAACCCCTTATTAATGAATTTAAAATCCAACCTAGGATGGGACTACCACATTCCACTTGACCATAGAATGGCTGAGCCAAATCTCTCTTCATCCATTCACCCCCATGCCATATTCCAAGCATGAATGTGGGACTGAAACCAAAAGAACCAACCAGGGAATCCTGAGGCTAAACCACTTCACTCTCATCAATAGAAAGCAGGCTTTACCGTCATCCATCCCAGATCACTAGGCCAGCACAATAAACATGTAATAATAGGCTTTACCATGATCTTCACCCGATCACTAGGCCAAATAACCATCGATGCCACTGGATTTATCTACCTACATCGAGAGGAATTTTCTTGTCTCCTAGTCTCGCAGGCTTTACCGCAATCCACACCAGATCACTAGGCCCTAAACAGAGACCCACTCTCCAGGATTTACTGCATATCCCATCCTAAGATTACTAGGCCTGATGGAGAGCACCCACCTCTAGGATTTACTATATATCTCTCCATGCACTCATCAAGGATTCCTAGGCCCACCGAGGCAACACAAAATTTTTCTTTACTGTAACCCACAGTCTGGTTCAGGCATCACTAGGTCATCTATTCTATTATTCATAGATCTGCCTCACTCAACTTTGAATCCATCTAGAAATCTAGCTCAACCAAAACATGAGAACCCCATCACACCATGGCTATCTAGAAATGACAAGGCTAAGGTAAAAACACTGTCACACCTGGAAAAACCCATGCCATAACAACCAAAGAACCACATGCAATACCATGCATGCCACATCTAGCAAGGAAAACACACATGCAAATCGATACCTACAAAGAATCCTGCTATAGATTTTTGATCCTACTCTTCCTTTCTTTCTCCTTCCTTCCTCTTGCCTTCTTTTCCTTTCTTGATCCAATGCCAAAGTGCTCCAAGAAAAATGTGTCCAAGCGAGAGAGAGAGAGAGAAAATAATGAGAGAGCTCCAAAACCAAACTAAAAAATGGTTACAAACTAATCCTCATACGTCTTTTTATCAATTAGGTCTCTATTTTCTTCATTTTCCATTATTTTCCTTCATTTTCGTCTTCACATGCAACTGATGACTTTTCACCTTCCTTTTCTCCTAATTTCCATTATTTTCATAAATAAATGTGCCAAAAATGCCATTTTGCCTTTTCAAATCCTTAGCCATTTCCTTTTGCATTTTCCTTAGCCATAATAAACTAAATGAAAACCCACTGGGATATTTTTCCCAGCATTTAGCTTGGAATAAGTGACCCATCAACCACGATTATTATTTTTCCTTTATTGACTTTTATTACACAAAATTTTCACTAGGTTTGTTACAATTTTGTTGCACCAGTGCCAAAACATTGCTAATTTGTATAATGTTCCATAAAAAAGAACTATTTAGAACAATTAATCTATAATATTGTTTATTATGGTTTTTATTGGTTTCTCGGCTCGTTACTAGTCCAAATTCAATTATGGAATAAGTTGGGCAACTGGGCGATCAGGGTTTAGAGAGGAGTGTGACTAGAATATTTTGATGTTGTTTTAACTCTTATTTGATGACCATAATGTCTTGTGTGTGTTTGGAGGGTATATGAGAACAATGTAGGTATATTGGATACTTGCAATAAATAGGTTCAAAGAAGGGGTATGAGTGATTAGATCGATGATCTGGTTGGAGCAGATCTTGGGACAGTAGGATGATAGTCAACAATAGAGATTGACATGAATTTTGTGACATTAATTATAGTTGAGATGATGATACAAGTTTTTTATGGTAGTGTAATGGTTGCAGGTTATATGGAAGCATAGTGGTTGCATGTTATGTGGTAGATACAATGAGTTGTATAATGCCAATTTTTCAAGTAGTGGCAGAGTGTGTAGGTTTTGATTGTAGTTTGTGATAGTTTCTTTGTATGCAGATTCAGTGACATATTATGATCACGAATCTCGTTTGAAAATATGATGAAATAGAGGTCCACAAAGCAGTTGAAGAAGGAGGTTGGAGGCTCAATCAAGTTAGAACTTAGAGTAGGTTGGAGCCTTCTAATTTATGAGGTTGGAGCCTAGAACAAGTTGGAGCTTACTCATCCTTGAGGTTGGAGCCTCAATCAGGTTGTATCCTATAGTGAGTAGCTACTTGCATTCTTGAGGTTGATGCATCATTCAGGTTGTAGCCTACCGTAAGTGGAAGGTTGCATATTTTTGGGGTAGCTTCGTCCCAAAGGTTGGGGCCTGTAAATTGATGTAAAAATAAATTGACTTCTAAGCAAAAGAAGAGTTGGTGGTTTTCTCCCATTTGGGTTTCTAAAAAATTCTTGTCTCCTTGTGTTGTGATGTCTTCTTATTAGTTATGTTTATGTTTCTTATGTGATGATGCATTGTGATAATTAATGAGATGATGTTTATGATAAAGGTTAAATGAATGCATGATTAATTAATATTGTTAAATTTGTAAAATTTTCTTCGCGCTGATTCACTGCCCCCTCTCAATGTGACTTTTGAGCGAACAAATAGAAACTCATAATTCTCTTCTTGTTTTATAATTGTGTTCTAGCGCTTTTTTTATTCCCTCATTCAAATATAATAATAACTTGAATGAAGATATAACTTAATAAAGAATATTACTACCCACAATTCATTAATGATAAAAATCGGAATTTTATCTTTAATGGTGTTTAGTTTAGTTCTCAATAATCTAGACACATAAGCCATGATGAATCCTTTTGTTAAAAATCACCACGAGTGAAGAGAAAGAAATTTTATTAGGTAAAATGATGCCATCCTCTAACATTTCTTTAAACATATCTTCAATCTCACTCTTTTCAGAATAAAGATATATGTAAGGTTGAATGTTTGGAGGAAGGCTTCCTAGATTAGCTAAATAGTATGATCATGCTCTTAAGTGGGAGCAAGATAATTGGGAATCTTGAAAAATACCTATAAATGATTTTCAAAAACTCTTTGATATATAAGGGCACATTTTAATTATATTTTTTGAAAATATAATGAGCACAATCTTAAAGAGGGATAGAAAGAGACAATAATGAGCATAGTCGACTATTCCAAATAATTGTGTG
The DNA here is from genome assembly GCA_031772625.1 of Pinus tabuliformis. Classification (NCBI taxonomy): domain Eukaryota; kingdom Viridiplantae; phylum Streptophyta; class Pinopsida; order Pinales; family Pinaceae; genus Pinus; species Pinus tabuliformis. The sequence goes on along the minus strand of CM062804.1, from coordinate 575,901,007 downwards.
ATTTGAGCTTCATATAAGAGGTATTAAGGCTGATTTATTGGGCTAGTTGCCTCTATTTCACACCTTATTGGATGCCCCTATAAAGTTTAACGACTATAATATATGGCCATAAATTTACATTGAGTACTATTTGCAAAATGTGGAGAAGTGCATAAGGGTTACCCACAATTTTTTTTTCTTAAAATAGAAAAAATAATAACAAAGAAACATAACAATAATTAATGTAATGATAATGACATAAACATTATGTTTAAGAATAATGCCCATTCTTAACGATCTATAGGTTCACATTTATAATAATCTATAAAAAAAAAAAAATGGTGCACATAATAAACCATATCCATAAAAACTATAAAATAATATCCTTAAAATTATTGGTATCAAAACATTAAACATAGCACTCACTTGTTTTTATTGATGTTATAACATAATATAAATATCCATATGAAATAATTATGATAGAAATATACAGAATATAACAAAATATTCTTATAAAAACAATTATAAATATATATAATAGGAGGGGCATGGGATAGATAGATAAGGATATGTGTAATAGGTGATGAACATTAATTTATATTAATTAGGGATGCCATTTATAAATGTGGAGAAGTATCTATTAATTTTCTTCAAGTGGTTTTCTTAGAGAGAACACATATATACCAAAATTTTGTTAGAAAGGTTATTGAAAATGACATGTGTGACAATCATAAGTGTAACGTAGGAGTATGTTATATCACAAAGTAAATATGTATTGCATAGTCACACAAAACTTACCCCGCCATCATTTTGGGAGTTGAACCAATGTTTCTAATTTGATTCTTATTTTTTATTAATATGACTTGTTCTTTCATGAATTTTCTTGAAGTCAATGTTGAAATCCAAAAAAATAGGGGTGAACCCTAAAAGCCATCACATAGTCTTGTCACTAATAAGTTGCTGAGACAATTCAGATATGAGAAAGTCAAGCTCGATCTTTGCAATTTTGTACAATGAAGGATAAGAGAGGCTTATGAGAATACTTAATAAGTTTGTTTTTATATACAATTTTTTTGAGCCTATCAACATGATGTACATGTAATCTACATCTTAAAGGGGATATTTAACTAATCCATATTATATATGAAACATGTGAACCATAACGCGTAAGAGATTGATGTGTGAATTTGAGCATTCTAAAGCATGGTATAGTTGAAATAAAAGGAAAATACCTTGTAGCGGAGGTTTTTTTGTGTTACATTATGTTAACGATAACTAAAAATATTTTGGATGAATGAAGATTTTAGCGAACACTTTTTTCTTTTCTTTTTTTAGCATTCATAACAACATCATGCATCAATGTATGTTTAATTTACACGCGTCAGTGCATACATAGAACTAAATCATTGGTGCTCATATGACTATTATGCATTGAGTCATTCCTTTTTATTTTATGGCACATTGCTGCTCATATAATTTTTATACACTAGTCCATTCTTTTTTGTTTAAACATTGGTGCTCCTAGACAAAAATAAATCATTGGTGTATTGATATTTGTATTGTTCATATAATAACACTTGCCTATGTTACCATGTGCACTAGTGTGATTCTTTGTTAATAAGCACCAATGCATATTTTAATATGTTCACCATAACATTTTGAAATGGTAAATATAATTGTACATTATGTTGTTTAAAGAAACAATGATTTTCACAATTTTTTACATTGGTGGATTAATGTAATTCACTAGTGTGTCATAAAATGTAATGATGTCTATTTTATGAAACACTTTTTAGTGAGTTCAAAGAAATACATTGAAATGATAAGTATATATTTTATTTAATTGTTTCTTCTATGAATATTTTATTAATCATCTCAAAATTATATATATTATAATAATTCTGATTTTTATATTTTAATTATTTGATTCGATATAATGATTGCATTAATGGGTTATCAAATAAATTATACCTATTTTATTTGTAATGATGTAAATCATCCATATATAAATTAATCAATAATGCAACATCTTACGATATTGGATAATGCAATAAAGTAAAAAAAACCCATTTTATTTATATGAATAAGATATCCATCATCATAAAAAGTGGTGTTCACAAAATTTCCATTGATGGCATAGGAGTAGCAAGGTATGGTGCAAATGGTGTTGAAGTGTTGTTGATTAGAAGGTTAAGGAGCTGATTATGTTAGAGGCTACTTGCATATGTTGACATGTGTTTTTTGTTGAACTACTTGAATATATTGCTATGTTGTGATGTTGTGATTTTTGGTATGTTGTTGAAGCATCTAAGGAGGCTCTCTTATTGTTGTTGAAGCAACTGAAGAGGTTAGTTTCTAAGGTACTTGAAGAAGTTGTGATGCAAGGAAATAACAAATATTGCTGACAATAATATGTAGCACCGATGGCAGTAAAGTTGCAGAACAGAGGTATGTTGCTAATCATAAGGTATGTTGTAGAGATTATTGATGTATGTTGCAGAGATTGTTGATGTATGTCATAGAGGTTGTTGAGGTGTATGTTGCAAAATAGAGAGGTGTGGTCTTCTAAGTAGAACATAGGATGGAGTATTTGATAATGGTCTATTATATGGAAAAATAAAACTTTGGAGTTTGTCCTTTGTAATAATTAATATTGGCCTATATTACTTCAATTTTTCAAATAATTTAAGGTTAATTTGTTTCTGTTTTAACAAAAAACATGAAAAGAGTTTGAAAAGAAAGAGACATCCTTGAAATGTAAAGAGACAAGATTGTCCACTTCATATTCTTGTGTGGAATACTAACAACCAACAAAGTTTGTTTCTAAAATATGTTATTTTGGAAGGATGAAATGTTAGAGAGTATGTGTGAGAGTTGAGTTTTTGTGAATTCTTGTTCATGAGTTACCTGGCACAAAGAGACAAAGGTAGAAGAGAAGGTGTGAAGCAAATTTGAGGAGGAGAAGAGGCAAAAACAAATATGGAGTTATGTAGAGCTAAATACCAAGTAAGCTAATATGCTAAACTTTGTATGTATAAGAGGATTATTGTGTCCTTTTAGGTTGTAGCCTAAAAAATAATAGGTTGGAGCCTATTGAAGTGGAATTAGGAGCTTCCAAGCAAGTCTTAGCTTGCAAAAACAACTAAGGTATGAGCCTCTTGTTGGTTGTAGCCTACTGAAAACTAAGATAAGAGGGAGTAGGAGCTTCCCAACAAGCAATATCCCGCACAATAGAAGAGAAGTTGCAATCTCCAAAAGTTTACATAATGGAGGAATTAATATCTTTCCTTTGCATCACAACAAAAACAAATTCATGGTTCTATCCCTTTATGGTTTCCACTTATATTTGGTGTGCATATGTGTTTCTTTTATGTGCCGATTTCATGTTGTCATGGAATGTTGTTTATATGTTAAATTTGATCTTTATATGAAGTATTGTTGCTCATTGAACAATTTAGATAGACGTTAAAAATAAAATTAAACTAAAAATTGATGTCCATGAATGCACTAAATTGATTCACCCCCCTCTTATTTTAGTCAAGTTTCCAACAACGGGGACAACATAAAGTTCTGCAATAATAAAAATGCAACCAATATGTAAGTTTTACAATTATTTGGTAAGTTATTGACATCTAATTGGGATAGTATGTCCAATACATTAAATAAGATGTTAGTATGTAATTGTTACACTTATTGGTAAGATGTCCTCATGAAATTGGGATGTCGAGTGCATTAAACAAAATCCTTGATTTTCATAGGCAGATATTCCAAAACATACAACTTGTAATAACATTTAATTATATTGATTGTCATTCATTACTTGAATTGATGCCATCAATCGAGCTACATGTATGCCTCATTTATTCATCCTTTGTAAGTGGTATTGTACTTGAGTTAGTTAATCTAATGTTCCCTTGATTGACTTATTCTTGATGGTTTGCGTATTCATGTTTCATCTACAAACATAAAAATAAAGTGTAATAACTATATCCAAATTTATATAGTAGAATATACATAATTGTGTAAATAAAAAAACATATCATATTAGAATTTTTTTCATAAATGATACACATTATTTTGAAGCCATGCTTCATGCTATCTCTCAAAATCTTTTTCATTGGCTCCACTCAATACTTTGTTTTTTGCATGTTTAATACACCATGACAAATCATAGATATAATTCATACAAAAATTTCCTATTATTCCATTAATTATAAAATGAGGGAAGTTTTTTTTTTTTTTCTTAGCTAAGACTAACCTAAGTACCCACTGGGGATTTGAACCGGTGACTTATCGCAAGGAGTGCCTTAACAGTGCACCCATTCACCGTCAATCCAAAGCCCCGTGGGCATAAAATGAGGGAAGTTAAACAACATAGCTACATATAAATTGTTTAATTAACCCTTGATATTACATCATATACTCATAACCCATACATATCCCTATGTTGATTAATTCTTCCTTGGCTCTGCTTTGTATGTTAACACCTAGTAGAAGGAATCCATGGACAAGTGTAAATTAATTATATATACAATGAGTTTAGAATAAATATGAAATCTTAAGTAAGTCAAAAAATGTAAGTGCTTACCAACTTTGAAATATACCTTTTTCTTGTTGTTTAATCTTATGTGTTGAATGAGAGTTTTTTGTTTGTTTTTTAAATGCCAAAAAAAATTTGAAAATTAGTATTTCATGTAATAATTAAATTCGATGTACATAAATGTATCATTTCAATGATTACATACCTCTAATGCATATTTTTGTTGGGATGACTCCTCCTGTGATTCAATTATGTTAATTTCTTTTACCATCTCCTTATACATTTTTATGGACATCCCTACTGGCATGTATTGATTTTCCTCGTGTTTGTCCTTTGGAATTTAAATAATCCTCCTAAAAAATGAAAATCACAATATTTTTTTTTTATAAATGAACATGAAAGTAAATGTATGAAACAAAAATAATTTAGTAATTTTGGGTTATATTATAGAAAAATATTTATAGTAATAATACTTTTCACTAATTCGGTTTTGTTTATGGAAGCTTTTTCCATGGGAAGTATCACAAGTTTCGTTGACTATTTTTTTTCTTTCAAAAATATTTCTTGTAGTTTATATCTAACTTGTTTCTTGGATTTATTGGATTGATTTTTGTTCTATAAGTGGAAAGCATATGTATATGTTCTTTCACTATATCCCCCATAGTTTTGTAAAACCCCCCTCTTCTTAACTTCCAAAACCATTCCAAAGGAATTGAGGGCCAAATCATCATCATTTACATTCTTCATAATTTTTAAAAGATTCTTCATAATTTTTATCTTTTAAAGATGACATTTTGTTCCTTTACTCACAATCCTTAGTGTTTAAAACATGTTAATGATTATTGTTAAGAAATTAATTTTTAATAAAAAACCAAAAAAAACTAGATATTGATTACTTTTGATTCAACTATTTCCTCCCTTTACAACATTTCATTAAAAAATTTCCCCTATTTTTATTTCAAATTCCAAATAATTTTATTAAATTTCTTTTAAATTTATACTTTACATAACATACATTAACAAATACACATCATTAACTTAAATTCATATTTTATTCAAATATATTAATTTTTTAATAAAACTAAAAAAAACTCTCGTTATATTTTTTTGAAATGATCTACCATAGTGCTCACTGCAACAAGTTGTTTTCCTCGGACATCATCAATCACAAAAAGCCAAAAATAATTAGTTATAAAAATAATGAAAAGCCATGAATCATTAGATATAAAAATAATGAAATATTGTGCACAAGTACATTAAATATATATATGTATATGCATTGGTATATGATTACGATGCTATGACAAATTTGAAATTGTTTTATTTACGTCACTATCTCATTATTTACATCACTATCTCATTATTGTTTTTCACGCATTGCCCAACCCATTAAAAAAGTTATGTTTTAAAAATAATGCTAATCACATTTTTAACTAAGCATTGCTATTGACATGAACATATGCATCGACGTGCAATTCCTATATAGTGTACTCCACTGATAATCAGTGACTTGGTTTGGAATCCAATCCAACAAGTAGTCCAATGGTAATGGATATTAAATATTCCAGGTAAAAATAATAATTAAAAAAAATATGAAAATTTATCAGGGAAAAAACCAAAAAAAAAATATGGGAAAGGAAAAAAAAAGGTTTTTTTTTGGGTTAAATATGGAAAGGAAATCTAAAATAAACAAAAATTAAGATAAGATACTTAATATTGAAGATAATTGTGAATTTTTTTTAGGATATCTTAAATATGTTTTGAATAAAATAGAGGAAAAATTGAGATGATCAATATAAACAAGATACATATTTGAAATTTCTTTTCTGCAAATATGTCACCTAGGGTGATATTTTACAAATTTGACTCTTTAAAAAAAAATTCCACTCCAAAGTCTTTGTTTGCAAATCTCTCTGGCACAAATATCTTCTTTAAATTTTGGAAAATTAATGAAATAATAATTAAGGTTTTCTTTTATAAACAAACATTAAAAAAAATGGATTTCTATACTATTCTTTGGAGAATGCATTGAAAATTGTGTGAATAAAATAGGGGAGAGATTGAGATGATCAAGAAAATGAAGTCAGACACCTTAAATTTCTTCCATGTAAGGTTGTATGTTATTCTTCCATGTAAAGTTAGGACGATCTCTTACAAATTCGTCTCTTCAAAAAAATCTACTCGCTCCAAAATCTTTGTTGGTAAATCACTCCTGTACAAATCTCCCATCTATTTTGAAAAACTAATGGAAAAAGGATTATAGTTTAAATTGGTAAACACAAATTTAGAAAAATGAAATTCCCACTCATTCTTTTATTGTATATTTTGGCACATCAATGATAAATATGCATTATTTTTTATAATTTTTTTTGATGTGTTGTATAGTTAAAGTAAACTAATGAATTAATAATTTAAATCCTCATTGTTAGAGAATTTGATTGATGAAATATAAACGTAAACCTATGTAATTAAAATTTTATAGAGGTTTTATCTTGTGGAGGAAAAAATGGAGGTCGCTCTTTGGTGCACATCATAATTTAGCATATTGGTTTATTGAAAAATAATACGATGCATCGATAAATTTTAAAATCACTTCAAAATTATGTTTGAAGTTAGATTATTCTTCCCAAATTTTATTTTAAGAATATATTCGTGTATTGGGATGATGGTTTGGCTCAAATGTAGGGAAAAAGATATTATAAAATGGCTAACTCTTTAGATTCTAGTTCATTTCATATTGTTATAAGTTCTACATGTTTCATTCTATTACTTATAGTAGGTATAGATTCGATTTATGATTCATTTACCTAAGTGAATTTGTATTATTTATGCATGTGCATATTGGGAAATGGCAACAAGAAATTCCAGTTTAATTTGTCTTTGAATTAAACCGTGAATTAAAATCAAATTATATTCTCATAGCAGCTTGTAAATAGTTAATTAAGTTTAATTAACTTAATTAGCTTAGGTAATTTGAGTTGGAAGCATTTATGTAGTCATGTATATGTTCTCCCTAAATTTTATGGGTCCAGGATGAGTTTATTTGACTTGTCATTAGATAACTCAGTTTGACTGAGTTATAGATAGTTAAACTAGTTCTAACTGTTTGTGGAACTAGTAGAGGTCTAGTAGTTAGTTGGCGTATTGGTGCATCCTTAGTGCTACTCTAGCTAACTGAAGATTCCTCATGAGAAACTCATGCATGTTAGTTCAGAGAAAGACCTAGTTGAGACTAGAGTGCAGGGACAATGTACTATCAGTTGTATGATGATTCGAGTTCTACAGGTCATGCATGCAATCAAAGAAGGACTTGAGTTTGGATTGCGCAGTTATGGAGGAAGGATTTCCCAATTAAATATGGGTTGGTCCTCACAGGAATTACGCAAGGAAATAGGGGCTTGGTAGGCAGCTTAAATTGGCTAAGTGTTTGTCAATGCGGGCTTGCGAAGTAGAGAGTTGATCATACTTATGTAGGAATTCCTCTAGTGAGAACAAGATTTGTATTATCACTCAGATTTATGATTAATGCAATACATATTCAGGGTATTGAGTAGTGGCTTCCCTAGAAAAAAAATTTGTTATGTGTCTTTGATTATCTTCCTCTTATCGATTATTGTTTCATCAATCTATTGGTTTCCGCTGTTTAAAGAGTAGAGTATATTCTTGTCTTGTGTTTTAGTACATTACATGAGCTATTGAATCTATAGGAAAATCTACATGGTATCAGAGCTGAAGACAGTATATTAGAGGAGATTTCAAAGTTTTGAGTTTTGGGTTACAAGTGAAATTTGAATTTGCAATACATACTTCAAGATTGGAAAATGGCTTTCTACGGTTTAAGGCACGAGTGTGCCTTGGAAGGCAGCTCAAATTATATAACCTGGAAGGATAGGATGGAGGCAGTGCTTGAGGATAATTACCTCTAGGAATTCATTAATCAAGACATTCCTATGCTAGCATCATTGGATGAACAAAATCTGGTCGAATGGAAGGAGTGTGTGACCAAGGCGAGGCAGATAGTCCTTGAGGGAGTTCGAGACCACATTGTCTCAAGTCTCCATGGGAAGGAAATTTCGTATGTTATGTGGAAATCATTGACAAACCTATTCCAGAATAGAAATGACCATAGGAAGTTGCCACTGAAAGACAAACTTCGAAAAATCAAGATGGAGAAAGGTAAGACCATTCCAAAATACTTGACCAAGTTTAGTCACTATCATGATGAGCTTGGAAGTGTTGGAATAATTGTTGTCGAGGATGATATGGTGAGCTTAGCTCTCTTAGGTCTTCCTAATAGTTGGAATATCTATGAGGATTCTGTCAATGAGAGGGAGAAGCTACCAAATTTGGAACGAATGTGGTCAGATTTGATGCAAGAGGATATCAGAAGGAACACTAGAGATGGTTCCTCATAAAAAACTAATGATGAGGAAAATTGTGCCTTAGCAGGGAAGGCAAGGAAGGGGAAACGGAAGGTATCCTCTTCCAAATCGGATTCTTGTCATGGAGGCAAGAAGAAAGACATGTCAAAAGTTAAGTTCTTTCATTGTCATGAGTTGGGACATTTTGCTACAAACTATTAGCTCCAGAAGTCCAAGAGGAAGTTCTCAGGACGAGCGATGGGTGAGGCTTTGGCCTCTCAATTCGAATTGGAATTTATTCTCATTAAATGCATGGTGTCATCAATGATGGGTAGTGTATGATACCTTGACAATAGAGCTTCATTCCACATGACTGGTGACAAGTAGTTGTTCAGTGACCTAGAGGAGAAGGATCTCTAGATGCATATCGAGATGGGTGATGATGGAAGGTATAGTTCTACTAGATTGGACATGATTACTTTTTAGAGGGAATATGGTGCTCCTCTCACCTTGAGAGATGTTATGTATGTGCCTGGGTTGAAGAAGAACTTAGTATCAGTCGCTGTGTTGGAGGATAGAGGCTATGACGTGGTCTTTAGCAAAGGAAAGGCGTTCTTTCGACACATAGGCATAGGTCAGGTAAAGAAGATAGGGATTCTATTTAAGAATCTCTATAAGTCGTAGGTAGAGGATTGTGCTTCTTTGAGCACGAATGTAGAGAAGACGCAAAGACGAGACATTGGCAAGTTGTTGCATAGGTGTTTGGGTCACTTGCATCATGGGGCTTTGAAAATCATGCAACAGATCACTACTGGTCTTCCCAAAGGTACACTAGATCAAGTTGATACATACGAGGGGTGTACTTTGGGAAAATACACCAAGGTTTCCTTTCACAACAGAGACAGTTGAGAAAAGGTGATTCTAGAGCGAGTCCATTTACATGTGTGTGGACCATTCTCAACAACATCCACAACTAAACACAGGCACTGTGTTATCTTTGTTGTTGACTTTTCTCACAAATGTTGCATATTTGTCATGCAGAAGAAGGATCAAACTTTCACAAAGTTTTGTGAATTTAAAGCATTGGTTGAGAAAGAGCTTGGAAATAAGGTTAAATCTCTAAGGAGTGATAATGGTGATGAGTATGTCTCAAATGAGTTTAATAACTTCTGTACAGTAGAAGGGATTAGAGGAGAGTTGAAGACACCCCATAACCCACAACATAACGGGGTGGTCAAAAGGAAGAATAGAAACATTGTAGGGGAAACACTGGTGACGTTGCATGATAAGGGCCTACCACTACACTTGTGGGTTGAGGCATGCAACAAAGTTGTTTTTTTCAGAACAAAAGCCCACATTAGATACCTGGGATGAAGACACCAAAGGATGATTTCTCCTGTAAGAGGCCAGATGTTGGTCACTTCAGGATTTTTGGGTCATCAATATATTTCCATGCGACCAAATATGCATGGAAGAAGCTTGAGCTGATTGCAGAGTTTGGGATATTTTTGGGCCACACTAATACACCTTAGAACTATCAGGTGTACTTGCCGACCAACAAGATGATAGTGGTTCATAGGGATGTCAGTTTTGATGAGAAGGCTATGCGAGTTTCTCTTGAGAGGGAGCTTCAAATACATGAAGTTGAGGATATTTTAGCTCCTAAGGTTGTGGAGACTCAGATTGATGTGGAGCAGCCACATGGAGAGGATCTGGGACTGGAAACATTCACTCAGGCAAAGGCTTCTAGAGATGGGAGAAAGTGCACCAAAAAGGTTGACAGGTTATTGAATGATGCATGGGAGAATGTGGGAGAACCCACATCTCAGCGCAGGTAGAGGACATCACTTGAGAGGTACATTGGATACATGGCTCTTATGAGTGGATGTGTTGAGATAAAGGCATGTTCCTTTGAGGAGGCAGTGCAACAACTGGTTTGGGTTGATGCCATGGTGAAGGAGTATGACTCCATAGTTTGTAACAGTGTTTGGGATGTGGTCCCAAGACCAGAGGACAAGTTAGTGGTGAGCTCCTGATAGCTTTACAAGGTAAAGCAGGCTACAGATGGTAGTGTGGAGAAGCATAAGGCTAAGTTTGTGGCCCGTGGATTTTCACAGGTAGAGGGGATTGAATATGATGAGACCTTCGCTCTTGTTGCAAGGTACTCATTGATCAGATCTATATTGGCACTATCAGCGCAGATGGGTTGGAAGATACATCAAATGGATGTAAATACATCCTTTCTTAATGGCATGATTGAGGAAGAGGTGTACATAGAGTAGCCAAAAGTTTTTGAGACCTTTTACCATGAGTAGCATGTGTGTCGGCTCAAGAGAGAATTGTATGGGCTAAAGCAAGCACCCTATGCTTGGTACACCATGATATATAACTACGTCATCGGGTTGGGCTTCACCAAGAGTGAAGTGGATGCGAACCTGTACCACATAGTGGTGGAAGGTAAATTGTTGATCATTGTGTTATATGTCGACGATTTGATTTTGACAGGTGATGATCAGCTGATCAAGTCTTTTAAGGAGGATCTTGCAAGGGAGTTTGAGATGAAGGACATGGGGCTCATACATTACTTTCTGGGCATGGAAGCATGACAAGGTGATGGGGAATTGTTTGTGGCTCATGGGAATAATCCAACGAGATACTCAGGAGGTTCCGCATGGAGAGTAGAAAACCAATGGAGACTCATCTAACAGGTAACTAGAGGAAGGAGGATGCTACTTCAGGGGAAGTAGTGGAAGCTATCATCTATAGGCATCTTATGGGTTCACTCATGTATTTGGTGAACACACTATTAGATATGTGCTATGCAGTTAACCAGCATAGTCAAGTGATGGTTAGGCCTACCAAGCTATATTGGAAGGCAGCAAAGCATGTGTTGAGATACATCAAGGGTACTACTTAGTATGGATTATGGCACAGATGGATAGAGGGAGTTAAGGTTCAAGGCTTCATTGATGCAAATTGGGTAGGGAGTCCATCCGAAAGGAAGAACACATATAGAGGGATCTTCAGTATTGGGTCAACAATAGTTTCTTGGTACAACAGGAAACAAAGATCAGTTGCACTTTGTTCAACCAAGGTAGAGTACATGGTTGCAAGTTAAGCAGCATGTGAGGCCATCTAGATGAGGAAGATTTTGGTTGGTTTGTTTGATCAGTAGATGGATCCAACTATGATTTACTGCAATAATTAGATTTGTATCAAACTCTATGAAAAATTAGTTTTTCATTATTGGTCCAAGCATATTGATATCTGGTATCATCATATTCGAGATTGTGCATTGAGGCAGATTATGTTGTTGGAGTACATTCCCACGGAGGAGTAAGATGATGACATTTTGACAAAGGCATTGTCAAGATGTAAATTCAAGTACAAGATCAGGGTAGTTGATAATCCCTTTATTGTTGAGAGGGAGTGTTGAGAAATGGCAATGCGAAATTCCAGTTTAATTTGTCCTTGAATTAAACTATGAATTAAAATTGAATTCTATTCTCATAGAAACTTGTAAATAGTTTTTTTTTTTTTCTAAGTAAAGTTAATCTATTGATATAGTACAAAAAGTTACATAGTATCTCGGCCACAGAGGGTTCCAGCCTTAATTAGCATACAACCATGAGAAAAATCTGAGACTGCCCCAACAAAGGGGAAACCAGTCTATTAAGCATCCAAAAATAGACCCACATGTTCCTGAGTAAACCAATCTATCAGCTAACAGCAAGACCATCCTGAAAACGAGCAAAAACACCCCAAAAAACCACAAAACCATCCAGAAAAACCACAAACCACCCAGAAAAACTGCCCAGCCATCAAATTTCCCTGAGGACACAACATCAAGACAGAAAAAGAAAACCAGAGCTAAGTGAATTGCCACCTGTCAGGGGTGACATACGGCGCAAAGTCCTCTGGAGCCAGGTCATCCATGGAAATCTCCACGACAGGACATGCCCAGTTGTCCGGGTTGTCCGCCTCACCACGTCCCTCAGCCTGACGGTCTCCCTCCCTGCTACCACCTGCATCTTGCTGGCGCGACGTGTTCTCCGGACGACTGTCCACAGTCCACGTGTCACTAGGAATGTCTGAAGCATCATGCGAGCTGCCAGCAATGGCTTTTCCATGTCTTCTATTCCGTCCTCCATTGCCATTCAGCTCGTCATTGTTATCTCTATGTTGGCTTGGACCGGCTTTGTTCCTCTCCTCTAGGGAAGTAGTCATGGGTATATGCGGCTCAGGCTCTTCAGAGATGCAGACGGAGATGGTGGCGACTATGACCGGGCTATTTTTGGAGCTTCGGAATCGGAATTGCATCGTGTGGGGGACATGGTTCGGAGGTAGAGGGAAGGTGGCAGTGCGCATCGCTGCCTCGGCGCGTCTGGAGCAATTGAGGCAGGCTCTGCCTCTGCCACTTCTGGTGTTCGGATAATGACCAACAACACTAAACGGGCATGGATTTTCAGCAGAGGAGGCAGGGGAAGCCGAATTGTGGCTGTTTAATTCAGAGGAGCGGGAGCTGCCGCCGCGCGTGCCACTGCGACGGCTGCACATGCGGTGGCGAACCATGGCGGAGGTAGGCTCAGTTGCAGAGTCAGGGGGGGCGAAAGGAGAGATGACAGAGGAATGCTGAGCAGAATTTACAGAATGCTGAGGGGGATGGTGGAAACCAGAGTACTGAGCGGAAGAGCAGAGATTAGAATGGGAATGGTGGAAGCCATTACCCAGATCCAGACAGCAAACAAGCCAGCATCTGCGTCCTGTGCTGGTTCTCTCAGTCGGCGCTTCCGCCTGCGGAGGGCAAGCACCATGAAACAGGGGAAGAATGATCGATTGAATCCTCAGAGCCATGGTTATGCAGTTGGAGATGTTGCCTCGGCCAGAGCAGGCATTAAATGCCACCTACAAGGTGTCGTGAGAGGTATTCAGTCTGGTCTCGGGATGATTGCAGGAGGCCAAGTGGCCAGCTCGCCCGCCGTCGTCCCGTATCATAGCCTTAAAGGCTTTAAATGCCACTCGCATCCGGGGGTGGAGCTTCTTTGTGCACCAGGTTAGTGCAAGTTTGCAGTTGATTGTGATCATCAATGATGTTGAGAAGGCCATGATGTAGGATATGGTCCTGATCGGCGCCAATGTTTGCTAGGAGATCCGCTATTTTGTTACTGTCCCTTTTGACGTGAATAAAAGTTATTGCTCTCCTGTCTTTTATCCATTTCTCTATAGTTTCAAGCCGACCATTAATCTCCAGCTTTGGGCAACTTGCGAAGTCGTGCTTCCTTGTTGGATTAGAGTGGCCATGTTGGGAAGGATTTGAGTGTCCCCTTCTATAAGGATGGGATAAAAATTGTGTTGATCCGCTAGCTACATACCTTGCCACAATCCTTCCAATTCTGCAGAGTTGTTCGTGTCCCACCCTATGGATCCATAGTACAGTAATAGGGATTGGCCCTCATGATTCCTAAATATGCCTCTGAATCCTGCTCTGCCTGGGTTGCCCTTGGAGGCACCATCAAAATTTAGCTTAATCACTCTCTTTGGGGGGTGTATCCAATGAGAAAGCTGTCTGGTTGCATTATGGGGTTTGTTGGAGTTCAGTTGTGCTTGTGGGAGCTGTATATTCCAGTTAGCCCAGATGCTTAGTTCTTGAGGCTATGTCAGAAAGTCCTTAGTTGTCCATTGATGCAGAGCAAGAGTTTCCTTGATGTTCTGACATAGGTTATTCCATATGATTTCTAAGGAGGTTTTTTGATTTTTGAAGATTCTTTTATTTCTTTCCTTCCAGATTGTCTAGAGAAGGAGACCTGGCAAAATGGTCCACAACTTATTGAGAATTTTGCTGTTATAGGGCTCTGGGGTCCATTTGCTAATAGTGCTTCTAATATCCCCAAGAAGTCTGCAGGGTCTCTGGCATCTGAAAGTGAGCTTTTCCCAGAGCTGGTTGGCCATTTTGCATGAGTCCATGAGGTGCTGAATGGTTTCTTCATTGTTTTGACAGTTGGGACAGAAAGAAGGGCCATGAAATCCTCATTTGATTAAGTTGTCCCATGTGAGAATTCTTTGATGATACAACAACCAGACAAAGGTGGAGACTTTGGGCCAGATCCCAGTAGTCCATATACGATTCCAAGTAGGATCAATTGGTTCCTGAGATTGAGACATTATCTGGTAAGCTTCTTTGGTGGTGTATGTTCCTTTCGGTGTATAGCCCCATCTTAGAACATCGCTACCTGTGTTGACTTTGATTTTCCTGCTGTTAAGCTCTTTGTGTAGTTCCATGCTGTAAGCTTCCGATTCTTGCTATGCAATTTGCTCCCCTGGTTTCCATTGCCTGAATCCCTGTGTAGTACTTAGAGTCCAGTAATGTGCTACCGTGTTCTCCTGGTTAATGCCATTTCCATTATGATTTGTGCCTGGTAAGAGTGCTGCAATTTTGGGTCTCTGTTGCCAGGAATCCGTCCAAAAACGGGCTATCCTCCCGTCCCTTATCTCCCAGAAGCTATGTTTATGTATGATCTCTTTGTGTTGCTTAGTCGCGTTCCAGATGAGGGATCCTGTAGGCATAGTGGTTATCCTTATGAGATCTTGTTGCGGTCGGTTATTGGCATACTTTGCTGTCCACAGTTGCGCCCATGGATTCTGTGGGCCGGAGACCCATTGCCACCAAATCCTCGCTCCCATTAAAATGTTACTGTGTTGTGGGTCACGTAGGCCTAAACCCCCCTGCTTTTTAGGCATACAAACTTTTTCCCATTTGACTAAGGCCCATTTTCTGTTTTGTCTTGTAGAGCCCCATAAGAAATTGCGTTGCAGATTCCTAATTCTCTTCAGCACCCATTTCGATGCTGCGAGTACTGAGAACAAATAGAGGGGCATAGATTGTAGGACGGCTTTGATCAAGACTAATCTGCTTGCCATGTTGAGAGTTCTATAAGTCCAAGACTGGAGCTGACATTCCATTTTCTCTAAGAGTAGTTGCCAGGAAGCATGCTTTAAAGCGGAATCTATGAGAGGGGCTCCTAAATACTGAGAAGGAAGCTTGGCTTGAGGGAAGCCAATGATTCGAGCAATGATTCTTTGAGTGGGAATAGGAGTATTGAAGAAAAAAATTTGAGATTTGGTCGTATTGATGGTGGTGCCAGAAACTTCTGAAAAAGTTTCTAAAAGTGCTTTAAAGGTTCTGGCTTCATTAACTGATGGATGACCAAAGAGCATATTGTCATCAACAAATTGTTGATGTGTGATAGCAGGAGAACCATGAACAGAGAGACCTTTAAGGTTCTGGGAAAGAATAGAATGCTTTATGAGACGGCCTAGACCTTCAGCCATGATGATGAAGAGAAAGGGGGACAGAGGGTCCCCTTGACGAATACCTCTTGACGGGTAGTACGGTTTAGAGGGGATTCCATTGACAAGAATAGAGCAGAGAGGCGAGGAAACAAGGGTCATTATCCATCTAACCCAGGTCGGGCTGAAACCAAAGGCTAATAGCATTTTCTTTATATAAGTCCAGCTGAGTTTGTCAAAGGCTTTGGAAAGGTCAATTTTCAATAACATACCTGCCTGTTTTTTTTTCTTGAGAGAGTGGATGGTTTCATGAGTGAGAATAATGCCATCTAGAATTTGGTGACCTTCAACATACCCAGATTGCTCTAGGGAGATGAGAAGAGGAAGGAGAGCTTTGAGGCGATTGGCTATGACTTTCAAAATAATCTTATAGATGACATTGCAGAGGGCAATGGGTCTGAACTTCTTCGGAGTGCTGGGTTGCGCAACTTTAGGAATAAGGGCGATAAAAGTTGCATTGAGTGAAGGGAGTAACCAATGCATGGCTCTAGATTCTTCTACCACTTTCCAGACATCTATTTTGATTAGATCCCAAAAGTGGTGGTAAAAGTTGGACGTGAAGCCGTCAGGTCCTGACGCTTTCCCAACCTTCAGTTGGTTTGATGCCTCTTCAACCTCCTTGATGGTGACTGGTCTTAGCAATAATTGATTGTGCTCCTCCGTTATGAGTTTGGGAATATGCTTGAGTATCTCATTGGTTGCATGCTGTCTATCTGTGGGCTGCTCTTGATGAACAGTTTTGAAGTGATTTGTAAGCTCTCTCTCTATGTCTTCCTATTTCTCCATTGTATTTCCCTGTGAGTTTTGAATGTGAGAGATTGTATTGTTCATTCTTCTCTGTATGGTTGTACGATGAAAAAACTTGGTATTTTGTTCCCCTTCTTTTAACCATCTGATTCTTGATTTCTGTTTCCATAGCAGTTCCTCTTGTCTGCTTCTTTCATCTAGTTGTGTTAGAAGTTGTTGCTCTTGTTTGGCATGCTCCTCTGTTCTGCCTTCTAGGATAATCTTTTGCTGTAGCTCTGTCATGCTCTGCTCAAGAGCTTTTTTCTCTTGAAGGATGTTGCCAAAGATGGTATAGTTCCAGGTTTTGATTTGTTTTTTAATATGCTTCAATCTTTGTTGGAATTGGTACATAAGAGAGCCCCCGTTGGGAATGAAACTTTCCCATGCTGTTTTGACCACATTATTGAACGCAGGGTGAGTGAGCCAGAAAGCTTCAAACTTGAAAGGTCTTCTGTTTGAGTTTCCAGGATTTTTCCATTGTAGAGAGATGGGCCAATGATCTGATCTAGCTAGGGGTAGGATTGAGGCGCATATATCTCCACCGAGATGGACGAAGTTGTCGGAAATTAGAAATCTGTTCAACCTGGATGCTATTTGCTGTGTGCCTGTTCTCTTGTTGTTCCAAGTGAAAATTCCGTTGTCAAAAGGTAAATCTGTTAGTCTATTTTGTTGAATATAGATGTTGATGTCATTACTTTCTTTTTCCAGTTTTCTTCTGCCCCCCAATTTTTCCTCCAGTCGTGTGATCATATTGAAGTCTCCACTTGTTAACCAAAGTGGATGGGTTCTTGGAGCATTAAGATTTTCAAATGTTTCTAATTGCTCAAGTGTTTGTGTACTTTCCTGAGGGAAGTAAAAATTGGTTAAATGCCCATGTATATTGGTACCAATTAGGTGGAACATTGCATGTATAAGGTGGTGTGAGGCATAGAAATCTGTTAAGGTAATATGCTGAGTATTCCATGCTATGGCTAACCCTCCCGAGGCACCTGTAGCATCTACTGTTACTGTTTGACATCCTACCCAGGCTTTGGATAATATGGATTCTAAAGTGTTGGTGCTACATTTTGTTTCTTGCATGAATACAATGTATGGTTGTTCTTTCTGAATCATGTTCTTCAACATTCTGTACTTCCCAAGACCATTAAGTCCTCTTACATTCCATGAGATTAGCTTCATGATTGACTGGTAGGTAAGGATCGATAATATTTGGTCAACTTGGAGCATCTGCCCGATTCTACTAGCATTTCCCCAATTAAAATGGTACGTTGTAGATTTGTCTTTCTGCCTCTTTTCTTCCCCTCCTTAATGATATGCTTTCCATCCCATCAGCCTCCTTGCTGTATGCCCAGAGTATTATGCTGATGCATTCGTGTGAGCACTACTTCTAGATTTTCCAGTTGTCTTTCCAATATTGTGTCGAACTCTTTCCTTTTGCAGGCTTGTTCTAGACTAAAAATGTCTATTTCCCCGAGATCGAAGCTTTCTGGTTCTTCTTCCATTAGGCTTTGCTGACTATCTCCTTCCTGGTGGGTGAGTGACTGAGAAGGTTCTGCTTGAGTATCATCAATGTCCATAATCTTATCGGACCATAGTGCTTTGTTCTGACCAGGGTTGGTGTTGAGTTGCAGAGCTAAGGCCAGCTTTTCAAAGGAGATGGCATTTGAAGGATGATTGGTTTTAGAGTGGATGGGAGTGTTGGGTATAAGAGTGGATGGATCTGAGCTTGGCTTTGCTGGCATGTGCATATCTGATTCAGGCTGTTCTAGATTTGTCAAAATATCAAAATTGTTGCTTGAGGATGGAAAATTAGAAGCTAGCGCCGTTCTTTTAGATGCAGAGGGAGGTTTTTTGGTATGCCTTTTCTGGCCAGCTACCTTGGTGAATCCTTCGTGATCAGACTTGTTTCCAGTTTCTGGGTTTTTGGGCAAGATGTTTAAGGGACAGTCATGAAAGAGGTGGTCATGGGCATGGCATCACCTGTAGTGGAAGGGTACATGTTCATAGTCAAGGGGTTGAATCCATTCAAAGTCATCGTGTAGAAGAATTCTGTGTTCGGTAGCGCATGGCCCAGCTTCATGTAGACGTAGATCCGTGCATAAGAAGTATATCTTCGAAGCTTGGTTTCCTCTGCAGCCTTTATGTATTTGCCTACGCCATTGCCGATAGCTTTCAGTGAATCCTCGTCCCAGTATTCCAGTGGAAGTGAGTACATGCGGATCCATACTAGCACCTAGCTGAAGTCTTCTTTGTCAGGGTTAAATCTTTCGACCTAGTCTCGAAGATACAATCCTGCTGCATTGAAGAAGTAGGGTCCTCCATCCAGAACCCAGTTTCTATCTTCAAGGCAGTTGAAAGTGGCCGTGAAGAAGCCCTTAGGGCCCAACTATAAAGTTACATGACCTTTGGGCTTCCATTTCGAGATTATCCAGCCTTGCAGGGCTTTTTCAGTCGGCCAAAAACCTATGAATTTGCAAATCAGGGCGTGATCTTTCATATATTGTATTTGTGCATTGATTCTGTGACTAGGCAGCTCGATCTTGGGTCTTTCTGTGGTAATGGGTTTGCATGTAGGTGATGAGGCTTTCTAATGTTTGCCAAATGTTGCTTGTTTGTTCTCTGTCTCTTGTTCCAGATCTTCTTGTACATTCTTCTCCTTCTGTTGCGCTGGTCATGCTTCAGGCTTCTCTGCGTTCTCTGTTTTGCTCTCATTTGGGTTTTCCTTATTGTTATTTTTGGGGGGAGGCGTTGATGCCTCCCCCATTGGACTGTTCATTGTGCTTTGTGCTCAGTATTACAGTGTTAGATCTGACAGTGTTTTTGTCTGAGCCTGAAAAGTTGCAAGTGCAGACTGTGTGCCGTTGATGGTTTTGATAGGAACCCTAGTTCTGTAGTGCACCATTGCTCCATATAAATCACTATAAAGCAACTTGTAAATAGTTAATTGAGTTTAATTCACTTAATTAGCTTAGGAATTTCGATTTGGAAGTATTTATGTAGTCATGTATATGTTCTCCCTAAATTTTAGGGGTCCAAGATGAGTTTATTTGAGTTGTAATTAGAGAACTCAATTTGACTGAGTTATAGATAGTTAAACTAGTTCTAACTGTTTGTGGAACTAGTAGAGGTCTAGTAGTGAGTTGGTGCACTAGTTCATCCTCAGTGCTACTCCAACTAAGTAAAGGTTCCCTCATGATAAACTCATGCATGTTAGTTCAGAGAAAGACCTAGTTGAGACTAGAGTGCAGGAACAACCTACTATCAGTTGTATGATGATTTGAGTTGTATAGGTCATGCATGCAATCAGATAAGGACCTAAGTTTGGATTGTGTAGTTGTGGAAGAAAGATTTCCCAATTAAATATGGGTTGATCCTCACAGGAATTGTGAAAGGAAATAGGGGCTTGGCAAGCAAGATAAATTGGCTAAGTGTTGGTCAATGTGGGCTTGCAAGGTAGAGAGTTGATCATACTTGTGCAAGAATTGTTCTAGTGAGAACAAGCTTTGTATTATCACATAGATTTTTTATTAATGCAATAGATAGTCGGGGTTTTGATCAATGGCTTTCCCCAGAGAAACAATTGTGTTATGTGTCTTTGATTATCTTCCTTTTGTTGATTATAGTTTTCATCGATCTATTGGTTTCCGCTGTTTAAAGATTAAAGTAGATTATTGTCTTGTGTTTTAGTAAATTACACGAGTTATTGAATCTACACGAAAATCTACAGTGCATTTGAATAATTGTTAATTGGATTTTGTAGGATTATGATTTAGGATTGAATTCATATGGACAAGATATTCCACTAATCCAAAAACATCAAATGGATGTTTTATAAAAGTGTACAACCATTGTACCTTTCCAATTGTAACATACCATCTTTTAGAAACCAACATGGGTCAATGGTATTACACCATGAATTGGATCTCTTTTGACACTCCAATAGATGTGATTTTTCAAAATGTAAAGGGTTGAAGGATAATGCTTGATGTGTTACATTGTTCTATTATATTAATGATTAATTAGCCAAAGTTGATGGTATAGTACCCCCCATTGTTCTCAAGAACGCAATAGGTGACATAGAGAAAGGCACACAAGAACACTTTCATATTCTCCTTTTTTTAAAAGTTGGAAGCTAGATCAACTACATTTCATCATAAGTTGACAAACCTCTCCCCTTCTACTTGGTTAGTAAAGAGATTAAGTGTGCCAAAGTATGATATCAATACTACCCAAAATAGCTATAATAGGAGAGGCAAAAATTTGCACGAACCAAGATAAAAAAATGTCCAAGTACACATGAAATGCCTCCCCTCTTCTTATCCATCTACAAAGTAGATACCAAAAATTTTGGAACCATGCTTTATATGGTGCTTGGTCATCTTCCATGACAATGCCCATTGTTGGAATGAAATTCTCTTTTTTTGGGTAATATTCATATGATTTTCAAGTATAAAATAGATGTTGCAAATATTAGGTTGTTTATTATTTTACACATAGCTATTCATGCTAACAATTTGCAGTAGTTATGCCTTTTTCTAGTCCTATTTATAGTTGGTTTTATTACTTGAATATTTTTAAATACAAACATAACATTTCCATGTATAATATATGCATGAGTAATTATGCTTCTAGAAAATTATATAGGAAAAATATGTTATATACTAATAGTCATCCACAAACTCATAAGATAATTATAGTGTTGATAAATAGTTGTAGGTCCTCATTATTTATTGTATTTTTTTCCTTTCAAGATCTCTCCAATGAGAAAGAGTTGTTTATAGAAAATAAGCCATCTATATTTGTTGTTATGTGTGCAATATGTATTTTTCATCTTGGTGATGAGTTGTTAATAAACTATAACTTTGATACAATAATAATCACTCATAAAAAATCCTTGTATTGGGTCTACCTTTAGATATTGCCTATAAGATGCAAGAAAAAGATGATTTAGTAATTTTGTTTTTGGATTTTCAATGGAACCAATGTAAATATATTTTTTAATTCAACATTTGTTTTATAAAGTGTTTGGTTGTGCGTTTATTATTAGGAAAAAATTCCCATACTTATAATAAATATTTGGTATAATATGTTGGGTTCTTAATTTTTTGGTAAATTTTGAGAAAAAAGACGTCGTAGAAAGAAGAAAGCGGGAAGCGAAAAAAGGATAGCTAGACCAAGTGATTATTTTGGAAATTTTCAAGCAAGCATGAAAGAAGGATTGACAATTTCAAAGTGAAATTGATTTAAATTGATTGTATCAAGGTGCAGAGTTAAGTGTGACAATGTCATGGGACTTAGAATGATCCCATCAAAGCATGAGAGTTAAGCTTGATAGTATCAAGGGAGCGGATTGGTTGACGATGTCAACAAGCCAAAGCTATAAAGGGAGCTACAAGGCTAGTGGTGAGAGTAGAGGATGAAGAGAGAGGTAACCATGCTTTCAGAATTCATATTTATGCTATGATCATATACTCCTATATTTGTAATTGAGGCTCTGGCAAGACTGACATATCAAATATAGTTGTAACTTTGTGGATCTATGATTGTAAGCTTTGTTTGGCCTAATGTTAATAAAAGGAGACCATTTGCAGGGAGATATAATGTGTAATGCATGTGATTATTTATCTACTTGAAAAATTTTAAGTTCTTATTTAATTTCATGTGTAATGACTCTCTAGTTTTCTCTGTAATGGTGGTTTCCTTATATAGATGGTAAATGTATTCACTCAACTTAAAAATTATCGTCTATACACTTAATTCCTGATAGTGCAGGATATACTATAGTGGAACACTTTTGTTGGAACCTAAAGAAAAACCTTGGTCTCTACATTAATTTTTGACAACAAATAGTTTCATTATCAGGACACTGAAATTTAACCAAGGTTTTTCTGATAAGCATGAGTAGTATCTTAAAGAGCAGAATTTGAACATGGTGGGAAGAAAAGTGTGAATTTTTTTTGTATCAATAAGAAAAATTACAATAGAATAATCTTTCCTGACTACACAAGGAGAGATTTTACTTTGAAAGTATTGGTGATCAGTACAAAACATTATGGATTGAATTCCCTAAAAAACTATATCAATGGTTGCGAGTAGGGGTACATTATTTACTCAAATAACTTCGATTAGTGAACCTGTTTGATCCTATTTTCTCTCACATCTCTATAAAAATGGACTAATCAGATCGGTTACAATATTCTTTTAAGGGATTGAATTTTTGGTTAGATCTATTGTAACTTGACTACATTAGATATAACTGCATTACACCACGTATATCACGAACTTACCAAAGTTGTTGATTTTTGGGTGAAAACTATAATAGAGGGGTATATTATTGATTTTTTTGCACAAAACCATCAATGTTTCTTGAAAGAAGAAGCAGTTTTCAAGTTTGGGTTGAGAGGAATGTTATCGAAGGAAATTCATTTGTGGATCAAGATCTTATTGGTGGAAGAGATATTGCTACCCTTCCCTTCACCTAATATAGAAGCTTAAAACCCTCACACTAGGGGAGGATCTTTGGGGAGAAGATGACCTATTGTGGAATATAAGAAAGAGTTGAAAATCAAAGGGGAATAAATATGGAGTGCTAGAGATTTTGGCACAACAAGAAGGGCTCGTATTGTTTAGGAATGGAGGGAGAGAAATATGCCTGATATTTAAAGGAGATGAGAAGAGTTTAAGAAAATAGCGGAAGTGTTGGCCATCCCAGAGTTGCGAAAGAAAGGATTAAGAGGAGGTGAGAGTTATAGTAGAGGAAAGGAAGCTAGAGGAACTAGATTAGGAGAACAGAGTTGTGATGATGATGTCCACCAAGAATTAGATGAAGCCCAGACACGAGAATAAACGATCGTGGTGACTAACCTAAGTACCCTTATAGATGAGGACATGAATTTTGTGATGCGTAGGTTGTTCCAAAAATTAGATAGAAACATGGATGGTTCTCTTCCATCCCTTCCCCTTGTGCTTTATCATAATCCAATAATTTTCTTTTCTAATATTTCTTTGACTTTGAAGTTTTACAATGCTCACAAAGTAGATATAGTTGTTAGTTCTTCCAGTGGTAGTCAATAGAATCTGGTGAATATTTGGAACCATGGTCCAAACAGGTTTGTTTTTGTTTTACCTAGTCCTACTCTAAAGGATGGTAATGTGGTGGGATCGTTTACTTAGTATATTGAATTTTTTGACTGAGGAGATGAAGATGTTGAGAAACATTGGTAACTATGTGAGGCCATCTATAGATCTAGAGCAACTCTAGATGAAACTAAGTTAGTTGAGTTCTAGACTAAGTTGAGTTCTAGTCCTCAGTATGAACAATAGAATTTGAATGAGCTATGAGAGATTAAGTAGAAGGTAGGATAATCTTCATGGGAGTGCAAGCAAATATTCAAATATGTTGTAGGGAAACTAACCCATCCCATCCATCCATATCATCATAAAGAGTGGTTAATTCAAGCTTTTCTACCATTAAAAATAATATCCTTGATACAACAAAAGATTACCACTTTAGCATAATGATTAGAGCAAGCTACGAAAATTGAGGCTATGGTAGGATATCATATCCACTTCAAGTTAGGATCTACTTCCAATGATCCTGTTCTAATTGATTTGTAGAACCAAATTGCTCTTTTGACCAAGAATTTGAAGGAGATAAATACTACAAAACATAGCCATCCCCAGGTTTGGTGGATGGGATGCTACATCGAAGGCCATCATGTTACAAAGTGTCCAAGGTTCTAGGTTGTGGGATCTTCCAATGTTTCTTTAGGACCCCCTCCTCCACATATAGGGCCTTTAGGAGGATTCGTGTGAGTATCTTCAATTGTTCCTTTTCAAGGACACACTCAATATCATACCTTCTTAAATCAACAAGGTACATCCTCCAATGAATATTGTGAATTTTTTTGTTCTCATGGGCATTTTCCTTTATTATGCCCCATATTGAAAGAATATTTTAATCTTCCTAATTCCATCTTTTTTGAGTTTTGTGAATCTCCTACACATAATACTAACTAGTGTAGATATTTGGATGCTATGGCTGATTAGTTGGATCGTTATGCCTTCCGAGTGAATGAATCCACTTGCAAAAGGGGAGGTGCAAGAAATAGAGTAGGAAGAACTAATGGAAGAAGGCTAGTTAGATGTTACAATTGTGATAAACATAGACACATATCTAGATATTTTCCCTTACCAAAATGACCATGGTGTTTAAAATCATGTTTATGCCCATGCCAAAGAGGATTTTCCTGAATTGATTGTGTGATGGGAGGAGTGAAATCAACAAAGAGGGGGAAATTTGATTAATTAAAAGTTGAAAAAGACATAATAAGTCCAATAACTAAACATTAATGTTGTTACTCTTGGAGACGATGCCACCTATCCCATGAAGGGAGTAGGGAATGTTACCATTCAATTGAATCAAGGTAACACAATTCATTTACAAGAAGTTTTATATGTACCTGATCTCAAGAAGAACCTGGTGTCCATTTCGGCAATGGAAGACAAAGGATACAAGGTGGCATTCATCGATGGAAAGGTATGTGGTTTGAAAAGGAATTTAAAGATGCTTTTACTCTTGGGTTCACGGTTGACACTTTGTATCAAGTTGGAGGAAGTCCATTGGGAGCCATGCCTTACGACACATCTCTACAATTCGAACTATGGCACCAGAGGTTTTCCCATCTTCATTATAAGGCTCGACCTGATATGAGAGAGATGGTGATAGGTATGCCTGAGTTCAAAGTAGAAAAACTTGTGTTGATGAGGGAAATTATGAACAAACTATTTTTAGGAAAGTTGAACCTTCACGAACCAAGTATGATCCTAGTCAACATAGGGGATACTTTAAAGATGCCACTGCTATTTTAAAGGAACTAGATTCATCTTCTTACAGTCCTATATTTATTGAATTAGAAAAATGCCAAACTTTATTCCCTGACAACATACCACCTTCTAGTCCCTAGTTTTCTTCATAATATTTGCAACCAATTACAATGTGGTTTCAGTTGTTCCTAGATATTTTGAATGATGAGAAACTCTTAATCAGTTGTGGAAGAAGTTGAAAAGTATAGTGAGAGATGGATATTTTTCTTAATGACTTATCTCTACAAACCTACAAAAATTCCATAATCGAAGGGTCAGGCGTATTAAAAGGAGAAACAAGAAATAATTCAGGATAAATGCTAAAATTAAGGAAACCATGTTGGACCTTGGATCTGATGTCAATATTTTTCCTAAGAAAACTTAGGAGGTGATAAGACAACCTAATCTAGTATTTTCTCCAATTCGATTGTGAACGAAAAATCAATATTGCATTTTTCCTATTGGTTGATTGGAATATGTAGAGGTGGATGTTGCAGGTGTCAAAACCTATGTAGATTTTGAAGTTATTGACATCATTGGAGACAAAGATCCATATCCTAATTTATTTGGAGTTGATTGGGCCATTGAAAAGTATTCTATTATTAATTTGAGGAAGGGTACCATAACCTTTGAGGTTGATGGATTTAGCGTTATTCAGCCCCTGGATCCTTACCAGGGTCCTAGATTAACAGAACCTATTGATGATGTTGAAGATCCTAATAGCCTTGATCATTTGTATCAACTGAATGTGGGAAAAAAGGAAGATTAAATAAACCCTACAACTGATGGATTTATCAGCTGGAAAAGTATCCAAAACACAACAACAAGTTATGTTCTTTCACTATAAGAATGGAAACAACAAGATCATGAATTATATTCTAGAAATGTGCAATTATCTGATCTGCTCGATGGATTGTAACGAAGGTAAGAAACTATCCAATTTTTTATGATCTTGTTCTTGTAGACATTTTTGTAAGAGATATTGAAATTACCATTACAGAAGAAAAAATATTTCCTTTAATGAATGTTACATTGCAAGCTACTCCTACTTGATGGTGGTTAACCCATCACAACAATATTTCATCTTGGGAGATGGCCAAGTCTGCCATTCTATGTAGAATTGTTGAACCATAGAAAGGAGTAAATTCAATTCAAGATTATACTAGTCCTAAAAAGAATGTTAAGGCTTGTGTCATATCCTGGAAAAAGAGAAACTTACCTGGTGAATTATGGTTGCATCAATTTATTCACACTATAGGCTCTATCCCTAAGGCTTGGTTTTTGAAAGAGGAGTTGAAAAGACAAACCTCTTACTGGGATGAGTTAATTTCTTATTTTTGTAGTGATTTCAACTTTTCGGATGAATATTCCCATATTGTAGAAGCCCTAAAAGTGGTTAATAATGTTCTATTTCCTACTAGAAAGCCATTTTGATAATCTTTTGACAATATAGGTTGCATAACTCTAGTCGATTCAGGTTTTAATATTGTTGCACTTACAAGAATATAGATAAAGAACTAGATGATGATGATTTGGAAGGAATGATACATGTTTCTTTTAAAGAGTTTCAAGGAGAACGAAATATCAAAGATGATCCCCCTCAAGATGCTCCTCTTTTACATCCCCTTAAATTGTAAATTTAATATTGGTTTTGATGAGAAGTCTAAACTAGCATTCATAGAAGATTATTAGGATGAGCAAACAACTAAGGAAATATTTAATCTGCTCCAGGGATATGAAGACTTATTCCTTGAATTTGTTTTAGAGATTAAAATAATTAGAGTGATTTAGTTGAAATGAAGATAATTTTGAAACCAGTTGCACAACTAGTGAAGCAGCATCCATATCAGTTGAACCCTAGAGTTAAGGAGAAAGTTAAGAAAGAGACTAAAAAAATGTGACCAGTATGTATTATTTTTCCTGTAAATGAGATTGATTGGATAATTCCTATAGTTATCAAAGACAAGAAGGATTCTGATGATATCAGAGTTTGTGTAGACTATCGTAGTTTGAATAATGGATGTGTTCATAAGCCCTTCCCTACTCCATTTAGTGACGAGGTCTTGGAAAATGTTACACGAGAAGAGGCCTATTCTTGTATAGATTTTTTTCAAGCTGTCATCAGATTAGGATTGCAAAAAAAAATAAAAATAAGACTACTTTTACTACAAAATGGGGCTCTTATGCATACCAGGTAATTTCATTTGGAATCAAGAATGCTCCTAAAATTTTCTCCAGGGTTATTAGTGTAGCTTTTAAAGAATACACATATAATTTTCTGGAAGCCTATATGGATGATTCGACCATCTACAATCTATTGAGGAAACATGAAAGTCAGCTTAGGGTAATTTTTTTATCGATGTAGATAGCTAAAAATTTCCCTTAATTTAAAGAAATGTATTTTATGTGTGCCCTTTGGGAATATGTTGGGACATATTGTCTGTAAGGTTAGTGTATCGGTTGATCTAGCTAAAGTTGTTGTAATTCTTGATATTCCACCTCCAATGGGTATTAAGCTACTTAGATCTTATCTGGGACATACATGATATTATCGTAGGTTTATACACAAGTATTCTTCTATCACTGCTCCACTTGAGAAACTTCTGAAGAAATATGAATATTTTGTATGGAATCCTTAGTGTGACACTACACTCGAAAGATTAAAAGAGAAATTAGCAAGTGATCCTATCCTATTCTACTATGACTGGAGTAAGGAGTTTCATGTACATATTGATTCTTCCATAACTTCCCTTGGTGTTGTTCTTGCGCAACCAAGAGAAGGGAACTTGGATCATCCTATATATTTTTCCAGTAGGAAACTATCTGTTGTGGGGAAAAATTATACTATAACTGAGCGAGAGGATTTAGTGATGATGTATTCTTTTCAAATGTTCCACTACCATTTGTTGGGTGGTAATTTCAAGTTTTTCATAGAGCATTAAGCTTTAAAGTCTTTGGTGAGTAAGCCTATCTTGGAGTATAGAATATGTCAATGTTTGTTGTTCTTTCAAGAGTTATATTTTGAAGCCATTATGAAACGTAGGAAATCTAATTTGGGACGTAATCATCTTTCTCAATCGAAGTTAGGAGAATCAGGGAGATCTATTGATGACCAAGTTCTAGACGCTGAATTTTTTTAATTGAAGTCATTCCTGATTTCTTAGATTGTACTTTTTATAACTATTAGAAGTTTATCTAAGGATTATTTTTCAATACAAAAGAAGAAAATTATATTCATAGCAGTTGATTATCATCTTATTGCAATCCAATTATACAAATTCAGCCTTGAAAACATTCTTTGTAGTTTTTCCTTCAATCATGAAAGGGATGATATTTTATGGCAATTCCATAATGGAGTTACGAGAGGTCATGTTGGAGGAAAAGCCATTGCATGTAGTGATAAAAGAAGGATGTTATGTAATCAGATCACAAAAACAAAAGAAAAGATAAATCAATGACTTGAAAATAAGTGTCTTCGAGGGGGAAACCTCCTTTTACATCACTTAAATGCACAATTCTTGGATGATACAAATGACAATACCTCCTTGGTATATATAGGAGTCTAAAGAGTCACAATATAATCAAGGCCTACATAAAAATAATAATTGAAGGACACAACAATAACAATAGTGGGCTTGTATGGGGGACAAAAATACCAATATGATGGTTGCACTAGTATTATAGAGACCTAACATGCCCCTCTCCTTCAAAATTGTTTTCCTCAACAATTGAGTAGTTTTGGATGCTTCTACATAAAGTTTTCATCCTCCTATGTGGAATCCTCAATAGATAAGTTCTTCCACTTAATGAGATACTCTGAAATGGATCGATTGTGTAGTTGTCAAGTGCTTGTTTCAGTGACTGCTTCAAGCTCCAATGTGATTTTTCTTTCCTCGTTAAGTTCTAGAAATATTGTTTGAACTTGGAGCTTGTCACTTATAACCTTATTTAAGCATGAAACATTGAAAACTAGGTGTAATTGGGAGGGTGGAGGTAGATCCAATTTGTATGCCATAGTACTAATCTTTTGCAACACCTTGTAAGGACCATAGTACTTCGGTGATAATTTATTATCCTTCTTATCTTGCTTGAGGGGCATTTGTTTGTATGGTTGTAGCTGTAAAGACACCCAATCACCTACGTCAAATTTTTTTTCACTGTGATGTTGATCTCCTTGTTATTTCATTTTATTTTGTGCTAGAGTTAGGTTATCCTTTAAAAGTTGGAGAACTTGTTGTGGATTCTCGATGTGATATTCCACTGCTTGAACCTTAGAATTTTATCTTAAATAAGATGTGATGGATGGTGGATGATATCCATAAATTTCCATAAATGGGGTCATTTTTGTTGCATTATGGAAATGTTATACCACCATTCTACTAGAGGTAGCCACTTTACCCATTCTGTTTGTTTATCATATACAAAGAAATGAAGATATCCTTCCAAACATTTGTTCACTATCTCAATTTTCCCATCAAATTAAGGATGATAAAATGAGCTATCAACTAATTGAGTACCATGACAAGAAAATAATTCAGTCCAAAAACATCTAGTGGAAATGGGATCTCTATCACTTACAATAATCTTTGGGATTCCATGTAGATTTTGACTTGTGTCCATAAATGAAATAGCAAATCTACTAGATTTGAAAGGATGAGATAGTTCACAAAATTGTGCATACTTGGTAAGTCTATCAAATACCACCATGATGACACTCTTTCCTTTAGACTTGGGTAAACTTGTGATATAATCCATTGAGACCTCCTCCCAATGTTTACTTGGAATGGCTAAAGTTTGTAATAGACCTGGGGTCTTAATTGTCTCAACTTGATTTTGCTGGCAAACCAAACATTGTGCAACAAACTTCTAAATATCATGTTTAAGGCCATCCCAAAAAAATCCCTTCTTGACCCTGTGGTAAGTTAAAAAAAATATTGAGTTCCCTCCTAAAGGAGAGTTGTGCGTTTCCAAAAGAATATTTTGTTTGAGTTGGGAGTTCTTACATATATATAAGTGATATTTTTACCATAATGAATCATTTTTCCAGATAAATGTATCAGATGTACTAGGATCTTGCTGCAACTTTTTAATAAGTGTCCACACCTCTTCGTCATTCTTCCATTCATCCCTTGTTTTACTTATCCAACTAGGTTGGATAATATAAATGGCTTCCATTCTTCCATTTATCACTTACTTATTTTGTATATGATTTCAAAGTCATAACCCAACATCTTTGTGACCAAATTTTGTTTCTCTTTTGAAGATAATCCTTGTTCCAAAAATTATTTAAGACTATCATGATCTATTTTTACCTTGAAGTGTCTTCCCATTAGGTAAGTGCGACATTTCTTTAGGGAATGTAGTCTTTCTAACGTTTCCTTCTCATACATAGGTTTTTGTAAATACTTTTCCTTGATTAGATGACTTTTAAAAGCACTGGGTCTTCCTCCTTGCATTAAAACAACACCAATTCCATTTCCCAAGGCATCACATTCCACAATAAAGGTTTTTGTGATGTCTAGTGTAGCTAAAATTGAAGCTTGAAACATTGCCTCTTTAAGATGTTTAAAGGCCTTAGTTTCTTCTGGAGTCCAAAAAAATGAACCTTTCTTCAGTAATGTTGTTAGAGGTGTTCCTATTTTCCCATAATTCCTAACAAACTTGTGATATTATCCTGTCAACCCGAGAAATCCTCAAAGATGCTTTAGGGTTGTGGGGGTTTTCCATTCCTTAATGGATTTTATTTTGTTAGGGTCTACCTTAACACCTTCATGAGATACAATATGACACAAATATTCCACCTCTTGGACCCCAAAGAAACATTTGGAGATTTTTGCATAAAATTATTTATCCTCTAATAGTTTGAGCACCCTATCAACATGTTGAACATGATCCTTCCAAGATTTGTTGTATATTAGCATATCATCAAATAATATTAACACAAATTTTCTAAGCGTTTGAAAATGGAATTCATCAAACCTTGAAATGTGGAAGTTTCATTAGTAAGGCCAAAAGGCATGACCCAAAATTCATAATGACCTTCATAAGTTCTTAATGTTGTCTTTAGAATGTCTTCTATATTCATTCTAATTTGATGATATATTGAATGAAGATCCAACTTGTTGAAGTAAATTGCTCCATGTTATTCACCCAACAATTCATAAATGATAGGAATGGGAAATTTATCTTTAATAGTGAGCTTTTTGAACTCCCTATAATCCAGACATGTATGCCATGATCCTTCCTTCTTGTGTACCAACACTACTGGGGTAGAGAAAGAACTTTGGCTAGGTTGAATCATACCAATTTATAGCATTTTTGCAACCATGCGTTTAATTTCACTCTTTTGGGCATAGTGATATATGTAAGTTTTGATGTTTGGAGGAACACTTCCTAGAATCAAGTGTATAGCATGATCAAGATCATGAATAGGTGGGAGACCCTTGGGAGTCTTGAATACCTTGGAATGATTTTCAAGGAATCTTTGGAGAGATGGAGAAATGTGAGACTTAGATGTTTGAACATCTAATGAACATAATTGGGAAATGACACCTTTTTGTTGTTTCTTCAAAAGATGTGTCATGCCATTAGAGTTGATTATCTTACCAAGTTTCGTAGTGATACCCCTTAATTCCATTTCCCTTCCTTCAAAGAAAAATTTTAGAAAAAGTTCTTGAAAATTAAAAAGCCATCGTCCCAAAATATTGTAAAAATTGGACTCCTAATACAACATCAACACCAACCATTGGAATACTCAATACATATTCCCCCATGGTTAGATTGATATTATGGCACTTCCCTGAGAAATTTATAGTTCCTCTATCTACAACCATCACTTGACACTCTAGTATTGGGTATAGAAAGTGATTCAAATTCTTAGATATCTTGCAATGAATAAAATTTTGGATGCTACCCAAATTAATCAATATTATTGCCTTTTTCTTCTTGATATATCCTTATATCTTGAGAGTTTGAGGAGTTGTAATTGTCACCAATGCATTACAAGATATGGTCAGATTTGTTTATTTATTTTCAGTCATTGGTATTAGTTCCTAGTGCATATCTTCTTGTTTTGATGTTTCTTGTTCCTTTTCTTCCTCTTCTTCACAATATATGTAAAATAATTTCTTCTCAGAACACTTATGACCTTTAGTGTATTTTCTATCACAATTGTAACAAAGCCCTTTTTCTCTTTTCTCCTCTAGTTTTTGCGGTGTCAACCTTGTAGGATGTGGAAGGCTAGGAGAGGAAACACTTCCATATTTATATTTGTGAGTGGTAGACCTCCTTGTTGCCATAATTTCACTTTCAACTTTTCTTGCCACCATAAATGCCTCCTCTAATGAAATAGGTTCACAAAGGCGAAGCTCATGTTTGATGTTATCCTTATTGGCATTATGATACAGGTATGATACAAGTGTTGTCCTTGATGGCAACTCACTCAGATGACAGATCACAGTATAGCAGGTAAACAACAAAGAATGAAGAAAGAAAGGTATATGCAGGTTCACCATTGACCAAGCCGCGTATACACGCAGGTTCACTATATACAAAGGCACGTATAACGTAGACATGCACTTTCATAGAAGTAAGGGTGCGTACATATTGGAAAACTAAGTTTTGGTCCGTGGTATTTGGTCCATGGTATTTTGGTATTGGTCCATTGTATTTGGTCCGAGGTATTGACCCCAGGTATTGGGTCCAATGTATTGGTCCTACATGGTTTTGGACCATGGTATTGAGAGAGGCCTAAACCTATATAAGGAAGAGAAGATCATTAGGCCAAGGTGTGTAAGTGGAGCAAGTATTGAATATCAAATGAAGTGTGAGATCTAGTCTGCAGGTTATGGGTTTGTGATGCTTTGTTTGATCTGAACCAAGGATGCACCTATGTGGATAATGATGAATGATGGATCAGGATCTTAAGGCTTGAAATGTATTATCATTATGTGGTTTGATCATGGATA
Organism: Pinus tabuliformis; assembly: GCA_031772625.1. Lineage (NCBI taxonomy): Eukaryota > Viridiplantae > Streptophyta > Pinopsida > Pinales > Pinaceae > Pinus > Pinus tabuliformis. Next base: position 575,867,162 of record CM062804.1, on the reverse strand, counting down.
GACTAGATCTGAATTATTGACGCATGTTTTATTGTATAAATGTTATGATCTGGGTATATCTGAAGTAGTAAATTGTAGCGAAGGTATAAGTAATTATTTTCAGATCTGTACGTTGGTTCCCTTTGGTGAAAGGGTGTATACACGCTGGTTTGACATAGCCAAGTATCGTATACATTATGAGATTTGATATTTGAGGTTGCTATTGGTTCAAGTGGTTGTTGCAGAGTTCTGGGTTCTGCTCTGTGTTCTGGTGACTATGTTTTGATAACAGGGTTTCAGTGATTTAGTTGTTGGGCGATTTAGAGATTGATGATGCAGATGTAGTTGATGGTTGTATTGTAGTTGTGATTGATTTTGTGCTTCAATGTTGTTGATGGGTCCAGTATGAAAATTGGATGAAACGTGGCCTTCATATTCTGGTGTTGTGCTTCAGGAGTATCCAGTATGAAAATTTATGAAACATGGTCTTTGGAGGAAGAGAAAAGATCGTAGCCTTCTATAGGCAGGTGCCTACGTACTAGTAAACATATCAGCTAGTATAAGAGCTAGGGGGTTGTAGCTCCCTTCCAGTAGCAGTTGGAAAATGAGTGAAGGTTGTAGCCTTCAGTAGGCGGCGCCTACGTACTAGTAAACATATCAGCTAGTACAAGAGCCAGGGGGTTGTAGCTCCCTTCCAATAGTAGCTGGAGAACAAGATAAGGTTGCAACCTTCTATAGGTGGGTGCCTACATACTGGTATGAGTCTACACCAGTACAAGATTGTAAACAAGTTTTTCTTATATTAAAGGAAGACGGCAGCAGGTGGTTTTTGTCTCGCATTTGGTTTCCACCTTATATCATGGTGTTCATGTGTGTTTCTTATGTGCGATGATCTGTTCTGTTTTTACTACACATGGTTACTGTTTATATGGTTAATGAAGTACTGATGCACTGATTAAAGATCAACATATGATGAATTAACTGAATCATAAGTTTTCTGGATATACGCTAGTTGCATTAAACAAAGTTGCGTGTACACGCGATTTCCCTTAACTGAAGTAGAATATATGAATCTGATTATGGAAATGAAAAGTTATTGATTTGCTAATACTGATTCACCCCCCTCCTCAGTATTATTTCCAACAATTGGTATTAGAGCAGGTCCTTTGGTAGAAGCTTGATCGCTTGAAGGAGATCCATAGAACAATGGGAAAGAAAGTATGTTAGAAGAATAAGACAGCTCAAAGGAACAATGACAGCCTGCCGTTAGGTGGAAGCAAGTATTCAGATTCTGAATCAGCTCAGATTGAAGCTGAACAAGCAAATGAAGCATCAGATAAAATCATAGAGTGTGCCCTCCAAGAAGAAGTTGCTAGATTAAAAGCTCTGCTGGAGTGTGCCTTCCGAGTACGTCAAATGCTGTAGGAGTAGAATGAAGAACAAGAAAATGAGATTCTCAAACTAAGGCAACAAGTGGAAGAAGGAAGAAAGTCTGAAGAAATCTTGAAGAAGCAATATTTGGAAAAGGAAAAACAACATCAGGTTGACATAAATATCTTGAAAGGTAAATTAGAAGAAAAGGATAAACTATTACGATTTCAAGACAATACTAAGATTTTGGATGACATTCTTAGTAGTCAAAGGTCATCTGCTATCAAAAATGGTCTTAGTTTTTATGAATCTATTGAAGGTGAATCTAGCTCACAAGGTGAGGCAAGGAACTCTAATACAAAATCTGAAATGCTCAACAAGGAGATGAGAGGTCAACCCCATCAACAACCAAGGAAAGAAAGTCTTAAAAGAAAATCCTTTACTCCTAACTGTGGAAGTGATAGACAGTTATTTCCTCTGATGAATAATGTTGAATGCTTTATATGTCATAACTTTGGATATGTTGCAGCCAGATGCAGAAGTAGAATGGTTCAAGACCGTCACAAAAAAAGATCATCATGTTCCAAGTACTTTAAGGGATATTGTTTTGCTTGCAATATGTTTGGGCACAAAGCCATTGACTACTATAGAAGGAATATGAAACATGTAAGATGTTATGCTTGTGACAAGTTTGGACATATAGCAAAGGAATGCAGGAGAAGATTTTTGGCACCATACCAAAAGGAGAAAACATCATCACAGTTGAAGATATGGAAGAAAAAGGAAGTACAGTCAGAAAGATGTGGCATAGCAAAGTATACAGAGATGGCAGACTCAGAGGAAGCTGAAAGTGTGGAACCTCAGTGTTCTAAATCTCATACGCAGGTTTCATGAAGACAAGTCACGTGTATACACGAGTTCAAAGCTGCACAGTTGCGTATATGTTAGTTTGAAGAAAAGCAGCAGGACAGACTCAGGAAAAGGGGTCTGATATGATTCAGTAAAATATCTACTTTTTTTAATGATGGTTACAAACTACTGATGATGTGTGGAAATTTGTTGGTATTCATAAGATGTTATTTAGAAGTGCTTTTGATCCTCACAACTTAACTTGATGTATATTTGTTTGATGATGATGCCTTGATACTTCTTGCTGATATATGCATGATCAGATCTGAAAGTGAATAGATGGAACATGTTCAGGGGGAGCATATGCTTCATGCATTGTTGGCATTATGGTTAGAAGTCTTTGGTGATGATGCTTATGTGGCTAGATAATACATCTTGCTACTTATTGTTGCTTGGTCAGGAGAATGGTATTGTAGGTTACAGGTCTAGATGTTGTGGACAAATGCTTATGGTGCAGATCATATATGGTGTATGATAGTTGTTGATGACTATCATGGTCTTGTTTAGATTGCTGGTCTTTGTTATAAGAGTCTGATGTAAATCTCATGCAAAGACCTAATTTGTAACCCCACTTTGCATGGGAAGGATGATTTAATATTTTCTATGTATATCCCCACTTGGTTGGGTGGATGAGTCAAAGTGTTGTATCCCCACTTAGTTGGGAGATTGATGCATGTATGATTCATTGGTGATAGGAAGGTCATACTCACTTAGTTAAGTTGTACAGTCATGTTATTCTTTTGAAAAATATTTTTTGCAGACTCTACATGTGCTCACGGGGAGCATGGATGGATTGGTACATCTAAGCATGTACAAAGGGAGAGCTCAATCAAAGATTTCAGCATGGACTCAGAGGGAGTATGGATAGTAGAATGTAAATCAAGGGAGAGAATATCTTGGTCCACCCTTTGCCCTTGATGTCAAAGGGGGACATTGACTTGATGTTGTTGTTGCCATCAAGTCCAAAGGGGGAGATTGTTGGCATTATGACACAGGTATGATATAGTTATTGTCCTTGATGGTGACTCACTCAGATGATAGATCACAGTATAGCAGGTAAACAACAAAGAGTGAAGAAAGAAAGGTATACACAGGTTCACCATTGACCAAGCCACGTATACACACAGGTTCACTATATACAAAGGCGCGTATAATGTACACACACACTTAAATAGAAGGAAAGGTGCGTACATGTTGGAAAACTAAGTTTTGGTCCATGGTATTTTGGTATTGGTCCATGGTAGTTGGTCTGAGGTATTGACCCCAAGTATTGGGTCCAAGGTATGGGTCCTACATGGTTTTGGACCATGGTATTGAGAGAGGCCTAAACATATATAAGGAAGAGAAGATGATTAGGCCAAGGTGTGTAAGTGGAGCAAGTATTGAATATCAGATGAAGTGTGAGATCTAGTCTACAGGTTATGGGTTTGTGATGCTTTGTTTGATCTGAACCAAGGATGAACCTATCTGGATAATGATGAATGATGGATCAGGATCTTAAGGCTTGAAATGTATTATCATTATGTGGTTTGATCACGGATATACTAGATCTGAATTATTGATGCATGTTTTATTGTATAAATGTTGTGATCTGGGTATATCTGAAGTAGTAAATTGCAACGAAGGTATAAGTAATTATTTTCAGATCTATGTGCTGGTTCCCTTTGGTGAAAGGACGTATACATGCTGGTTTGACACATCCAAGTAGCATATACATTATGAGATTTGATATTTGAGGTTGCTGTTGGTTCAAGTGTTTGTTGTAGAGTTTTGGGTTCTGCTCTGTGTTCTGGTGACTGTGTTTTGATAACAGGGTTTCAATGATTTAGCTGTTGGGTGATTCAAAGAATGATGATGCAGATGTAGTTGATGGTTGTATTGCAGTTGTGATTGATTTTGTGCTTCAATGTTTTTGATGGGTCCAGTATGAAAATTGGATGAAACGTGGCCTTCATATTCTGGTGTTGTGCTTCAGGAGTATCCAATATGAAAATTTATGAAACGTGGTCCCTGGAGGAAGAGAAAATGTTGTAGCCTTCTGTAAGCCGGCGTCTACGTACTGGTAAACATATTGGCCAATACAAGAGCTAGGGGGTTGTAGCTCCCTTCCAGTAGCAGTTGGAAAATGAGTGAAGGTTGTAGCCTTCAATAGGCTGATGCCTACGTACTAGTAAACATATCCGCTAGTACAAGAGCTAGGGGTTTGTAGCTCCCTTCCAATAGTAGCTGGAGAATGAGAGAAGGTTGTAGCCTTCTGTAGGTGGGTGCCTGCGTACTGGTATGAGTCTGTGCCAGTACAAGATTGTAAACAGGTTTTTCTTATATTAAAGGAAGACGACAGCAGGTGGTTTTTGTCCCGCATTGGGTTTCCACCTTATATCATGGTGTTCATGTGTGTTTCTTATGTGTGATGATCTGTTCTATTTTTATTGCACCTAGTTACTGTTTATATGGTTAATGAAGTTCTAATGCACTGATTAAAGATCAACATATGATGAATTAACTGAATCATAAGTTTGCTGGATATACGCTAGTTGCATTAAACACAGTTGCGTGTACACGCAAGTTCCCTTAACTGAAGTAATGTATATGAATCTAATTATGGAAATGAAAAAGTTATTGATTTGCTAATACTGATTCACCCCCCCTCTTAGTATTATTTCCAACAATCCTTTAAAGTCCCTATAAAGACATCAATAATATTATCCTATGGAATGTTAAGCCCCACTAGCAAAACCAGTTAAGGATGGGTCTTGTTAGCAAGGAGACCCATTATCAATCCTCACAGGGGGTGGTTGTGCCATGTTCTAGGGGGAGGAGACATGATAGAAAATCTAGTTATCTTAGGGATATTATGGCCTAGGCTGGGTGCATTCCTTGAGTGACTTTGACAGATAATATTCCCCTGGGTCATGACTCCTCAAGCCACATGTCAAGCATGGAGAATCAAAGACAACTTGAATATCATTGACCTTGATATTCAATATTTGGAAGTCCTCAATGTGCTCCACCATTGAACCCTTTTGTTTGAGATTTATCAATTGGATAAAGAAGGTATTTCTATTTTCATCCTCATAATGTGTTATCAATTCCTCCATAAAAATAGACCAAGTACAAGTGATTTATGAGAACAAATTCATCAATACAACAAAAACTGATTGGGTTCTAAATATAAAGATGCAATGTGTACCTTTTATGGGTGTTGTACATCATGTAGATCAAATAATTTCTCCATTTGTAGTATCCATGTTACTAGATCCTTGCAATCAAACTTCCTCATATCAATCTTAGGAATGTGGTTGGTCTTAACCCAAAGTTTGAGTCTCTAAAATCATGATTCCCATTCCCTTTGTTTTCATCATGTGTTTCATGGACAACCTTGTCGTCATTAGGAATCCTTTCTTGAAGCATCCTTTCTAAACCTTCCTTCAAACCTTCTATGCATGTTTTTAAACCATTCATGTCACCTTTTATTTCTTCTTTTAAACCATCCGTGCTACCTTTTATTTATTATTTTAAACCATCCATGCTACCTTTTATTTATTCTTTTAAACCGTCATGTCCCCTTTTAGTTTGTCTTTGGTTGCTCTTTGTGAGAGCGAAATTGGTTGCACTTGGTCCCGTAATTTTGATGTATCATGTTGTAATTCTTCCTCTTTGTGCATCATATTAGAGATTTTTGAGGGATTAATTAGTGTAGAATTATTTTGTTTGGGAGTAATATTTGAACCAATTAATGATATCTATGCTTCACAATTCCCTTTAAATCACTTCAAACTGATTTTTTAGACAAAATTTATGCAAATTTAAAAATACACAACTTTTAGAGCTTGATTTTGAGTTTGATGATAGGATTATATTGAAACTATTGTATCTTTGTTATTTCGGTCTCCCAAGGTATAAAATTATGTTCTATAGAAGTCCTATGTGTCCTCCTTCCAGCCCCACTAGTTAGACTGATATTGGATTCTTAAAGTTAAACTTAGACCAAATCTCCCAAGATGTACTTCTTTTGGACTTATTCAGTAGAGGGAAATTATACGAAATTACAAATTTCATTGTCTAAACCTTCGGCCATGTAAATGGTACCCAAGGAACTACAATCCATCAAATTTTAGAAAATTTTAACAAAATTCAATTTGGATGTCTGAAACAAAATTTATGATAATTTTCCCTGAGTCACCTATTTGAGATTAAATTATGGAGCATACAAAAATCCTAACTTCCATGAACCATAACTCTGAGAATGTAGCAAACCAAGCTATGCATTTTTTATATGATTCTCATCAAGATTTTGGATCCATAGGTTAGAAATTTCAGTATCTAAACCCTCGCATAAAAAATGTTATAGAAACAAATCCAAAATGGCCCTAGGATCCAAAGCTCTGATACCAAATTTTATGTAACCAGATCACAAAAGCAGAAGAAAATATAAATCAATGACTTGAAAATAAGCCTCTTAGAGGTGGAATCCTCCTTTTACATCACATAAATGAAAAATTCTTGGATGATACAAATGACAAGACCTCCTTGGTATATATAGGAATCGAAAGGGTCAAAATATAATCGAGGCCTACATAACAATAATAATTTAAGGACACAAAACTAACGATAGTGGGATTGAATGGGGCACACAAATAACAATATGGGGACTACATTAGTATTATTGGGACCTAAAACAGGATTCTAGTGGACAACTTTGTTCAAGGATGCCAAGGAGATTTCCAAAAATTGTAATGTTTTTCGGAGGGTTGGGATACATTCACATCAAGATGAGCTTAAATTACGTCCAGCTCGAGCAGTACAGGAATTTGAGAAGTGGGTTGTTGACTTCATTGGACCTATCAACCCTCCTATGTGACATTCACAAGCCAGATACATTATTACAACAAAAGACTATCTCATGAAATGGGCAGAAGCTAATCTAGTGAAAGATTGTACCACCAATGTTGCTACTCATTTTACACTTGAAAATATTATTACCATATTTGATTGCCTAAGGATTCTAACTCATGATCAAGGGGAACACTTTATTAATGATTCTGTAGAAACCTTGAATCAAGAGTTTCTTATTCAAAAACACAAGAGTAATCCATACCATCCACTGGCCAATAACATAGTGGAGGAACTTAACAAAGTTTTGGACAAGGGTCTCAACAAAGTCTATTTAGCTAATAGAGATGATTGCGATGAGAGAGTTCCTGCAACAATTTGGGCCTACATGGCTACTCCCAAAAGGTCAGACAAATACACTGTTTCAGTAAGTATATGGAAAAGAAGTTGTAGTCCCTGTAGAATTTCTTGTACCAAGATGACAGATGATTATTCAGTTGTGGAATGAATCCAAGGGTTATAGGAATTAAATGAATACAAATTTCTAGCATAATTTCATCAAGGTTTGGAAAAGAAGAGGCAAAAGGGATGGCATGACTGTCACATCAAGAAGAAATATTTTTCTTTTCGGGATAAATTTCTTCTCTATAATAGTATGTACCTGAAACATCTATGGAAAATTCAAATGCATTGGTTGGATTCATTCATAGTTGTAGAAATCAAAGATTTAGGTGATGCCAGACTTGCACAACTTGATGCTATTATTCAACCTGTTTGGGTGAATGACGCTAGCCTAAAACCTTATTATGCCCCTTAATTCATGTATTTTTAATTATTCTCTATATAGGAGCATAGATTAGGTCTTAGGTTAGTATTTAGGCAATGTTATTAGTTGTGTTAGTCTACTTTTGGGTTCTTTTAGTTGTGTTAAGTAGTTTTTTTTTTGCATTATACCACAACCGATTGTGGCCAAGGAGGTATATTATGTGTCACTTAGTTGTTAGTATAAGTTCCTTAGTTACATGTCCATTATTTTGAGTCATACCTTCTATAATGATTGCATTTATTAAGCTAGTAATGACCTTTTGGTTTTCATCCATCGTAGTGTCACCTTTTTTAGTCTGTCTAGTTTTATAGTTACTAATTTTAGCAACTTGGGATATGAGTTTCCGTCACAATCAATTTTATGAATCAAGGTTCAATTTGGTCATTTCTTTAACTATCTACCTTATTAACCTCATTAGGAAATTGGCTGTCAAATTTGATGGGAGTTCTTTATAAGTATTTTGAGATGCGTCTTTTTCATTCATTTGTTTTTTAGTCTTGGTTGAGTTTCTGCCTTGGCGTTTGAGTCTGAGCATTTCGTTTCCACTTTATGTTATTATCCACCTATTAATTGTGTTTATTTTCATAAACATTTCAATATGGGTCATGCTCTCAATGTTTCTATCTCTCATGAATTTTCTAACCCTCGATTCAAGCCTATTGATGATTTGCAAGGAAAATATGAGAAAGCCATTCTCGTTGAAAATGAATTTATTGATGTTGACCTCTTTCCAGCTCTAAGACTAGAAGTGCATATGGATTTCAGATCGATGATATGAAGTGAAGTTGTTACATAAGTAAATACCTCTTTCAATTTATTACAGTAATCTACCCTCCCTATGCTTCGGGAATTGTTAGTGTTTGGAACTACTAGAGAGCTTGGTCAGTGCATCAAACTCTTAATTAGCATATTTCACCATGGCTCACTATGACTAGAGAAGGAATATCCCATCCATGTCCATGATATCAATAAATTGACATGGTTATCTATGGAGGGAGAGGATGTTTCTATTTCATTTCAAGGAGCGTCCAAGCACAACAAGAAAATGGGCTCTCCCAATCTATATACTAATATGGTACTAACCGTTGAGGACATGGACCAACCATTGACCTAATCAACAATAACCAAATCAAATTTCCCTAATATCTTATTGCAAGGAAAGTCACCTTCCATTACACAAAAGGAAAGTGCACGCTCGACACCATCTGTGTGTTGCATTGAAATTTACATACAAGGAGCCATTTCTCTGCGATCTCATGCCCGATTGAGATCACCAAACAAAAAAAGGAAATGGATAAGACAATCTATTAACAATCCCCAATCTAGATGGTCATTCATGCAATTTTTATGCAATTTCGAATTCTACAAAGTATGAGCTAGTACCTTGTCTCCTCGCAGGTTTGTGAAGGGTTTTGGGCTTGATGTAGAATTCTTGCACTCCAATCAAGCGATCTCTTTCATCCACTCCTAATCCAAAGCCTGCACACAAACACAACCAATCAAATATGACAAGTGATCTTCTGCAGAAGATCGTCTACTCAAAACATCTAGAAATCAAACATATACATTTCTGTAAAACTGATATAAGGGGAAGGAACATAAATTTGTATTAACCATAGAAGTGAAAGTACATCAATATACCTTCCAGCAAAGGATATCCTCTCCTCAACCTTGTAGTATGGTCTCCTCTCCCAGTACAACATATCTCTCATGCTATAGTTTGGATACCTCATCTTAACCCTTTTCTTCTTGGTGAGATTATATAGGCTCATTCTATCCCCTAGGAGAATGCATCTAGACACCTAAGGGCTTGAGACATTAGGAAAATTCTACAACAATGGACCTCTAGCCAACTCATACACAAGTGGGTCAAGTTGATCTCCTTGGGAATGACAAACTCTAGAAACATTTTTCACAATTATGAGTTTTTTCTCAATTATCTAAATTATGAAATAATTATTATCTCATAATTATAATATTTTGGAAAATTAATTATTAGAAATAACTCAATCATGTAATTTGACCCTTTTATCATGGGATAAATCTCACATAAGTAAAGTAAAAGGTGAAAGGGGATGCAATTTAGCCAAAAAATGAGGTAAGTTGATATTAGGTTTCTCTCATTATAATGGAGGGGAAAATAGGGTTATAATAGACGCCCCGTAATGCATGAGGTCAAAAGAGAAACTGGTGTTCAACATGCATTACAATAATACTCAAAGCTCAAAATGGGAGGAATGAGCCAAGACTACACAGCTTGATCAGAGGAACTCAAGTGTTGAAGGCTCAACTCTATTGAAAACATCCCCAAGGTGGGCATACCCATGCTGTTGAGAATGCAACAAGATGATGGAGCTTAGTGGAAAGGAGTCACCTTCACTAAGTTGGCCCGCAGGCTCTTTTTGGCGCAAAGTCTATTTTTAGACTATGTCTATTTTTAGACATATGGATCATGGTATATGAGTTGCAGGATGTTGTTTATGGATGATTGGTCATGTTGGGAAAAATAGATGGACTTCTATTTTTGGTTCACAACGGAGTTATCAGAGTCTATTTTTAGACTGCCAGGCTAAAAATAGAAACAGTCAAATATTATTAGCCCTTAGTAATATTTGGACTCTAAACATTATCTTATTCTCTTGGAGCACTTCAGTTTGAGCTACAGATGTGGCACATGTAGCTGTCAGAAGGAAATACACTTTTCTTATGTGTTAGTTGAGCTATTCCATGGTGGACTTCAGTTAGAACTCAAGCAGGTGAATTCTGTGGAGTTGGATGTGGAGTTGATGGAGTTGTGTTCAGTTTGACTTGGCTAAACTAGTTGTATTTAGTCTAACTAAAGAATACACTAGTGATGAGTTGTGTGAATTAATTATTAATTAATTCACTAATTATTAACTCATAAATCAACTAAAGAATACATCAGTTAACTCAGTGCATGGACAGTTCAACAGAGACAGGTGTTAGAGGTAAGTGAAAGGGTGAGTTGTGACTATCAGTTGTGCATGAGATTTGCACATGCATGGATTGAGTAATGCCAATGAGGTTTGCGCAGTGTGGGCCAATACCAAGGAATTATAGCCTGTGCTCACGTGATTTTCAGTGTGGGTGATTCTCATGTAGGATTGTGCAGTGGAGGCAGGCAAAGCAGTGGAGGAGATTTGAACCTGTGACTTGTTCGGATTTGAGCTAGCTTTGTGTGTAACAGGTGGAGATAGTACTGAGTACTTGTGAGGAGTATTGTACTATGTATTGTTACATGTTCTCAATCATTATAATATGCAGATAGTGTGGGGTTTTCAGCTATATGCTTTCCCCGGATTACATAGTGTGTTAATGTGTGCATGCGATTGATGTTTCATTGTTTTTGATGCTGCTAAATTGATTATCAACGTAGAGGAGGTTATGTATTATGCATGCATTCTGCAATAGTGTATAATCGTGATAATCTCTGTGAATAATTGTTTATTATTCAAAATTTCTACATGGTATCGGAGCTCTTTGATCTGTAGAAAAAGTTCTACAGTATGTCAAAGCGGGATTGATCATCAAATCTATTATTCAGAAAGTGTTTACATTTTATTTCTTCAGGTAGAGTCTGTAATCGGGCCAGGTAGCTTCTGGATTCATCCTTCTTTTGGAAGGTGATATATCCGGTGAATGCCCATACAGTTAATCTCTGTACGAGAAATACTTTGTTCTCACGAATTTTAGATCAGAAGCGGTTGAGTTTTGAGTTGGTGGAATGACGCTTAAGGATAAACTCAGAAACATCTAAGTGTGAGAATGGAGATAGTATGCCCCAGTATCTCACGAAGTTCACCCAATGCCGGGATGAGCTGGGAAGTGTGGGGGTGACTGTCGATGATGAGGACTTGGTGCGCTTGGCTCTCCTTGGTCTTCCGAAGTGTTGGCATTCCTATCAGGACTCTGTCAATGGTCGGGAGAAATTGCCAGGATGGGAGAGACTTTGGTCAAATCTTGTGCAGGAGGAGATCAAACAGAGCACCAGAGACAGTTCTTTATCCATGCATGATGAGGAGAACTGTGCCTTAGCGAGTAAGGTGAAGAAGGGTAAGGAGAAGGGTTCTCTTTCCGAATCCAGTTCTTCCAATAATGGGAAGAAGGTTGACAAGTCGAAGGTGAGATGCTTTCGTTGTCATGAGTTGGGCCATTATGCTACTAATTTCCCAAAGAAGAAATCCCAAAAGGGATTTGGGGAAGGATCTGAAGGTGAGGCACTTGCTTCCTAGTTTGAGTTGGATTTCACACTCTTCGCATGCATGGTTTCATCCATGGTTGGAAGTGGTTGGTTTCTTAACAGTGGAGCTTCTTTCCACATGATCGACCACAAGAGCTTGTTCAGTACTTTGGAGGAGAAGGATCTCCAGATACACATAGCGATGTGTAATGATGAGAAGTATAGTGTCTCAAGTGTAGGCACGGTTATTTTTTAGAGGGAGCATGGAGCTCGCCCTACCTTGACCGATGTCAAGTATGTACCAGGACTGAAGAGAAACTTGGTGTCGATTGCGATGCTGGAGGACAAAGGATATGATGTAGTCTTCAGTAAGGGAAAGGTTTCCCTTAGACACATCATCACTAGACAGGTGAAGCAGATTGGTTCATGGGTCAAGAACCTGTATGCTCTTGAGGTTCAAGATGCATGCAAAACCTTGAGCAGCGAGGCAACTGATGGAGACTTGGTTGAGAGGGAGCGTATATTACCTCTCAACATGCAGAGCCAGAAGAAGTCTCAGATGATTGTGGAGGAGCCACGATTGGTGCAATAGCTTCAGGAGGTTGTGGAGCAGCCATAACAAGGGAAGCTAAGAGGAGATCGAGTAGAGACATCTACTCATGCAGAGACCTCCAGTAGGGGGAAACTTCGAGCTAGGTGGGCTGAGGGATCGCATGCAGCCATACCTCCAGGTAGGAGGTGGGGTGATGTGGATTGATCGTCCCAAGGAGGGGCAGGATCCTTGAGGTACCCAACCTCTTGGATGAGACCTTGCTATGGGAGCCATGATGTGGAGTAGCAGGAACTGACTGATTGGATAGAGACAGATGCGGATGGAGCGGCAGAAAGAGCGATAGTGTAGGGAATCCCAGGACAGCGCATAGCTAGCAGGCTGCAGCAATGCGAGAGGCACAAGTGTTTTGCACAGTGCTAGGTGGCACAGAGAAGTGTGCAATGGTGCGAGATGCATGGAGATGTTGCAGTAGCATAGATGTCAGAGAGGGAGCACTTGTTAGCAGTAGGTAGAGCTTCAGCATCAGAGTATGTTCCTAGCCCAACAGAGTGGTCAGTTGGGAGTGTTTTTGTTCCAAGCATTGTTGGAGCAAGTGGACCGGGCAAAGGTGTTGCATGCAGAACATTCTAGAGTGGCAGGATAGGGGTTGCTGATAATCCATATCTTGTTGAGAGGGAGTGTTGAGAATGCAACAAGATGATGGAGCTTAGTGGAAAGGAGTCGCCTTCACTAAGTGGGCCCGCAGGTTATTTTTGGCGCAAAGTCTATTTTTAGACTATGTCTAATTTTAGACATATGGATCATGGTCTATGAGTTGCAGGATGTTGTTTATAGATGATTGGTCATGTTGGGAAAAATAGATGGACTTCTTTTTTTGGTTCACATCGGAGTGATCAGAGTCTATTTTTAGACTGCCAGGCTAAAAATAGAAATAGTCAAATATTATTAGCCCTTAGTAATATTTGGACTCTAAACATTATCTTATTCTCTTGGAGCACTTCAGTTTGAGCTACAGATGTGGCACGTGCAGCTGTCAAAAGGAAATACAATTTTCTTATGTGTTAGTTGAGCTATTACATGGTGAGTTCTGTGGAGTTGGATGTGGAGTTGATGGAGTTGTGTTCAGTTTGACTTGGTTAAACTAGTTGTATTTAGTCTAACTAAAGAATACACTAGTGATGAGTTGTGTGAATTAATTATTAATTAATTCACTAATTATTAACTCATAAATCAACTAAAGGATACATCAGTTAACTCAGTGCATGGACAGTTCAACAGAGACAAGTGTTAGAGGTAAGTGAAAGGGTGAGTTGTGACTATCAATTGTGCATGATATTTTCACATGCATGGATTGAGTAATGCCAATGAGGTTTGCGTAGTGTGGGCCAATACCAAGGAATTATAGCCTGTGCTCACATGATTTTCAGTGTGGGTGATTCTCTTGCAGGATTGTGCAGTGGAGGCAGGCAAAGCAGCGGAGGAGATTTGAACTTGTGACTTGTTCGGATCTGAGCTAGTTTTGTGTGTAACAGATGGAGATAGTACTGAGTACTTGTGAGGAGTATTGTACTATGTATTGTTACATGTTCTCAATCATTATAATATGTAGATAGTGTGGGGTTTTCAGTTGTATGCTTTCCCCAGGTTACATACTGTGTTAATGTGTGCATGTGATTGATGTTTCATTGTTTTTTATGCTGCTAAATTGATGATCAACGTAGAAGAGGTTATGTATTATGCATGTATTCCGAAATAGTGTATAATCGGGATAATCTCTTTGAATAAGTGTTTATTATTCAAAATTTCTACACATGCTCGGTCATAAGAATATACTGAACATGATCACTGTAAAATACATTGTGGATCCATGACATGAAATTATAGAACAGGACCATGAAGACATACATAGTGGATCCATGTGACTCAATAGATAGAGCATAGCCATTAACAAATAAAATGTATATCTATGTCACAATAGACATCAGTAGGACTATGGACACATGACAAATAAAGAAGTGTCCCCAAGATAGTCCTCAAAGTACATAAATGATACAGAAACCGAACACAGCCTTAGAAGGATGCCATATAAGAGTGAGATGTCCCTAACGTAGGGTCTTCGACACAACCTCGATGGTACAAATATATATCATGTGAATATATGAGCTAAGGTTGAGCATCGTAGAAACCACCTAATTACTAGCCAATGACATAAACTAGTAACAAATGTGAGGGAATCCACCAATGAGGAAAATGGACCCCAAGGTACCTAGTACAATCCACCAAGTGTGAAGAAATGAGTTGATGTTGAATATCAGTGAACTCGCCAATCAGGAGCCAATGATGTAAACCAACTATCAAGAACGAGGAAACCTACCACTGAGGTTTACAAGCTCCAAGGTACTACTAGTTCCTAGATCAAGCTCCTAGATAATGAACTAAAGTTGACAAGAGAAGATCCGTCGAAGGAGGGACCTAATGTATCCCACATCAATCGACATGGAACAGACTAGGATGATGTGATGTATGGATGAAGTCTTGAAGTTATGAAGTACAACTAACACAAGGATGGCCAACTCAAAAAGGTCAACAAGCTATCACAGATAGCCGACACAGGTTGAGACTTCCCATGAACACATAGTGGCACAACACAAAATCGACTTGGAAACACGGCACCAAATCATATCATGAAATTACATAGGAGGCATCGATGCATGCTCCATAGGACTAGAAGAGTAACCAACCAGAGTAGAAAGACTCATATGTATGGTATGACTCATAGGCAAGCTAAAACCCAACTATGAGATAATGAAACAGATAGGTGTTGTATTCAAGGGGTACACAAATGATGTTTCCATTTGATGACTAATGGAAATAAATGTTCCCTCTCTTCTCTTTTTATAAGTTCCTTTTTCGTAAAGTTGTCCCCCAAGCCTGAAAAAGAAATGAAAGTATACAAGAGAGAACCTATTAGCCATAGTAGACTAGGGTATTCCTTTTTCTTAACTTGTTTATCCCAATCTAGAAAAGGGTTAAACTTATACTCGGTAAATGACCCTTCAAGTGCGTTTACGAGTGTGAAGGAGACAAGTTCACTTAGAAATATTTTCTAGATTAAGGAGTCTAAAAAGATCTTAAAGAAAACTCATTTTGGAGGAATGGGTGGTATAAAGGACAACAAGTGGTTCCAATAATGATGGAACTACTCATGACATAAAGAAGAGAAGAGGCTCGCTAATAGGACCACTCATTGTAGTGGCTCCTCCAAGAAATGGTAAAACCCCAGGTGAAATCGAGTGATAGGCCAAGTAGATGATGACGATGGAATGAAGAAATAAAGGGTCATCATGTAGAAGTAGGCTGAAAAATGTGGCAATCACAAGGGATAAAAGTGGTGGAATCCTCCTCGGTTATAGCCAATTGTAACACCCTCCTCCCACATCTACCCAAGTAACTATCTAATCAGGGTAAAGATGTGATGAGAGGCCACTATGATTGAATTCAAACTCCTATGTGGCCTTATGGAAGTGGAATTGATGGGACATCATCCAAAAAACCTTCAAGAGACAAGTCAACCACTCTAACAACCTATCCTTGGGTCATAATATTGTTTTAACCAACTTAGGCTAGAGTAACGCTCCCCATACACTGCCAAGATGAGTTATAATGCTCCCCAGACATTGTCCAGGTGAGTCATAAAGCTCCCCGGACACTGCTTAGGTGCATTAGTCTCTAGGCTAATGATTTGTTTTGCTAGCATTTCGAGATTTTTTCCACCTTTTTCGGCCCAGAGCCCAAGACATTGCCCATGATGGAATGATCACTTAAAATTGCTAAGAATACAAGGGAACAAGGATGCAAAAGTAATATGTTGAACAAGACCATAACCAAACCCCTACTAGCCATGACAGGCATTTCATCAAACATATCATGAACATGCAACCTATGTGTGCAAAGAACAATATTAAGTGTACGGATCTCATACTTATCTGAGAATCACAATAAACCGTTATTTCCTCATGTCATTTGCTGCCTTATCATTTATTAGATCATAGATACATTATCCATTCAGATACAAGTAGAGACATGCTGAGAGCCATACACAACAGTTGTCACAAAATATACATATAACCGACATAATAGGAATAAAAATACAATGGACATATTAGCCATCAAAATCCATGTATACATTAGTACTTTTACACATGAAAATCAAGGGAATGAATTTTTCATTAATGAATGGAATGAACCAATTGCAGATGGGACTACCACATTCCACATGACCATAGATTGGCTAAACCAAGTATCTCTTCAGCCAATCGCCCCGGTGCCATATTCCAAGCATGAATGTGGGTTCTCATAGAACACATCAATAAAAAATTCATCTGGGGATTCTAGAGGTCATCCACCTCAACCTATCAAACAGTGATTCCACCTCACAGTCGAACATCTCAACACCATCATCAGATTGGTCTCCATCCAAGCCTTCTAGGGCTTCCAGAGTGTTTGTTCTAACCAAGGCTTCCAGGACTAGTAACTCAACCCACAACTGTCGTCAGGCTTCCAGAGCGTTTGTCCAACCAAGGCTTCTAGGACTAGTAACTCAAACCAAGCTGTTACATGGATTCCAGAGCATTTTTCCAAACAGGGATTCTAGGAACTAATAAATCAACCAAAGCTAAGGAAACATGAGAACCAACCAACAAAAAACAATGAAAGTAAACCCACAATCACCATGGCTTTCCAGGTAATGGAAAGGTTAGGAAATCCATTTCGATCCAGGCAATCTTCATGCCAATGACAGATCACAACCAAGAAACCACATGCATGCCAAAACTAGTGAAGAAATCATACATGCAATTTGGTACCTGCAAAAAAAATATGATGTAGTTGTTGATCTTGATGCCTTCTTGTGATTTCCTACTCTTCCTTTGTCTTATTTCTCCAAGAATCTAAGCATTCCACACCCTTCAAGAGTTCTCCAAGAAAACTCTATCTGAGAGTATGAGAGAGAGATAGTATTGAGAGAGAGCTCCAACACTAAACTAACAAAAGGTTACATTGACTAAACTCTACCCACTAATCCTGAGAAGCCTTTTTATCAATGAGGCCTCTATTTTCTTCATTTTCCATTATTTTCCTTCAATTTCCTCCTTAGATGCAACCTGTGACCTTTCACCTTCCTTTTCTCATAATTTTCATAAATAAATGTGTCAAAATGTTGTTTTGCCTTTCCAAAACCTTAAACATTGCCTTTGCCAATTTCCTTAGCCATAGACAACAAAATGAACACCCCCTAGGATGTCTTGACCAACATTTAGCTTGGAATATGTGTCCCATCATCTATGGTATTTATATATTTTTACATGGAATTTTCACCGGGGTTGTTATAGAACCCTCCCCCATGGGGGAACACTATCCTCGGTGTTCAATGACACCTATAACCAACATGATGGCTGAAAACAAAACATACTGCCCATGGAGCTTTATAACATAGCTCATTTCAATACTTACAATGAAAGACCTACTCAAAATCCAAACATGATGACAACATAACAACATACCACATACTGGAGCTTTATAACATAGTTCTCATTATGGTATTTACAATAACTACATATACACATATGCACATTTTCTCAACCAACAAATAAAATAATATGATGGTTGCATCTACAACAAGGGAATCTAGAGGCTCACAACTCCACCCTCAAAGTAATACCAAGATCCACCGCCTTCTTAGGAAGTCCAAAATCCACTGCAAAGTCAAATTTGCATCTAATATCCAGTGCTACAATCCCGCGCCACTTATCCTCTCAACGAATAGTTACTGACTCATTGTTCCAGGGCACACTTCCAACATGCATTTGATACCATCTGGCAACACTAATGACCAAATCAAATCCATCCATGACCTTCCCTTCTCTGTTAAACAGTCCCTCAGGAATCCGATCACCCCTTCCATGCAATCACTCACCTTCCAAGTTCCACTAGCATCCCCATCTTAGGTAGTCCATCCCTTGGCAAGGCTTCCTTGCATTGGAAGATACAAAACGAAGGCATATCCCTCCCTTAAAACCATCATACCGGTCATAGCATGCTCATGGAAATAAATGGAAACTATTGGGTACCAGTGTCCCACAATGGCCCTGTTCCTGAATGCTTTACCAACATACTACTGCATGTTCTAATTTCTTCAGTGTTGCTACTAATTCTTGTAGTTGATTTCAACTACCTAACCAGGCATGTTCATGCATTCTTGTTCCAAGCACATAATTTCCATTAGATTCAAATAAATTGAAATAACCTCAAATCATACCTCATTAGTAGCTCGTCAATAAGGTACACTTTCAATTTTGTTCTCTCCTGTCACAACAAGTCAAACTAACATATTTGACCAAATGGACATGTATAGAAATATCACATCAGGTTATCTCGAAACATAAGCATCATAGATAAACATCATAAATCACATGTAATAGTCATAAACTAGAATCATAGATCACATATAACCATCATATACCATAACCATAAATCACATGCATAATAAAACTAAATAAAATTCTTATACTTATCCTTTTATTTATTCGTAGCTTCTACCTTCTTCTTTATTTCGTACACACTCTAGATTGGTTTCCACACTAGAAAGACACCCAGTGCCTTATCTTAAACCATGTGCACATACACATAGTTTGCATCACACACATACAACCACACATGACACACAACACCATGCAATACATGCACCTATACCTGACGTACAACTCATACACCTACACCTAGTGTATGACACAACACAACACATATACGTGCGTAATGTACATCGTAAAACATACATCCACACACAATGTGAGACACCAAAAAATGCATAAACATACCTCTGATATCTAACATGACTCATACATTTATACCCGATGTACAATGCCACATGGTACATGTACCCCCACAAAGTACAACACAACAAGTACACATGTCATGACACCACAACTACACAATATATGTACATAGTACCACATGTACCAAACATAATAGGTACAACATGCACACAATATCACACATACACCAGTACCATATGTACTACATGTACACGGTACCATCTGTACACCACAACCACTTGCATAACGTGTTCACAACATCACCTATACACAACACCACCTACACAACATGTACACAACACCACATGTATGCTGCACCACCTGTACAACGTGTACACAATACCACATGTACATAGTAGCACATGCACGACATATATGAGACACCACATGTACATAGTGCCACATGCACATGTACACAACATCACTTGTACAACATGTACACAACACCACGTGCACGTACCAACACTTGTACAATCATACACACCACACCATATGTACATAGTACCAATGTACCAATGTACCACATGCACACAACACCACATGTACATAGAACTACATTTCAAACAAGTACATAACATCATTTGTACACAACACTGCATATCCAACATGCGCACAACACCAAATGCACACAACACTACATATCCATCATGCACATTGTACAATATGTACACAATAATACATATCCAACATGTACATAGAACCATCTATAACCAGAATTGAATATGCAACATTCATACAACACTATATGTACCCTCACCTTGTACATAGCAGTGCATAAACAACATGTACAGACACTATATATATACAACACCGCATGCGCACAACATCACAGATGAAACATGTACAACATATACAACATATGCATAATAGTAATACCACACATCCAAAACCACACTATTCTTACCAAGAAACCTTGCTTCTAGTGTCTTATCCATGCTTATCCTAGCATATCATAGACCACACTACTTTCACTTTGGTGATGTATCCCTCGGTATAACCTGTCCATAACATAAGCATAGGAATAATACAAGCATACAATACAAATTCATATTCACATTATACTGACCTCAAATATTTATGATGACTACTCTTTGCAATTGGTTCCTCATAGCCAAGAACTTCTTCATGCCATTCACCTGCATAGGCAATCATTTCACCACAAGAACGATTCTTGATGATCTATCAGATATTGACATAGATACATGTATACATACATATATAATTGCTAGAATAAAACAATCATCACCTTGTTAGACAACGACATACATACACTCATGTATACACATATAAACATCAACATAATCATGATCATAACATAATTACCAGATAACATGAGGTATAGGTTAAGAGAACTTCCTTTATTCATGCAATAGATGCGCAACATTGAGAACAATAGTTCCCAACATAGCCAAGGCATATGATGCCTCAAATCCATTTAATTTACCTTTTCTTGTTATCTTTCTCAAGACTATACTGCCACCGTCCATTTACCACAATGGACCCAGCTAGTCCAACCGATTGTCATAGTCTTACCTTCTGCTACACTTACTCATCACTAAGCTTCATCCATGCCTTACATCACCTGTCAAGTACCACATAGCTCTCCTCGAGCTCCATTAACTTTCCTCTTTGCCCAACAATTCCTAAGGCTCAAAACATAAAAGGAAAGACAAGAAATAAACAAGAAGAAAACCATGAAGACCAATAACAACACAATTCTGCAACAAAATGGCATGATCATGCACTAGATATAAAAAACTGTAAATCAAGCACAAGCAAATAACCAAAGACCAAAATCACAAGACTAAAAACAAACACCATGACTCAATCCCCATGGTTCCCAAGGAAAGTTCAACCCAAGCCTTCTTCACGATTTCATGGAAATTTCCTTTGCCATGCAATCCCCTACATCATACTTCCATAAAAACATAATTGTAAGTGCATATATAACAAAAAAATACACCAATTACCTTATCTTGTTGTGCCAAGCACGCTGCCTTGTATCTGATCACATTTGTGCCATGTCTAAAGGGAGTCCAATTATCTTGATAGATCCACTTGTAACTAGATACTAGCTAATATACTTGTCAAGTACATGTTCATGAATCTCGCACATATCCACATAATGTTAAACAAGATTAAGGTTAAGAATACTTCCTGTATGCAAAGAACTCACTCGTTTGGAATTAGGGTTTCCAAACATAGCCAAATGAATTCTTACCCAGTTTCTTTCCTTTACCATTTTTACTTGGTTGCAATCGAGGCTTACTATGTGTTGTCACATCACCCAACTATTAGTTATGTAAACAAATCAATTATTACCTTATCATACTAATGCCAAGCATGTTACCTTGAAATTTCTCACCACATGTCAACCACATGTTCCAAATATCAAGACAATCATATCTATCAATTTGAAATCAACCTTTACCAAGACTAACCATCATGTCATAATCCATAGTCAACTCACAGTCCTTAGACATAATGATACAACTATCACCTAGTTACATGCAAGTACATATCAACTGTCTCAACACATATGTATAAGTACAACCATCTTAAAACAAGATCATTTAAACACATACTCATATGATGTAACTCATCAAATATTCAACCAACTTGCAACATACCATGTTAAATAAATTAACTAGATGACATAATAGACACCAAACACTCAACATCAAATAGATGAAATAATCAAGAATGAAGCACCAAGTATACTACATAAGAAAACTCGTACCTTAGCATACCTTAGGGGAGGCTATCTTGTCTACACACTCAATCTAGATTAGCACGATACAACTTCATAACATATCAGCTCAAACATAAATCATGATATCCATAACAATAACTAACTAATCATGTTCACATCATAAGCTCATAAGCATTTTTCTTTCACGTAACAATCACATATGTATGATCAGTCTAGATTAGTAAGACACCATATCACAAATATGTCGGCTCATATCTGAATATCACAACCATAACCATCTACATATGTCAAACTAGGTTAACACAATACGTATAACATCAAGATCTTCAATGCAATGAACATAACAATCATGCATATGACCAATCCAAATTACAACACCAAGATCTCAATGAAGTAACCCTAATCATCAAGTTAATAGCATATAACAAAAATAAGATAGATATCATGCTCATCAATAACATATAACCTAATCATCAGGTGATCTAATGTAAACAACAATAGCAACGCATATAACTACAAGTTACTATCATTATTGACTATCTGACACATGTGCATATAATTACACTAATCAACTAACATCTATCATGAATGTAATCTTAACATCAAAATACATGTAGATAAACCTAATGCATATAAAAATCCTTAACCTACATACCTGCATGCCCAACATACAAACCTATATGATGACATGCTCTTGCCTCGAGGTCCAATGTTGCAACTTCACTTTGATGATTTGCATCTCCTGCTTTACCTCATTCAACACATTAGCATCATAACATACCAATAGCACCATGATGACCTAAATTGCATACCATGACTTCACAAGGCATGTTTGACCTACTATTCATGCATAACTATAACCAAGACCATACATGCATAATGAATACATATAGACATATAACACATGAGTAAAAATTCATATACACATCCTTATAGCTAGAGTCTAGTCATCAATGCATGACCATATCAAATTCACAAACCATGACCTCATGCATGACAACAACCACATCATGTGCATTTAATAACATGCGAAAATTTATGTGCCTAATACTGCATAATCAACCATACACACATGAAGACATACTCCATGACAACACCTTCAACCTTCACATGGCTACATCACTACAACCATGATCAACACCATGCAAGGGCAACAAGCACATGGACTACAACAAAAGATACACACATGCAACCGACATGAATGCATAACCAACACACAGCCCA
The DNA here is from genome assembly GCA_031772625.1 of Pinus tabuliformis. NCBI lineage: Eukaryota > Viridiplantae > Streptophyta > Pinopsida > Pinales > Pinaceae > Pinus > Pinus tabuliformis. Next base: position 575,843,681 of record CM062804.1, on the reverse strand, counting down.
AGGAGAGCGCAACCACTCTCTGATACCACTTTGTAATGCCCTCCTCTCACATCTACCCAAGTATCTAGCCAACCAGGGTAAACATGTGATGAGAGGCTACTATGATGGGATTCAACCTCGTTTGCAACCTTAAGGAAGTGGAATGGACGGAACATTACACACAATCATCCAACATCATCCACGGAACCTTCAGGAGAAAAGTCAACCAATCTAACAACATGTCCCTGGGTCCTACTGTTGTTTTAACCAACTTAGGCCAGAGTAACACTCCCCAGACACTGCCAAGGTGAGTTATAAAGCTCCCAAGACACTACCTAGGTGAGTTATAACACTCCCCAAACACTGCCTATGCGAGTTAGTCTCTAGGCTAACACTCTGTTCTACTAGCATTATGGGATTTGAGCCACCTTTATCAGCCTAGAGCCCAGGACACTGGCCAGAATGGAATGATCACTTAAAATGGGTAAGAATACAAGGAAACAAGGATGCAAAATAAATAAGCTGAACAAGGCCATAACCAGACTGATACTAGCTATGACAGTCATTTCATCAAACATATCATCAACGTGTAATCTACTGGTGTAAACAACAGAATTAAGTGTTGGGATCTCATACTTATCTAAGAATCGCCATGAACCATTGTTTCCTCATGTCATTTGCTACCTTATCAATTATTAGATCATAGATACATTATCCATTCAAATACAAGTAAAAACATGTTGAGAGACATACGTTGTTGCTGTCACAAAATATACATATAACCATCATAATAGGAACATAAATACAATGGACATATCAACCATAAAAATCCATGTATACATCAGTACTTTTACACATGAAAATCAAGGGAATGAATTTATCATTAATGAATGCAGTGAACCAATCGAAGATGGGACTACCACATTCCACCCAACCATATATTGGCTAAGACAAGTATCTCTTGATCCAATCATCCCCATGCCATATTCCAAGCATGAATGTGGGATGCCAAAGAACACATTAATCAAAAACTCATCTAGGGCTTCTAGATGCCATTCAGCTCAACCCATCAAATAGTGATTCCACCTCACGTTTGGACATCACAACACCATCATCAAATTGGTCTCCATCCAAGCCTTCTAGGGCTTCTAGAGCGTTTGTTCCAAACAAGGCTTCCAATACTAGTAACTTAACCCACAACTATCACCAGGATTCTAAAGCGTTTGTCCAACCAAGAATTCCAGGACTAGTAACTCAACCCACCAAGGGCTTCCAAATCATTTTTCCAACCAAATCTTCCAGGACTAGTAACTCAACCCAAGCCAAGGAAACATGAGAACTAGCCAAAAACATACAATGAATGTAAACCCACAATCACCATGGATTTCTAGGAAATGGCGAGGCTAGGAAATCCACTTTTGATCCAGGAAATCCTTCATACCAATGACAAATCACAACCAAAAAACACATGCATATGCCATGCATGCCAAAACTAGTTAAGAAATCATACATGCAATTTGGTACCTGCAAAACAAATTTTATGTAGTTGATGATCCCAATGCCTTCTTGCGCTTTCCTGCTCTTCTTTTGCCTTCTTGATCCAATAATCCAAGTATGCCACACCCTTCAATAGTGGTCCAAGAAAACTTTAAGTATTCAAGAGTATGAGAGAGAGAGAGAGAGAGAATAATGAGAGAGAGCTCCAACACAAAATTGACAAAAGGTTACACTAACTAAGCTCTTCCCACTGATCCTCAGAAGCCATTTTATCAATGAGATCTCTATTATCTTCATTTTCCATTATTTTCCTTCAATTTCCTCCTCACATGCAACTTGTGACCTTCCACCTTCATTTTCTCCTAATTTCCATTATTTTCATAAATAAATGTGCCAAAATGCCATTTTTCCTTTCCAAAACCTTAGCCATTTCCTTTGCCAATTTCCTTAGCCATAAACAACGAAATGGACACCCCCTAGGATGCCTTGCCCAACATTCATCATGGAATATGTTTCCCATCATTTGTGGTATTGATATATTTTTATATGGAATTTTCACCAGGGTTGTTACACCAAAAATATGATGAAGAAGAGGACATGAGGCTTAGAGTCTAGGCCATGGTGGCTCAAAAGGAATGATTTCGAAAGGTAACAAAAAATGACTGCATGGACACCAAGATGGCATTTAAGGGGTGCTATATTAGGGTATCCATGATTAGGTGAGCTCTATCGCCAAGTGACGAAATGCATAAAGGAAAGGGGATAAATTTGCAACTTGACAGGATCCGACCTAAGGAATAAATATGGAACTGGCAGTCAATAAGGAAATGAGGACGGTGATAATTAATTACCCCTCTATGCTAGTAGGAGGAAACACACCTTATGTCTAACAATTGTCACAGTAAAAATTCCACCCTATCCTGTAAAAACTATCCAAAAAGACTAGACCCATGGTTAAATCACATAATGAATGAAATAAAGCATGGATTATGTAAAAAAATGACCATATTTTTTTTTGTTTTTTTAATATTTGAATTTTTTGAATTATTGACATAAATAATGCATGAGATACTCACATCACACACCAAACCAAAAAATATATAAAAAATCACGTTGCTAGGTACAAAATGCACAAGTGCAACACAATCGAGTAGGTCACGCTAAGGGGTGCCCATAGCTGGGAAAATACCAAGGGTTTCTATACGTGAACTCATGGAGGGTAAGGGAACCATATGGTTCACTAATGTGGGGCCATGGAAAAGGAATTCAAACTTCCCAATCCAAAAAGGCTGACCATACTAGGGAAATTTTAACATAGTCATGCTCTCGAAATTAACTTGAGGACATAAGGGAGGATCAAGCCATAAAGGTGGTACAAGACGCTCATCAATAGGTGGTAAGGATTTGGATAATTGGTTGGAAAATTAAACATTAGAAACCCAAGACTTGACTTGGTCTATGTGTGGAACTTCCAAGGAAGACCGAGGAGATGCCAACTGGATCAATTCAATATTTTAGATTCGAATCTCTACCTTTTCTAATTTGGGAAGAATAGAGGCATGAAGAGGCATAATCTCCCTAGGATGATCAATAGATGAATCCATGACCGTTGAGATGACATGTTGATAAGAATTCTCATCATCAAGGGAGTCACATGGAATAGGTGGAGTGACATCTCGTGTGGGCCAAGGAACCTAGTTGTATTCCATATTAGGATGGAGTTTTTGACCAACATCAGGGGGTACTGACAGGACTACTGGGGAGGAAAATTCTTTCACACCAAGTGCCAAAGGGTGCTCCCTAGCTTGGTGAACTTCCATAGGATCAAGTGACACCACCCAAAGATCAAGAGGTCTATGGGGTCCATCGGTGTTGGAAGAGATCATATGCATAGGATATTTAGAAGAGGAAGAAGGAATGTCAGGCGACGGAAAATGATGAAGTACCCAAAAAAGAGATGAGCCTTTAAAAAATCCCATGCCAACACTTTGATACTGACCAGGGTTATTTCCAACAAGTTGGGAATGAGTTCCCCATAGTGGATATTTGGGCTGATGGAACAAAATAGTCAAGTTGATCAATGGTAACAATCTTGCCTTCATGAGGAAAGAAAAGGACATGGAATACAAATGAGAAAACTATTGTTTTGGCATAGAACTAGCTAAAACCAAGGAGTAGGTTGTAATCCAAAGGAGTGTCGACAACTTCCACATCAACATAGAAAATTTCCCCCTCTAACTTGATGGAGAACTTGGGAAGGACCCCCTTAGGCACAAAGTTATGTCCATCAAAGGCTCAAAGAGTGGTATTAGACTTAGCGATCGTTGGAGGCCGAGAGCCTTTCAGTATGATGTTTACATGGCACAATTGGAAGAGCCTTCATCCACCAAAGTGCGATAAATATTCTTATGAAAGAAATGAATGTTAATCTAAAAAGAGATATGGTGGGAGAGTCAAGGAAAAGAATTGTCAGCATTGAATGCAATGAGGCTTGAGTCAAATAGATATACTCCACCAATCAAAGACAAGGATGCCTTGCACTGCTGAGGATATATATGCAAAACCTCTAGGGAAGACATGGCACAAGGATCCTGGGAAAGATATTTAGCGATATTGTATTGTTGAGCAGCTCGGGTATAAGGATTGTGTGTTGTCTTATGAACGACACCCATAGGCGGGCGATAGATAGGTTCCATAGGCTTATCCAATGTGATAGGTCTAGTGTAAGTAGGCGGAGCGGGTGATTCCTTAGAAGAGGAACTTGACTCAGGGTAATCATATTATTTGGCTCGCATAGTTACATCCATGTATTCTTTGCACATAAATACAGATGAATTGTTGGTGGAATGAGAAAATGACCCCTCTTTGCCCACTTGTGGAAGTGGAGGAGGTTGAGCAACCATCTATTACTGAGGTTATGTGGGGAATGGATGAATCAAAATAGCAGGTTGTTGAGGAGATGGTGGTGACCATACGAGGGATATCATAAGTGAGGTGGTCACCTTGACATATTTTGCAAGGGAATTTGATTTTATGACAAAATTCACTGATGACCCCTCCCTTATTCTGAGGGTTCGTTTGGGGTTCATGAGCAGTTTGTTTTTTTTTTATTCTTCTTATTTTTCTTACCACTAGATTGTTGGTTGTTCTTTGGTTGAGTGGACTTCACCGTAAGAACGTCGGTGGACTTCTTAGGAGATGTTTCTATAGCAGAGATAGACACACTTGCTAGGGATTGATATGTAACAACCAATTGCCCAAGTTGGGCAGCAAGTTGTCTCACAGAATTGGAAACAAATCAAATCATGCCATCGACATGTGGGCCAAGAGTAGGTTCAGGATGGTCAATAGAAGGCCTAGGGGAATTAGGAAACACTTCATATCATGTACCTCACTATTAATAGATAAGATCCAACTGTTGGGAATCTAAAATGGATTGCTCTTTTTTAACAACTCGAAACATGGACACATCCTTGGAAATATAGGATCAGAGAGAGTGAATGAACCATTCACATAATATTTCATTAGGTAACTTGGTTCTCACTAATCCCTTGCAACCACACCACTAAAGAATGTGATAAAAAATTAGCATGACATCATCTTGTTCGAAGTTTTACAAGATATCAGTGTTGATATCATACCGGGTAGGAAACTGGAAGTGTGTCAAGAAGGTTTGAGCTAAGGATGAAAATTCACTATAGGATGCAATATCTAACTCGATATACCACTTTGTGGCATCCCCAGTTAATGTACGTTGGAACAAGAAAAGTTTAATAGAATCATCCACCAAAGAATTAGAGGAACACCATAAGTGATATGTGGTAATGTGGGTGGATGGGTTCTCCCTGGGATTCCTTCAAACTTGGGAATATCAGATGGCAATTTGGCGGGCATGGATGGCCACCAAGGATCAAGTCAAATGGGGTCATTAGTCAACTTTTCCAAATTTGGTAAATCAAGAGAGGATAAGAAGAAATTTTCAAATTGGATAAATGAATCATAAGTAAGAGAAGCCTGTGACCAACCTTATGATTCCCCCATATAAGGAGTAGAATGACTCACTTGTTGGTCAAGGAAGGGTTCTCCTTAACATAAGACTATTGCAGGCCAAAATGACTAGTAAATGGATGTTTCCCTTCAGGGTATGTGCCCCCAGAGAGAAAAAAAAGGACCACTCTATGAAGTAGGACCGACATAAGGAGGATAACCTATGTGGGTGACGGTACTGGAAGTAGGGTTGACCTTAGGTACACTAGCTGCCCCCCAGGAAAGGTGCTGGTAGGTGGCGTCCTTCAAAAGAGAGAACTGTACCAAGCTTGTGACATATTAGACACAACATTTCCCTCAACTTGACTAGGAACAACTGGTGATCCTCCCCATGTATTTTCTGAAGTAACTATATCTAATTGAGGGACAGGAATAGTGGGTTGAGTGAAGGAAGGAGAAATGAACCTGACCCTACTAGCTTACTAGGATTAACACCCATGGTCGGTATAGAAGATGGATTAGGCATATACACATGAGGGAAATTCATAGGAGTTATAGAGGAAACAAGTAAAATACCCCAAGAAGAAGTGAAGGGTGTGGACGAAGGAGTGGGTGGGGCCATGCTTAGTGGTGGCGAAGATGGAATGGCATCTGACACGACCAATGCAGAAGGTAGAGAAGACTCATATTCCACCATAGGATAAACAATAGACAATGGTAACAAGGTATAAGAAAGTGTAGGACCGTTAGAGTTTAGATGCAATAACTCAAGTCTTAATGGAGTAGTCAAAGGTGGATTGGAAAAAACAGTAGAATTATCCACCACGGTTTCAATAGAAACAATATCACTACCAAAAGGACTAGGTATAGACTCCACAACTATGGGTGAGTCAAGGCCTTGAGTAATGATAGGCACTCACATGCAGGGGTAGATAGTCCACCTCATTCAGGAGGAAAACCAAGAATATGATGAGAGTGTCGGTGACTATGTTCAACCACGGTTAAAAATTATAATTTAATACAATTATGTTAGTCCACACACTCTAAGGCTAATACTACTAAATCAGACCAAACAACACACACTAGAAACATCCTAAAAGATAGCCACATGAAAACCAAGTATAAAGTAGTTGGCAGTGGGACAGTTATACTAGCGACCTGCTTCCCATCCCTTTTAGCTACAAACTTAGTGCAAGTTCCCTTATTAGACGTGGGGCAGTATCTGAGAGGATTGAGAGAGTATGGCTAATATCTACCCTAGGTACAAAGAAGACGATCCCAACCCTACACCTATGTTTGAGCCCTAAAAGATAGGCCACTATGGTCACCACCAACAATAACACGACCTCTGGGGATAGTCTCAGAATAAATCCACACGTAATGGAAGGACACTTAAATTAGAGAGCCAAGACCAAAACCCCCTTAAGAGTTGTCTCCCAAGTGGTTCCCAATCACTACAGCAAACGTTAATAACATTATTTATATGTGTGAAAATTCTGCAATATTGTGCCACCTAAAACTAAGTGAAATGGGTCATCTCACCCCACCTGTCCCAAGTGTGACCTTGTGCTTAATCCTCTTGTTAGAATCTATTCCCAGAAGGAACTATTGCAGGTGGATATATCTCCCTACCACAAGCTTCTATGTTTGTTTGGTAGTCTTGGAGCAGTTAACTCACACTCCTATCTACAAGACCCTAGCCTAAGCTAGTGTTGGTGTACTACCATTAAAAGTAAAAGATGAATCTATTTTATTTTGTTAGCATGTTCATTTCAAGTGGTTGTTACTTACACAGTTGATATGCGGCGTGACACTTAGATGGTGTGAATGACTCTTTTTAGTAACCCTGATGTAACTATATGAAAATTTTTCTTTCCACTTCAATGAATTCTAACTACAAGAGGGTAAGAGTTTTTCACAACACATCAATGCATATGATGATGCATCTCTCACTAAATTCCTAAATGAAAATACCCATAATTTAAAACAATTTTGACCCAAAAATCAAACCAAAGAGGAAGAATAATCGAAAAGACACTGTTGCCTTGGTGGGGCCTGACCCAGGTTCAGTGTTAGTTAGCCAAACAAATCCCTACACTACTGACCCTTTTGGCATCAACCCGCAGAGCGCAGATTGAAGTTCCACCCGAAGCAGTATGGGGGGATGCTGGAACCAAGTTCCTGCACCCTAAGATGGTCGTGATGTTGGTTTATTCCTTTTATTCATGCTTTCACGTAGGTCACTAAGTTCTAGGGCTCTGTCAGACTAGCCCTTTCTTCTGCCCTTCAGTACCTCCACAAAGGGGTACGACTGACCTTTGCACAACCCTAACCTATGGTTTGGGTACTTTCGCGTTGCTAAGGAAGCGTATTGTGTAGATTCCCAAACTAGCTTAAGTGTCTTACTTATCTTATTAAATAATCACAGTTAGCACCGCGTAAACATTTATCCTTACTTGCGTTCAATTATCCAACATAATTACATACATTTGTGCATCATATAAGCTTTGTAAATGAAATTCATACACAATAAGATAGGATGCATTAACAGGAAACAAAGGCACATAATTTGTAGAATGCTTCTCTTTATTGATATCTTCAGATATGTTACACTAAAAAATGTCACCATGGCTATTTGCAGTTAGTATGGCTCTATCAACAGTCATGCTACCCTCTTAGGCAAGTCTTATGCCTCTGCTCTCCATGTCAAACTCCAAAAAGAGAGAAAGTCTTTATAAATGTATTTATCTCTGGGTACGCAGGTTCTCTCAACCTTACCTGCGGGTACGCACCCAATGTTCACAAAAGCTGCGTCCTTATACGCTCTGTATGTAAAGGGGCAGGTGCGTCCCCCTGTAAAGGTCAAAATGCGCAAGTTTCATCTTTAAAAAGTTACTTGTGGTCATTTCTAGAGCATTCTAGAAGGTTGTTCGACGTGTATTGAGCGCCTCCAGATGGTTCATGTACCCCTACCAAAGAGGAACTTATCCCATCAATAAGGGAGCTATCCCATCCAAAGAGGGGATTATCCCATTGATGGTGGACCTGATTGACTTCCTCTTGAGCACTATAAATACAGGCATTGGGCCAGAAGGAGGAGAGGTTGGAAGCTAAACATTTCTAAGGGTAGATGCTGCAGGAATTAGGACTCCCATTTAGAAGCTTGTGAGGAGAGATTGCCATCTTTGCTTGTTCTATTTGGAAGTGGGTGAGCTTTGTCAAAGTAAAGGAGAACTCTTGATGGACCCTGGGAGGGACTTGCACAACACCAAGGCTAAGGTTGTATTTGTTCCTTTTGTTTCCTATTAATGCAAATGAGTCCATTCTTCTCAATAACTTGTTATTTATGAGTTGTTTCATGTACTCCTTGGTCTATGTGTTAAATATGTTTTATTCTATGAGATTATCAAGTGCTATTTAATCGTTTGATTGTTAGTGGATGCAGGTTTCAAAGTGAAGGAGGAGCTCATCCGGATCAGTGGAGCTGGACTGCTACAACAGCGTTGGACTACAGGTAGGATCTAAACACTTGATTTCTTATATAGTAAATGCATGTTTAGAGAAGGATTGCTCTTGTTTGTCTTGTTTGTCACTAGAGAGTCTTAGGCTCCTAGGGAGGTTGGTTGTGTCCGCACTATCAACTCTTTCCGCCTGAAAAATTGGTGACTCCACTGGGGAATCCATTGATGTGAAAGTCTTTTCCTTTGTATGCAACTTTGATCTGAGAAAAGTCATTTATTTTCTGGTTTTTGGCTCTGTGACTTTGTTTTTGGGTGGGTTAGCTTAGAGTTAGTTTGAATTTAGTTTTTCTTTAATTTTCCAGTAGGACGCACCCTCTGAGTATTGCACAGTGCGTCCCTGTACGCACTGTTGCTGTGTGCACAGAGCGGGCCCACACCTGTCTTAACGGGTTGCCTGCGTCCCCTGCTAAAATTTAAGAAAATTCCATTTTTTGCATTTTTTCTCTTAGATTTTGCTTTTTCTTAGTTTTTACTGCCCAGATCCATTAGTCTCTTGTCAAAGATCTTCACCTAAACTTGTTTCGATAGCATTGAGAGTTTTAGCGGATTTCATAGAAGTTTAGGCCCTAGGGTTTGATTTTTGAGTAGGTCTTGTAGTGACTTTGGCGGTAGAAGTTGTCAAGCCTTAGATCTCTCTAGTTTTGTCAGCCTTCTTAGAAGTCAGACCTGTCATAAAGTCTACCTGTGAGAGCAACTTACCTTTGAGTTGTCTCTTTGGCAAATTTCGAAGTGCTTGTTGATTAAGTATTGAATTCCATTTTACAAAAAGAACAAAAAGATTTGAGTTTTGTTTTGACTGGTCTTTTGATTCTGCATTAGCTGGTCCTTGACTTGATTTTGGTCAAGTAAAACAACCTAGAATCATCCTTGTAGGCTTTTGCCTCGTTAGGTTTGCTTAGTGTAATTTCTTTTTGATTTGCTTGTGAGTCAAGTTTTCATAGATTTTATAGCTTTTGAGATTGATTTTCGTTAAAATAGATTTATATGCTTTATTAAATAAGAGAAAATACAAAAACATCTCCTTTGAAAAGTTTTGTTTCAAGTAGCTTTGAAGAATTTTGAAAGAAAAAGAGTTTTTCGTGCACGTAAGGAGTGGTCATGCTTGTATGCTTGAAAAGATAAAGAGAATTGTTTCTTTGATTGTCTTTACTAAGAAAGTTGTTTTCTATAAAATTTGCATTTCTCAACTCTCTTAGTTAAGAATTTCATTGAAAGAGAAAAGTAGCGTAAATCATCTTAGGTGCATCTTTGTAGTGGTTTTAGTCGAGTCTACACACCATTGGTTTCACTTCTGCTACCTTCTGTCTTTAAGAAAAAACCATAAAATTAACGCTTAAAGTAAAAACAACGTAGTAACTTTTATTTACTAGGGCTCTGAAACACCAATTTAGATCAGGCTAGTGTCTTGGAGTAGGAGAGTAATTAACTCTCCAAGACAACGAAACCAAACAAGTAGCTTATCTTGTGATAGAATAAATCCAATTGTCTCATTTGTACTTTGGGAAAGCTCCTCTTAAAGGAGAAGCACGAGCTCGTGTCCGAACCAGTGAGGGGATCAATCCCCCCTCGTTGGGAACGACGCCAGACACGCACGTATTACAAACGGTAAACCTCGGATTAACCATTGTCGAGGAGCCAGGGGTCACTTGTCGGTAAACCTTGGATTATTGTCAAGGAATCGGCAAGGGGATTGAGCTTGATACTCTGCCCTTGCGTGCTGTCGGAGTGTAGACTGTTCCCCCAGGTGCATTTGTTGCGGTTGGTAACCTTAGTGACCATTATCTTTAGGATTCTACCGAGGTGACGGTGGAGGGAAGATCCCACTGTACCTGGAGCAGACGTCGGCTAGACTCACTTGGATTTTCCGGGGGGTTCACTTCACTCGAGACGGTTAAAGTGGAGGAACTTGTGCCGGTCTATTCATTAAGCAGGTTGCCGGGGTAACTGTTCCACCCGCCACTTCTGTACAGATCGAAAAACCTAACCCGGACTTAGTAATCAAACCGCCCGCCAAGGGTGTACTTCGAAGGTCTGCTTTCAATCCACATGCGAGAGCGGCCCAGAATTACAACATTGTTGAGGACTTAGCTGTTTCACCCTCAGCAATGTCGGCTTTAGAAGTGCTACAATCATGCCCAGCACAACGAAAATTACTTTTGTCGGCTATCGGAGCTGTTGATGTTCAGGACCCGAACCTGATAATCTTCGATCTAGAAAATAGTACACCGCGTCTACCCCATCAAATGGCTTTCCAAATTCCAGTGATAGTCAAAAACAGGCCTATTCATCAGACTGTGATTGATGAGGGAGCTTCTACGTGTATTATGTCGATTCAATGTTGGAGATCGCTTGGTTCTCCTTCGTTGAACCAATCCCCGACCATCCTTAAGGCCTTTGATGGCCGTGGGTTCCGTCCGTTTGGTATTCTACAGGAATTGCCTATAGGGGTAGAAGGTAAAACCGTTAGTCTGGATGTGGAGGTGGTTGATGCCCCTCTGGACTACAACCTTCTTTTGGGTCGAAGTTGGTCATATGCTATGACAGCGGTCGTTTCATCGGTCTTCAGAGTAATAAAGTTTCCATATAACGGTAAGATCGTGACAATTGATCAGCTGACATACTTTTCATCCGACCCAGCCTCTTCAGAGAGTATCCAACATGTCGGTAAGACGACAATCCCTTATAGGGACGTTGGCGTAGGTTTAGTTAAAGATTCCGGTTTACTGGGAACTTTTCCTTTCCCTCCAATCAACGCAGACCCTTCATTTGCATCAATTCATATGATTACATCAGACAACATTATTTATGATGATCCTTGGATTGTCCCATCTGAATCTGAGATAGACTCATTGGGTGATGCTATGCCTTTGAGTCCATATGAAATTGCTTATGAAGCTGTCATGTCTTTTACCGACTCGCGTTCAACCCAAATCGACCAAATGAATGTGGTCAGTGAAGAATCATTTTTCACATCAACCTTAGAACGGATAGCGTTTCCCGAAGTCGTGTCATCTGACGAGCAACTTCGCGAAATCCTAAGTGTAGACGATCTACCATGGGAAGATCTCCATCACAGATCTTCGTTTTTACCTAAGGATGATGCTTTTGAAAATGATTTTTCATCTATCTTTACCGCTGAATATGTCAAAGACGCTCAGAATCCAACGAAACATTCTGATTCAGAGTTGAATTTAGGGAATATTTCTCGTACTATTCCCATTGATATTTCAGTGAAGCCCGGAATTGAGGAAAACATTCATATAGGTGCCTCATGTACAGAAGATGAAATCCGAACTTACAAGGCCCTATTCCAAGAATTCCGCGATGTGTTTTCCTGGTCTTACGAGGAAATGTCGGGAATCGACCCTGCCATTGTTGTTCATGAAATAAAGACCTACCCGGACGCTAAACCCGTCCGACAACGGTTGCGTCAGATTCACCCTCGGAAAGCGGCTGCGATTAAAGCAGAAGTCGAAAAGTTGTTGAAAGCAGGTTTCATTTATCCAATCCCGTTAACGGATTGGGTATCAAATATTGTTCCGGTCAACAAGAAACAAGGGACAATAAGAATCTGTATCGACTATAGGGATATAAATCGAGCTTGTCCAAAAGACAACTATCCTATGCCTTATATCGATCAAATTATTGATGAATGTGCCGGAAGTGAAATGTTTTCCTTCATGGATTGTTTTTCGGGCTATAATCAAATCAATATTCTACCTGCCGACCAACCAAAAACGGCATTCATTTGTCCATGGGGGACATTTGCTTATTGCAAATTACCTTTTGGACTTAAGAATGCCGGGGCCACTTTTCAACGGGCAATGTCTTACGCATTTCATGACATCAAGCACATTGTGCAACCGTACCTCGATGATTTGCCTGCTCATTCTTTACATCGAGCTGATCACCTTGTCCACTTACGAGCAATCTTTATGAGGTGTAGGCATTATCGAATTCGGTTGAATCCCCACAAGTGTGTGTTCTGTATAGAGACGGGTCGATTGCTGGGATTTGTTGTTTCAAAAGCCGGCATTCGCGTTGATCCCTCGAAGGTCGAAGCTATCATCAAATTTCCTCCTCCTTCGAGTTTGCGCCAACTCCAAAGTTTGCAAGGGAAAGCGAACTTTTTACGCCGATTCATTCCAAATTACGCCGAGGTCACTAAAGGTTTTACACGGTTGTTGAAACAGAACGCTCAATTCTTTTGGGATGAGATTGCCCAACAATCTTTTGATGCGCTTAAACACGCGTTGACCCATGCACCGTTGTTGCATCCTCCCAACTACAACCAGGACTACTTCTTATACCTCGCAGCTTCGCATTCCACTATTGGAATGGTGTTAGTTCAAGAAGATGAATTCGGAGCGGAACATGTGATATATTATCTTAGTAGGACCTTAAACCCCACTGAGCTAAAATATTCGCATGTGGAGAAATTGGCCCTGGAAGCCGTTCAAGCTGTCCAGCGTTTTCGTCACTACATTCTTCTCCGTAAAACTACAGTCATTTCAAATTGCAACCCTATGATTTATATTTTGACAAAACAACTGCTAGGGGGCAAGTAGTCTAAATGGATCGTTATCCTGCAAGAGTTCGACTTGGAGTTTGAGAAGTCCAAGTCTAAGAAATCCTTAGTTTTTGCGGAATTGATGTGTGATTTCCCGCGTGCTGACACAGAAACTGTGGCAGAGGAGTCCATTGCGGACGAATCTTTGTTTCTTATCAGTACTTTAGACCCGGGGTACGGGGATATAATCATCTATCTCCAAGCCCAAACCTTTCGGCCTGAAGCTTCAAAGTCGGAACGTCGAAAAATTCGGTTTCAATCCCAGCAATACAAGATTATTGGAGATACACTTTATCGCCGGGGGGCAGACTTAGTTTTTCGACGTTGTTTAACTCACGAAGAGGCTGAGAGGGTTTTGAATGATTGTCACTCTGGAGCATGTGGCGGTCATATGTCTGGGTATGCCACAGCTCAGAAGGTGTTGTGCGCTGGCTATTTCTGGCCGTCCATGTTTAAAGATTGTATCATTGCAGTCCGGAAGTGCCACAACTGTCAAGTGTTTGATCGCAAGATGCGCGCACCACCAGCTCCTCTCCACCCTATAATTGTCGTTGGTCCATTCGCCAAATGGGGTATCGATTTTATTACTTGTAACCCTCACTCGGCCGGGGGGCATGCGTATATCATCCTCGTGGTTGATTATTTTACTAAATGGGTCGAGGCGATGCCTACATTCGACGCAAGCGGCAAAACAACTGCAGTTTTTGTATTCAATCATATTATAACTAGGTTTGGTGTCCCACAAGCAATCATTACTGACCATGGGAGCCATTTTCGAAACATCATGATGACTGAGCTTACAAGCCAGCTTGGTTTGCGCCATGATAGCTCTACTCCTTATTATCCGCAAGCCAACGGTTTGGTTGAGTCTATCAACAAAGTTCTAGTTATCATGATCTGACGAACCATTGGTATTCATCGGTCGAATTGGCACAACATGTTATTTTCAGCGCTATGGGCATACCGAACCTTAGTGAAAACTTCAACAGGGTTCACTCCTTTCCAGCTAGTTTATGGCTTGGAAGTTGTGTTACCCATTGAATGCGAAATCCCATCACTTCAAATGGCTGTCGAATTACTTCCAGCTACTTCCGAAGAGGAGAAGCGTTTATTATACTTAGCTAAATTAGATGAGACTCGACGTGACGCTGCATTGGCAATCGAGACTCACGCGAAGCGAATGAAAGCTCAGTATGATAGAAATGTTACCCCTCGAAGTTTTTCGGAGGGAGACCTAGTGCTATTATATGATCAAGCTAACGATAAGCTAGGTGCTGGAAAATTCGTTCCTATGTGGCATGGACCCTACATTGTAAAGCAAAAGCTAGCAAAAGGGGCTTATGAGCTGGTAGATTTTGATGGGGACTCTTTGGGTAAACCCAGAAATGGACTTTACCTAAAGAGGTTTTATGCTTAAATGGTGGGTATGGAGAATTTTTAGTTAGGTTAGGTTTTCTTTCTAGCTAGTGTGTCTGTTAGTTTAGTTAGTGTGCTTAGCTTAGAGAGTGTGTTTTTCGTCGTTATTCTGGCTTATCTTGGTTTTACTCTTGATATTGCAGATGTCGACGCCTCTCCAAACATACATCGGATTTGCTGATGGTGCTTGTCGTAGTACACGGAATATCTCTTCCGCAGCTTGGGTTATCTATTCTCCCTCTGACGAGTTAGTTTCTATGCATGGGGTAAGCCTCGGTCAAACAACGAACAACATTGCAGAATACAGTGCAGTGGTTGAATTATTATCCGAATCTATTTCATTTGGAATTCGACGTTTGATAGTGAGGTTAGATTCTGAACTTGTTGTATTACAGCTTAATAGAGTATATGCCATTAGAAATCCTGTGTTATTAAGGTTGTTTTTGAGAGTGCGTCTTTTGGAACGTGAATTTGATTACATTGAATATCAGCATATTCCGAGGTCTTTAAATACATTAGCAGATGCAATTGCTTCTCGAATGTTGGACAGACATTTACAATAATCATGCAAGTAAATTTAAAAACATTTCATCACATATGTTAAACAAGATAAGCCGGTAATAGTGATATATATAGATAGAAGTGTGTCAAAAAATATACATCGTCTTCGATCATAGGTTGAAAAACACCTTATGATCGGCAAAAATGATAAGTACAAAAAGCCAAAAATGTCATATGTGTCTACAAAAGTGACTAGCCAATCACTGGTGGTGCTCCCTATACGACACCACTACACGGGCTACCTTACACAAAAACCTCCTAAATGGTCTAGGGACTGCGACTACATAGCGCTGAAGTCTGATAGGAATATCATCTATGGTAGTCTCAGGTATATCCACCGTCAGACGCCCTAGATCCTGCTCCAACTCAGCTAGTGACTCTGCAGCCGCGTCCTGTGGAGTCGGTACCGGTGCAACTGGATGTCTCCTCTCAAAAGGCCGGAGGTTGGCTGGGCGCTGTGGACCAACATCTGCATTTTGAAAATTTTTACTGTCAGTTTTGAGACGATATATATAAAAAACAAAAAATATATAATTTGAAAACTTGTGAAAAATAAAGTACCTCTATCATCCCATTGTTCTCCCTGTGGAAGAACCATGTCCGGATCACCTCGAAAATCTACTCCGGCATACGGAAAGTCCTAAATCGAAAAGACCTGGTCCTCTAACCAGTGAAAATAACCATCAGGGAATCGAACAACTGCCGCGCCCTCGTTAGGATGCCGGGCCATCACCGTAACCCATCGTATCAACTTTGGCTCCCGAGGACCCAAGATATCAACAGTGAGTTGCTGAGGGATCAGCATCGAAACTCTCTCTAAGGCAAAGCTCACAACTAGAGGCCCATATCCAAAGGTCTTCAATTGTCCGTTCTTTGCGCTAGTCAGTTGGCCCTTCATATTGGCCGACACAGCATCGCACCAGTTGAAGATGGTGCCTCGAAAACAGTCAATCGCCATCCGCATTTGGGACCCGGTGGCAATATGTAAAGCGGCTGCACCGCAAATTCTGGTAACCGTGAAAGCTATAACCTTGAGTTCACGCCGAGAGATGTGTTTGATTTCTATGCCTTTCGCATGCTGTTGATTGGGTATGCACCAGTCTGCCCGGAGACTAGCAAGGGATTGGCCACCTGGCCTAGTCTCGGCTAGATTGAGTTGCTCGCCCCTATTTGGCAAGCCAGTGAGAAAGTATATGTCAGAGGGCTCTATCTCGAGCTGGTGCCCTCCGATGTAAAAGCATTGTTCATGAATGTTCCATCTCTCAACCAGCCACTCCAAGAATCTCACCTGAGCCCTCATGCCAGGTATGGCCCAGTATTTATATAGTCCGCATGCTTTTAGGGCATCAATGGAAGGTTGATGATTAATTGCAGCTAAATCAACGTCCTTGTGCTCTCTTTATCTCCAATCCAACATGGTGAGTGCCCTACACACCAAGAAATAAAGATTAGAATTAGTTTGGGAGAATTCAAATGGTTATTTTTTGGGGTTTGGGTTTTCAAATTCCGCCTTTCGCGGGGGACGCACCCCGCGTTTAGGACACAGAGCGTCGAGACGCAGCTGGCCTGAAGGTGGGCTGCGTACCCCGACCTTTTTCCTGTGTAGGAAAAGGTCGGGGGACGCAGGTCACTCTTGGGGCACCTGCGTCCCCCGCAGAGCGGATTTTAAAACCTAAAACCCCCCAAAAACCAAATCTAAAACCTAAAACAAAATTTTAATCGGATGAAATTGAAAAGGAGGATGTTGTGAAATACCTGGAAGAGACGGCGTTCGTTTCTGACGGTCGGATTCTCCGCAACGACCACGGGAAGTTTCTTGCCAAAAGCTCTTTTTTCAACCTCAACAGTAAGATGGTAAAAATGACATGGTAAAAAGTCTTTTTATAGGTTTTTTGGATGAATGAATGCTAGGTTTGTTCATTTTTCACCATGGAAGGATATTTTTCAATGTATTTTTGCCTATCTTAAACAGGTATGAGTAATGTGTCGTTTTTGTGCAGGACAAAGGGATTTAGAGGGAAAATTGTCATTTTTCACGAACCAAAATATCAGAGTCATCTTTTAAGCCCTTTTCTGACTCCTAAAATATGAAAAGATTGCCGAGCGTTTCTTTTACACTCGTTAAAACGGAATTAAAAGACGGTCCCCTTATAGCCCTTTTCTGACCGTAAAAACAGGAAAAGGTTGCCGGGTTTTTGTCGTTTCAAACTCGATACTGGAAATAAAACGACGTGTCCTTGATCGCTTTTTACTTTTCAGGTCAGTGGCACTAATTATGAAAGTACTCCTTGGTCGCAAGATCAAGCGGTTCCCCCAGGTATTATTTTATACTTTTTCGGGCTTGAGGGACACAAATTTACGAAAAAGTTCAACCTAGAGTCTTCTTAAGTTTTTCAGACTCTCTAAAATTGAAAAACACCGAGTTTCTCCTATACTGGACTCGTTAAAATTTCACAGTAAAGGACCTGTTCAATTACAAACGGGAACGAACCACTCCTTCCTAGGGTTCGAATCAAAACTAGGTTGGACTCATCCGAAGGATGAGCTTATAATCAAGCATATGTTATCCTCCTCAAGCTTGTTAAAAATAAAGAGGTACTTGCCAGAAATGGTGGGGGAAAAGAGAGAAGAATGAGCCTATTTGTTATCTTTTGTCTCAGAAGAAACTTTATTACCACTCTTGGACACGACACTTTTCATTCACCTGGGTTGGGAAATCCTTTACCTCACAGTTGATCAAACCACTTTGAAAGTCTTCAGCCGGGTTCCGGGGATTAACTTTGAGTCGTTTATCACCAAGCCATCTGTTGTGTCGTTATGTGTTCAAGAGGTCTGCAAGCAAAACTTTCATCTGCAAAATACTTGTCATCCATTTGACCATCCCTGAGTCAGTCCTTACAACAACATTTCTTCAACTTGAACAATGATTTCGTGTTGTGGGCTTGCCTGCAACGGGTCGCTTTCTATCGACATCAACACATTATCTAGAGAGATGACTTAGAAATCGTCAGTACCTTGGAGTCTGCATGCATCAATGGCAGGTTTCTCGCCTTTGACGTCAGTTTACATCATTGACTTCCGATCAAAGGATTCCGTGAAATGCTCGACATCGACTCATTCATTCACATCTCATGGATTGTACTGGGTACTTTGAGAACCATTGACATTACTGGTGGTCTCTCTCACACTTGTTAACAGTTTACATCATCGATTGGTAATCAAGTGGTTTCTACCATGTTCGACATCAACTCATTTATTCGCATGGCTAGAATCGTACCAATTCGGGAAGCGGAAATGAAGACCCTGGATCTAGTTTCTACCATCCAGGCTGCGAGGAGTTTTGTATTCATTATCTAAGTAGACTAATCATAAACAGATGGTTGCGCCCATACTGTGTCTACAAAAGTCTATGATTATGATGTACTGCAAGATCATTCCTGTATCAGAGTAGTTAGTCTGTTAGTTAAAGTTTTGATCTGAGTATGGGAATGCCTACCTCAGTGATGATATAATCTTATACATGTATTTTGTGTTGAAAATTGCAGGTTCTGACCAGGCTCTCCACGAGATAATCCTTGAAATGATAAAGCGCTTCAGCCTTCCTAGATAATACAAAACCCTAATCTATTACAGGCTTCGCACTTTAGGGGGCAATCTGTTACACTAAAAAATGTCACCATGGCTATTTGCAGTTAGTATGGCTCTATCAACAGTCATGCTACCCTCTTAGGCAAGTCTTATGCCTCTGCTCTCCATGTCAAACTCCAAAAAGAGAGAAAGTCTTTATAAATGTATTTATCTCTGGGTACGCAGGTTCTCTCAACCTTACCTGCGGGTACGCACCCAATGTTCACAAAAGCTGCGTCCTTATATGCTCTGTATGTAAAGGGGCAGGTGCGTCCCCCTGTAAAGGTCAAAATGCGCAAGTTTCATCTTTAAAAAGTTACTTGTGGTCATTTCTAGAGCATTCTAGAAGGTTGTTCGACGTGTATTGAGTGCCTCCAGATGGTTCATGTAACCCTACCAAAGAGGAACTTATCCCATCAATAAGGGAGCTATCCCATCCAAAGAGGGGATTATCCCATTGATGGTGGACCTGATTAACTTCCTCTTGAGCACTATAAATACAGGCATTGGGCCAGAAGGAGGAGAGGTTGGAAGCTAAACATTTCTAAGGGTAGATGCTGCAGGAATTAGGAC
Source organism: Pinus tabuliformis (assembly GCA_031772625.1). NCBI lineage: Eukaryota > Viridiplantae > Streptophyta > Pinopsida > Pinales > Pinaceae > Pinus > Pinus tabuliformis. Next base: position 575,823,950 of record CM062804.1, on the reverse strand, counting down.
TCCCATTTAGAAGCTTGTGAGGAGAGATTGCCATCTTTGCTTGTTCTATTTGGAAGTGGGTGAGCTTTGTCAAAGTAAAGGAGAACTCTTGATGGACCCTGGGAGGGACTTGCACAACACCAAGGCTCAGGTTGTATTTGTTCCTTTTGTTTCCTATTAATGCAAATGAGTCCATTCTTCTCAATAACTTGTTATTTATGAGTTGTTTCATGTACTCCTTGGTCTATGTGTTAAATATGTTTTATTCTATGAGATTATCAAGTGCTATTTAATCATTTGATTGTTAGTAGATGCAGGTTTCAAAGTGAAGGAGGAGCTCATCCGGATCAGTGGAGCTGGACTGCTACAACAGCGTTGGACTATAGGTAGGATCTAAACACTTGATTTCTTATATAGTAAATGCATGTTTAGAGAAGGATTGCTCTTGTTTGTTTTGTTTGTCACTAGAGAGTCTTAGGCTCCTAGGGAGGTTGGTTGTGTCCGCACTATCGACTCTTTCCGCCTGACAAGATATTACAGACTCTATCTGCCCTGCGCACACAGCTGCATCGGTCTGTGCACTTAGCTGTGGACTTCTACCCTAGGCCTCTATGCACTCAGCTACAAATCCTCTACCTACACTAAGACCCGAAACTTAAACTTCTCTCCTTATTGCTCAAGACTTCTTACTTCTCCAAAACTTATTTCTTGACTACTTAGAGCTTACTTACTTAGCTCTTTTTATACAATCCCATGGTCTGCAGACCATGGGTAGATCTTTATAGCCAACTTTAATTTACAAAATAAGTGAGGAAAACCCTTTATGACTCATGACACCTTCACACTCCGCGACCAAAAAATGCGGAGTCTTTACAACTTTATTACAAAACTTTACCCAAAACATGGGCTTTTGGACCCAAAACTATCCTTGGGGGATCCTGTTCCCAATAGGCCCCCAAAACAAACATCGTGACTCACCCTCGAGCCGCTCAATAGGCACAAATATCTTAGCGTGAAGGCCCCCCTAGCTCAACCTGTATGACCACAACCTCGACAATGCACCATGCAGCCGCTTGCTTTGCTTCTTCAACCATCTACTCGGTCACTGCTCCTGAACTTTTGGCCTGAAGCTTTTGCTGAGTTTCTTGCATAGTCGCAAGCTTTCCTTCAATAGAGGTTGTGACCGTGTAAGCCTCATCCAGCTAGGGCTTTAGTCATGCCTCCAACACTACTTCCTTGTGCAGCGTTTCATCCACATGTTCTTTCATCTGCTTGGCCTCCTGTAGCTTTGCCAGTCAGTGTGAGTGGGAAGGCTCACATTGTGCCTTTGACCTCATCATAGTGCTGCTGCAACTCGTGCGCTTTTGTCTCCAATCGTTGTACATTAGGGTCCTCCTGCAAGCTCATCCGGACCTCGAACCACTGCTCCAAAAGTTGCGTGTAGTCTGCTACTGCACTTTCAACCGCCGTTATTGCTTCTATGATAGCGGTTCCATGCTGCTCCTTTACTTTGGGTGGAGTTGAAGGTTGGGCCTTCAACTGTAACTCGGTGATCTACATGTTCAACTCCAACTGAACCCTCAACATTTCTGTTGAGTGCCACGCACCCCTGTAGCCAACTTACAGATGTGCACCTTGACTGATTCTTCCTTAGGAATGGCCAACTCTAGGACCATTCAGCATGCCTCCTCTACGACTTGCATTATACGCTTGTTTTGGTTGGTCACCTTGGCCACAACGACGATGGCAAAGTATCGTTGTAGTGCCATCTACTCATTGTTAATCCGTTGCTCACTAATCACCTAGAGGGTGTGGTGCTCATGGGCCCTCAGCTCCACAATCACTCCATCTTGCAAGAGGTGGAGCATTTCACCAGGGAGCATTGCTAGATTCAACCCTACTCCCTTGAGGGAGCTAACAGTGGGCCTGTCAGCATCATTCTCCACGGTCAGTGCTCCATCAGACAACACTATCGCACTGGAGGCCTTTGCGCGTAGCATCTAGGCGTCTTATGAGGTGTCGATAGCAAGGCTGGTGGACATTGTGCCAACCTATGACGCGTAGGTCTGCAGCTCTTGCAGACTTTTCTAGATAGCCCCCAACACTAGTTGTTGCTGTTGCAGACCTGTCTAGACAGCCCCCAATACTAGTTGTTGTTGCTGCTCAAACTGCTGTAGGGCCTCCGTGGTGAAATATCGTATTGTGTCTCCAATGTCATGCAAGTCACCCTTGATGAGGGTGATGGGGTCCAACGATGTCTTAGTGGCCTTGGACTTCTTCCTTGACCCTCCTTTGTCTTGCTCCCTTGGACATTTGATGCGGGTGGACATCACCTGAGGGTCCACGCTGTGCTATTCTGTCTACTCATCCGTCTCTTCCTCTGTCTTAGGTGAAAGCGACCTCGTGTCTTTGTTAGAGCCTTGCTCTGTTCCACCTGTTCACTTCTCCATTTGCTAAGCAGCATCGCGCTTCGCTTGGGCCTTGTCAGCAGCCTCCTTCTTTCTCTTTTCAGCCAACTGCATCATCTTAAGCTTGGCCTCCTCCTTGCGCTGCGTAGTGGACTTGCTCCCTCCCACCGCCATGTCTGCTGTAGTGCGCCATTCTGTTGGCCATCGATCAAGTACTGCATTAGTGGTGTCATCCATTGCTAGGTAAGACAAGTCATACCATGTCTGCGTAGGGTCCTTCTGTGCCCTGATCGAAACATGGTGAAAATCTGCTTTAAACTCTACGTAGCCCTATAGGTTGGCATACACCAGAGGCGACAATTACAATTTGTGATTGACGGCCATGATGTTCATCTCCATCAAGATCCAGAAGATCTTGTTGTCCTTGATGTGTTATGCATCCTTGGTCGCCCACAGCGAAGCGTACTTCCCTGGTTCTGGTAGATCTGGCGTGACTGAAGGGAATTGACTATTCTTTGGCATCTCCCATGCTACCAGCACAATAGACAACAAGAGCCATGCATAGTGGAACGTCTTGCTGAGCTCCTATGCCTCGCGACAATTCGCAAGGAACTCACCATGGAGATAGTATGCCCAATTGAACTGAACTCGTTTGGCGCACTAGGCTACTAGCGTGATGACAAGCGCTGACACCTCATCAGCGTGGCACTTCCTCATCACTTTCCCTGCTAAAATCTGCATAGCCACCTTTACAGTAGGGTCACAGATGATGGATATGGCATATCTGTGCGGCTTTTTCACTAGCTTAAACTTCTCCTTCATGGCCTTCACAAGGGTCTGCTCACCTCCTTTACTGCCAAATATCATGGCCGGATTCTCTCCTATGTAAGGCAACCGTGTGATCCTATGGATCAATCTGTCAGTGATGGGTATTGGCTCCTCCAGCCACAGACAGCCATCATGCACCAAGCATAGTAGCTGCTTGATGGAAAATAATGTAACCGGGGTGTGGTTGTAGTGCGGCACCCATAGTAGGTTGAGAAAACCTGCCTTGTCTACTCCTCTAATCCACCTCCATGGCTCCAATGCAGTCATTCTAGTGGTTGTATCAATAATGCGATGCATCATCTGCTCGGTTGCTAGGTGTGGGAACTTCTCATGGTCAGCCAGGTCCCAATCTTCAAGTTTTAATAGAGGAACCCGCCCCAAGCGTGGTCCTTCAAAAACAATCTCATTGGCAGCTGAGGGGTTTGCAAGGGGACCTTTCTCTTATTGATATCTTTCAACACCTTGGTCTTTCCCTTACACGGAGGGACATACTCAAGCAACCGAGTGATAGGGTCAATGCCCTAGTCTTCAACTTCCTTCACATCTATTTCCACATCCACATCATCCATCAGGATGTCTTTGATTTCTTCTTCCTCCAGCTCCAGATTGATAGCTTTGCCCTTGTCCTGTGTGGTGGAATTCGGTGGGTTTCTTCTCGGTGATGTGCACACTGGTATGGTAGGCTGCTTGCCCATCTTATCATTCTTTCTCTCCTTGGTTGGGGTGGGCTTTGGTCTCAACATCCTTGGTGATTTGGGGACTTCCGCTAATACTTCGGCAACCTCTGAAGCAACTTGTTTGGCCTCCATCTCAATTTCCAGCACCGAATCTTTTGCTTCAGTATCTATAGCTTCTATGGGTGCTGACATAACGCTTTCCAACGGTGCTCAGGATGTCTTTGGTAAGTTTCCAAACGCTGGACTCACTATCAGAGCCTCGAAGTATTCTCGGTTCATGTGCGCCTGAGAGCTCAACAACTCAATTCTCAAAATGCCAAGTGTTTTCTGCTGGGCAGCCACATGTAATTTATAGGGAATTTTGAATTCAAATCCGACAATTCCCCCAAATTCGGTTCATTAATTCCAAATTTGGGACATATTTTTAAGGATCTGACCCATAAATTTCATCTTAAATGCAGGCCACCCACTCCATTTGGCCGCATTTCTACCATCAAATCATGAAAAATGACTTTAACAGTCACTTTTCGGACGACTTGCATGATTTCTCCAAGGGTAGCACAACTGCCTTCGTGCTGCCGCGAACCCTGTGAGACTTCCTTGCTTCTCGCAGTCCTCCAATCGCGCAACTCCCCAACCCAGGCAATGTATTTTATAGTCCTGCACATCCTTTTGGCTACCTGGAGCACTAAGACTGTGCTACTTGCATATAGTCACATGGCTGGACCACCGGTGTATGGCTTCAATCGATTTCCATTCACCATTCTTAGGAAGGGATCTCCATTCAATTTAACCAACTAAACTGCTCCTCCATTGGTGAAATCCAGCTAGAAATATTTCTTCCTCAAGCTCAGCCAGCTGCGCGAGTCTCTCCTCTAAGGCTCCGTGATCCATCATACCCGTGAGTGCCACTATGCGAAGACTAGGCACAATGTATTCCATGGGCATCACTGCTTCAACACCATATACAAGCTTAAAGGGTGTTTTTCCAGTCAATTTCTTGCATGTCGTCTGATAGGCCCATAGTACTGTGGGTATGCATAGGTACCAATCACTTCTCTGAGCATTGCAAACCTTGGTCAACACGTTCTCCAACACTTTATTGAATGCTTCCACTGTCCCATCAGCCTGTAGGTGATAAGGTGTGCTTTTCTGGTGATATACCTGAAATTCCTCCATTAGCATGCTGATCGTCTCATTTAGAAAGTGCATACCGCGATCACTCATAAAAAATTTTGGACACCCAAATCACGTCAGTATATACTCAAAGAGAAACTTTGCAGTAGTCATGCCTGTGAAATCCTTCACAGGTTGTGCCTCCACCCATCGAGTCAAATACTCCGTTGCGGTGATAATGTACCTCGCTCCCATCTTCTTTCCTTGGGGCTGAATGGGTCCCACAAATTCTATCGCCCATTTTTCAAAGGGTTGTAACGTCATCTGTGGATTCAAAGGTAGCTCATCCCTCCATGATGGCCTGCCAATAGTTTGACACACATCACACGCTTTTCAATAAGCTTTTGACTCTTGATGGAGGGTTGGCCACCACAACCCTACGCATCAAATCTTTTGCGTGGTTTCTCTCCCTGTATAATGTCCTCCCGTGGCACCCCCATGAGCGTCCACAAGGATACTGCTCCTTTCAAACTTTGGTACCTATCATCGCAATATATCATCAGACCCCATTTTGTACAGATGTCCAGCAATGAAAGAAAAGTCTGTCACGCGCACCACTAACTCTTTTTTCTGCTGGATGGTGTATCCTTCCGGGGTAGTTCCTATCGTTAAAAAGTGTATGATATCTTCAAAATGACCATCCACAATGCACACTACAAATAGCTTCACGTTAGGCAATCCCTCCTCCAAGTTAGTGGGCTCTTCCCCTATTTTGATACGTGATAGATGATCTGGTCCCATGTTTAGTTATCCAAGCTTCACAATAACTTCAAAATCATACTCCTGGAATAGTAACAACCACTTATAGATTCTCCCCCCCAACACAGGCTTATTGACCAGGTATTTCAATGTTGAATGATCCGTATACATCTTAAAATGGCCACCCAACAAATAGTGTCTAAATTTCTGGAGCGCGTATACCATGGCTAACCCCTCGTGCTCGGTGGTGGAATAGTTATTCTCCACCTTGGATAACCTTTTGCTTGCGAACGCTATAGGATGGTTTAAGTCTCTTCCGCCAGCCTGTGTCAGTACTGCTCCCAGCGCTATACATGACGTGTCGACATGTACATGAAACTACTTCTTCCAATCCGGGAAGACTACAATCGGCATGGTGACCATATTTTCTTTCAATACATCCAAGCTTTTCTTGCAGTCCTCGTTCTAGGAGAATGTGACATCCTTTTTCAACAACTTCTCTATAGGTGCAGTGATATGAGCATAGCCTTTAATAAAATTTCTGTAATATCATGTATGCCCTAGGGTAGCGTGTAACTGTTTGACACTCCTCGGCACCTCTAAGTTAAGTATCACCGTGATCTTCGCGAGATCTACCATCAGTCCCTGTCTACAAACCACATGACCCAGCAGGGTCCCAAAAGGAACACAAAATAGGCACTTCTTCAGATTGAGCGTGATCTGATATCTTCGATAGGTATCTAGCATCAAGCACAAACTTGCCACATGGCATTTCACCAGCCCAAACATAGTCCAGTCATCAAAGTACACTTTTAGGAACTTATGAATAAATTCCTTGAACTTCGCAATGCCTACGCGCAAGAAAATCGCAGGTGCATTCTTCAATCCAAAAGGCATTACAGTGTACTGAAAACACCCCCACTCAGTTGCGAAGGTTGTCTTGCTCCTATCCTTCGGTGCGATTTTGATATGATGGTACCCAAAAAATCCATAAGTGAAGGAATACACTTCCTGGCTAGCTACATTGTCCAACACTTCATTAGTGAATGAAGTCGGGAAAGGATCATGTACACAAGCATCATTCAACTTCCTGAGATCCACGCATATCCTTATTTCATCCTTCTGCTTCTTTTCCTGTACCACCATTGGGAATCAAATTCTTCTATGGGCTCAATGATGCCTGCAAGGAGCATATTGTTTAACCCTAAGCGGATCTTCTCCTTATACTTTGGATTGAGACGATAAGGCCTTTCCTTTACCAGCTTCACATCGGGTTTCAACGTGATCTTCATAACACCCAGGTCCTCGATTATCCCTTTTAGATCCGTAAAATTGGTAGGGAATAGATCCTGGTATTCACGGAGAAATTCAGTGACCTTATCCACTGTCGCGTCATCCCAGTAATCTCCAATATTCGAGAATTTGGGCTCTGCCTCCGTACCAATATTTACTTGTTTTGTTTTTCAGTGGCGCAGTTATATCAGGATTCTTAATCTACGGTCCTTCAACCTCGCGGTGACCTTCAGTTTCAGGGATGTTAATCTTTCATGGATCCTTATCCTCTTCTTTAGTAGTTACGTTTTAGAATTCCAGCGCGTGGCTCAGCTGAGTGGTCCAATCGGGCTGAATCAGGTCCAAAGGATCCTGCGGTATCCTAAAGATTGTTGCTTTCACTTCTTGTAGTGCCTCGTCAATACAGTCAAACCTGTCTTCAAAGATGAATGTCATTATGAATCCCTCATGTAGAATATCCCATTCACCTGTACCATAGCAGAGCTCTATTTCTAAGTACCATCTCATCAGGATGACATCCAGGGTGTGACAAAACAAGTGCACCCATTCAGGTTGGGGCTTCACTCCATAAGCCTTGACCCATTTGGCCAAGTGCGTGCGTGAATCATCCTTCCCATCATATTTGTCTATCATTCGTATCCTCAACTTCCCAAAGCATGTTCTCATCATCCTCCTACATTCGTTCCATTCATCAAAGCTTCCCTTGTGCATACCCCACCATCGTGCGGGCGTAACGCGCAGTGCCCAGTCCAAAGCCTAGAAGCGCTGCTTCTCTAGTACCTCCCTCTCAAATGCATCCAAAAATACATCTACATCATTCAGGCCATCATAAGTGGGTAGATTTATTACCTCTGATGACACACAACATAGTGACCGGGTCATCATGTTATAGCCTAGTGTGGTTACTTCATGTAGTCGATTCTGGTAGCGCTGTAATTCGTCATCAGAGTCCGAGGTGCAGGAACTCTCGCAGTCCCACGTAGTTCATCCATCTGCTGTTGGATTCATCCAATATTGGTCTTGCGTTGTTATCTTATATTTACAGTCCAAATCATCATCGCTATCATAGTCGCAGACTGGTTCAGTATAGCGTGATCCTTCAGCAAGATCTAGGGGTACTATTACGTGGAGCAATTTCTTCTCGAATATCATATTTCACTTCTTTAGGTTGATTAACATGTGCATATCAGTAGCCCAGTCAATGCCAAGGACCACAGGGTAGGGGTTGCTGTCATCCACAGTTTCTATTACTTCAAAGTCATCCAACGCGCTTGCACCTTCAATATCTGCATTCACCCCTTGCAGCCGCCCCATGGGGATGATCTTCTGCTGATTTTCCATCCTTTACTCAATCGGAGATCATTGTAGCATGGGTCCTCCCATCTGTTCCAAAGTCTTCTTTGGTAGGACATTTGCGTCTAACCCCATATCCAAAATAACCTTTTCCATTTCGTACTCTCCTATCTGCGTGGTCAACCTCATCTCTCATCCTGTCCTTGTCTTATTCTTACCAATCTTTCGTACCACGTGCAGTTCACCTAGAGTGTTTCCAGCGCATCTATTTATAAGCTCCTTGTTGGGTGTGGGATTCCCCAAGGGCAGTTTTGGGGCTTAGAGCCTAGATTTTTGTCCAATTTTGTAATTCCAATGTAAAGACTCCACATTTTGTGGGAGTGGAGCGCGTAGTTATTAAAGAATCATAGGGTTGTCCACCCTTATTTTGATAATGTAATGTCAGTTGTAGAAGATCTACCCATGGTCCGCGGACCATGGGATTGTATAAATAGAGCAAAGCTCTAAGTAGTCAAAGGCATATAATCTAATACAATATGGAAAAGCAATGAATATGTATGTGAGATAGCTCTGAAGTGTAAGTTTAAGTTTTGGGTCGTAGCGTAGGTAGAGGCTTTGCAGCTGAGTGCGCAGAGGCCTAGTAGTCCACAAGTGAGTGTGCAGACCCCTGCAGCTGAGTGCGTAGGGTGAGTTAAGTCTGTAATCATCTAGAAGTATTAATAAAGAGAAGTTTCCTATAAATTTTGCGTCTTATTTCCTATTTATGCATATGTTATATTGGGTATGAATTTCACTTCTAATGCTTATATGATGCACGAATGTGTATAATTTTATTGGTTAAGTGAATGCAAGTAATAACATATGTTTATGCGAAGCTAACTAATATCTGATAATAAGATAAGTAAGATACTTAGTGTAGTTTGAGAGATAGTGAAAATCGCTGCTCTGGTAGCGTGAAAGGACTACAGCCCCTGGTTAGGGCTGCGCGAAAGCCGATTGTACCACTTCGTGGAGGTACTGAAGGATAGAGCAGAGAGAAGATACCTACACAAAGGCAGGAATAGTTGGAATAAAATGACATCATACCATCTCAAAGGTGTGGAAACTTGGTTCCAACATCCCCCCATACTGCTTCGGGTGAGACTTCAGTCTGCGCTCCGCGGGCTGATGCCGAAAGGGCCAGTAGTGTAGGGATTTGTTTGGCTAAATAACACTAAACCTAGGTCAGGCCCCCTCAAGCCAACAAATGGTTCCATTGTCGAGACCGGAATCTACATAGAGATGTGTGATGTCATATCATTGGAATCCAACTAAGAAAGAAATTGAAGGCTTGTTGAACAGAAGAATTCACAAGTTCACGGTGTAGGAAAACAGAAACCCGCGACTTTCAAAAGAAAAGTGGTTAGATAGCTACCTATATACGGAGATCCATGAAATATTTTTCACATCCTTCCCTATTGAGCTATACGAGTGGATCACTAACCTAGAAGATAGCCAAGGAAGATGGAAGCTTGGCGATCCTATTGTGTGGACCCCAGAACTAGTATGACGATTGGAAGCATCGGAGGATAAGAGCGCATGCACCGTCGATCATTGGCTTGATTGTAGTATAGGAGGATTTGTTACTGAGTTCGTGGTCGACACCTCAATTAGCTATAGTGAGGCAGAGCAACACTTCCTCAAAGGATCGTGAGGTAAGTACGTAAAATCTTTGAATACTTGGATTAAAATGTTGTTGTGCGAAAAGTGGGTTATGTAGTTACTTTGATGTTCGGGTCTACATGAAGTGGAAGAATTTACAGGAACGAAGGAAATAAGGGTCCAGAAAATAGCCCCTTGATTTCACCTCCATAAGGGGATGAGGAAGAGCTTGTGAAGGTTTCTCCGCGAAGTGCTATTCATCTGATAAGACAAAGAGTTCTGCGAATACCACCTCCACCCACACCACCACCGCAATTCAGTATGGTGAACATAGTGAAGTTTCCTTTGTTCAAAGGCTTGGGAAATGAGGATCCGGACCAATTCTGGTTCGTAGTGAAGGCCGTATGGGAATCTCAAGGTGTCACAAATGATCATATAAATAAAGCAACACTAGTTAGTGCCCTGCAGGATCGCACGATAACCTGGTATATTAAGTATTCCAACGATAACTCGAATGTGAGAGTAGCAGACATCGAAGCAGCACTGAATAGGGAATTTAGCAGGCCTAAATCTGAAGCCCAGTCGATTATTGGATTCAAAGAGATCACAATGCTACTAGGCAAGACACCTTGGGAACTAGATCAGAGGTTGAAATGTATGATTCACGAAGCCAATATGAATCTGACAGATGGAAAACATTGTGAGTGGTTTGTAGCTTCGCTACTACCACACCTAAAGAGTGCGCTGCCACAACAGAAGATAACAACTCATGTAGAGGCCCTAGAGATTGCCATGAGACTACATGAGACCTTAATGTAAGATCCTAATCTAGGAATTCAGCAGATTCAAGCATAGCTAAAGAATCTGTGCCTTGAGATGCAAAGCTTGAAGCAGGATAGATGGTTCGACCATAAGTGCACAAAGAAGTATGGAGTGTGAAATGCAAGAGTCAGGGTCATGACAAAGACCACTACCCGGTCTTCACAAATTACCTTGTAGGAGGAGGACCGATGCCTCTAAGGCTAGAAGCTCAAGCAGGACCTAGCGTGGTGCCTGATTTGTGGTGCGCTATCTGTCATGTAGCCGGAAAGCATGCCACAGATAACTGCCACTTGTTATAGAAGTATACGCAAGCTCCGCAACAATTGTTCTGTAACTTTTGTAGGTTGGTGGGACATTACGAACACACTTGTAGGAGTTATGAATTGATGATAGATAGAACTCCCGCCTACAGGGTTTAGGCTGAAACACAGCCCCTTGACCAGAATGCAGGGATGGCGTAGACAGGATTTCAGGGGCGCGGACGAGGCCGAGGTGGAGGAGGACCTAGTAGAGGTCGCGGATAGTTGATTGCTATAATTGCAGAGGGCTAGGACACTATGCCCGTGATTGCACTAATCCAACGCGTCCGTCATGCAAGTATTCCACGTTCTTTGATCACGAGACATAAGATTGTCCTACGTTCATAGCTAGGATACATGACAAAGGAGCGCTACCACCTCCCCCAACTCAAAACCTGTAGATGATGAGGTCTGAGCCACGCGAGGAAGATCTGAACATAAATATTGTGCTTCAAAGTGGAATCGCGATAGGAGATGACAAAGGGAAATAATCGAAAGACAGCACCTGGGTTCGGAAAGCCCTAGTGAAAGAAGATGATTTTGATTTGGAGCATGCTCGGGAAACCTTCATGGAAGCTAAGAAGAGCTTCACTGAGGCCTCCACGTTAGGAAGCAAAGCTAAGCCTGAGCTAGACATGGACCCCTCTATGCTCACTACTTTCTTGGAAACCTGTATGAAGTTATTGCATGACAGTAAGGTTGTGAAAGGGTTACAGGAACTTATCAATATATGTGTAGGGACCGTGCCAAGTGAACCGCGTGTAGTCCAAAAGATCGAAAATCATAAAACAAGGATGGGGCATGAAATGAGACTCACCGCGTAGATCAGAGAAAACGAGATGGATCAAGTCATCCTGGATTTGGGATCAGATGTGAATGTTCTATCGAAACAGACATGGGAGTGAATGGGAAGACCTGCATTGCAATGGTCTCCGATTCAACTGAGACTGGCGAACCAGTAGAAAATCATACCCATGGGACGATTGCAGGGAATAACTGTGGATATTGAGGGAGTGAGTGCGTTGGAAAATTTTGAAGTGATAGAGATTTTTGACGATAACAATCCCTACCCCACGCTCCTGGGAATTGACTGGGTCACTGATATGAATAGGGTAATCAATCTAAAGAAGCGGAAGATGATCTTTGAGAAGAAGTCACTACACGTAATAATACCCTTGGATCTTGTTGAGGGATCACGCTATATGGAACCAGTCCGCGACTATGAGAGTGATGATGATCTAGACTGCATCTACAAGATAACAACGCGAGACCAAGACTGGGGGAATCCCACCACGGATGGGTGGCTTACATGGGAGCGCAAGAGTTCCTGTACTTTGGATTCTGATGAAGAAGTAGAACGATGGCATAATCGGTTACACGAGGTAACTACGCTGAATTTCAACATGATGACCCGGTTGCTGCGCTGCGTGTCGACAGAAGAAAGGAATCTACCTACTTATGATGGCCTAAATGAGGTAGATACCTTCTTGGATTCATTTGAAAGGGAGGTGTTGGAAAAGCAATGCTTCCAGGCCTTGGACTGGGTACTACACACTACGCCCACAAGATGGTGGGGTACGCACAAAGGAAGCTTTGATGATTGGTGCAAATGTAGGAGAATGATGTGAACATGATTTGGGAAGCCTAAGATGCAATTGGCAGACAAGTATGATGGGTAGAGTGATCCATGCACATGGATGCACGTCTATGAAGAAAAGCCCCAGCCTGAGCAGGTGTACCTGTACTCCGAGCTAAAGTACCTGGTCAATAAGACTGTGTTGGGGGGTGAATTTGCAGATGGATTTTATTGTTCCAATAGTATGATTTTGAAGTTGTCGTGAAGCCAGGACGATTAAACGCAAGACCAGATCACCTGTCGCACAACGAGACAGGGTAGGAACTTACTAGTTTGAACGAAGGATTACCTGATGTACAACTCTTTGTTGTGCACGTAGCAGATGGACATTCTGAAGATATAATACACTTGCTAACAAATGGAACTGTGCTGGAAGGATACTCTGTCCAACAAAAGAAGGAATTAGTGGTGCGTGTGGAAAACTTCTCTCTCATTGCTGGGCATCTATACAATATGGGGAATGATAAAATAACATTCTCGCGAACGCTCATGGGGGCGCCGCAGGAGGACATTATGTAGGAAGAGAAACCATGTAGAAGATTCTACATGCAGGGTTGTGGTGGTCAACCATTGATCAGGATTCAGAAGAATATTACAAGGCATGAAATGTATGTCAAAGAACAGGCACACCATCGCAGAGGGATGAAATGCCTTTTAATCCACAAATGGAATTGCAACATTTCGAAAAATGGGCAATAGATTTTGTAGGACCCATTAAACCTCAAGGAAAGGCAAACGTGAGGTATATTATCACTACAACAGAGTATTTAACTCGTTGGACAAAAGCGCAATCGATAAAGGATTGCAGAGGCGCGACTACCGTGAAGTCTCTATTTCAACACGTACTAACGCGATTTGGATGTCTGAAGATCTTGATGAGCGATCATGGTACACACTTCTTGAACGAAATGATCAGCGCACTAACGGAGGAATTTTAGGTGTATCACTAGAAGAGCACACCTTATCACCCACAGGCTAACAGGACAGTGGAGGCGTTCAACAAAGTGCTTGAAAATGCACTGACCAAGGTATGTAATGCGTAGCGAAGTGATTGGGACCTATGCATACCTACAATGTTATGGGCTTATCGAACGACATGCAAGAAAATGACGGGAAAGACACCTTTTAGGCTTGTCTATGGAGTGGAAGTCGTAATGCCTATGGAATACATCATGTCTAGTTTGCACATAGTAGCACTCATAGGTATGGCGAATCGCGAAGCCCTGGAGGAGAGGCTCGCGTAGTCGGATGAGATTGAAGAAGAATGATTTTTTGGCTGGATTTCACCAGTAGGTCCAAAAACAACATGAAAAGGCATGGCACGACCGACACATCAAGCTACGCACATTCAAGGTAAATGATCTAGTGTTGTTGTATGATAGTAAGTTTGATAAATCCCCACAGAAGTTCAGGATGCACTAGTTAGGGTCGTATATTATTAAGGAGATTACTGACAGAGGCGCAGTACAATTGGTCAAGTTAAATGGAGAACCCTTCCCAGGAAAGGTGAATGGAAGTCTCTTGAAGCCATAGACTGGTGATCCGGTGATGTGACTATATGGAAGTAGCATAGTCTTAGTGCTTTAGGCAACTGAAAGGAGGCACGGGACTATAAATTACTCTTGCCAGGAATTGAGCGATGTCAGGACTGCGCGTAGTAGCAAAGTGTCACAGGGTCCACGACAACGCGAAGATAGTTGCACTGGCACGCAGGTCAGCTAGAAAGTGACCGTTAAAGTCACTATTCATGATTTGATGCTTGGTTTGAGGCCAAATGAAGCGGGCGGCAGGAATTTAAGGTAAACTTTATGAGCTAGATTCTTGAAAATCTGCTACCAATCTAGCATTAATGGACCAAATGTGGGGGGAATGGTCCAATTCAAATTCAAAAAGGTGCTATAAATTACAAGTGGCTATTCAACAAACAACACTTGGCAATTTGAGAACTGAGTTGTTGCGCGCTTGAGTATTCATGAACCGAGACTTATTCGAGATTCTGAAAGCGAATTCGTTGTTTGAGAAACTACCAGAGACACTGAAAGAACTATGGAGTAGCTCTATGTTAGCACTCGAAGAAGTCATGGACACAAGAGTAGTGACAGTCGAGGAAGCCGCGTAGGAAATTGCAGAATTGGAAGCCCCAAAGAGCGCCGAAATAATCGTTGAGGTCCCTAAATCACCCCGAACACCGAGACCCAAGAAGGATAAGCAGGCCATCATCCCGATGCATGTCTTGCCCCGAAATCCACTGATAACGAAGATCACATTGTAGGAGAAGGGGAAGGCCATTAATATGGAGGCCAATGAGGAGGAAGAGTTTGAAGAAATCCCAGTGGAATAAGCAGATGTAGAGATGGAAGTTGAAACCCAGGGTGTAGGCCCTATTACCTGATTACCTGAATATGTTCCTTCGTGAAAGGGTAAAGCGAAGGTGCCGAAGGATATAGATGAGAGCAAGAGCACTCTGCAAACTCGGCTGCTCCCAGACGATATTGTTTTTGAGGGAGCGCACTTGGGATGGGTTCCCATGTTGAAGTTTGAATATCGGGACCTCACAGACCACGAGAATTTCCTACATTTAACAACTACGAAGCTAATGCACCAGAAGATGGATGTAATGGTTGGAATGATTGAATTGGAGCCACGCAAATGGCTCAGAGGTGTCGAGAAAGCAGGGTTGCTAAACCTACTCTGGGTGTTGCATTACCACCGCGCCCCAGTGACCGTTTTTTTCATTAGGCAGCTGCTATACTTGATGCATAATGGGTGCTTGTGGCTGGAGGAGCCCATCCCCATCACAGACCATCAGATTCACCGAATTACACAGCTACCTTTCTCTAGGGAGGATCCAATAAACATTTCAGTGGGAAAAGGTGGCGAGTTGGCCCTCGTGGAGGCAATGAAAAAGAAGTTTAAGTTGGTGAAGAAGAAGTGAGGGTATGCCATCTCTAGCATTAACAACCCTGCAGTCAAGGTTGTGACACAAATATTGGCAGGGAAGGTGATGCAAAAGTGTCATGCGGATGAGGTGCCTGTGCCAATGGTTGCATTAGCAATGCAATGCGTAGGAGTCTAGTTCAACTGGGCAAACTACCTATGTGGCAAGTTCGTTGTGAACTACTGTGAGGCACAGGAGATGTGAAAAACATTTTGTTATGCATGGCTCCTATTATCGATCCTACTAGTGGCATTGGAGCTGCCCGAAGATAGCCAGTTCCCTTCGGTTGCGCCGAACCTTCTAGAGGCAGCAAAGTATGCTTCATTGTGGGTGACCATGGACACGCAGAAGATAAAGGAGAGCAAGATATTTTGGATAATAATGGAGATGAATATCCGGATGGGGATCAATCAAAAGCCATGGTTATTGCCCATAGTCTACACCAGTTTACAGAACTTTGAAGAGTTCAAAGTAGTTTTCCACCATGTCTTCATCAGGGCGTCGAAGGACCCTACGAAGACGTGGCATGATTTACTGTATTTGGTGACTGACGATGTGATATTCATAGTCCTTGAGTCTTGGTCGTCAGAGTGGCATGCTCCAGCTAGCTCTGAGGTGGAAATAGAGAAGTCTGCCGCGCAGTGCAAGAAAGAAGTGACAAAACTTCGGATGGCACATCTGGCAGAAAAGCGTAGGAAAAAAGAAGCAGCGGCTAAGGCTCAGGCAGTTTGTGACACTGCGAAGTTGGCAGAACAGCAGCAAAAAACAGGAGAAGAAGACCGTGAAGGACAAAAGTCACCTTCATCCAAACCAGAGATAGACACAGAAAAGGTGGCACAAACCCGCAGGCAACGTCCACCCAACTCAAGCATCTGCCACCACGAGAATAGACAGTGCCATGAAAGAAGACAAAGGCATCAAAGACTTCTTTTGAACGAATCACCTTCACTAAGGGGGATTTTCATGATATCTACGAAACAGTGAGGGATGTCACCGTGGAGGCCATCCAGCAGTTTGAGGAACAACAATAGTTGGTATTGTGGGCTCTCAATACAGAGTTGCGGGAGTTGCAGGTACGCACTCCATAGGCTGGCATAGTGTCCACCAGCCTCGTAGTTGGCACTTCGGCTGCCGAGGAAATGTTGCGCACAAGGGTGACCAACATGATAGTGCTACCAGATGGGGCACTTACTACAGAGAAGGAGGCCGATAGGGCCATGGTCAGTAGTTTGAAAGGCGTCAGATTAAATATGGCTACGCTCCCTTAGGAGACGCTCTATCTCTTGCAGGATGGAGTCACTGTGGAACTTCGAGCCAGGGAGAGTCACGCACTGCAAGTGATGAGCAAGCAGCGCATCAACATTGAATAGTTGGTCCTGCAGTGCAATGACGTAATTGAGAAGAATCAACAGATTATGCAAGTGATAGAGGAAGCCTGCTGAATGGTCCCAGAGTTGGATATTTAGGCCGAAGAACCGGTGGAGGCACGCGTCTACAAATTGGCCACAGGGATGCATGACACTAGAGAAGAGATGGCCAGGGTTCAGCTGGAGCTGAACCTGTAGATTGCAGAACTATAGTTGAAGGCCCAGCCTTCAACTCCACCATAAATCAAGGAACATCGAACCACTACTGTTACAGCAACAACAATGATGGTTGATAGTGCAGTGGCAGACTGCATGCAGCTGTTCAAGCAGTCATTCGAGGTGCTAACTACCTTACAGGAGGACCCAAATGTAGAGCACCTAGAGACAGAGGTGCACAAGCTACAACATAAGTATGACAAAGTGAAAGGGACCGCGCAGATGGTTGCCGTTACATAGAGGCTTGCAAGGATGAAGGAGGCAAAGGCGCTCAAGGAATATGTGGATGCCACTAGACATAAGGAAGCAGTCTTAAAAGCACACCTACAGCCATGGATCGATGAGGCGTATACAATTACAGCCTCCATTGAAACAAAGCTTACGCAACTGCAAGCAACTCAGTAGAGGATTTAGGGCAATAGTTCAGTAGTAGTGGTCACTGAACAATGCATGGAGGAAGTTCAGCAGGCAGCTGCTTAGTGCGCTACCAAAGTTGTAGCGATCCAAAAATGTCTGGGAGGTGTTCGCGCTAAGATCTCCACACCTATAGAGTGACTCGAGGGCGAGTCATGATGTTTATGTTGGCGTCCTGTTGGGTGCGGGATCCCCTAAGGGTAGTTTTGGGGCTTAGAGCCCATATTTTGGTCCAATTTTGTAATTCCAATGTAAAGACTCCACATTTTGTGGGTGCGGAGCGCGTAGTTCTTCAAGAGTCATAGGGTTGTCCGCCCTTATTTTGATAATGTAATGTCGGCTGTAGAAGATAAATAGAGCAAAGCTCTAAGTAGTCAAAGGCATCTAATCTAATGCAATATGGAAAAGCAATGAAGATGTATGCGAGATAGCTCTGAAGTGTAAGTTTAAGTTTTGGGTCATAGCATAGGTAGAGGCTCTGCAACCGAGTGCACAGAGGCCTATGTTGGAAATAATACTGAGAGGGGGGGTGAATCAGTATTATCAGAAAAACTTTTTCATTTTATGCTCAGAAACATATACGCTACTTCAGTTAAGTGAAACAGCGTGTACACGCTACTGTGTCTAAAGAAACCAGTGTATAATAAGAAAACTTATGATTCAATAGCTTATCTTCAGTAAATGCATCAGGACATTATTAACCATGATAGTAAGACAGGTGCAGTATAACAGAACAGATCATCACACAAAAAACACACACATGAACACCATGATATAAGGTGGAAACCCAATGTGGGTGAAAACCACCTGTTGCAAGTCGTCTCTATCTTTCTTTAATATGAAACTTCAGTTTACAATCTTTTGTACTGGTGCAGCCTTATACCAGTACGCAGGCTACAACCTGCTGAAGGCTTCAACCTTCTCTCGTTCTCCAAACTTCCTTGGAAGGGAGCTCCAACCCCCTTTGCTCTTGTACTAGCTAAGATACTAGTACGTAGGTGCTGGCCTACAATCTTCTTTCCTTCAGGTACCACTTTTCATACATTTTCAGACTGGATATTCCTGAAGCACAACATTACAATCTGAAGACCACAATTCATTCAACTTTCATAACAGATCATTGAAGCACAAAAAAACCAATACTAGCATCATCAATCTTTGAATCACTGAACCACTGAAACCTTGTCAACACCAGTCACCAGAACACAGAGCAGACTATAGAACTTTGCAATAGCAGTCAGACCCAACTGCAACCCCAAAAATCAACCTTCAAGAGATATACGCTACTTCAATGAGAGAAACCCGCGTATACACGCGCTTTTACCAGAGACAACCTGCATACAGATCTAAAAATAAATTTCTCTTAACTTGCAGCTGTACTAGACATCAGTTAGACCCAGAACATAACATTGCGTCAGTATGCAGATCTAGAAATAGGCATAATCATAATAGTGCATTTCAAACCATTAGATCCCGATCTGTCCTTAGATCTAGTCTTCCATCAACCAGTGTGATCTCTCCTTAGCTTAGATCAAGCAACCCGGAACCTGCATACAAGATCTCTTTCTTTTTCAGATATTCAAGACTTTTCAATTGTACTATGCCTAATGATCTTCTTCTCCTTATATAGCCTTAGGCCTTGCTCAATACCAAGGGCCAAAACCATAGAAATCCAATACCATCAACTTCAAAACTAGGGATCAACACGTCCGTCGAGACACCATGGTCCAAAACCATAGGCACAACTTCCAAGGAATAACTGCCACGGACCAAAGATAAGTTTTCCACATACACGCTCTTTTACTGAAGCCAACCTGCGTGTACACGCGACTTGGTATATAGCGAACCTGCGTATACGTGACTTGGTATATAGTGAACCTACTTGTATACGCGACTTGGTATATAGTGAACCAGCGTGTATATGTTTTCTCTTCATACTTGTAGTCTGATCATCAATTCCTTGCTGCTATCCTTCTGCACTATGATTTGTCATCAGTGTGATTTGCCATCAAGGCCAACACTTGTCTCATAATGCCAACAGCCTAGTAGTCCACACCTGAGTGCGCGGACCCCTACAAATGAGTGCGCAGGGAGAGTCGAGTCTGTAATCATATGAAATTATTAATAAAGTTAAGTTTCCTATAAATTCAGTGTCTTATTTCCTGTTTATGCATCTGTTATATTGGGTATGAATGTCACTTCTAATGCTTATATGATGCATGAATGTGTATAATTGTATTGGTTAAATGAACGCAAGTAATAACATCTGTTTACACAAAGCTAACTAAGATCTGATAATAAGATAAGTAAGATACTTAGCCTAGTTTGAGAGACAGCATAGATCACTGCTCTAACAGTGCAAAAGGACTATAGCCCCTAGTTAGGGCTGCATGAAAGCCGATTGTACCACTTCGCGAAGGTATTGAAGGATAGAGCAGAAAGTGAAGCTACCTGCGCAAAGGCAGGAATAGTTGGAATAAAATGACATCATACCATCTCAAGGGTGTGGAAACTTGGTTCTAGAATCTCCCCATACTACTTTGGGTGAGACTTCAGTCCGCACTCTGCAGGCTGATGCCGAAAGGGACAATAGTGTAGGGATTTGTTTGGCTAACTAACATTGAACCTGGGTCAGGCCCCCTCAAGCCAACACTCCTGTAATCCCTTCACATTCTTGTTATCATGCAACAACGTCATGCAGGTCTCTAGGAAGGTTGTAAGCATAGAAGGGTCCATTTCTTGATTAGGCTTATCCTTGCTCCCTGAGGTGGAGGCCTCAATGAAGCTCTTCTTTGTTGCCATGAATGTTTCGCGTGCGTGCTCCAAATCAAATTCAACCTCCTTTGCCGGAGATTTGCGAACCCATGCGTTGTCTTTGGACTATTTCCCCTTATCATCCCCTATTGCAATTCCACTTCAGAGCACTATATTCACATTCGGATCCTCTTCATGAGGCTCAAACCTCATCATCTGCAAGTTTTGAGTCAGCTCAGGTGGTAGCACTCCTTTGTCGCGTATCCTTGCTATCACCATAGGACAATCCTTCTTTTCATGATCAAACAGAGTGCAATATTTGCATGACGGACGTGCCGGGTTAGTGCAATCGCGAGCATAGTGTCCCGGTCCTCCATAATTGTAACGGATTAGCTGTCCTCGACCTCTGCGAGGTCCTCCTCTACCTTGGCCTCTTCCGTGCCCCTGAAAGCCTGTTCGCGCCATCCCTGCACTCTGGTCAGGGGGCCACATTTCTGTCTGAACCCTATAGGAGGGTGTTCTATCCATCATCAATTCATAGCTTCTGCAATTGCAATCATCATGCCCTACCGACTTACATAAGTTGTAGAACAGTTGCTTTGGTGTTTGTACAAACTTCTGCAACAAATGATAGTTATCCGTCATATTTTTTCCTGCTACTTGACATATAACGCACCACAATGCAGGCCCCGAACTCAATCCTTCTTGAGATTTTGGCCTCAAAGTCATTGGTCCTTCTCCTGCAATATAGTTTGCAAAGTTTGGGCAATGGTCTTTGTCATGCCCTTGACCCTTGCATTTCAGGCACCATACCTCCTCGCGCACGTCCGATCGAACTGTTCTGTCCTGCATCAAACTTTACATTTCGAGCCAAAGATTTTGCAACTATGCATGGATCTGCTAAACCCCCAGATTCGGATCCTACATCAGTGTCTCATGTAGTCTCATTACAATCTCCAAGGCCTCTACCTGAGTTGTTATCTTCTGTTGTGACAGCGCAACCCTTAGGTGTGGCAGGAGTGAAGCCACGAACCATTCGCGGTGTTGTCCATCTTTTATGTTCATATTAGCTTCATGGATTTTACACTTCAATCTCTGATCTAATTCCCAAGTTGTCTTGCCTTGTTTCATCGTGATTTCTTTGAAGCCCACAATCAACTGTGCCTCAGATTTAGGCCTAATGAACTCTTTATTCAGCGTGGTCTCGATGTCTACCACCCAACGTTTGTCTTATCATTAGAGTACTTGATGTACCAGGTTAGCACACGATCCTGCAAGGCACTAACTAGTGTTTCCTTCTTCATGTGATCATCTGTAATGCCCTGAGATTCCCATGCAGATTTCAAGATGAACCAGAACTAGTCTGGGTCCTCATTTCCCAAGCCTTTGAATAAAGTCAGCTTCATTGAATTTGCGATACTGAACTATGGTGGAGGCGAAGGTGGTACAGGTGAAGTTGCAGGTGATGGTGGTGAAGTTGGAGGTGGTGTGGGTGGAGCTGGTAGTCGTGGGAATCCCTGTCTTATTAACTGACTAGAACTTCATGGAGAAGCCTGCACTACTCCCCCTTCATCACCCAATGGAGGTGAAATCAATGGACTATATTCAGGACCATTTCTTCCTTCGTTCCTGTAAGTTTTTCCACTTCACGTAGCTTCGAACATCAAGGTAGCTACATAACCCATTTTTCAAACAATAACATCTTAATCCAGGTATTCAAAGACTTCAAGTACTTACCTCGCGAACCTTTGAAAAAGTGCCTCTCCACCTCGTTATGGCTGACTGAGGTATCGACTATGAATTCAGTCATAAATCCTCCTATGATGCGATCAAGCCAATGATCAACAGCATGGGTGATCTTATCCTTAGATGCTTCCAATGTTTGTACTAATGCCGAGGTCCAAACAATAGGACCGTCAAGTCTCCACCTTCCTTGGCTATCTACTAGCTTCGTGATCCACTCGTATAGCTCAACCAGAAAGGAACAGAAAAAGATCTCATGGATTTATGTATATAGGTACATATCCAGCCACTGTTCCTTTGTCAGTTGCAGGTTTTTATTCTCCAGCACCACGAATTCATGGATCTTCCTATCCAACTAGTCTCTGATCTCTCTGTTAGTTGGATTCCAATGATACAACTTCACACATCTCTTATGCAGATTCCGGTCCCGGTAACATAACCATTTGTTGGCTTGGTGGGGCCTGACCCAGGTTCAGCATTAGTTAGCCAAACAAATCCCTACACTATTGGCCCTTTCAGGATCAGCTCGCGGAGCACGGACCGAAGTCTCACCTGAAGTAGTATGCGGGGATGCTGGAACCAAGTTTCCACACCCTGAGATGGTCATGATGTCAGTTTGTTCCTTCTATTCCTACTTTCGCACAGGTCGCTCTATTCTAGGGCTCTGTTAGACTAGCCCATTCTTCTGCCCTTCAGTACCTCCGTGAAGGGTACGATTGACCTTCGTGCAGTCCTAACCTATGGTTCAGGTACTTTCTCGTTGCTAGGGAAATGTATCATGCAGATTCCCAAACTAGCTTAAGTGTCTTACATATCTTATTAAATAATCACAGTTAGCACTGCGTAAACAAATATCCTTACTTGCGTTCAATTATCCAACATAATTACATACATTCGTGCATCACATAAGCTTTGTAAATGAAATTCATACACAATAAGATAAGATGCATTAACAAGAAACAAAGACACAAAATTTGTATAATGCTTCTCTTTATTGATATCTTAAGATAATTACAGACTCTATCCGCCCTACGCTCACAGCTACAGGGGTCCGCACACTCAGTTGTGGACTTCTACCCTAGGCCTCGCTCACTTAGTTGTAGAGCCTCTACCTACACTAAGACATGAAACTTAGACTTCTCTCCTTATCGCTCAAGACTTCTTACTTCTCCAAAACTTATTTCTTGACTACTTAGAGCTTACTTACTTAGCTCTTTTTATACAATCCCATGGTCTGCGGACCATGTGTATATCTTTATAGCCGACTTTACTTTACAAAATAAGGGCGGACAACCCTTTATGACTCATGACACCTTCGTGCTCCATGACCACAAAATGTGGAGGCTTTACAACTTTATTACAAAACTTGACCCAAAACATGGGCTTTTGGCCCCAAAACTGTCCTTCGGGGATCCCATTCCCCATAAACACCAAAAGAAAGTCCCCAAGTTAGAATGCCAAGCACTTTAAAATTATCAAAGATAGAAAAAAATGAAAAAATCAAATACACTCAAGCAATCAAAAAGAACGCAAAAAGTGAAAAAGGAAGGCAATGTCAACAAGCTAGGGCTATATCATTGTTGGCTTGATGGGCCCTGACCTAGGTTGAGCATTAGCCATCCAAGCAAATTCCTACAGTACTGGCCCTTTCCGTGTCAGTCCACAGAGCGCGGACTGAAGTCTCACCCGACATAGTATGGGGAGATGTAGGAACCAAGTTTCCGCACCCTAAGATGGTTGTGATGTCGGTTTTACACTTTAACTCTACCTTCATGTAGATCGATAAGCCTTTAGGGCTTATCGAAGTACTACTTTATTAGTCTTTCAAAACTTCTGTGAAGGTTTGTAATCATCCTTCACGTAACCCTAATAAGAGATTCAAGCACTTACGTGCCTCTGAAACTATATTTCTATATAGTTTCCTGAATTATCTGAATTGTTCGCCAATTCTTACCATGCAATTAAGATTTTCTTCGCGTAAACATATATCTCTACTTGCGTTCATGTAACAAAGGAAAACATATATATCCGCGCATCAAATTAGCAATAAAACATAAACCCAGTTCTTATCATAACATAATCACATGCAATTGATAGAAGTAAAATACACAGTAATTTCATAATACTTATCTTTATTGATTATTTGGATTTCCAGTACAGACTCTAACTACCCTGCGCACACAGCTACAGGGGTTTGCGCACTCAGTTGCGGACTTCTACCGTAGGCCTTTGTGCACTCAGCTGTAGAGCCTCTTTCTTACGCTAAGACTCTCGCTCTTAGCTCTTCACAAAATCATCAATGACTCCAACTATGCCTTCCTTATCTCAAATAAACTATCTTAGACTCCTCTAAGACCTCCTTCTTATACAATCCCATGGTCCGTAGATCAAGGGCGTATCTCATCAAGCCGACACAACCTATCTAAACTAAGGGCGGGAACCTTTTTTGACTCTTGATATATTTACGCTTCGCGACCATAAAATGCGGAGACTTTACATTCCTTTATACAAAATTCAGGCTTTTTTCCCCAAAACTGACCCCAGGGGGTCCGTTCCGAACAATCACAATGTCTCAACTAAGGCCAATGTTATACAAATTTCAACACCAAACCCTGGAGGCAAGAAGGCCTAGACAAGATCAATTGATATCGACATAAGACAATCAAAGCACACTCAAATGAACTTTCCTATATGACAGTTGCACAACCAATCACAACACCACCAATTGTGATGAAAATAACCAAAAGAAGAAAGAGATCACTCAAAAACAAGTGACAAAAGTTCACAAAGGACACAAATATCTGAAAAGGACCATGTCGAAATGAAAGGATCTATTTCTCTATAATCTCATGCCTGATTTAGATCACTATACATCAAAAGAGAATGGATAATACAATCTAATAATAATCCCCAATCCATATGGCCATGCATGTAGTTTCGATGCAATTTATAAAGCTACAAAGTATGAGAAAGTACCTTGCCTCCTCATAGGTTAGTGAAGGGTTTTTGGCCTGATGCAGAATCCTTGCACTGCAACCAAGCGATCCCTTTCATCCACTCTTGATCCAAAGCCTGCACACAAACACAACCAAATAAAGATGACAAGTGATATTCCATAGAAGATCGCCAACTCAAAACATCTAGAAATCACATATAAATTACTAAAAAAACTAATATAAAGGGAAGGAACATAGATTTTTATTAAGAATATAAGTGAAAGTACATCAATATACATTATATAAAAGGATATCCTCTCCTAAATCTTGTAGTATGGCCTCCTCTTGCAATACAACAGAGCTCTCGCTCTATAGTGTGGATCCTTCCTCTTACCCCCTTTCCTCTTGGTGAGATTATACAGCCTCATTCTATCCTATAAGAGAATGTATCTAGACACCTAGAGGCTTGAGAAGTTATGAAAATTCTACAATAATGGACCCCTAGCATATTCATATAGAAGTGGGTCAAGTTGATCTCCTTGGGAATTGAAAATCTAGAAACCTTTTTTACAATTATGAGCTTTTTCTCAATTATCTCAATTATGATATAATAATTATCTCATAACTATAATATTTTGGAAAATAACTCAATAATTTAATTTGGACCTTTTTTCATGGGATAAAACTCACATAAGTAAAATAAAATGTGAAAAGGGATGCATTTTAACCAAACAATTGAGGTAAGTTGACATTGGGTTTGTCTCTTTATATGGGAGTGGAAAATAGGGTTATACAGATGTCCCCTAATCCATGAGGTCATAAGAGAAACTAATGCCTATAATGCATTACAATAATACTCAAAGATCAGAATGGGAGGAAGGAGCCAAGACTATGAAGCTTGATTGGAGGAACTCAAACGATGAAGTCTCAACTCTGCTGATAACATCCCTGAGGTATGAATACCCATGCTCAACCATAAGAAGACACTGAACATGGCCATCAAAGCATACACTATGGATCCATGCGACTCAAAAAATAGATCATGGCCACAAAAAACTAAATTGTGGATCTATGACACAGTATACATTAGTAGGACTATGGACACATGACAGATAGAGAATTTTCCCAAGATAATCCTTAAAGTACATAAATAATACATAACTCCAATGTAACCTGGGAAGGATGACATATAAGAGTGAGATGTCTGTAACCTAGGGTCTTAGACATAACCCCAATGGTACGAATCTACACCATGCGAATAGAATAGATGATGTTGAGCATGGTAGAAACCACCTGATTACCAGTTAATGAGGAAAACTAGTAACAAACATGAGGAAATCCACCAATGAGGAAAATGAACCCCAAGGTACCTAATACAATCCACTAATTGTGAATAGATGAGCTGACATTGAAAACTAGTGAACTCGATCAACCAGGATCCAATGATGTAAACCCACTGTCGATCATGAGGAAGCCTCCCACTGAGGTCTGCAAGCTCCAAGGTACTATTGGTTCCTAGATTAAGCTCTTGGATAATGAGTTGAAGTCGACAGTAGAAGATTCATCGAAGGAGGGCCTTGGTTTATCCCTCATAAATCAACATACAGTAGACTAGGATGATGTGATGTATGGATGAATTCATGAAACAATAAAACTAACACAGGGATGACTGACTCAAAAAGGGCAACAAGATTCTGCAGATGGTTGACACAAGATGAGACTTCTCTTGAACACATAGTGGAATTGACACAAAAGTGACTTTACAACATGACTAATTAGCACCATGTGATATCATGCAATGATGAAAGATTCATCGAAGCATGCTCCATATGACTAGAAGAATAACCATCCAAAGGAGTAAAGAGACTCATATGGATAGTATGGATCATAAGCAAGCTAAAACCCAACTGTGAGATAATGAAACAGATAGGTGTCATGTTTAAGGGTGATGCAAAGAATGCTGCCACTTTATTAATAATAGAAATAAATGTTCCCTCCATTCTCTTTTTATAAGTTCATTTTTCATAAATTTGTCCCCCAAGCCCGAAAAAGGGATAAAAGTATACAAGGGAGAATCTCCTAGACACAGTAGACTAGGGTATTCCTTTATCATAACTATTCTATCCCACTCTGGAAAAGGGTTAAAATTATACTAGGTAGATGACCCTTCAAGTACTTTAAAGAGTGTGAAGGAGACAAGTTCACTCGAAAATCCTTTCTAATTTAAGGAATCTGAAAATAGATTAAAGAAAAATCCTCTTGGAGGAATGAGTGGTATAAAGGATAGCAACTGGTTATGGTAATGATGGAACTTCTCATGGCATAAATAGGACTAAGAGGACCACTCATCACAACATCTCCTCCAAGAAATGGTAAAATCCCAAGTGAAAGCGAGTGATAGGCCAAGCAAATGATGACTATGGAATGAAGAAACCAAGGCTCATCGTGTAGAAGTAGGCTGAAAAAAGTGACAATCAAAAGGGATAAAGTGTGGAATTATCCTATGGTATGGCCAGAAAAGAGATGAATAAGAGAACATGAGGCTCAAATTCTAATTCATGGTGGGTCAGAAGGAAGGATTCCAAGAAGAGAATAAAAATGACTACATGGAGATCAAAATGGAAAAAAGTTGCTAAAATAGGTCATCCATGTATAGGTAAGCTCTATTTCCAAGCTATGACGTGCAAAGAAAAGAGTGTCTAATGCCATAAATTGATAGGGTTGGACCTAAGGCACAATTATGGCACTAACCTTCAAGAATGCATTGGTGAAGAGGATATATGACCTACCCCTATATGTTAGGTTCAAAGAAACACACCTAAGGTCCAATGGATGTTGCAATAGAAACACCACCCTATCCTATAAAAAACATCCAGAATGGCTAGACCCATGGTTAAATCACATGATGAAAGAAATAAAACATGGATGAGGTAAACAAAGGACATATATTTTTAGTTTTTGAATTTTATAATAAGGCATGACAATTACATGCATCATAGACCAAACCAAAAAGGGTAAAAACATCACACTCATAAATACAATATGTACAACCACAACAAGATATAATATGTCATGTCAAAGTGTGCTCATAGTCGGGCATAAGCCAAGGGTTTCTATACACAAACTTATGGAGGGTGTGTTATAGACAATTTTGTGCCTTACAGCATTAGGCATGAATTGTCAATAATCCAAGGGATCCAAAGTCCCTAAACATGATGTTCCTACCCCTAGAGGAACAAGGTCAGCAAACCAACAGCTCTCAGATCAGTTCTCCACCTGAAAACACTCAAAAACAAGCAATCCTGAAATCAAAGCAGGTGCTCCACTAGGCTTCTGCGCTGAAACTCAACTCCTCCATGGTGTACCTGCGTTGCAAAGCAAGTGGAACAAAGGCCACCTGCGCTGAGCGAGATGGGACAAGTGGCACACTGAGTCATTTCTCTGGAATCTTCCAAAAATGACACTTGGATCAGGGATTTCGCCTTGTGATGAGTCAGAGGCTCTGTTTCTCCAAGTGGAAGCAAGGTTCTCCAAGTGGACTCAAGAACTGAAGATCAACTGAAGAGAGAGAGGACACAAGGCAGCTACACATCAGTTGCAAGCTGACTCATCCTTTCTCAATTCATCTATATATTGAGCTCTCTCCTATGAGCTCAGGAGGCTGGGAATTTTGTGCAAAGTAATGATATGCTGTTGGTTTCACTATAGAGCTATTGGGTGATTGCTTGAAGGAGGTGAAGAGGAGAAATTCTTTCTGCTGGGAGGTGTTGCTAGATTGGGGCCTTCAATGGTTGTAACTCTCTCAGAACTTTACTTCTTCATTAATAAAAGCTATTGAGGTTCTTCTATATGCACTTGTTTCAATGATATATTGTGATAATTGTATATTTTATTTATGATAATCCTTGAATCAGTTATGATTGCATGCTTCTTGTAGTTTCCTTCTTTGTTATTTTGCAGGATCTCATTGTAGCTGGGCCAGCAAAAGAGCAAGGAGCTGGGAGCAAGCAGCCAAAGAGAAGAGTTTGGATTCGACATTAAGCGCAAGGCAACGGTTAGTGCATTTCCTCATTCTCTCTTGCTTTCGTAAAGAAGTAAACCTTAAGTAGTTTTCTTTACAGTTGTTGCTGAGGTACTATCACCCTTAGAGTGGGATAGGGTCATCCGAGTCGGATACTTTTCCCTACAACAAACTGGCGACTCCGCTGGGGATCGTATCTGTTTGATTGTTTGTAGTATTTTTCTATTCATTTCCTGAACAAAAGAGTACCAAATCGAAAAGCTTTTGACTATATCAAAAGCGAAGTAGAGGGCAGCTACTCTAGCTCATTTCTGAGCATGTTCATGATTTGAAGAGCTGATCTACAAGGATCCTTGTAAGCTCTTAGTGATAGCTTTTCATCTTCCTTGTCATCCCTTAGTGTGTGCTTGACTGATAGCTTCTGATTTGAGCAAAAACTGTGAATTTTTGAGAAAATTGTGACCCGGAAACTGAGAAAACGCAACTTTCGTTTTCCAAAGCATGTAGTACACAGGCTACCTGCTTTGCAACGCAGGTCCCGAAGGGGCTACCTGCGCTGAGAGCCAGACTGGTGTTACAGACAATTTTGTGCCTTACAGCAACAAGCATGAATTGTCAATAATCCAAGGGATCCAAAGTTCCCTAAACATGATGTTCCTACCCCTAGAGGAACAAGGTCAGCAAACCAACAGCTCTCAGATCAGTTCTCCACCTGAAAACACTCAAAAACAAGCAATCCTGAAATCAAAGCAGGTGCTCCACTAGGTTTCTGCGCTGAAACTCAGTTGCTCCATGGTGTACCTGCGTTGCAAAGCAAGTGGAACAAAGGCCACCTGCGCTGAGCGAGATGGGACAAGTGGCACACTGAGTCATTGCTCCGGAATCTTCCAAAAATGACACTTGGATCAGGTATTTCGCCTTGTGATGAGTCAGAGGCTCTGTTTCTCCAAGTGGAAGCAAGGTTCTCCAAGTGGACTCAAGAACTGAAGATCAACTGAAGATTAACTGAAGAGAGAGAGGACACAAGGCAGCTACACATCAGTTGCAAGCTGACTCATCCTTTCTCAATTCATCTATATATTGAGCTCTCTCCTATGAGCTCAGGAGGCTGGAATTTTGTGCAAAGTAATGATATGCTGTTGGTTTCACTATTGAGCTATTGGGTGATTGTTTGAGAGAGGTGAAGAGGAGAAATTCTTTCTGCTGGGGGGTGTTGCTGGGTTGGAGCCTTCAATGGTTGTAATACTCTCAGAACCTTTACTTCTTCATTAATAAAAGCTATTGAGTTCTTCTATGTGCTCTTGTTTCAATAATATATTGTGATGATTGCATGTTTGGTTTACACTAATCCATGAACCAGTTATGATTGCATGCCTCTTGTAGTTTCCTTCTTTGTTATTTTGCAGGATCTCATTGTAGCTGGGCAAGCAAAAGAACAAGGAGCTAGGAGCAAGCGGCCAAAGAGAAGAGTTTGGATTCGACATTAAGCGCAAGGCAACGGTTAGTGCATTTCTCCATTCTCTTTTGCTTTCATAAAGAAGTAAACCTTAAGTAGTTTGTTTTACAGTTGTTGCTAAGGTACTATCACCCTTAGAGTGGGATAGGGTCATCCGAGTCGGATACTTTTCCCTACAACAAACTGGCGACTCCACTGGGGATCGTATCCGTTTGATTGTGTTGTAGTATTTTGCTATTCATTTCCTGAACAAAAGAGTACCAAATCGAAAAGCTTTTGACTATATCAAAAGCGAAGTAGAGGGCAGCTACTCTAGCTCATTTCTGAGCAAGTTCATGATTTGAAGAGCTGATCTACAAGGATCCTTGTAAGCTCTTAGTGATAGCTTTTCACCTTCCTAATCATCCCTTTGAGTGTGCTTGACTGATTGCTTCTGATTTGAGCAAAAACTGTGCATTTTTGAGAAAATTGTGACCCGGAAACTGAGAAAACGCAACTTTCGTTTTCCAAAGCAGGTAGTACACAGGCTACCTGCTTTGCAACGCAGGTCCCGAAGGGGCTACCTGCGCTGAGAGCCAGATTGGCTGTGCAGCACCTGCGTTGGCCCAAATTTGCCTAGTGCAGTTGGGGTTTCCTCCTTTTCTCTTGCCTGTTTTCACTATTGATTTGGCTGCCAGTTACCAGTCTTGCACCTGTTCTGAAACCAATATTACTTGCCATCATTCTGCCTCTGTTATATAACGAAATTGTACTTGTTCTTTTGTATTTCTTACTCATTTACAATTTCCCATAACGAAGAGTAAACTAGTCTTGCTTTTGGCCTCTTAGATCTGAACCTGTGTTAGGCATTTTGCTGGTCTAAAGAGTTAGCTTGTTGGTTGTCCATAGCTGATTAGTCATTTTACTTTCGTCATTATGGTTTGATTTCATGCATTTCCAGTGATTAAGCAAGTGAATATTAAGGTGTCTTTTGATTTTGGACAAGCTTGTTTGTTTTCGCTTTAAATCGAAATCAAAGTTATATAACAACTTTCTTTTTGTAATACATCAACATTAAGAAAGGGAAAAGAAAATACATGCATTGTGCATTTTGCATTTGAAAAAGTTTGCATGATGATTTAGGAGAAAGTGCATTAGTTTGTGCTGTATGAACTGTGTGAAAAGATTTTCCTTTCTTCTCCCTCAGTAGTTAAGATTTTCATCAGTCAAAAAGATTTGAAAAAGCTTGCTTCTCATCTTAGGCTGCATTTAGGAATTGTTCATATACATCTCGGTGAACCTCGAAAGGCAAAATTTAAAAAAGATCAACTTAAAATATACTGAATGAACCTAACAACGCATTTGAAACATAACGCAAACACATAGAGGTCTAGGTAGAGACGTGTTCCGGCGTCGTTAAACATAGTGACTGTCGATCTCTACGAAGGTGGGTGATTCCTCCTGAGAGTCGGTGGCACTAATACGGACTTGTGCTCCCACGTACCGTCGCGTATATATTGGGAGACCCCTATAGGCATTTATCCTTTATCCTTAGGAAGCCGTGTCGGCCGCCCTACTGATCGCGATGCAGTGAACACAGCATTCACGAAGATCGACCACCCGTACCGTAAAACGTATTCTGTGGTTTCGCGAAAGGTTTGGCACACCCTCTGCCTAGATCTCCAGAGCAGTTTCTTTTGGCCCTTTTCAAACTCTATAACTGAAAAGGTCCAACCGAGCATTTGTCACTTCGGGCTCGTTAATACATCGAAGGAGACTAGAGTCATCTTTAGCTTTTTCTCGACTCTTAAAACATGAAAAAGCAAAGTTATGTTTAAAAGCGTCTAATAAAATTCATTCAAATCGGAAACACAAATTTCCCCCTTTATATTTTAGTTGATCGAGTAATCCGCAATCGTGGAAGAAAGTCAATTGAATATCCGTCATTCTCGGAGGCTTGCGAGTCAACCATCTTTGTCTCCGGAATCGAAAACAATCCAGACAAAGCGAGCTCGTCGAACCAGTTCAAAATCTCCTTTAAAAGTTAGAACAAGTGTTCCGACAACATCTGAGATTCTGGTTACTCCAAACATTTCCGGAAATCCTGCCTCTATAGAAGAAGTTCAACTGCCACAGAAGGACAGTAATACTGATCCTAGTCTGGGGGCAAATACTTGTATAACTGAACCAGTTCCATCTGTAACTGGTCCAGAGAGTTTTGTTCCTCAAACATCTGTCGCTGTTGATACAACCCCTTCTTCGGCACCGGAAATCTTTTACGGACCTGACGGTCTTCCTCTTCCACCTGGTCTGATTGCGATAGAGGAAATTATAGAGGAACCGCAAGTATCCACTCCAATTCATTTTGGAGTAGAGGTCACTCTATTTCCTGCTACAACAGAAGTTTGTCCATCACCAGTGGAAGTTCCTGTAGAATCACTAGGCAATCAATTGGATAGACTCAAAATGTCTGAACAACCGTCGACATCTAGGACTGTGTCAAATGACACGGCGACAGCAGAATTACCTGCTGCGAATCCAACAATGTTCGCCGGCATACCATCTGTCCCAACTGGCTCTCAATCGCTAGAAGGAGTCCACCAAGGGACTATCTCGACAGTATGGTCTGTTCCTGTCTGTTCCGGAGTAATGTCTGGTAACTCTTATGGTGAGACTCATCAAATTGACCCTTTTGGGAATCAATTTAGGCCATCCAGTCCTCCAGGACAATCAATTGCCTTGAGTTCTGGATTACCACCGTATGGGGGGCAGTATGCCTTTTCATTACCCCCTCCGGGAGGGTACCCATACGGGAGTTCTCAACCTTACTCAAGTTATGGTGGAATTGCAACGAGTAGTTGGGTACCTATGCTATCCCAGCCACCAAGAGTTGTATATTCTATGCAACAGTGTGTACCTGTGACGAACATCCCAACTACACCGGCTATTGTAACCGTGTCGCAAGTTCAAACGATGCCTGTTGTATGTCAACCTCAGATTTCTCAGGTTCTCATGCAACAGCCCCTTGACCCTGCGACCCAACCACAATCGCCTACTGGTGGGGCAACACAAGTACAATCGGGTACAAGTACCCCACATCTTGGTCCAATGGTTAGTGTAGCGCAACAACCCATGGTATCGCAACCATGGATAGTGCAATACCAACAGCCACAATTCCAGCAAGTGTACCAAGGTTCTGAACAGCAAATCTTTGCGAATACTGGACAACCATATATCCAAAATGGTCAAAATCAACCACTTTATAGTGGTCAAGTCCATCAACCGTATCAGTCATACCAACATCAACTCCATTATGCTGGTATGCAAAGACCAACTGTTCAGACGATTCCATCGTACCCTGGTTATGCTTCACCTAACTTGAATCAACAGTTACCATTCGTGGCGACTTTAGAGTTGCCTGATTTACATCGGTTAACCAATGATCCAATTGCTTACGCCCCATGGTGGCCAGTGATCCCACACAAACTTCCATCCGACATTCCTAAATTCAATGGAAATCCAGGTGAAGACCCGTCGAATCATGTGATGACATTTCATCTGTGGTGTTCGTCGAACACTCTAAATGATGATTCGATAAGGCTTCGC
Organism: Pinus tabuliformis; assembly: GCA_031772625.1. Classification (NCBI taxonomy): domain Eukaryota; kingdom Viridiplantae; phylum Streptophyta; class Pinopsida; order Pinales; family Pinaceae; genus Pinus; species Pinus tabuliformis. The sequence goes on along the minus strand of CM062804.1, from coordinate 575,789,769 downwards.
CTCTTTCAGAGGACATTGACAGGTCCAGCGGCAAAATGGTATATAGAATTGCCAAGAGCTTCGTTCGACAATTTTAGCTCCCTTGCCACGACATTCTTAACCCACTTTCAATTACCAATAAGGTATGAAACGGGAACAGAAATATTGACTAACTTCAAACAGACAACCGCAACTCATATATCAGATCATATACATGAGTGGCGACGTCGACGAAGAATGGTTAAAACATACGTTCCTGATCAGCTTTTAGCTGAGTGGTTTATAAAGTCGTTACTTCCGGCCATAACGAAAGATGTGGCGAAGGGGGGAGTCGTAACAGAAGAGCAGGTTATTGCTCGTGCACAATATTTGGACTTAGTATATACTCAGTCCGGCACGCTCTATGACAAAATACCAGACGCCCCCAGACCAGAGTTTTCAATCCCTCCTCCTCCTAAATCAAATAGTGACTCTCATGCCGGTGATGGCGTGATTGGCACGGCAAACACGAATCCGAAAAGGACCCATCAAAAGAAGGCCCGTAAGGATTCGAATCAAAATGCGCATGGGGAAATTCTTGCTTCGGAAGTAAATGCCGTATCAACAGATAAAGGCAAAGAAACCGATCAACCAGGAAGCAAGAAGAAGCAAAACAAAGGGAAGAAGAAAGAACGAGGAGAGTCATCTCCTCGAAGAACTCCCTTCGGAGAAGGGAAACCCCCTTCTGGGTGTCACATATGTGACGAGGATCACTGGACAACAGATTGTCCGTACAAAGCTGAGTTTAAAATATTCTTGAAGAATTCGCATACTCCAGCTGTGTTAACTGATCCATTTCCCGATCCAAGTCAAAATCTGGTTGATAGTGGAAACACTTCCGGGTGCCAAGTTCTAATGTTGTCAAGTGCTAAGCAACCAAACAATGCTTTAACTTCAACAATGAACAAAAATTACGGGAATCCGCAATTGCTGAATAGCCAAGAAAAAGATCGATCAGGCAGTTCGATGACAACTTCGACAGAAGTTAGGCCGCTATTCACCACGGGAAGCATTCCAATGATCCATGAAGGCAATCATTCTCTCCGAAACATCGGAGTAATTTTCTTAAAAGGCCCTACTTCAATGGGTACTTTTGCCCCACCACCGCCGAGTAATCTAGCGGAAATGGGTGCAGTGGAATATGAAGCCTTCTATTTTTAATGGATCTAAAGAGACGAGGATAGTTCTTATATCATGTCAACCTCGTTAAAAAATGAAATAAGAAGTTAAGAGGATAGTTCTTTACGATGTCAACCTCGTTAAAAAATGAACTGCCCCTTAAAGTTTAGGGGGGCATATGCCTCGGCTGCATTATTATGCTGGGGGCACCTATAATCGAGCAGTTTTAGCACACAGTTCATGCTCGTTAAAAAATAAACGCAAGATCCGAGCAGTTTTAGCACATAGTTCATGCTCGTTAAAAAATAAACATAAGTTGTGAGCAATCTTTCCCTAGAGTTCAAGCTCACCCAGAAAAAATGAACCGGTAAATAACCTTGGTAAATGTAACCTTTGACAGCCATATTAAAGCCCTTGGTCGTGTTCTTGCAGTCTCACCTCCATCCGTTCATTTGGCCAATCGTTCATCTCCATATGTTTGTTTACCCATTTTGAGGAACAACTGCGAAGAGTGATTTCACTTAGCCATCCTTGTGACACTGCCGTAATTGGAAAATTCCAACCTGTACCTGGAATCTGCTGCTATCCCCGTTTATCACTCGTTCCTCAAAAGACGAGTCTTCTTTGAGCTCTTTTCTCTTGACTCGTAAAATATGAAAAGTTTGCCGAGTTTTGGCCTTCCAGCTCGTTAAACGACCGGAAGAGCTATCCCTCCTCTAGATTTTAATCTTTTTTGGACCTGAGGGATTATTGCACAAAAAGATCGAGCGCTTGTTTTGTTCGGCTCGTTAAAGCAATTGAAAATTCATCCCTTCTGTATTGTTTTATACTTTTTCGGACTTAAGGGATTAGAAGACGAAAAAGGAATTTTGGAGTTAACTTTCCGTACCTTTTCAGACTCTCTAAAAATGAAAAGGACCGAGTTATCCTTGTCGTTAGACTCGTTAAATTCATTAAATAGCGACAAACTTGTCTTTAGACGAGAACGAGTTTCCCTATCGCTAGGCTCGTTAAAACATAGCGATGGGCTTGCCCGAAGGGCAGGTTATAGAACAAGCATATGTTATCCTCCTCAAGCTTGACAAAAATAAAGAGGTACTGGTCAGCAATGACTGGGGAAAAATTGGGAGAACCTCACAGCTTTAATGGTAGCAAGTCGCTCTTGAACATGACACTTTGTCCTCCGTATCACATCGGGTTGGGTTGTTTCATTCACCGGTCTCATCACCATGGTCCTCGCCACACCATCCACATTTGGGGTAATGCTACCAATCCATCACATCAGTGTCGTTATATGTTCAAGAGATGTTGTTCTGCAAAGAGTCAACCGAGTCCCATCCACTGCCATACATTGTCCTTCATCCATTTCATGACCGCCACCCTGAATCATACATCACAGTTTGTTTTCACCTCATCACAATCACTAGCTCCGTTCCGTGTCACTGATGTGGGATTCATTAAGGCCCTCCTTTGACGGATCGCTCCTTGTCGACATCAGCTCATTATCCAAGGAGTTGATCTAGGAACAACCCCTTCAGTACTTTGAAGCTTGCATGCCTCAATGGCAAGTTTCTCACTTCCGGCGACAGGTATACATCAATGACCTTCGACCAGAAGATTTTGCATGGTGGTCGACGCCAAGTCCTTTATTCCCACCATGTGAATTGTACTGTTGTACCTTGAGGGTCATCATCCTTATCGGTGATTCCTCTCGCGCTTGTTAACGGTTTACATCATTGGCCGGTAATCAAGCGATGTCTTTCCATGTTCGACTTCAAGAAATTCTCACATGGATCGACTTGTACATCGAGTGAAGATCGGAAGAGATTGAAGACCCCGGATCTAGTTTCATCCATCCGGGCTGCGATATATATATTCAGGATATAAAGACATTTGATATGTACATCAATGCAGCAGATGATCATCCTTCTCAAAGGATGATAATTTCAGCAGAGAATTATCAGTCTACAATCAGACGATCGTCTGTTCTATGTACCAAAATGTATTTATAAAGCTGAGCATGGGAAATACCCGCCTCAGCTAGATCATGAAAATGTATGAAAAATAATGTATCGTATTGTATCTTATTACAGGACACTTCTCAGCAGATTGAATGAACTTCGGATCCTCTCAATAAAGCATTTCACCCGATAAACGACCTCATACTTTAGGGGGCATCTGTTACAGACAATTTTGTGCCTTACAGCAACAAGCATGAATTGTCAATAATCCAAGGGATCCAAAGTTCCCTAAACATGATGTTCCTACCCCTAGAGGAACAAGGTCAGCAAACCAACAGCTCTCAGATCAGTTCTCCACCTGAAAACACTCAAAAACAAGCAATCCTGAAATCAAAGCAGGTGCTCCACTAGGTTTCTACGCTGAAACTCAGTTGCTCCATGGTGTACCTGCGTTGCAAAGCAAGTGGAACAAAGGCCACCTGCGCTGAGCGAGATGGGACAAGTGGCACACTGAGTCATTGCTCCGGAATCTTCCAAAAATGACACTTGGATCAGGTATTTCGCCTTGTGATGAGTCAGAGGCTCTGTTTCTCCAAGTGGAAGCAAGGTTCTCCAAGTGGACTCAAGAACTGAAGATCAACTGAAGATTAACTGAAGAGAGAGAGGACACAAGGCAGCTACACATCAGTTGCAAGCTGACTCATCCTTTCTCAATTCATCTATATATTGAGCTCTCTCCTATGAGCTCAGGAGGCTGGAATTTTGTGCAAAGTAATGATATGCTGTTGGTTTCACTATTGAGCTATTGGGTGATTGTTTGAGAGAGGTGAAGAGGAGAAATTCTTTCTGCTGGGGGGTGTTGCTGGGTTGGAGCCTTCAATGGTTGTAATACTCTAAGAACCTTTACTTCTTCATTAATAAAAGCTATTGAGGTTCTTCTATGTGCTCTTGTTTCAATAATATATTGTGATGATTGCATGTTTGGTTTACACTAATCCATGAACCAGTTATGATTGCATGCCTCTTGTAGTTTCCTTCTTTGTTATTTTGCAGGATCTCATTGTAGCTGGGCAAGCAAAAGAACAAGGAGCTAGGAGCAAGCGGCCAAAGAGAAGAGTTTGGATTCGACATTAAGCGCAAGGCAACGGTTAGTGCATTTCTCCATTCTCTTTTGCTTTCATAAAGAAGTAAACCTTAAGTAGTTTGTTTTACAGTTGTTGCTAAGGTACTATCACCCTTAGAGTGGGATAGGGTCATCCGAGTCGGATACTTTTCCCTACAACAACTGGCTGTGCAGCACCTGCGTTGGCCCAATTTTGCCTTGTGCAGTTGGGGTTTCCTCCCTTTTTCTTGCCTGTTTTCACTATAGTTTTTGCAGCAAGTTGTCTTTCTTGTACCTATTCTGAAACCAACCTTACTTGCCATCATTCCACCTCTGTTATATAACGAAATTGTACTTGTTATTTTGTATTTCTTACTTCATTTACAATTTCCCATAACGAAAGTGAACTAGTCTTGTTTTGGCCTCTTAGATCTGAACCTGTGTTAGGCATTTTGCTGGTCTAAAGAGTTAGCTTGTTTGCTGTCCATAGCTGATTAGTCTTTTTACTTTCGTCATTATGGTTTGATTTCATGTATTTCCAGTGATTAAACAAGTAAATCTTAAGGTGTCTTTTGATTTTGGACTAGCTTGTTTACTTTCGCTTTAAATCGAAATCAAAGTTATATAACAACTTTCTTTTTGTAATACATCAACATTAAGAAAGGGAAAAGAAAATACATGCATTGTGCATTTTGCATTTGACTGTTTGCATGCTGATTTAGGAAAAAATTGCATTAGTGTGTGCTCTATGATCTGTGTGAAAAGATTTGCCTTTCTTTTCCCTCAGTAGTTAAGATTTTCAAAGTTGAAAGATTGAAAAGTTTGCTTCTCATCTTAGACTGCATTCAGGAATTTGTTACATACATCTCGTGGTGATCCTTAAAGGAAAACTGCTAAACAAGATCAACATTAAAATAAATTCAATTTACATAACAACGCTTTGTAACATAACGCAAACACATAGAGGTCTAGGTAGAGACGTGTTCCGGCGTCGTTAAACATAGTGACTGTCGATCTCTACGAAGGTGGGTGATTCCTCCTGAGAGTCGGTGGCACTAATACGGACTTGTGCTCCCACGTACCGTCGCGTATATATTGGGAGACCCCTATAGGAACAAAGCCTTTATCCATAGGAAGCCGTGTCGGCCGCCCTACTGATCGCGATGCAGTGAACACAGCATTCACGAAGATCGACCACCCGTACCGTAAAACGTATTCTGTGGTTTCGCGAAAAGTTTGGCACACCCTCTGCCTAGAACTCCAGAGAAGTTTCTTTTGGCCTTTTTCAAACTCTATAACTGAAAAAGTCCATCCGAGCATTTGTCACTTCGGGCTCGTTAAAACATCGAAGGAGACTAGAGTCATCTTTAGCTTTTTCTCGACTCTTAAAACATGAAAAAGCAAAGTTGTGTCTAAAAGCGTCGTTAATAAAATTTATTTTAATCGGAACATAATCACCTGTTATTCCCACGTTGATCTTTCAGTTGAAAAGTATGGAGCCCACCAACCAAGGAAGTCACCTTGGCGGAAGTCCCAATCCCTTCTCCTCTTGGGGAGATGTTGGTGCACCTCATATGGCCACATTGTCACTTCCAGGATTGACAATTGGCCTACCTGTATGGCTCTTTTCAACTAATGTAGTTCAGATCACCACTAATCCTGAGCAGTCGAATCAACAGTCAGACCAGTCTAGAGCTACCCACCAGCCTTCCACTTCTTACAATTCTTCCTCTGATCCTTCATCTTCGCAAGGTAGAGCCGGCAAAAGTTAGCCTCCCATGGAGAAGAAGGAAAAGAAGAAGAAAGAAAAGAAGCAGAAGGGGCCTATGGCGAAGGCGACTGGGGGCAAGCAAAAGACATCTGACAGAAATCCACACACTGCACCGACCGGGCCTAAATCGCCATGTGTCATTTGCAAAGGGGCCCACTTCCACCGTGATTGTCCTTGTATTCCCCGGATACTAAGGGACTGGTCCCCCAGGTTGCACAATCCGGTAGCATCAACCTCTGGTAGTCATGTTGATTGCAGTCCGTCAACTAGCGAGAGTGAAGGACGAAAAGGGAGACCAAGATCACCCTGTATGTTGTGTGAAGGCGATCACGCCATCCACCGATGTCCATTCTTAGACGAGGCGAAGAGAGTTTTGGAAGATCGTCCGGTTTCACCGTTACGACTTCCTCCTGGATACCAAAAACTCGTGCCAAGTCCCTCGATAGTTGAAAATCCAGCTGGCCCGATCAAGTGGTCAGCTGAAGTGTCGGTCATTGAGAATGAACCTACTGAATCCAGACCAAACGAAAGTCTAAAGGTCGAAACGGCAGTTGACCCAGTTCTTCCTTCAGAGGTTTCATCCTCAAATGACTCCGTCATTGAAGACCCATCTTCAAATGACACCCTCACTGAAGAGGATAAGGATGACACCGTCCATATTCTTTTCATCAACACAGACTCTGATGAGCATCAGGGCAATGCGCCCATTCCTTTATCGCAGGAAGGAACATCGTCAGGGTCGTATCCGGCCGTGTATTCGGTCCCACCACCAAGCAACCTAGTTGTATCCTTTGATTGGAATCAACTAGGCAGACCCCGGTTACCAGCCAGTATCCCATTCAGAATCATCGTCCAAATCTACAGAATGGTGATGGCTGGAACTATCATTGATGAAGGGGCATCTGTGAGTATCCTTTCCTCTATTGCTTGGAAAGCACTGGGTTCCCCGGCGCTTTTACCTGAGATGAGAAATCTATCGGGTTTTGATAAAGGAACCAGTCACCCGTTAGGGATTCTCCCCAATGTTCCCATTACATTGAAAGGGAAGACAGTTCATATGAACGTCATGGTCGTCCAGGGACCCTTGGTATATAACTTACTCCTTGGACGAGACTATATATATTGCATGGAGGCGATAGTGTCCTCACTCTTTAGAGTTATGTGTTTTCCGCACGAAGGAAGAATGGTCAAGCTCGTAGACCAGCTTTCATTTCCAGGATCACGCATCGCAAATAGTCAAATACCATCCCTTAACGGTTTATTCTCTCAAGGAATGCCTCCACCCCCGGTTCTACTTCCCGATGAATGCGAGTGATTCGGAAAAATGTAACTGGGACCCAGGGGGCATGCACCCTGGCCTGCCTTGGGCAGAGGAAACCTTGGGTATAAAGTTAATTTCCGCAGAAGAATGGGACTAGTCCGTACCCCGTCCGAAGGAAGGAAGAGAGGGTTGTTCTAGGATAAAGTTCTTTTGTCAAAGTTATGTGAGTGAGATAATCGGCTTCTCGCTCCCTTTGTCTAAAAAGTAGGCTCTCCTGAGGGAGGAGATCCATTTGTGGCGGCGAGTAGCCACCATCTTTGAAGGCAAGCCTCACCCATTAAAACATATGTTTTGAAGGATAAGTAGGGGCAGCCTCCAAAGAAAGAGATGAAATTGCTGCAACAAGTAGTCACCATCCTTAGCAACCTAGTAATAGACATCGCCGGAAAAAAAAAGAGTTTAGTTTGCGGCAGCGAACAAAACCATTTTTCGGATGATAAGTAAGAGGCAAACCTCCCTCCGTAACGCTAATGTTTTATCTGTTGCGATCTTGCAAAAATCAAAAAGTGAACTGATGGGAAGACAAGTACCGTCAGCACCGAAAAATAACGAGAAGACAAGTATCGTTAAAAATATAGCAAGACGACAAGTAGAAAAACAGAGGTGGGACAGAGGAGGGGTAGCCTTGAAATTATACTTTATACCTGGGGGCATGCGAACCTTTTGGAGTGCAAGCACGGGACGACTATTTATTTTTTTTAAATTTTTAGGTCCTCCCTTTAAACCTGTAGGTCTAACCCATTAAACTCGTAGGATTAGCCGTTTCCAGCTTGCATAAAGAAAGGATGTGGGGCAAAAGTTAAAACTTGCCAAATCGAAGTAACTAGTGAGGTATAGCTCCTTAAATATGACTACCTCACCTGAGGCGTTCCTTGTATTAAGACTGGTATATTCGAGCAGTTTTAGCAATGTTCATGCTCGTTTAAAAAAATAAACGCAAGATCCGAGCAGTTTTAGCACATAGTTCATGCTCGTTAAAAAATAAACATAAGTTGTGAGCAATCTTCTCCTAGAGTTCAAGCTCACTCAGAAAAAATGAACCGGTAAATAACCTTGGTAAATGTAACCTTTGACAGCCATATTAAAGCCCTTGGTCGTGTTCTTGTAGTCTCACTTCCATCCGTTCATTTGGCCAATCGTTCATCTCCATATGTTTGTTTACCCATTTTGAGGAACAGCTGCGAAGAGTGATTTCACTTAGCCATCCTTGTGACACTGCCATGATTGGAAAATTCCAACCTGTACCTGGAATCTGCTGCTATCCCTGTTTATCACTCGTTCCTCAAAAGACGAGTCTTCTTTGAGCTCTTTTCTCTTGACTCGTAAAATATGAAAAGTTTGCCGAGTTTTGGCCTTCCAGCTCGTTAAACGACCGGAAGAGCTATCCCTCCTCTAGATTTTAATCTTTTTTGGACCTGAGGGATTATTGCACAAAAAGATCGAGCGCTTGTTTTGTTCGGCTCGTTAAAGCAATCGAAAATTCATCCCTTCTGTATTGTTTTATACTTTTTCGGACTTAAGGGATTAGAAGACGAAAAAGGAATTTTGGAGTTAACTTTCCGTACCTTTTCAGACTCTCTAAAAATGAAAAGGACCGAGTTATCCTTGTCGTTAGACTCGTTAAATTCATTAAATAGCGACAAACTTGTCTTTAGACGAGAACGAGTTTCCCTATCGCTAGGCTCGTTAAAACATAGCGATGGGCTTGCCCGAAGGGCAGGTTATAGAACAAGCATATGTTATCCTCCTCAAGCTTGACAAAAATAAAGAGGTACTGGTCAGCAATGACTGGGGAAAAATTGGGAGAACCTCACAGCTTTAATGGTAGCAAGTCGCTCTTGAACATGACACTTTGTCCTCCGTATCACATCGGGTTGGGTTGTTTCATTCACCGGTCTCATCACCATGGTCCTCGCCACACCATCCACATTTGGGGTAATGCTACCAATCCATCACATCAGTGTCGTTATATGTTCAAGAGATGTTGTTCTGCAAAGAGTCAACCGAGTCCCATCCACTGCCATACATTGTCCTTCATCCATTTCATGACCGCCACCCTGAATCATACATCACAGTTTGTTTTCACCTCATCACAATCACTAGCTCCGTTCCGTGTCACTGATGTGGGATTCATTAAGGCCCTCCTTTGACGGATCGCTCCTTGTCGACATCAGCTCATTATCCAAGGAGTTGATCTAGGAACAACCCCTTCAGTACTTTGAAGCTTGCATGCCTCAATGGCAAGTTTCTCACTTCCGGCGACAGGTATACATCAATGACCTTCGACCAGAAGATTTTGCATGGTGGTCGACGCCAAGTCCTTTATTCCCACCATGTGAATTGTACTGTTGTACCTTGAGGGTCATCATCCTTATCGGTGATTCCTCTCGCGCTTGTTAACGGTTTACATCATTGGCCGGTAATCAAGCGATGTCTTTCCATGTTCGACTTCAAGAAATTCTCACATGGATCGACTTGTACATCGAGTGAAGATCGGAAGAGATTGAAGACCTCGGATCTAGTTTCATCCATCCGGGCTGCGATATATATTCAGGATATAAAGACATTTGATATGTACATCAATGCAGCAGATGATCATCCTTCTCAAAGGATGATAATTTCAGCAGAGAATTATCAGTCTACAATCAGACGATCGTCTGTTCTATGTACCAAAATGTATTTATAAAGCTGAGCATGGGAAATACCCGCCTCAGCTAGATCATGAAAATGTATGAAAAATAATGTATCGTATTGTATCTTATTACAGGACACTTCTCAGCAGATTGAATGAACTTCGGATCCTCTCAATAAAGCATTTCACCCGATAAACGACCTCATACTTTAGGGGGCATCTGTTACAGACAATTTTGTGCCTTACAGCAACAAGCATGAATTTTCAATAATCCAAGGGATCCAAAGTTCCCTAAACATGATGTTCCTACCCCTAGAGGAACAAGGTCAGCAAACCAACAGCTCTCAGATCAGTTCTCCACCTGAAAACACTCAAAAACAAGCAATCCTGAAATCAAAGCAGGTGCTCCACTAGGTTTCTGCGCTGAAACTCAATTGCTCCATCACATCAGTGTCATTATATGTTCAAGAGATGTTGTTCTACAAAGAGTCAACCGAGTCCCATCCACTGCCATACATTGTCCTTCATCCATTTCATGACCGCCACCCTGAATCATACATCACAGTTTGTTTTCACCTCATCACAATCACTAGCTCCGTTCCGTGTCACTGATGTGGGATTCATTAAGGCCCTCCTTTGGCGGATCGCTCCTTGTCGACATCAGCTCATTATCCAAGGAGTTGATCTAGGAACAACCCCTTCAGTACTTTGAAGCTTGCATGCCTCAATGGCAAGTTTCTCACTTCCGGCGACAGGTATACATCAATGACCTTCGACCAGAAGATTTTGCATGGTGGTCGATGCCAAGTCCTTTATTCCCACCATGTGAATTGTACTGCCGTACCTTGAGGGTCATCATCCTTATCGGTGATTCCTCTCGCGCTTGTTAATGGTTTACATCATTGACCGGTAATCAAGCGATGTCTTTCGATGTTCGACTTCAAGAAATTCTCACATGGATCGACTTGTGCATCGAGTGAAGATCGGAAGAGATTGAAGACCCCGGGTCTAGTTTCATCCATCCGGGCTGCGATATATATTCAGGATATAAAGACATTTGATATGTACATCATTGCAGCAGATGATCATCCTTCTCAAAGGATGATAATTACAGCAGAGAATTATCAGTCTATCATCAGACGATCGTCTGTTCTATGTACCAAAATGTATTTATAAAGCTGAGCATGGGAATTCCCGCCTCAGCTAGATCATGAAAAAGTATGAAAAATAATGTATTGTATTGTATCTTATTACAGGACACTTCTCAGCAGATTGAATGAACTTCGGATCCTCCTAATAAAGCATTTCACCCGATAAACGACCTCATACTTTAGGGGGCATCTGTTATAGACAATTTTGTGCCTTACAACATTAGGCATGAATTGTCAATAATCCAAGGGATCCAAAGTCCCTAAACATGATGTTCCTACCCCTAGAGGAACAAGGTCAGCAAACCAACAGCTCTCAGATCAGTTCTCCACCTGAAAACACTCAAAAACAAGCAATCCTGAAATCAAAGCAGGTGCTCCACTAGGCTTCTGCGCTGAAACTCAACTCCTCCATGGTGTACCTGCGTTGCAAAGCAAGTGGAACAAAGGCCACCTGCGCTGAGCGAGATGGGACAAGTGGCACACTGAGTCATTGCTCTGGAATCTTCCAAAAATGACACTTGGATCAGGGATTTCGCCTTGTGATGAGTCAGAGGCTCTGTTTCTCCAAGTGGAAGCAAGGTTCTCCAAGTAGACTCAAGAACTGAAGATCAACTGAAGAGAGAGAGGACACAAGGCAGCTACACATCAGTTGCAAGTTGACTCATCCTTTCTCAATTCATCTATATATTGAGCTCTCTCCTATGAGCTCAGGAGGCTGGGAATTTTGTGCAAAGTAATGATATGCTGTTGGTTTCACTATAGAGCTATTGGGTGATTGCTTGAAGGAGGTGAAGAGGAGAAATTCTTTCTGCTGGGAGGTGTTGCTGGATTGGGGCCTTCAATGGTTGTAACTCTCTCAGAACTTTACTTCTTCATTAATAAAAGCTATTGAGGTTCTTCTATATGCACTTGTTTCAATGATATATTGTGATAATTGTATATTTGATTTATGCTAATCCTTGAATCAGTTATGATTACATGCTTCTTGTAGTTTCCTTCTTTGTTATTTTGTAGGATCTCATTGTAGCTGGGCCAGCAAAAGAGCAAGGAGCTGGGAGCAAGCAGCCAAAGAGAAGAGTTTGGATTCGACATTAAGCGCAAGGCAACGGTTAGTGCATTTCCTCATTCTCTCTTGCTTTCGTAAAGAAGTAAACCTTAAGTAGTTTTCTTTACGGTTGTTGCTGAGGTACTATCACCCTTAGAGTGGGATAGGGTCATCCGAGTCGGATACTTTTCCCTACAACAGGGTGAGGGGACCATATGGCTCATCAATGTAGTGTCGTGCCAAAGGAAATCAAACTTCCCAATTCGAAAAGGTTGACCATTATAGGGATATTGTGACATAGTCATGCTCTCAAAATTAACCTAAGGACATAAGGGAGGATCAATATATAAAGGAGGCACACGACGCTTGTCAATAGGTGGGAAGGAGTTCGAAAATTTGTTGGCAAATTTAGCATTAGAAACCCAATACTTGACTCTGTCCATGGATGGAACTTCCAAGGAAGGTCAAGGAGATGCCCCTTGGTTTGATTCATATTTGGTATTCCAAGCTCTACCTTTTCCAATTAAGGAAGAATAGAGGCATGAAGCAGCATAATCTCCCTAGGATGACCAATAGGTGAATCCATGACCTCTGAGATGACTTGTCGAGAAGAATACTCATCATCAAGGGAGTCACATGTAATAGGTGGAGTGACATCCCATGTGGGTAAAGGAACCTAGTCATATTCCATATTGGGATGGAGTTTCTGACTAGAGTAAGGAGGTGTTGACAGGACGGCTGGAGAGGTGATCTCTTCCACAATAGGTGACATAGGTTGCTCACTAGCTTGATCAACTTCCATAAGATCAAGTGACACCACCCAAGGGTTAGGAGGTCAATGGGGTCCATAGGTGTCAGAAGAGATCATATGCATATGAGATTTAGAAGAGTAAGGAGTTTCAGGTGGTGGTAATTGAGGAAAAACACCCATAAGGGATGAACTTTTAAACAAGCCCACACCGACACTCTCATATTGTCCAGTGTTATTTCCAACAAGTGGGATTGTTGTAGATCTGACCCAAGAATATTATAGATCAGATACAAAAATATAACACAATGCAAATAAACCCAAGAATAAGATGAAATGATTCTTTATTGATCAAACCCTTAAGGTAGGGCAACACCATACATTCACTCCTTAAGGAAGGAGAACACTCCACAAGCCATATGCCTGTTCATACAAGAATACTTCTCTTCATCTTCATATCCTCCATGTGGAGTCTCTAGCCTTTATATAGGCCTCATACATACAATACCATGTACCATTACCATGGTTTCCTTATACCATCAACTAATACCATGGGCCCCTTACATTATTATTAACTACTTGTGGTCCCTTACATGACATGGGTTAACCACCTTATTTATTACTATGGCCCATCCCATTATTACATTATTACCTTGGGTACCTCCCTTGGTACCCCATATTATCCCCCCTAGGTACATAACAGGGATTGAATTTCCCATAGTGCAAATTTTGGCTGATGGCATGCAATAGTCAAGTTTCTCAATGGTAACAATCTTTCCTTCATGAGGAAATCAAAGTACAAGTAATATCGGTGAGACAATTGTGGTCATGGAATAGAACCAATGGCCAAGAAGTATGTTATAATCCAAAGGACCATCGATGACTTCAACATTGACATAAACAATTTTTCCCTGTAACTCAATTGCAAACTTGGGAAGAACCCCCTTAGGTACAAAATTATGTCCATCAAATGCTTGAAGACTAGTGTTGGACGTGGCGAGCGCTGGAGAGCCAAGAGCCTTCCAGCATGATGTTAACATGACATAAGTGGAAGAGCCTTCATCCACCAAAGTGTGATGAATGTTCCTATGGAAGACATGCACGATGATTTGAAAATAAATCTAGTGGGAAAGTCGAGGAGAAGCCTTGCCAACATTAAACACAATGATGCTTGAGTCAGATGGATCTACTCCACCAATTGTAGACAACAAGGCTTTGTGCTACTGAGGATAAATTTGAAAAACCTCCAAGGAATACATGGCACAGGGAGCCTCGGAAAGATCTTCAATAAAACTATAGTTCTTAGTAACCCGGGTAGAGGGATTGTGTGTCATCTTATGGATGACACCCTTGGGGGTGTGATAAACTTGTTTGAAAGGACTATCTAATGTGAGAGGTCCAGTGGAAGTAGGTGGAGTGGGTGAGTCCTTAGAAGAAGAACTCAACTCAGCAACATCATATGACTTAGATCATGTGCTCACATTCACATTTTCTTTGCACATAATGATAGATGAATAGTTGGAAGGATGGGAAAACGACCCCTCGTTGAACCTATGCAGAGGTGGAGGAGGTTGCACAACCATTTTTTGTTGAGGTTGTGCAAGAAATGGATGAGTTAAAACAACATGATGTTGGGTAGACTATGGTGGTGCAAGGAGCCTATGAACTTCATCCATTCGAGGGAATTCGTGAGTAAGATGTTCACCTTGACAAATTTTACAAGGGAATTTTATCTTTCAATGATGCTCACTGGTGCCCCCTCCTTGATTCTAGGGATCTAGTTGAGATTCTTGAGCAATTTTATTCTTTTGTTTATTCTTCTTGTTATTATTTTTACCACTAGGTTGTTGGTTGTCCATAGGTGCTGTGGAATTCACCATAATAAAATTAGTGGACTACTTAGAAGAGGGTGCTTTAGTAGAGCCAGATGTAGTTTCTGGAGCTTGTGATGTAACAATTAAGTGCCCAAACTAGGAAGAAAGTTGGCTCAGAGAATTGGAAATAGACCTAACCACACCATTAGCGTGTGGGCCCAAAACAAGTTTTAGTGGGTAAATGGAAGGCCTAGGATCATTAAGAAGAACTTCATATAGTGTGCATGACTACAAAAAATTAGATCGAGTTTTTGGGTAGCTAGAGTAGCTTTCTCCTCATTAATGGCTCAGAACATGGACACATCCTTGGAAATATGAGGTCTTGGAGATCGAATGAACCATTTATGTAAAATATCATCGGGAGCTTGGTTTTAACCAACCTCTTATGATGACACCACTCATGAATATGGTTAGAAATCAATGTGGCATCGTCATAAGAGGTTGGTTAGAACCAAGTTTCTTGATGAGATTTTACACAAATGGTTCATTCGATATCTAAGACCTCATGTTGGGCCTCCAAAATTTCATCCACTTTCACCTTCATTTCCATCATTTTACCCTCATTCTGTAACTCTATAGCCCCATAACCCTACATTAAGTAACCATTTTCATGACTATATGGGTTTATCATTATTATTTTCCAAGTAATTGATTTTAAGTATTTTAAGAGAATTTGTGATTAAATATTAGGAAATTAACATGTTTTCATATATATCTAAAAGTGTGATGAGTTTTGTGATATTGTAGGCCTACTTGGAGATTCTATAAGGGTCCTACATGGCCACCCAACCACAAATTCGAATTTAAAATTCCAACTCATAAAGATTTATGGAATAATTGTAGAAGATGTGGATAATTAACTATGCACATTCAAAGAAGAAGAATCATGGATGAGAGAATTTTGAGAGGATTTGTATCTTATATTTTTGGATATTGGTTGTAACCACAATAGATAAATGTGGATTTAGGAGAGATATAAGGATCTATATTTATTGAATATCTATGCTTAATTTTTGTATAAATAGGAGTGCAACCTTCATACAAAGGGTTATTAGTTCTTAGTTGTTAGTAGCTAGTTGTTAGTTGATAGTTGGAGGTTCCAAGTTCTAGACTTCAGAGTTTCATCCAAGATGTGATTTCTATAGTGAGGATAGAGAATTATTGTAATATCTTGTAATTCATTTTTTGAAATACATATTGATACTTTGATCTCCACGATGTGATAGTTGTTCAATGTGCTTGCTGAGGAATGGGGGTCCCCCATCAACCACAATTTGCACACCATTGTAAATATTGGGAACATGGTATG
Organism: Pinus tabuliformis; assembly: GCA_031772625.1. Lineage (NCBI taxonomy): Eukaryota > Viridiplantae > Streptophyta > Pinopsida > Pinales > Pinaceae > Pinus > Pinus tabuliformis. The sequence continues at coordinate 575,773,718 of CM062804.1, read as the reverse complement.
GTTATGATATTTCATTTAGTTTTAGTAAGTGTGTTTTCATTTTATGCAAGTGTTCTTTTCCTTTCAGCAAGTGTAATTTCATTTTAGCAGGTGTGAGTGTGATTTCCTTTATGCAGGTGTGGTGTGATTTCAATTCAGCAAGTGTGATTTTCAAGCAAGTGTGATTTCCTTTATGCAAGTGTGATTTCAATTTCTTTATGTTTGGAATTAGATTGGATTGATTTAATTAGCTTTGTAATTAGTTTCAATTGCATTAGATTAATCTATTCAGATAAATAACCACCTAGTACATATAGTACATGTATACTGAATCAGTCTACGAACCCCATGTTGACAATTAATGACAGGGATTTAACTCACATTAAATCACCCGACATTTTTTCATCGTTGTCAAGGAGGTATACATAGGTGTTTATTTTGAAAGTTTAGACAACTCATTATAGTTTCATTAATTCTTAGCTGCACGATTAAAAGCATATTAAAATCATTTAGCATGCATATTAGATTTCAATAACTTTTCAAAAAATTGTCCTAATCTGTGTGCACGACAGGAATTATCAACTAGTTGGAGTAACTCACAAAAAATTAAGAATTTGAAGAATGTTCTTCCAAGTACTTTCTCGAAACTTAGCAACAACTCGGATATCTTCCTCTCAGGAAGAGTATATTTTAACTACATGCAGAAGCTTGTCTATCTCTCCACCTCCACAAGAAGATCTTCAAGTTTCTTTTGATTTCTCTTGTCAATCAATTGAAGAGACTAAAAAATCATGCAATACTTTTGATGGGGACAAACCAATAGAATCTAAGATTGAGGAATGCATAACAAAGGAGGATATTCAATGTGATCTAAACCAAGAAAGGAATCAAGAATGTCATGACCTTATCGAAAGATGGTTCCAATCAAGGATCAAGTCACATCACTCTTCCATTATTCATTACTTCTTGATTGTATTACCAAAACAACTGGTTTTTCATGCTTTGATGAATTTTGATGCATATTTCTCAAAACTAAGCATGAATATATTTTTACTCCTGTTACACATGTTATCCATGATAACCCTTGGAGTTAGTTTTTGATTCAATTGGTTAAGTTAGTTAGGGTACAAAATGTCTTTTTGGTCATATACGCAGTTTGTAGGTTCATTTTTAATTTAAGTGGGATGTCATCATAAAGGTTAAAATCCACTTACACATGTGTCGGGATTATCTAGTCATGATTAGCTTTTTTTACAGTTTAGTAGATTTTCACATCAACTCCATTTATGGAAACAGAGGTTTTGCTACAGAAGTTCTTGACACTTCTGTAGCGGATCCGTCTCTTCAAACACTTGTCCCACTACGAAAGTTTGTTGTTGTGGTAATTATATGGTAATGGTATAATTTTTGAAAAGGATTATGGTAAGAGTCATGGTGGGTTATGATTAAATGCTATTTTTCTTTATCCATCATTCCCAAAACACGTACACCATATTCATTCCTATATCATTTTATTTCCACTTTAAATTTTTCTTGTTGTCATAAACTCTGTCTTATTTCCATTCGAACTGCTTTTTCTATCAAAATCTTGGTTTTACTTTCATGTGATTTGGTCTTGATGTCCTTAGGATAGGTTTGTTGGTGTCAATAGCTGGTCTAATTGACTTTAGGGTAATTTGACGGTGAGAAGCAACTCTTAACGTCTTGAAGCTATGGTAGCACATAAAAAACAATATAAAGGAGGCTCAGTCATGAGATATGAACCAATGGATATGAAACTACTAGAGGAGGACCCCGCCTTCACTCAAGCATTTGTCAACGTGGGCTACCTTCGTTTCTATCAAAAGTTGCAGGGTTACCATGGTCAAATTACCAAAGACTTTGCTATCAATTTCTTAGGGACAAGTCAAAGCCTTAGAGACTCAAATTGAAATGATCAAAGATGAGCTTTTAAAGAAAGGTCTCAAGATTTTTGCTGAGATGCCACCCCTTGAAAATGGTAACATCATTAATTTTTTCCTATGTTATCATTGACCAATAATTTTAGTAGTATACAAGCTTGTACAAGGTATTAGAAATAACATGGAGGTGGGAGAAATCATGAAAATGAAAAATCTCATAAAGTTGATAGTTTCATAGAAACTCCCCATATTGAAGGTGAATATTTGCTACGAAATTGTTGTAGCTTTTCATGGATGAAAAAGCAAGTTTAAACCTCAGCTAAGGGAGTGTAAATGGCATGTGTTTAGCTAATAAACATCAATGAAGACTTCAACACTATCAGAAAGGTCAAATAGCTAGCAGAAAGGTGTTTTTTGAAATTTTCTACTGAAATTCTGGAAATGACTATTTTAGTCGTCAACTTTGAGCTCACTTTCTGACCAAATGGAAAATGATTTTGGAAATATGAAGCAGGTTTTTGTTCAACACAAGCTCATATAAAAAAGTCTCTCTCATTGTTTAGACAAACATCAGGTTTTGGAAGATACGAACTTATCTTTGAGGCCTATTTTACAGAATTTTTCCTAGCCAGATTTGTTGCAGAAATTTTGAAATTCGACTTGGTGGAGGTCCAGGTCAGCAAAGTCAACTAGGTCAGCACATCCACATGGCAAGAGAACATCAGAAATATAGCACACTCGGAATTTGGTTGGATTCGATAAGGTTCAACAATAGAATTTGTTGAGCTGATACATGATAGGAGACTCCTATTTGTATTCAAATGTTGGTAAAACAGAAATATCCCTATAAAGGCTCCATGTTTTGTAATTCAATTAAAATTAGGTCTCTTAGCTATGCATCGATTCTAGCCCAAGCGGAAGATTATTATAACAAATACCTCACTCTATATATGTGTAACGTTTTCAATTTGAAAGGGGGATCCAAAATATGAGAAAGACCACTTTTGTATATTTTTTTAGTTATTAAGAAGTACAGTTGCAACAATACATTGTTTTTAACCTGGGATTTGATTTTGGCTGTTACAACATCTCATCATGTTTTTATGTTGTTATCATTTTTCACAGCTAGTTTGATTACTTGGAATTCAATGTTAAATTGCTCCAACTTCCTTCAATTTGCTATGATTAAATATAAATGTTTATTTCACATTGGTTAAGCCAAAAATGCCTCAGATTATACAAAACAATGTTGTCTGTAATTGAGTTTTTCTTTTGACTCGATGCCCAATAGGGATGATTATCACACTTTCTTTCACCTGCAAGAAATCATACAAAAAATCAGAGTGAACCATATGTAATTGAGTTTTATTTAGAACATTATCCAGTTTTCTTTGAGAGAGCCCTCTCATGCTAGAAGGGCTAACTTCTAGCTTCAAGTGGTTTTAAATAGTTACTCTTGGTTGGATGTTGACACAGCCCAGCCTGTCATATCAAGTGATAATAACACACATGGTTACACTAGAAATATGCATACACTTGAAACAAATTTTCTATTTCAAGTAGAGTAGAGTAGGATAGAATTAATGAATAAAACCAAGTTTAGTGATGTGTTTTTTTTAAGTTTTTATGTTAGATTTAATTTTATTTGCAATTTTATTTATTGGTGGTGTGATAAGAGCCACATAGCTCACTAATCAATTGCAGGAAGATGTAGAAGGAGAAGGAAAGTTTGAGAGGGAGGAGAACAAACAGAGTTTTGAGACCCATAATTTGAAGTTAGAGATCAAATCCTTTCACTTTGTAATTTTAATTTCACATTCCAAATGAATAAAGAGTTTCAATATTGTTGACTATGCTCTCTTCTTGCACTCTCTGCAATCTGGAAGATCAGAAATGAAAATTGAACAAAATTAGTTTTGAAATTTTGCAATAAAAATTGGATAAGAGATCTAAATTCATACTCAAAAGTATAATTACAAGCTTTTAAAAATCTCAAACAGAAGAACTAATGTCTCCAATGGATCTAACATTGTCGAAAACCCTTGTTTTGACTCATTTTGCACCTCATTTGGCCACAAATTGAGTAAAATATCATTGTTCCAAGTTTTTTCCCAATTCTGTTATTAATAATCCTACAATTCAACCTAAACTTGGCCTGTGTGCCCCGAAAGTGGAAAATGCACGCAAACCTGGCCTATATTCCCGATCTGTGGTCGAATTTGTAAGATGGTTAAAACTGTCATTCAACCCCAATTTTTTCTCTCGTGTGGTCATATGGAAGGCCATACGACCTTGGGATGGCCCGAATTCCTCTGTCGCCCCCCTTTTTCATTTTATGTTGGTCATATTACAGTTTCATGGAACTGTGGGCCGGGCTAAGCCCTAGCCCTTGGCCCTCGCCTGTGGTTCCATGGTGTTGAAGTGGCTAGGGGCTAGGGATTAGCTCTGACCCCTTTCCCTAATTGTGTGCCCAATAAACCTTAAATATATCTCTGGTGACTATATTAAACAAGGAATAATGTAGCCAGGATGGTAAGGCACTTTGTTGGTAGGTTGGAGGTCGCGGTTTCAATTCCCATGGAGCGTGGTTCAACCCTAATTTTTTTTTTTGGTCCACCACTAGGAGGCCATGTGGCACTCCCTCGTTGGGACACCACACAAAATCGTAACCAATGAAAAACAACCACGTGTCAATGAGTCAAATAGTGCCAAGTGTCAACCATCCCTTGGCTAATGAATGTCCAGTCAAACTTACCAATACATGACCCATTCAGCGTACAAACTATTGTCTAGGCATTCCTGCAACTCAAAATTCATTATTTTAGTTGTTTCCAAAACGAACAAAACACGATTCCAGGAGCACCCAAAGTTGGATTTCAATGAAACAAATTGCATTGGGTTCAGGGTGATGAGATCTATGCTTTGGAACTAGTTTCAAGCTGATCCAAGAATTTTTAATTTTGAGCATTTTCTTGATCCACGAGATCATGGACAAGGGTGGAGCACTAGAGAAAAAGGACAAACTCAGTTACATGCTTCAAACTTCATAAAAGCCTGCAAATATTAAAAATCCAACTACAATAATTAACAAACCAGCATTTGAGTCTAATTGCAAGTTGTAAAGCGGTAAGGAAATGCAATGATCCATGTTTTTGGTAGCTGCAGAATCAAAACAATTCAGTAGCTTATGAAAATTTGGCTTATAATATATTGATAAAGAATTAAGTGTATGGAGAAGAGGTCTCAAGCTCAAAATTGGTTAGAAACACAATGAGGAAGTCACCAACAAAACAATAACAGGTGATCCATGGTAGTACTTTCCAATGAGGTAAAATTGCATTTAATTTTTCGTCCTTGAATTTGTTATATTAATACTATTTCTGAGTTTTTGTGTATATATCAGATGAAGAGAGACTAATCATCTCTCTCTCGATAGTCTTAAATCTCATTGCGGAAATTCCTAAGTTTTTGCAGATTCAAGGATGATGAAAGATGATCATTATATGCATGAGTACTTTTTAAAAAGACCAAGGTTCTTTCAGAAGAGCATGATCATTCCATGTCAAATCAGATCCACTACACCATTGCTACTAAATAGATACCAATTTTACCATTGCTACTCATTCTAAGCCTACAGTCAATCCATAAATTTCCATCTTCCTACTACCAAAAACTCATTTCCCTTTACAATATTCATATTTTCTTGCCTCATTTTCACTCACCCTTAACCCAAAATAAACTCATTCAACTCCCTTACAAAGTTGAGTCACCTCATTTTCCTCTTCCTTGTTGTCAAATAAACCTTGCTTCAATGCAAATCTTTCATCTATGGTCCTTCAAATTATTATTCATACTCGCTTTAGGTGATGTAGGATTAATTAAGACTTCCCTTCTAACAATTTTTGACCCATCCACTTTGACACATCATCTAGGATCAAACCTAGAGATATTTCAAGTACCTTGAGGCTTGCATGCCTTAATGGAAAGCTCTCTCACTAATAAATAGTAGGAATACATCAATTTCCCCTATTTGTCGAATCTTCTAGGTGACTCGACTACGACACATCTATTCGCACCTAGTAAGATGTACTTAGGTATCTTGACTCTCATTGTCATCAATGGTGAGTAGTCTCGAGTTGGTTAATGGCATTCATTAATGGCTAGTAATCCAAAAATTTATTTTTTGTGTTCGACATCGACACATCTATTCACATAGATAAGAATTATACCATTCAGTGGGAATGAATGAAGACTACATGATTTCAGTAGTTTGTAGTAGAACTCAATTCATAATTCAACATCCATAGCAATAAAGATTCCAATCTCATCCTCTATTCATACAACCAAGAGAAAGAAAAAGTGAATCAGATTCTTTTACTTCACATTCGATGATCCAATAGCAACAACCACATTCTCTAAATACATAACATGTCCACTTTTCAAGTAAGTGAAGGTATGTTATTTTCTAATATTTAATCATGTAATTCCTTAAATGCTAAAATTGTGATTTTGGAAAATACCTCACTTCATTTATATTCCCTTTCTTATTTCCCAAAAACTGAAAACACCTTTAGTTGGGGGGAAGGGATATCAATTCATACTCACATTTCATGCCACATGTCACATTTAATTTCATCCTAACCAACATATTTTTCCCAATCAACTATTATTGCATTTTGATTCAAAAAGTTTATATGTTTTGTAATAATCAATTAATGAGCACATTAAATGGCTAACAGTGACTATGGGACTTAGAAATGAATTCTCAATCTTTTCAAATATTTTGATGCAACAAAAAAAATAATGAAAGTATTGTTACACAAGAACCAATACTCATAGAATTTTTGTTGTCACACAAGAACCAACCATAAAAAATATATATGTTGCAATCAAATATCTTTCAAATACACTTTGCAAAAAGAATAAAATTGTCAAATAATGTGATTATGCAAAGCTAAAAGAAAATCAATACAAAGCCAAAGCTCATATAGAAGCAAAAAATTTCAACAAGATCAACTTGTGATTAAGGAAATCAATGCAAAAGTTGCATGAGGACATGCAACATCTTCAGTTGGGGGGTATGTCGCACCTCCAAAATGTCATTTACTTTCACCTTCATTTCCATCATTTTACCCTCATTCCATAACTCTATAGCCCCATAACCCTACATTAAGTAATCATTTTCATGAATATATGGGTTTATCATTATTATTTTCCAAGTCATTGATTTTAAGTATTTTAAGAGAAATTGTGATTAAATATTAGGAAATTAACATGTTTTCATATATATCTAAAAGTTTTATTAATTTTGTGATACTGTAGGCCTACTTGGAGATTCTATAAGGGTCCTACTTGGCCACTCCACCAAAAATTCGAATTTCAAATTCCAACTCATAAAGATTTGTGGAATAATTGTAGAAGATGTGGATCATTAACTATGCACATTCAAAGGAGAAGAATCATGGACGAGAGGGTTTTGAGAGGATATGTATCTTGTATTTTTAGGAGATTGGTTGTAACCACAAGAGATAAATGTGGATTTAGGAGAGATCTAAGGATCTATATTTATTGAATAGTTATGCTTAAATTTTGTATAAATATGAGTGCAACCTTCATACAAAGGGTTATTAGTTATTAGTTTTTAGTAGCTAGTTGCTAGTTGATAGTTGGAGGTTCCAAGTTATAGACTTCAAAGTTTCATCCAAGATGTGATTTGTAAAATGAGGATAGAGAATTATTGTAATATCTTGTAACTCATTTTATGAAATACATACTGCTACTTTGATCTCCAAGATGTAATAGTTTTTCAGTGTGCTTGCTGAGGAATGGAGGGCCCCCATCAACCACAGTTGGCACACCTTTGTGCATATTGGTAACATAGTCTAGTTTTGATATTTCATTTATTTTCAGTAAGTTTGTTTTCATTTTATGTTAGTGTGCTTTTCCTTTCAACAAGTGTCATTTCATTTTAGCAGGTGTGAGTGTGATTTCAATTCAGCAACTATGATTTCAATTATGCATGTGTGGTGTGATTTTCATTTATGCAAGTGTGGTGTGATTTCAATTTTTCAAGTTTGATTTCATTTATGCAAGTGTGGTGTGACTTCATTTATGCAAGTGTGATTTTCAAGCAAGTGTGATTTCAATTTCTTTAGCTTAATTGTTGGGCAGCGGATCCCCCCATAGTGGGTTTTTGGGGTTGGAAGCCAAAATTTTGGTCAAGTGTAATGAAAAGACCCAGTAAAATGTGGGCACGGAGCACGAGAGTCTAGGGTTGTCGGCCCTAAAATAATGTAATTTAATGAATAGTATGTCGGCCTACCCATGGTCCACGAACCATGGGAGTGTATAAATAGAGCGAGGCTCTAAGTGTAAGGGGGATCTAAAGTCTTAGTTTTGGAGAAATAACATGTTCTTTTGGATGATGAATTAGCTTTGAGTTTATAAGTCCGAGTTTTGGGTTGTAGTAGTAGGAAGAGGCTCTGCAACTATGTGCACAGAGGCCTGATATAGTCCACAGCTGTGTGTGCGGACCCTTGCAGTTGAGTGCGCAGGGCAGAGTTGGGATTATACTTGGACAAAGAATTAATAAAGATAAGTTGATTCTAAAATATTGTGCATCTGTTTGTAGATCTGTGTGCCTTGCTTCTGTTATATTTATGCATCTCTTTACAGTTTTATGATTGTGCGCACTTGTTATGAATGTTGAATGGTTAATGAGAATATTGGGTATACACAATTAAGTCAAGATCTATAATAATAACACAGTAAGGATAAAGGATCTAGATAGCACCTTGTCATGCCCCTTATAGAGCTACATGGAAGCAATTGCATGAATTTTGAAGGTCAAACAGCTATGCAGAGCAGTGCAAGTGTGCGGGTTCGGTTCGTGAACTTCCTACACTTCATCAAGACATCCCTAGGGTGCGGAAACCTGGTTCCAACACCCTCCCATACTACCTCGGGTGAGACCTCAGTCCGCGCACTGCGGACTATTGCCGAAAGGGCCGGTAGTTTCGGGATTTGTTTGGCTAAAAAACTTCTGAACCTGGGTCAAGCCTCAACAAGCCAACAAATGGTTCCATTGCCAAGACTGAGATCTGCCTGAGGAATGTCTGATGTCGTGCCATTGGAACACAACAAAGAAGGAAGTTGAAGAGTAGTTGGACAAGAAGCTTCACAAGTTCGTGACACAGGAAAACAAAACTCCGCAGATATCCAAGAAAAGGTGGCTAGATCGCTACATATATACGAAAATCCATGAGATCTTCTTCACGTCCTTTCCTTCTGAACTGTATGAGTGGATCGTGAAGTTAGCCGACAGCTAGGGAAGGTATAAGCTCGATCAACTGATAGTGTGGACTCCGGAATTAGTGCGAAAACTAGAGACATCAGAAGATAAGATCGTGTGAGCTGTGGACCATTAGCTTGACTAGATAATAGGGGGTTTATCACTGAATTTGTGATAGACACGACCATGAGCTACAATGAAGCAGAAAGACATTTTCTCAAGGGACCGCGAGGTAAGTACATTAAATCCCTAAATACCTGGATTAAGATGTTGTTATGTGAAAAATGGGTGATGTGAATACATTAATGTTTGGAACGATGCAGAGTGAAAGGATCTACAAAGGTAGCGGGGAATTAGGAAATATTCCCTTGATTTCACCTTCGTGAGAGAGCGAGGAAGAGCTCACTCGGGTCTCTTCGAGAAGTGTGGTTAATTTGATAAGACAACGTATTCCGCAGTTACCACCTCCACTTATGCCACCACCCGCTTCACCTCCTTCACCTCCATCTTCACCCACTCCACCTCCACCAAACCCACAATTCAGCATGGCGAGCGTGATCAAGCTACTTGTATTCAGAGGAATAGGAAATGAGGATTCGGACTAGTTCTAGTTCGTGGTAGGGGCGGTGTGGGAAGCAAAAGGGGTCACTGACGACAACATTAAGAAGGCTATATTGGTGAGTGCACTATAGGATCGCGCATTGACATGGTATATCAAGCACTCTAATGATCACCCAAATGCAGGAATAGCAGAGATCCAGAATGCGCTGAACAGAGAATTTAGCTGGACGAAATTAGAGACAGAGTCAATCATTGGGTTCAAAGAAATCACGATGCTTCCAGGCAAGACCCCTTGGGATCTAGATCAGCAGCTGAAGAGTATGATCCATGAGGCTAATATGACACTAATGGATGCAAAACACTGTGCATGGTTTGTGGCATCTTTGACACCACACTTGAGGATGATGTTGTCACAGTAGAAGCTTTCAACCCAAGCCGAAGCGTTGGAAATGGCAATGAGGTTGCATGAGACACCGATACAGGATCCGGGGCTGGGAGTTCAACAAATCCATGTGCAACTATAGAATCTCTGCTTGGAAATGTAGAGCTTGAAGTAGGATAGGGCACCATGGCCAGAGGTGTGCGAGGAAGTGTGGTGCATAAAATGAAAGGCCAGGGCCATGACAAATACCACTGTCTAGTATTCGCAAACTACTTGGCAGGAGGGGGACCAATGCCATTGAGACCAGAGGCACAGGAATGGCTGAGTATAGTGCCCACGTTATGGTGCACGATCTATCAAATAGGAGGAAAGCACACAATGGACAATTGTCATTTGTTGATAAGTATACATAGACTCCCCAACAATTCTTTTGTAATTTCTACAAGTCAGTAAGCCACGACGAGCGTACGTGTCGCAACTACGAGTTAGTGATGGATCGGACCCCAGCCTATAGAATGTAGATAGAAATGCGAGGCCTTGACCTAGCTGCAAGGATGGTGCACACTAGATTTCAGGGGCGAGGTCGAGGATGAGGAGGAATGGGGCTAGGAAGGGGCCGCAGACAGTTAATTTGTTACAATTGCGGAGGACCAAGGCACTACGCTCGCGATTGTACCAACCCAACGACAGTATCCTATTCATATTGTGCTCAGTTTGATCATGGAATGGTAGATTACCCTACGTTGATCACACAAATGTGTGAGAAAGGGGTACTCCAGCCTACTCTGACTTAGAATATCCAAATGATGAGGTCTAAACCGCGCGAAGAAGACCCAAATATGAACATGATGCTTAGAAGCAGTGCGACCACAGGGGAAAATAAGGGGAAGAAACTAGAGGAGGATACATGGGTTTGTAATGCTCCTACAAAGGAACCTGAGTTGACTTAGAATGTGCAAAGGAGACGTTCATGGAAGCTAAGAAGAGCTTCATGGAAGCCTCTACTTTAGGTAGTAAGGATCAACTAGAGCTGGGAATGGATCCTTCTATGCTTACTACCTTTTAGAGACATGCATGAAACTGTTGCGCAATAATAAGGCAATTAAGGGACTACAGGAGTTGATCAGGTGCACGGGGTCAAGGGAACCGCACGTAGTCCGGAAGTTGGGGAAGCATACATTGCGCACCAGGAGGGAAATGAGATTGACGACGCAGATTGGCGAGTATGAAATGGATCAGGTAATCCCAGACATGGGTTCGGATGCAAATGTGTTACCAAAATAGACATGGGAACGCATGGGCAGGTCCGCGTTACAGTGGTCCCCTATTCAATTACGAATGGCGAACCAATATAAGATTTTTCCCATGGGAAGGTTGCAAGGGGTAACAGTTGATATCAAAGGCACAAACATGCAGACAAACTTTGAAGTAATAGAGATTGTTGATGACAACAATCCTTATCCCACATTGATAGTGATAGACTGGGCCACCGATATCAATGGAGTTATTAACCTAAAGAAGAGGAAGATGATCTTCGAGAAAAAGTCCCTACGCGTAGTAGTTCCACTAGACCCAGCCGAGGGAGCGCATTACACTGAACCAATGCGCGATGATTAAAGCGATGATGAGCTAGATTGTATTTACCATATAACAATGCAAGACCAAGGTTGGGTGAACCCGACTACAAATGGGAGAATATCATGGGAGCACGATAGTTCCTATACTTTGGATTTAGATGAAGAAGTAGAACGCTGGTAGAACCAATTGCACAAAGTGACAACGCTAAATTGCAACATGATGATTAGATTACTGTGGTGCGTGACAACAGAAGCAAGGGAACTACCAACATATGACGAGGTAATAGCGGTGGATGAATTCTTAGAAAAATTTGAAAGTGCAGTACCAGAACAGCAGTAGTACGGTGTGTTGGAAGGGCCGTTGCGCACAACACCCGCACGATGGTGGAGTGCACATCAGAAGACCATTGGAAACTGGCACAAATGTAGAAGATGGATGTCCTTACAGTCTGGAAGTCCCTAGCATCGAACGAGATGAAGCAGCTTACGCGCCCACCTGTGTCGATGGGTGCAGATGTGTGCTATGCAAGCACATCCCAAGCTAAAGATCAAAAATAAGAACCAGACGTAGCAACAGGAAAAGCGACAAATATTCCATGTCGGAGCATTCAAAAAGCTATGCGGAATCATGAACAGAGATCACCAGGAGAAGCGAACTGACTGGGACCTGCGCGTACTATTGGTTCGATGGGCCTATTGGGCCGTAAGAAAAAAAACGGAGTGCAGAAGTGATCCCAACACTGACGAGAGGAGATGAAACCATAAGAGCAAAGAAGAATCCCCCTAAAACAGCTCCCACAGTTGGGATAGTACACGAGGATCCGGGTAAAGGAATTCTGCAGTTACAAGAAGACATTCAGCGAAGGAACTTGAAACTTCACGAACTCGATGAAGATTAGGTATGAATGAAGCAGAAAAGCATGTTAATAGACGCGGAAATCAGAAAACTGGAAACTGAAATCGCGAAAACATGTCACGCTGATAGAATGACAGGATAAGATACGGGCAACCATACCACCGCATTAGAAGATTATCGTCGAGAATTTTTGGCTCAGCTACCATGGTTGCGACCGCACCTTCTCAAACAAAGTAACTAGGGGAGCACACCATTTATAGGAGAATGCGAGGCACTGACTGGCGTGCGGATAATTAAGGAGGGCCCGTGGATCGAGTGGGAAGGTAACTTGAAGCCTCACACTGGTGGTGCGACCACTTGACTATCTGTAGGAAACATAGTCTCAGTGCTCCAAGTAGTTGAAAGAGAACGTGGGACTTTAAAAGAGTCTATATGGGAGTTGCACGACATGGAGGTTACGCGCGGGATCAGTATGTCACAGGGGTCGTGGCTGCGCATAGGGTGTTGCGCTGCTGCACAGGTAGGCTGGGAGGTGGCTGTTGGTGTCATTGTTCATTATAAGAGGTCCAATTCAAGGCAAAAAAGGAGCGGGCGACAGGCCATTAAGACACGAATTAAGAACGAGATTTGGGATGATCTACTACCAAGAATGAATTAATGATGCAGAAGTGGAGGGAAGTATCGAATTCATATTCAAAGGACGCTATAAAAACCCCAGGGCCAGCTCCAAGGCAACACTTGGTTGTCTGAGAATTGAGTAAGCACAAAGCATTGAGTGCCATGTACTCTTACTATCCTCAAGTGTAGACATAATGACAGCTTCTAGAACGAGAGTGCAATTCGCCGAAGTTACCGCAGATCTCGGTATAGCCCATGAGGATCCTGGAGAGGCAGTAACTGCGGCCGAAGTTCCAAAATCACCATGCACACTGCGGCCACAAAAAGAGAAGCAACCGATGGGGCTAGTCCGTGTATCCCCAAGAAACCCATGGTTTGGCAAATTGTCAATGGCAGAGAAGGGAAATGTCGTCAACTTGGAAACAGAGGAGGAGGAGGAAGACTTGCAGGCCCTAATCGCCCAAATTGAGGTGCAAGACGATGAAGCAAAGGAATTCTCCCAAAAGCATGCTGTGACAAAATTACCTTCTTACATTCCCCCGTGGAAGGGAAAAGCCAAAGTACCGAAGGACCTAGAGGTCACAAAGAGTGTGCTCCAGACCCCGCTTCTCCCCGATGATATAAGTTTTGAAGGTCCGCCGTTGGGATGGGTACTGACTGTGTAGTTCAAAGATTGGGAACTCGCGGAAAACAAGAAGTTCCCACAGTTGGCCGCAGAAAAGTTAATAAAGCAGAAATGGTTGCACGGTGTGGAGAAGGCTAGGTTACTCCATCTGCGATGGATGCCCCACTACCACCACGCGCCCATCACCATTTTTGTCATCAGGCAGCTGTTGTGCCTAGTGCATGATGGGTATCTCTGGCTGGAGGAGCTGATTCCCATCACAGCCGATCTGATTCACCGAATTTCTCGACTGCCAGTCAAAGGAAACGACCCCACGACCATAGCAGGAAAAAGCAGTGACTTGGCCCTCACAGAAGCTATGAAGGCCAAGTATAAGCTAGAAAAGAGAAAGCGGGGGTACGTAATAACAAGTATTAAAGACCAAGGGGTGTGCATAGCCATCCAACTGTTGGTCGGCAAGATAATGAGGAAATTTCGCGCTGACGAAGTACCAGCATCTGTGATTTCATTGGCAGAGCAATGCGCAGAAGGGGTCTAGTTCAACTGGGCATAGTTCCTATGTGATGAATTCTTGATGAACTGCAGGGAGGCGTAGGAGCAGGGTAAGACCTTCCACTATGTGTGGTTTCTCTTATCCATTCTGTTGGTTGCAGGGGAGCTACTGGTGGACAGCCAGTTTCCCACTAGTGAGGGTGACCTGCCTGAAGCCATAACGTACACCTCGCTTTGGGCTACAAGAGTCACAAACAGGATTCACGAGATAAAGGTGTTCGTGGAGGCACGCATTCGAACATGGATCAACCACATGCCACACTTGTCCCCTACAGTTCATAACAACTTGCAAAGCATGGAAGAATTCAAGGCGGATATGCATAACCTGTATATCCAGGTGCGCAAGGATCCAGTACAAAAATGGGTGAAGCTTCCGTTGATTGAAAAACATGATGCGATCTTTGCAGTGATGGAGTCATGGTCTCCAAAGTGGTGCGTCCTAGACTTGGCAGAAATGGATAAGATTGCAGTGCAGCAACGAAAGAAGGACACCAAGTTGCGCCTTGCGTAGCTGGATAAGAGGACGTGCCAAGAACAAGAAGTAGCCACATAGCAGAAGGTGGCCGATGCAGCAGCAGCAGCACAGACGGCAAAAACCACAACCACACCCACCATAGAGGCCGAGGAAGGCCAGGAGATGTCCTCAGAGTAGCAAACCAGGGAAGAGGACCACGCAGACCCTAGTACAACATCAACACAACTCAAGCGGTCACACGACCCAGAGAAAACCATCCCCAAAAAGAAAGGGAAAGTCACAAAGACATTCGACCACCTGATCACGCTCACAGAAGGTGATCTATTGGATATCAGCAAAACGATTCGCGAAGTTGCGGAGGACGCACTCCAGGGATTGCGGATGGAGCAGAACACTATGTTGGGGGCTCTCAGCACGCAACTACAAGGTTTACAGGTACAACACCCCCAAACAGGTACAATGGCCAAGTGTGTCACAGCAGGAATTGTTGAGGCCGAACAGACGCTGCGAACCTGTATGAATAACACCTTCATATTGCTTGGAGGTGCGCTAGCAGTAGCAAACGAGGAGGACTAGGTCGCGATGAGCGACATGAAAGGTGTCAGCTTGAACTTGGCTGCCCTACTGTACGAAGTACTGTACCAGCTATAGGATGAGGTCATCACCGAACTCTGCGCTCGAGAAGGCTAAGCGATCCAGGTCCTGAATGAGCAAAAAATTAACATGGACTAGCTCAACATCCAGAGGGATGCGCTGGTTGCGCAGCCTAGCTAATTGGAGCAGGCCATAGAGGATGCATGCAGGAGCATTCCAAAGTTGGCCATGCTGGAAGAACTACATGTAGCAGAGCGGGTCCATAGATTGGCGACTGGAGTCCATGAGGCCTGGGGGAAAATAGAAAAGGTTCAGTTGGAGCTTAACCTGCAAATCAGCAAGCTGCGATTGAAGGCACAGCCCTCCACATCCCCAGAGGTCAGAGAGTAGCGCGCTCGCGCTATCCAGATGGGGTTGGAATGAATTGTCCAGGTGACACAGGGGTGCACCAAGATGTTGGAGCAAGCACTCACCATACTTACACATCTGAAAGAAGACCTGAACCTACAGTGCTTAGATATAGAGGCGCGTGAGTTACAGCAAGAGTACGATATTGTCTGGGGCACTATGTAGATGGTTGACCTTACTCAATGACTCGCTAGACTATAGTAGGCAAGGGCATCGAAGGACCGATTAGACGCCGCACGCTAAAAAGAAGCTTTGTTTAAAGTGTGCATCCAGCCATGGATCGATGAAGCATTCACAATCATAGCTACCATTGAAGGGAAGCTGGCACAGATGCAAGAACTGTACATGGTTGGACAAGAATATGACTCGCCACACGACAGTTTAGAAATAAACGTGCAACAAGTACAACAGGCGGTGGAACAATATGCTACAGACACCCAAGCTGTGCGAGACCTGCAACATGGACTTTGTGCAAATATCGTCGCACCAACAGAGTGACTCGAGACGAGTCACGATGATTGTGTTGGGGGCCTGTTGGGCAGCGAATCCCCCCATAGTGGGTTTTTGGGGCTGGAAGCCCAGATTTTGGTCAAGCGTAATGAAAAGACCCCACGAAATGTGGGAACGAAGTGCGAGAGTCTAAGGTTGTCCGCTCTAAAATAATGTAATTTAATGAATAGTATGTCGGCCTACCCATGGTCCGCAAACCATGGGAGTGTATAAATAGAGCGAAGCTCTAAGTGTAAGGGGGGTCTAAAGTCTTAGTTTTGGAGAAATAACATGTTCTTTTTGATGATGAATTAGCTCTGAGTTTGTAAGTCTGAGTCTTGGGTTGTAGTAGTAGGAAGAGGCTCTACAGCTGTGTGCGCAGAGGCCTGATAGAGTCCACAACTATGTGCACGGACCCCTGCAGTTGAGTGTGCAGGGAAGAGTTGAGATTGTACTTGGACAGAGAATTAATAAAGATAAGTTGATTATGAAATATTGTGCATCTTTTCATAGATCTGTGTGTCTATGCTTCTGTTATATTTATGCATCTCTTTACAGTTTTATGATTGCGCGCACTTGTTATGAATGTTGAATGGTTAATGAGAATATTGGGTATACACAATTAAGTCAAGATCTATAATAATAACATAATAAGGATAAAGGATCTAGATAGCACCTCGTCGCTCCCCTTACAGAGCTACGTGGAAGTAGTTGCACGAGTTGCGAAGGTCAGACAACTGCGTGGAGCAGCACAAGCGCGTGCGGTCGGTTTGCAAACTTCCTAGACTTCATCAAGACATCCCTAGGGTGTGGAAACCTGGTTCTAGCACCCTCCCATACTACCTCGGGTGAAAAGTCAGTCTGTACACCATGGATTGTTGCTGAAAGGGTCGGTAGTTTCAGGATTTGTTTGGCTAAAACACTTCTGAACTTGGGTCAGGCCCCAACAAGCCAACATTAATTAGATTGGATTGATTTAATTAAATTTGTAATTAGTTTCAATTTCATTAGATTAATCTATTCAGATAAATAACCACCTAGTACATGTAGTATAGGTATACCTCATGATTCTATGAACCCCAGGTTGACTATTAATGACAGGGATTTAACTCACAATTCAATCACCCGACACCCTAGAATGCCAAGGATGTGTCTATGTTCCAAGCCGTTACTAAGGAGAAAGATATTCTAGCTACCCAATAATTCAATCTAATTTATACATAGTCAAGCATTATATACGAAGTTCTTCCTAATTCTCTTAGGCCTTCCATTAAGCCACCTAAACCTATTTTGGGCTGACATGACCCATTTCGCTTAGTTTCAGGTGGTGCAATATAGCGTAATTTGCATGCATAAAAATAGTGTTATTATCATTTGTTGTAGCACTTGGGAACCACCTGGGGGGAAAATCTTTAGGGGGTTTCAATCTTGGCTCTCTGAGTTAAGTTTCCTTCCCTTGCATGTGGATTTGTCCTACGGTTGTCCCCCCTAAGTTGTGTTATTGTCAGTGGTGACCATAGTGGCCTATATTTTAGGGCTCATACATAGGTGTAGGGTTTGGATCATCTTATCTGTACCTGGGGAAGATATTATTCATACTCTCTTAATCCTCTTGGAGGGTACCCCATAGCTAATAAGGGAACTTGCACCATGTTCACAACAAAAAGGGATGGGAAGCATGTCACTAGTATAACTGTCCCACTGCTAGCTACTTTGTACATGGTTTGTGTGTGGCTATATTTTAGGACGTTTCTAGTGTGTGTTGTTTGGTCCGAGTAAGTAGTCTTGGCCTTAGGGTCATGGTTAGATCTAGTCCATATATGTTTGCTTTTGTTTGATTTCCATAGATTTGTGATTGTGTGTAGGGATTAAGATTAGGTGCAGACAAGGTAGATCACTTGAGTGGAGTGTGGGAATCTGCATCAAACTCAAAATCCTTCCCCAATCTGTGAGGAGGCTAGGTGCACACATATTTCCATGAAGTATCTAGAACTTACTGCCTGATGCATGTTTGATTATTTGGGTTGGGACACTATTGTATCTCTACTGGTCTTTCCTTTTTCTATCTAGTGATCTGATTTAAGCACGAGATCACATAGAAATAGCTCCTTGCATGCGAATTTAGATACAAAATAAGTGGTGATTTCAATGAGAGCATTTTTTCTTTATGTCCACTTTACCTCTGGCTTCTATTGATTTCTCTCCTATATTGGTTTGCTGAGTTTTTTCCAATTTTTTTCGACCGTTTGAGGCTATTTTCATGGTTTATTTTTTGAATATTTTTCTTTTTTCTCAACTTGTGCATGGGTTTTTTGGGAATTATTAGTTTTTCCCTCAGTCACTCCCACATGGAGTCATCCATGCGACTGTTAAGGGAATAAGTACCCTAGGGCTTTGTGTCAAAACTCTAACAGAGCAAGAGTAATCTACAACAAGAAAGACACATAAAACTCAGGAAACATGCTTAAATAAACAAACTACGTATGGATGAATATACCTGGATGTCCTTCGTTTGGGTAGTTCCAGCAGGATTCAGACCCTCTGCAACTCCTGATGATCTTCGAATCTGTAAATCAACTAATCTGAACATACATAGCAGCTTATAGATAAAGCATTTTAATGAAATCAACTTTATATCATATAAGTAAGATGATTAGTTATACATCCAAATGACATTCATAAATGAGTTACAACAACATTTGATGCATAAACAAGGTCAATCTCAGGAACAAGATAGGGTTTCTTTTTATTGTAGAAAACTATAATAAACATGGAAAGAGTTCACCTGAGTCTTCTTCTTCCAGCTCCAAGTGGAACCATCCTCCAAGTCCGTCTAGTCCCAGTCTTCAACAGCCTCCTTCCATAACCAATACCATGATATCTCAAGCAAGTGGGAGAATATCAACACTCAAGGAAACAAGGGTTTCCTAAATTTGGGGAAGTGCTTGAAGCACAGGGATACTTCAGACTTGGTTAGGGGATAATCTCAGTATAGTAATTCTATCTATTCTCTCCTCCCTAAGCCCTTCCCATAGAAGTCTATTTATACTTCTCCCAATTAGTGAAGGAATTTTTTTTTTAAGTGTTTTAACACATATACGCGGGTTGGGTATTGACTAACCTACGTGTACATGCTTTTATCACAGGGAAAATTAGCATACAGGGAGTAAAACACTGTTTTTTAAAAAATTGGAGCAAGTCTGGAAGGAGGGGTTGCCCTAGGCCATAAAACAAGCATCACAAATACCAAGGGTGATATTTGGAGCATAACAGATGCCCCCTAATATATGAGGTTAGACGGGGTACATGATGGCCGAAATGTATTAAGTATATGGAAAGGAAACTTGTCAAAACTGAGAAGGACTTCACCAGATTTCAACCTGCCAAGCCATCAAAAAGAAGATTAGAAAGAAACAACTGTCTGAGGCGGGCATATCCATGCTCAGAGAAAGTAAAGCATGATCTCATATCAAGTACAAGCAGAGCCACTATGTATACAAGTATAAAAGACTGAAAGTACATAATGGATCATCTAATCATGATCGAACAAGTACATGTCTGAACATCACATATATAAGAAGATGATCAATGAAGCTAAAGGATGCAGCTGACCACTGATGTCAAAAATTGATCCCAATAGTACCAAATGAACATGATAGAATAAGATGATACTACATTGCAACTCGGATGCTAGCATATAAGATGTCACTGTGAAGGACTGCAACATATAATGTTGATGGTGTCAACTAGCAGCAATAGGAGAAACTGACAAGTGAACCAAAGAATGCTGATGCAACCTAAGGTCTTCATCGACTGCCGTGGTACATTTCTACACAATGGGAATAAATGATCTGAAGTCGACCATGTGAGAAATCATTTGATTACCGGTCATTGATGTATACCATTAACAAAGGTGAGACTAGTCGCCGATAATGATAATGAGAGTCAAGGTACCCAGTACAATCTAACAAGTGCGAATAAATGAGCTGGGGTCGAACACCTAGAAGAATCTATCAATCAGGGGACAATGATGGTTTCCCACTATCGATAGCGAAGGATCGGCCACTGATGACTGCAAACCCCAAGGTACTGCCAAATGGACTCTAGATCTTTGCCACAGATAAATGAGTTGTAATCGATAGGAAAAGATCCGCTAGAAGGAAGGCATTAAGGAATCCTTCATTAATTTAGAGCAAGTGTAACCCGTAAGCCAATAATGTGGTAGGAATCAGACGAAAAAAGACGTAGTAACCCAACCGAAGCATGTTTCCGGTGTACACAAGATGTAGCTAGCGCACGATAGAAACCCTTTGAACCAACCAATAATGAAAGTTGACACAGAGGTGAGGAATCCACCAATAGGGTCAAATGGAAACCAAGGCACTGCACGAATCCCAATGTGTGATAATCAAAGCTGAAGTTGAACACAAGGGAAACCACTCAGTCAAAGACCCATGATACTGATCGATGTTGAGCACAAGGTGACCTATCAATAATGAAAATAGGGCCAAAGTGCAGCTCTAAGCCTGCCCTCAGAGAAATATGTCATCATCGATAAGGACAAGACCTGCCAACAAGAAGTTAGTGGAGACCTTCTCAAACTAGCATGAGCAAAGGACCAATACAACTGATGTGATGACAAATAAGACACTGACACCAGGGATGGCCGACTAAAAAATAGGTCAAGAGACACCGTAGAGAGGCCGACTCAGGCTTACTTCCCTTGAATAAAAGCACGACTCAATGATGACTATGTGGCAGCATATGATAACTCTGTATAAGTTAGTCATGCAGGAGGCATGAGCAAACTCTCCATATGATTGGAAGAGATAACCAATCGGAGGAGAACAGACTCAATAACAAGGTTAAGGCGTACCTAAGTCAAACTAAATCCTGCCCAAAATGGAGGAGATACTTTCTTTTGAGTGCTTTGTTCAAGGGTGACACAATTGAATCTACCTACCAACAATATATGGAAATTTTGTCCCGTTCTGGCTCTTTTTTGGAATATATAATTTTTTTTGTCTTTTTCTTTAAGCTAGAAAAAGAATAAAATAATGCTATAGTACAGTGGAAAGAACAAGGGTCAGTGAAACAGATGATCTAGTTCCTGGGATGGGAACAATCCTATGCTCAATGCAGGGAGGCGAAACTGGTCAAGGACACTCAAAGGGATGTTCCTTCCACAAATCAAAGGGTGTGTCAAGTTGCAGAAGCTAAGTGATTGCAAGTTTGAGTTTATAGAAGACATGGTCAAAAAAGTGGCTTAAACACGAGTACAAGTGAAGCTGGCTCAAGGCCAAAAGGTGAAAATAGTTGAAATGCAATGCAGCAGTACAACTCAACACAAAGGAGCCTCTAGGGTATAAGGCCAGAATGAAGCGAAGAAGCAAAGAGAAATGAGTCTTCACCGCACAAGTCATGGCAAGACTAAAGAGGACTCCCAAGCCTACTCAATATATCAACATGGGCAACAAATGTCAGTGAGGTGCTAACTATGATGGCCATGTAAAGGATGGATCTACCATCGTGTCATGATTTAAAAATCGGTGAGTGAACATAGTTTACTAACCATAACATGATGGGATCGACCCTATGGCCAGTGTATCGGCAAATGGAGGCTAGTATGCAAGATGCAACAGAAAAAATGGTTTCCCTAACCTATATTCCATTGAGTAAACAATACCTATGATGACGGGTGAGAAGTCATGCAACCAATATGAAATATTGAAGAAGCATCCATAATACCCTGAAAAAACAACCTATTCCTCACAATCCAAGCTCACAAGTTAAAAGATTCATGAGACGAAAAAAATCAAGTTTTGAAAAAATTTGACATTTTCAAAGCTATAAAATGACATTTTGACTCACCATTTGTGCCATTTGTGTTGAGAGCAAAAGATGTGGAGAAAAAAAAGAAAACTTCCCCCCCAAAGAATTGGACCGTTCAAATTGGATCAAAATCATCAAGTAACCACTAATTCAAGCTTGCATTACTTTGTGATTGTTTTTAGAAATTTTTCTTAAGGTTTGACTGTAGAAATTTATGTTAAAAATTTCAACTCGGTGTATATGTGGGTTGGATGTTATCAACCCACGTATATGATGGCCCTACACGTGACTGTGTGTAAAAGGAACCCGCATATATGCGGTTTGAAATTTAAATACAAAAATCTAATGATTGAAACTCAATTTTTTTCAGGATGACAATCACATGGAGAGAGAGGGAGCATACCACAATTGATAATGAAGCTATGAATGATCAACATGCATTAGATGCATTGAGGGGATGTGGCTTGTTGAAAATTTTCAAAATTCCCAACATGGAAGCCAACACTCGTCTGCTTGAAATGCTAATCCACTATTGGAGTGTCGAAGATGATGGGTTTATGATTGATCAGATGCCCTTACGAATAGAGGTGGAATATATTTACTTTATCACTGGTCTCTCTCGAAGAGGAGAATTTGTGCATTCGACTGGCTAGACACGAGGTAGTCTTTCAGTCGAAGATTACATACACATTTACTGTCCTAGGCATCTGGAAAAAATTGGAAGTTAGATTCCAATAAAACATGTGGAGAGCTTATCCCTGAGGATTCTACTGTTCACCATAGCTAGGATAAATGGATCAACCTCATTGCACCAAGCTTCACGAGTATCCATGAGCTTGGCCGTGGAGTGCCTCACCACTGTTTTTGACTATTGTACACCTATTCTTAACAATATTAAGAGCCAACTGTCCTCCATTCAGAAAGGGCAGACCAAATTTTTTGGATATGGGACTATTTTATGCTCCTTATTCTTCGAGAAGGTGCCTGGGCTACATCCCAAGGTATCAGTATCTATCAGTAGTCCCCGAGATCCTCGGATGGGTAGGTGGGACGATTTGATGAAATGCCTTGGAGGCAGGGATGTGCTGAACACTACTTTTGATGATGAGTTCTTCTCCTGGTGGGAACAACAAATCATCATTGTGGACGACTATCCCTATGATGGCATGGATTTCAGAGGAGATCCAGACTTGGTGCTACCACCAAATGCAGCATGGGGAGAGATAGGTAACAATTTTTAAAGTTTTTATCAATTTTTAAATACGAAAATGAACTTAGAAATATTTTGATGGGATTAAAACACTGACATAATGATCATGTTCCAGATGTAGGTCCGGTAAGACTAGATGGATTCCCACGGCACAGGCATCACGAAATAGGTGCCGAAGAGGTAGCTGCTAAGACAGAGAGGGCCTTATATGCAGTCCAAAGAAACTTGATGAGATTGACTCACTAGGTACCGATGCTGGCCATAGAGGACCTACCTAAGGATATGCAGTGTTGCGTGGTAGGAGTACCACAAGACTGGGTTCGCATACTTTGGCATGTGGCCAATGCAGTAGTCACCTTCTTAGCTGCTCATCCTGAGCCAGGTCAACAGATAGACTAGACATGATTATGGGAATTTAGTCTCGATTTTGTGTATTATTTTTGAACACTTTATGTACACATGGGAAATTTTATGATATATATATACAGTTCCAAATTTTTGATGTTTGTTTTAACTTGATGAATGATTGATATCACAAAAATTCCAACAAAATATGTACAAAAATATAATATATACAAAGAAGTAATTACTCGGCTGAAACCTAAGCAAAATACCCCTTGAGGTAAAGCCCATCTGGGGGCTCTACCAACTTGTTCCTAGAGATGTTTATAGCTACAGTTCTTGAGCCAATATATATATTACCTTTAGCAGATAACTGTGTTGGAGCCAAAGGATTTGAAACCGTACAAACATCGCTAGTAAGTAGATTAGAGGACCTAGATTTGATTTCATGCAAAGGAGGACGAAAATATGAATGATGACGTAAATCTTCCAATGGTCGATCTATAATCGTCAAATGGAAAAACTGTATCTAAGCAATCCCAAGTAGAGGTGGAGTCGAGGGTCCAAGCAGGAGCCACATCACCATCTAACTCCTCCTCCGAAGAAGGAGTGGGATGGTCGTCTGTAGAGTTATCGATAGATTCATATCTAAGTTCTACTGTAGACATAGGAGATTCTATTCCACCCACCTACCCTTCATCTGATGTGGTTGCAGATGAAGGTAAGGTCCCAAGATCCAAAAAATAATGAGTTTTAACAAACTCTTTCCGTAAAGGCTCCTTGGAGGATGAAATTGTATCGATTATAGCTGTAGGAGGGGGAAGATCAAATACACCCATCAAGGAAGAATACATCCCTACTCCTAAATTCTCTATAGGTTGACGAGGATTATCCACAAATGGAATGGTAAAATCCAAATTTGCACAAGAATCACCCGGAGAATAATCCAATTGATCAACTTTAACAATTATCCCCTCATGAGGAAAATAGAGGATGTGGAATAAACATGACACTATGGAATCCATTTCATAAATCCAATTCCTTCCTAAGAGGAGATTGTAATCCAGGTTGGCATCAACGATTTCTACTTCAATATTAATGACCTTTCCTCCAACACATATAGGAAAGGTCGGGATAATCCCGTGTGGCCTATGAGAATGTCCGTCAAATGCTATCAAGAGAGTGGGTGAAGGAATAGCTAAAGGTGATTCAATGGCCTTCCAACATGACATAGACATTACACATGTGGAAGCTCCCTCTTCTATAACTGTTCAAAAAATATTAGTTTTACGATAGGTATACTTTATTTGAAAAGCCATATGGTGAGGAAGTCTCTTTTTGACATTGAGCATATGAAAAGTGAGCACTAAAGAATTTTTGGATCTACTGCCCCGATCGCTGAAAGCAAAGAACTTTGATGAGCAGGACATGACTGGAGTACCTCTAAAGCAGACGTAGCGCAAGGACTTTGAGATAGATCTTCTACAATCGAGTAGTTCTGGGATGCCCTAGCATTAGGGTTAATAGTCGCGGCTTGGCCGAACCTTTCAATATCCAAGGTACAGACTTGATAGAGGGTCACTCAATATGAAGTGGGTCCATATTTCTAGGAATAGATTTATCCTTATATGTTTCTGCTTCACCATAATCACATGACCGTGTAGCCAGATTAACATGAGAACTCACCATGAAAACATTTGAGGAATTTCCCCCTCCTGGTTGCCCGATGCAGAGGTACCAGGGTTTGAGTTCATGCCAACAAGCAACTGCTGCCCTTGGGGGAAAGGGTTAGTTAAGACAACTTGGGAGATAGAAGACCCTTGCTACAATAACAAGTGTTGAGCATCTTGAATTTTTTGGCAGAGATGAGTCAACTGATCTCCACTGCATAACTTGTATGGAAATTTAACTTTCTTCTTAGACTCATTTCTACCCTTATCAACACCATCACCGGGCTTGTTTGCATTACCCTTCCCTTCCTGATTCTTCTTTTTACCTCGTCCCTTCTTCTCCCCATCAGATTGTTGATTTCGTTTGGGATTAGAGGCCTGAATGACATTTATGGAAGAAGGTTGGGAAGGCAAAGGAGTAGATGGTGCAGCCTGATTAGAAGAAGCAGTTTGTAGAGACAACTGTTGCAATTGGTTCAAAAGGTTCACCGTATTTGCATCAACTGATCCAACTATACCATCAATGTGAGGGCTTGGCTTCGGTTTGGCTACATCAACCGTGGATCTAGGAGCATCAGGTAAGATTTTCTGAAGAGTCCCAGACTGAGAATATATCAGTTCTAACTGTTGGGCATGAAAGATAGCCTACTCTTCCGAATAAACATTGGACATAGAAACATCCTTGGAGATCTCGGGTTGTAATGATTTTAAAAACCATTCGAGATGGAATTCTGGTGGAATTTCAGCTTTGATAAGCCTTTTTCTCCGTCTCCATTCTTGGATATGATCTGAAATGTGAGTAGCCATGTCTTGATGAAAATTGGCTAGAAGCTCAGTTCCAGCTTCATAACGGACAGGCAACTGAAAATGGTTTAAGAAAATGTTAGCCAAATCGATGAAAGAAGTAAAGGTGCCCCCTAGCAACTCTATATACCACTTAGCTGCATTCCCTGTTAAGGTGTGCTGAAATAACCTCAACCTGATCGAATCATTGATCAGGGAGTTGGATGAGCACCATAAATGGAACGTGGTTACATGGTTGCTCAAGTCTTCACCATTCTTCCCTTCGAATTTCAGAATATCCGATGGAATTTCGATTGGGACCAGAGGCCAAGTCGGATTGTACCTAATTGGATCATTTGTCAACTTAGTCAAGTCTGGCAAATTAAGCATGGCCAAAAAAGGAAGTCATGGATGACCTTGGGGATTCCACCTAGATGGGGTGGGGTTCCCAAAAGTCTGAAAAGAATGACCTGGGTTTTGAAAGGCACCAGGTTTCCTGAAGTAACTGGTAGAACCTACTAGACCAAAAGGTGACCCTTGTGGTCTAGCAAAACTCGAAGTTTGACCAACTCTAGCTGAAAATCCTTCGTAACTGGTAAAGTTTCCCCCTAACGAAGTATTGTAAGGAGCTGACAGCCCCTGGTAAGGGTTCCAAGCATTAGCTAAGGGTGGAAAACTTTGAAATGAATTAACTGAGGAGTACGACACATTCCCTTGTTGGCTGAAAAATTGATTCCCAGCTCCTATCCCACTAACCGTAGGGTTTGTCCAACTCTAAAAGGGATTACTGCCTTGAATTGTAAAAGGAAAAGGCATAGACCCTAATGTCAGATTGGAATGTGGTATATGACCACTTCCAAATGGGAAACCCTGAAAAGAAGCCGATCCACTCATCATGGACGTGGAGGAGGTTGATGGTACATTCAATGGAACTGAAGGAATACCTTGAGAGGGCATTCCAAAAGGGAAAAATCCAAAACTGGATGCATTAGCTTGAGAACTTCCACTCATCAATGGAATGGAAGTAGACCCAAATAAGGATGTGTTGGGAGTGTTAGAAGGGATGGAAATAGTTCGTCCCCCTTGCACAGATGTGAGAATTTGCATACTCGCAACACTCGTGGTGGATGCCATGCTTCCAGCAGTGGTTATCGAGGGGATAGATGTGTGTGGACCTGGGCTCGAAGACATGTGAGTTGGAGTTCCAACATATAATAATACGTCTGGATGATCAAGAGGGAGAGGAGAATTCAGAGCCGCAACTGACTCTGAAAGCTCTTCCACTTCAATATTATCTTCCGATTAGAAGAGTACTCGAGAAAGAACTGGTGTGTTCCTCTCTAACTCTGTAGTAGTACCAGGTCTATCTTGTGAAATAATGGCCCCAAGCGGAGGATCAATCTCCAATGTACCTGCTACCACTGGTAGAATCGCTCCTACGCCTTCTAGGAGAAGGTTCTGGATTCGCACGTGAAAGCCCATGAAGTCTACGGGATTGTCGAGATGGTCGGTTAGCCACTTTGAATTATTTTTATAAGATATACTTAAAGACTCAAGAAAATTGAAAGCTAGGCCAACTAGGAGCACAGAACACCCACTAAAAATGTCCCTAAAGAGATCAGCAATCAAACAACTTCCAAGTATTTCCGCTCTGAGTGATTAGGATCGGACACCAAAATATAAGAAAGTTAATAATAAGGGCCTTCTGAAAATAGACTGGGGTAATTACGCCCCAAGTCTACTAGCGAAGGTATCAGAGGTAGTTACGCTGACCTCCAAACAATAGCCTTTGCCGGTGCAAGCCCCCAAGATTCACAAGGGTGCCCTCCAGAAGTACCGCTGAACGTGATGCAAACTCAACCTCAGGTGCCATGGGATTCCCCTCTGTAGGAACCTATGTAGATCCCTAGGATAGGCAACTAAAGACACCAACTCATATCAAAGGCCAGGTGGAACAGTCGTGTGGTAAGATCTGACAAGTAAGAGAGGGGGTATCTCTCATCCTTATCTTCACAAACCCTTGTGCTTAACTCCCAGTCACGGAGCTTTCCTGGTCTCCCTAATGCTATTGGATTTGACTCTTTAATCAGACTTCTATGTTTTACAATTTAGAGTGGCCTTGGAGAGTTTAATCTCCTCTCGCCTAATCCAAGGCCCTAAATAAACCTAAAACTTGTTGGTGTATTCTGATGACAATACAAAAAGTTCTAGTTTATTTTATTAAGCGCTTGATTTTAAGTGGTTGTTCTTTTAAATCAAAAGGACAATATGGAAATGAAACCGATGGTGTTTGTATGACGCAAAAGAAATTAATGAAAAGCTAACTTATATGAAATGCACTTGTTTGTTCTTTGATGAAAATCAATTTATACTTGGGTTCTAAGAAACTTCTATAAAGCAAAAAAAAAACTTTTTCCTTTTCTTTTCTTATAGCAGACTTCACACTCACAAAAAGAAAAACTATTGATGCTTTAATGATGCAAAACTACCCTAATGCAAGGTGTAAATGATAATGCAAAATCCTAGATTACTCTAAAAAGAAATGAAAGCAATTGTTTATAAGACAACTTAAGTGTTTGAAAAGAATATGAATTTTGAATGCAAAATCTTCCCCAAACGAGAAGAACTAATCAAAAAGATCACAAATCACTCTCAAAAACCAAAACAAACCAAAATCAAACTTGGCAAAAGAAAGAAAAAACAATGTTTTTTAAGAACTTTTATTTTTCAAGAGACAAATAAAACAACTTTTCAAAAGCACTCAAAATGCCACTAAAGACTCAAAGACCGAAAGTAAAGCACAAGGAAACTTTGTAAGTTACCAATTCAACATGAATTAAAACTTGAACAAAAAAGGGCTTCAACTTGCACTAAATGATCCAAAAGCAACAAAAGAGCTTTGAGAAACTGACCAAGAAGTCAGGAAAGAAACACTTTCAAATTCATCAAAAAGAAACTTTCAAAAAGCGAGAAAAGGTGTAAGGCCATGAAATGATGGAAAGCAAAGCGAGTATACCAATAATCAAGTTTGACACAAAGATTAAAAACAATCTTCTGTTCCAGATGACCAAAACAATCAAGAACCTCTATAAGAAGCCTTGTGTGTTCAAACACAAATCATAAAACTCACTCAAAAGCAAACCTAGGCCAAAAACTTTTCAAAGCAAGAGAGAATTCAAAATTGTAAGCTCACTAAATAATTAAATTATAAAGATAGAAACTGACCACTTAGAAACCAAACAAACCAAGAAACAAATCTCTCTAGGCAGAAAGATTTTAAAAAAGCATGCAAAAAATTGTATACGCGACTGTGTTCCAGCACAGATGCGTGTACACATGCTTCTGGCAAAAGAAACTCATGTATACGCAGTTTAATTTCACAAAAACAAGTGTGTGTACGCTTCTGTAAACAGACAGAGGTGTGTATACTAATTTTTGCAAGAAAAATAAAAAGTAAGGCCTGATAAAAAAGATTAGACTTGAGGTCTGAGTTCCTACAGGAGTAGGAAATACTGACACAACAAGGAAACCAAGAACTGAGCCCTGATTGACACTAAACAACCCAAACTAGGAACAACAAGATTGTTATCCCTAGTGGAGTCGCCAATTCTGTTACGAGAATAAGTACCCTAGGGCTTTGGGTTAGAACCCCAACAGAGCAAGAGTAATCTATAGCAATAAACACGCATACAACTTAGGAAACATGCTTAAATAAACTAACTATGTATGGATGAACGTACCCAGATGTCCTTCGTTTGGGTAGTTCCAGCAGGGTTCAGACTGTCTGCAACTCCTAATGATCTTCGAATCTGCAAATCAACCAATCCGAACATACATAGCAACATATGGATAAAGCATTTTAATGAAATAAACTTTATATCATATAAGTAAGATGATTAGTTATACATCCAAATGACATTCTTACATGAGTTACAACAACATCTAATGCATAAAGAAGGTCAATCTTAGGAAAAAGATAGCGTTTCTTTTTATTGTAGAAAACTATAATAAACATGGAAAGAGTTCACCTGAGTCTTCTTCTTCTGGCTCCAAGCGGAACCGTCCTCCAGGTTCGTCCAGTCCCAGTCTTCAATGACCTCCTTGCATAACCAATACCATGATATCTCAAGCAAGTGGGAGAATATCAACATTGAAGGAAACAAGGGTTTCCTGAACTTGGGGAAGTGCTTGAAGCACAGGGATACTTCAGACTTGGTCAGGGGATAATCTTAATATAGTAATTCTATCTCTTGTCTCCTCCCTAAGGCCTTCCCATAGAAGTCTATTTATACTTCTCCCAATTAGTTTTTTAGTTGGAAAACAGTTGGGAAACAGTTGGGCCATGAGCACTAGGAGGTAATCAACAGGTAAAACCCGTGAACTATGTCCATAGTGAAGGAAATTTAATTTTTTTAAGTGTTTTAACACATATACGCAGGTTGGGTATTGACTATCCCACGTGTACACACTTTTATCATAGGGAAAAGTAGCGTATAGGGAGTAAAACACTGTTTTTAAAAAAATTGGAGCAAGCCTGGAAGGAGGGGTTGCCCTAGGCCATAAACCAAGAATCACAAATACCAAGGGTGATATTTGGAGCTATAACAGTGACTATAGAATCCTAGTTGCTCTCTTGCAGCTAGAAATAGAGCAACCAATCGAATTTAGCTTGTCTTGTGTGTGTGATCAATTTGTTTTACCTAAAAAGTCAATTTTTTTCCTTAAAAGTTTCTTTTTTATCTTTGGTCTGTCTGAGCTACTTGTTTACTAGCTCCAATCGCTCTCATAGGACTCCATCTATGTGACTCGAAAGTATGACTGGAAAAAAGAAGGTCTAAACTCAGGAAAAAGTCAAACAACCAGGAGCACTAAGGAAAACTGTCCCTAAGGGATAAAATGGGATGATAACACCATGTCACTGAATTCTGTGCAGAAGGTATACAACTAAGTTGGTTTAAATACTTCCTGAATGAATGTTTTCTATTATGCGAAGACATATATAAAAGGGGGGCATTATTTTATCTATGGGTACCTACTTATTTCCTTAACCATTGATGAGGGGTCTCTTAGGCCTATGTTTTTCATCATATATTTTCTACTATGTAAATGTCATTAATACTTAGTAAATGTATAAGGTAAAGTGAATGGGTGGATTAGAGTGAGTACAACTGCTCCAACCACCTCTCTCATGTATAAATATACGATAAGTCTAATAGATACATTGCTGGAATTCCTTCCCAAATCTGTTTCCCTTTGTGTATTGTCATGTGTTCTTGCTTATATCAATATGTAGCCTATTCATGCATTTTATAAGTTAGGCCTACAACATCTACCATTGTTGGCTCCTTCATTTGGCAAGGTGAGAGCATCAACGAATGGAGGTGGTCTGAACCTGCAGAGGAAAAAGTGAACACTATGAGATCAAACAAGAAGTTTGCAACTATGAATAAGCTACAAGTTCAACTATTTTGAGAGATGCAAGTTGATGTTTGTAAATGTTCATGGATGTTGTAACCTCCCCATTCCACATTTACCCAATTTGATTGGCCTACCAAGGTAAACATGAGATGAATAGTTACTATCACATGACCCAACCTCCAAGTCCAATTAAAGAAGTGGGCCCTACAAAAAAACCAAAAATTGATAACTCACAACATTCCTTAGGGCTAATGGACACTCACGAGCGAAAGGACCACCCTAGGGGACACAACCCTGAGTTGGGGCTCTTTTACACTGACCTAGTCTCCTAACCGCATGCATGAAAAAGCTTGGGTGTGGTTACAGGCCTGCAACTACATGCACAACACTGACTCCATGCATTTGTGACCCAACATGGCAAGTTCAAAGGGTGCGGTCCCGAGATCTAAGCCACATTTCTAGCTCAGCCTCCATAACACTGCCCATAATTTTCTATAACTTCTCAAAATCATAGTTGATATAATGACAAGGCTAAACATACAAACTTGAGTCAAAAACTTGACCTAGACAGATCGGAACATACTAGGAATTTCATCAAACACATGGAAAACATGTAAGCTATCGGTAATGAATGCATATAAAATCATATTAGTCTGAGATTCATATGAGAATCACCAAGAGGGCTTTATGCCCTCTCCACATAGCTGCAACAACACTTATTAGTCCATACATTCATCAACCAAAAAATAACTAAATAATTCATGACAAGATCCATAGGTTATAGACATCATATAACTAAAAAATAACCAACATAGAAATCATGACAACTTAGCCATAATATCATCAAAATAATTGCTATAAATTCCCATAGATCAAAATAAGGAAATGTCTCATATTAACATATGAAAAATCCAATTGAGTTAGGGACTTCTACGTACCACTCGATCATAGATTGGGTTGAACCAAATCTCTCTTTTAGCCAATCACCCCTGCACTATATCCCAAGCATGACTTCCATAGACCAACCACCTCAACCCTCAACCAGTGATTCCACCTCTGTGGTCAAACATCACTGATACCAACTAGATCGGTCTCAACCAAAGCTGTCTAGGGCTCCAGGTACTAATAACTCAAACCACAACCTCCTAGGGCTCCAAAGTGTTTGTCTAACCCAACTCCAGGGACTAGTAACTCAACTAACCATGGGCTCCAGAGTGTTTGTCCCAACCTAGGCTCCATGGTGATCAAGTGCTCAAAATTAGGCTCAAAAATCGAAGTGTCAGGATCTTGATAAACTGAGCTTCAGATCAAAGAGATTGTCATTCTAATTCCAATGATGCGAACAACACTTGAATTTGAGATCGTATGAAGAAGTTAGAGAAAGTCAAAGTTCAGGTTTGACTTAGACAGATGGCAGGAAAAGATGATGTGGCAAGGTTCTTCAGTGAAATGGGGAAGTTCCAAGTGGTAGGTTTCCATTGGCCACCACATTTCGTAAATTGTATATCGTAAGCAGGTTGTGTTAAAGAATAAACTCCAAGCAAAGCCAGGGTTGCGATGTGATAAATCGCAATCGCACTTTGCAACAGGTAAGTAATTGAAGAAATTGGCCCCAAACGTACCTGGGTTGTGATGTGATAATTGCAATTGCAGATCGCAATCACACACCATAGAAAGTAGATTCCGCATTATGTTACCTGTCGGTTCTCCGTCGATTGCGATTTGTGAAAGGATCCTGGATGCAATGTGACTAAGGGTTACAGTTAATAGTACCGTTGGGTCTACCATATCATAATCGCACATCGCCCCGCCGCATTCACAGACCAAAAGACCACCGATTTTCTGCCCATTGCGATTTGTGATGGGACAGTCAGTGGTGATAGATTATGGACTTCCACGCGGTGAAAGTTTTGCTCAGTTAGCACTTTTGGGAGCTAATTTGTAGGATCATGCTGGAAATGGGGCAATTTGTGAAGCGAATAGTCAAAAAACTAGGAGAGGTCATAACTTCTTCAGTGTTCCACCAAATTTGATGCAAAAAGAGGCCAGATAGCCATTTTTGGACATTATGGACTAATAAGAGTAGGTTTCAGAAGCATTTGAGCATTGTAAACACATAATTTTACACTTTTGAGCATAATAGAGAGGCGCAAGCCATTAGAAGCTGGACCAAGGAGAGGTAACCTAGGAGGGGTGAACTCCTTTATCATGTGCTTGTTGTTATGTGTTTTTGATTATATTATGTAGATGTTTATGTTGTTGTTCAGTTTCTTATTTATGTTAAATTTCTCATAAAATTAAAATAAAAACTCTTTATTTCACTAGAAAAAATTCATGAGTCCTTAAGCACAATGAAAGCATTTTGTTTATAATCTGAAGAGGATCTTAGCATTGCAATCTAATATTCTAAATCAGATCATTTTGGTATCAGAGCACTAGGTTTTATTTGTGAAAGAAGGATTTAATTGTTTGCAATTTTATGTCACGCGTACAAGGTTAAAACTCAAAAGAGGAGAAGGAAAGCTTGTTTCAAGCCCCGAAGTTGGGTCAAGGGGAACGAGAGCAAGGTTTCCACAATCTCCAACACCAGTTCAGCCTCAAGTTGTAGTTGAGACTCTAGAGATCATGTATCATGAAGGATAACCTACAAACATGACAGAAGATGAGAAGACCTTCAAAAAGGATTTCTTTGATATGACAGAGATGGTGAAGGTCCTATATGAAGAGAGGAATACCAGGTTGCAAGATGAAAGTTCCAAACCTCCCAAAGGAGAAGTCTCTTTAGGAGGAGGTAATGGAAAAGGATGTAATGGTGTCAGGCCAAGAGTAACTCCTGAAAATGAAATCTATTTTTTCATTTAGATTGCTCATAGTCATATAGATGAGGGAGTGACTCTTGGATTTCATCTCCCAATGACTCTTCCTTTTCCATTATTTATTATTTACATTATTTAAAACTATCCACCCAATCCCCATGATTAGGTGTCAACATTCCCCCCTTAATCTAAAGGGATGTTGGTGATTCCAATCATCATTTTGAATCTTTCAATCTTTTCTCTTCCAAGTGCTTTGGTGAAGATTTATACAATCTGCTCATTAGTGGAACAATGGCGTAGATGGATTGTCTTGGCCTCAACATGATGTTGAATCATATGGTATTTTGTATTGATGTGCTTCATTTGATCATGGAACTTTGGATTCTTGGCAAACTTTATTGCAAAGGTGTTGTCAATCATGAGTGGAGTCGAATCTACTTGTTTTACCTGCAAATGTTCCAAAATTTTCCTGAGCCACACAATTTGTTTTGTTGCCTCAGCTGCTACCACATATTCTGCCTCTATTGTGGAATCTATGGGAATTGATTGTTTGCGTGATCTCCAGGGGACATCTCCTGATCCAAGACTCATAGCAGAACCAGAAGTAGATACCCCAATTTATTTGTCTCCATCGAAGTCTGAAGTAGAGTATCCAATCAAGCTGAAGTTGCCCACCTATGTATACATGAGCCTAAAGTCCTGAGTTCCATTCAAGTACTTTAGAACTGTTTTTGCAGCAGACCAATGTCCCTCACAAGGCTTTTGCATAAACCTGGAGAGGATTCCAACAGTAAATGAAATGTTTGGTCTAGTAGTTGAGACTTCCTACAAGCTATCTATCAAGGATAATTTTAGGGGCGAATGTTCGCCCTTTGGCGAAATTAAGGGGTTTTAAATTTTTAGTGGGCGAATATTTTGTATCATAGTACATTTTTACAAATCACCTCAAATAGCCCACCTTATTTTAAGGGAGAGGGTAAAAAAGGTAAATTTAGCCCTTGAAATTAGGACTTACAACCTTCCATTCGCCCATTTTCAAGAATAGGAATTTTTATTTAAGTGAATCCTATGGGCCAAATACCATATTTATAAAAGAGGTATGGTAAATTAATAAAAATATAAATAAATGAGAGGTATGGTAAATAAATAAAACATTTTTTATATTTACTCCATAAGTCACCTTATATACATGTAAGGGTGTAAACAAATAAAAATATAAGTGGAGGTATGGTAAATAAATAAAATGTCTTTTTATACTTACTCGAAAGGTATGGTAAATAAATAAAAATATAAATAAACTAGACGTATTGTAAATAAATAAAACCTCTTTTTATATTTAGTCCATAACCCTCGTTCTATTTATGAAGGCTCAAGAAAGAGGTTTTATTTAAGTGAATCCTATGGGCCAAATACCATATTTGTAAAAGAGGTATGGTAAATTAATAAAAATATAAATAAACGAGAGGTATGGTAAACAAATAAAACATTTTTTTATATTTACTCCATAAGTCACCTTATATTTACGAACACTCAAAAAATGGGTTATATTTAGGTGAAACCTATGGCCAAAATACTATGGGACAAATACCATGGACTAGATTGTTATTAATACCATGCAAAAAACCATTATTAACCCTAATATTAGAATTAATAAAAATAAAAATGGCACATGGTATTCACCAAAATGGCACATGGTATTGACCCATGGTATTCACCTGGAATGTAGCCTATTTAAATGGGGGAATTAAACCAACATGTAGCCTATGCTAAGATTCACTAGGAATTTACAAAGTTTTATTATTTAGTGAAAGACTCGCCAAGATCTTACAAGATTTTATAATTGAGTAAAATATTCACCATGCCTGGTGAGAGATTCGCCAAAAAATTATATATACATATTATATTATTGATAAAATCGCCTTTCATTTTTCCTATATACCATGGAGATTCGCCCATTTATTATATTTATAAATTTAGGGAGGGTTCTTAAAATTTTCCCTGCTATCTATACTTTGTTGCATCCTCAAATTCTTTTCCTTGAATGTATGTGAGCTTTAAGTTCTGTTCCATTGGAGTGGTTAAAGGATTGCACTCAGCCATGCCAAATATGTTCAACAAATCTTGAATGTACTTCTTTTGAGAAAGCAATATAGACTTCGGATGTTGAGTTACTCCAATACCAAGATAGTAATGAACATAACCCAAATCAATCATTTCAAAACCTTTTCTCAATTCCTTCTTTATGGATTCAATGTAGCTCTCATTGTTCCCTGTCATCCAAAGATCATCTACATATATGACAAGATATACAACTATTTTTCCAACTTTCTTGAAAATCAAAGTTGCATCATCAAG
Source organism: Pinus tabuliformis (assembly GCA_031772625.1). Classification (NCBI taxonomy): domain Eukaryota; kingdom Viridiplantae; phylum Streptophyta; class Pinopsida; order Pinales; family Pinaceae; genus Pinus; species Pinus tabuliformis. Next base: position 575,736,984 of record CM062804.1, on the reverse strand, counting down.
GTCATAATGTTTGAAATTCAGTTTCAGAAGATGCTCAATTAAATTTTCATAGTAGGCTCGCGGTGCTTGCTTGAGGCCATACAATGATTTCACAAGTTTTCATACTTTATGTTCCTGTCCTTTCACAGCAAATCCTTTAGGCTGAGACATAAAAACATTCTCTTTTAGATCTCCATTCAAGAAAGCAGTTTTTACATACATTTGATGGAATTTCCAACCATTCTAAGTTTCTAAGGCAAAGAGTGTCCAAATGATAGCCCAATTTGCTGTGGGGGAAAAAGTTTCCTCATAATCGACCCCTTCCTTATGCGCAATTTTTTTTGCCACAAGCCTGCCTTTGTGCTTGTCAATTGACCCATTAGCTTTATACTTGTTCTTGTAGGCCCACTTACAACCAATTGGTTTGGATTTCAAAGGAGGATCAACTAGCTTCCAAGTGCCATTTCTTATCAAGGCATCATACTCCTTTTGCATCGCTTCTTTCCATTCATCATGACAAGCGACTTCTTTGAAGGAATTTTGTTCCAAATCTGTAGACAAATTCAATTCACAATCATAAGAAAAATCCATATCAACAGGTGAATCAAAATCATCTACATCACCTCCATTTTTCTTGGTTGAATTTCTTGTTCCTGTCTTTCCAAACTCATCAGGATGAACACTTTCAAGTGTCTTTGTCAGCAACTTTTGGGGACCTTTCTGAGATGGTCCAAGTTTCTCAGTTGATTGAGTTGGGACTGAATCAAGATTGAGTCTCTCAATTATTTCAATCACATCACTAAAAGAATCATCAGTTATTGGAGTTTCATGTGGGGGGGGGAAGAGTGCTTCAGAAGAAGATTCCATAGGTTGATCTAGTATAGGAATCCCCCCTTCGAGATGTGGAATATGATTATCAAATTCTTTAAATGATTTTGCATTTTTGAATCTATCCAAGCGATCAAGTTGCCACTCAACAACATTGTCTTCTTTGGATGATTCAAGAAATATTACATCTATAGATACAACAAAATTTTTATTAACTTCATAATAGAGACGGTATCAAGGCATAATAGGTGGAACCAAAGACCCTAAGATGCTTTACCGAAGGAATGTGCCCATACCACATTTCATAAGGAGTATTGTTTCTAATAGCATTAGATGGACATATATTGTTTACATATATAGCACATAGAACTGCATCATCCCAAAACATCAATTTTACATTCTTGAAAAATATCATGGAGTGCACCATATTTAGGATTTCCTATTCATTCTTTCAGCTACTCCATTATGTTGGGGATTATAAGGCACAGTTGTTTGATGTTTGATCCCATGTTGGCGAAGATAGTTTTAAAATTCATTTGAAGTGTATTCTTTTCCATTATCAATGTGAATAGAGCCAATATGAGATTGTGCATCATTAAAGTTCTTGAATGTTTGAAAAGCATCAGATTTGTTCTTCAATAAATAAACACAACACATTCTGGTGTAGTCATCACTAAATGTCATCATATATTTATTTCCATTTGCAGAAGGAACACACATTGGACCATATAAATCTGAGTGAATGAGTTCAAGTTTTATTTGTGCTCTGGAATGTGAATCATGAAAATACTATTTTCTATGCTTTCCTAGAATGTAAGCATCACTTCGCTTAAGTTTCCTAGGAATTGTAGGGAAACTAGTAACACCATTTTTCTTCAACAAGCAAAGGTTGTCATAGCTCAAGTGTCCAAATCTAGCATGCCATAATAAACTTTGTGGAAATGTACCTTCATCATAATGAGAATTATATGAGAAATTTTGTGCACAAACAGAGGTACCGTGCAGCTTGAGAAGCCTTTCTTCTTCTATCCCTGTCATGAGAAGTGAGTGATCTAATGCTTTTCTCACCTCAACCTTGCCATAAAACATATGAATGGAGTGTCCTTACTGGCAGATGTGGACCAAGGACATCAAGTTTCTCCTCAGCGATGGGAGGTATAAAACATCATGCAGAAGAAAGTCTGGAAGACCAGGAAATTTAAGCCTGATTGTGCCAAGCCCTGATGGCTTGAGTTTTGATTTGTTTGCAAAGTATACTACTCCATCAACATTGTCAGTAAATTCTTCAAAAAAAATATCTTCTAAAATGCATGTGGCAAGTTGCTCCTTAATCAAGCAACCAATTAGTTTTCCAAGAATCAAGTGAAGCATTAAATAATTATTCATTTACTCCAATATTACAATGCGCCACAACATAGTGAGCGGATTCAGGTGCTTTACCTTTCTTCTTATCATTAGTTTTACCATTAGGTTAATTTCTTTCTTGCTCAATTCTATCCCAAGGAAACTTACATGTGGATGCATCATGTGATCCATCTTTATTGCAACATATGCAATGTAAATTTGACTTTTCTCCTTGAGAGTGTCTGCCCCCTACCTCTGAAATTTCTTCTTCCTCTTCCTCTTCGACCACCTCTTCCTCTGGATGAATCTTGAGCAAGATTATTTTCTCTCTGTGCAAGACACACAGCCTCTTTAGAAGACTGATGATTTATGTTCTTCCCAAAAGCTTTCTCTCTCTCAGCAAATTTATTCACAAGGGAGTCAACAGTAATTTCTTTGAGGTTTCCATTTGCTTACAATGACTCAAGATAATTTAAGTAAGTGGGATAAAGTGCCTTGAAAAAAGATATTAGAGGAATGTCTAGTTCAACATTAGTGACTTTGATATCATGCATAATAGATTTTACTTCTGATGCAAGAGCAAGAGGATCATCATTTTGTAATTCAAGGCTGAACAATTTAATCATGAGTTGAACAACTTCAAGTGTAGACTGTGAGTCATAGAGTTCCTTCAATTTTTGTAATGCTTTGAAAGCATTTGAAAATGGTGAAATAAGGTGACTCACCTCTTCGTTTACAGATGCTACAATCAGGGCATAGGCCTTGCTGTTCTTATTTTCCCAAATGGCGAATTCCTTGTCGGAGGTAAGATTTTCTGGTTCTTTGTCTCCTTCTCCAACACACACTCCTTTCCACAACTCATTAATAATGAGAGTGTGTTTGACCTTCTGAGACCACTCAGGATAGTTCTCCTTCCCATTGAGAACCATTCCCATAATAGATATCAATAAGTGCATTTTAAAAATGTACTCTGCTACCAATATATATAAAAATGCACTTCTGTTGGTTAAAAAATGCAATTCTGGTGATTAAAAAAATGCAGTAAGGGGAAGTGGTATATGGGGGAGGGAGTATCGTGAGTTGGCAATACTCGAACGACACTATACCATAATTCCAAGACAATGAAATAATGAAACAATACCGGAGTAGCGAACTACCACAATGAAACAATGAAACAATGTAATGTATATTAGCGTATATATATATATATATATATATATATATATATATATATATATATATATATATATATATATATATATATATATATATATATATATATATATATATATCACCATTATATATATATGAGACACTGTACAACGTTATACCAACATTATAGGTAACATGGAACATCGTACTAGGTAACCAGGTGAGTTATGACAGTGAGATGGAGGTATGTTATGACAACGTGATATGAGAAACCGAAGTGGCATGGAGCGGATATGAAGTGATGAACTTGTAGGTTCAATGCAAGAATGCGCAGAGGTGGTTTAATACAGTGCAATAGAAGGAGAGGTAACTCTATAGTGGTATACGTATGGAGGCCGAGGGATTAACCTGTATATGGAGGGTTGGCTGTATTCCAAGGAAGCTGAGTGGGAGGGCATATGGCTGCAACCACACAGTGGGAAGGGGACCACAGTGATCAAAGGTATGGGAGTATGGTGCGTTCAAGCCACAAGGGTGTATACAAAATAGTGAAAATATAATGAACAACGAAAATATAATACAATGGCGTATTATGGAGCAGCGTTACATTTTAAAAAACTCATGAGACAATGTATTATACTGTGGACGGAGAGCGGTGCTCAAGCTTGCATTGTATCACATTCACCAAAGCGAGGACATAAGAGGATGTGAATGTTGCATTATATCACACAGTGCGTGGAGTATGGAGGAGGAGTTGTATTACACAGAGATGCCAACAATTTTTTCAAACAGAGTATCGACCACACAGTCACACCAATGCATAGTCTAAAAAACATTGACATACCATTCACCGCACCCGTGTTTAACACTGTGAAACCAAGAGAGCGATGAAACCATGAGAGGTATATCAGTAGGAAACATGTATGCAGGTGTGGGAGTGATACCTCAACTGCGCCTGTGGAGCAGTTGCCTCACATAACTAGCCAAACATCTGCAGCAGTTGCCAGAGAGGGGAAAACCTGCGAAATGGTTATCAAATTATTGATAGAGGCACACCTGTGGAGTGGTTGCAAGAGGTCAGTTCTGCAAAATAGGAAGAACATAGGAAGAATAGATAAAAGGGAGTTACAAAGCAAAGAGGGAAGCCAAAAATGGTGTTGGCTCTAATACCATGTCAGGCCAGGAGTAACTCCTCAAAATGAAATCTACTTATTCATTTAGATTGCTCACAGTTATATACATGAGGGAGTGACTCTTGGGTTTCATATCTTGATGACCCTTCCTTTTCCATTATTTATTATTTACATTATCTACAACTATTCACCCAATCCCCATGATTAGGTGTCAACAAATGGAAATGGATACAAACCTCCACCCTCTCCACCATCTTCTTCATCCTCTTCTTCATAAGCATATTCACCCTCTTCCACTAACACAACCCTTACTCACACTTGTCATCATTCTTCAAAAGGAACTGGTAAATCACATTTTTAAAACTTGATGTTAAATTCGAGTTGGCCATGTATAATGGTGAAGTGAATGCAGAGAAGCTTGATAATTGGATTTGTCAGTTGGAGGTCTATTGTAGGATTCAAAACCTTCAAGAAGATGAAATAAAGATTCATTTAGCTTCCTTGAGAATGGAGGGTGCAACACTAGTATGGTAGGAATCAAAGACCCAAGAGGAGATTAAAAAACATGGTAAGATCTCAATTTCTTGGAATGATTTTATTCCTACAATCAAAATACAATTCTACCCTCTAGGTTTTATGTAGAAAGCCATCATGAATTGGCAGAACTTTAGATATCTTAAAGGTCAAAATGTGTAAGATTACACCCAAGAATTCAGAAAAAGGTATTTGATGTTAGGTGTAGATTTGCAATCACAGGACACATTGCTGAAGTACATAGGGGGTTTACACAGTTACCTCAGGCATATTATCTTAATGTTTAATCTCAATAATCTCGACGATGTGTGAGTGCAAGCCACTCATCTTGAGGCAAGAGGGAAAAATACCCTAGAAGAAGGTAGTAAAAACGCATTTAAGAGTAAAGGAAAGGAAAAGGCTTTCAAAGGGAAGGCAAAGAAAAATGTGTCTATCAAAAAAGAAGGAGATAAAGTTACATGCAAACATTGTTCCAGAGAGGGTCATGATAGAGCTCATTGTTGGAAGCTTCATCTTGAAATGAGACCAAAGAAAAACAACAACAAGGGAAAAGAAAAAATAACTGAAACCACTCAACAGTATTTGGGATATGATTCAAGTGATGAAACTAAAATCAAAGCCATGGGGTTAAAAGGAAAATAATCCATTGCTAGCACTAGTTCTTCAAACTCACAGAATGAAACTCCAAACGAAAAGAGGAGAATATAACTTTTTCACATGAGGTTGATATTAAAACACAACAAGATTGATATGCTTTTCAATAGTGGCTCTCAAGCCAATCTTATCTCTAAAAACATTGTCAAAAGTTTAAATTTGGAAACCGTTCCACATCATAAACTGTATCCACTTGGATGGGTGTGTGACAATGCGCAATTGTAGATTACGAGAAAGTGTAAACTGAGATTTTCCATTACTGCAAATATCATAGATGAAGTGGATCTTAACGTTGTGCCATTAGATATCTATGGCATAGTTCTGGGCAACGCGTACCTTTATGAAAAAAAAGCTATCTTCCATAGACATGAAAACAAATATCATTTATTCAACGGTGGAGTAGAATATATTGTGAGAGCTCATAGCAAGAAAATAAATCTTTCGCTTGTAAATGCAGGGTAGATGAAAAGACTAGTGAATTCGAGCAAGAATTTTTTGCTTCTAATGATCAAACCCAGGGATGATGTTGATAATGAATATTTTAAAGGTTTTGATTCAAATTTAAAATCTAAATTGGTTGATGTAGTTAACCAATATGACAAGATGTTTCAGGAACCAAAGGGATTACCTCCCAAGAGAGGAATCCAACATGAGATACAGTTGCAGCAAGATTGCCCTCTTCCTAACATTGGCATGTACAAGATGTCAGTGATGGAAAGCGCATAAATTAAGATGAAAATTCAAGGTTTTTTGAAAAAAGGGATCATTAGACCATCTTCCTCGCCATGTGGTTCACCTATTGTCTTGGTGCCAAAGAAGGATGGAACATGGCGCATGTGTGTGGACTTTTGTGCATTGAAAAAAATTACGGTATTACTTGATCAATTGAAATATGCAAAGTATTTTACTAAGTTGAACTTAAGAAGTGGCTACCATCAAATTAGAATAGCTGAAGGAGATATTTGGAAGACAACATTCAAAACAAAATAGGGTTTGTTTGAATGGCTAGTTATGCCATTTGGTTTATGTAATTCTCCCGCTACATTCATGTGTGTGATGAATGATGTATTGAGACCATTTCTTGATGAGTTTGGCATAGTCTACTTAGATGAAATATTAGTTTTCAGTAAATATTGTGATGAACATGTCATGCATGTAAGAAAAGTACTTGATGTCTTAAAAAAAGAACAGTTGTATCTTAAGATGTCAAAGTGTGAGTTTGGCAAAACTTCTTTAGTTTACTTGCATCATATTGTTGGAGGAGTTGAGTTCAAAATAGATCCCTCCAAGGTTGATTTCATTGTGAATTAGCCAAGGCCCAAGATAGTTACGGAGTTAAGATGTTTTTTTGGAGCAGCCCAATATTGGGGGAAATTCATTGCTAGTTTTTCTCTTATAACAGCTCCTTTGCATGCATTGACAAGCGTGAATTCTTTTTTTTGTGGGGAGGAAAACAACAAAAGGCCTTTGATGCATTAAAGGAAAAGATAAGTACAGCTCCAGTACTTGCACTTTCAGACTTGAGACAGTCGTTTGAGATTCAGACTCATGCTAGTGACTACACTATGGGTGTAGTCCTCATGCAACATGGTAAGCCTATCTGTTTCCATTCAGAAACTTTTAATGGTGAAGTGATTAAGTATCCTACATATGACAAGGAATTATATGCATTGGTGCAAAGTGTGAAAAAATTGAAACACTACTTGATGGGTAAGGAAACATTGATTCACATTGATCATCAACCATTGCAATACCTGCAATCACAATCAAAGTTGCAGTAATCAAGAAACTTCTGATGGATGGGTTTTCTTCAAAAATTCCACTTGGTAATCAGGTATAAGAAAGGTATCTACAATAAATGTATTGATATGCTTTATAGGCCTATCGTTAGTGCAACTACTTTACTCAAGCACAATTTTGTTTACATGAAACTTATATTGAGCAATTTGCATCAAATAATGAATTTCAAGATGTTTATGCAAGATTGATTGAAGCCAACCAAGTAGAGGAATTGGATTATCATTTGCATTATAATTTGTTGTACCATCTTGGCAAGCTTTGTATTCCATAGGGAGAAAGCATTAACATCATAAGAGAGGCACATACTTCTCTTATTGTTGGTCATTTTGGTGTAAGTAAGACGGTGGCACATCTATAGAGGTATTGTTATTGGTCTCATATGCTTGAAAGTGTGTCTCGTTTTATTAAAGTATGTTCATTATGTGCAATCAGTAAGCCTAGCAATAGGAAGTTAGGATTGTACACACCACTTCTGGTTCCTTCACATCCATGGGAGAGTTCTTCTATGGATTTTGTAGGAGGTCTTCCATTGTCAAAAAGATGTCATGATTATTTGTGTGTAGTTGTGGATAGGTTCAACAAAATGTGTATTTTGATGCCACGTAAAAAGTAAGTTACAGCTGAAAAAACTTCTCAGTTATTATTTCATAATGTTTGGGTGGATTTTGGTTTGCCCGCATCCATTGTTAGTGATCGAGATCTATAGAGGTATTGTTATTGGCCTCATATGCTTGAAAGTGTGTCTCGTTTTATTAAAGTATGTTCATTATGTGCAATCAGTAAGCCTAGCAATAGGAAGTTAGGATTGTACACACCACTTCTGGTTCCTTCACATCCATGGGAGAGTTCTTCTATGGATTTTGTAGGAGGTCTACCATTGTCAAAAAGATGTCATGATTATTTGTGTGTAGTTGTGGATAGGTTCAACAAAATGTGTATTTTGATGCCACGTAAAAAGTAAGTTACAGTTGAAAAAACTTCTCAGTTATTATTTCATAATGTTTGGGTGAATTTTGGTTTGCTCGCATCCATTGTTAGTGATCGAGATTCTCTCTTTGCTGGGAATTTTTGGTCAATCTTGTGGGGATTCATGAACACCAAATTGAAAAGGAGTACAACCTTTCATCCACAAACAGATAGTCAAACAGAAGTGGTGAACATAAAAGTGATACATCTTCTTCGTGGGTATTGCAACAAGCATCCTAAGTTGTGGGATGAAAATTTGCACTATATTCAACATGCTTACAACAGAACCAAGCACACTTCAACTCAAACTTTTCCATTTGAGGAATGCTTGGGATACTTGCCTAAATCTCCTTTGGATTTTATTTTTACAAATATGTTGCTATTGAAGGTCATAGTGACATAGATAAGGAAAGAAATTTCATTGAACATATCCAATTAGTACATCAAAAAGTTCAAGAACAACTTGAGAAAAGCCAAGGAAAGTACAAAGCAAGGCACGACAGGCATTGTCAAGATCACAAGTTCCAAGTTGGTGATGAATTTTGGCTTCAAATTAACAAAGAGAAGGTCCAAGGAGAAGGTAAAAAGATAAAACCAATTAGACATGGTCCATTCAGAATTTTGGAAAAGATTGGTAACAATGCCTTTAGGTTGGATTTGCCATCATATATGAAAATTTATGTTGTTGTTAATGTTGATAATTTAAGGTTGTATGAGCCTCCTTTGATTCAAGATCAAGGAGAGAATATTCAAATTCCATCTACTGAATACTTTTCTCAAGAATTCCTTTATGAACTTCAACAAGACACTATTCTTGACAAAAGAACAAGGACAACAAAAAGGGGAAGTATCGATTATCTTCGAGTGGAGGTCAAGGGTACAAATCCTTTAAAATCCAAATGGATAGAGGTTGGAAAGGTGAGGGAATTGTACCCTCACCTACTGGATAATTGAAAGTGATCCTTTTGGGGTCCAAAAGGCTTCCAGCGGGGAGGAGTGATCAGGTGCTCAAAATTAGGCTCAAAACTCAAAGTGTTAGAATCTTGATAAAATTAGCTTCAGATTGAAGAGCTCATCATTCTGATTCCAATGGTGCAAATGACACTCGAAATCGAGCTCATATGAATAATTTAGAGCAAGTCAAAGTTCAGGTTTGACTTGGATAGATGGTAGGAAAAGATGATGTGGCAAGGTCTTTCAGCGAATGGGGAAGTGCCAAGTGACAGGCCACCATTGGCCCCTGCATTTCACAAATCACATATCGCAAGCGAGTTGTGTTAAAGAATCAACCCCAAGCAAGGTCAAGGTTGCGATGCGATAAATCAGAATCACACTTTGCAACAGGGAAGGCATTGCAAAAATCATCCCTAAACGTACCTGTGTGTGATGCGATTATCGCAATCGCACACCATAGAAGGCAGAGTCCTGCATTACGTTACTCAACGGTTCTCCATCGATTGCGATTTGTGAAAGAATCTCGGATGCGATGCGACTAAGGATTACAGTTAATAGTATTGCCGGGTCTGCCATATTGCAATCACACATCGCCCCGCCGCATTCACAAACCATAAGACCGCCAATTTTCTGCTGATTTCAATTTGCGATGGGATAGTCAGTGCCAATAGATTATGGATCCGTGCGCGGTGAAAGTTTTTCTTAGTTAGTTCTTTTGGGAGCTAATTTGTGGAGCGAATAGTGGGAAAACTAAGAGAGGTCATAACTTCTTCAGTTTTCCACCAAATTGGATGCAAAAAGAGACTAGATAGCCATTTTTTGGACATTCTGGATTGATAGGAGTAGGTTTCAGAAAAATTTGAGCATTGTAAACACATATTTTTACACTTTTGAGCATAATAGAGAAGCCCAAGCCATTGGAAGCTGAACTAAGGAGACTTAGCCCAGGAGGGGTGAAATCGTGTATCATGTTCTTGTTGTAATGTTTTTTTGACAATGTTCTATACATGTTTATGCTTCTTTTCAGTTTCTTGTTTATGTTAAATTGCTCATAAAATTAACATAAAAAGTCTTGATTTCACTGGCAAAAATTCATGAATCCTTAAGCACAATGAAAGCATTTTGTTTATAATCTAAGGAGGATATTAACACTACAATTTAATATTATAAATCATATCACAGGGCCTCTAGAGTGTTTTTTCCAATCCATAGCCATAAGGAACCTGAGCACCAATAAGAAAAACAAGAAGTGGAAAAACCCATAACACCATGGTTATCTAGGAAATGGTAAGGAATGGTTAAAACCATCGTCAATCCAAGAAAATATCCATGCCAATGACAACACATAACCAAAAAATCACATGCATATACCATGCATCCATAAATCAACAAGGAAATCACACATGCAATTTGTTACCTGCAAAGAAATCCAATTGTAGTTGCTGATCCAACTATTCTCTTACTATTTCATGCTTTCCTTTTCCTTCTTTCTCCAAATCCAATGTATGCCAAATTTCTCCAAGAATGCTCCAAGAATGCTCTAAGTGTTCAAGAGTATGAGAGAATGAGAGAATAGAAGGGAGCTCTACCCAAAAAATGTCAAAAGTCTAGAAATTGATCCTTAGAAGCATTTTTATCATTCAAGTAACTGTTTTCTTCATTTGTCCTCTTTTCTCCTTTGATTCCACTCTCATGCAAATATGTGTCCTTTCACCTTCCTTTTCTCCTATTTTCCTTTATTTCATAAATAAAATTCCAATTATTTCCACTTTGCCTTTTCCAATCCCTTTTCCAATTTATATAACCATTAATTAATCACAAGTGATACCCATTGTTGTACCTCTGAGATGATAATGGTCAGCTATCATGCCAGAGCATCTAAGATAATTGTTTTGGGGGTTTTGTTTTAATTTGGAGGACCAATGAATGAAATAGATGTAACACTATAATGCCTAACCATTTGAATAATATTAATAACAAAGCAAAGGGTTTATAAAATTTCACACAGTGAAATAACTTGTGTGGTGGTGAGGAGAAACAAAAAATAATATGATTATCACAGTTTTCAAATTGAAAATTAAATAATCATAAGTATGAAAACCTTTGACCTATGCTTGGAAGGTTTAAGAGAATATTCTTAAGCTTAGAAAATATGTTGATGATTTATTGATTCAGAAGGAATTAATTAAATAGACTGTCCATTAATTCATTCTCTTTATAGATTATCACTTCATAAGCTTATAGGAATATATTGAAAAACAATTATTCCTACCTAGTTATCTCTGTAAGACATAAGAATATGAAGAAAAACATAATGAGTAATACTAGAAAAACTTATAGGAAACACAAACTATGTAAACAGAATTCAAAATCCTTTGCTTTGTATTAAGGTTCCAGAAAAGTCAAGTACACCAAATGTTTAGAACTACTTCTCCAAGGGTGCAACCCTTAATAACTCGTGTAGAGAGTTATTTATACAAGATTAGAACTAAGAAAATATCCTAAACTGTTTTTACAAAAATAGATTATTATAAAATCAAAATAAAGACTGCTAGCTGATCTGGCACTATTTTGATGTTGTGTTGTTGGTGACTATCACTGAAAAAACTGAAAATTGTTGAAGCTAGATGATTGTTCCTCCAAAAGTTGAATGTTGTTTGATTTTCATGTTGGATGTAATATTTACTTATGACATTTCATCTGATACATTTCATCTGTTTGCCTTTCATCTGTATTTCCTTATCTGCCTCCTTTGTTTTATCTTTTACTATGTAAATTTTCTGTTTTAACATTTACTGTGTAAATTTTTTCTTCTGCTCTGTCTCTAGTTTAAACTTTTGTTAAGGAAAATCATTTGAATTCATTTCTTGAGAATATGGAGCAAACATGTTTTTAACTAGTATAAAAACTGTTTGTCCAGGTCTTATATGATCACCTGTGAAAATAAACCAATAGTTAATAAAAACACGGGTTGGCAGGGAGGTGATAAAGGTTTCAGGGAACATGATAGTGTATGGATGGAGTCTTGGAAGCATTTGGAAGGTAATCAGAGGTCAAATTGAGTTGCATAGGTTCAAGGTGGCACAGGAAGGGTTAGGCAGGTTTCATTGTGTAAATGGGTGAAAAGAGCGAAAACTAGGGTCTTCGGCGTTTTAACGGGTAAAGTTTAAAATTTTGCACAGAATTTGATAAGTGAACAGTGAATGGTTTCGGCCTATGCGGGGAGGAAGTTCCAGAGGCCATCGCATCGCTTTTGAGTGAAGGGCGGTATTTTTTTGAGAGCACGCGAGTTAATGTAAAGTTGCCACGTAACCGCAAGGGGCTCGAGCAAAACCATGAATCTTGCGTGCTCTCGGGCTGGTAAAGGTCGGAGATCGGGAGTGCGTGATATGGATGTGCGCCGTTAGATCTGGGGGTGAAAGATCTAATAGCTATTGTGTGGTTAAGTTGCATAGAGGTGAATCAGGCAGAGATTAGCGGGGCCCAGGGGATAATTACACTTAACTATAATTAATTAACAAACAAGGGGGGGTTAAAATATAGCAGAGGTTTATTAACCACACCAAGGGGGTCGGTTAAAAGGTTTTATATACCGAGAAAATTGAATATCGCAGAGATTTGTTAAGTAATGTGGGGGGCACAAAAAACTTAGGATAAAGGGTTTTATGGGCTTTTAAGCGTTCTGTTGGGAAAAAGTGAATATCACAGAGTTTAATTAAATAAAGCGAAGGGGGGAATACAACTTAGGATAAGGGGTATTTATGGGTTTTTAGGGAAATAGGGAAATTAATAAGGGGAAAGTGAGTTTTTCAAAGGGAAAGGGTTTCACACTAGGAAAAAGGGGTTTTTGGGTAGGGGAATTAGTTTGGAGGGTAATTTGCTAGGAAAATGTGTGAAACCAAGGGGAAAAAGTGAAAATCAAGGGAAAGGGTATTTTCTTAGGAAATGATGGGATAATGAGGAAATTATTAAGTATATAGTGGAAGATGAAATGAAATGAGGGGATGTTAACCAAATCAACTTGAAAACATCTTTTCACTTTCATAACTGCTCCTACACACTGAAACATTGGATTAAGCATGATAAATGTTCTTATGCTTCAATCAACTTTGTACTTCTGCAACCTTTCTTATACCTACCATTTACTTATCCTAACATTTTTTCTTCACTTAATTAGGTGCATTTAGGCTAGCAGACCCTTTTCTTTCCTTTTTCTTTTGAAAAGAAAACTATCTAATTCTAACCTTATAACATTCAAGGGCTCAGATTAAACTGATGAGCTCCTTATTATTCTCTACCTAACTACTAATCTTCCAGGATTAAATAGTTTGGCTAGATCTTTATTCTCTAACTATAACCATGAAATTTAAAGCATGAACTAGTCAAGATTAAACTATTTGACTATCATGGGTTGTGGCATTTATGACAAGCTACACACAACCATTATTTTTCATAATAAAGTAAAAGGTAGTGGCACTTTGACTTGCACACTTTCATGATCTGTTTTTTGCTTTTCCTTTTCTCTCTAACCTAACATTTTATTTTTGCCTTCATTTTTTAGGGCATCTATTCTAACATTTTATATGATATGGACATATTTATCAAAACATTTCCTAACATTTTTATTCAGTATTCTTTTTTTCCATATCGTAGCTTAACATTTTTTGAAAAATATTTTCATTTTTTGGACTAATTTATTTTAACTTACCAAAACCAAAAAATGCTACAACATTGGCTCCATCTGGGGATTGCTTTCTCCTATAGAATGCATAGAACCTGGAGATCCATCTACTCGGGCTATGGAGTCTTTTGCTGTAAGAAATCACACTGACAGCTTGAAAAGTAAAAGAAATTAGAGTTTTTACAATGGTAGTAATGAAATCTATTTCAACTTCTCAATACTGAATGCAATGTTTGAGAAACCTTCAATTTACAGGATAAGTGGAATATAGCCCCTCAAGATTTTGTAGCACAAAAGTGTTGTTTCCCTTCAATTCAGCAATTTCTAAAGGTCCAAACCACATGTTTTCAAACTTGCCATGTTTTCCCTTTTCTTCTCTCCTAGAATCCCATCTTAGAACTAGATCACCTTTCTTAAAGCCCTTTTCCCTAGCTTTCTTGTCAAACAGGCTCTTCATCTTATTCTGATACTTTTTCAATTTGTATTGAACTTCATCTCTGTTTTCATTTATTTCAATAATCTAATTTATTCTCCTTGAAAAATCATCAGGTTCATCTGTTGAATCCTGCAGGCATTTTAAAACAGGGAAGGCCAAATTGGTAGGGAAGATTGCATCTTTCCCATAAACTAACTGGAATGTTAGGTCCCTATAATACTAGTGATTACCCCATTACTATTGTAGTTGTATCCCTTATTAATATTTTGTGCCCCTATTGTTCCCATATTGTTATTACTGTGCCCCATAGAATCCCTCTATTGTCATTTTTGTGGCTTTATATTATTATTGTTAGGTCGGCTGGGTTATATTGTGACTCCGTAGACTCCTATATATAGAAAGGAGGTTTTGTCATTTGAATCATCCAAGAATTGTTCATTTATGTAATGTAAAAGAGGTTGTCCCCTCGAAGAGGTTGAATTCTAAGGCGTTGATCTATCTTTTCTATCTTTTTGTGAGCTGGTTTCATAACATTTGGTATCAGAGCTTTGGATTCTAGGGTTTCGCTACTCCAAATAGGTCATCATGGAATTTTCGCTATAACTTTTTTTTTCTGCGATGTTTCAGAAGCTAAAAAAACCCATTTGAGATGAAATCGCATTGAACCTTGGGTCCGAATTTTAGAGCTTTTCGCACTACATTTGTGGAGATATGATCTAAGGAAGTTGGTCTTTTTGCAGACTCCTGAATTACTTTCCAAACAGGTGACTTGGGGAAAATCTTCATAACTTTCTCTCTGAGCATTGGATTGAAATTTCATAAGAAGGTATAGAAAGAGGACAGATTCTAGTTTCTTTTATATATTTTTCAGAGCCAAAGGTTGAAACAGGGACATGTGGCATGTCGTACAAGTTCGCTCTACTGAACTAGTCTATAATCAGGTCACTGTGGGAGATTTGACATAACTCTTCCTTGGAGAATCCAATTGGGATCAGGCTGGTGGCATTGTAAAGAGGAGACAGAGGGTTACTACAGTTTGCAATTTTGGAACTGGATGATCCGACATTACAGAGAGACATCAGAGGCAATATCGAGCTCCTACAAAGTGAAAAAAGGTGTGTAGATTTTTTTAAATTTTTGCTTAAGTTTGGTTTGAAAAATTAGTTTGAAGGAATTCAAAGGGCATAGTAAAGCATTATTATCAGTAATTGATGCCCCGAGGAAAGAAAATACAAACACCTAGGAAGAAACCTGAAAGCTCTAGCATGACTCATGAAGAAGAGGAAGAAATGCAACATGATATATCAAAATTATGAGACCAAGTGCGACAAGTGTCACTTGCACAAAAAGTAACAGAATATAAGATGGATGGTTTAAAGAAAGATGTAGAAGCTAAGATGGATGGTTTAAAGAAAGGCGTAGAAGCTAAGATGGATTGTTTAAAGAAAGGTGCATAAGCTAAGATGAATGACGTGGAATCTAAGATGGATGATTTGAAGATAGATTTGAAGACAGATTTGAAGACATGCATGGAAGATTTAAAGACAGATTTGTAGATAGATTTGACAAAGTTTTTACAAGAAATGCTTACTAATGGTGAAAGGGTAGTAAAGGAAACTCATGATGAGAACAAAAGAAATGTTAATCATGATTTCATAGACTCTAATGTTGGACTGAAGACCCACCATATTCCAAAAATCGATATGAGGAAGTTTGATGGCAAGGATCCCGCAACATGGATATTACAGATGGACCAATTTTTCGATCTCAATAATGTGCAAAACACATAAAAGGTACGTATTGCAACTTTATATTTGGAACCAAATCAGTTTGTATGGTATCAATGGCTTTTCTCTCATAAACTAATTATCACTTGGGCAATTTTTATGGAAGAATTGATAGCACATTATGAGGATACAAAAAGCAACACTTTTTTTAGCCAATTGATAAGTCTCAAACAAAAGGGTTCAATAATGGAGCACATTGAGGAGTTCCAAAAATTGAACATAAGGGTAAAAATATTCCAGAGGATCATAGGATTGATGTGTTCATAGGTACTTTAAAGGATAATATCCAACATGATGTTTGCCTTTGGGAACTTGATTCATTAGAGAAGGCATTCAGGTTAGAAAGAAAAATGGAAAGCAAAATTATGGCAACCAGGAAGCATACCACTCACAACTATAAAGATGGAAGTGTTGTTGCCCGTAGTCTTCCACAACCTATAAGGTTGACACCACAACAATTGGAAGAAAAAAGAGCAAAAGGGCTTTGTTATAGTTGTGATAGCAAATACACTAAAGGTCATAAGTGTGCTGAGAAGAAATTATTCTACATAGATTGTGAAGAGGAAGAATAAAAGGAGCAAGAAAGGTCAAAAGAAGAGGATATACTCTAGGGACAAAGCCTAGATAAAGAAGAAATGAATCCGACCATATCTTGTAATGCATTGGCTAGAATTACCACTCCTCAAACCATAAAGATATAAGGACAAATCATGAAGAAAAAGGTAATAGTGTTGATTGATTCAGGAAGTACCCACAATTTTGTTCATTGTAAGATAGAAAACGAATTGAATTGCTTCCTATATCCAACACCAGAGTGTCAAGTGATGGTTGCAAATGGAGGAATGAGAAATTTCTCTAGAAAGTACCATAATATCAAGCTATCCATGGGAGAATATGTATTGACTAGCCCAATGCTTTCCATTCCAATGGGAGGTGTTGATGTTGTACTAGGAGTCCAATGGCTATAATCCTTGGGTACAATAACTTTCAATTTTCAAGAATTTTTCATGAAATTTTCTACGGAAGGAAAGGAAGTTGAATTAAGGGGTATTGCAGGGAAACTGGGAAAGATAATCAGCTCTAACGGTATGACAAAGCTTCTAAAAAAGGAACAAAGAGGTGTAATTGCACAATTATGTTCGCTGGATGTTTCCACATCGAAATCATCTATTTCTCTAGATCTCCAAAACGTCTTGGACAATCATTCCAAGGTATTTGAGACTCCCAAAGGTCTCCCAGCTATTCATGATCATGATCATGCTATTCATTTGATTCTAGGAAGTGTTCCTTCAAACATCAGGCCGTACAGATATCCCTATGCCCAAAAGAGTGAAATTGAATGTATGGTTGCAGAAATGCTAAAGGCTGGTATAATTCAACCTAGTCAAAGTTCTTTCTCTGCTCCAGTAGTATTGGTGCACAAGAAGGATGGATCATGGCGCATGTGTCCAGATTATAGGGAGCTCAACAAGCTCACTATTAACGATAAGTTTCCCATTCCGGTCATTGATGAATTACTGGATGAATTGCATGGATCAATTTACTTCACCAAGTTGGATCTCCATTCAGGATATCATCAAATTAGAATGAAGATTGAAGACATTCCGAAAACAACATTTAGAACTCATGAGGATCATTATGAATTTTTGGTCATGCCTTTTGGCCTTACCAATGCACCTTCTACATTTCAAGGTTTGATGAATTCCATTTTCAAACCCTTCCTTAGAAAATTTTTGTTAGTATTTTTTGATGATATACTAATCTACAGCAAGTCTTGGAAGGATCATGTTGAACATGTTGACAGGGTGCTACAACTATTGGAGGAGAAACAATTATATGCAAAAAGATCCAAATTTTTCTTTGGAGTACAAGAGGTGGAATATCTAGGTCATATTGTATCTCATGAAGGAGTTAAGGTAGACCCTAGAAAAATTAAAGCCATTAAGGAATGGAAAATCCCCACATCCATAAAGCATCTGCGAGGATTTCTTGGGTTGACAGGGTATTATCGCAAGTTTGTTAAGAATTATGTGAGAATAGCAGCACCTCTAACAACATTATTGAAGAAAGATGCATTTTCATGGACTCCAGAAGCAACAAAGGCCTTCAAACATCTTAAAGAGGCAATGTGCCAAGCACCGGTCTTAGCTACACCGGACTTCACAAAAACCTTTATTGTGGAATGTGATGCTTCAGGAAATGGAATTGGTGCTATTTTAATGCAAGATGAAAGACCCATTGCTTTTGAAAGTCGTCCAATCAAGGGAAAGTTTTTACACAAAGATATTTATGAGAAGGAAATGTTGGCAATACTACATGCACTTAAGAAATGGTGACCCTACCTAATGGGAAGACACTTCATGGTAAAAACGGATCATGATAGCCTTAAATATTTTTTAGAAAAAACATTATCCTATGAAGAGCAACAAAAGTGGGTCACAAAGATGTTGGATTATGACTTTTAAATCATATACAAAAAAAGGAAGCAAAATGTGGTGGCAGATGCACTCTCAAGAAAGGATGAGGATGTGGAAGCATTGTTGTGCGCCATTTCTATTATCCAACCAGATTGGATAAATGAAGCAAGGGAGGAATGGAAGAATGATGAAGAAATGTGGGCACTTATTTGAAAGTTACAACACGATTCCAATACATCTAATACATTTAGCTGGCAAAATGATTCATTATGGTACAAAGATCGCTTATACCTCTATAAGAATTCCCAACTCAAACAAAAGATTCTTATGGAATTTCACACTTCTCCCTTAGGAGGGCACTCAGGATTTTTAAAAACATACCACAGGGTTAAGAAGGAATTCTTTTGGGATGGCCTTAAATCAGATATTCAAAAGTTTGTGGCAGAATGTTTTGTTTGCAAACAAAATAAAGTTGAAACAATTAAGACCCCGGGTCTATTACAACCTTTATCCATTCCAAGCCAACATTGGGAGGAGGTTTCAATGGATTTTATCACAGGTTTACCCAAGTCTGAGGGAAAGAGTGTCATCATGGTGGTAGTTGACAGACTTACCAAGTATGCACACTTTTGTCCATTATCACATCCATTTAAAGCCAGTACAGTTTCTACTGCATTTATGGAAACAATTCAAAAGCTACATGGAAACCCAAAGATTATTGTAAGTGACAGAGATCCCATTTTCACTAGAAATTTTTGGAGAGAATTATTTTCTTGTCTTGGTACTCAGTTAACTCATAGCTCATCTTATCATCCTCAATCTGATGGGAAAACTAAGATAGTAAACAAATGTTTGGAAGGATATCTTCATTGCTTTGTATCTGATAAACAAACACAATGGGTCAAATGGTTGCCTCTGGCTGAATGGTGGTATAACACTTCCTTCCATATAGCAACAAAAGTGACCCCATTTATGGCACTTTATGGATATCAGCCACCATACATCACATCATATTTAAGAGAAAATTCTAAGGTTCAAGTAGTGGAACATCACATCGAACATCAACAACAAGTCCTCCAACTCTTAAAGGATAACCTCATGTTGGCACAGAATAGAATGAAACAACAGGTAGATCAGCATCGCAATGAAAGAAGTTTTGATGTAGGAGATTGGGTATTCCTACGGCTACAACCATATAAACAAATGTCCCTCAAGCAAGCTAAGAAGGATAATAAATTATCACCAAATTTTTATGGTCCATACAAGGTGTTGCAAAAGATTGGTACTATGGCATACGAATTTGAGCTTCCTACAGCTTCTCGAGTGCACCCAGTTTTCCATGTTTCATGTTTAAAGAAGGTTATAGGCGAAAAGCTCCTAGTTCAAACAATATTGCCAGAACTTGATGAGGAATGAAAAATTATATTGGAACCGGAAGCAGTCACAGAAACAAGAACTCGACAGCTATGAAATCGATCAATTTCAAAGTATCTCATCAAGTGGAAGAACTTATCTACTAAATATTCCACATGGGAGGATGAGAATTTTATATAGAAGCATCCAGAACTACTCAAGCATTGAGGAAAACACTTTTTTGAAGGAGAGGGGCATGTTAGGTCCCTATAATACTAGTGATTACCCCATTACTATTGTAGTTGTATCCCTTATTAATATTGTTCTGCCCCTATTGTCCCCATATTGTTATTACTGTGCCTCATAGAATCCCTCTATTGTTATTTTTGTGGCTTTATATTATTATTGTTAGGTCAGTTGGGTTATATTGTGACTCCCTAGACTCCTATATATAGAAAGGAGGTTTTGTCATTTGAATCATCCAAGAATTTCTCATTTATGTAATGTAAAGGAGGTTTCCCCCTCGAAGAGGTTGAATTCTAAGGTGTTGATCTATCTTTTCTATCTTTTTGTGACCTGGTTTCATAACATGGAAAGGAGATTTTCCAGTAGATCTCTTTAGAGTAATTCGGTTTGCCCATACTACATAAATTAAATGAGAGTCCTAGCTCTTTTTATGATCTGCTAGTCTTTTTTATTACCTTTACCAAACTTTTATTTGAGGATTCTGCAAGGGCATTACCTTGTGGGTAATATGGAGTTGAATGATGTAACATAATCTGATATTTCTGGCAAAATTCAATCATTTTAAAACTGGAAAAGTTGTTGCATTATCAATGACAATTTGAGTTGGGCAACCAAATCTAGATAAGATGTTCTCTTCAATAAATTTGATTACTACTGAATCAGTAGCATTTCTCACTGGAATTTCTTCCACCCATTCAGTGAAGTACTCTGTTACAGTGACGATCCATCTATGCCGATTACTTAAAGTGGGATGAATCTCTCCAATAAAATCTAATCCCCATTGGAGAAAAGGTTCTGAGACTATTAATGGAACCAATGGAAGAGATGCTAATTTTTTCTTACCAGCAAACATTTGACAAGGAACACAACCTCTGACCTTTGCTCCTACTTGTAATAACAATGTTGGCCAATAAAATCCTCCCTTAATATATTATATGTTGTTGCTCTCTAAGCATAATGTCCTCCACAAAATCCTGCATGAAACTGGTCAATGATTCCTTCAGTTTCTGATTCTGTTAAACATAATAACAAAATATTTAGTGGGTCTTTCCAGTACAAATGTGCATTTATGATACAGTACTTAACTGCTTTCAGTTTGAGAGTTTTACACTGGCTTTTGGAGAATGATGTTGGACATTCAAAATGGATCAAGAAATTTACAATGTCTTGGTACCAATCTGACAACAAAAATTTGTCATCAACGTATAAAGGGGGGATATGATCTGAAGGTAAAGGTTCTTATGGATTCTTTTCTTCCAGATGAAGGGAAGGTTCTTGTGGATTCTCCCCTTCTGCAAGGATATAAGGTTCTTGTGTATTCTTCTTATCTGAAGTTTGAGAAGGTTCTTGTGGGTTCTTCCCTTCAGGATGAAGGGAAGGTTCTTGTGGATTCTTCCCTTGTATCTCTAAAACAGAATTGATTCCGAGTACTTTACAATTGGATTCAGCTAGAAGCTTAGCTAATCCTTGACATTTTAACATCTTTGTAGTTTTGATAGTTAGATCAAACTCCAGTATTTGAGTGATCCATCTACCTCTCTTTCCATCAGTGTCTGGTTGAGTTAAAATGATTTTCACAGCACTGTTAGGAACATAAGCAGTAATAGGAGAATGTAGTACATAGATCCTAAATGATTTCAGGGCTTGAATAAGGGCATAATCTCGCTTCTCAATTATGTCATACTTAAGCTCGACATCTCTCATAACCTTACTGAAAAAGGCTATGGGTTGGTCATGGGAAACTTCATTCTTTTGTAGTAGAACAACAGCAAGGGTTGAGGCAAGGGAAAAGATACTAAATGGTTTTAAGTGTAATCAGGGCTGGCCAAGGTGGGAGCTTCAGAGATGGCTTTCTTGATTTGATTAAATGCATGCCTGGAAGAGACAATCCATTTAACTTCATGATCTTTTTGGGGCATGTTAGTTATATCTTTTACAATCTTAGCATAATTTGGGATGAATCTCCTTAAAAAATTATTGGGATGAATCTCCTTAAAAAATTAATCTTGCCTACAAAAGATTGAATATCCTTCTTATTTCTAGGTAAGGTCAATGTTCTAATGGCAGACACATGCTTGGGATCAATCACCACTCCTTCTTTTGAAATTATATGGGCCAACAATTTTCCTTCTTTGATAACAAACATAGACATTTTAGGATTCAATGATATTCCGAATTTTCTACACCTGTCAAAAACCTTCATCAAGTGCTTTAGATGCTTTTGATCAGATTTAGAAAAAATAGTTATGTCATCAAGATAAATGACCACAAATTTATTTACCTGACCCACAAAATTGACATCCATCTCTCTGAAATGTTGCTCTAACATTGGTTAAACCAAATGGCATTCTAGCATACATGAATGTACCCCAGGGTGTAGTAAAGGTTGTCTTCTCTCTGTCTGCTGAATCAACATTTACCTGATTATAGCCTAAAAAACCACCAAGCATAGAAAGTCTTTGTGCTCCTGAAACCATTCGAAGTAACTGATCCATTTTGGGCAAAGGATAGTTATCCTTTAATGATGCTTTGTTCAAATTTCTAAAGTCCACACAGAGTCTGATTTTTCCATTCTTCTTTCTAACAGGAACTAAATTTGCAACCCAATTGGAATATCTAAGAGGGAGAATGATCTGGGCATCTAGCATTTTCTTAATTTCCTTTTCTACAGTTGGTAGAAGAGTTGGATTGATCCTCCTATGTTTCTGTTGATAAGGAACTGCTTCTGGCTTTAAAGGAATCTTATGTTGCATTAATGAAGTATCATAGGTTTTTAGATCAGCATAGGTCCATGCAAAAACATCCTGATAATTTTGAAGTAGCTTAAAGTATTGAACTTTGATCTCAGGATCTAGAGATGCACAGATTTTGATGTTTTTAATATCCTCATTTGTTCCAATATTAATTTCTTCTATGTCATCTTGTGAAGAAATGGACTGAGGGTTTTAGAGGACATCATTTTGATCAAACAATTTTTCTAAAGGAATGAGGAATTTGGGAATAAATTTTAAGGCAATTGAATAATGTCGTGATCAACAATTTTTGAATTGAAATTTGACGTATCATTTCCATTTGTATTTTCATTTATTTCTATTATATCTTCATCAATTTGTAGAATTGAAAATTCATCTATAACTTGCAAAAATGATTTCAAATGTTCATCGTCTTCAAATATCTGCCTGTGGTTTAGATTGTCTAGGATGGATGGTCTATGCTTGACTTGTATTTGATAGAGTACATTGGTCTGATCAGGAATTTTAAATGAACTAGCAGAAACAGCTAATGCATCTGCATGAATATTCATATTTCTTGGAATATAAGTCAAATTAAAAGGATCAAAGAAGTTTTCGACTGAATCCCAAACTTCATTTCGATAAGACCTAAGTCTAGGATGCTTAGTATAGCAAATATTTCTCACTTGTTTGACAATAAGTTCTAAATCAGTAAAAACACTTAAGTTTTTAACCTTTAAGCTTTTGGCTAATTGTAGTCCCAAAAGGAAAGCTTCATATTCAGCCACATTATTTGTAACTTCAAAGTCGAGTTTGCATGATTGGGTGATATTTTCTTTTTTCTGGTGAAATTAAAACTACCCCAGCTCCTGCTCCATCTTTTGTATAAGAACCATTAAAAAATAGTTTCCATACATCAGTTTGATTTGGTATAGGACTTTCAATTACATCTTCTATTTTAACTTGAGTTTCATGAATTTGGTTTGGAGAGAGTTGAAAGCAACGAAAATCCTAATCAATTGCATACATGGGATGGTTCCTTGGCTAGTCTATTTTGCAAATAGTGTGCACAAATCTTACCTCCATATATAACCTTAGTTGTTCTCCCCCATAAACTAGAATAGTGGCATAAGACATATCCATATGAAGAGTTCCCCCTAATTCAGCACAAGAAGACCTAGAAAGGAGCATTCCAAATTTGGGAGGAATATCTGTGACAACTATATCAAGCACTACACTTTTCATTGGAATTTGGGCAAGGGTGACTACTAAATCCTTAATCAATCCTAAGAAAGTAACCCTTTCAGAATAAAAGGTGTACAAGTCATGATAGGATTTAGTTATGTCAAGTTTCAAATGTTCCATGATAGTTTTTGGCATGAGGTTATGTGATGCTCCAGAATCAAGCATACAATGTTGGAAATAATACTGAGAGGGGGGGGTGAATCAGTATTATCAAATCAGTAAAAACTTTCCAATTTCATACTCAGAAACATATACGCTACTTCAGTTAAGTGAACCCGCGTGTACACGCTACTGTGTCTAAAGCAACTAGCGTATATCCAGAAATCTTATGATTCAGTTAGCTTATCTTCAGTAAATGCATCAGAACATTATTAACCATATTAACAGTAAACAGGTGCAGTATAACAGAACAGATCATCACACAAAAGCCACACACATGAACACCATGATATAAGGTGGAAACCCAATGTGGGTGAAAACCACCTGCTGCAATTCGTCTCTTTCTTCTTTAATAAGAAACTTCTTTTACAATGTACTGGTGCAGTCCTTTACCAGCACGCAGGCTACAACCTGTAGAGGGCTACAACCCTCATAGCTCTTGTACTAGACGATCCATTTACTAGTACGTAGGTGCCAACCCTACAGAAGGCTACAACCTTCACTCATTTTCCAGCTACTCCTGGAAGGGAGCTACAACCCCCTGGCTCTTGTACTAGCTGATATGTTTACCAGTACGTAGGTGCCGGCCTACGATCTTCTCGGGACCATGTTTCATACATTTTCATACTGGATCCATGAAACTATCACCATTGTAGTACAACCTGCATCATCAATCTCTGAATCACCCAATACTGAATCACTGAAACCCTGTCAACAACAACCAGACAACATAACAACAACCAGATCCAACTTCATCTTCAAATATCATACTTCACATTGTATACGCCACTTTGATGAACCCAACCTGCGTGTATACGCGCTTTCACCAAAACCAACCCACGTACAGATCTGTAAATTCTAACTTATAACTCCGTGGCTATATCAGACATCAAAACATACCCAGATCATAACAATAAACATGCGTCAATAGATCTGGTCTATCCACAGTCATACCATATGAAGATAATCATTCCAAGCCTTGAGATCTCGTTCCATCATTCATCATCCTCCACATGAGTGAAACCTTGGTTCAGATCACCAACCCATAACCAGCACTTGGATCTCACACTTCCTCAGATCTTCATCACTCACACACTCTTACACTCTGTCTGGCCTAATGATCTTCTCCTTATATAGGCTTAGGCCTTTCACAATACCACGGTCCAAAACCATAGTAACACAATACCATCAACTTCAAAACTAGGGATCAACAAGTCCGTCGAGACACCATGGTCCAAAACCATAGGCACAACTTCCAAGGACTAACTGCCATGGACCAAAGATAAGTTTTCCACATGTACATGCTTTTACTGAAGCCAACCTGCATGTACACGCTGATTTTCCTTACTGAACCTGCATATATCGCTTTCTTGTCCTGTTGTACTAAGATCTGTCCTCTGATTAAGTTGCCATCACCTGTACCTGCCTCTGAGTGAGTTGCCATCAAGGACAACACTTGTATCATAATGCCAACAATCTCCCCCTTTGGACTTGATGGCAACCACCACACCAAGTCACTCTCCCCCTTTGACATCAAGGGCAAAGGGCGGACCAAGATATTCTCCTCTTTGGTATACCTTTTGCTGTACATACTCCCCCTGAGTACCTTCTTAAATCTCCAAATGTGCTCCCCCTTTGTATATGCCAAAGTGTACCAATCTGTCCATGCTCCCCCTGAGCAGATGCAGGTTCTAAGACCAGCCATTCATTCAAGACCATGACTATCATTCATCATATATGATCTGTACCATAAGCAACAGCCTGCAATACCATTCCTTTGATCAAACAGCAAGATGTATCATTTAGCTTCATAGACTTTATCAACAACTTCTAACCATAATGCCAACAATGCATTATTTGAAGTATATGCTCCCCCTGAGCCTGTGCCATCTGTAGTTAGATCTGATCATGCATACATCAGTAATAAGCATCAAGATCTCATCATCATCAAGTTAGGATTAAACACTTCTAACATCTTACAAGTATCAAAACATTTCCAAACATCCTCAGCAGACTGTAATCGTTAACCAAGAGAGCAGATATTGGACTGAATCATATCAGACCCCTTTTCTGAGCCTATCCCCACTGCATTTCTTCAGACTGACATATACGCGATTTTGCAGTGTGAAACTCGCGTATATACGCGGATTTCCTTCATGAAACTTGCGTATGAGAATTAGAACACTGAAGTTTGACACTTTCAACTCCCCCTGAGTTTGTTATGTCTGTGCTGTGCTGAGTACCCTGTGTTGTGCCACATCTTTCTGACTGAACTTCCTTCTTCTTCCATATCTTCAAGCATGTTGATGATTTCTTTTTATCATGAGCTTTGTTCCTGCAATCTTTTGCTCTATGTCCAAACTTGTTACATGCATAGCATCTTATATGTTTCATATTCCTCCTATAGCAATCAGCAGCTTTGTGGCCAAACATATTGCAAGAAAAGCAATATCCATTAAAGTACCTTGAATGTGATGATCTTTCTGCATGATGGTCTTGAAACCTTCTTCTTCTACATATGGCTGCAACATGTCCAAGATTATGACATACATAACATTCAACATTATTCATGGGAGGAGTAAAAGATTTTCTTTGAGGAGTCTCTTTCCTTGATTGTTGATAGGGTTGTCCTTTCATCTCCTTGTAGAGCCTTTTAGATTTTGCATTAGAGATTCTTGTCTTGCTTTGTGAACCAGATTCACCTTCAATAGACTCATGAAAACCAAGACCAGTTTTGATAGCAGGGGACCTTTGACTACTAAGAATATCATCCAAGTTCTTAGTACTATCTTGAAATCGTAATAGTTTATCTTTTTCTTCTAATTTACTTTTCAAGATATTTACCTCATCTTGATGTTGTTCTTCTTTTTCCAGACATTGCTTCTTCAAGGTCTCTTCAGCTTTCCTTCCTTCATCCAGCTGATGCCTTAGTTTGAGGATCTCGTTTTCTTGCTCTTTATTCAGCGCTAGCAGCATTTGTTGAATTCTGGAGGCACATTCCAACTGATCTTCTAATCTGATGATTTCTTCTTTGAGGGCATTATCCTTTTTGCTAGGTAGATCTTGCTGATCTATGGTTTGATCTGATGCTTCATTTGTTTGTCCATCTTCATCCTGAGGTGATTCAGGATTTGAATTCCTGCTTCCACTCAACGGCAGGTACAGGTGATGGAAACTTAATCAGAGGACAGATCTTAGTACAGCAAGACAAGAAAGAGATATACGCAGGTTCATTAAGGAGAATCAGCGTGTACATACAGGTTGGCTTCAGTAAAAGCGCGTACATGTGGAAAACTTATCTTTGGTCCGTGGCGGTTAGTCCTTGGAAGTTGTGCCTATGGTTTTGGACCATGGTGTCTTGACGGACGTGTTGATCCCTAGTTTTGAAGTTGATGGTATTGTGTTACTATGGTTTTGGACCGTGGTATTGTGAAGGGACTAAGCCTATATAAGGAGAAGATCATTAGGCCAGATGGTGGAGTGAGTGTGAGTGAGTGATGAAAATCTGAGGAAGTGTGAGATCCAAATGCTGGTTATGGGTTGGTGATCTGAACCAAGGTTTCACTCATGTGGAGGATGATGGAACGAGATCTCAAGGCTTGGAATGATTATCTTCATATGGTTTGACTGTGGATAGACTAGATCTACTGATGCATGTTTATTATTATGATCTGGGTATGTTTTGATGTCTGATATAGCTGCGGAGTTTTAAGCTTGAATTTGCAGATCTGTACGCAGGTTGGTTTTGGTAAAAGAGCGTATACACGCAGGTTGAGTTCATCCAAGTAGCATATACAATGTGAAGTATGATATTTGAAGATGGAGTTTGATCTGGTTGTTGTTATGATGTTGTTGACAGGGTTTCAGTGATTCAGTATTGGGTGTTTTAGTGATTGATGATGCAGGTTGTACTACAATGGTGATTGTCTTATGGATCCAGTATGGAAATGTATGAAACGTGGTCCCGGGAAGATCGTAGGCTGGCACCTACGTACTGGTAAACATATCAGCCAGTACAAGAGCTGAGGGGGTTGTAGCTCCCTTCCAGGAGCAGCTGGAAAACGAGTGAAAGTTGTAGCCTTCTGTAGGGTTGGCACCTACGTACTAGTAAATGGATCGGCTAGTACAAGAGCTATGAGGGTTGTAGCCCTCTGCAGGTTGTAGCCTGCGTGCTGGTAAATGACTGCACCAGTACATTGTAAAAGAAGTTTCTTATTAAAGAAGAAAGAGACGAATTGCAGCAGGTGGTTTTCACCCACATTGGGTTTCCACCTTATATCATGGTGTTCATGTGTGTGGCTTTTGTGTGATGATCTGTTCTGTTATACTGCACCTGTTTCCTGTTAATATGGTTAATAATGTTCTGATGCATTTACTGAAGATAAGTTAACTGAATCATAAGATTTCTGGATATACGCTAGTTGCTTTAGACACAGTAGCGTGTACACGTAGGTTCACTTAACTGAAGTAGCATATATGTTTCTGAGTATGAAATTTGAAAAGTTCTATCTGATCTGATAATACTGATTCACCCCCCCCCCTCTCAGTATTATTTCCAACACTTAAGAATACTTTTAAAGGATAAGTATGGATAGAGATTTCAAGACAAGGCCTATGTCCCTAATGGTAACTTCCAAAACTTAGCACTTCAAAAGATCTCAAAACATGTTATTGATGGAATTAGTACTTAAACAAAAGTGTAAATATGCAGCTACTTCAATCAAAATGGAATGCAACAACCAATCAATGAGCTAGTGACTATGAAACCCAATATCCTTGCTGCTGTATAAAAAGAAAACTGAACTTAAAGCAATTCAAAAACTGTAAGCAAAGTAAACTAAATCATATTACATCAACCCATATTCTGACCCCTCACCTTTCGACTCGCTCTGGCTATAGGAGTCAATCATAAACAAATTGAGTAATCTGATATCTAAATTGCATAAAATGAAACTAAGATCAAACTACACATTTATACTTCAATCCCTCACCATTCGACTCGCTCTGGCTATAGGAGGTAACCGAAAATGACATGAGTAATCTAATCACTAACTTGCAGAAAAGTAAACTAAATCATATTACATCAAATAATATCTTGATTCCTCACTATTTGAGTTGCTTGGCTACAGGAAGATAATCATAAACAAATGGAGTAATATGATATCTAAATTGCATGAAATGAAATTGCATAAAATGAAACTAAGATTAAACTACTAATTCATACTTCAATTTCTGAAAATGACATAAGTAATCTAATCACTAATTTGCAGGAAAGTAAACTAAATCATACTACATCAAATAATATTCTGATTCCTCGCTATTTGAGTTGCTTGGCTATAGGAAGGTAAACATAAACAAATGGAGTAATATGATATATAAATTGCATGAAAGTAAATGAGCAAAAAAAACTAAAATAAATAACAATGCTGGAATTAGAACTCAGAAAATAAATCAGCAGAAGGACAAGATGATTCCATCATGTCATTAGTCATTAAAAATCTATGTGCATTACTAATCTACAATCAACCGGTTGAACACACTTGCATGAATTAAAATTGCATGAATGAAAAATCTAATCTATGAAACTTGAAAGCAATCAAATGACATAATGAAATCAAAGCAAAATTTACAAAATAAAATCTACTCTACCTTACATTCTAATATGCTCCATGACATCTACTTCACATCTCCTTCCATGTTGAGAACATCAAAACTTTATTCAAATTCTTCAAAATTACAAAGTACAACAAAGTTCTCCAAAGCTTTCAAAAGCCATCAAGGAAGAACTACAAACTCACAAGCTAAAAGACTTAAGAACTCCAAACTCTAAGCTAACAAATGAAGGAGAGAGATCTCCTATTTATACAAAAAGATGAGAAGTCTTCTCATTAATGAGAGTCCACGAATCTCTCCCTCTACCTCTAGAGTACTAATCAAAATAGGAACTGATAAGACACATGTCTTCTTAGAGTTACAATACAATTAAGAGATGTGACACATATCCTCATGAACCCATGATTCTTTCCACTCAAATTCGAATTTGGCCTTAGAGTGCCACATAAGGGTCTTCTAGAAGCCTCCTTTCAACCTGCACATGTCAACGATCTCAACACATTTGTTAGGTATAAGCATATGCACATTATTTTCTAATTTTTAACCACAAATTCACTTAAAAGGTTTAGAATTAATAAAGATTAGAAAAACATAAATGTGGCCCAATGATAATGAAAGTGGGATGAATATGGTGACATAGTAGTGAAATGGAGGTGAAATGGAGGTGATATAATGGACATAATAGTGGAAGTGTAATGGAATGAATGACATTTTTAAGACTCAACATACCCCCCAACTGAAGTTATTGCATGTCCTCATGCAATATATATTACATTAACTCTTTTGATCCTTGTTCTTTGGCTTAACTTTGCATGATATCATTTGATAACTTCATATTTCTGCAAAGTGTTTCACTTGAATTGCAACATGGTTGGTTCTTGTGTTACAACCATTTTTTTGTTGTTGCCTTCTATTTTGATCTTTGAACTTTGCATAATGATATTTTGATTATTGTTGTAAAGTATATCTTTATTGGATTGCATGATGGTTGGTTCTTGTGTGACAACCATGATTTTGTTTGTATCCAATTTATCCTTTAAGCACTTTTTCAAAAGCCATTGTATGTTCATAATAGCAATGTAATAATTAATATATGTTGGAAGTATGTGGGCTCCTGAATATGATATGGACATGGCAAGATATGAATATGAATGTATCCCCCCCCCAACTAATGGTATTGGCAATTTTATGAAGTGAGGAAGAGAAATGTTTTTCCAACAATTATCGTTCTAGCTTTTTATGGAATTCTATGGTCAAAAGTTAGAAAATGACGTACCGTCACTTACCCTTTGGAATGGATGAGTTGTATGTGTAGTGGCTGAAAATTTCTGATCATATTCTTCTTCAAGTGGTTGAATAAGAGGAGTCATGGATAGAGAGATAAGATGATTTTTTATTGCTTCTACTAAAACTTGCTGAATCTGCTCCAAAATGCTAAAAATAATAGTCTTCATGTCTTCAAAACTCACTGGCACAATTCCTACTATGTGAAAAGATGTTATGATGTCGAACATAGTAGGAAATTGTTGGCTTAGTGGCCATTAATGGATGCCGCTGGTCAACACGAGAACTCTCACCATTGATGACATTGAGAGTCAAGATGCCCGAACACATTTGCTAGGTACGAATGAATTTGTCGATGTCGAGTCACCTAGAAGATCTAACAAACAAGGGACATTAATGTATTCCCATTGTTTGTTAGCATGAGGACTTGCCATTAAGGCATGCAAGCCTCAAGGTGTTTTACAAAGAACTTAGACTCAAAGGACTATGGACTCAATAATTTGCATTGAACCAGGGCTTATTTGTGGAATGAAAATGACAAGGAATGGAAGATGAAAATGGAGAACAGAAATGGCAATGGGCAATAAGCATGTGAATGAGCCTCTTGCTTTTATTTGTGGGTTATGAATGGACAAAAAGAGATGGAAAGTGTATGTGAATGTAAATGGAAAATATGGAGTGAAATGAGGTGAATGGTTTATTATGAAGTATGGATGTGATGGAGACAATAGTATCTGAAAGTTTTTCAAGTGTTTGGAACTAATTTTGCATCAGCATATTTCCTCTTTGTTGCTGATCATCCTCTTATGAAACAAATTGGTCTCTTAGAGAGACACCATTCTCTTGTAGTCATTTGTCCTTCCTCCTGGAACCTGCAAAAAAACTAATACTTCTTCTGCAATGGAATGTAAGATTATCAAAGGAGAGAGGTGATCAATCTCTTTAGTTATTATATTTACACACAAAACAAAGAATTTGTATTAATGAAACAAGTTCTCAAAGGAAAAATCAAAAGAATTTATACCTGCTTTGAAATTGGTGCCCCAAGTTGAATGTTTCTTCCTTTCAGCAATTTATTTCATTATTTGCCATTTCAAACTCTAATGATGGTTTTCTCATTGTGTAGATCTTGTTGAGATCTTTCCAACGATACTTAAATCATCAAAATCTGATTTTGTATGAGAAAGATAGGCTGATTTGAACAATGAGGTTTTCTGGCTGCGGAATTAGAGAAAAGCTGCAGAATTGGACTTTAGCTGCGGAATGTGCACAGTTTCTGTAGCTAAAAATCTTGAATAAAAAGTTAGCCATTCATCTTTCATCATCAGTCCAAAATTAATCAATACCTTAAGAAAAGTGAGCAAATCAGTTATTCATTTCATTGATTCAAAATTATTAATTTTTTTCTTGACATGCAGCGACTTAGTGTGGTGACTTAGTGATAACACTCAACTTGACTTCCTTTTGACCGGGGTCTTTTTCATCGAATTGGATCAAATGAATAGGACATCATCCATGTACTGACATTCTCCCAGCTACCGATGTGGTTTGTTTTGCTTGATGACACCTGCAACCTAGAGTTTAACAAAATAGCTGCGGAAAGTTGAACCAGCTGTGGAAAGTGGCTTGTTTCCGCAGCTAATGAAAACAGAGTGTAGAAAATACTGTGAAATGGAGTGGCTGTGTGCATGGAAAAGAAAAAAAAATGTTGAGGAGTGAAGGCTTATGTGAGCACAGTGGAAATGAAGCCGTAGTCAAATTAACCACGATCCATAATCACAAATGGAGTGTGAGAATATTTCCAAACTTGAGTTAAACGTGGAGGAAAGAGGATTCATGCATTCCACCCAAGTACAACACATGGAAATTTGAATGCAGTAATTACTCCGACTATGCCAAGAGGATTCCAAACCTCCATCATCATATGATTGGACCGTTCTGAAGGTATGATGGAGCCATTCAACTGTCAACTTAAGCCAACCGCATAATCACACATGTCAATAGATTCTTGAACCTCTCCTATAAGATATCTTCATACTCTTCAATAGAAGCTTCAACTACCGTTGCTATTGGCTGGTTATTAGAAGGATTGACTGATGTCACAGTATTGCCATTTCCTTTCCATATTCCATTGCCGAAACATCCCAGGTTATGGGAATGTAAGCTAAGCCCCTTCAAAACTGATATTCATATTTTACAAAGTCCGCTCCCATGGTTCCAAGCTCAAACTTCAATGGATTAGACCAAAGTCTACAGATTCTGTTTGTACACAGAAATAAGACTAAGACCTAGTTGAACACCTGAGATTTTCTAACTTGAATGCCCTTCTCAAAGTTCATCTTTGAGGCACGAGTATGCAGTGGTCCTAACAGCATATCTTTATCAATAGGGTCTCCAAATTTAACTTGCTTATATGCATCAGTCAACTGCTCAATAATGTGTTGATATATCCGTCGAGTCTATAAGAGCCGCACCCAACCAGATCACATAATGGAGAGTCGTTTTGAATTGGAACTGTTGTTTAACAGGTGTTAATGATTTGCAAACGGGTGGCACAAGGGCAGAAGATGTGGTGGCAAAGGGTGGAAGATGTGGTAGAGGTAGAGTAGGTGCCAGCACAAAACCAAATTAGAATTCCCCTTTCTCAGGCACGCTGAATTAAATCACTGTCTGCTCATTTAATTGAAAATTCCGTTTTTTTACACGCGGCAAGAAAAAATTGGCTCCAAAGAACCACAAATTTCTTCAAACCGCCACGAATCTATTCAAATGGTTTCTGGGTTATCTAATTGACCCAGCTGGCGAAAAAACCCATGTTTTATTTTCTTCAAATTCGCCTCTGTTTGGGCAAATCGTGTGTTTGAAGTTAGACGTTTTTCTCTGTTCTGCGTTTTTTTTTCTAAATTGCTGTGTTTGAATTTGCAGGTTCATGAGCGTTTTGGAAAATTCTTACAGAAGCATTATGAGCAGTCACAGTTGTGATAGCCTACCACATGGAGATTTTCTTTGATTGTATGCACTTGGTGATAGCATCTATCCGTCAGATTTACCTAAATCAACACACCTGTTTAAGTAATTTTGATCTGCATTTTGAAATTCCACCATTGAGCTCAGCGCTAATGGAATAGACTTTGTATTACAGGTTTGTTGAAATTGATACTGAAGATAAAGCATCAATTCACCATAGCTTCATTTCACGGTTTCGATCCTTCACTTATCGTTGATACTCCAAATGCAATCACCTGTTACATTTTATTTCATTTGCAAAAAAAAACTTTTATGCTCTTAGCCCTACGTGGTTTTCATGGAGTTTTTTTTTTTTTTAATTGTTTTGTTAATAAAATTATATGTTATATTTTCAAAAATTAAAAATATACATATACATTTCATTAAACAAAACAATGAATTTTTTTTTTTAAACAAATGTTCTTGCAGGCTTGTTTCACTTGAACATGGATGCATATTCTTCTACTGAGGCCACAGTGAAAGTTATGATTCAAGATAGCCATAGATTATTTTTCTTCTTTTTTTCCTCTGAAATTGTAAATTTTTATAATAAGGATTAATGATTTTGAATTTCAGACAACAAAGACTTCAAGAAAAACATGCTAAAAACATGACTTTCATTGAGGTCTTAGGTTGGTTTTTCATCGATCTGAGCTGCGTGACTAGGATAGGATCCATGTCAGGATAATTCTGGAGATGCCCATGTGGTCAGTTTCTTCACTAGATGCTTGTAACCTACTAAACCTTGAAACAACTGCGGAATTATCAACTAGCTGCGGAATCAGGGCACTTTCCGCAGCTAAGTTGCAAAACCTTATTAAAACAGGATACAATGTTTTAAGGACCACTACAAACCATAACCAATCAATTTTGGACAATTTGAACCTATCAAAGCAATTGAGTTCTATTTTTTTTTTATTTTTTTTTTGAATCAAATGAAATGATGAAGTTTATTTTGTCTCCTTTTTTTTTTTTTTACATAACAATTTTTTTTCTGATCCTCCAGATCACACAAAGTGCAGGAGGAGAGCATACTCAAGAATTATTAATTTTTTTTTTTACATAACAATCCTTTTTCTGATCCTCCAGATCACACAAAGTGCAGGAGGAGAGCATACTCAAGAATTATTAATTTTTTTAGATGTAAGAAATAACGTCTCCTAATTACACGTCCCGGCAATGGCGCCAAATTGTCTAGTCAATTTAATGTCTTAAATTGCTCTACATAAATTATCAATCTGGGTATCGTAAACTGATGAAGTCTGGTGCACCATATGTGCCTAGTTAACATTTTTCTTACTTCGTTGTTTTATAGATTTTATTTTGTTTTGGGGTTTTGTTTTTGTTGGTTTCCTAAAGTGTCTAATGCAAATGGAAATCCTATTCTAAGGTCTTAAGAATACTTTGAAAAGACAAGTATGGATAGAGATTTCAAGACAAGGCCTATGTCCCTAATGGTAATTTCCAAAACTTAGCACTTCAAAAAATCTCAAAACATGTTATTGATGGAATTAGTACTTAAACAAAACTGTAAATATGTAGCTACTTCAATCAAAATGGAATGCAACAACCAATCAATGAGCTAGTGACTATGAAACCCAGTATCCTTGCTGCTGTATAAAAAGAAAACTGAACTTAAAGCAATTAAAAAACTGTAAGCAAAATAAACAAAATCATATTACATTAACCCATATTCTGACCCTTCACCTTTCGACTCGCTCTGGCTATAGGAGGCAATCATAAACAAATTGAGTAATCTGATATCTAAATTGCATAAAATGAAATTGCATAAAATGAAACTAAGATCAAACTACGCATTCATACTTCAATCCCTCACCATTCGACTCGCTCTGGCTATAGGAGGTAACAGAAAATGACATGAGTAATCTAATCACTAACTTGCAGAAAAGTAAACTAAATCATACTACATCAAATAATATTCTTATTCCTCACTATTTGAGTCGTTTGGTTATAGGAAGATAATCATAAACAAATTGAGTAATATGATATCTAAATTGCATGAAATGAAATTGCATAAAATGAAACTAAGATTAAACTACTCATTCATACTTCAATCCCTGAAAATGACATAAGTAATCTAATCACTAACTTGCAGGAAAGTAAACTAAATCATACTACATCAAATAATATTCTGATTCCTCACTATTTGAGTCGCTCTGCTATAGGAAGGTAATCATAAACAAATGGAGTAATATGATATCTAAATTGCATGAAAGTAAATGAGCAAAAAAAACTGAAAGAAATAACAATGCTGGAATTAGAACTCAAAAAATAAATCAGCAGAAGGATAAGATGATTCCATCATGTCATTAGTCATTAAAAAGCTATGTGCATTACTAATCTACAATCAACCGATTGAACACACTTGCATGAATTAAAATTACATGAATGAAAAATCTAATCTATCAAACTTGAAAGAAATCAAATGACATAATGAAATCAAAGCAAAATTTACAAAATAAAATCTACTCTACCTTACATTTTAATATGCTCCATGACATCTACTTCACATCTCCTTCCATGTTGAGAACATCAAAGCTTTATTCAAATTCTTCAAAATTACAAAGTACAACAAAGTTCTCCAAAGCTTTCAAAAGCCATCAAGGAAGAACTACAAACTCACAAGCTAAAAGACTTAAAAACTCCAAACTCTAAACTAACAAATGAAGGAGAGAGATCTCCTATTTATACAAAAAGATGAGAAGTCATCTCATTAATGAGAGTCCATGAATCTCTCCCTCTACCTCTAGAGTCCTAATCAAAATAGGAACTGATAAGACGCATGTCTTCTTAGAGTTACAATACAATTAGGAGATGTGACACATATCCTCATGATCCCATGATTCTTTCCACTCAAATTCGAATTTGGCCTTAGAGTGCCACATAAGGGTCTTCTAGAAGCCTCCTTTCAACCTACACATGTCAACAATCTCAACCCATTTGTTAGGTATATGCATATGCACATTATTTTCTAATTTTTAACCACAAATTCACTTAAAAAGCTTAGAATTAATAAAGATTAGAAAAACATAAATGTGGCCCAATGATAATGAAAGTGGGATGAATGTGGTGACATAGTAGTGAAATGGAGGTGATATAATGGACATAATAGTGAAAGTGTAATGGAAATGAATGACATTTTCAAGACTCAACACCTGCTTCCTGACGAAATGATATTTGATCAGAATGTGCTTTTTTGGAATGAATCACATGATTCTTGGAGATATTGATGGCACTAGTGTTATTGCAGAAGATGAGAATAGGCTCATCAAACTTGACTTGAAGATCTTGCAAAGTTTGCTTCATCCAGAGAACTTGAGTACAACAAGTTGATGTCACGATATATTCTTCTTCTGCTGTGGACAATGAGATTGAAGACTGCTTTTTACTTAACCATGAAACAAGGCAACCACCTAGATAGAATGTTGCTCCACTGGTACTCTTTCGATCATCAACACTTCATGCCCAATCTACATCTGTATAAGCTTGGGTAACTACATCATTTCCTTTGGGATGCCATAAATCATATTCTGTTGTGCCCTTAAGATATCGAAGATTTTTTTTGACGACAATAATATGATATTCTTTTGGTGCTTCTTAGAATCTTGCTACTTGCCCAACTTCCTTCATTACGTCTGGATGAGAAGTTGTCACATATAGAATACTTCCATTCATATATCTATACAAACTCTCATCCACATTCTTTAACGATCTTCTAAACTTAACTTGCAACCTATTACCATTTGGGTAAGGACAGGCTTGCAATCTTCCATCTTGAATTTCTTGAGAATTTCCTTGATGTACTTGGTTTGATATATAAATATTCCTTTATCCTGCTGAGATATCTGAAGCCCTAAAAGGTATGTCAACTCGCCAAGTAGAGACATTTCAAACTCACTTTGCATCTTTGTGGAAAATTTTTTACTTAATTTTTCATCATTTCTTCCAAAGATGATCCAGGTGGATATTGGTGGCCACCCACCAATTCCACATGGACCCCCACCATTGTTTCTTTCAATTTTCCAATTTCCTTAATTGTAGAAAAATTTACTATTTTTATTAGCTTTTCGGAACCTGAACTTTTGGAGCCGTTTTGAGGCCCTAAACTACGTTTTTTTGGAAATCTAGGAGCAAGATGTGTAGATGGTGTTAGTTCCAGTGTTCGCAGCCTGTCACCAAGGGTCAACATGAGCTCTTACTATGTCTGGTTTTGTTAGATGTTTTGCACATTATGTTCAGCAAAAAACATGTCACAAGTGTGTCCATCAGAAGAATCTTGGAAAAATCTTTCCAACGGTATATCACATTCCCATAACCGGTTCCTGGATTAGAAGAAATGAATGAGTGATTCTTGGTTATGCATGTTTTGAAGTCAGTTGCTGCACACAATGACAAGTTTAGTACAAAATCAGTTTCTAAAATAATGGTAAGGAATTTTTCAAAAGTGAAAGAGGATTTTGTTCATCACATACTAAGTAACAAAAACCTCCTTCCGTTTATGCACGAGTGCTACTATGTGGGAGATATACAGTGATATTTGGAACCTACATTAAAACAAAGCAAATTTTTCATATTTTTTACTGTTTTAGTCATTTTAGTGCGGGATCATTTTACATCAGATGGAAAGTAATTTTGCAAAACCCAAGGAGGATTTTGTTACGAACAAGCCATATAAAAAAAAAATATTTCATTTTATTCACATGTGTCATGGATTGGGATATGTGACTATATCTTTACAGCTCATTTTCACAGAATTAATTTTTTAATGATTTTCTGTTTTAGAGATGATTTTTTGGAATATATTGTGAGCTACTGGAAACTAATTTCCCAAATTTGAGAGAGGTTTTTCTCCAGCATGACCTTATCTACAAAAATCTCTTTCAGTTTTGTAACAGGTGTTATGGTTTAGGAGATACAAGTTCATCTTCAGCACCTATTTTCAGAACTTCGGCCCAAGTTTAATGTAACTAATTCTATTTTGAAGAAAATGGTTAAGCTCAATCCCTTAGTACGAGGATGAGAAAATGTATATATTTTATGAAATTCATAGTGTAGGGGTTGGATTTTGGTAGAAGGTTGGATACTTGGGATTGCTTGGCACTTCATTGTACATTTCATTTATGCAATTTTGGCAAAGGAAAGACCAGGGTTTTGCAGCACTTCTTGGGATCCATGTGGCTCTATGTTTTGATGGTGTGTTTCTCTATGCATTTGTAAGTTCACTGATGTTTATGTGTATCATTTTCCCTTCTCTTGTCTTCTGCAATTAAACAAAAGAGTGATTAAGGTAGAATTCATTGGACTGCTATGCTCTGCCTGGATATTTTGTTTAATTCTACATGTTTTCATCTGTTTGAGGAGGACTCTTGAGACCCTCTTGCCCTCCTTAGCTTCTCACCGGTCTGATCCATCCATTCATTCAATCCAAAGAATCAAAGCAATTTCCTTCCTTTCCCCAATCAGAACTCTACAAAAACTAGGCCTCATCCCTGGACCCAAAATTTGCCTGTCCTTTTTTTTTTAACAAAACCCCCAAAAACTCAAATCAAAACTTTCTACTTTCATACCTAGCCTAAGATCAGTTGTTAAATCAGTCATCTCTAGCCCCATTGATTATCTATTGCTGAGATTGACTCAGAGAGAGCCATTTCCTGTCCTCGTAGGGCTAGCTACGAGGCTGAGCGTGGTTTGATGTGGACCTAGAACCTTGTATTTTCAGCCTGAGGCAAATCTAGGCTCTAACAGATGGGCCAATGTTGCTCTTCCCAAAGTTTTAGTCATCGGATAGATCTTTCTAACGAGGTATTGTGTGCGTCAAATGGAGATCATATGCCAAAGTTATGACCCCATGAAGTTGATGTACCAATTTACCCAAAATGGGGCCCATAGTGTGGCGCTTCATCTCCTAGGGTTAGGTTTTTGGATGTTTAGGGTTTTCCATTGTTTCTCAACAATAAATAGGCCTTTGAGCCTCATTGTAAGACAGTTCAGAGGCATGTAGCCACCACATCTCTTCTCAGAGACAAGCTACCATCGCCCTAGCTAGTTTATTTCCATTTCTGTTTGTAAGCATATTTCAGTATTTTACGGCAGTGAAATGAAGTATTATTTCTACATCTCTGTATGTATGATTATATTTGTAATTTGTTGCATTTCTATTTAAATATGGATCAGTGGTATCAGAGCGATCTGCTCTTTCTCAGTCTTTCTTTGCATGTCCCCAACGAGGTCGGGATATAAGGAGTTAGGGCTTGAACTGGTCGAACCTTTGCAAGGCCAACGTTGCAAATCTTGATGACCTCCCATGGTGGATGAAAAGAAAGAGGAGGGGGTAGGAGATCCTATCAAAATCTTGCTCGAAGAGGCCCTCGAGTAACAAAGGAACGCAATGATGGACAACTTTGCTCAGATCCTTCAGCGACTACCCAGGGGTGACACATCTACTTCCTGCAATTACTCTAGAAGTGCCACACCCTTTAAGGTACAAGTTAACTTTGACATTCCCATATTTGAGGGTCAGATAGATGCAAATGTCGTAGATATATGGTTAAATCTGCTAGAAGGGTATTTTTTTTTTCATGATTTTTCCGGTCAGGAAAAGATTAATTTCGCTCTTCTCAAAGCTACCCCCCATGTCAAGGGCTAGTGGCAAACCTACTATGAGTAGAAGGATGAAAGTATGACCTCATTGTTTTTAGACACACTCACTTGGAATTCATTCTGGGCTGCCATCAAGGAGCAGTACTACCCTGTTAGAAGCTATGCAGATCAATACATAAAGTGGACCACACTACGGCAGGGAAGGGACCAAGATGTGCTAGAGTTTACCAATATTTTCCATACCCTTCACACAAAGTTGGGTATCAAGGATTCAGAGCAGCATTTGGTACTCAAATATCGTGGCTGCCTACATAGGTACATCCAGGATGAAATAGAATTCCTGAACTTCTCCTCGCTCGGCACAACCTACTGATATGCCGTTAAGATCGATCAAAAGTTTAAATAGAAGAAGCGAGACTTTGGATATATGAATTTGAAGCAAGGGAAAGGGGCCCCCAAATTGCAGAACAAAGGACAAAGCTAAGGCGGGGTGGCCCAAGACAACCCACCAAAGCCACAAGCAAAGAATAGTGCCGCGAAGCTGAAAAATTACACGGGAAAGTGGTGTGAGTTCCATAAGAGCTCCACTCACAACACAAGTGAGTGTCGGGCCAAGCAGTCATTGGTGGCTGAGCTAAAGGTTTCAGAATCAGATGCATGTTTTGACTCTGAGTCAGAACCAGACAAGGGGAATGACAAAGGGAAGCAGATTATCGATGCGGAGCCCAACGCCACCATTGCCACCATGAAGATCCAAAAGGAGGAACCCGAAGATCTAGAGGAGGAGCGCCTCTTCGACTCCTAGATGTGGGTAAAGGGCTCCCCGCTACAGTTCATTGTCAACAGTGGGAGCCAAAAGAACCTCATTTTAGCAGAGGTCATGAAGCGGCTAGGCTTACCAACCATGACACATCCACAACCCTACACCATCGGGTGGCTTCCCCAAGGACAGGATCTTCACGTGAGCCAACAGTGTTGCCTTCCATACAACATCAAGCCCTTCACGGATGAGGTATTGTGTGACGTTGCTCCCCTTGATGTTTGTGATGTATTATTAGGCCAACCATACTTGTGTAAGTGACACGTTGTGTATGAATCAAGGCCTCATGTTGTTATTGTTACTTTGGGAAATAAGTTGTACAAGATACCAGAGGTAGCACCACCTACCACCATCTCTTTGGTTACTGCAAAACAATGTAGTAAGCTCATTTCCAAAACTAGGAAATTTGTTTTCCTGATGATACATCCTCAAGGAAAGAAGAAGATGGTGGCCAAAACCTCTAGACAGGGCCCCTCCACACGAAAACTACAGATGGACAAGGTCGTGGAGGAGTACGAGGACATATTCACCTCTGCCATAGGGGTTCCTCTGCACTTTCAACTCAAGCACTCCATCGATCTGACGCCAGGTGCACCACTGCCCAGTGGATTAATCTATCGGCGCTCCATTCTGCAGAATGATGAAATCAAGAGGCAGATTTAGGAGCTGCTGCAGAAAGGTCACATCCGACCGAGTTCATCGTCCTGTGGGAGCCTGATCATGTTGGTATAGAAGAAGGATGGGACTTGGAGACTCTGTATTGACTATCAGGCGCTGAACAAGATCACTGTCCAGAATAGGTACCTGATCCCACCGATTGATGACCTTCTGGACCAACTGAAGGGGGCAAAATATTTCAGCAAGATCAATTTGAAGTTATGATATCACCAGGTACCAATCGAACCCTCTGATGTGTGGAAGGTTGCCTTCAAAGCCAAGGAGGGCCTTTTCGAATGGTTGGTCATGCCTTTTGGGTTGGCGAATGCTCCTGTAAACTTCATGAGGCTAATGGATGACATCTCGTGGCCATTCACCAACTCATTTGTAGTGGTATACTTGGATGACATCTTGATTTTCAGCCAGAGTTGGGAAGAGTACCTCCACCACATCTGACAGTTCTCCAAACACTGCGGCAACACAAGTTATGTGACAATTTGGAGAAATTCACTTTTGGCATGTGTTATAGACAATTTTGTGCCTGGCAGCATCGGGCATGAATTGTCAATAATC
Source organism: Pinus tabuliformis (assembly GCA_031772625.1). Taxonomy (NCBI): domain Eukaryota; kingdom Viridiplantae; phylum Streptophyta; class Pinopsida; order Pinales; family Pinaceae; genus Pinus; species Pinus tabuliformis. The sequence continues at coordinate 575,694,010 of CM062804.1, read as the reverse complement.
CAAGGGATCCAAAGTCCCTAAACATGATGTTCCTACCCCTAGAGGAACAAGGTCAGCAAACCAACAGCTCTCAGATCAGTTCTCCACCTGAAAACACTCAAAAACAAGCAATCTTGAAATCAAAGCAGGTGCTCCACTAGGCTTCTGCGCTGAAACTCAACTCCTCCATGGTGTACCTGCGTTGCAAAGCAGGTAGAACAAAGGCCACCTGCACTGAGCGAGATGGGACAAGTGGCACACTGAGTCATTGCTCTGGAATCTTCCAAAAATGACACTTGGATCAGGGATTTCACCTTGTGATGAGTCAGAGGCTCTGTTTCTCCAAGTGGAAGCAAGGTTCTCCAAGTGGACTCAAGAACTAAAGATCAACTGAAGAGAGAGAGGACACAAGGCAGCTACACACCAGTTGCAAGCTGACTCATCCTTTCTCAATTCATCTATATATTGAGCTCTCTCCTATGAGCTCAGGAGGCTGGAATTTTGTGCAAAGTAATGATATGCTGTTGGTTTCACTATAGAACTATTGGGTGATTGATTGAAGGAGGTGAAGAGGAGAAATTCTTTCTGCTGGGAGGTGTTGCTAGATTGGGGCCTTCAATGGTTGTAACCTTCTCAGAACTTTACTTCTTCCATTAATAAAAGCTATTGAGGTTCTTCTATATGCACTTGTTTCAATGATGTATTGTGATAATTGTATATTTGATTTATGCTAATCCTTGAATCAGTTATGATTGCATGCTTCTTGTAGTTTCCTTCTTTGTTATTTTGCAGGATCTCATCGTAGCTGGGCCAGCAAAAGAGTAAGGAGCTGGGAGCAAGCAGCAAAGAGAAGAGTTTGGATTCGACATTAAGCGCAAGGCAACGGTTAGTGCATTTCTCCATTCTCTCTTGCTTTCGTAAAGAAGTAAACCTTAAGTAGTTTTCTTTACAGTTGTTGCTGAGGTACTATCACCCTTAGAGTGGGATAGGGTCATGCGAGTCGGATACTTTTCCCTACAACAAACTGGCGACTCCACTGGGGATCATATCTGTTTGATTGTTTGTAGTATTTTGCTATTCATTTCCTGAACAAAAGAGTACCAAATCGAAAAGCTTTTGACTATATCAAAAGCAAAGTAGAGGGCAGCTACTCTAGCTCATTTCTGAGCATGTTCATGATTTGAAGAGCTGATCTACAAGGATCCTTGTAAGCTCTTAGTGATAGCTTTTCATCTTCCTTGTCATCCCTTTGTGTGTGCTTGACTGATAGCTTCTGATTTGAGCAAAAACTGTGAATTTTTGAGAAAATTGTGACCCGGAAACTGAGAAAACGCAACTTTCGTTTTCCAAAGCAGGTAGTACATAGGCTACTTGCTTTGCAACGCAGGTCCCGAAGGGGCTACCTGCGCTGAGAGCCAGACTAGCTGTGCAGCACCTGCGTTGGCCCAATTTTGCCTTGTGCATTTGGGGTTTCCTCCCTTTTTCTTGCCTGTTTTCACTATAGATTTTGCAGCCAGTTACCAGTCTTGTACCTGTTCTGAAACCAACCTTACTTGCCATCATTCCGCCTCTGTTATATAACGAAATTGTACTTGTTATTTTGTATTTCTTACATCATTTACAATTTCCCATAACGAAAGTGAACTAGTCTTGCTTTGGCCTCTTAGATCTGAACCTGTGTTAGGCATTTTGCTGGTCTAAAGAGTTAGCTTGTTTGCTGTCCATAGCTGATTAGTCTTTTTACTTTCGTCATTATGGTTTGATTTCATGCATTTCCAGTGTTTAAACAAGTAAATCTTAAGGTGTCTTTTGATTTTGGACTAGCTTGTTTACTTTCGCTTGAAATCGAAATCAAAGTTATATAACAACTTTCTTTTTGTAATACATCAACATTAAGAAAGGGAAAAGAAAATACATGCATTGTGCATTTTGCATTTGAAAAAAGTTTGCATGATGATTTAGGAGAAAGTGCATTAGTTTGTGCTGTATGAACTGTGTGAAAAGATATGCCTTTCTTCTCCCTCAGTAGTTAAGATTTTCATCAGTCAAAAAGATTTGAAAAAGCTTGCTTCTCATCTTAGGCTGCATTTAGGAATTTGTCATATACATCTCGTGGTGAACCTTGAAAGGCAAACTTTAAAAAGATCAACTTAAAATATACTGAATGAACCTAACAACACATTGAAACATAACGCAAACACATAGAGGTCTAAGCTAGAGACGTGTTCCGGCGTCGTTAAACGTAGTGACTGTCGATCTCGAAGAAGGTGGGTGATTCCTCCTGAGAGTCGGTGGCACTAATACGGACTTGTGCTCCCACGTACCGTCGAGTATATATTGGGAGACCCCTATAGGCATATATCCTTTATCCTTAGGAAACCGTGTCGGCCGCCCTACTGATCGCAATGCAGTGAACACAGCATTCACGAAGATTGACCACACGTACCGTAAAACGTATTCCGTGGTTTTGCGAAAGGTTTGGCACACCCTCTGCCTAGATCTCCAGAGCAGTTTCTTTTGGCCCTTTTCAAACTCTATAACTGAAAAGGTCCAACCGAGCATTTGTCACTTCGGGCTCGTTAAAACATCGAAGGAGACTAGAGTCATCTTTAGCTTTTTCTCGACTCTTTAAAACTGAAAAAGCAAGTTGTGTCTAAAGCGTCGTTATAAAATTTATTTTAAGCGGAATAATCATCACCCTTCCCTCGTTGATCTTCGAAGTTAGTCCACCACAAGTGGAATTTCCTGTAGAATCGCTAAGAAATCTTTTGGATAGACTAGATATGTCTGAACAACCGTCGACATCCAGAACTGTGTCATCCGACACAACAACGGCAGAGCCTCCTGCTGCTATCCCAACAATGTTCGATGGTATACCATCTGTCCCGGCAAGTTATCAACAACAAGCCGGAGTCCCATCTGGGACGACGACATGGTTAGTTCCTATTTCTTCGTCCGGATTATCATCTGGTATTTCTTATGTTGAAACTCAACAAATCAATCCAACGTGTCTTCAAAGGCCAATCTACCCTTTAAGTACTGGATTGCCACCATATGGAGGACAGTATGCCTTTTCATTGTTCCCCCCTGGAGAACAACCATATGGGAGTTTACAACAAAATTCAGGTCAAACTGGAATTACATCCAGCGGTTGGATACCAATACTGCCTCAGCAACCAAGAGTTGCATATTCAATGCAACCAGTCCACCCTGTGTCGAATGTTGCCACTATACCTGGTATGGTGATTGCGTCGCAAGTACAAGCGCTGCCTACTGTATGTCAACCCCAAGTTTCTCAGGTTGCCATACAACAACCTCTTGTCTCGACATCTCAATCGGAACCTCAGGTTAGTGCCTCCTTATCCGGAGCGACTCAGGATCAAACAAGTACTGTGACTCCTCATCTTGGTCAATCATATAGTATTGGGCATCAGCAAATGGTCCAACAACCAGAGCTGGTTCGAACTCAACGACCGCCATTCTAGCAATCATGTCAAGGACCTGAGCAACAAGTCTTTGTAAGTAATGGGCAACCATACTATAATGGTTATGCCCATCAACCTTGTCAAAGTTGCCAACATTATGCTGGTATGCAAAGACCCACTGCTCAGGCGATTCCATCTTATCCTGGATATGCTTCGCCTAACCTGAATCAACAGTTGCCCTTTGTAGCAACTCTAGAATTACTAGATCTAAACCGGCTGACGAATGATCCAATTGCTTATGCCCCTTGGTGGCCAGCGATTCCGCATAAACTTCCATCAGACATTCCTAAATTTAATGGAAATCCGGGTGAAGATCCGTCAAATCATGTGATGACATTCCATCTATGGTGTTCATCGAACACCCTGAATGATGATTCGATAAGACTTCGCCTCTTTCAGAGGACGTTAACGGGTCCAGCGGCAAAATGGTACATTGAATTGGCTAGAGCTTCGTTCGACAACTTCAGTACCTTAGCCACAACCTTTTTAACCCATTTTCAATTACCGATAAGGTATGAAATGGGAACAGAACTCCTTACCAACTTCAAACAGATGACTGCCACCCACATATCTGATCATATACATGAGTGGCGTCGTCGTCGTAGGATGGTGAAAACATATGTTCCCGATCAGCTGTTAGCTGAATGGTTTATAAAGTCGTTACTTCCTGCTATAACGGAAGATGTGGCCAAGGGGGGAGTCGTAACAGAGGAGCAAGTTATCGCTCGTGCACAGTATCTAGACTTGGTCTATACTCAGTCCGGCACGCTCTACGACAAAATACCTGACGCCCCTAGACCAGAATTCTCAATTCCTCCTCCTCCTAAATCAAACAATGACTCTCACGCGCGGCGATGGCGTGATTGGAAAGCGCAAAATTTATAGTCAAAATGCAAATGAAGAACTTCTTGCCTCAGAAGTAAATGCCATGTCGACCGACAAGGGCAAAAAACTGAAGCGACCAAGGGGCAAGAAGAAAAAGACAGGGAGAAAAAGGAAACCCCCGGCAGGGTGTCATATATGTGATGAGGATCATTGGACGAAATATTGTCCACATATAGCTGAAGTTAAGAAACTCTTCAAGAGTTCAAAAACCCCAGCAGTATTGACTGATCCGTTTCCTAATCCAAGTCAAAATCTGGTTGCTAATCAAAATGCTTCCGGATCCCAAGTGCTTATGTTGTCTACCTCAAAGCAACAGAATAATGCTTTGACAAGGAGTAAAGATTACGGGAATCCAAAGCTGTCGAACAACAAGGTTAATGAACGACCTAGTAGTTCAACAACAACTTTGACCGAAGTTGTGCCACCCATCGTTCCTGAGCCGATGATAAAGTCGCCAAAGGGAGTAGTACACAAATCGACATTTAATCCTCGTGCCAAAGGAGCACAGAATTATAATATAGTAAAGGACCTGGCCCAATCGCCGTCCACTATGTCGACACTTGAGGTACCACAAAATTGCCCCTCCCAAGAGCAAGCTTTACTATCAGCAATAGGTAGGATTGGCCCAATGGATTCCAATCTTGTGGCCTTTGATCATAAAGGATATGACCCTCAGTTACCAGCTCAACTAGCTTTCCTTATTCAAGTGAAAGCCCTCAACAAAACTGTTCATCGAACAATTATTGATGAGGGGGCATCTACATGTCTTATGTCGATGAGTTGATGGAAAGATTTAGGCTCACCACCCTTGTCGAAATCGTCAACGACGTTAAAAGCATTTGATGGACGATCATATACTCCATACGGGATTTTAAGTAACTTGCAAGTTGAACTGGGGGGCAAAACAGTAGGAATTGATGTTGAAGTAATTGATGGAAACCTCGATTACAACATCCTACTTGGAAGACCATGGATCTATGCCATGGCCGCAGTTGTGTTGACCTACTTCAGGAAGATTGCATTTCCCTTCCAAGGAGGAATTACAATCGTCGACCAACAAACTTTTCTCCCCGGCAGTCCACAAGTTACGGGAAGCACTCCAATGATCCATGGAAGGAATCATTCGCTCCAAAATATCGGAGTAGGCCTCCTAAAAGACCCTGCCTTAATGGGTACTTTCACCCTACCGCCTCCAAATAATCTGGCGGGAGTGGCCACGGTGGAAACCTACAAAATGAAATCTAATCCAATCTTCTGGTTGGATTCGGAAGATTCCTAAATATTTTGTCGGCATGGATCATCGCCCTAATAGAAATACTGTAAATACAGTGGGCGCCGAGGACGGTTCTTATCTTGTGTCAACCTCGTTAAAAAATGAAACAAGGAGTCGAGGATAGTTCCTATATTGTGTCAACCTCATTAAAAAATGAAACAAATCCCCAAGGTAAACCTTCATTCCAACCACCAAGTTGGATGCAATGAAGCTTGGGGGGCATGCACCTCGATTTGCATTATTATACTGGGGGCATGCAAACTTATCTATCGAGCAGTTTTAGCACACAGTTCATGCTCGTTAAAAAATAAACACAAGATCCGAGCAGTTTTAGCACATAGTTCATGCTCATTAAAAAATAAACATAAGTTGTGAGCAATCTTCCCCTAGAGTTCAAGCTCACCCAGAAAAATGAACCGGTAAATAACCTTGGTAAATGTAACCTTTGACATCCATATTAAAGCCCTTGGTCGTGTTCTTGCAGTCTCACCTCCATCCGTTCATTTGGCCAATCGTTCATCTCCATATGTTTGTTTACCCATTTTGAGGAACAGCTGCGAAGAGTGATTTCACTTAGCCATCCTTGTGACACTGCCATGATTGGAAAATTCCAACCTGTACTTGGAATCTGCTGCTATCCCTGTTTATCACTCGTTCCTCAAAAGACGAGTCTTCTTTGAGCTCTTTTCTCCTGACTCGTAAAATATGAAAAGTTTGCCGAGTTTTGGCCTTCCAGCTCGTTAAACGACCAGAAGAGCTATCCCTCCTCTAGATTTTAATCTTTTTGGACTTGAGGGATTATTGCACAAAAAGATCGAGCGCTTGTTTTGTTTGGCTCGTTAAAGCAATCGAAAATTCATCCCTTCTGTATTGTTTTATACTTTTTCGGACTTAAGGGATTAGATGACGAAAAAGGAATTCTGGAGTTGACTTTATGTACCTTTTCAGACTCTCTAAAAATGAAAAGGACCGAGTTATCCTTGTCGTTAGACTCGTTAAATTCATTAAATAGCGACAAACTTGTCTTTAGACGAGAACGAGTTTCCCTATCGCTAGGCTCGTTAAAACATAGTGATGGGCTTGCCCGAAGGGCAGGTTATAGAACAAGCATATGTTATCCTCCTCAAGCTTGATAAAAATAAAGAGGTACTGGTCAGCAATGACTGGGGAAAAATTGGGAGAACCTCACAGCTTTAATGGTAGCAAGTCGCTCTTGAACATGACACTTTGTCCTCCGTATCACATCGGGTTGGGTTGTTTCATTCACCGGTCTCATCACCATGGTCCTCGCCACACCATCCACATTTGGGGTAATGCTACCAATCCATCACATCAGTGTCATTATATGTTCAAGAGATGTTGTTCTGCAAAGAGTCAACCGTGTCCCATCCACTGCCATACATTGTCCTTCATCCATTTCATGACCGCCACCCTGAATCATACATCACAGTTTGTTTTCACCTCATCACAATCACTAGCTCCGTTCCGTGTCACTGATGTGGGATTCATTAAGGCCCTCCTTTGACGGATCGCTCCTTGTCAACATCAGCTCATTATCCAAGGAGTTGATCTAGGAACAACCCCTTCAGTACTTTGAAGCTTGCATGCCTCAATGGCAAGTTTCTCACTTCCGGTGACAGGTATACATCAATGACCTTCGACCAGAAGATTTTGCATGGTGGTCGACACCAAGTCCTTTATTCCCACCATGTGAATTGTACTGCCATACCTTGAGGGTCATCATCCTTATCGGTGATTCCTCTCGCGCTTGTTAACGGTTTACATCATTGACCGGTAATCAAGCGATGTCTTTCCATGTTCGACCTCAAGAAATTCTCACATGGATCGACTTGTACATCGAGTGAAGATCGGAAGAGATTGAAGACCCCGGATCTAGTTTCATCCATCCGGGCTGCGATATATATTCAGGATATAAAGACATTTGATATGTACATCATTGCAGCAGATGATCATCCTTCTCAAAGGATGATAATTTCAGCAGAGAATTATCAGTCTATCATCAGACGATCATCTGTGCTATGTACCAAAATGAATTTATAAAGCTGAGCATGGGAATGCCCGCCTCAGCTAGATCATGAAAAAGAATGAAAAATAATGTATTGTATTGTATCTTATTACAGGACACTTTTCAGCAGATTGAATGAACTTCGGATCCTCCTAATAAAGCATTTCACCCGATAAACGACCTCATACTTTAGGGGGCATCTGTTATAGACAATTTTGTGCCTGGCAGCATCGGGCATAAATTGTCAATAATCCAAGGGATCCAAAGTCCCTAAACATGATGTTCCTACCCCTAGAGGAACAACGTCAGCAAACCAACAGCTCTCAGATCAGTTCTCCACCTGAAAACACTCAAAAACAAGCAATCCTGAAATCAAAGCAGGTGCTCCACTAGGCTTCTGCACTGAAACTCAACTCCTCCATGGTGTACCTGCGTTGCAAAGCAGGTAGAACAAAGGCCACCTGCGCTGAGCGAGATGGGACAAGTGGCACACTGAGTCATTGCTCTGGAATCTTCCAAAAATGACACTTGGATCAGGGATTTCGCCTTGTGATGAGTCAGAGGCTCTGTTTCTCCAAGTGGAAGCAAGGTTCTCCAAGTGGACTCAAGAACTGAAGATCAACTGAAGAGAGAGAGGACACAAGGCAGCTACACACCAGTTGCAAGCTGACTCATCCTTTCTCAATTCATCTATATATTGAGCTCTCTCCTATGAGTTCAGGAGGCTGGAATTTTGTGCAAAGTAATGATATGCTGTTGGTTTCACTATAGAACTATTGGGTGATTGCTTGAAGGAGGTGAAGAGGAGAAATTCTTTCTGCTGGGAGGTGTTGCTGGATTGGGGCCTTCAATGGTTGTAACCTTCTCAGAACTTTACTTCTTCCATTAATAAAAGCTATTGAGGTTCTTCTATATGCACTTGTTTCAATGATGTATTGTGATAATTGTATATTTGATTTATGCTAATCCTTGAATCAGTTATGATTGCATGCTTCTTGTAGTTTCCTTCTTTGTTATTTTGCAGGATCTCATCGTAGCTGGGCCAGCAAAAGAGCAAGGAGCTGGGAGCAAGCAGCAAAGAGAAGAGTTTGGATTCGACATTAAGCGCAAGGCAACGGTTAGTGAATTTCTCCATTCTCTCTTGCTTTCGTAAAGAAGTAAACCTTAAGTAGTTTTCTTTACAGTTGTTGCTGAGGTACTATCACCCTTAGAGTGGGATAGGGTCATCCGAGTCGGATACTTTTCCCTACAACAGCATGACCCAAGTTCAGTATCTAAGATACATTATTGATGAACAGGGGGTGCATGTGGATCCATCCAAGATCCAATTCATTTGGGATTGGCCATCTCCAACCACTCTGACAGAGCTCCGCAACTTTCTGGGTCCTGCCAACTTCTACCGCAGGTTCGTGTTGGGATGTTCTCATATCACTTGGCCCTTGAGTCAAGTCACCAAGGGAGGAGCAAATAAAATTTTTTTGGTCTGAATCTCAACAGAAGGCATTCACAGAGTTCAAACATTTCCTCTTCTCGGTACCAGTGCTCACATTACTAGACTTGCAACAACCATTTGAGATTGAGACAGATGCCTCTGACTATGCTATTGGGGGAGTCCTTACTCAACACAGGAATCCAGTGGCATATCAAAGTGAGACACTTTCAGACACAGTCCAGAAGTATCCCACTTATGACAAAGAGATGTATTTCATTGTGCAATCCTGCCAACAATGGAAGCATTACATTTTGGGGAAGGAAACAATCATCCACACAGACCATCAACCCCTGCAGTTCATACAGACGCAAGGGAAGTTTCAGAATGATCGCCATCATAAGTGGTCTAGATACCTACAATAGTTCCATTTGAATAGCAAGTATAAGAAGGGAAACACCAATAATGTTGCAGATTTCCTCAGTCGACCACTGATCATGGCGTTAACCACCGTGCTCAACTCTTGTCGGCACAAGACCTCTTATTGGCCACTTCTCTACAAAAGCAACCCAAAATTTGGCCACACATACTAGACACTCTTGGGGGTCAGCATGTTCCCGATTTTCACCTCCAGGATGCCCTGTCATGCCACTTGGGTCACCTTTGTATTCCTTCAAGCGAGCATGCCAAGATGATTTGGGAAGCACACTACAGTCGGGTTGTTGGTCATTTCGGGGTTGAGAAAATGGTGGAAGTACTAGAGAAGTATTTTTATTGGCCAAATCTTCGACAAGATGTTGGGAAGTACATCATATCCTACACTGCCTGCGCCATTGCCAAACCGACCATCAAGAAGCAAGGCCTTTATACTCTGTTTCCTACCCCTAGTTGACCTTGGGAATCCATCTCCATGGATTTCATGTCAGGCCTTCCTTCTACTAAGCATGGAAACGACTGTGTTTTTTTGGTCGCCGACAGGTTCTCGAAGATGTCCATTATGGTGGCTTGCAAGACGAATATCACAGCAGAAGCCACTGCTAAAGCCTTCTTTGAACGAGTGTGGGTACACTTTGGGATCCCAGAGTCTATCTCTCAGATTGGGACAACGGATTCCTCAGTACATTTTGGTCCAGTCTCTGGTCAATGTTGGACACCAAACTCACTAAGTCCACAACCTTCCATCCCCAAACTGATGGCTAGATAGAGGTTGTCAACAGGATGATCGTACACATTCTGTGCATGTACAACTCAAAGCATCCACGCACATGGGATGAGAGCCTCCCCTATGTTCAACACAGTGATAACCGGGCTCTCCACATCTTGACTAGCCACAACCCTTTTTAGGTGGGCTTGGGATTCCAGCCATTATGTCCCATTGATGTGGCCATGCCATTTGCAGCTATTCAGGCAGATTCGTCTAATTTCTAGTCCAAAACAGATAATGAAAATAGCTTCATTGAGCACATCCAACATATCCACCAATAGGTCCACAACATTCTGTAGAAATCAAATGCCAAGTACAAGTAGCGACATGATCAACATCGGGTGCCACACAACTTTCAGGTCTGTGACAAAGTCTGGTTGCATTTGCAGAAGGAACGCCTTACCAGAGCCTATCGCAAACTCAAACCACTCCGATATGGTCTTTACACCATTACCAAGGTTGTGGGAGACAATGCATTTGAGCTCATCATTCCCCCATTCCTTGGCTTGCACCCAGTGTTCAATGTGGACCGCCTTCGGCCATACTTTCCACCATTACTAGACACATCCGACATTGCAGAACAGCTCACACCAACAGAGTTAAATCCGGATTGCATGGAACAATCCTCAACTGATCGAATCAAGGACACACAGATCAAGCACACTCACCAGCAAAAAATCCAACTGTATTGAGTTTTCAAAGTAGGTGAACTCCTTCACCAGGGCAAGTGGCTCACCAGGGACCAAGTTCAGCAGAAGTTTTCTCATCTCATGGAGGAACTCAATGCAATGGGGACCATTACTTCCTAATGGGGGAGGAATGATCTAGGTGGATATTGGTGGCCACCCGCCAATTCCACTTGGAACCCCACCATTGTTTCTTTCAGTTTTTCAATTTCCTTAATTGTAGCACAATTTACTATTTTTGGCAGTTTTTTGGGTCCTAAAATTCTGGAGCTGTTTTGAGGCTTGAAATGACATATTTTTGGAAAACTGGGAGCAACACAAGTCCATGGACCATGCTGCTCCTCCCAAAGTTGTATTCCTCAGATAGATATTTCTAACGAGGTATTGTGCACGTCAAACAGAGATCGTATACCAAAGTTACAACCCCGGGAAGTTGATGTACCAATTTACCCAAAACAGGGCCCATAGTGTGGCGCTTCATCTCCTAGGGTTAGGTTTTTGGATGCTTAGGGTTTTCAATTGTTTCTCAACAATAAATATGCCTTTGAGCCTCATTGTAAGACAATTCAGAGGCATGTAGCCGCAACATCTCTTCTCAGAAATAAGCTACCATCGCCTTCGCTAGTTTATTTCCATTTATGTTTGTAAGCATATTTCAGTATTTTACAGTAATGAAATGAAGTATTATTTCTATTGTATATCTGTATGTATGATTATATCTGTAATTTTTTGCATTCCTGTTTAAATCTGAATCAAAAGATTATATCGTCCACATATACCTCGATAATTGTTAGGTTATCTTGATCCACTTTCACATAGAGCTTTTTGTCGATGCTTCCTTTATTGAATCCTTGTTGATGTAGATATCCATCAAGATGAGCATACCAAGCTCTAGGAGCTTTTTTGAGACCATATAGTTCCTTCTTTAATCTGCATACATAGTCTTCCTTGTAAGAGAGCAAAAAACTTTCGGGTTTTTCAATTTAAACTTCTTCTTCCAATTCACCATTTAGAAAGGATGACTTAACATCCATTTGGCACACCTTGATTTTTCTCAAGCACGCATAAGCAAGAAACATCCTGATAGCTTCCATTCTGGAAATGGGAGCAAATGTTTCTACAAAATCAATTCCTTCTACTTGTGCATATCATTTGCAGACTAATCTTGCCTTATTCCTGCTAACCTATCCATCCTCATTCAATTTGTTTCTGAGACCCATTTAGTTCCATAACATTTTTATCCTTTGATCGTGGAACCAATTCCCAAGTGCCATTCTTCTCAATTTGATCCAGTTCTTCATTCATAGCTGCTACCTAGTGTTCATCTTGACTAGCTTCCTCAAAATTGCTAGGCTCAAAAGTTGCTAAAAGAGAAAGGTGGGCTTGCTGTGATGAACGAATTTGTTGGCTTCTTCTATTTCTGGTTCCTTCATTTATTTTGCTGATGATTTGATTTGACGAATGATTCTTTTGACACCATTCTTTCAAAACTTTTGGAGAAGTTTCTTGCGCATCCTATTGATTATTTCTTATTTCCTCTTGGTTGAATGTTGTTTCCTTATTTGATTGGTCTTGTTCAGGAGCTTCTTCTTCATCCTTCACAAATTCTACCTCAAGCCCCTTAGAGATGATCTCATTGTTATCCTTTAGAACACAATATTCATCAAAAGTAAAATTTATGCTTTCAACTATTTGTTTTTGCCTCAGATTGTAGCATCTATAAGCCTTTCTTTTGCATGAATAACCAAGGAAAATACCTTCGTCAACACAGAATCGAACTTGCCCAATTTTGTTCTTTTCTTTTTATGTAGTGTTTACTTCCAAATATTTTTAAGTATTTGATGTTAGCCAATCTTCCCTTCCATAGTTCGTACGGATTCATGTTACAATTGTTCCTGAGCAGACCTCTCTTTATATTGAATACAACTGTATTGATTCCTTGAACCTAGAATTTATCATCCAATTTTGAGTCATTTAACATTGTTCTATCCATTTCCTGTACGATTCTATTTTTTATTTCAACAACTCCATTCTGTTGTGGTGTTTTGGCTGTTGAGAATTGCATTTTTATCCCATTTTCGTCACAATATTGCTGAAATGCTTTGGACGTGAATTCTCCGCCATTATATGATTTGAGACATTTGATCTTCAAATGGGTTTCATTTTCGACCAATTCCTTTTAGATTTTGAAACGTTCGAATGCCTCATATATTTTATTTAAGAAACTAACAACTATCATTCTAGTGTAATCATCTATCATTAGCATAAAGTATAATTCACTGTCTCAACCTTTTGTTGTCATAGGACCACATAGATAAGTATGTATTAATTCCAATAGATGTGATGCAAGGTGTTCCTTTGTCTTGAACTCAAATTTTGTTTGTTTTTCATGCCAACAAAATTCACATATCGTATTGGTAGGTTTTGAAATTTTAGGCATTTCTCTTACTACTTCCGTTTTTCCGATCCTCACCAAATTGTCGAAATTTATATGTCCTCGTTTGTGCCATAACCAACTTTCATCTTCTTTTTCCAAAATTCAACTATTAGGTGTTTCATCCAAAATATTTACGTCATTTGGAGCTTTACTTGCTGTAGCCACAATTTTCCAAATTTTCCTTTCTTGATTTCACATTTCTTAGAGTTGAATAACATCGTGTGTCCTTGATCGCACATCTTTCAAACTCTAAGCAGATTTTGATTCATATTTTCAACCAACAACACATCCTTCGCTAATGCATCCTTGCTTCCAAGGGTGACCATACCTTCTTCTATGATGTTTGAAGACTCGTCATTTCCAAAAGACACATTTCCATCCTTCCTTTCCTTCAACAATATGAACTTATTTTTATCTCCAGTCATATGCATTGAGCAACCACTGTCAACATACCAAACATTTCTATTTCTTTGAGCCTTGAGAGCGATAGCACATTTTTCAGTATTCTTTTTCCATACTTGTTCATTCTGATTTTGCGAGAATTCCTTTGAAGCACTTCCAACTCTGCAATCTTTAGCCAGATGTCCAAAATTTTTACATTTGTAACATTTAGCATCATCTCTCAAATGATAATCTGTTGATATTCTGCTGAGTTCTAGAATATCCATTTCTAAAAGATCTCCTGGAACTATATTCATTCCAAACATACATGTGACATTCTACAACTCTATGTCAAAACCTTCCACATGAATAACAATGACCATAAAATATAGTTTGATACCTAGGAGGAAATATTCTTTGAGGAATTATTTTCTAGGGTTCTTCAGGTGAGTCTTGATCTCTTGATTTAGCTGAGAGATCTAATTGCTTGGTCAATTTTTCATATCCATCTTCTTTTGTTGTCATATAAGGACTTGACTCCTTTTTATATTTTTCTTTGTAACCAAGATCACTCTTGTCATTGCATGATTGCTGATTACTGATGAGTTCTTCCAATACCTTTGAGTTGTTGGCATAGTTTTGAAGAGCTTTCCCATTTTTTACTTCCTTTTGTAGAGAGACTATTTCAAATTACAATGCCTCTCTTTCCTTGTTTCTTTCCTTTAATTCTTTGCTGAGAGATTCTTCAATTCGTTTGTATTCTTCAACCTTGATTTTAAGATTTAAGACCTATTCCCTTTTTTTCTTTAATTTGTCTTCAAGACTGTTGACATGCTTCTTTTCAGCCTTGAGATCTTTGATAACCCTGATCACTTCGTTTTGAAATTCAACCTCATTCATCTCTTCTTCTCCTTCTTCATCAGATGCCTCTTGCTTATTGTGCTTGGCCATAAAAAATACTCTTCCATTGATTTATTCTTTGTTATCATTGTCTTCATCAGATGAGGAGATATATTCTTTGGAGAAGAAACTCTTCTTAAACCATTTCTTCTTGCCTTGCTTGTTGTACTTCCTAGGACCTTTCTTTCCCTTCGTAACAACCTCATTTTTGTGAGGACACTTGGCTGTAAAATTCCCAACCTTGCCATAATAAAAACATATTAATGGAAGTTTATCTTTGAATTTTCCCATGCCTGTTCTCATTTTCCGCGTGAAGTAGGCAAATTCCTTATCTGGAAATTCTTCTTCATCTTCTTCCATTTCTTCATCCTTACAACTGCAAGCTTTTGCTTTCAGAGTCTGCTTGTCCTTATTAGTATCTTGGATGCGAAAAATGTTGTTTCTAAGTGAGATGTTCCATCCTCTTCTTCAATCCTCATTTCATATGTCGTAAGAATTCCATGCAATTCATCTATTGTAATATTGGTTAGATTCGATCTATCTTCGAAGACATATACCTTTGGGTTGAATCTTGCTAGCAAGGTTCTTAGGATCTTTCGGACAACAATTTTTTTGTTGACAGGTTCTCCCAAACCTTACATTGTATTTGTTGTTTCATCAACATGCTGAAAGTATGCAACAATATCTTCATCTTCCTTCATTATGAGTTGCTCAAATTTTACCCTGAAAATTTGAAATTTTGCTTCTTTCACCTATGAGTCACTTGCATATATATTCTCAAGCTTGCCCCATACCTCTTTAGTAGTTTTGTAACTCAATACCTTAAGATAGATAGATTCGATAAACAAACTGAAAATAAGATCATTAGCCTTTCCATCATATACCATATTTTTCTTACCTTGTTCATCTGTGGTCAATGTGAAGCCTTTTTCAATGATTTCCCATACTCCGTATCCTTGTGCCAGCAAATGAACCTGCATTCTTCCACTCCAAAGTGCCTAGTTATTTCCATTGAACAAATGAACTTTATTCTTCGTGTATTCCATGATCTCCTTCCAGTTGTTAGACTGCTATTGAGGGAACCAAGCTATGATCCCAATTGTTGGAAATACTGAGAGTGGGGGTGAATCAATATTCCTTAGCAATTAACACTTTTAAATTCTTTCAAAGCATTAGTTAATCTTCAATTATTATTAATGTTTATCCAGTAACAATAGTAAACAAAAGAACACAATAGGCACAAGAATTTTAGGTGGAAAACTGTTGGGTCCCTATAATACTAGTGATTACCCCATTACTATTGTAGTTGTACCCCTTATTAATATTGTTGTGCCCCTCTTTTCCCCATATTGTTATTATTGTGCCACATAGAATCCCTCTATTGTTATTTTTGTGGCTTTATATTATTATTGTTAGGTAGGCTGGGTTATATTGTGACTCCTTAGACTCCTATATATAGAAAGGAGGTTTTGTCATTTGAATCATCCAAGAATTGTTCATTTTTGTAATGTAAAGGAGGTTTCCCCCTCGAAGAGACTGAATTCTAAGGCATTGATCTCTCTTTTCTATCTTTTTGTGAGCTGGTTTCATAACATTTGGTATCAGAGCTTTGGATTCTAAGGTTTCGTTGCTCCAAACAGGTCATCATGGTATTTTCACTATAACCTTTTTGCTGCGATGTTTCAGAAGCTAAAAAAAACCCATTTGATAAGAAATCACGCTGAACCTTGGGTCCAAATTTCAGAGCTTTTCGCACTATATTTGTGGAGATATGATCTGAGGAAGTTGGTCTTTTTGCAGACTCCTGAATTACATTCCAAACAGGTGACCTGGGGAAAATCGTCATAACTTTCTCTCTGAGCATCGGATTGAAATTTTGTAAGAAGATACAGAAAGAGAATGGATTGTAGTTTCTTGTATATATTTTTCAGAGCCAAAGGTCAAAACAGTGACTCGTGGAACATCGTACAAGTTCACTCTACTGAATTAGTCTATAATCAGGTCACTATGGAAGATTTGGCATAACTCTTCATTGAAGAATCCAATCGGGGTCAGACTGGTGGCATTGGAAAGAGGACACTGAGAGCTACAACAGGTCACAATTTCAGAATTGGATGATCCAAAATTACAGAGATACATCAGAGGCAATATCGAGCTCCTACAAAGTGAAAAAAGGTGTGTAGATTTTTTAAATTTTTTCTTATTCTTGGTTTGAAAAATTATTTTGAAGGAATTCAAAGGGCATAGTAGAGCATTAGTATCGGTAACTGAAGCCCCGAGGAAAGAAAATGCAAACACCCAGTAAGCAATCTGAAAGCTCTAGCATGACTCATGAAGAAAAGGAAGAAATGCTACATGATATATCAAAACTACAAAACCAAGTGCAACAAATTTCACTCTCACAAAAGCTAACAGAAGCTACGATAAATGGCGTGGAATCTAAGATAAAGGGCGTGGAAGGCAATATTGACGATTTGAAGATAGATTTGAAGGCATATTTAACAAATTTTCTACAAGAAATACTTACTAATGGTGAAAGGAGAGTAAAGGAAACTCATGATGCAAACAAAGGAAATGTTAATCATGATTTCATAGACTCTAATGTTGGATCAAAGATGCACCATATTCCAAAAATAGACATGAGGAAGTTTGATGGCAAGGATCCCGCAACATGGATATTACAGATGGAGCAATTTTTTGATCTCAATAATGTGAAAAGCACACAAAAGGTACGTATTGCAACTTTATATTTGGAACCAAATTAGTTTGTATGGTATCAATGGCTTTGCTCTCGTAAACAATTTATCACTTGGGCAATTTTACAGAAGGATTGATAGCGCATTATGAGGATACAAAAAGCAACACTGTTTTTTAGCCAATTGATAAGTCTCAAACAAAAGGGTTCAATAATGGAGCACATTGAGGAGTTCCAAAAATTGAACATAAGGGTAAAAAATATTCTAGAGGAGCATAGGATTGATGTGTTCATAGGGTCTTTACATGATGTTCGCCTTTGGGAACCTGATTCATTAGAGAAGGCATTCAGGTTAGCAAGAAAAATGGAAAGCAAAATTATGGCAACCAGGAAGCATACCACTCATAACTATAAAGACGGAAGTGTTGTGGTCGCCAGTATTCCACAACCTATAAGGTTGACACCACAACAATTGGAAGAAAAAAGAGCAAAAGGGCTTTGTTATAGTTGTGATAGCAAATACACTAAAGGTCATAAGTGTGCTGAGAAGAAATTATTCTACATAGATTGTGAAGAGGAAGAAGAAAAGGAGCAAGAAAGGTCAAAAGAAGAGGATATACTCCAGGAACAAAGCCTAGATGAAGAACAAATGAATCCGACCATATCTTGTAATGCATTGGCAGGAATTACCACTCCTCAAACCATCAAGATAGAAGGACAAATCAAGAAGAAAAAGGTAATAGTGTTGATTGATTTAGGAAGTACCCACAATTTTATTCATTGTAAGCTAGAAAAAGAATTGAATTGCTTCTTATATCCAGCACCAGAGTCTCAAGTGATGGTTGCAAATGGAGGAACAATAAATTTCTCTGGAAAGTGCCATAATATCAAGCTATCCATGGGAGAATATGTATTGACTAGCCCAATGCTTTCCATTCCAATGGGAGGTGTTGATGTTGTATTAGGAGTCCAATGGCTACAATCCTTGGGTACAATAGCTTTTAATTTTCAAGAACTTTTCATGAAATTTTCTGTGGAAGGAAAGGAAGTTGAATTAAGGGGCATTGCAGGGAAACCAGGAAAGATAATCAGCTCTAACGGTATGACAAAGGTTCTAAAAAAGGAACGAAAAGGTGTAATTGCACAATTATGTTCGCTAGATGTTTCCACATTGGAATCATCTATTTCTCCAGATATCCAAAAAGTCTTGGACAATCATTCCAAGGTATTTGAGACTCCCAAAGGTCTCCCACCTATTCGTGAACATGATCATGCTATTCATTTGATTCCAGGAAGTGTTCCTCCAAACAGCAGGCCGAACAAACATCCCTATGCCCAAAAGAGTGAAATTGAACGTATGGTTGCAAAAATGTTAGAGGCTGGTATAATTCAACCGAGTCAAAGTTCTTTCTCTGCCCCAGTAGTATTGGTGCACAAGAAGGATGGATCTTGGCGCATGTGTATGGATTATAGGGAGCTCAACAAGCTCACTATTAAAGATAAGTTTCCCATTCCTTTCATTGATGAATTACTTGATGAATTGCATGGATCAATTTACTTCACCAAGTTGGATCTTCACTCAGGATATCATCAAATCAGAATGAAGACTGAAGACATTCCTAAAACAACATTTAGAACTCATGAGAGTCATTATGAATTTTTGGTCATGCCTTTTGGCCTTACCAATGCACCCTCAACATTTAAAGGTTTGATGAATTCAATTTTCAAACCATTCCTTAGAAAATTTGTGTTAGTATTTTTTGATGATATACTAATCTACAGCAAGTCTTGGAAGGATCATGTTGAACATGTTGACAGGGTGCTACAACTATTGGAGGAGAAACAATTATATGCAAAAAGATCCAAATGTTTCTTTGGAGTACAAGAGGTGGAATATCTGGGTCATATTGTATCTAATGAAGGAGTTAAGGTAGACCCTAGCAAAATTAAAGCCATTAAGGAATGGAAAATCCCCACATCCGTAAAACATCTGCGAGGATTTCTCGGGTTGACAGGGTATTACCGCAAGTTTGTTAAGAATTATGGGAGAATAACATTACCTCTAACAACACTATTGAAGAAAGATTCATTTTCATGGACTGCAGAAGCAACACAGGCCTTCGAACATCTTAAAGAGGCAATGTGCCAAGCACCTATCTTAGCTACACCAGATTTCACAAAAACCTTTATTGTCGAATGTGATGCTTCAGGAAATGGAATTGGTGCTGTTTTAATTCAAGATGAAAGACCCATTGCTTTTGAAAGTCGTCCAATCAAGGGAAAGTTTTTACACAAAGCTATTTATGAGAAGGAAATGTTGGCAATACTCCATGCACTTAAGAAATGGCGACTGTACCTAATGGGAAGACACTTCAAGGTAAAAACGGATCATGATAGCCTTAAATGCTTTTTAGAACAAAGATTATCCTCTAAAGAGCAACAAAAGTGGGTCACAAAGATGTTGGGTTATGACTTTGAAATCATCTAAAAAAAAGGGAAGCAAAATGTGGTGGCAGATGCACTCTCAAGAAAGGATGAGGATGTGGAAGCATTGTTGTGCGCCATTTCTATTATCCAACCAGATTGGATAAACGAAGCAAGGGAGGAATGGAAGAATGACGAAGAAGTGTGGGCACTTATTCGAAAGTTACAACAAGATTCCAGTACGTCGGATACATTTAGCTAAAAAAATGATTTGTTATGGTACAAAGATCCTTATACCTCTGTAAGAATTCCCAGCTAAAACAAAATATTCTTATGGAATTGCACACTTCTCCCTTAGGAGGGCACTCGGGATTTTTAAAAACTTACCATAGGGTTAAGAAGGAATTTTTTTGGGATGGCCTTAAATTAGATATTCAAAAGTTTGTGGCAGAATGTTTGGTTTTCCAACAAAATAAAGTTGAAACAATTAAGACACCGGGTCTATTACAACCTTTATCCATTCCAAGCTAACGTTGGGAGGAGGTTTCAATGGATTTTATCACAGGTTTACCCAAGTCTGAGGGAAAGAGTGTCATCATGGTGGTAGTTGATAGACTTACCAAGTATGCACACTTTTGTGTATTATCACATCCATTTAAAGCCAGTGCAGTTTCTACTGCATTTATGCAAACAATTCAAAAGCTACATGGAAACCCAAAGATTATTGTAAGTGACAGAGATTCCATTTTCACTGGAAATTTTTGGACAGAATTATTTTCTTTTCATGGTACTCAGTTAGCTCATAACTCATCTTATCATCCTCAATCTGATGGGCAAACTGAGATAGTAAACAAATGTTTGGAAGGATATCTTCGTTGCTTTGTATCTGATAAACAGACACAATGGGTCAAATGGTTGCCTTTGGCTGAATGGTGGTATAACACTTCCTTCCATACAGAAACAAAAATGACCTCATTTATGGCACTTTATGGGTATCAGCCACCATCCATCACATCATATTTAAGAGAAAATTCTAAGGTTCAAGCAGTGGAACATCACATTGAACATCAACAACAAGTCCTCCAACTCTTAAAGGATAACCTCGTGTTGGCACAAAATAGAATGAAACAACAGGCAGATCAAAATCGCAGTGAAAGAAGTTTTGATGTAGGTGATTGGGTATTCCTACGGCTACAACCATATAAGCAAATGTCCGTCAAGCAAGCTAATAAGGATAATAAATTATCACCAAAGTATTATGGTCTGTACAAGGTGTTGCAAAAGATTGGTACTATGGCATACAAATTGGAGTTTCCTGCAACTTCTCGATTGCACCTAGTTTTCCATGTTTCATGTTTAAAGAAGGTTATGGGCGATAAGCTCCCAGTTCAAACAATATTGCCAGAACTTGACGAGGAAGGAAAAATTATATTGGAACCAGAAGCAGTCACAGAAACAAGAACTCGATAACTACGAAATCGATCAATTTCATAGTATCTTATCAAGTGGAAGAACTTATTTGCTGAAGATTCCACATGGGAGGATGAGAATTTTATACAGAAGCATCCAGAACTACTTAAGCGTTGAGGACAACACTTTTTTGAAGGAGAGGGGCATGTTGGGTCCCTATAATACTAGTGATTACCCCATTACTATTGTAGTAGTACCCCTTATTAATATTGTTGTGCCCCTATTTTCCCCATAATGTTATTACTGTGCCCCATAGAATCCCTCTATTGTTATTTTTGTGGCTTTATATTATTATTGTTAGGTCAGCTGGGTTATATTGTGACTCCTTAGACTCCTATATATAGAAAGGAGGTTTTGTCATTTGAATCATCCAAGAATTATTCATTTGTGTAATGTGAATGAGGTTGCCCCCTCGAAGAGGCCGAATTCTAAGGCGTTGATCTCTCTTTTCTATCTTTTTTTGAGCTGGTTTCATAACAAAAACCCCCTCCGGGTAAAAAACCACAGTACACTTTTCTAATAAATTCTTTAATCTTCAGCCCCAACTAGAATTAAATTTACAACATCCTAGAATTCTAGAAAAGCATTCTTCTCCAAATCCCACTGGAATGATGCCCCAATGCCCTAGTTTCTTCAGTAGTCAACTGAATGGATGCCCCAACATCCTATACCAACCTACCACCCTGAAGTGTTCACAAGCTCCAACCTATAGGTGACTTCATGCACCTGTCTAGCACCTCCCTTCCACCCTATAATGATCATAAGTGAGACAAGAGTGTGGACTCCCATACTAGGGACAATGATCCATGATACAATATGATTTACAATAACTCTCTTGTACTTGATCGAACACCCAATCACACTGTGACCTACAATCCAACCATGAAATCATCCGAGTAGTGACTCCTATACCTTCCAACAATGCCTCTTTGACTCTAGGAAAATTGACTATTTTACAATAATGACTCTTTTACAAATTTACAATGATGACTCTTTTACAAATTTACAATGATGAATCTTTTACAACACTAGATTTTTGGCAAGACCCAACATTTGACTCGACATTTCTTCTTGGATCACTTGCAGCTATTGAGGTAATGTTGTGCTTGCTTCAAGTAATGGTACTTTGGCTTTGCATGTCATTCTAGTATGTGTCTGAGTTGTTCTAAAGTGTCATCATTCCTGCACATGCATTAAAAAGCAAGACCCAAACAAATAAAAAACAATATACTTACATTGTCCTGTAAAAACATATGTCAAAGATGATACTCAAAATTCAAATGCAAACACTAATCAGACATACCTTGTTGTAGCAAACTTACCCTTGACTGTTGATGTGTGGTCCTTACTGTAGTGATCCTTGAATGCATACTTTTTCTTGTCTTCTAGGAGCTCGATATTTCATCCTGTTATAGCCTTCTAAGTCCTCTTTCCAGCCCCAAATATCTGGTCAATATTGGATTCTTCAAGAAAGAGTTATGCCCAATCTCCCACGATGATTGTATTATAGACCGGTTCAGTAGAGATAACTTGTACGAAGTTCCACGTGTCACTGTTTCGACAATCGGCCCTGAAAACGATACCAAAAAAGCTGTAGTCTATCCTATTGGTGTCGCTATTTATGAAATTTGAATCCAATTGTCATAGAGAAATTTATGACTATTTTCCCTAGGTCGCTTATTTGACATGGAATTCAGGAGCCTGCCAAAACCCTAACTTCCTCATATCATATCTTCGAAAATATAGTGAACTATGATCTGAAATTTAGTCACGAGGTTCATCAATATTTCAGCTCAAATGTTTTTTAATTTCAGCTTCTTAAGCTTCGTAGAAAAAAATTTAGAGTGAAAATACCACGATGACCTATTTGAAGCAGCAAAATCCTAGAATCCAAGGCTC
Organism: Pinus tabuliformis; assembly: GCA_031772625.1. NCBI lineage: Eukaryota > Viridiplantae > Streptophyta > Pinopsida > Pinales > Pinaceae > Pinus > Pinus tabuliformis. The sequence continues at coordinate 575,670,837 of CM062804.1, read as the reverse complement.
TAAACTTGCTTCAAAACAAACCTTCAAACTTGATCATAATTTTGTGCCCTAACTAGACCTCAATGAAACCTTAAACTGCCTAAAATAGATCCTGTGTTAGAAGCTAATGAGGGCTGAAAAATTATAGAGGTCTTCTCACAAGATAGTTCATTGAAAGTTCTTACTAGAGGAGGATATGAGGGTCACTATTTATAGAAATGTCTTGAGTTGAGAGGGTCCTCAACAAGTGAACATTGGAGGGATTTTAGGAGCATAAAAAATTATTAATTATTGAATATTCAATGACCACAACCAATGATGAGTGCCATGCCACAACCCCATGGGGTTTTAGCCCACTAACTAGGGTTACTAACTTCAAACATGAATAACTCTCAAACCGTGAAGAACTACGTGGTGTGCCATATATCAACGGAAACATCTCGACAAGTAGAATCCATCTAGAAGATCCTTGACTCAGAATAGGATGAGTTATCAAGTCAAAATGCCCATGGAAGATCACAGTAGCCCTTGGTACTACTTGGGTTGTTATCAATGACAAGCACTAATCAACAATGGTAACATGTATGACTCAATGACATGTCTTCCCTGTGGTAGGGACATGTGGTAGGAGAAAAACATGGTTTGTAATGTTGATTTGACCAAAAATGGATGACATGTGGTAATGTTATGGAGTGACATATTGAGTATGGTAGCCACCTATTTCCAACGTGGAGCACAAAATCATCATCACCACGAGACGTATTCCCTTACGTTGTTTCACTATGCTATGTATAAAAGTGGCATGACTGATGGGAGCCACAACTTAACAGAAGCCACCAGATAAAGAATCTTATGTAAATTAATGTAAAGTTTCACATCCCAATGCAAAGTTTCATATAAACCTTGAGTTATGTTTGTAAAGGGTGTAAGGCATGGATAACACAGAGTAGGATATAAAAAAGGTATGGAATTTTACAAAGAAATTGATGTTTCATCGTGACAATTTTATATAGAGAATTCTATGGTTTCCTGGCACAGTAGGTAGAGGTGTGGTATGGGAATTTGTATGGTAGTTGCCGATAATTTTTCTATTGCACCACAAAGAGTTTACAAAAGATATTTTTCAGTGTTAAGCACTATAGATAGAGGGTGTTGGATTTACATCTCAGGGAATGGGAAATAGTACATTATTATATGGCACCTCCACTATGCAATTATGCTTAGCCATATTTTGGTTTTGCAGTGTTTTTGGAGAAGACGAAGTTTGATAATGGGTTTTCATATAAAAGGGGGAAATAATATACATGAGGCATACAGTAAATAAATTTTTTTCATACATAAAGAAAGGATAAATGAATAAAGGAAAAGGTAGGAAGAAGGGGCAATAACTTAAAACCAAAGTGAGAAAAAATTAAAAGGGTCCTCATTTTTATTAGGAACTATATACAAAATAGGGGGTTTTCATCTTGCCACAACAATTGGAGACACTCTAGAAGAACCAAAATAATTGTTGACCAAATAATAAGAGAAATAATATAAAATTATATTGTAAAGGATATAATTTTATAAATTTCAAGTGTATCATGAATATTTCTTTCATGATTAATCCTTATAGATAAGAAAAACACACCAGTACCTATAAATTTTTCATTCCATTGTTACAAAGGGACGAAAGATATTTTAATTGTATAAATAAATTTTAGATAGGAAGATAGGCTTTTAATATGACTAATAGGAAAAGATTAAAAACCATGATTTTCATGCAATCAATTTAACTCATATCTCGGTTACCTATCATTGCGTTACTGTCCACTCGCATCCATAGCCCGAATAAAGTTGCGTTGATATCATGCATACATTGACCCACTACCAGTGAGTATCCATAACCCCAACAAAGTTGTGTTGATGTCATGCATACATTGACCCTCGACCAATGATTATCCATAGCCCAACGAGTTTGTATACACTTCCGACACCTATTGGTGCTTTCAACTTCCTATATTATAATTTATTAATCACCTTTTGATAACTAGAATTTGTAATTGATATCTACAATGGTGAATAGGAAGTGGGGTGATATGAAATTTACATTTGATGTAATACATATCCAGGTGTAATACTAAGATTTTCATCTTAAAATATTCCATTCATATCAGTTCTTCCTCTTTAACATGGAGGGGAATTAAGCTATGGAGAAAGAATTCATTTCTAAATATTTTCCAAGGATATGTTTTCATTATAGAAATAAATAAATCATAAATTTTGTATTCATCATGGTAATACCATAGTCATCATAAGCTTATAATCTCATGTTAAAACCTATTAATGATAATCTGATTGATAAAAATATATGGTAGAGATGAATAAAAGTACATTGTGTTGCTAATTATTAATAACAAACAATAACCAAAAATAAAAATAATTGGAAATAAAGGAAAAATTTACATATTTAAGAGGTGTTGCATTCAAATTTCAAGAAAAATATTTTTAAATTAATTTCCAATTGAAAGGGAGAGTTTCCTCCTCCCCATCTAAATATTGCAATAGAAAAGTAGATGGGAAAATATTTTTAGAAATATGAAAGGGACCTAGCTAGAGTTTTTGAAATTTTGTGTGTTGACCCTTATCTTCATGGAAATTATCCCATTTCAGTACGAGATCACCAATTTCAAGTTTTTTTTCACCTAATGAATGTTTGTCAAACCATGGCTTGATAACCCTATAGTGATTTGAAAAAACCTTCTTGGATTTTTCTCTAACATCTTCCAATTTAAGTAATTAGGTTAGATGATGTTGCATGCTAGAACAAGGTTCTTCTTGAATCAATTGGATGAACAATAAAGAGGGTAATGCCACATTAGGATGGAGGATGGATTCCTTTCCATAAACAAGGAAGTAAGGGGAATTTCCTCTTAAGGCCTTTTAAGTAACTCAATTTTCCCATAGTGCATTTATGAGAGACTTGTGACAATTTTTATGATTATTAGCTACAATTTTATTTATGATTTTGAAAATCCTTTTATTTGTCAATTATGCCATATCAGTATCCTATGTGTAATAATTTGTTAGCCTCACTCTCTTAAAAATCAATAATAAATCCAATTATTAAATTAAATAAATAAAATCATGAGAATTCCTCAAACTAAGGAGTCTAGTTTGGATGAGAGATTCTCTCCAACTAGCTCGCCTAAATTAGTGTGTAAGTTGAGAAATTGTCTCAACCAAGTGAGTCTAAGATAGACACACTATCTTAAGACCACTTACTCATGTATTTACATGTATTATTAAATTATTTGAATAATGTGAATTACATGAACATGAGAGACCAGATGATGGCTCTCTGCCTTTTTCTGCCAGTTTAATTTTTGTGTGTTAATTTGTTGTGCATATGGTTATATGGCTTTGTGATTCTTCTTCATGTGGTATTAGAGCCATGGGCTCAAAGAGTATGGCTTCTGTGTAGATGTTGTAGCCTTGACCTATGTATGGACAAACCTGCATACTGTATTGTGCATATGATCCTTCCTAGAAAAGTTGATTTGTGCATGGAAATGCAGATGTGTGTGTCAAATTGAAGACCCTTGCGTGGAGCTGGAGCCATTCTTGACATGACTCCTATAGCTTTAGGCATGTGAAGACCATTATGCAACGCTTCAAGACCATGGTTGAATAGGCAGAGTTGTTACATGATTTGGACAAATTTTAACTACTGGACGTGTCCTGACAAAGGTTGAACATCGTTATTGGCATTGATGGTGCCAAAGACTAGAATGAAACCTGCAAGTAGCAAATGATGAAAGCACCTGATATTTGAATGTGCTATAAATCCCTTTGAAGCCCTTTGTAATTTGTACAACAATGGAACTTGAACGCTGTATGGAGGATGCGAGGGCATAGAAATGCCAAAAATTTGTTAAATTACGCTAATGGAGAGTTGAGTTTTGGCTCTTTGGACGTGTTGGAGCTTTATGTTGTAATTGTGTGTGCTGTTGCAATTTTCTTGTTGCAAGGTTTATGTGTGTTTTGTGTATCCATTATACGATGTGAGTGCAAAGAGAACCGATATAGGATGATTGTTGATCATTTGATGTAATATGCAGAGCTGCCATGTCTGATTTGCTACATTTACCAGAGCCAGGAGAGGACGTCTCTATTTGCAGTGAAGGAGGAATCATATCATACCTCTAAGAGGGTAAGCAAAACTGACTTAAAACTCTCTTTTGTTGGTGCATCGCATTTTTGGAAATCTCTGGACTTAGCAAAGTCCAAATATTTGTAAAATCCTGTGGACGGAATAAGGGTTTCAAAGAATACTAGTCATAACAGGCTCAACATAGATTATGCCCACGACATGTATTTCTTCCTCTTTGCATGTTCCACCTCCTGCACTGCAAATCTGATTATAATTCACAGTTATAGTCATAGTATGTAGTATATATTTCCTTTGAGATTCGAACCTGCAATCTCGAGCTCTTGGAATTACTAGCATACAGTCGAAGCACCCGATGCTTTGCCCTACTCTCTCCTGCTGACCGTGTCTTGTTTGCGGACTCGCTGTTGTTAAACCCCGGAATCAAATCTTCAAAACCTGAACCCCCCTGATTGCCACTAGATCATTGTGAATTTGAATTCTTCGGCCCCAAAAGATCCTCACATGGCGCGGAGCTCAGGCCCTCGCCAACGGATCCCCCACTACAAACCTCATCATAAGGAACCCCAGAGTTCCTAATGCCCTTCACACCCCCAAACACATCGTCATAAATAATCTACACACCTGAAATCCTCGCCTGCGTGCTCCTTTGTGTGGACATTAGTGTTATAGAAATTTTTGTGCCTTACAACTATAAGCATGAAATGTCCATAATTCAAGGGATCCAAAGTCCCTAAAGATGTTGTTACAACTCCTAAAGGAACAAGGTCAACCAATGACAGCTTCTCCCAGAAGTTCTCCACCAAAAACCACTCAGAAATAGTCAATTCAGGATCAATTCAGAGGCTCCACTAGCTGCCTGCGTTGAAATGCAAAGTCTACACTGGCTGGGTGCACTGCAACGCAGGTGGAAGCACTACCAGGGTGCGCTGAGTGGGAAATGACAAATGGCAAGCTCATTCAACGAGGTGGAAAGACCCTGGAAGCTTCCAGAATCTTCTCCAATGACACTTGCCTCAATGAATTCGACTAGTGATGAGTAAGAGGTTCTCAACCTCCAAGTGGAAGCAAGAACTGACAGAGAGAAGCCACAAGTCAAAACATAAGCTGACTCATCCTCTCTGCTTACATCTATATATGGATCTCTCACCCAGAGGTTCAAGAGGCTGGGATTTTGTACTTTGCAGAGAATTGCTGTTGGTTTGAGATTGAGATTAGTACATTGGGTGATTTATGCTTTGTTGGAGGAGAGGAAGGGATTCCTTTGCTGGGAGGAATTCAGTGAAGCTGGGCCGGTGAAGGAACAGGAAGCTGGGAGCTACTGAAGAGAGGAGTGATTTGGATCGACAAACTAGCGGAAGACACAGGTTAGTTAGATCCTTCTTCCTCATTGACATTTCATAAAGAAGAATACTCAATTAGTTTACCTCGTTTGTTGCTAAGGCACTATCACACCTTAGAGTGGGATATGGGCATTCCGAATTGGATACTTTTCTCAACAACAAATTGGCGACTCCGCTGGGGAAAGTATCTTGTTAGTTTATTTGTGTTTCTATTGTTGTTCTTCTCATAAACTCAGGAGTGCCGAATCGAAATGCATTTTCCAATTTCAAATGCAAAGTAGAGATCTGCCACTCTAGTCCACTCACTGGGCCTGTTTTTATGATCTGAACAAACTGATCCACAAGTGCTCTAACAACCCTTTGTGATAGATCTTAGTCCTCCTTTAAATCATCCTCCTAATTATACCTAATTGATAGCTTTGATCCGACCAAAAACTGTAGATTTAACTGCAAACCGTGACCCAGAACCCAGAAACAACTCTCGTTTCTGCTTCAGCGCAGAATCTGTGAAGAGGTTCTGCATTTCAACGCAGGTCTCGTGAAGGATACCTGCGCTGAAGTTCAGTTTCTCTGTGCTGAGGGTGCGCTGATCAGCCTTTGCCTTGTGCAGCTATGGTTCCCTGCTTCCTTTTGCTCAGTTTTATCTCTGTCTTTTGTAGCCTGTTATCAGTCAGTGTACCTATTTGAAACCCCTTTTCTTTGCCTCAATTCCGCTTCAGTTGTATAAAGAAACTGTATTTGTTCTTTGTGTATTTGTTACATCATTTGCAGTTTCCCATTACAAAAGTAAACTAGTCATACTGTCGCCCTTAGATCTAGACCTATCCTAAGTGTCGTTTTGATCTTAGGAGTGAGTTTGTTTGCTGTTCACAGTTGATTTAGCTTTTACTTTTGTCGTTTGGTTTGAATTTATGCATTTCTAGTGTCGAAACAAGTAAATCATAAAGTGTCGTAATCGTCTTTTTGATTTTGAAAAAGGAACTTGTTTATGTTTTCACTTGAAATCGAATTCAAATTTGTACAATAGCTTTCTTTTTAGGCATCAATATTAAGGAAGCGAAAACAAATACATGCATATGTCCATTTTGCATATTGATAGTTTGTATGTTGATTTAGGAAAAGTGCATTACAGTGTGCTCTATGCTCTTTGAGAAAAGTTTGTGTCTTCCTTTTCCCCTTGTAGCTAGGATTTTCATTGTTGAAAATATATAAAAGCTTGCTTATCATCTTTAGACTGCATTTAGGAATTGTATCATACATCTCGTGGTGATCCAAAAAGGCAAACTTCTAAGAAAGATCAACCTAAAATAAATTGAATGAACTTAACAACGCTTTGTAACTTAACGCACAACATAGAGGTCTAGGCTAGAGACGTGTTCCGGCGTCGTAAAACCTGGTGATTGTCGATCTCGCTGATGGTTGGGTGATTCCTCCTGAGAGACGATAGCGCCAGTACGGATTGTGCTCCCACGTACCGTCGAGTATATATTGGGAGACCCCCATAGGAATAAAACCTTTATCCTTAGGAAGTCGTGTCGGCCGCCCTACTGATCGCAATGCACTGAACACAGCATTCGGGAAGATTGACCGCCCGTACCTTAAAAAGTATTCTGCGGTTTTGCGAAAAGTTTGGCACACCCTCTACCTAGAACTCCAGAGCAGTTCCTTTTGGCCTTTTTCAGACTCTATAATGGAAAAAGTCCATCCGAGCATTTGTCACTTCGGGCTCGTTAAAACATCAAAGGAGACTAGAGTCATCTTTAGCTTTTTCTCGACTCTTTAAAACTGAAAAAGCAAGTTGTGTCTAAAGTATTGTTAAAATTTATTTTAAACGGAACAATCACCCCTTTTCCCGCGTTGATCTTTAGGTTGAGAAAATGGAACCCACCAACCAAGGAATTCCCCTTGGTGGAAATCCTAGTCCCTTCTCCTCTTGGGGAGATGTTGGTGCGCCCCATATGGCCACATTGTCGCTTCCAAGACTGACAATTGGCTTGCCGGTCTGGCTCTTCTCAACCAATGTCGTTCAGAACACCACTATTCCTGAACAGTTGAATCAACAGTTAGACCAGTCCAGAGTTGCCCACCAGCCTTCTACTTCCTCTAATTCTTCCTCTCCTCCTTCCTCTTCGCTTGACAGAATTGGTGAAACAAAAAACCAAGTTCCTAAGGAGAAGAAGGAAAAGAAGAAGAAAGAGAAGAAGAAGGAGCCAAAAGCGACTGGGGGCAAACAAGTGTCGTCTGACAAAAATCCACACACAGCACTGACTACGCCTAAATCGCCATGTGTCATATGCAAGGGAGACCATTTCCACAGAGATTGTCCCTGCATCCCTCGGATACTAAGGGACTGGTCTCCCCGTTTGCACAATCTGGTGGCATCAACCTCTGATAGCCATGTTGAATGCACACCGTCAACTAGCGAAAGTGAAGTCCTTGGAAAAAAAGGGAGAGCTAGATCCCCCTGTAGACTGTGTGAAGGCAATCATGCCATCCACCGTTGTCCCTTCTTAGACGAAGCGAAAAGAGTTTTGGATGATCGTCCGGTTTCATCGTTACGACTCCCTCCTGGATATAAAAAACTCTTGCCAAGTCCTTCGTTAGTTGAAAATCCAGCTGGGCCGCTCAAGTGGTCAGCTGAAGCGCCGGTCATTGAAGATGAACCAGCTGAATCCATACCCGACGAAAGTCAAAAGGTCGAGGCGGCAATTGACCCGGTCTTGCCTTCAGAGGATTTATCTTCGAATGATACAGTCACTGAAGAGGATAAAGATGACACCATCCAAATTCTCTTCATCAACACAGACTTCGACGAGCACGGGGGCAATTCCCCCATTCCTTTATCGCAGGAAGGAAGTTCGTCAGAGTGATACCCGGCCGTCTACTCGGTCCCACCACCAAGCAACCTAGTTGTCTCCTTCGACTGGAACCAACTAGGTAGACCCCGTTTGCCAGCAAGCATACCATTCAGAATTATCATCCAAATATACAGAATGGTCATGGTTGGCACCATCATTGATGAAGGGGCATCTGTGAGTATCCTTTCCTCCACTGCTTGGAAAGCGCTTGGTTCGCCAGCGCTTTTGCCTGAAATGAGAAATCTGACAGGCTTTGATAAAGGAACCAGTCGACCTTTAGGGATCCTCCCCAATGTGCCTATCACATTGAAAGGGAAGACCGTTCAAATGAACGTGATGGTCGTTCAAGGACCCTTGGATTATAACCTACTCCTTGGACGAGACTATATATATTGCATGGGAGCCATTGTCTCCTCACTCTTTAGAGTAATGTGTTTTCCGCACGAAGGAAGAGTGGTCAAGCTCGTGGACCAGCTTTCATTTCCTGGATCACGCATCGCAAATAGTCATATACCATCCCTAAATGGTCTCTTCACGCAGGAAATGTCTCAACCCACGGTCTGTCCTCCCGATGAGCGCGAGTAATTCGGAAGGATATGACTGGAACCCAGGGGGCATGCGTCCTGGTATGCTTCAGCAGGAAAACTTTGGGTATAGGGTAGGTTTCCGCAGGAGAATATGACTAGTTTGTACCCCGTCCGTCTTGGAAGTGGGGTTATTCTAGAATAAGATTCTCTTGTCAAAGTTATGTGAGTTGACAGAACTGAGTCAATCACATTTGTCTATCTCGGTAGACATTGCCGAAGAAGTGTTTTGTTTGAAAGATTAATAGAACAATCTTTGGGTGACCTGTAAGAGGTAGGCCTCTCTTGCTGAAACAAATGTTTTATCGGACTAAAGTAGGGGTAACCTTGAAACTCTGTTTTATACCTGGGGGCATGCAACCCTTTTGGAGTGCAAGCAAGGGGCGGCTATTTATTTTTTAAATTTTTAGGTCCTCCCTTTAAACCTGTAGGTCTAACCCTTTAAACTCGTAGGATTAGTCGTTTCCGAACTTGCATAAAGAAAGGATTCCAGGAGCAAAGCTTTGTAAGGCGCAAGCTCCATAAAAAATGGGATCTTACATGAGACATTCTTATCATATGACTGGATAATCGAGCAGTTTTAGCACATAGTTCATGCTCGTTAAAAAATAAACATAAGATCGAGCAGTTTTAGCACATAGTTCATGCTCGTTAAAAAATAAACATAAGACCGAGCAGTGTTTTTCCGCGTTTAAGCTCGTTAAAAAATGAACTACCCTCCGGTAAATAACCACCGTGAATGTAACATTATCAGCCATTAAAGCCTTGGTCGTGTTTGCACCGTCACCTCCACTTTTCCATTGGCCGATCATTCACCTCCATTTGATTGTTTACCCATTTTGAGGAACAGTTGCGAAGAGTGATTTCACTAGCCATCCTTGTGACACTGCCGTGATTGGAAAATTCCAACCCTTACCTGGAATCAGCTGCTAACCCTTTTTATCACTCGTTCCTCAAAAGACGAGTCTTCTTTAAGCTCTTTTCATCTGACTCGTAAAATATGAAAAGATTGCCGAGTTTTGGCCTTCCAGCTCATTAAAGTGACCGGAAGTGCTATCCCTCCTCTAGATTTTAATCTTTTTGAACCTAAGGGATTATTGCACAAAAATATTGAGCGCTTGGTTTTTTCGGCTCGTTAAAACTATCGAAAATTCATCCCTTCTGTATTGTTTTATACTTTTTCAGACTTAATGGATTAGATGACGAAAAAGGACTTTTGGAGTTAAATTTACGTACCTTTTCAGACTCTCTAAAAATGAAAAGGACTGAGTTATCTTTGTCATTAGACTCGTTAAAAAAAATTAATAGCGACAAACTTGTCTTTAGACGAGAACGAGTTTCACTATCGCTAGGCTCGTTAAAACATAGCGATGGGTTTGCCCGAAGGGCAAATTATAGAACAAGCATATGTTATCCTCCTCAAGCTTGACAAAAATAAAGAGGTACTGGTCAGCAATGACTGGGGAAAAATTGGGAAGAAACTCAAAGAACTTTATTGGTAGCAAGTCGCTCTTGAACATGACACTTCCACTCCGTGCCTGAGTCGGGTTGGGTTGTTTCATTCACCAGTCACATCGCCATGGTCTCGCCATACCATCCACCTTTGGGGTAAATGCTACCAATCCATCACACAAGTGTCGCCGATATGTTCAAGAGAAGTCATCCAGAGAAGTCAACCGTGTCCCATCCACTACCATACATTATCCTTCATTCTTTCATGACCGCCACCCTGAACTATATGTCATCAGATCGTTTTCACCTCCATCAAAATCATTTGCTCCATTCCGTGTCACTGATGTGGGATACCTTAAGGCCCTCCTTTGACGGATCGCTTCTTGTCGACATCAACTCATTATCCAAGAAGTTGATCTAGGGACACCCCCTTCAGTACTTTGAAGCTTGCATGCCTCAATGGCAAGTTTCTCACTTCCGGCGACAGGTATACATCAATGACCTTCGACCGAAAGGTTTTGCGTGGTGTTCGACGCCAAGTCCTTTATTCACACCATGTGAATTGTACTACAGTACCTTGAGGTTCATTATCATTATTGGTGATCCCTCTCGCGCTTGTTAACGGTTTACATCATTGACCGGTAATCAAGCGATGTCTTTCCATGTTCGACTTCAGAACATTTCTCACATGGATCGACTTGTACTTAGAGTGAAGATCGAACGAGTTTGAAGACCCCGGATCTAGTTTCATCCATCCGGGTTGCGATATATATTCAGGAAAAATAAAGACATTGACATGTACAGCATTGTAGCACAGACAATCATCCTACCAAAGGATGATGATTTCAGCAGGATCATCAGTCTATCATCAGACAATTGTCTGTCCTATGTACATAAAAATGAATTTATAAAGCTGAGCATGGGAATGTCCACCTCAGCTAGATCATGAAAACAATATGAAAAATAATGTATTGTATTGTATCTTATTACAAGTCTCCTCCCAGCATTGGATGAACTTCGGATCCTCCTAATAAAGCATTTCACCCGATAAACGGCCTCATATTTTAGGGGGAAACTGTTATAGACATTTTTGTGCCTTACAGCTATAAGCATGAAATGTCCATAATTCAAGGGATCCAAAGTCCCTAAAGATGTTGTTACAACTCCTAAAGGAACAAGGTAAACCAATGACAGCTTCTCCCAGAAGTTCTCCACCAAAAACCACTCAGAAATAGTCAATTCAGGATCAATTCAGAGGCTCCACTAGCTGCCTCCGTTGAAATGAAAAGTCTACACTGGCTAGGTGCACTGCAACGCAGGTGGAAGCACTACCAGGGTGCGCTGAGCGGGAAATGACAAACGGAAAGCTCATTCAACGAGGTGGAAAGACCCTGGAAGCTTCCAGAATCTTCTCCAATGACACTTGCCTCAATGAATTCGACTAGTGATGAGTAAGAGGTTCTCAACCTCCAAGTGGAAGCAAGAACTGACAGAGAGAAGCCACAAGTCAAAACATAAGCTGACTCATCCTCTCTGCTTACATCTATATATGGATCTCTCACCCAGAGGTTCAAGAGGCTGGAATTTTGTACTTTGCAGAGAATTGTTGTTGGTTTGAGATTGAGATTAGTACATTGGGTGATTTATGCTTTGTTGGAGGAGAGGAAGGGATTCCTTTGCTGGGAGGAATTCAGTGAAGCTGGGTCGGTGAAGGAACAGGAAGCTGGGAGCTACTGAAGAGAGGAGTGATTTGGATCGACAAACTAGCGGAAGACACAGGTTAGTTAGATCCTTCTTCCTCATTGACATTTCATAAAGAAGAATACTCAATTAGTTTACCTCATTTGTTGCTAAGGCACTATCACACCTTAGAGTGGGATAGGGGCATTCCGAATTGGATACTTTTCTCAACAACAATTAGTGCCACTTTGCCTTGGGGTTTAAGCCCATAGTCCCTCTGCAGCAAATTGGGGAGATCGTCCATCTTGATGATTGCTGCGCTCACCTCAGTTTGAGAAGCTATGTTCAGGTCATGCATGCAAGCATCTGATCTAGGATTGAAGGCAGGATTGTGTATAATCCAATTGTTTTTGGATGGAATTTGGATTGCTATTGCAAGAAAATAGCTAATTTTCATTTTTGGGGGCATGGAAGAAATCATGTCATTCAAGCAAAGCGTTTCTTCCATAAATATTGTTGCTTTTCAGGGAATTTTGATTGATATTGCAGGAAGCATAGTCATTTTTTTGTGTTTTACTCAACCTATTGAGAAAAGCATACAATTTGGCAAAAAAAAGCTTTATTTTGATTCAGATCCTTTTTATCCTAAATTTATGAATTAAAAGTAGAGTTTTTATGGATCTTTTGGAGAGATAAGGTTATGAAAGAATTTTTTTAAAGATTTGTAATCATGATAAAGTTATTAGAGTCATAAGATTCATATTTTGTAAATTTGGAGTGACAAGGGAATATTTTCTAAAAGAGAGTCTTTTTTGTAATCCAAAGTAATATTTTACTTTGAGAGATATTTTGAGAGTGCTTGAGTGAGTGCAGGCAGTTTTTGAAGACAATTTGCTTCTAAAGTTTGCAAGTGTGACATTTAAATTGAGAAGTTTCCACGACAAAGTTGTGACATTGAAGAATGATGTACTCCAATAATTAATAAAATCATAATCTTTTTGTGGTGATCGTGTCCTAGATCCGCCTGGAATTGAATAAGGGGATCATAGGTACACTCTGTGTCGTGAATGTACTTGCATGATTTGAGTTGAATTTGTAAAACACTCTCTTTATTATGCTTAAACAAAACAACTACATGCACATAAGAAAGTTTACATATACAAGTCATTGGTCAAGCTCCTGAAATCAAAGCTCCCATAATCAATGAAGTTCATAAGCACAAAGCAACACATCATCGACTTGATAAAAGTAATATTCTGCAACAACATTTCACAACAACTAATTCACGCCATCAAGTTAAGGACGCTACAAAAATCAAGAATTTCAAGCCAAGATGACATTTCTACATCAACATCCAATCAAGCTGTCATCTCCATCAACAATTTTTGCAGCCATTCAACAACAATTTTTTGGCAATTGCACTTGCACCATTTTTTTAATAAAATACCAAACTGTAACTTGCAAATCATAATTTGTAAGTTGGCTTGTAATCAAAGACAAATTGAGTTGAATTGTAAGGGTGCATTCTCAGTTGAAACCGACACCCGAGCTTTGAATTGATAGGGAATCAATTAAACCCAGTGAATCCATTGTTTTTAACTGAGTCATTCAAATCATTGTAAGCATTTCTCTTGGGTGCATTTTCGATAGTATTTGACACCCTTCTTTTGATCAATCAAGAGTGTGAGTTCAAGCAAGTGCAAATCTCTCAACATCAAGCAAGCCTAAAACTGATTGAAGGAAGCATCAAGCGAGCGTGAAATCAAGCACTTGTGAGTTCAACCAATTAATTGTTAAAACAAGTTCAAGCGAGCATGCAAAAATCAACAAAACATCAAGCAAGCGAGTTCTGAAAATTCAACAAGTATTAAAAGCAAGCGAGCGTGAATTCCAACAAGTTCACATGGTGAAAAGATTCAGTTATTAAAGATTCTTAACAATTTGATCCTCTCAACTACTGAAGACATGGTGCAAATCAGTAAATCAACTCTTGTTGATATTCAAGTGCATCTTCAACATGCACATGAAATGATCGAGTTTCTTCAACTGGAGTTGCAACTTCAAAGAGATGAGTTGCAACAGAAGAATGATGTTTCCAAATCTTTCATCCATACAGATGAAGATAAAGATGATGATTCCAAGGCACTGGTCCAACCAAATTCAAGTGTCGAAGTGGTCACTGATCCAGCTCAACTTTCTTCCAAACCAATCATCAAGCAATGGGAAGAACTTCAAAGTAAAAAAAATTGACGAGGATTAGGATATGACAAAGATGAAAAAAACTTGCATATCCCCAATTATTCTAAGCTGATCAAGTTCGTCAGTGCAGGGTTTCTTGATCAAATACAATCAACAAGCCATGTGAAAGTTGCAGACAAACAGACATGTATGCATACTAAAGTTGCAGTCAAACCAAAATGGCTTCATCGTCAAAGAACCAGTCATCTGGAAGATCAATGTTTTGATCTCCATCCTTGTCACCATTGTGGCAAGTCAAATCATTCATCAGAGAAATGCAGCAAACAACAACAATCAAGTAGATTGAAGATTGATTATTCATGGATTGATCCCTGGGAATGGTCATCCACAGTCAAAAGATTGTACAAGTTTTACAATCAGATTCACTCACACATATTTCAGCCAATAGTAAAATGAATATGGTACTCTTGTGTAGTTGAACGGGGGAGTAGACCAGTGAAATACTCCTTCACCTACAGGGGGGGAGTTTAGATATAATTTGGAGAAGATTGCCTCTCCTTTCAGCTGACAAAGGCGGGGAAATGTCAATGAAATTGAAAAGTGGTTGTCAGACTGAAAGTCTCAAAAACATCAGCGAAGCAGCCAGTGGGCATCTTCATCAGCTAGTGGGCGATCATCATCAGCAAATACGCCAGTGGGCGTTCATCAAATTGTGTCAGTGGACATCGGATGTTGTTTTCAAGCAAAGGATAGTTGGATCCTTTTGTGGCTTGGCACATGATGGAGCTGTCAAGCGACATTCAGAGATGAATCAGTCATGCAACTAACTCATGGTCTCTTCACATTGCAGTTTCTTCAACATCCAGCTTTGGTGGTTTTTCAGACAAATGTTTTTTGAGGATAAACTTGAGAACTTGGAAGATGGTTCCTTGTTCATTTTGGATTTATCATTGAGAGGGGGAATGTTAGCCTCACTCTCCTAAAAATCAATAATAAATCCAATTATTAAATTAAATAAATAAAATCATGAGAATTCCTCAAACTAAGGAGTCTAGTTTGGATGAGAGATTCTCTCCAACTAGCTCTCCTAAATTAGTGTGTAAGTTGAGAAATTGTCTCAACCAAGTGAGTCTAAGATAGAAGCACTATCTTAAGACCAATTACTCATGTATTTAAATGTATTATTAAATTATTTGAATAATTTGAATTACATGAGCATGAGATACCACATGATGGCTCTCTTCCTTTTTCCGCCAGTTTAATATTTTTGTGTTAATTTGTTGTGCATATGGCTATATGGCTTTGTGATTCTTCTTCATAATTAGCAGAGTATTTTTTCTAAATGTTTTTTTTTAAATAACATTCCATTAATCAATTAATATTGATTGGATTTCAACCTCAGATATCACCTCTTTTTAAAGTACAAATGTGAAGGTAGAGAGCCATGAGATAAGTAATAAATTAAATTTGAATATAAAGAAATAGAGGAGTCAGGAATGACACATAACTCTTGTAATTCCTGAGAAGTATTCTCAAATTCTCAGTCATCAAATTTTTATTATTATTAGAATCAATTGATTTCGTAACCAATCTACACAAGCCTTGACCTCTGATGATTTTAGAAGGCTTAATTTCAAGGTCATACTCTTGGAGTGCTCTGGCCCAATGGCCTTATTTTCTCCAATATCTTTTTGAACAGGAAAATTTTAATTTTAAAGTAAGGAACTATTACTTTTGTATGGGATTTAAGGACAAAAGGCTTAAAATGTTTTATTGATTTGAAAATAGCATATGCCTATTTTTCCACAAATTTGTAATTAAGCTCTACACCTTGAAACACTAACTAGTAAAATATATAGGGACTTTCGCATCGTGATCATTTTTCTATGTAATGACTACTACATATGATTAATTAGAGGAGAAAGTATAAAGTATAAATTATTTTTTAAAATAAAGAGTTAGAACTTCCCGAGCTTGCATAATTACGCTCTTAATCAAATGAAAATATTATTTTTAGGAGGATTCCAAGGGAAATACAAATTGAGAAAAACAAATGAAAAAAGACCTTACAAAATTGATTTGTCTTAGAAAGGACTGCATGAACTTTTTATTGTGTGGAAGTGGAATCTCAGAGATAACTTTGACTCTGGATGGTTCTATGATAATTCTAGTTTTAGAAACAATTATTCCTAATAATTTACCTTCTTCTAATGCAAAGAATGATATTTAAGGATTCAAATATTTTCCATATTTCCTACGTCTTTCGAAAATTTGTTTCAAATGATGTAAATGTTCTTATCTCTTCTTGGAGAAAATTGTAAAATCATTGAAATAGATGACGATTGATTTATTTATCAAACCTCTAAATTCAATGTACATAACTCTTTGGAAGGTTTCTCCATCATTGATTAATCCAAATGGCATCTTTTGATAGGTGAAAATGCCCCATTTAGTTTAGAACACCATTTTTAACCAATCTTTTGGATCAACCAGAATTTGATTGTAGCCAGAAAAACCATCAAGAAAAGAAAAAATAATTTAGGTATAACCATGGATTGAAGTATATATTCCATGGGATTCAAAGGATATTGTATTTTTTAGAATCCTTGCTATGGGTTCTAACGTCATTTCATATCCTAAAATCTCCATTGCTCTTTATTACTACAACTAGATTGGAAACCCATTTAGAGTGTCTAACAATTTTTTTCCTTTTTTTTTTCTCTTAAAAGTTTGTTCAACTCACTCTTAATATGGGGGTTCAAGTTAGGACAGATCTTCCTTAACTTTTTTTGTACATGCTTTGCATTGGGCATCAATGGTATTGTATGTTGAATAATTGATGTGTCATACATATTAATATCATCATAGGACCAAGAAACCACATCTTTATACTTCCTGAAAAGATGTATGAAACCAATTCTCTCTATCAGTGAACAACCTACACCTAAGTTTACATTTTGTGGATTTTCCTCAGTGCCTAGATTAATTACTTCATATTTCATAGTAGAGATATTCGTTTTACAATTAGTAGGTGTTTTGAGTCTTTCTTTTAAGTCATAAAAATATTCCAGCTTGACCACAAATCTTGATATAATGTTTTCTAACTTAATATTGTATTCTTTGTATGATTTATTAATTTCTTGTTGATGGGTGTAATCATCAATGGAAAATTCATCATAAGTTTCCTCATAAGTGAGGAAATTTACGATATCCTCATCATCACTAAAAACTCTCCAATTAGACACATTATCAGGAATAGAGGGTCTAAAAACTAACTCAATTGAAAACCTATATGGACTGAAATATTCAGGTAGTATGGATTTGGAAGCTACATTGGTAAGAAGTTCAGCACCAACATTTTATAATAAAGGAATATGAGTAATGTTGAATGCTGAGAAATTTGAAATCAAATATTGGACTAAAAACTGATAGTTTTCTAGATGATCAAAGCACAATGTATTGTATTTCTTACTTGTTTGATCATGATTTCATAACCTCCAAAGACTTTAATGTTTTATACATTCATTCTTATTTTATTGTTCAAGCCTTGTATAATTTAGCACTTCATATTCAACTACATTGTTTGTGCATTGAAACTCCAATCTACAAGTTAACATAGTTTTTTCCCCACTTGAACTTAGTAGTGATCTGTAATTGAAACTTGAAGGTAATGAACAAATTGCAAGTGAAAATTTTATGTATTTTAGGTAATGGATCAAGTTAAAAAACACATAAAGTAACGATTTTTAAACTTAGTTAATAGCCAAAAAAGAGACAAAATACCATATCAGAAACACATAACAACAAACATGATAAAGGAGTTCACCCCTCTCATGGGCTACGTCTCTTAGTCCAACTTCCAATGTAGGGCCTCTATCATTAAGAGCTCAAATTTGTTTTTCGTGGATTTACAATGCTCAAATGAAAAGCAAATGTCTCCAATGGATCCATAACTATCCAAAACCCCCATTTGGGCTCTTTTTACACCTCATTTGGCCCAAAACGGAGAAGGTTATGCTTCTTCCAAGTTTTTCCCCAATTTCCATAGCTAACCATCCTCCAATTTGACCCAAACCTAGAAATGGTGTGCAAATATGGCCTATAATCCCACCTGAGAGGCGAAATTTTTGGGCACTTAAAATGTCCACTAACCCTTATTTTTCGAAATTTGTGGTCATATGGGGGCTGCGTTTCCAAGGACTAGGGCTAACCACCCACTCTTACTGGATAGGCCCACAACTAATTGCAACATGGTCGCATTATTGGTGCATATAATCATGTTGGTTGTTAAAGATTCCAAGCGCCAAAGGTAAGGACCATATTGTGGTTGTATGCGGTCCATATGGCCCGAGGTTGGCCCCCGCTCTGCACCCTAGGGGATGGCCACCTTCCAACTTCGCCTGTGGTCCCACTCTGGTGTATTATCATAGGGGATGTGACTCAGGGGCTGGGGCTATTCCCTGGCCCATGGTCCCAACCCTTAGTTCCAATGGCGTGGGGACCAGAGCTAGGGCTTAGCCCTGGCCCCAACCTCCAAACACATTTGCACTATGGTTTAAATATAAGTCGAGACATAATAAGGTTAAGTAACATGATGCGGTAAAATAGTAAAGAGCCTTGATTCTTGGTGATAGGTTCTATGTTTGACCCCTGGTGCAGTCCTTCGGCCCTTGGCCAAAATTTTAACATGCCACCTTGAGGCCATGTCGCAATCTTCCATTGGCCCATGTGGCCTCCCACCAATGGTCCACGACATTTCGTAGTCAGCCATAAAATATAATAAAAAAATTCCAACCAATAAAATTCGAATATTTTTTTTACCAATATGGAGTGGCCAAGTGGCAACCTGCCACTAGCCCAAAAATGTACAGTCAACTTGTCAATTGGAATTTTTTTTATGTGTTTGGGAATTCAATCAGAACACAATATTGGGAGCATACGATATCGGTTTTGAACGATTCAAGTTGCGTTGGATTCATATCACCGAGATATATGCATTGGTATAGGTTTTGAGAACTTTTGAACACTTTGAATTTTTAGCACTAAACTGATCCCTTGGATCAGCCCTCCCCATTGGAAGCTTTTGCACCTCCAAAAGACTACTTTCAGTCAAAAAATAGATGAGGGTATAATTCCCTCACCATTCCAACCTCAATACATTTAGCTTTGCTTGGATTTGTGCCTTTGAGACCAACACGAAGGTACTCCACATTTCCTCGTTTTGAAGTTCTTGTCCTTCTATCAAGGGTAATATCCTGTTGGAATTCTTCAAGAAATTCTAGAGAGAAATCTTGTATTGAAGGAATCTGAAAATTCTCTCCTTGATCATCAATCAAATTATGCTAATATAATCTCAAATTATTGACATTAACAACTGCATACATTTTCATATATGGAGGCAAATCCAATTGGAAGGCATTGTTACCAATCATTTCTAGAATATCAAAAGGTCCATACCTTATTGGTTTCAATTGTTTACCTTCTCCTTTAAGCCTCTCCTTGCTAATGTAAATCCAAACTTCATCTCCAACTTGAAAATTGTGGTCAACACGATGCTTATCATGCCTTGTATTGTACTTGGCTTGGATAATTTCCAAGTGTTTTTGAACCATCTGATGTACCAATTGAACTTGTTCAATGAATCACTTGGCCTTATGAATTTCACTATGACCATCAATAGAAACATATTTCCCAAATGTAAAATCTAAAGGACATTTTGGTAAGTCACCAAATCATGCCTCAAATGGAGATGTTTGAGTCAATGAATGTTTTTCCTGGTTATAAGCATGTTGAATGTAGTGTAAGTGTTCATCACAAAGCTTGGGACATTTGCTGCAATAACCACAAAGAAGATGCACTACCATTCTGTTCACCCCTTCTATTTGACCATCAGTTTGTGGATGGAATGTTGTACTCTTTTTCAACTTGGTGTCCATGAGTCCCCATAAACTTGACCAAAAGTTCCTGATAAATCGAGAATGTCAATCAGAAATAATGGATTTGGGAAACCAAAAATGTATGTATTGTTGGCATTATGATGCATGTGTTGTACTTGATGGCAACCCTCTCATAGAAGATCATCTCACTTGTATACATTCAGATGAATCCACAGAAGAGATATCAGATATGACAGAATACATGGATATAGGACAGTTCAAAGGGATCAGATGACAATTCACAAGTAAGCTTTGCCATTAAGTCCAAAGGGGGAGATTGTTGGCATTATGGCTAAAGTGTCGTCCTTGATGGCAACTCATACAGGTGATGGATCACTATTGATGATTAGCTCACAAATAATGAAGAAAGCAAGAGGTACGCAGGTACACCGTACAAGAGCCGTGGACCCACAGGAATGTCATAGATAAAGTGCGTAGATACCCGCAGGTACACCATGTAAAAGGTGCGGACCCCAGTTCACTCACTTCAAGGCAGAGAAGCGCGCTCACGTGGGGTTTCTTATGTTTGGCCCGTGGTATTTAGCCCGCCGTTCTTGATTCTATGGTTTTTGCCTGTGGTATAAGATCTAATTTAGCCCCAGTTTGGATCCCTTGTTTTGGTTATCTATGGTATTGATCCATGATTTTAGGAAGAGCTTGCCTATATAAAGCAAAGGAGATCATTTGGCTAGATACTTGTGAAATTAGAAGATCTTAAGAGAAGCCAGATCTGAAATTCTTGTAATCGGTTTGTGAGAGAGAGTTGAATCAATATCAAGGAGAAACATGAGAATTACAAGTCGGATCTACTAATGGGTTGATATCTCCTCGTCGCATGTTCATATCTATAGATCTGACAGTCTCGGTTATTCTTGAAGTCTTGAAATTATCTATACCCGCAGGACCGCAAGTACAGTGAAAGAAAAGTGCGGAGATACGCAGGCGCAGAAGCATTGCAGGTGCGCAGATACGCAGGCCCAGAAGCGCTGCAGATGCAGAGGAGTGCAGGCAGTTCATTGGACACAGAGCGCAGGTACGTAGGAAGTCCGTGAGGCACAGTGCGTGGGTACGCAGGAAGGCAGTTGGAAATAGTGCGGATGTACGCAGGTGTTCTATGGGTGAAGCTGCGGACTTTTCATGAACTCTATTTAGCTGCCCTGGTTTATTATTGTTGTGTTCTAGGTTTTGAAGTGATGTATGGTATTATGTTCTGATAACAACAGTGATTGATTGAATGATTATGATTAGCTTCAGTATTGATAGATGAATGGATCATGTTTATAATGACTTATCCTTATATGATCTGGTGGACTAGATCTGGTTGATAACTCTCATTGTATATGTATTGATCTGGTGATTGGGTGATTCAGAAGGTTGTTTGATTATGAGCTTCAATGTTGTTCTTGGGTCCAGTATGAAAATTGGATGAAATGTGGCCTTTCAGATTATGTGTTGTGCTTCAGTGTATCCAGTCTGAAAATTGATGAAACGTAGTACCTGGAGGAGAGAAGATTGTAGGTCAGCACCTACGTACTAGTATCTAAGCTAGTACAAGAGCTAAAGGAAATCTTTGGAGCATTGTAGCAGGTAGCAGCCTGCGTATTAGTAAATGGATCGGCTAGTACAAGAGCAAAGGGGGTTGTAGCTCCCGTACTGGTATAAGACTGCACCAGTACAAAATATTGTAAAAGGATTTTCTTATTAAGAAGAAGATTGAGATGACTTGCAGCAGGTGGTTTTCTCCCGCATTGGGTTTCCACCTTATATCATGGTGTTCATGTGTGTGCCTTATGTGTGATGATCTACTCTATGTTACTGCATCTGTTAACTGATAATATGGTTTATAATGTTCTAATGCACTCATTGAAGATCAATTAACTTAATCATAAGAAGTTGTGGAAGTAGAATATATGAATCAGAGTTTGGTAATGAAAAAGTTTTATTGACTTGATAATACTGATTCACCCCCCCCCCTCTCAGTATTATTTCCAACAATTGGTATCGGAGCAGGTCCTTTGGTAGAAGCTTGATCGCTTGAAGGAGATCTATGCAACAATGGGAAAGAAGCTTAAGAAGAAAGCTCATAAGAAGAAGAAGACATCTCAGAGGAACTATGACAGTGGGAGAATCGATTGGGGATTAGGTATAAGAAGCTCTTCAGATTCAGAATCAGATTCAGAATCAGTTCAGAATGAAGATGACCATTCAGGTATGAATTTGCTATCCTCTGATGTTCCAGCTATCTTTCCTTTTGGAAAAGATGAAAGTGATAGTGAGACTACTGAATTTGCTCTTATGGGTGAGCAAGAAAGATATCAAATAGAGGCAGAATTTAACAGGCTGACAAACAAAATTAGTGAACAAGAAAAACTTCTGAACATAAAGAGTGGTGCCCTCAAAGAAGCTGTTACTAGACAAAAAGCTCATCAAGAGTTATGCAAGGAAAAGTATCAAAAGTTGCAGGTTGAAGCAACATCTCTAAGAAATGAAGTCATTGAAAAGAACACAACAATCAAGGAGCTCAGAGATCGATCCAGTTATTATGAAAGTCTTGAAGCCACGATCCTCTCACTAAAGGAAGAACTTGAAGAATCAAAGAAGCAGAATGAAGATCTACACCAAGCAATAGAAAAACAAGACAACGAAGTCATCAGCTTAAAATCCCAGCTGGAATGTGCCTTCAGAGTTCGTCAAATGCAGCAGGATCTGAATGAAGAACAAGAAAAGGAGATTCTCAAACTAAGGGAACAAATGGAAGAAGGAAGGAAAGCTGAAGAAGATTTGAAAAAGCAATCTCTTGAAAAGGAAGAACAGCTTCTGGTTGAGGTAAATATCTTGAGAGGTAAATTACAAGAAAAGGATAAGCTTTTACGATTTCAAGATAGTTCTAAAGTCTTGGATGATATTCTTAGTAGTCAAAGGTCTCCTGCTATAAAGACTGGTCTTGGTTTCCATGAATCTATTGAAGGTGAATCTAGTTCACAAGGTGAGGCAAGGAACTCTAAAGAGAAATCTAAAGTGATCAACGAAGAAATGAAAGATCAATCTCATCATCAACCAAGGAAAGAGATTCCTCAAAGAAAATCCTTTACTCCTCCTATGAATAATGTTGAATGTTATGTATGTCATAATCTTGGACATGTTGCAGCTAGATGTAGAAGAAGAAGGGTTCAAGACCATTATGCAGAAAGATCATCACATTCAAGGTACTTTAATGGATATTGCTTTGCTTGCAATATGTATGGTCACAAAGCTGCTGATTGCTACAAAAGGAATATGAAACATGTAAGATGTTATGCATGTAACAAGCTTGGACATATAGCTAAGGAATGCAGGAACAAAGTGTGGGCACCATATCAAAAGGAGAAAATGTCATCATCACGCTTGAAGATATGGAAGAAAAAGGAAGTACAGTCAGAAAAAGGCGGCACAACACAACGTACAGACATACCAGAATTAGAGGGAGTTGAAAGTACAAAACTTCAGTGTCCTGAATCTCATATGCAAACTCCATAAAGGGAAGTCGCGAATATACGTGAGTTGGATACTGCACAATCTCGTCTATGATTGTTTGAAGAAAGGCAGTAGGGAAAGTGAAGTTGGAAGTGAATCTATGAAGTGTGATCTCTCGAGCACAAGATCAGATATGGGAATCTGACTGTCAGTAGCACAGAGGAGGACTATTTAATTGGGTTTTAATCAGAGGTACGCAGACCATTCACTGTGAAAGTGTGGGCGTACGCAGCAGAGCGGAAGTTCCTGTGCGGAGGAACGCAAGTGATACACAGTGGAAGTGTGAGGATACGCAGCGAAGGCACAGTCCCAGGTGCATAGATACGTGGCGCGATAGCATCTGAGGGTGTGTGGCCACAGTAGTAGTACACAGCATGATTGAAGAAACAGGTGCGTAGGTACACGCTGTAGTAAAAGGCTCTCTGCGGAAATACGCAGAAACACAGAAAGTCAAGTGCGGGGATACGCAGAGGAGCAGAAGGTGAAGTGCGGAGCCACGCAGGCCATATAATTAGAAACTGCGGATCTGTCTTAAGGCATTTATTGGCTGATTTTTCTTGTTGATAAGATCTGACAGATGGCACCAGTTTAGGGGGAGCATATGTTTTTAATGCATTGTTGGCATTATGGGTAATAGTCCTTGGTGATGATGCTTATATAGATAAATGATTCATCTTGCTATGAGTTGTTCACATGGTTCTTGGATCAGATTTGTGGTTGATTCTCTAATGGTGCTTACATGGTAACTTTCATGAGGATAAGGAGAAGCACTTAGCTTGAATTCACATCTTCTTGATGATGAGTCACTCATATGCTGCTGTTGACATATGCATAAAGATCATATATTACAGTTATGATGCATGATTCCTTTCATTCTTGGCACAAATGGATGAGGATTGTTGGCTGGATACAGGGATGATTATTCAAAGTTGCGTTGTGAGCTCTTATGATGATAGGATTGTTTCATACATATGATGATTAATGCAGATGGCTATGGTGTGAAATTCTGTTGATGCGGACATACCTTGATGATTCATGCACTAATGCAAGTTGCTGATCTAGTTGCTGTTGACAGATACTATGGAGGAAGGTCATTTATGATATATAGAGTCATGTTCTTCTTGTAGAACATCTTTTTGCAGACCTTTCTTACAGTCAGGGGGAGCTTGAGCATGAACAGCACTATATAGTAGAGCAGATATTTCAGCTTGTTCTTAGAAAGAGCATTATCAGATTGGTGCACCATGGCATATACAAAGGGGGAGCTCATTCAGAGACCTCAGCAGATCTGGTTTATAGTCAAGGGGAGCATGTTCTTAGGGGGAGCATAACACTTTGCCCTTGATGTCAAAGGGGGAGAGTGATTTGGTGTTGTTGCCATCAAGTCCAAAGGGGGAGATTGTTGGCATTATGATGCATGTGTTGTACTTGATGGCAACCCTCTCATAGAAGATCATCTCACTTGTATACATTCAGATGAATCCATAGAAGAGATATCAGATATGACAGAATACATGGATGTAGGATAGTTCAAAGGGATCAGATGACAATTCACAAGTAAGCTTTGCCATCAAGTCCAAAGGGGGAGATTGTTGGCATTATGGCTAAAGTGTTGTCCTTGATGGCAACTCATACAGGTGATGGATCACTATTGATGATTAGCTCACAAATAATGAAGAAAAAAAGAGGTACGCAGTACACCATACAAAAGCTGCGGACCCGCAGGAATGTCATAGATAAAGTGTGTACATACCCGCAGGTACACCATGTAAAAGGTGCGGACCCCAGTTCACTCACTTCAAGGCAGAGAAGCGCGCTGACGTGGGGTTTCTTATGTTTGGCCCGTGGTATTTAGCCCGCCGTTCTTGATTCTATGGTTTTGGCCCATGGTATAGGATCTAATTTAGCCCCGGTTTGGATCCCTTGTTTTGGTTATCTATGGTATTGATCCATGATTTTAGGAAGAGCTTGCCTATATAAAGCAAAGGAGATCATTTGGCTAGATACTTGTGAAATTAGAAGATCTTAAGAGAAGCCAGATCTGAAATTCTTGTAATCGGTTTGTGAGAGAGAGTTGAGTCAATATCAAGGAGAAACATGAGAATTACAAGTCGGATCTACTAATGGGTTGATATCTCCTCGTCGCATGTTCAGATCTGTAGATCTGACAGTCTGGGTTATTCTTGAAGTCTTGAAATTATCTATACCCGCAGGACCACAAGTACAGTGAAAGAAAAGTGCAGAGATACGCAGGCGCAGAAGCATTGCAGGTGCGCAGATACGCAGGCCCAGAAGCGCTGCAGATGCGGAGGAGTGCAGGCAGTTCATTGGACACAGAGCGCAGGTACACAGGAAGTCCGTGAGGCACAGTGCGTGGGTATGTAGGAAGGCAGTTGGAAACAGTGCGGATGTACGCAGGTGTTCTATGGGTGAAGCTGCGACTTTTCATGAACTCTAATTAGCTGCCCCGGTTTATTATTGTTGTGTTCTGGGTTTTGAAGTGATGTATGGTATTATGTTCTGATAACAGCAGTGATTGATTGAATGATTATGATTAGCTTCAGTATTGATAGATGAATGGATCATGTTTATAATGACTTATCCTTATATGATCTGGTGGACTAGATCTGGTTGATAACTCTCATTGTATATGTATTGATCTAGTGATTGGGTGATTCAGAAGGTTGTTTGATTATGAGCTTCAATGTTGTTGTTGGGTCTAGTATGAAAATTGGATGAAATGTGGCCTTTCAGATTATGTGTTGTGCTTCAGTGTATCCAGTCTGAAAATTGATGAAACGTGGTACCTGGAGGAGAGAAGATTGTAGGTCAGCACCTACGTACTAGTATCTAAGCTAGTACAAGAGCTAAAGGAAATCTTTGGAGCATTGTAGCAGGTAGCAGCCTGCGTACTAGTAAATGGATCGGCTAGTACAAGAGCAAAGGGGGTTGTAGCTCCCGTACTGGTATAAGACTGCACCAGTACAAAATATTGTAAAAGGATTTTCTTATTAAGAAGAAGATTGAGATGACTTGCAGCAGGTGGTTTTCTCCCGCATTGGGTTTCCACCTTATATCATGGTGTTCATGTGTGTGCCTTATGTGTGATGATCTACTCTATGTTACTGCATCTGTTAACTGATAATATGGTTGATAATGTTCTAATGCACTCATTGAAGATCATTTAACTTAATCATAAGAAGTTGTGGTAGTAGAATATATGAATCAGAGTTTGGAAATGAAAAAGTTTTATTGACTTGATAATACTGATTCACGCCCCCCTCTCAGTATTATTTCCAACATGCACACATGTTGAAAGAAAATTTATGTAATTTGTTCGGCTGTAACCTGCTTTTTACAAGGCATCAAAATACACATCTTGCTGAAACAATTTGCCACAACGTAAAGATAATCATGATTTTTTTAGACATAGTCGGTCCTCCTACAAAGTCCATAGAAACACATTCCCAAGGATGGGAAGGGACTGGAAGTGGAGTATACAATCCTAAATTTCTATTTCTAGGCTTACTTGTAGCACATAAATAACATCCTCTTATATATCGTGACACACTTTCATTCATTCTGGGTCAATAACGATACCTTTGTAATTGTGCCATTGTCTTTCCTATGTAAAATGGCTAGAAATAAGAGTAGTATGCACTTCCCTTATGATGTTTACTCTTTCACCTTGTGGAATGAATAACTTTCCAATATGATACAAAATTTTATCATGCACATGGTAATCCAATTCCTCTACTTGGTTGCATTGACAAAAAGTTGCATATACATCTTTAAAGTCATAGTCTAAATCATATTGTTCAACATACCTCTCATGCATGACAGAATTATGCTTAAGAATAACTGAAGCACTAACAGTTGGTCTAGAAAGCATGTCAACAACATTGTTATAGACACCTTTCTTATACCTTATCACCAAGTGGAATTGCTACAAGAAACCCATTGATGAGCACCAGTATTGCAGCAAGGATGCTGCAACTCTTGGGCTACCAGCTTTACTTATCAACCTGAGGTTCGTACAAACTTGGAGGTGACATTGTTATATGCACAAGTAGAAGTGAAGGTCCTTCCTGTTGTCACTTGTTCATCTAGTGAGAGACCCCAACGGTTCCAAGCCAGACTTCTATAGAGTTAGAAGAAGCTTGATTCTTTGATGGAAGAAGAGAAAATCTATTCTAAGAGAGCTACTCTACTGCAGTAATGAAGAAAACAACATGTAATGCTAATATCACACCATATCCTAATTAACCATTTAAATAGCTATGCTAAGCAAAATTTCTAAATCAACACCAACCTAATGTTGCTATCTAAGTTACAGAAGTAAAGAGCATCAAACTCAACTAATGACTAAGCAAGGAAACTAAACTAAATCTGTTCTCACTTTTTTCGGTTTTTTGGTGTTTGCGATGATCAGATAGTGTTGGAGGCTCATTGAATAACCAAATTGAAACTCAGGAGTGGCAATGTTAATGATATGCAAAACAATGTTCAGGAAGGAATCAAGCGGAAAAGCAAGCAAATACTGAAATCAGCGAAGGGAGGATGTAATGAAGCAGCATTGCATAGGAACCGTTGGATAGATCAGCGAACAGTATAAATGGAAGACGAGCAGCAGAGATCATATCGCAGGAGTTTAAGTGAATCGATGGATGAATAGGATGAATGGGAGATGAGCGGTGAAGATCTTATCGCGGAGTTTAAGTGAATCGATGGACAAACAGGATTAAGTCACATGGGGACAGAAGGAAAAAAAACATGTGGAATGATGGAGCACTCTTCATAGGTGATAAGTAGTTTCTCACGCGCCCTTAAAGCTATAAGTGTAATTCCTAAAGTTTGCATGATTAGCCTAAGTGAGTGACACGTAACATGAGAAAACCACTTTTCTCGCGTGCTCTCAGGTAGATATTGGTCCTGCAAGAATTCGTGTGAGATTGCACGATAACCATTGGATCAGGCGGGATTGATCAACTGTGGAGATCGACCAATCTAGTTGGTGATTAGGTGATGTGATAGCCGTTGGATCAAGTGAGGCAAATCGACGGTGGAGATTTGGAGCACCTAAAGTCAAACGTTGAAATGAATAATGGTGGTAAGCAGTTTGGGTTGTAAGCTATATTTCTAAAATTTACACGATTAACCTAAGTGAATGACACATAGAACAGGAAAACCATTTTTCTCAGCTGCTCTCGGCCGGATATCGCCCGTGCAATAATTCGCCCGAGATTGCGCGATAGCCGTTGGATCAGGCGGGATTGATCAATGATGGAGATTGACCAAGCTAGTTGGCAATCGGGTGTTGTGATAGCCATTGGATCAAGCTAGACATATCATCGGTGGGGATTTGGAGCGCATAAAGTCAAGCATTGAAATGAATCGGATGATGATTGGTCTGGTTTGTTGTGGATCGAATGGTAAGGAAATCTATGGGTATAATTTGATCAAGACATGTGTTATTAGCTTCCACTTAAGCATTTCGTGCTGAAGGAAATGAGCATATGAGCAAAAAGTGATGGAGAAAGACGAGAATGAAATTAACCTCGTACTTAATCAAGACAACAAGCTGCATGCAAGAACTCTTGGCTAACCTACTAATTGAAAGAAGGCACAAATGGAATAAAACTAAAACACAACTAATCTACACTACACTAATGTAATGGAAATGCAGCTACTTAAGCAAATGAACGATTAAACCATGAATCTATGCGCTACACTATTGTAATGGAAATGTAGCTATTTAAGCAAATCAATGATTAAACCATGAATCTATGCGCTACACTGCTATAATGGAAATGCAACTATTTAAGAAAATTAATGATTAAACCATGAATCCATGCACTACACTACTGTAATGGAAATCCAGCTATTTAAGAAAATGCACGATTAAACCATGAATCTATGCTAGCATACATGTACAATAAAGAGGAGCCTTAGCTACTAGGGTTGGGTCCTAACCCAAGAGCTTCAGCCCTCTGAGTTAACTCAGTGCTTGCTCAAAACAAAACTCATTCTTATTATCAAAACAATGGATTACATCAAAAGTTGTCACAAGTCTTATAGCTCGAAAATAAAGAAAAATTTTACAATCAAAAGTCTGAATCCTACTAAGGTCCTAGGCCTCTCTACTTATGCATATAAAGTGTCCAACAACTTCCTTAAAATTAGGGAGGCTCGGCTCCCAAACTAGAGATAAACTGGTGCTTTGACTTGCACTTGCTCGGCTACCTTCTAGTCCTCATGATTTGGTTGGTTCCACTCCGAGTTGATGGAGGAATATTTGAATGGGGGGGTAGTAAATGAGGAGGATTTCCCTTCTATAATTCCTCTCCCTTGTCCCATTCGAGTTTTGACCAAGGTGTTTGCTAAAATTCCTTTCTTTTATCCTTTAATCCTGCATTACATGCACATTAGACCAAAAAGCAAAATATCCAACTCTAGCTCATCTCATAAACAAAATATAATCAAAAGTATTCAATAAGTTGTGAGAATAGTTGGTTTGACTAAGCTAGGAGGTGAATTAAGGCCCATATATTTACCCATTGATGAGGCTCATCACCCATCCATCTGAAATGCCTCACTTGTTGTAGCTTAGTTTGTGATTGCAAGTATTGCAATGGTTGATGATCAATGTGAATTATAGTTTCCTTTCCCGTCAAATAATGTTTCGACTTTTTCACACTTTGCACCAATGCATACAGTTCCTTGTCATATGTAGGATAGTTAACTATTGCACCATTAAAAGTTTCATAATGGTAACATATGGGATTATCGTGTTGCATGAAGACCACTCCCATGGCATAGTCACTTGCATATGTTTGGATTTCAAATGGTTGTCTTAAATAAGGAAGTGCAAGAACTGGAGTTATACTAATTCTCTCCTCCAATGCATCAAAGGATTTTTGCTACTTGCCTCCCCACTGAAAAACCTGCCTTATGATTTTCAAGGCATGTAATGGACCTTTCTTTGTTTTGAAGGATGTCTTCCATATGTCTCCTTTAGAAATATTAATCTGATGATAGCCACTTCTCAAGTCCAACTTAGTGAGATACACAACATATTTCAATTGATCAAGAAAATCATCAATTCGAGGAAGAGGGTGATGATTCTTTACTGTAATCTTGTTCAAGGCTCTGAAATCTACACACATGCACCATGTAACATCTTTCTTTGGTACTAAAACAATTGGTGACCCGCATGGCGATGTGCTTCATCTGATGACCCCTTTGTCAAGAAACTCTTGGATTTGTCTTTTGATTTCTTCATTCTCCATGATTGACATCCTGTACATGCCAATGTTTGGAAGAGGAAATTATTTCTGCAATTGGATCTCATGTTGGATTCTTCCTTTAGGAGGCAATCATTTGGGTTCTTGAAATATCTCATCATAGGTGTTAACAATATCATACAAATCATATTTTAACTTTACATCACATCCTTGGAAGGCTTCATTTTCAACATTCTCTTTTGGTTTAATCATCAAAAATACAAAGTTCTTACTAGAATTAACAATCCTTTTCATTTGTCCATCATTCATAAGTGATAAATTTAACTTCTTAGTATGTTCTCTAACGATGTACTCAACTCCATATTTAAACAAGTGATATTTGTTCTCATGGTGATGAAAGATATCTCTCCTATCATATAGATATGGGCTTCCCAAAACAATACCACAAATGTCAAGTGGAATGACATCAAGCTCTACCTCATCTATAAAATTTGTAGTGATGGAAAATCTCAATTTACATCTTTTTGTCACATGCAATTTTGCATTCTCACATATCCAACCTAAAGGATAAGGTTTAGGATGTGGAGTGGTTTCCAAATTCAATTTATTAACAATGTCTTCAGAAATAAGGTTTTCTTGTGATCCACTATCAAATAATGTATTTATCTTGGTATGTTTTGAAATGAATCTAATGTGGAAAAGCTCTATTATTTATTTTTTGTGTTGAGTTTCATTGAGGCGACTTGAAGAACTAGTATTTTCAATAGAGCCCTTACCTTTGAATCCCATGGTTGTGATCTTTGTTTCATCCCTGGAATCAGATCCTAAATCATGTTATGTAGTTACATAATTCTTTTGTTTCCCTTTCTTGTTAAAATTTTTGGGGCTCATTTCAGGACGAATTTTCCAACAATGGTCTTCATCATGGCCTTATTTTGAACAATGTTTACATGTGAGTTTTTCTCCCTCTTTCTTGACTGAAGCATTCTTCTTCCCTTTTCCTTTGAATTTCCCCTTTCATTTGTATCCATTCTTAAATGGATTTTTGTTGCCCTCTTGAGGAACATTCTTCCCTCTTGCTTCTAAATGAGTTGCCTATACACAACTTCATCTAGTTTTGTAGGGTTAAACATGAGAATAGTGTGTCTCAAATAACTATGCAATCCTCCAATGCATTTGGGTAGAGTGTCTTGAGAGGATACATATATACCCAAAATAAAATATATTTTTCTAAATTCTTGAGTATAGCTTTGCATATTTTTACCTTTAGCTTTCCTAAAGTTTTTCCAATCCATAATATATTTTTTCATGTATGCTAATGGATAAAATTGCCTTCCTATTGCAGCAACAAAATCATTCGAAGAGGATAAAACCTTAACATGTTTCTTCATGTCCTCTTGATTTTTGGCCTCCCACCAAATAAGTGTTGCACCTTCCAATCTAAGAGAAGCAAGATGAATTTTGGCCTCATCATCCTTGATTCTTTGTATCCTATAATACACTTCAATCTGGTGAACCCAATTATCCAATTTCTCAGCATTTACCTCCCCAATGTACATAGGAAATTCAAACTTTATATCAAGATTTAGCAAACGAATTTTACCATGTCCCTTTGGAGAATTTGGAGGTGTTTGTGAAAGGGTTTAATAAGTAGGGGTCGATGAGGATGAGGATGGAGGTGAAGGTTTTGGTTTGTCACCATTCCCTCCATTACCTTTTGGAGGCTTGTCTCCTTTTCCTCCATATCCTTTTGGAGGTTTTGAGCTCTCTCCATACAACCTTGAATTCCTCTCTTCATAAAGAAAATTTACCATTCCAAACATCTCAAAGAATTTTTTTTCTTCTGAAAGTTATTTCATCTTCAGACATCCCTTAAGGACCTTCTTCATATGCCATGACTATTGAAGCTTGAGGTGTGTTTGTTCTCCTTGAAACAATTTGAGATCTTGGCTCCACAATTTCTCCTTCTCCTCTTTTAAGCTTCAACCTTGTAAGGATCATAAAAACACTTGAAAACAAAATCAAACCTTCACAAAACCTTGTGCTCCGATGCCAAAATGATCTGTAATTGAAACTTGAAGGTGATGAACAAATTTCACGTGAAAATTTTATGTATTTTGAGTAATTGATCAAGTTATAAAACACATAAAGTAATTATTTTTAAACTTAGTTAATAGACAAAATAGAGATAAAATACAATGTCAAAAACACATAACAACAAACATGATAAAGGAGTTCACCCCTCTCCTGTGCTACATCTCCTCATCCAACTTCTAATGCATGGTCTATTTCATTAAGTTCTCAATTTGTGTTTCCATGGATTTACAATGCTCAGAATGCAAAAAAATGTCTCCAATGGATCCATAACTGTCAAAAAACCCCCATTTGGGCTCTTTCAACACCTAATTTGGCCAAAAACTAAGAATGTTATGCTTCTTCCAAGTTTTTCCCCAATTTCCACATCTAACCATCTTCTAACTCGACCCAAACCTGGCTTGAGCACCCCAAACCCGAAACCGGTGCACAAATTTGGCCTACAATCCAGCCTAACGGGAGAAATTGTTGGACACTTAAAAATGTCCACTAACCCCTATTTTCCAAAATTTGTGGTCATATGGGGGCCACATGCCCAGGGGCTCGGGCTAACTGCTTGCCTTGGCCGACTAGGCCCCCAAATAATTTCAACATGGTCGCATTATTGGCGCATATAACTGCGTTGGGTGCCGAAGATTCTAAGCACTGAAGGTAAGGACTAGACTATGGTTGTATGTGGCCCATATGGCCCAGGGTTTGGCCTCCACTTCACACCCTAGGGGCTGGCCCCCTTCCAACTCTACCTACGGTCTCACTCTGGTGTATTAACGTAGGGGATGTGACCTGAGGGATAGGGCTAAGCCTTGGCCCATAGTCCTATCCCTTGGTTCTGAGGGCATGGGGACCATGACTAGGGCTTAGCCTTGACCCCAACCTTCAAACAAATTTGTGCTATGGTTTAAATATAAGCTGAGACGTAATAAGGTTAAGTCACGTGATGTGTTGCAATAGTAAATATTCTTAATGCTTGGTGATAGGTTTTGTGTTCTAATATTTTTTGACCAATCTAGAGTGGCCAAGTGGAAGCCTTCCACTGGCTCAAAAATGTACAGTCAACCTGTCAATCTGCAATTTTTTTACCTGTTGGGAATTTGATTAGAACACAATATTAGGAGCATATGATATCAGTTTTGAATGATTAAAGTTGTGTTAGATTCATATCACCGAGATCTACACACTGGTATAGGTTTTAAGCACTTTTGAACACTTTGAATTTTGAGCACTAACTGATCCCTTGGATCAAGTCTGATGCAACCTACTCCTACACTGTCATTAGATATAGATCCATTGAAATAAAGTATCCACATTTGATTATATACATCTTTTTTTACAATGTTATCTACAAAACATATGTAATGTGAAGAATTTTTTTGAGAATAAGTTTGAAATTTTAGAATAAAAAAAATGATTGAGGGAAAGGAGAACCTTGTGTAGAAAATTATTGAAAAATGAATCCACATAATGGCTGTGGATGATATTATTTGTAAAATTGACAGACTTGTTATCCCCATCAATCTTAGATCAACCTTAATCTTGCATGGTTTACCATTGAATGACAACCAAATATTTGACCAGTCAATTGCAAAATAGCCATTTGATGTTTTAGACCAATCATGGCTTAAAAGTAAGCCACAAAATTCAGGTATGTCAGTGATCACAATGTCAATGACTTGAAAGACCTTTAAGTGAGATACTAATCTGATAAGCACATATTTTATTTCACTTAAGACCTTGACCGTTCTTTCGTCTAACTGTATTATTCATGTAGTTGAATCTTGTGGATGAAAATTGATTTTTATAAAAATAGAATATGGCATGATGTTTGAGGAAGCTCCCGAGTCAACTAGACAATTATGTAAATTATTGTTAAATATTTCAAAAGTGAGTAGAAAAGGAGGAGTGTGAGAATTTGACTCATTTCCTATCCAAATAAAATTTCCTTATTTTTTCTTATTAGGACATGAATGATCCACATGGATATTTGTGGCCACCTGCCTATTCCACTTGGACCCCCACCATTGTTTCTTTCAATTTTTTAGTTTCCTTAATTGTAGCATAGTTTACTATTTTCGGTAGTTTTTCAGGTCATGAACTTCCGAAGCCAGTTTGAGGCCCTAAAAAACGTTCTTTGGGAAAACCACCGACGACAATTCTGATTTTTCAACGAATAAAAAAACATCGTTTAGGGCCTCAAAATGGCTCTAAAGGTTTAGGACCCGAAAACTGCCAAAAATAGTAAATTGTGCTACAATTAAGGAAACTAAAAGACTGAAAGAAAAAGTGGTGGGGGACCAAGTGGAATATGTGAGTGGCCACCAATATCCATCTGGATCATTCTTCCCTCCTTAGGAAGCAATGGTCCCCATTGCGTTGAGTTCCTCCATGAGATGATTAAACTTCTATTGAACTTGGTCCCTGGTGAGCCACTTGCCCTCGTGAAAGGACTTGGTCTACTTTGACAACTCGATATAGTTGAATCCTTTTGCTATGAGGTTTTCTTGATCTATGTGTACATGATTTGATCAGTTGTGGTTTGTTCCATGCAGTTTGGGTTTAACTCTATTGGTGTGAGTTGTTCTGCAATGTCGGATGTGTCCAACAATGGTGGAAAGTAGGGCCGAAGGTGGTCCACATTGAACACTAGGTGCAGACCATGGAATGGTGGAATACTGAGCTCAAAGGAATTGTCCCCTACTGCCTTGGTGATGGTGTATGGCCCATATTGGAGTGGGAGAATCTTGCAGTGGGGCCCAACGAGGTGCTCCTTCTACAAACGTAGCCAAATTTTTCCGCCCACCTGGAACTTGAGTGGCACCCGATGCTGATCGTGCCGCTGCTTGTACTTAGCATTGGCCCTATCCAATATGTCATGGACCTATTGGAGGATTTTTTGAATGTGCTCAATGAAGTTGCTTGCCTTGTTGACTTCAGACTGGACCTGAGTCGAATCTTCCTGAGTAGTTGCAAATGGTATGGCCACATCAATGGGACAAAGCGGCGTGAATCGCAAGCCCACCTGAAAATGGTTGTGGCTAGTCGAGCTATGGAGATCTTGGTTATAGCTGTGATGGAAATAGGGGAGGCTCTCATCCCATGTGCGTGAATGCTTTGAGTTGTACATGCACAAAATGTGTATGGTCATCCTATTGACAACCCATGTTTGGCCATCAGTTTGGGGATTGAAAGTTGTGGGCTTAGTGAGCTTGGTGTCAAGCATCGACCAGAGATTGGACCAAAATGTACTGAGGAACCTGTTGTCCTAATCTAAGATGATAGACTATGGGATCCCAAAGTGTACCCACACCAGGGAAAATTTTAAGAACCCCCCCTAAATTTATAAATATAATAAATGGGCGAATCTCCATGGTATATAGGAAAAATGGAAGGCGATTTTATCAATAATATAATATGTATATATAATTTTTTGGCGAATCTCTCACTAGGCATGGCGAATATTTTACTCAATTATAAAATCTTGTAAGATCTTGGCGAGTCTTTCACTAAATAATAAAACTTTGTAAATTCCTAGTGAATCTTAGCATAGGCTACATGCTGGTTTAATTCCCCCATTTAAATAGGCTACATTCCAAGTGAATACCATGGGTCAATACCATGTGCCACTTTGGTGAATACCATGGGTCAATACCATGTGCCATTTTTATTTTTATTAGAATATTTTACTCAATTATAAAATCTTGTAAGATCTTGGCGAGTCTTTCACTAAATAATAAAACTTTGTAAAGTCCTAGTGAATCTTAGGATAGGCTACATGCTGGTTTAATTCCCCCATTTAAATAGGCTACATTCCAGGTGAATACCATGGGTCAATACCATGTGCCATTTTGGTGAATACCATGGGTCAATACCATGTGCCATTTTTATTTTTATTAATTCTAATATTAGGGTTAATAATAGTTTTTTGCATGGTATTAATAAGTTTCACCTAAATATAACCCATTTTTTGAGTGTTCGTAAATATAAGGTGACTTATGGAGTAAATATAAAAAAATGTTTTATTTGTTTACCATACCTCTCGTTTATTTATATTTTTTATTAATTTACCATACCTCTTTTACAAATATGGTATTTGGCCCATAGGATTCACTTAAATAAAACCTCTTTCTTGAGCCTCCATAAATAGAAGGAGGGTTATGGACTAAATATAAAAAGAGGTTTTATTTATTTACGATACGTCTAGTTTATTTATATTTTTATTTATTTACCATACCTTTTGAGTAAGTATAAAAAGACGTTTTATTTATTTACCATACCTCCACTTTACTTATATTTTTATTTGTTTACACCCTTACATGTATATAAGGTGACTTATGGAGTAAATATAAAAGATGTTTTATTTATTTACCATAACTCTCATTTATTTATATTTTTATTAATTTACCATACCTCTTTTATAAATATGGTATTTGGCCCATAGGATTCACTTAAATAAAACCTATTCTTGAAAATGGGCGAATGGATTCACTTAAATAAAACCTATTCTTGAAAATGGGCGAATGGAAGGTTGTAAGTCCTAATTTCAAGGGCTAAAATTACCTTTTTTACCCTCTCCCTTAAAATAAGGTGGGCTATTTGAGGTGATTTGTAAAAATGTACTATGATACAAAATATTCGCCCACTAAAAATTTAAAACCCCTTAATTTCGCCAAAGGGCGAACATTCGCCCCTAAAATTATCCTTGACCCACACTCATTAAAAGAAGAGTTTAACAATGGCTTCTGTTGTGATATTTTTCTTGTAGGCTGCCATAATAACCATCTTCGATAATTTGTTGACGACCACAAAAACACAGTCATTTCCATGCTTAGTAGAAGGAAGTCCTAAAATGTAATCCATGGATATGGATTCCCAAGGTCGACTAGGGGTAGGAAGCGGAGTATAGAGGCCTTTCTTCTTGATGGTTGGTTTGGAAATGGCGCAGGCAGTGCAGGATCTAATGTATTCCCCGACATCCTGTCGAAGACTCAGCCAATAGCAATACTTCTGCAGTACTACCATTCTTTTCTCGACCCCGAAATTCCCAGAAACCCAATTGTAGTGTGCTTCCCAAATTATGTTGGCACGCTTGCTTGAAGGAACAAAAAGGTGTCCCAGGTGGCATAACAATGCATCCTCGAGGTGAAAATATTGAACTTGTTGACCCTCCAAGAGCTTCTGGTATTTGTGGCCGAATTCTAGGTCGCTTTGGTAGAGAAGTGGCCAATTAGAAATCTTGTGCCCATAAGAGTTGAGCATGGTGGTTAACACCATGATCAGGGGTCGGATGAGGTAGTCTGCAACACTATTGGTGCTTCCCTTCTTGTACATGATATTCAAATGGAACTGATGCAGGTATGTGGACCACTTCTGATGGGGATCATTCTGCAACTTCCCTTGCATCTGTATGAACTGCAGGGGTTGGTGGTTTGTGTCGATGACTGTTTCCTTCCCCAAAATGTAATTCTTCCATTATCAACACCACCTGCATAATGGAATACATCTCTTTGTCATAAGTGGGATACTTCCAGACTGTGTATGAAAGTGTGTCACTGTGATATGCCACTGGATGCCCCTATTGAGTAAGGACTTCCCCAATAGCATAGTCCGAGGCATCTGTCTCGATCTCAAATGGTTGTTACAAGTTTGGTAATGTTGGCACTGGTGCAGAGAAGAGGCAATGTCTCAAAACTGCGAACGCCTTCTATTGAGATTCATACCGAAATAATTTCACTTTCACTCCTCCCTTGGTGACTTGACTCAAGGGCCAATTGATATGAGAGAACCCCAACATGAACTTGTGGTAGAAATTGGCAAGACCCAGAAAGATGTGGAGCTCTGTCAGAATGGTTGGGGCTAGCCAATTCCGAATGACTTAGATCTTGGCTGGATCCACATGCAGCCCCCCGTTCATCAATAATATATCCCAGATATTGAACCTGGGTCATGCCAAAAGTTCATTTCTCCAAATTGGCACACGACTTGTGTTTCCGCAGTGTTTGGAGAACTTGTCGAATGCGGTGGAGGTGCTCTTCCCAACTATGGATGAAGATCAGGATGTCATACAAGTATACCACTACAAATGAGTTGGTGAATGGCCGCAAGATGTCATCCATCAACCTCAAGAAGGTTTCAAGAGCATTCGTCAACCCAAAAGGCATAACCAACTATTCGAAAAGGCCCTCCTTGGCTTTGAAGGCAATTTTCCACACATTGGAGGGTTCGGTTGGTACCTGGTGATATCCAGAATTCAATTCGATCTTGCTGAAATATTTTCCCCCCTTCAGTTGGTCCAGAAGGTCATCAATCCATGGGATCGGGTACCTATTCCAGAAAATGATCTTATTCAACAATCGATAGTCAATACAAAGTCTCCAAGTCCCATCCTTCTTCTGTACCAACATGATTAGTCTCCCACAGGGCGATGAACTCATCTGGATGTGACCTTTCTACAGTAGCTACTAAATCTACCTCTTGATTTCATCATTCTCTAGAGTAGAGCGCCGATAGATTGGTCCATTGGGAAACAATGCACCTTGGGTCAAATCGATGGAGTGCTTGACTTGACAGTGTAGAGGCACCCCTGCAGGGGAGGCGAAGATGTCCTCATACTCCTCCATGACCTTTTCCATCTATTGTTGTCATGCAGAGGGGCCCTGTCTAGAGTTCGTGGCCACCATATTCTTCTTTCCGTGAGGGAATATCATCTGGAAAACAAATTTCCCTATTTTGGAAATGATCTTACTGCATTTTTTACAGTAACTAGAGAGATGGTGGTAGGCAGTGCTACCTCTGGTATCCTGTGCAACTTATTTCCCAAGGTAACAATAACAACATGAGGCCTTGACTCATACTCAACTTGTCACTTCCACAAGTATGGTTGGCCTAATAATACATCACAAACATCAAGAGGGGCAATGTCACATAATACCTCATTCGTGAAGGGCTTGATGTTGTATGGAAGGCGACACTGCTGACTGACGATGAACTGTAGCGGGGAGCCCTTTACCCACATCTAGGAGTGGAAGAGGCACTCCTCCTCCTCTGGATCTTCGGGTTCCTCTTTCTGGATCTTCGTGGTGGAAATGGTGGAGTTGGGCTCCGCATCAATAATATGCTTCCCTTTCTCATTCCCTTTATCAGGTTCTGACTCAAAGTCAGAACATGCATTTGATTCAGAAGCCTTCAACCCATCCACCAGTGATTGCTTGGCCCGACACTCACTTGTGTTGTGAATGGATATCTTATGGAAGTCACACCACTTTCCCTATCCTTCTTCAGCTTCGTGGTGTTGTTCTTTGATTATGGCTTTGGCGGGTTGTCCTGGGTCACCCTGCCTTGGCTTTGTCCTTTGTTCTATGGTTTAGGGGCACCTTTCCCTTTCTTCGGATTCATAGATCCATAGTCTCACTTTTTATGTTTAATCTTCTGCTTGATCTTGACAGCATATCAGTATGTCGTGCTGAGCGAGGAGATGTCTAGGAACTCCATCTCATCCTGGATGTAGATGTGTAGGAAACCACGATACTTGAGTACCAAATGTTTTCAGAATCCTTGATACCAAACTTCATGTGAAGGGTATGAAAAACATTGGTAACTCTAGCATGTCTTGGTCCCTTCCTTGCTGCAACGTAGTCCACTTTATGTATTTATCCTCATAGCTTCCGACAGGGTAGTACTTCTCCTTGATGGTGACCTGGAACAAATTCCAAGTGGGTGCGGCTGAAAAAAGTGAGGGTGTAATTTCATCCTTCTACTCATAGTAGGTTTCCCACCAATCCTTGACATGGGGGACGACTTTGAGAAGTGAAAAAGTAATGTTTTCTTGGCTGGAAAAATCATGAACAAAAAAATATATCCTTCTAGAAAATTTAACCATTTATCTACAATGTCTACATTTATTTGGCCCTCAAATATGGGAATGTCAAAGTTTACTTATTCCTTAAAAGGAGTGGTGTCTCTAGAGTGGCAAATTTATCTGGGTAAAGTTATCCATCATCATGTTCCTTTGTTTCTTGAGGGCATCTTTGACGAATATTTTGATAGGATCTCATGCTCCATCGTCTTTCTTTTCTTCCCCCATGGGCGACTGTTGGGGTTTGCTAGACTGGTCTTGTAAAGGTTCAACCAGATTGAGCCCTAACTCCTTATACCTCAACCTCATTAGGCACTTGTAAAGAAGGACCGAGAAAGAGTAGATTGCTCTGATACCATTGATCTAAATTTAAGCATGAACGCAACAAATTACAGATATAACCATACACACAAAGATGCAATAGAAATAAAAATTCATTTCATAATATCAAAGGATTGAAATATGCTTACATATATAATGGAAATAAACTAGCTTGAGCGATGGTAGCTTATTTATGAGAAGAGACGTGGTGGTTAGATGCCTCTGAACTGTGTTACAATGAGGCTTGAAGGCCTATTTATTATTGAGAAATAATGGAAAATCCTAAACATCCAAAAACCTAACCCTAGGAGATGAAACACCAAACTATGGGCCTCGTTGGGGTAAGTTGTTACATCAACTTCTTGAGGTCATAACTTTGGCACATGATCTTCACTTAATGCACATGATAACTCGTTAGAAATATCTATCTGAGGAATACAACTGATGACAACAAATACTGAGTTGAAAACTAATATTCATTGGAAAATGCGAGTTTTCAATTCAATATTCACTGTCATTAGTTGTAGTCCTTTGATAGATCTTTCTAACAATGTATCACGTGCGTTAAATAGAGATCGTGTGCCAAAGTTATGACCTCGGGAAGTTGATGTACCAACTTACCCCAACAGGGCCCATAGTTTGGTGTTTCATCCCCTAGGGTTAGCTTTTTGGATGTTTAGGGTTTTCCATTATTTCTCAATAATAAATAGGCCCTCAAGCCTCATTGTAACATAGTTCAGAGGCATGTATCCACCACATCTCTTCTTAGAGATAAGCTATCATTTCCCGAGCTAGTTTATTTCCATTCTGTATGTAAGCATATTTCAGTTATTTGATATTAATGAATTGAAGTTTTATTTCTATTGCATCTTTGTGTATATGGTTATATCATTAATTCAGATCAATGAAGTTTTAGGAACTTTAACTTTAATCTTGTTCACAACAGTAGTAGATGGTAAATATGGTTTATCTATAACATATAAAGCTTTAAGAAAGGTATTCTTTTGCTGTCTTAATTTGCTTAATTCAAACAATGATATGTTATCTCTTGTTTTCTTCATGTTCTCTACTATATCATAGTCCATTTGATCATAAATTATTAAGGTTTTGGGGACTAGCCTCTCTTGAGAGGAACCTTTTCTTAGGGA
Organism: Pinus tabuliformis; assembly: GCA_031772625.1. Lineage (NCBI taxonomy): Eukaryota > Viridiplantae > Streptophyta > Pinopsida > Pinales > Pinaceae > Pinus > Pinus tabuliformis. The sequence continues at coordinate 575,628,487 of CM062804.1, read as the reverse complement.
TTTATCTAGGGAAAGAGTTGTAGTTGAATGTTGAGCCGCAAAAATTTCCCTCTTTTGACATTTTTATCTTTCATTTTTACTCCTTTTTGTCATCCATTTTCATATCATTTCACCTCACCCTCATCTAAGAGTTGTGTAGGCCACACAAATACACCAATAAGGTAAATGTCCATTATTAACTCAAATCTATAGGTTTTACTTTATAAAATTGGTTTGATTAGACATAAGCTACCGAATTTTACATATTCTGCGACTATTCTAACATTCTACAACTGAATCAAAGATTATTTAGGTTCACATATGTTAAAAATCAATTGAATAATATACGAAGATGCCAAATGTTTCCTAGATGCAGATCCACCTATAGCCACAAGTGGCAGTTCACAGATTCAACATATCTCTAAAGTGAAACCTATGGTCAAATTATCTATGGTGCACTAGTAACATGTAGAGTATCAAGTGAATCAGTTCTATAGTCAAGCAAGTGAGGGTTATCGTCAAGTGAGCAAGATTCAAAATTAAAATTGAATATTTTGATATGTCTTCTCATGATTCACTTCTTCATTAGTGAATCATTAGAAGAAATATTCCTATTCTAGTTAAGATACTTAGATGTTGATTTAAATTCTAGATCTTAGGAAACAAGCTCCCAGATTTGTTTATTTTGAAACTTTATATAATTGCTTAATTTGGAAGCAAATAGAAGTTCAGAATTTGGTTTTGATATGCAAACTTATTGTATTTGATTCTTTCTTTTACACATTTCATAATATAAATATTTTTTATGTTGTTCTTATATTCTTCGTTGGTGATTTTAATTTTGTGATATGAAGTATTTGTACCTCGTACATCTCAGAAGTGCCCCTTGCAAAAGTGCGAGATCAATAGTATAATTGTTTTTCATTCAATTTCTTTATTCTCTATTTTCATGCACTAGATTAATGTTCTATGTCAGTCAAATTTAAATGCTCCATTTTCCTAATATAGATCTTATCTTACCTTTTACTCTTTTGTTCTCCTTTATATTCCATAGGTCAAGTGCTTGATAAAAATAAAAAACAACCAAAAACATTCATTTCCCTAATCTTCAATTTTTTCAGTCTCAAATTTATAGATAGTTGATAGTTATGACTGGATTTAATTTAGTATGCACACATGATTCAATGATATCAACAAGATTTATGCCCTCTAATTTCAATTATTTACTTCTCGCTTTAGATCGTTTCTTTCCTGGTTATTGTTTTCTAGATTAATTGGATTTCTTATAGATTAGATTTACTTTCAAAATTTAATAGATTAGATTTGCTTTCAAGTTTAATAGATTAAATTTACTTCCAGGTTCAATAAATTGATTTTTCTTCACAATTCGATAGATTATAGTTGTTTCCAAAGTTCAATAGTTCAAGTTTATTTTCAAATATCTATGGACTAAATTTATTTTCAAAGTCCAGTAGAGTTGGTTTTACTTTTATGTCCAACATAATAGAATTTCAAAGATTTCATAGTATAGAATTAGGATAGCCTTGTTATGAATTCCTTTGCTTTTCAAGTTCCGAATTTAATGCTTTATGAGTTATAATCTTTGAGAAGGAACATGTGTGTGTGATCTTTTAGATATTTTCATAAATAGGTTTCCTTTTTATCTTGCAATCATTTCCATAGATTATTTTCCTTTTTAATTGGAATTTAATTACATAGCATATATAGTGAAAGTATACTTCACAATAATACAAAACTTGGATTGATTATTTAATGCAAGCAATTTAACCAACAATTAAATTACCCAACACTGATTTAGTAGTAGTTGAAGTTTTACTTTTGGTTTGAATAATTAGAATTTCTTCTTCACTTTTGTCTATGTAAGTTCTAGCTATATCCCATATAACATTAGCATAAGAGGATTATGGTTCTTATTCTTCTTCAACATCTTCTTCTCATTTGTCTTGCTCTTTGATGTCTGCCATAGAAATCTGACAATGAAGAGGGGTTTGAGGATTTCTTTTCATAAATAGCCTAAAATATCTCTTGGAACAAGACTATTCACCAACTTATTTCTTCAGGTCCACTACTTCATTGGGCATAGTTTTGATGATCTTTTATAAGATTTTCATATCAAAAACATCTTTTTCCTTTTTTCTCTTCTTTGAAAATGACCTTCTTAGTAGGATGAGTAGGATTCTTTTCTTATAAAAAAACTTAGCAATACTAATCATCTCTTTTTCTACATTTAATGCTTCTTACATTGCATCAGCGAAAGTAATCTTGTTTGTAGATTTCATGAACATGGCAGTAGGTGTAGGAAGGGAAAAAGCATAGAATTCAATTTGTACATTAGCTCCAAGTTTCAATGTATCAAGGATTATATTAATAATTTTAAGAAATACCTGATTAAAATATTTATTTTTTTCTTTGGAACCCATCTTAAGCCTACAAATATATACCAATAAAGTAGCTGGTGATTTACCATCACCGAAAATTTTAATGAACATATCTTCAAATGTATCCCAATTTTGAATTGAATTTGCTTATAAGGCAAAATACTAACTAGACACTCTACCTGCAAAGGTGTAGGGGAAATGTCTGCAGATGAAATTTAATTTTGTAAACCTATCATATTAATGGAAAGCATAAATTTATTGATGTGATCTTTAAGAGATTCCTTATTGTCAAGATAAATTTTTGTTAATCATCATTCTAGGTGTTTTGGGAAATCACGTTGAGCACCAAGATATGTATAAGGGTTTCCCATGGTATTCTTTGTTGTTTTTATCCAACCATAGTGGAAGTAGAAACAATAATAGTAGATGAAACAAGGGAGGAGGTTGCTACAACCTGATTGTGAGGAGAACTAGGGGGTGGAATAGGCTGAGGATTTTGAGCTTGATTTTTCACACTAGACTCCTCTAGTTTTGGGGGAACTTGGTGTCTATGAGTATTAGGAACTTTAGATTTACCAACAATAGGATTTCCACTAGTTACAAACCTAATTTCTTGTTTTGTGCCCGAGTTAAGATTCTTGAATGTTGTGATTCAAAAGAAACAACAAAAGATTCTTTTTGTAAGGAAATAATTTCTATGGATATTTGTCTCAAAGGGATGAGATATGAAATTGATTTTCTTAGAAAGTATATAAAATATTTCTTAATTCTTAGTCCAAAGGGTATAGGAGGATTAGAGATATTTTGAGAACTAGAATATTCTTGATGAACTAGCTGTGAAACTTCTTCAAAATGAGCAGCACCAATAGGGGTTTAAGGAGATTCAATGTTAAATACTTGAGGACTAGTAGGTAAAGGAGTTGTGGGTGGTTATTTTTATCGTTTAGGATGACTCTTGGTTTTCTGTGAAGATTTAGGTGCCATCCATCATCAAACGTCTCTCCTTCTAGTGCTAAAAATGTTGATGGCCAGAATTGACCATATCAACATTTCAGAAATTGTCAAATCATGATCCCAATTAGACCCTTTTCCATTTGGAATAATGATTTTGACAGATATGTGGGCCTAGTTTCCACTCAAGGAATTTTCTCCAACAAATGGAGACTTTTTGCAAATATTATAAATTAAATTGGGTTAAAAGGAAATGATGTAAATAAATCTTGTAATTATAACCTAATCGCAAGTAACATAAATAACTAACCTATCACTATTCCTATCTAGCTATTGTGTCCCAAGTATTATAATTCTTGTATGTGAAACAAAATGATCAACAAAAAGTATGTGATTCAGATCTACACAATTATAAACTACAAGCAATTAAGTGTAAATGACACTAAACTCGAGTTAAATAGTTAAACAAATTTCGTTCACCCACAATGTTCACACACACATTCTTTCCTTAATGCCTCAATAACAATGAGAGTTATTAGTCAACAATAACTTACTTCAATCATCAAATATCAGAGAAATAAAGTAGAACAATTTTGAGTTCAATGAAAAATGAATGAGTAAATTAGAGTAACAATACCATAATCACTTGAACTCATTAAAAATTGAAATCTTAGTGGTACATATTAATATTAAAGAAAAGATAAATTTGATAATAGTGCAAAGTCTATTTCCTTGAAAAAATTTGAACGCTTTGTTTAGGCTCATTCTACTCTTTAAATAATATTATGAAATAAAAGATAAATATTTAGTCCAATACAATGAACCTCAAAATACATCAAAATACATCCTATTTTTCTTTGTTGATGACTAAATTCCAATACCCAAATGATACTCCACAAGTCTATGACTTAATATTGTGACACTAACTTGATTATTGTCCATATTTTTCCTTTGCGACATTTGAGTATGAGTTCATTTTAAGTTTCATCCCATTTATGCTCATCATATAACAAATATATTTTAATCTACCCTTAACCATTTCCAAGATTTGATATGGGTCTTTTAAGTACTACATCTTTCACTCAACTATGTGTCACTTAACTATGTCTTACACACATATAGTAGGCCTAGATTTACTTTTATATCCTTTATAAAAAATAAACACCCCTAAATAGATTAATGCAAGGTTTGATCCTTAGTTTTTATTGTAAAAATAGTATAACAAACTTTATGGGGTTTCACCCCTCCTCTTTGTTCCTTAAGGAGAAGGTCTTAATCTCACCTTACTTTACATATTATGCCAAGGAATATGATAAGAGTTTGAGGCATTCTATGTTTTTAATTATTCATAAATTATATGATTTGATGTGCTTTACAAATGGTCACCATGGGATTCAAGCTATCGACCTCCTCATTAAAATTCAAACACATACCATTTCACCAAGCGTAGAATTTCACTATTCTACGCTTGTAATGGAATATGAATTCAATGCATGGACATGCTTGACCACACGGATCATTTCTAGTGGTCCACAAATGTTTTCCACCATCTCGTATCATGTGATTTCACGTGATAAAACATGGGTTTACAATCGATGAATATGGTCAAATATTCATAAATCAAGAGTGTTTAATAATAAGGTTTCGCTTTGTTCGTAACGAACTTCCCTTCATTGGTTTACTTGGTCATTTCCTTTTAGTGTTCCAACAGAGCTCTGTACTACTTGTAATATGGTATTCTCGCTCTCCTCCAGGCTTAATCCTTTCACCTTCTGCGGAAGTACATTGTGGCCTCCTATGGCCAAACAAGTATGTCTAAGGTTGTTTTTATGAGAAATTTACAATTCTTTTGTCACTTGATAGTATTGTTAAATTAACCAATTGTTTATCTACTTGGAGTCGCAGGTTTTGATGCCAAGGCTCTTCTCAGTATCAATCGCAGGAAACGAATTCCCTTTTGCTGGCTTGTGGGTTAGTTAAACTTGTTGCAGAAGATTAAATTTGTTCCCTTTTCTCTTTAGGTAAACCTTTGTTTCACTTTATTTGTATACAACATCTCTTAGTCTGCTAAATAAACCAGAGTTTAGCCCCCCCCTTTTTTTATGCAAGTCCAATATGAAGTTATAAAGTCACTTATATCCTTCTCTCGGAAGGGTTTTTCTATCGACGGAGGATTCACTCTTAAAAAGTTTAAATAATTATTTTGTTCCTTTCCAGGGAAAAGCCATTAATACTCTTACTCTTCTCACCATCCTTGGTTAGTTGTTGGTTAATTTTTGAAATTGGGTTTTCAAAACTAAAGCCCTAGCACACTATGGTTTTTGTATAGCCACAAGTAAATCTGGTCATAAGTCTTTTTTCAATTGCCACATTTGTGAATACCCTGTCATGGCTATTCTTCCTTATACGAAAATTTTATTTATTCACAAGGTTTTTAACCCTACCTAAGCTTGTTAACCTAATATGATTTTGCATACTTTTTGATAGAATTTGTATCCATTACATGTAAAGGATAGGGGTCCTCGAACATGGGTTTTCCCTTAGGTATGATGGTTACCAATTTTTTTCTTGTTTCTACGTTGTTAATATTTTTCTTTTGATAAACCACAACATATGTTTTGGTACTATTGGAAATTCTCACATACACTCATTCTTTGTCATTTTGAATGCATTCCTTTAGACTCGATACATAATCCCTTCCAGCGCTTTAATGAATTTGGCTTTATTTCTTAGAGGCCAAACACATTATCACTCCCTGGTCACAGTTGCAATATATGTGTGTGTGTGTGTGTGTGTGTGTGTGATTCTCTCATCGAAGATTGAAACACTAGATTTTCTACTCTGAATTCTTTTATCATGAGAACTAATTAGAATTTTACCCCTAGGGAAAATATTAATATTTAAGGCACAATTCCCCATTTGTAATTTTTTTAAGCAACTAAGGATGGAAGCCTTCAATCAATGGAATCTATTTTATTTTAATTATAAAATAGGTCTCAATTGACCACTCTAGTTATCCCTGTTTCATTATAAATAACAGTGTATATTGAGTCCTTTTTTTTATAACTCAAATGGAATATATGAAAGTTTTGGGGCCAAGTTTGTAAAAATGATGTAAACTATCATAGATATTTTAATAATAAAATAATGGTTGATAACAGATCCCACTCCATGGTAAAGAGTATGGGGGGTAGTACAACTCCACGGTGAAAAAAGCAATAGGGTGATGTGATAGGTGTTGGTGAAAAGGGAAATCTAGTTCCCACATGGTCTTAGGGGGTGCCACATTGTAGAGAGAGGTCATGTAGTTATAAAAAGTATATGTATTCCTAAGAAGAGGGTAATGGGGATGATGGATTAATTTGTTCATGATTATGGTTTAGTCAATGAGTCTTGGGTGTCGACTTTGCAACTTACTAGAGGTTCTAGTGAATTCAATTTGAGCAACCAGATGGTCAACCTTGTGATTGGGCTTTGGACCAGTTGGAATTTGTTTCGGTTTATGGATGGAAAGGTCCCTAGAGTCCCTAAGAGTAGCATGAGCTCATGCAACCCTAGAACTGAGACCATCTTCACTGGCTATAAGGAACCCTGAAGAGGTGGGCACCATTTAGGGACTGATAGAGTGCAAGGAAGGGGCATTCCACTTGGGCACATGTTCAAGAGAGTGGGGGCCTCTAGTTGGAGTTGTGTATATTGGCTTGGAACCTTTTTCGAGGACGTGTGTTTGTTATTTGTTTTTTCAATGTTTTCTGTGGAGTTGTATCTGCAGCTCGGGAGTGATATGTGGTTGAGATTTATGAACCATGTCGTTATGGCTAGATGGAATGTGGAAATCGTACAACCAACTGGATTTTCAAATACAGATAAGTGTTTTTGGTGCATTTTATTTATGAGCCATGTGTTATAATTATCTATTTTTTTGTTGCAAACCCTAGTCTAGGTCTGTATCTATGTTTATTCCATTATTCATCAAATAATTAATGTATCTAATTGTTGAATAAATGTGTAGTTAAATGTTATATTAATGCATGGTACCTAGTTATGCTCAGAATGGGCTCCAAGTGGTTAATTCCCTGAAATTGGTTATATGCATATTGATTATGTTGTTTGGGTTTGGTACTATTGTGTATATTTTATTTCCATTGTGCATGTTTATATGATATAAGTAGAATTTCTGGTTAATGTGTGATTAAAATGACTCAACATGCCTTTTCTTACAAATTATTTCTTTTATGGGTTTGGGTGTGTTAAATATATTTGTTGTGCATGACCTTGAATTACTAGGTGTAAACCCTAATTAGTGTGTAATAGTTAATTGCTTAAGTACAACCATGTTTATTCATTAATTTTACATGCTAGACTATATTAAACATTTTGTAGTTGAAATATTTTATAGGAGTCATTATGTGAATACATTAACAAACTAAGAGCTTTGATGATGAGATTGCATCAGAATTTACTTTGATTTATCAAATTATAGGGAAGAGAGGTATATTATTGTAGCTATGGGGTGAGAAATATATGTCCATGAGTCTACCATAAGTAAATTTGTATGCTTTCCCATGGTATTGGCATGGGATGAGGAAAAAATGAAAGAGACTACCACTTCCAAGAATGTTTTCTTCCTAAGCCATAAAAAAGAAATTCAAGGCGAGAATGGTGTTAAGAACGAGAATCTTCCTAAGGTAGCATACCATGCCATTAAATATATATCATGTCAAGGAGAGCTAACATTTTTCTATACCTACCACTTTTGGCTTCTTCACTAATTGAGTCACCTCCACAAAGAATTAGAAAAAAGGCTCAACATACCAAGTTTATATTATAGTATTTAAAATAGATGAGTGACAAGGTACAAAGAGGGGAGAATAATGCATTAGAAAACCATGGAATTATTAAATTAATAGCCTGCGAGGACTTGGAAAACTTGGAAAACAAAGTCTCATGGATAGATTTTGTGAGTATGGAAAACAAATCCTATTTGGAAGCCTAAGAAGTGATGAAAGAAAAAATCCCCCCATAAAAGGATGGTGTAAAAGAGAAGAAGAATGTGAGTAGTATAACACACACCCAAAAAAGGCACAAAAAGAAGAAATTCAATTTGTATGGTACATATAAATATATTTTTGTAACCTTTATCAAGTTAATAACACCCTAAACAAGTCATTGAAAACTAAAAGGAAATAAATCCATTCAATAGATAGGAAAAAAATCATATAGAAGGAAGAGGATGAGATCACAAGTCACCCCCGGAATATTAAATCTAATTTCTGCCTCAATAATCAACATTGAGGACTCTTTTATTCCCATGGAGAGTCCACATGAGGAGGAGAAGATACCAAAAGAGGAGAAAAAAATAAAATAAGATGAAGCATGAATGAAATAAAAGACACCAGTAGGTATCCTCTTGCACCATACTTTGTTGGAAATATAAAAGGAAAAAATACATGGCCTTTAGTGGAAGAAGATGGAAGAAAATAAAAAAGGAAAATGGAAGCAAAAGGAGGATAGTAAAGAGGAGCTGGAGTAGTATCTCCAATACCTACAGGAGAAGTTGTAAATTATAAAAGTTTAAGGAATAGACCATAGCATGAATTTGATGTTGCAAAACAAATCATTGAAGGAGTTAGAACAAAGCAAGAAATAATTGGCTACCAAAAATAAAAAGTAGAGGTTGTGTGTACATCTTTTGCAAAGATGGATTAAATATCTTAGGAGATGTTGACAGGGTGTACACATTGTTCCTTAAGGAACAATAACATAAGTTTTAGATAATCACCCTAACATAATAGGTTGATTTTTAAAATTGAGGCCCTAATGCATTTGTGGAAGTGTAATAGGCTTATGACATAGGGGAAGTGCTAGACTAAGTGAAATTTACTTACATAGCCTTGATCTCTATCACCCTGATATATGAATTCCTAATCCATATGTATGAGATGCCCAATTAATGGCTATAGTCTCTTGGTTGAGACCTGAGGAGCTTAGAGCAACTGAGATGAATATATATAGACAAGAGAAGCTCCATATCCATCTTTATATTAGGGATAAGGTTCCCAAACATGAATATATATTAGCCATCCATGATACCCATTTCTATAAATCAAGATGTGGCTCTAGTATGGGAAGATAAATAGATAGAAGCCATGTTACACTTTGAAGAGACTTTGAGAATTTTGGGAGAAGAGGAAACCCAAGCCTTCCAGAGGAGTAGTCCTTGCCTCATGGTCTTCAAACCAAGAAGCAACACTCTCCCAATTCCTATGGGATGTAGTATTTCGAACCCATTATACAAGAAAACTATCATGAAATTGAAGGTAAAGTGGTTTGGATTAAATTTTATCCCCTGTACTATCCTTAAGCCTACACCTCCTATAGTTTTGGATCAACAAAAAAAAGGAGGAGGACCCAAAATAAGTAGAATATGTGGAAACATTTTTCTATGCAAGGGATATTACTAATACATTTCATGGGAAATAAAAAAGGTCTAAAAGGATTTCCTAAAGGAAGGACAATAAAAATAAGATGCAATTTGTTTCTGTCGCACAAGGATTTGCAAGTTTCCAAGTTGGGTGGCAAGTATTTACCTCCACGTTGTTTATAATTGAGGGATATCATAGACACTTTTGACCTTTTTTATACCTATGAGACATATCTTTTGACATTTCCTAATATAAAATATAATTTTTCCAACTAATTTTTGAGTTGATGAGATTTTTTCATGCTTTGTTTCTTAATACCATATGCATACTAATATGGCAAGTTGAATCACAAAGGGACCTATGTACAACACCAAGAAAAAAACAAGGAAACGTGTCTCCCCACATACCATTAGCTCATCTCTTCAAACTTAAACTCCAACGAACCCAAAGATAGCCATCAAATTACAAGGATTCTAATTCAAGAATCCTAGGCTTGATTGAAGATATAGTCACATATTATCTAGTATTAAAAATAAATCCCAAGGGATAGCCCTGAGGGGAAGCATAGAATTTTTATTGAAACCATTTTGTAACTTTTCATTTTTCTAACAAACCCTTGAGAAGTTGGAGCTTTTCTCCACTACTATACTATGTTTTGATAATCAATGAAGAAGCTTTATTTTTCTACTCATTTGTTTTCTTCAAGGATAATTGTGCTACTTGGGTATGACCCACTCAAGGGATCAATGACCCTCCAATACCTTTACTTTTATGTCCTTAATTCCTAGCCTATTCTTTTGTTGTAATGTAATAATTAAGATGATTAAAATATAATTATATTAGTTAAATAAAATTATACCTTGTTTCCCATAAATTAGTTGCAATCCTATAAAATATTTTTTAGATTGTTTTCCTTATCATTATAACTTGATTCCATCATTATTAATCATTTTTTCCTTATCATAGGCCATGTTGCATCTGTTTAAGGAGGAATATAAAGCTATGTGAATTTTCCAGAAATTTTCTAGTAGCCTTATGGGTTTTCTTGTAGGTTTATTATAGTTAATGCAAAGCATCGTAGTTGTTAGGAAAAATACTAAGAGGGGGGGGGGGGGGGGGTGGTGAATCAATATTTTTATTTTCTTTCATTTCAAATTCTGAATTTTGTAAGCTATTGTTCTTCATGCAACCAGTGTATGTACATCACTCTAGTAAATGTAAACAATGTATATCTAGTTTACTTAATTTGACATATCTTTCATCAGTGAGTTAACTTAACCATTGTATGTTAGGTCCTTATAATACTAGTGATTCCCCCATTACTATTGTTGTTGTATCCCTTATTTTTATTTTTGTGCCCCTAGTGTCCCCATATTGTTATTATTGTGCCCAATAGAATCCCATTGTTATTTTGTGCATTTATATTATTATTGTTAGGTCGAATTTGGTTATATTGTGACCCCTTAGACTCCTATATACAGAAAGGAGGTTTTGTCATTTGAATCATCTAAGAATTGTTCATTTGTGTAATTTAAAGGAGGTTTCCCCCTTGAAGAGGTTTATTTTTAAGGTGTTAATCTATCTTTTCTATCTTTTTGTGAGCTGGTTTCATAACGTTTGGTATCAGAGCTTTGGATTCTAGGGTTTTGTTGCTCTAAACAAGACACTGTGGAATTTTCACTATAATGTTTTCGCTACACAGTTTCAGAAGCTAAAGAAAAACCCCATTTGATATGGAATTGGTTTGAACCTTGGGCCTGAATTTCAGATCTTTTCTCGCTATAGTTTTGGAGATATAAGTTGAGGAAGTTAGGTTTTTTGCAGACCCCCAAATTACATTCCAAACAGGTGATCTTGGGAAAATCGTCATAACTTTCGCTCTAAGAATTAGATTGAATTTTCATTAGAAGTTACAAAAAGAGGACAGACTTTAGTTTTTCGGGTATCATTTTCAGAACCTAAGGTTGAAACAGTGACCCGAGGCACGTCGTACAAGTTCGCTCTACTAAACTAGCCTATACTCAGGTCATCGTGGGAGATTTGGCATAACTCTTCATTAGAGAATCCAATATTGATCAGACTTGTGGGGTTAGAAATATTACCCATAGGGTTACCACTAGAAGAAATTTTAGACCTTGGAGATCCAAAATTACAAAGATACATCAGATTCAATATTGAGCTCCTACAAAGTGAAAATAGGTGTGTAGTTTTTTTTAAATTTTTGCATAAGCTTGGTTTGAAAAAATAGTTTGAAGGAATTCAAAGGGCATAGTGAAGCATTATTATCAGTAATTGATGCCCTGAAGAAAGAAAATGGAAACACCTAGTAAGCAACCTAAAAGCTCTAGCATGAGTCATGATGAAAAAGAAGAATTCAACATGCTATATCAAAATTACGAGACCAAGTGCAACAAATTTCACTCGCACAAAAAGTAACAGAAGCTAAGATGGATGGTTTAAAGAAAGATGTAGAAGCTAAGATGTATGGCGTGGAAGCTAAGATGTATGGCGTGGAAGCTAAGATGGATGGTTTAAAGAAAGGTGTAGAAGCTAAGATGGATGGCGTGGAAGTTAAGATGGATGGCGTGGAAGCTAAGATGGATGATTTAAAGAAAGGCATGGAAGATTTGAAGACAGATTTGACAAAGTTTCTACAATAAATGCTTACTAATGGTGAAAGGGTAGTAAAGGAAAATCATGATGAGAACAAAATAAATTTTAATCATGATTTCATAGACTCTAACATTGGATCGAAGAACCACCATGTTCCAAAGATCGATATGAGGAAGTTTGATGGCAAGGATCCTGGAACATGGATACTACACATGGAGCAATTTTTCGATCTCCATAACGTGAAAAACACACAAAAGGTACGCATTGCAACTTTGTATTTGGAACCGAATCAGTTTGTATGGTATCGATGCCTTTGCTCTCATAAACAAATTGTCACTTGGGCTATTTTTAGGGATGAGATGATAGCACATTATGAGGATACAAAAAGCAATAATTTTTTTAGCCAATTGATAAATCTCAAACAAAAGGGTTCAATGATGGAGCGGATTGAGGACTTCCAAAAAATTAATATAAGGGTAAACGATATTCCAGAGGAGCATATGATTGATGTGTTCATAGGGACTTTAAAAGATAACATCCAACATGAGGTTTGCCTTGGGGAACTAGATTCACTAGAGAAGGCATTCAGGTTGGCAAGAAAAATGGAAAACAAAATTATGTCAACAAGGAAGCCTACCACTCACAATCATAAATATGGAAGTGTTTTTTCCCCTAGCCATCCATAACCTACAAGGTTGACACCACAAAAATTGGAAGAAAAAAGATCAAAAGGGCTTTGTTATAGTTGCGATAGCAAATATACTAAAGGTCATAAGTGTGCTTTGAATAAATTATTTCACATAGATTGTGAAGAGGAGGAAGAAAATGAATAAGAAAGATCAAAAGAAGAGGATATACACCAAGAACAAACCCTAGAAAAAGAAGAAATGAATCCGACCATATCTTGTAATGCATTGGTTGGAATTACCAGTCCTCAAACTATCAAGATAGAAGGGCATATCAAGAAGAAAAAGGTAATAGTGTTGATTGATTCGGGAAGTACCCATAATTTTATTCATTGTAATATAGCCAGGGAATTGAATTGCTTCCTATATCTAGCACCAAAGTGTCAAGTGATGGTTGCAAGTGGAGGAACCATAAATTGCTCAGGAAGTTCCATAATATTAAGCTATCCATGGGAGAATATGTATTGAATATCCCAATGCTTTCCATTCCAATGGGTGGTGCTGATGTTGTACTAGGAGTCCAATAGGTACAATAGCTTTTAATTATCAAGAAATTTTCATGAAATTCTCTTCAGAAGGAAAGGAAGTTGAATTAAGGCGTATCATAGGGAAACTGGGAAAGATAATCAGCTCTAACGGAATGACAAAGCTTCTAAAGAAAGAACAATGAGGCATAATTGCATAATTATGTTCACTAGAGGTTCCCACATCGAAATCATCCATTTCTCCAAATCTCGAAAAAGTCTTGGACAATCATTCCAAGGTATTTGATACTTCGAAAGGCCTCTCACCTATTCGTGATCATGATCATGCTATTAATTTGATTCCAGGAAGTGTTCCTCCGAACATCATGCCTTATAGATATCCCTATGTCCAAAATAGTGAAATTGAACGTATGGTTGCAGAAATGCTAGAGTCTGGTATAATTCAACCTAGTCAAAGTTCTTTCTCTGCTCCAGTAGAATTGGTTCACAAGAAGGATGGATCATGGCGCATGTGTCCAGATTATAGGGAGCTCAACAAGCTCACTATTAAAGATAAATTTCCCATTCCTATCATTGATGAATTATTGGATGAATTGCATGGATTAATTTACTTCACCAAGCTGGATGTTCATTCAGGATATCATCAAATCGGAATGAAGACTAAAGACATTCCAAAAACAACATTTAGAACTCATGAAGGTCATTATGAATTTTTGGTCATGCCTTTTGGCCTTACAAATGCACCTTCTACATTTCAAGGTTTGATGAATTCCATTTTCAAACCCTTCCTTAGAAAAATTGTGTTAGTATTTTTTGATGATATACTAATCTACAGAAAGTCTTGGAAGGATCGTGTCCAGCATGCTGACATGGTGCTCAAACTATTGGAGGAGAAACAATTATATGCCAAAATCTCCAAATGTTTCTTTGGAGTACAAGAGGTGGAATATCTGGGTCATATTGTATCTCATGAAGGTGTTAAGGTAGACCCTAGCAAAATTAAAACCATTAAGGAATGGAAAATCATCACATCCATAAAGCATCTACAAGGATTTCTCGGGTTGACTGGGTATTATCGCAAGTTTGTTAAGAATATGGGAGAATAACAGCATTTCTAACAACATTATTGAAGAAAGATTCATTTTCATGGGCTCCAGAAGAAACGAAGGCCTTTAAACATCTTAAAGAGGTAATGTGCCATGCACCAGTCTTAGCTACACCGGACTTCACAAAAACCTTTATTATGGAATGTGATGCCTCAAGAAATGGAATTGGTGCTATTTTAATGCAAGAAGAAAGACCCATTGCTTTCGAAAGTCATCCAATCAAAGGAAAGTATTTACACAAAGCTATTTATGAGAAGGAAATGTTGGCAATACTACATGCACTTAAGAAATGGTGACCCTACCTAATGGGAAGACACTTCAAGGTAAAAACAGATCATGATAGTCTTAAATACTTTTTAGAACAAAGATTATCTTCAGAAGAGTAGCAAAAATGGGTCACAAAGATGTTGGGTTATGACTTTGAAATCATCTACAAAAAAGGGAAGCAAAATGTTGTGGCAGATGCACTCTCAAGAAAGGATGAAGACGTGGAAGCATTTCTTTGCGCCATTTCTATTATCCATCGAGATTGGATAAATGAAGCAAGGGATGAATGGAAGAATGAAAAGGAGGTGTGGGCACTCATTCAAAAGATACAACAAGATCCCAATACATCTAATACATTTAGCTGGAAAAACGATTCATTATGGTACAAGGATCAGTTATACCTATGTAAGAATTCCCAACTCAAACAAAATATTCTTAGTGAATTACACACCTCTCCCTTAGGAGGGTACTTAGGATTTCTAAAAACCTAACACAGGGTTAAGAAGGATTTTTTTGGGATGACCTTAAATCAGATATTCAAAAATTTGTTGCGGAATGTTTGGTTTGCCAGCAAAATAAATTTGAAACAATTAAGACCCCAAGACTATTACAACCTTTATCCATTCCAAGACAACATTAGGAGGACATTTCAATGGATTTTATCACAGGTTTACCCAAGTCTAAAGGAAAGAGTGTTATCATGATGGTATTTTACAGACTTACCAAGTATGCACACTTTTGTTCATTATCTCATCCATTTAAAGTGAGTATAATTTCTATTGCATTTATGGAAACAATTTAAAAGCTACATGGAAACCCAAAGATTATTGTAAGCGACAGAGATCCCATTTTCACTGGAAATTTTTGGACAAAATTATTTTCTTTTCTTGGTACTCAGTTAGCTCATAGCTCATCTTATCATCCTCAATTTGATGGGCAAACTGAGATAGTAAACAAATGTTTGGAAGGATATCTTCGTTGCTTTGTATATGATAAACAAACACAATGGGTCAAATGGTTGCCTCTGGCTGAATGGTGGTAAAACACTTCCTTCCATACTAAAACAAAAATGACCTCATTTATGGCACTTTATGGATATCATCAACCATCCATCACATCATATTTAAGAGAAAATTCTAAGGTTCAAGCAGTGGAAGGTCACATCGAGCATCAACAGTAAGTTCTCCAACTCTTAA
The DNA here is from genome assembly GCA_031772625.1 of Pinus tabuliformis. Lineage (NCBI taxonomy): Eukaryota > Viridiplantae > Streptophyta > Pinopsida > Pinales > Pinaceae > Pinus > Pinus tabuliformis. Next base: position 575,612,380 of record CM062804.1, on the reverse strand, counting down.
AGGATAACCTCACCTTGGCGCAAAATAGAATGAAATAGCAGGCAGATCAACATCACATTGAAAGAAGTTTTGATGTAGGTGATTGGGTATTCCTACAGCTACAACCATATAAACAAATGTCCCTCAAGCAAGCTAAGAAGGATAATAAATTATCACCAAATTATTATGGTTTATACAAGGTGTTGCAAAAGATAGGTACTATGGCATACAAATTGGAGCTTCCTACATCTTCCCAAGTGAACCTAGTTTTCCATGTTTCTTGCTTAAATAAGGTTATAGGTGACAATATTCTAGTTCAAACTATATTTCCTGAACTTGATGAGGAAGGAAAAATCATATTGGAACCTGAAGCAGTCAAAGAAACAAGAACTCAACAGCTACGGAATCGATCAATTTCAGAGTATCTTATAAAGTGGAAGAACTTACTCGTTGAAGATTCCACATGGGAGGATGAGAATTTTATACAGAAGCATCCAGAACTACTCAAGAGTTGAGGACAACACTTTTTTGAAGGAGAGGGGCATGTTAGGTCCCTATAATACTTGTGATTCCCCCATTACTATTGTCGTTGTATCCCTTATTGTTATTGTTAGGCCCCTAGTGTCCCCATATTGTTATTATTGTGCCCCATAGAATCCCACTATTGTTATTTTTGTGCCTTTATATTATTATTGTTAGGTTGAATTTGGTTATATTGTGACCCCTTAGACTCCTATATATAAAAAGGAAGTTTTGTCATTTTAATAATCTAAGAATTGTTCATTTGTGTAATGTAAAGGAGGTTGCCCCCTCGAAGAGGCTTATTTCTAAGGCGTTGATCTATCTTTTCTATCTTTTTGTGATCTGGTTTCATAACATTGTATTATTAATTCCTTCACCATCCAGAATGATGTAAAGAAAAAATAAATCAAAAAAAGTAAGCAACACACATAGAACACCAGGATTTTAGGTGGAAACCAAATGTAGGAGAAAACCACCACTGACATTGTCTATCTCTTCTTCTTTTATTATTAAGAAAACTTCATTACATATTGTATTGGTGCAAATTCTTACCAGCATGTAGGATGGAATCTCCACTCATTCTCTTGCACCCATTGGAAGGGATCTACAATCCCTTGATCTCATTTACCAGATCCTACCGGAAGGAAGAACCTACTCCTTGAACAAATTTACCAACTACCACTAGAAGGAAGCTTTGACTCCCTCATTGAAGGCTCCAACCCTCAACATCTCTTCGTGGACCATGGTTCATAATATTTCATACTGGATCCACCTAAATCAAAACATATAGGCCACCTTTCATCATATTTTTAAACTAGACCCACACCCAACATTATGCCCAATACCAAGTAACAACTCTGAAGCCAAATACTGAATCAATTCATCCAATCACTTAACAAACCAAGGTATCATACTAAATCATAAAATAGAGAATCAATACTGAATAGTCATAACCAGATCATACCAATGCAGAACCATTCACCCAGTAATACATGTTTATTCATCATAGAAACCAAGTGTTGTCATTGCAAACCCTAATAAAATTTACTTCAGAATGTATACGTTATTGTTCTGAAGGGAACTTGCATATATACACACTTCCTCTACATGCAACTTGCGTACAAATCTCATATTATTGAACAGTGAATAATTTAGCTAACATAATTACTATCACACTGAATCAACCTATGAATCAAGTACTTAAACATTCACAGATCATTGAACCATACCAAGTCACACTTCTGCATCATTATATTGATCAATATTTCAAGTCACAACAAATTCAACTCAATCAATGATTTGAATGGAAATTCACCGATGGTGTTTAACCATGGTAGTGTAACTAAAGGCTATAAATAAATCACCTGTGGTATTATCCACCCATGGTAATGTAAATAAAAAATGTTATAAATAACAAGCCTCCTTTTGCATGAGGGCAGATTTTCCAACACAATGTAGTTGCAACGGTCATTTTCTGATCTAATAAAAGTTAGTTCATGGTTTATTTTTTTGTTTGGTTTACTTTTGTTCTTTTCTTGGGGTGAAAATTACTCATATCCTGGGTCCCCCAAGATCCAGATCAGTGGTATTAGAGCCAAGTTACGAATCCATGGAAATCATGGTTTTATAAGGATTTCCAACGTGGATCTATTGATATTCAGTGTTTTGGATATTTTTTCTAATAATACCATTTATTGAGATATATAGTGGAGTGAAATCCATGGATCTATTTCTAGGGAAATTCTTTCAATTAATTTACATGCATAAAATTCCACATATTACAGGTCAGAAGGGGATCACTTGAGTCAACAACTTTGAGATATCATAGCTTCTTAGTCAATTTCGATGTCTGGATCTACTAAAATACTGACTTCCAAATTCTCACAAATTCCTTCTCCTTAATTTAAGACACAAGGCCTTTGTTGATGTCACCATATTACAACGCTCACATGATTTATTTTTCTAAGGGATTCTAGTGAGCTCCAGTATTGCAACAATGACGCTGCAACTCCTGCGACTCCCTACTTTACTTTTATCAACACGGTAGTTCGTAACAAACTTGGAAGTGACGGTGCTATATGCACAAGTACTAGCTCTTACTGCAGGCTGTCACTTGATCAGCTGACACAAGTTCGCTAGGAGCTCAAGCCAACTTCTATGAGTTCTAAGAAGAAGCATTTAACTGTGATGGAAGAAAGCTAACTCAAAAGAGTCTAGTTTACTTGCAGAAAGAAGATGGAAGTCGAAAGGAAACACAAACCCTAACAAACCCTAATTTTACCCACTAACCCTACTTTTGCAAGAAAAGAGATGGAGACTACTGAAATGGATGCCATTAACTACTGAAAAGGTAAAATGCATGTGTTCAAGCTACTTTTGAAGGGAAACATGGAAAAATCATCTTTTTGTACTTTTAAGCAATCTTATGCAGAATTATTATGCTTGTGCTTTAACTATTTGTGATTGTGCAGAGGTTTAATGGCGAAAGGAAATGGAGTGGGAATTTGTAGGAGGTTGGGAAGGTGTGGAGAGGACCTAAGGAGTCCCTATTACCCTTCTGGAGATTTCTACTATGACCAGACTTCGAAAAATCACTCGCATGAACTTCTACAGGAGGCTGCAGGGGATCTACAGGAAGTTCTACAGGAGGTTCTACAAGAAGAGGCCGAAAGTGGTTTTTGGAGGTTTGAAGGTGGAAAAACGGTGGGACAGGGGAAATGAAGGCTAGATGGAGATGTTAAGGGATCTAGGACCTTGTAAATGAAGATCAGGAGTGAAGGAGATGGTTGGATTTGTTCAAAGGTCAAGGAAGCAATTTTGCACAAGAATGTAGAGATTGGGGCAGTTTGGGAAAGTATGGCGAATGAGTGGAGGAAATCTTGAGAGATGGACTGGAGCAGGTTGTGTGATGGAAGAATTATAAGCTAGAGTGTCTTACAGGTGATCTGCACACTTCTTTTCAAAACTGACCCAAGCAAGAACTAAGAAAACAGAGTTTTGCCTATTTTTGACCTAATTATGACCTAAAAACCAGAAAGTGCTGAACAGAACTTTATGGACAGGAAGTTATGCAAGAAATCTATTGAAACTGAACAAGAACAAATCTGAGCATGTAAATACAACTGATATCAACTTCTCCAACTTGAAATCCCACACTAGCAATTGCATTGGAAGGAAAAAACATGTTTTGGTGGCAGCAAGAGTGCCTTGGTCTCAATTCATGGTCCCAAGGAGGGAGAAAGGAGATCAAGGCCTGCTTGGTAGCATTTTTGTGGATCTTTTCCTATTATCAAACTATCTAATCAACCTGAAGCAAGAACAACTATTCTACTCATCAAAAACAACCTAAGTAACAAAGCAAGATTTAACCTAAATAACATAGATTATTTCACGAATGCAAGAAAACACATATAAATGCACAAAGGAGGTGCTGGGAACTTGGGTTGGGCCCAAACCCAAGAGCTAAAACCCCCTAGGAAAGATAATGCTGGTTCAAAGCTGGATTCATCTTCACTGGTCAAAAAAATAATAGTTACATCACAAAACTATCTGCAAAAAGAGCTCGAAAATGAGCTGAGTACAAGGCTGCACTAAAGTGTGAAAATAGACTATCAAATGGATAACCTACTAAGGCTTTAAGCCGTCTTATTTATACAAGTGAGGACTCCCAACAGCCCTCCTAAACTTTAGGAACTCGGCTGCCCAAAACTGCTCATAACAGCCACTTCACTAGACCTGCTTGGCTGCCCCTTGAAATCATCTTTTGTTGGTTGTTGAACTCTGAGCTGTTGATGGAGAACTTGAGGAAGGGGTCATTTAATGCAGGAGACACCCCTCCTATAAGTCCTTAGCCTTGTTTCTTCGAGTTTGGCTGCCAATCTGCTCATAAATGCTTGGTCTTGGTCCAAAAATGTCCAAAAATCTGTAATAAACACTCATTAGACTTTGTGGTAACGTGACTATCCCCATTCACTCAATTAACACAAATATATTCAAAAACATGCACAAAACTATGGAGAATGATGGATTAAATGAAAATAATAGGCAGAATGAGCCCATATAGTTACCAATTTCTAGGGCTCATCATCACCCCCCTACTGAATGTGTTTCTCATCCTCTGAGCAACTAATCCAGTTCTTCATCTTTGATAGCTTTAATAACCTCCCTGACATCCCAGGCCTCTGAGGTGATGTCCTCTTCTCTATCATGAAAACCTGCCTTTCTGTCGACTTCCTCCCATTGTTTTTGTTCCTCCTCTTCCTTAACCCCTTCCAACAGTCCTAGCAGTAGTAAAGGATTGAACTTAAGGCCAATCTAGTTGGATTTCAAGTTTTTCATTGATTGTTTGTATAGGGGTACTCTCCTCATAGCTTCCCTTATTTTGGTTGGGGAGTGATACTCCCTTATCTTTAGGCTATGGGACAATGTATTCCATCTTCTTGTGCAAGAATGAAGGCAATTATCATGAAACAGTCTTTCCATATCTTCAAAGTATGCAATAGCCTGTGCCTGCCTTTCAACATAGTCAGGTGCAATGTGAGGGTTGTCTGCAAGGTGTTGGGGGGCATATATGAGAGTTGAGGGATCTTCTGGTTGTACCCTTATCATGAGGGGTTCACTTAGCTACCTAGTCATAATCTTCTGAATTTCTACTGCCCTCTTTTCCTCATGGCTCAACCAAGAAGCCATAGCCATGAGTTGTAGGTCTCCTAATGTAGCGTTTGGATATCATAGATTCATGTTAGGAAGTGCCAGGTTGTGTAAATAGAATTCTGCTAACTTGGCCTTATCTTCAGCTGAGCTACTATCACACAAATGCATAAACTGATTATAATTCTGGAATGGGATTGTGCCCCTTTGGGCCAATGTTTTAATTTGAAATTGAAGCCATTGGTCTTTAAGATATAATGCATAGGATCTATTTGGTGGTATACATTGCAAGGCTTCTATTGCCCGGCTGGCCATGCAGGCCATTTGGGCTTCTTTTTCCTGTAACTGCTGTTTTAAAATCTGCACTTCATATGCTACCTGAGACTCCTTTTCTTGTAGCAGTTTCATTAACATTTCAACATCATCTTGTGGCTCTCCCTCTTGCTGCTATTTCTCTGTTGCTTCATTGTCTATTAGGAGTCCTTCTTGCTGTTGCTGCCCTCCAAAGATGCACAGCCTATCTCCCTCATGAACTTCCTGTTTTTGTAACTGCTTTTTTAGTAGTTCATTTTCTTCTTGTAGCTGGGCTCTTTTACTGCTTTCTATGTGCCTTACCATGGCCAAATCCCCTCTTAATTCCTTTAGCTTGTCCTCCATGTGCCCTATGTCCTCAACTCCTTTAGATTTAGCAATTTGCATCCATGTGTGGGTTCTGACCCTTTCTTTTTCTAATTCGAAGAATAGAGGCACAGCGAATTTCTGTGGGATGATCTTCCCACCCTCTAGAAGATTGTAATAGGAGCCTAAATTAGGCTGAGGGCTTGGTTCAGGTATTTCTTTGGCCTTGCCTTCCCCTTGTGACTGTTCTGCTGCCTTCTCCTCCAATTTTTCAGTTTCTTTCAGCTTGGCTAGTGTTTCCTGTAGAGATGTTTCAGCTTCCTGTAGAACTGCCTTTGAGTCCATCAACTTGATTCTTTCCTTCCAGGTGGAGGTTTTGGGGCTTCCTCTCTCATAGGTGATAGATATCTTGGAGGGAGATTCTACCTTCTTTTCAGTGGGTGTATCCTCAATGACAATTGGTTCCTTTGATGGTGGTTGGGGTTTGCCCACTTTGATCCTTGTGCTTCTTTTGGCTTTAAAATACATAGAGGTTTTCCTTTTTCTTTTTCCTTTTTGTTTTGCTGGTGTGCTTAATGCAGCAAGCACAACTGCTGCTTCCCTTGCTAGTGTTTCAGGGGATGTTTCTTTTTGCTGTTCTTTTCCTTCATTTCCTGCAACCTTTCCTATGTCCACTGTTTCTGCTTGTGTCTCTGATATCTCTGGTGATGTCTTTTCTTTTTCTTGTTGGGTCCCTACCTTGGCTGTGGCAGTCTTCTTTTGGGCCTTCTTGGCCTTTTTCTTCTCAACCTTTGTCCTTTTTCTCTTCTCTGTTTCTGAGGTTGTCTCCTTTTCTACCTTAGGTTCAATAGTAGTTTTGTCAAATTTCTCCTCTTCTTCCTATTTCTCCTCTGTTTTTCCTTCTGTTTGAATGTCTTATGCTTCCTCATTACTGTTCTTCTCAAGTTCTTTGGTTTTCTCCTCCTCATCACTACTGGATGGGCTAATGTCCTCAGTCAAAGTTTTGATGTCATCATCCTTGGACATATTTCTAAAAATTTCCCAAGCTATGGGGATAGTATATGTGTGTAAGGCATCTCTTACCAACAGTTTGATGAGCCCATGGTGGGCCAGTTGGTCTGGGACCCTTGCATTTAGCTTGGTGCCACATTCTATCAAAGACTAGAGGAGGAAATATGGGAGACTCAGTTTTCTAGCTAGAGGTAGGTCCATCCCATATCTCAATTCATGCAACAACTTGAAGTGATAACCATAAATTATGCTAAACCTCCCTTCACATGTGATATACTTCATTATTTGGTAACTGACTTCACTCCATAGAGGAGGAAAGCTTGTCCTCTTGACCCCATTTTTATCCCCTACAGGATGCTCCTCGGGCTGAAAAAATGTCTTCTTAGCAACTTGTCCCAATGATTTCTCCTCCTTGCTCCAAGGGAGCCCAAGTGGAAGACCTGTGATTCTACTAATGAAATCAGGTGTAAGCTCTAGGGTCAGACCCCTAAAACTAACTGTAGCATGTGTTTTCGAATGGGTTCCTAGGGACATTGAAAATTCTTCAGTCACCTCCTCATCATATCCCTGAATTCTTTCAAAGAAGGGTATCTAGTTTTCCCTAGTGAAGAGGGCCACCACCTCAGGGTGCTCATGCAATTTGCTAGAGTTTAAAGGTTATTTTCTCATGAATCCTCCTAGCATGGTGTTGAGTGCTTCTTTTTTCTCTTTTTTAAAAACAAAAATGCTTAAGTGAGAAAGCAGGCAAAACGGAAACAGAGGATAGTTGAATTTTGTCTTTTCCTGAAACCAAATAAGTAATTTCTCGTGTGCTTCTCCTTACAACATCAAATTGAAATAGTTCCCCTGTTTTAAACTGCTTTTATCCTGAATTTGACTATCTACTTTTGAAAAGAATTTTTTTTTGACAGAACAGAGGACAAATACACAGGTTCTTTTCAGAGAGTAGACAGATATGCAAATTCATTTTTTTTTCACACAGGCTAGTTTCTACGGTTGCATGTATTTTCCTGAAAGTAGAATTTGAGAAAGAAGGAGACAGATTTCGAATGCAGAGAAGAAAACATAGAACTGTGTAGAACTCAGGGAAATATGCATACAGACTTTTAATCTTCACTCTCTTTTTTCAATCCAATGTCGTGTTTTTAATCCACCACCTTATTCAAAAAAGTCATATGCAGAGAGGTTTCTTGAGCCTACCTCATTTCAAGCTTGAATTTTGAAAAAAATCTCGGGTTTTCCTTCTGCAGAGCTGTTCTCTGCCTTTCCTGTAGAAATCTTCCGGCTCCTATAGAATGCAGTAGTGCTCCTGTAGAGCCTGATAGGTGGGAGGGTTTTAAAAAAAACTGGCAGAAAACTAGCAGAGGACGACTGGTTGGCTACTCTGGAAGTGGTAGGTGAGTACTGTAGTCGAGAACGTCATGAATGAAAAATGAAACAAAGGGTGGCGAAGGCTTCGACTACGTTTTCCTTTAACTATTGGCATAATCTGTGGTGAGGAGATGAGGTGGCCAGATGGGTATGTTATCCCCATCCAGACCATTGGTCCTACATCACGGTCATAATGGTTCTTCATGTCGCCTAACCGCCATCACCTCCCTTACTCCCGTTATACGCTGCCACCACTACCAGTCTCGAATGTTTTTCCCTGAATTGACATACCACACGTGTTGGCTACGTATCTGATCAGCAGTTTGAATTTGATGGGGCTCACTTGAATTCCACGAGGGTGTGTAACTGAATGAGGGTGGCTAGTTAGCTGGCCACCAATTCCATTCAATCGTGACCATTCCCACAGTTCATGCAGTTTTGAAATATTATTCATGCAATCGAGGAATAGGTTTAGGCACTTACCTGCTCAATCGCTGCTGTGTTATGCATATTTCAGACTTTGGCACTCCATTTCTTCATTGTTGTTGCTGCTTGTGCTCTGCATGCTCGGCCTCAGACTTTTGCTGATGATCTCATGTTCAAACATTGCTCCTTGCATGTTTCATATGTCCTACTGTGCTGACCCTGTCTCTGGAGTATGTTTTTCAAAGGGATCAGCTGCTACAGGAATCCTGTAGGATTTCCTGTAGCTGCTTCTCCTTCTGAAATTCAAGCTAATATTTGAGTAGGGATACAACTGCTGAAGAAGGTCTCGACTGAAAAGGAATCATAGATGGAAGGTATCAGGTAGGAGTGAGTAAAAAGGTTGCTACTTTTATTTGTCATTTTTTTCTTTTTTTTTGGTTTGTAGAATGAAGGAAACAAAATTTTTGTGTTTGACTGTGCAGGGACACAAAAACAAGTGAAATGAAGGTGTACAAGGATGGAATGGCGACATAGGAAGATGGATGTTCACAGGCCTCATAGACAGATTTCCAACCCTTGGGTCATCCTCTGAGATTGATTTTGGCCTTTCTGTAGTTTCTACAGGATCCTCCTGTAGAAAATACAGAGTTTCCTGTAGGATTCAAAATTTCAAACCAAATGAGACCAAAACTTGGGAAAGGATAATGGCGATGGGGGGATGGGTTGTGAAGGGTGCATGCAGCCTAGCCATGTCTTTTTTCCTCTTGTGCGACCCTCCTACAACCTGCAATGATCTTCCTGCGACTTGCAATTTATTCAAAAGAAGTTAGGTTTTTCTTTTTTCTTTTTTCTTTTTTTTCAGTTTGAGACAGCTGGGGCACCTCCAAGAGGTTTTCACCCTCACTGCCTGCCCTGGGCACCTCCAAGAGGTTTTCACCCAGGGATCTTTTATTCCATTTTTCTTTTTTCTGTTTTTTTTTTTTTTTTTTTTTGCTTAGGGTGTAGGTGGAGTGGAGATAGGGACCTGCTCCACTACCAACACTGATTTACCCAGAGTCTCAATAAACTCCTGCTTGGAAAGGGGTTTCCTGTAGATATTCAATCTATGCCCATTGACGAGCATGGGGATGGCTTCTTCATCAATGGTCCGGATAAGGACTGAACCATTGTCATTGCATGTTTCTACTGTATATGGTCCCAACCATCTTGTCCTCAGCTTGCCCTTGAAATCCTTGTATCTTAAATCATACAGCAACGCCCAATCTCTCAGCTGAAATCATTTCTCTTTGAGGTGCCGATTGTTTAGTCAATTTAGTATGTCCTAAATTGCTACATTAATTATCAATCTGGGAGTCGTAAACTGATGAAGTGTGGTGCACTATATGTGCAAGACAACCTTTTTCTTACTTTCTATTGTTTCCAATTTTATCTTGTTTTTGGGGGTTTTATCTTGGTTTGTCTCCTAATGCAAATGGAAATCCTATTCCTAAGTTTTAAGAATACTTTAGAAGGCAAGTTTGGGTATAGATTTTAAGGCAATTATGTCCTTTATGATGAATTCCAGAACTTAACACTTCAGAAGATATCAAAATAGTCTAGTGATGAAATTAATATTTTGAACAAGAATGTAAATGTGCAGCTAAACAAGAATGTAAATATGCAGCTACTTGAATGAACTACTAATCATGAAATCTATATCTCTGCTGCTCATCTAAATACAGAAATAAAAGTTAAGCTATTGCACTCAAACAAATCAGAAACTGCAAGCTAATAAAACTAAAACCAATTCACTTCATTTATAGTCCGATAGCTCGCCAAGTAGCTTTTCGGGGTTTATCCATGGCTTTGGATATAACGTCAATAACATGAGGAATTGATATCTAAATCATCTACTTGGAAAATAAAATAAAATAAAATTTCTTCACTTATGGTCCGATAGCTCGCCAAGTAGCTTTTCCGGGTTAAGCCATGGCTCTGGAGATAATGTCAATAACATGAAGAATCAAATCACTTCACTGAAAATCCGATAGCTCGCCAAGTAGCTTTTCGAGGTTAATCCATGGCTCTGGAGATAACATTAAATGACATGAAGAATTTGATATTTAAACTAACTGTCAACAGCAAATGAATAAGACTCAAATCAAAGCATAACTGAAATTGAAAGCTAAGAAAAATAAAGTCAGCAGAGAGGACAATCTCATGTCAATAATTATTGCAAAAATTGTATGAAAATGCCCGGGCCTATCCTAACCTGAAACACACTGATCAGTGTTAGCACAAATATACAACGTTTGAAAAATCATGTACAGGAATGAAACATTAACACTACAACTGAAATGTGAAATATACACAAGTGCACAGACTACGAAATATTTACAATGAAAATAAAACAACAGCACATGAAAACTTTACAGAATTAAAAGAATGAAACCTTAGCCAGTAGGGGCCCTCTGCACGGCCTTGGTTAACACGCTGTCAAACCGAGATTATGCTCACGCAGTCATATAAAACAGAGTTTTATTGTATTGCAAAACAGAGGAAGCTCTCGTTACAACAGCAAGACCAGTGTCACGGCACAGTTCATAAACTTAACAGCAAGATTACATCAACAAAAACTAACTCCACATGTGTTTGCAAACACGTTATTTATAAGGGAAATTACATAACAGTTTTCCTATGAAACATCTTCAACAGAGGACACGTAAAAAGACAACATCCGTGAGCTTAGCATGATGGTTGCCAAGATCATTCAATCTACCAAAAGGTGGTTGTTGGATTTACGTCGTGGAGGCAGTCTACAACTGTCAAAATGAGTCCATGGATCTAGGAACGGTCTTGGACCCTTCACGTGTTGAAAAACAGAGACCTACTTGCCGTAGAACTCCTTTGTTTGACCACCGTTTGACCAAGGCTTTCCTTTACGAATCTGGCTAAACCAATAGGACCTGGTCCATGTCCAAATCATTTCTGACCTACCCACGTGCCTCGTTTTGCTTGATGACACCTGTAATATAGAGATCAACAAAAACAACTGCGGAAAGTTGAGTCAGCTGCGGAAAGTGGCTGCATTCCGCAGCTGATGAGAAATCTAAGTCAAATAGCAAACACAAAAACATAGTTAGAAAACCACTTAAATGTACTCTCAGAATCAATATGTAATTATTTTTGATAGCTTGTGAGGCATTGGTGAGGGGAAAAAGTCTAGAAAAGTGTGTGGAAGAGATGTAGTTTCAGAGCTCAACACCGGTCATGCCATACCTTTCTTTGAAGTTGGACTACCTCTGAGTGGAGAAGGGCCTGCATTCTCTGTTCATCTAATCCATTTAGCTAAAGCAATCTTTCCTGTTGTGCATGGCTGAGATCTAGGTCCAGCTGAGCTGCCATCCTCAATGTGTTATATTCAAATTCTATGGACAACAAAGCCTTCTTCCCATAGACTAGGTCATAGGGTGTGAAACCTGTGGTGGTTTTCCAAGTAGTGTTATAGGCTTAGGTGGCCTCAACCAATCGATCTGCACAATATTTTCTGCTGTTGCTCACTACCTTAGTCAAAATCCCTTCCAAAGCTCTGTTAGTAACTTCCACTTGTCCATTTGCTTGCGGATGATAAGGGGTGGAAGTTCTGTGCTTAATCTTGTGATGTGTGAGCAGGTCTTCAATCAGGTTGGAGGTAAACTGACTTCCTTGATCTGTGACTAATTCTCTTGGGTAGCCAAACTTGTAGAAGATATTTTCCCTCAAAAACTCAGCTACTTTTTCTTCTATTGCTACTTTTATTGCCTTTGTTTCTGACCACTTTGTCAGGTAATCTGTGCACATAATGATGTAAGACTTTTGTTTTGAAGGAGGGTTGATAGGACCCACAAAGTCCATGCCCCACTTCTCAAATGGATTGAAAGTCACTTGAGGCTGCAAGGGCATCTCATCCTTTGGAGTAGGTTTCCCCATCCTTTGACATCGATCACATTGGCTGATGTATCTCCTAACATCTTGATGAAGAGTGGGCCAATATTACCCTGCCTGCAAAATTTTGAAGGCAGTTCTCTTTGCTGCAAAGTGGCCCCCACAAGGTCCATCATGACAGGTTAGGAGGATGTCAAAAACTTCCTCCTCCTTGACACATTGCCTCAAAATCTGATCTGGGCCAAGTTTAAAAAGATTGCCCCCAATACAAGTGAATGGGGCACTTTTCCTCACGATCTTGCTCTTCTCTTTTGAGGACAGGTGTAGCGGAAACTTTGCTGAAACCAAATAATTTGCTATATCAACAAAAAATGGAGAGAGTACTGAAATAGCAAATAGGTGTTCATCTAGAATTTGATCATCCACCATCCCTTCTTCACCTACAGGCAAATCTAGTCTAGACAGAATATCAGCAACAACATTTTCCTTACCTGCCTTATCAAGAATGGTCAAATCAAATTGCTGCAATAAAAGTAACCATCTAATGATACGAGCATTTACATCAGGTTTATTCATCAAATACCTAATTGCAGCATGATCACTATGCATGAATGTTTGATAGCCAGTGATGTAGTTTCTGAACTTGTTTAGGGAATGGACTACAGCCAAGAGCTCTTTTTGGTTACAGTGTAGTTTAATTATGCCTTGGATAGGTTTTTACTGACAAAATATATGGCCTACAATAGCTTCTCTTCAACTTTTCCTAAGGCTGCTCCTATAGCTTTGTTCGAGGCATCTATGTGAATGTGGAAAGGTAGGGCCCATTTTGGACCTCTCAAGATTGGGGCAGTTATCAACTTACCTTTCAAAGCATCCAGAGCCTCTTGATAGTTGTCAGTCCATATGAACTCAGCATCTTTTCCCAAAAGACCAAACAATGGAGAGGCTAGCTTACTAGAATCTTTAATGAATCTTCTATAATACCCTGCTAAGCCTAGCAAACTCCGAACATCTCTTACTTTTTGAGGAGGCAGGACCCTTTGGATGATAACAATCTTGTTGGGATCCACCTGTAATCCTTGCTGAGAAATTGTATGACCTACCACGGTCCCTTCAGTCATTAGGAATTCACATTTATCAGGACTGAGGGACAGGTTCATTTCAATACACTTGGCTAAAACTTTCCTCAAGTTAGTCAAAGCTTCTTGGAAGCTAGAACCATAAGGGGTAAAGTCATCCATATAGATTTCCACTGAATCATGAACCAGCTCAGTGAATGCTCAGTACTACTCTCTAGAACGTGACAAGAGCATTGCACAACCCAAAGGGAAGGACCCGATAGGCAAAGGTACCCCATGGACAAGTGAAAGTGGTCTTATCTTGGTCTTCCGGGCTGATTTGGATCTGATTGTACCCGCTAAACCCATCTAGGAAGGAAAAGAACTTCTTCCCTCTGAGGCCATTTAACACTTGATCTATGAAAGGCAAAGGGAAATGGTCCTTCTTGGTGGCCTTGTTAAGTTCTCGATAATCTACACAGATTCTCCACTTCCTGTTTTTCTTTAGCACAAGCACCAAATGAGAAACCCATTTGCTGTCAGAGATGGGGTAGATGAATCCTGCATCCAACAACTTTTGCAGTTCTTCTTTGACAATGTCCTTAAGGGTTGGATTCATCCTCCTTTGAGGTTGCTTGACTGGTTTACAATCCTCTTTAACGTAAATGCAATGAGTACAGACTGAAGGGTGGACTCCCTTCATCTCCTTATAGCTCCAAGCAAAAGCATCCAAATGGCCGTTCAATAAGCTACACAACTCTTTCTCCTGAGAGGTGGATAGGGATGAGCTGATCTTTAAGGTTCTTTCTAGGCCAAATTCCACATTCTTAACTTGGAGAGAGGTCAGATTAGCCACACAGAGATCAGCTAAAGCATTTTCTTGGGTTTCTTCCACCAACTCTTCTAATGGCAACACACTGGGGGGTGGATTTTGAATCAAATTCTCAATAAGATCATCCTCAGTTTGAGGACCCCCCTTGGTAGCTTCCACTGTGCACAATGGTGCGGAGTAGACTTCATCCTCATCTTCCTCCTCCAACCAGAGAGGTAAGTCATTTTCTAGCAGAGGTTGGGTAGGAGGATATAGGACTAGCTATTTGGACATATGCCCATTCTTGATGGTCATGATCCCAGCTCGACAACTGATGTAAGCATCTGCAGTAGCTAACCTAGACCTTCCCAAGATGAGAGGATACCCACTGAGCTTTGCCTTTGGCTGAAGAACCAAGAAGTCAGCAGGGTACTCCCAGGAGTCAATGGAGACCATGGCATCTTCCACAATCCCCTCAGGAGTCACAGTGGAGTGGTCTGCCAACTGCAGTACTGTTGAGGTCTTTCTTAGGGAACCCTGAAGGTTGAGTTTGAGCATAGTGTCCCTGGTCATTACGTTAATGGCAACCCCTAGATCAATCAAGGTGTGGGGGATTATGGTGCCATTGATGTGAACATTGACTACAGGACTCCCAGGGTCCAGATGTTTTGAATAGATTACCTGTCCCAACATCAGGTCAGACAGTTGTCCTATGAAATTGATATTTGGGGCATCTCTCTTGCGTCTGAAACACTTCTCCTTGATCAACTTGTAGTAGATTGGTACATCTTTTATGGCCTGGAGAAGTGGTATTTTTACACATAACTGTTTTAGTTCTCCCAGAAGTTCAGTTTCTTCTAGGGTCGGTTATGTGCTTCTAGTTAGTCTCTCAGGAAAGGGTGGAATGGATTTTGGTTCACTTTCCTGCTTCTCTTCCTCATCCTCCCTAGGAGGAGGTTGGCTATCTGAGAGGACCTTCCCAGATCGTAGGTTGATCTTGTGAATCTCCACAACATAGGTAGGGCATGTTGTTTCTCCAGTATATACCTACTGGGCCTGTCTGTTATTGGCGTTTGGGTTCAATTGAGCAGGTATCTGGGGTTGTCTTGGAGGAGCAGGAGCTAATGGTTGTGGTTGAGTAGGTGGTGGAGGAAAAAGAGTGGGGGACAGTTGTATTGGGGCCTCCACCCCTGATGAGGTGCATTGCACTGAGGTTGTGGCTGGGCGTGAGAATGAAATGAATGAGCAGCTGGTTGAGTATGGTATTGAGATGGATACAACCAAGGAGGGGGTGTGGACCAAGAAGGATGAGTAGGGGGACCCCAAGAAGGCATGAAAGTGGCTTGATTGGGGTTGTAATAAGTCTGGGATGTCCCTTGCATTCCCTGCTGGTAAGGTCTGGGTCCATGTGGCCTCTTTTGGTTCATGAAGTAGAGTGGTTTAGTGGCTCCTTCAGCCCCTTGGTACATAGCTTTAAATCCAGGCAAGGAAGGGTAATGATTTGTAGGATGGTCTTCTTCACAGACAAAACACACTTCTACAGAGTGGAATGGAAATTCGTTCCTGGGATGCTTTCTAGTGCACCTGGGACAAAAGATGGCCAAAGCCCTCTCGGCTTACTCTTGCTTCTTTTGGATTCGCAAGGTATCCATTTGCATGGCAATAGTTTGTCTCATCTCACTTTTGAAATATTCCATCTGATTTGCAAATTCGTTTTTAAGGAATGAACTAGATAAGGGGGTACTTTCCCCTACCTCTTTTTTTGGCTGCCCTAGAATGGTTTCTAAACACAGTCTTTATGTCATCATAAGGTAGCTGGTAGATGTCTCCCCCAGCCAGCAAATGGAGGGTATCTAGAAGGTCTTCAGGGACTCCTCTGAGCAGAACCAACTTCAGAGATTCAGGGTCAAGTGTGCATCTGGCCCTTTTATAACTGAGTTGAAACCTCTCTTCATAGTCTTCTAAAGATTCAACACTTCCCATGGTCATTCAAAAGATTTCTTCCTTTGTATCCTTTGACCTACAGTAGTCTCAGTATTTGTTGTTAAAGGCTTGCTGCATCTGAGCCCAAGTTGTGATACTGTTTCCAGGTAGCCCCATGAACCAGCGTAGTGCTGCATCCTTGAGGGTAGAGGGAAAGAGTCTCAACTTTTTCTCGTCTTCTGCATAGTCATAGGTTCGACAAAGGACAACAAACTCAAACAAGAAGATATCAGGGTCTTCAGTAGTCAATCCATGGAAGTGAGGTAAGGCTGACAAACTTATGTTTTTCATTTTTGTGTCCCCATTGGTCTCTCGGATGGCAAAGGCACCTTCTATTCTCTCCCCATTTCCTCTACTGTTTTTGTTTTCAGCAATGGTCTTAGGAGGAATGGTTTCTTGCTCTTCTTTTGGTATAGGATCTTCATATATCTCTGCAGGTTCACCTATAGGTTCTTCTGGATCACTGCCACCAAAGAAGAGAGAAGAGTGACTTAGTGAGGTGGTGGGGGTGTTGGGTAGGAATTTTTCTGAATTGTCTTTGTTCCTACGAGGCATGAAAGGAAATCTCTTTTTTTTTGGGTGATTTTTGTTTCTTTTATCTGCTTGTACCTGCAAAAACTGAAATAGATTGAACAACAAACTGCAACTAACTAAAATCTATCTTGCTGAAATGAAAATGCAGAATTGAAATGGAAGCAGGAAAGGACTAATCTATTTTGCTTAAATGAAATTGTAGGAAATGAAAGCAAGAAATATCTAATTTATGCTTGCTGAAATGAGATTGCGGAATTGAAATGAAAGCAGGGAATGTCTAATCTACTTTTGTAGAATTGAAATTGCAGAATTGAAATGAAACAACTACTCTACTCTTGCTGAAATAAACTACTTAGCAGAAGGTTGCAGTAGAAAATAGAAGAAAAGCAGTAATCATAAAATACTTTGACACTTCCCCGGCAACGGTGCCAAAAATATGGTGAGCTCTAGCATTGTAGTAATGATGCTACAACTCTTGGGACTCACTACTTTACTTTTATCAACCCGTTAGTTCGTAACAAACTTGGAAGTGATGGTGCTATATGCACAAATACTAGCTCTTACTGCAGGCTGTCACTTGATCAGCTGACACAAGTTCGCTAGGAGCTCAAGCCAACTTCTATGAGTTCTCAGAAGAAGCTTTTAACTGTGATGGAAGAAAGCTAACTCAAAAGAGGCTATTATACTTGCAGAAAGAAGATGGAAGCCGAAAGGAAATGCAAACCCTAGCAAACCCTAATTTTACCCACTAACCCTACTTTTGCAAGAAGAGAGATGGAGACTACTGAAATGGATGCCATTGACTACTGAAAAGGTAAAATGCATTTGTTCAAGCTACTTTTGAAGGGAAACATGGAAAAATTATCTTTTTGTACTTTTGAGCAATCTTATGCAGAATTATTATGCTTGTGCTTTAACTATTTGTGACTATGCAGAGGTTTAGTGGCGAAAGGAAATGGAGTGGGCGTTTGCAGGAGGTTGGGAAGGTGTGGAGAGGACCTAAGGAGTCCCTAGTACCCTTCTGGAGATTTCCACTATGATCAGACTTCGAAAAGTCACTCGCATGAACTTCTACAGGAGGCTGCAAGGGATCTACAGGAAGTTCTATAGGAGGTTCTACAGGAAGAGGTCGAAAGTGGTTTTTGGAGGTTTGAAGGTGGAAAAACGGTGGGACAGGGGAAATGAAGGCTGGAAGTTGATGTTAAGGGATCTAGGACTTTGTAAATGAAGATCAGGAGTGAAGGAGATGGTTGGATTTGTTCAAAGATCAAGGAAGCAATTTTGCACAAGAACGTAAGATTAGGGCAGTTTGGGAAAGTATGGCGAATGAGTGGAGGAAATCTTGAGAGATGGATTGGAGCAGGTTTTGTGATGGAAGAATGATAAGCTGGAGTGTCTTACAGGTGAGCTACACCTTTTCAAAACTGACCCAAGAAAGAACTAAGAAAACAAAGTTTTACCTATTTTTGACCTAATTCTAACCTAAAAACCATAAAAGTGTTGAACAGAACTTTATGGACAAGAAGTTATGCAAGAAAGCTATGGAAATTGAACAAGAATAGATTTGAGCATGTAAATACAACTAATATCAACTTCTCCAACTCGAAATCCCACACTAGCAATTGCATTGGAAAGCAAAAACAGTGTTTTGGTGGCAGCAAGAGTGCCTTGGTCTCAATTCATGGTCCCAAGGAGGGAGAAAGGAGATCAAGGCCTGCTTGGTAGCCTTTTTTTGGATCTTTTTCTGTTATCAAACTATCTAATCAACCTAAAGCAAGAACAACTATTCTACTCATAAAAAACAACCTAAGTAACAAAGAAAGATTTAACCTAAATAATAGAGATTATTTCATGAATGCAAGAAAACACATATAAATACACAAAGGAGGTGCTGGGCACTTGGGTTGGGCCCAACCCCAAGAGCTACAGCCCCCTAGGAAAGATCAGTGCTGGTTCAAAGCTGGATTCATCTTCATTGATAAAAAAAATAATAGTTACATCACAAAACTGTTTGCAAAAAGAGCTCAAAAATGAGCTGAGTACAAGGCTACACTAAAGTGCGAAAATAGACTATCAAATGGCTAACCTACTAAGGCTTGAAGCCTTCTTATTTATACAAGTGAGGACTCCCAACAGTCCTCCTAAACTTTAGGAACTCGGCTGCCCAAAACTGCAGATAACAGCCACTTCACTAGACCTGCTCGGCTGCCCCTTGAAATCATCTTTTGTGGGTTGTTGAACTCTGAGCTGTTGATGGAGAACTCGAGGAAGGGGTCATTTAATGTAGGAGACACCCCTCCTATAAGTCCTCAGCCTTGTTTCTTCAAGTTTGGCTGCCAATCTGCTCATAAATGCTTGGTCTTGGTACAAAAATGTCCAAAAATATGCAATAAACACTCATTAGACTTTGTGGTAACGTGACTATCCCCATTCACTCAATTAACACAAATATATTCAAAAACATACACAAAACTCTGGAGAATGGTGGATTAAATGAAAATAATAGGCAGAATGAGCCCATATAGTTACCCATTTCTGGGGCTCATCAGATTCCACAACTTTTGTGTGCTTTCTACTAGAAACTTGTCAACAATAACACTTTATGTGATTCCATTCACATGTAACATCATGGGAGGAAAATGACACTTTTTCAAAAAGCAACAAGATTTTTTTTTTATGCTTGAAGGTTGCTGGTGTTCAAAGGCTATAAATATGTTTTATTCACAGTTTATATTAGCTGAGAAGGGGCCTCTCGGCACCATATGGATCACAACATGTGGATTTCTCCTCAGGTATTTTCATTTGTCTTCCATTTTAGTCAAGGACTAGTCAAAACCAATCATGTTATATTTCTTCCTTCAAGAGGGAATACCAATATTTGGCCCATGTTTTTATAATGATGGAAATGGCCCTTGATAAAAGTTTTGCACCACCTGACAATGTCCTTTCCCTCATCCTTTCTAACCTCCCCATCAGAGATGCAATCAAATGCTCTTTCCTCTCTCATCGATAGAGATTCACTTACAACGATATGTGTGATCTCATGTTGTCACCCTACCTTCTATTATCAACATGTCCATGACCTCCCATAATCATAACCCTCAACTCTTCAACTATGGGAAATAGAATATTTGACATATTGTGGTTGCATTCATCAGATTTGAAGTCTTTTACATTCACCACAAACATTCATAGACTATGGGATCCTGAAATATTTTGTATCCCATGGTAGTTTACACAACAAAGCGTATTGGAATGGATGTGGTGCACTACCAAGAAGAACCAGCTAGCGGGCACATAAATTGGCATCTTCATTCACTCTATTCTCTTTCCTGAGGTGCCAATTGAACTCTGTTTGTCCAGTCATTTGATTCTTGGGGTTCTAAGTATATATTCTTGGAAGGTGAATTATATCTTTAATGATGATAGTGAAACCTTGGTAAAGATAAAGAAATCATTTCTTTTCTAGTGCAGTGGATCTCCCACCAAAGGCATAAAAAACGCCTATTACTATTCTAGAAAGTTTTGATCTTGATGATTTAGAGTTGTCAAATAGCTCTTTTTGTTCCATCAAAGTTTTTTGGATCATCATGTTACATCCCGAGAGAAAATTACTTTGCAAGATCTTGTGGAAGACACTGTTTATTCTCAACAATTTTCTTTTCATGAATTTCAATTTCTAGCATCTACAACTCCAAATTTGGAACTATGGCCTACCATGGAATTTTAATAGATCAATGATGTAGCGGATGGCAAGAAACAATTACATTCCATAGTTGGAGCTCTATATTATGCCGAGGAGAAAAAAAATCTAGAACTTAATAATAAGCACATATATTCAACAAAGTCTCATATCAATGCAGATATTTCCAAGTCGCTCATCTAGTCAACAATTTGATCCTACTGAACAAATCTTCAATCTAGAGTATAAAGCACTAAGCTCTTCATTCATTACCAGCCACGACAACTACCATTTCAAATAAACACAAGTTCTTTTCAGTTGTGTTTTGAACAGTTTCAACACCTTTTTGTTGCAAATGTACCAGATATTCCTACAATGGAATTTCAACAAATCACTCAAATATCAGATGGTAACCTTATCATCTATGTATCTAGGGAAAAGGCCATGATAACATCATCTACCTCATATTCTATAGGCAACAAAGATGGTTATGTATATGTTATTTCGTTGAAAAAGGAATTTGAAAATTGGGACCTATTTTGAGCTAAGGGATGTGCATGGAATTTTTTCAGTTTGATGCATATCCAAACATGGGACCTGCTACCATGCACATGAAGAAAGTGGACTTACAGTTGGTCCACAATAATTACAAGGTCTCTCTATCCCCGAACCTTCATTCATCATGGTTTTCAAGTCATCCACAAACCCATGGTTATGTTTCAACCACACAAAACCCTTTCCATTGAAGTCCATTTTCTAGGCCGCACATTGTCACCCTCACAATTGGCCTGTAATAGTTATAAGATATCTCTATCCTTGGAGCTTCATTCATTATGGTTATGAGTCAACCATGCAAAACCCTTACCATCGAAATCCATTTTCTTGACCACACATTCTCAATATCACAGTTGGATCACAAGCATTACATGGTATCTCTATCCTCGAATGTTCATTCATCATGGTTATGGTTCATCCATAAACCGTCAGCTATGGGTCAACCACGCAAAACCATTTTCTTCAATAGCACTTGGTCATTCACAACTATATTCGACAAAGGCTTCTCTGGAGGGAACTTCATGCAATGGGGACCATTGCTTCCTAAGGGGGGAGGAATGATTGAAATGGAAATTCACCCATGGAATTTAACCACGGTGATGTAACTAAATGATATAAATAAATCACCCCTGGTATTATCCACCCACAATATTTTCCCACCCATGGTAATGTAACTAAAAAATGTTATAAATAGCAAGCCTCCTTTTATAAAAGGGCAAATTGTCCAGCATAATGTAGTTTCAATGGTCATTTTGGGATCTAATAAAAATTAGTTCCTAATTTATTTTCTAGTTTGGTTTACTTTTTTTCTTTTCCTGGTGCGAAAATTACTTAGATATTTAGGCCCCCTTGAGATCCGTATCAATCAATACTTCCAGTAAAAGATCAGCATGATCAAGACATCATCGACATACAACAACAAATAGAACACCATCAACTGTCAACATCAAGTAGAAATTCAAACCCTATTACATATACACAACTTCCTTAAGGAAAATCAACTTATGTACATGATGACCATGCACAACACCCATGTATATATTTCAACACACTGAATAAATTATCACAAAATTTATACGCAACAATACTAATCCACATCTATGTATGTATGCAAATAATTAGAAGAAAACCAACCTATAGATCTTAAATTACTTAATAATACCTTCACTGCAAATCACAAAATTTGTCATACCCAAATCTCAGAACACATACTATTATAGTCACATCATTATCTGTATATCATACCATCATCATAGATTTATCATTATTAGCTAGAAACATAAACATATCAAGGAATGTGTATTTATTTCAAATCTATCATATCTGAGCCATCTCCATGCTCCCTGGGTCACATCTATCCTAGATCAAGTCACTCATGAACAAAACATTTACTTTACACCCTAACACCTTGTTATCCACATCCTTATATAGATTTTGCTTTAGCTGATACCTTAGGTAAATCATTTGGTAAAGTTGATGGTACTTGTTGGCAGGATAAAATAAACGTTTCCACCTCAATTACTATGGGAAATATTATGGTAATAACCAATGGTATCTAGAATCCCATGGTTTGGATTATATACATGACTTTTACTCATAAGACCTGTGTATGTATGCGACCCTTCTTCACAGAAACTGTGTATACTTTCTCAAGCTTCACTAAACTGTCATTTCTCTGTCCATATCCTCTATATGATCTTGTACCAATCTGCATGAGTTCCATAATCATCAATGTTGACATCAAGTAAATCTTTATCAAGCAGGTTTCCATCAAGGACAACATATTAGCCATAATGCCAACAATATCCCCCTTTGGACTTGATGGAAACCATTTTGGTGTTTGGTCACCACCTGCAAACACCTGCAAACACCAAGTCTTCTTTCCAAACACTCTTTTCAAAACACCAAGCTTCTCTCCCCCTTTGACATCAAGGGAAAAGCATTGAACCAAGCTAAATGAAGTACTGCCCTTATAGTGGTCAATATTGTAAGTTTGATATGATTATATGAGATCTAAAATCTACATACTGACCATGCTCCCCTAAGCATATGTTGGACCTTATAAATATATTCAAATAAAAGTACAAGTCTTTATGACTAAAAAATATGACCTTTCCTATCACCAATGAATCCATGATTACATCAATCACCCAACATATTGGGTTTACATATTTGACCCATATTTTACATTAATGTCCCCAAATTGGATTATATATGACATGACTTGATTCCAATAACCCATACATGATTGAATTTTATAATGATTACAACATGGGTCATTCCATGAACTTTACATCGAGACATATATGAAACTTATAACAAAAAAAAGAACCTCAACAATAAGGTAGCAATACCATGATAGTCATGAAAAACCACCATGCACTATATAGGAATCTACAACATAAACATCTGATAGAAGCAACAGAGAAGCATGAAAATCCTCATCATCAAGAAGTTGTGTAAGATAAGGCAGTGTAGCATCAATATCTCTAATAACATAAACATGTGATCAAATATGCAATGTCTCCAAGCATCACCAATCAACTATAGTAGAAGCATAAGATTGTACAAGAAATTTTTGCCATCAACTTATTCCCTTGAGCTCATGTCATCAAGGTAAAAATTCTCTCTCCACATATATGAAGAGACATAATCCACAGGCAACAATCTTTTGAATCACAACACCATATTTAGCATGCATCAAAACATGTGATCAAACAAAGAGTACCTCCAATATCACAAGAACTGCTCTGTATCATCAACATATTCAGTGAACATATCTTCAAGCATTCACAACAATAAGAATAAGGTACCATCAATGGCTTTATCAAATGCAACTCAAGAAACATATAGGAACCATCCATAACTTCACATGCAACCCATGTATCATTTATAGCCCATGATATAATGACAACAACATATATATCAATGAAAGATGAAAACAAGGAGTGAGTAAATCATGATCTCATCATCAACTAGTGTTAGATAAATAGTGCCTAATACAAGACCATAATGTCAGCAATGAACCATTGAAAGCATAGAATATGCTCCCCATGAACCTATGTCAACTCTACACCATTAATTCTGATCATATCCATCTCATCAATCAACAAATGCATCCAAAACCATTTTATCAGAAACAATATAAAATTCATAAACTCGTCATGAACCAACATCATTTCTAAGAAACATATGGGCATGTTGAGGTGAAAACTCAACCCCCCCACTTTTGACATATTTATTTCAAATAATAGGGACCCTTTCCATAAATTTTTTGCTAAATCGTGTTTTAATATTTTCTGTTGGTTAAGTGCCTTACAATTTTGTGAAATTTTCATTTTATTTGGATTTTCCTTTTCATTGCTTCATTGAATTTGGCTTTTCGAAATCTTTTCATCGGTTCTTCTTTCCTCTCATTTGGATGCATAGTTTGCAAATGGTGCTCATCTAAAATTCGATAATTTTTACCTCCAAGGGTAAAAAAAAAATTTAAAAATGTATATTATGTAAATTATTTGTAAATATTGATTTTTAATTAATTTTTACTAATTAACTAATTTTTCACTAACAGTCCTACAAAATCACCACTGACAAACTGTAGAACAATTAAAATTATCTATTTTTAGGATCTCGATAGTTTATTCCAATTCCTAATTTTAAAAGAAATTACGAGACCTGAAATCTCAAAATTACAAAGTGGTTGTAGTTCATTTTGTCAGATTTTTAAATTACCTAGTGGCTATAGTTTATGATGGAAGGGACCCACTCCACGTAGGCCCCACGTCACCTCACCTCTTATTTTCTATCTTCTCTGATGTTCCCTTGGCATGTTATATCATAACTTTCATTTCATTTAAAAAATGCTCGAGGTCCATCGAAGCTTCGATATCTGATATCAGAATAATCTGATACTCAAGCGCACTATGGGCTTATGTTGGGACGATGACATATTAATTTATTATAAAAAAAAATGTAGAAATTTTGAATAATAAATGCTTATTCACAGAGATTATCCCGATTATACACTATTGCGGAATACATGCATAATACATAATCTCCTCTACGTTGATCATCAATTTAGCAGCATCAAAAACAATGAAACATCAATCGCATGCACACATTAACACAGTATGTAACCCGGGGAAAGCATATAGCTGAAAACCCCACACTATCAGTGTATTATAATGATTGAGAACATGTGACAATACATAGTACAATACTCCTCGCAAGTACTCAGTACTATCTCCACCTGTTACACACAAAACTAGCTCAGATCTGAACAAGTCACAGGTTCAAATCTTCTCCGCTGCTTTGCCTGCCTCCGCTGCACAATCCTGCGAGAGAATCACATGAGCACAAGCTACAATTGCCTTGATATTGGCCCACACTGCGCGGTCCTCATTGGCATAACTCAATCCCATTGATTGTGCAAGATCTCATGCACAACTATAGTCACAACTGATAGCAATCTCAACCTCTAACACCTGTCTCCACTGAACTGTACATGCACTAAGTTAACTGATGTATTCTTCAGTTGCTTTATGAGTTAATAATTAGTGAATTAATTAATATTTAATTCACACAACTCATCACTAGTGTATTCTTTAGTTAGACTAAAATACAACTAGTTCAACCAAGTCAAACTAAACACAACTCCATCAACTCCACATCCAACTCCACAGAACTCACACACATGAGTTCTAACTGAAGTCCTCCATGCAATAGCTCAACTAACACATAAGAAACCACATGATTCCTTCTGTCAGCTGCATGTGCCACATCCGTAGCTCAAACTGAAGTGCTCCAAGAGAATAAGATAATGTTTAGAGTCCAAATATTACTAAGGGCTAATAATATTTGACTGTTTCTATTTTTAGCTTGACAGTCTAAAAATAGACTCTGATCACTCTGCTGTGAACCAAAATAGAAGTGAATCTATTTTTCCCAGCATGTCCAATCATCCATAAACAGCATCCTGCAACTCATAGACCATGATCCATATGTCTAAAAATAGACATAGTCTAAAAATAGACTTTGCACCAAAAATAGCCTGCGGGCCCACTTAGTGAAGGCGACTCCTTTCCACTAAGCTCCATCATCTTGTTTCATTTTCAACACTCCCTCTCAACAAGATATGGATTATCTACAACCCCTATCCTGCAACTCTGGAATGTTCTACATGCAACACATTTGCCCGGTCCACTTGTTCCAGCAACACTTGGAACAAAAACACTCCCAACTGACCACTCTGTTGGGCTAGGAACATACTCTGATGCTGAAGCTCTACTTACTGCTGACAAGTGCTCCCTCTCTAACATCTATGCTACTGCAACATCTCCATGCATCTCGCACCATTGCACACTTCTCTGTGCCACCTAGCACTGTGCAAAACACTTGTGCCTCTCACATTGCTGCAACCTGCTAGCTATGCACTGTCCTGGGATTCCCTACACTGTCGCTCTCTCTGCCGCTCCATCCGCATCTGTCTCTACCCAATCAGCCAGTTCCTGCTACTCCACATCGGGCTCCCGTAGCAAGGTCTCATCCAAGAGGTTGGGTACCTCAAGGATCCTGCCCCTCCTCCTTGGGACGATCAATCCACATCACCCCACCTCCTACCTGGAGGTATGGCCACAAGTGATCCCTCAGCCCACCTGGCTCGAAGTTTCCCCCTACTGGAGGTCTCTAGATGAGTAGATGTCTCTAATCGATCTCCACTCAGCTCCCCCTATTGTGGCTGCTCCACAACCTCCTGAAGCTACTGCACCAATCGTGGCTCCTCCACAATCGTCTAAGACTTCTTCTGGCTTTGCATGTTGAGAGGTAATATACGTTCCCTCTCAACCACCAAGTCTCCATTAGTTGCCTCGCTACTCAAGGATTTTCATGCATCTTGAACCTAAAGAGCATATAGGTTCTTGACCCGTGAACCAATCTTCTTCACCTGTCTAGTGATGATGTGTCTAAGGAAAACCTTTCCCTTACTGAAGACTACATCATAGCCTTTGTCTTCTAGCATTGCGATTGACACCAAGTTTCTCTTAAGTCCTGGTACATACTTGACATCGGTCAAGGTAAGGCAAGCTCCATGCTTCCTCTGAAAAATAACCGTGCCTACACTTGAGACACTATACTTCTCATCATTACCCATCGCTATGAGTATCTGGAGATCTTTCTCCTCCAAAGTACTGAACAAACTCTTGTCACCGGTCATGTGGAAAGAAGCTCCACTGTCAAGAAACCAACCACTTCCCACCATGGCTGAAACCATGCATGCAAAGAGTGTGAAATCCAACTCAAACTGTGAAGCAAGTGCCTCACCTTCAGATCCTTCCCCGGATCCCTTCTTGGATTTCTTCTTTGGGCAACTAGTAGCATAATGGCCCAACTCATGACAACAAAAGCATCTCACCTTCGACTTGTCAACCTTCTTCCCATCATTGGAAGAACTGGATTCAGAAAGAGAACCCTTCTCCTTCCCCTTCTTCACCTTACTTGCTAAGGCACAGTTCTCCTCATCATGCATGGATGAAGAACTGCCTCTGGTGCTCCGTCTGATCTCCTCTTGCACAAGATCTGACCAAAGTGTCTCCCATCCTGGCAATTTCTCCCGACCATTGACAGAGTCCTGATAGGAATGCCAACACTTCGGAAGACCAAGGAGAGCCAGGCTCACCAAGTCCTCATCATATCGACAGTCAACCCCACACTTCCCAGCTCATCCCGAAATTGGGTGAACTTCGTGAGATACCTGGGCATACTGTCTCCATTCTCACACTTAATGTTTCTGAGTTTATCCTTGAGCGCCAACTTCCTTTGGTCACTCTTACTTTGGAATAGATCTGTCAATGCTTTCCACATCAAGTATGGAGAAGCCTTTCCATGCAGGCTGGATACAATGTGATCCTTCACGCCCTCCAACAGAATCCTTCGACACTTTGTTGTCTTCTTTTGCCAAGCCACAGCTTTAGCAGCATCAGTAGGTTTTGGGACTTCAGCCTCTATGAACTCCTTCAGCCCATTGTCATCTAACACTGCCTCCATCCTGTCTTTCCATGCAATATAATTTGAGCTTCCTTCAAGAGCATACTCCAATCACAATCCGTTGAAAGACATTTCAACTTTGACACCAAGAAAACATTGCTGCAAATTTGAATTCCACCAGCTCAAAACTCAACCGCTTCTGATCTAAAATTCGTGAGAACAAAGTATTTCTCGTACAGAGATTGACTGTATGGGCTTTTACCGGATATCTCACCTTCCAAAAGAAGGATGAATCCAGAGGCTACCTGGCCCGATTACAGACTCTGCCTGAAGAAATAAAATGTAAACACTTTCTAAATAATAGATCTGATGATCAACTCTGCTTTGAAATCATGTAGAACTTTTTCTACAAATTCGCCAGCTCCGATACCATGTAGAAATTTTGAATAATAAAAACTTATTCACAGAGATTATCCCGATTATACACTATTGTGGAATACATGCATAATACATAACCTCCTCTACGTTGATCATCAATTTAGCAGCATCAAAAACAATGAAACATCAATCGCATGCACACATTAACACAGTATGTAACCCGGGGAAAGCATACAGCTGAAAACCCCACACTATCTATATATTATAATGATTGAGAACATGTAACAATACATAGTACAATACTCCTCGCAAGTACTCAGTACTATCTCCACCTGTTACACACAAAACTAGCTCAATCCGAACAAGTCACAGGTTCAAATCTCCTCCGCTGCTTTGCCTGCCTCCACTGCACAATCTTGCGAGAGAATCACGTGATCACAGGCTACAATTGTCTTGATATTGGCCCACACTACGCAGTCCTCATTGGCATAACTCAATCCCATTGATTGTGCAAGATATCATGTACAACTATAGTCACAACTGATAGCAATCTCAACCTCTAACACCTGTCTCCACTGAACTTTACATGCACTGAGTTAACTGATGTATTCTTCAGTTGCTTTATGAGTTAATAATTAGTGAATTAATTAATATTTAATTCACACAACTCATCACTAGTGTATTCTTTAGTTAGACTAAAATACAACTAGTTCAACCAAGTCAAACTGAACACAACTCCATCAACTCCACATCCAACTCCACAGAACTCACATGCATGAGTTCTAACTGAAGTCCTCCATGCAATAGCTCAACTAACACATAAGAAACCATGTGATTCCTTCTGTCAGCTGCATGTGCCACATCCGTAGCTCGAACTGAAGTGCTCCAAGAGAATAAGATAATGTTTAGAGTCCAAATATTACTAAGGGATAATAATATTTGACTGTTTCTATTTTTAGCCTTGCAGTCTAAAAATAGACTCTGATCACTCTGTTGTGAACCAAAAATAGAAGTCCATCTATTTTTCCCAACATGACCAATCATCCATAAACAACATCCTACAACTTATAGACCATGATCCATATGTCTAAAAATAGACTTTGCGCCAAAAATAGCCTGAGGGCCCACTTAGTGAAGTCGACTCCTTTCCACTAAGCTCCATCATCTTGTTTCATTTTCAACAAAAAATGGTATATCAGAGTATCAGGGAATTAGAATATTGGAGTTCCTTAAAAGAAACCTCTCATATTCTAATTCCCCGATACTAGATACTTCTTCAAAGCTCCATGATACTTCCTTTTAATAAGGCCTTTCATCACTTTTATAAAGCCTCCCTCTCATACTACATTGAGACTCTTTTGAGTTTTCATAGCCTCTTGGGTTCATATTCATGGACCAATAGCCACTTGCCAAGTGTCCCAACATTTTTTTAATATTAGTTAGTTTTTTATAATTTGTAATAATAATTAATAATTTAATTTAGTAATATAATTTTTATTAATCTATAATTAAATTGATTTGTAATTTTTTAATTATTTTGTATATAATTAATTAGTTTCATAATTGTAATTAATTAATAATTGTGCAGTTATATAGGGTTATATTTTTTAATTAAATTTTCCTAATTTTGGCAGAGGCGGAATTTTTTCCAAAATTCTGGCAATTTTGACACTTCAACTTTGGAAGCTCATAAGTTGAGTTTTACTTGGCCAAATGAGACCCAGGATGACTCGTTAGATAGATAAAATCATGGAGAATATCTCTTAAGTAGTTGCATGGCCAAATTTGATGATTAAATGAGTCTAAAATGTAGCAGAAAATTAAGCTTCGAATTTGTAACCAAAACTAATTTTTTGAGTTTAATTTTTGCATTTTCATTTGCTAAAAATATTTGTTGAATGCATATCCATTTTATTATGTTATCTTTGACAAATACGATATTTACATGGATAAATGGGAAGCATAAATTCCTTTTCATTTATTTATTTAAAATTTGATTGGAGATGTTTTTTTTTTCCAGATTTTGTATTTTTCATTTTAATTTAATTTTGAATGGTTTTTGGCAGGAGAACAACTGAGGAGATGAGGAAGAGAATATTTGGATCAATGGTATTTCTCTAGAAAGAGAGGAAAACGAATAGTAGCCAATCAAATTTGTGGGAGAAAATTCACTTTCCAAAAAGTTCTCTCATTTTGATTTCAATTTGTAATTATAAATTTGGATTTGAGAGAATGTGAAATGGGGGCAGGGCTTCATTTCTCTGCAATTTTGGAATTCTTAAAGCACTATTGTATTAGGGGTTTCATGTTGTAGGTAGAGAGGATCAATCTCAGATCTGGGAATTACTTGGATTTGTCTCTTTTCATTCTGAACTTTGTATGAGAGGCAAAGCTTGCATTATTGTAGTTCTTGCTTTTAGGAACAGAGTTTATGCTTTGGAGGAGATTGTAGGAAATCATATTTAAAGAATAGAGTAGGACAACATGTTCAAATAAATTTTTATTAGAAATACTATTATTTTTAATGTGATTTTCATTCTTGATGGCAACATTATGTTAATTGAATTTATATCGTGCACTACTGACGATATGAATACTTGTCTTACAGATTAGCTATTTAATTTGTTTGTCTCATGAATATGTTGTCAATTGTATATTTTTCTCTGATATATTAAAACCATATTTCTAACTATTTACTCAAAAATTTGCTATCTAATTATGATTTAATTTCCAATGGCATGATGTGAACTACTTCCTAATGTTATTGGTTCATCATTCATTATTAGTAGATATTTGAAAAGCATGTTTGGTAATTATAATATTAGTTAATTGAACTACTTCATTATCTACATATTCATCTTAAGTCAGACATGTTAAAATCCCAATTATGTTAATATATTTCTCTTGGTAGAAAGAAGGACTAATCCTTCTTTCCATCAAGATAGGATTAGCATAATTTTCCTTTTTCTTTCATTTAGATTAAATTTTGCATTCTAGAAGTCCTCTTATAAAAGAGGCAAACCCATAGTTGTGGTTTGGCTGAGCCTTAAATCAGCTTAATGATTTTCTTCCTTGCCCGTGCACAACATGGACGCTAATCTGATTGCTCTTTCTTTTTTGGCGAGTTAAATACATACTTCAATCCAGTAGAGATATAGAGAGAGGGTAACTGGACCCAATTGAACCAATCAGAACCACCATTCCAAATGGAAAAGGAGCTGATCTAAGTTCCCGACTAGGTGTTCTCCCTTATAATGTTGAATGGTCATTTTAGGCCATCAACTGGGCATCATTAACAGTATGCAATAATCACACCAGAACCAAAATTCCAATAATGAAATGATGGAAGCATATCATAAGCTCCTCATGAATCTGTGCCACTTCCTTTTCATCACAAAGAAGCATATGCATCTATGTAAATAAAAAACCACGTATACATGTGACTATCTTTCATAAGATCTGCGTACAAAAAGTAAAATATTGATTATTTATAGAAACAACTCCCCTTGAACTTGTTCTATCTATTCCTATTCACAATTACTTCATCAGATGCAATGTCAGTAATATTAACATAACCAAAAAGAATATCAAAACAACATAGGGAATCATCAAGATAGATATGCATAGCTCCCCCTAAGATCATACAACTAAAATTGTGGTCCTGATCATCACATGTTCTCCATGAGGTTATGTGCCTCACATTCATTTCTATAGTCACTGTTAAAAGTATGCTTTAAGTAGAGTAGATTGTAGTGGTGGCTTACCTCTAGATCTTCCGGAACCTCATTGAAGCTTCTTGACAAAGTTTACCTCATCTTCTTCTTTTGAAATATGTCCTGATTCATTGTGTTCTTCCTCTCCTTTTGATGAAGCTTTAAATGTGGCTTCTCTCATATCTGATGGACCTCCTTTTCTCATCTCAAAGGCAGTTAAGATTTCGTGCAGCTGTGTCATAGTGATAGTCTGCAGATCCTTTTTTTCTTCTATGGTAGACACTTTTGATTCAAATTTAGCAGACAAGGATCTAAAAACTTTCTCAACTAAGGTAACTTTATATCTTCACCCAGATTCTTCATACAATTAACAACCTCATCTATACGTAAGAAGTAACTAGCTATACTTTCATCACTGTGCATCTTAAGAGTTTCATACTGAATTCTGAGAGTTTGAAGTCTAGCACGTTTTACTTGAGAGTCTCCTTTGTAGCTTAGAATGATTTTGTCCCATATTTCTTGGGCTGATTTGAGCTACATGACTTTGAAAAACTCTGATTGTGATAGACTTCCCAATAAAGTATTGACAACCCTGGCATTGGTTTCATATTGCTTGTTCACCTACCGTATCTATAGGAATTACTGTTGGAAATGTATATCCTCCTTCCATAATTTCCTAGACATCCATTCCAAGTGATTATAGATAGGCTGTGGTTTTTATTTTCCAATAAAAAAAGTTTCTCCCATCAAAGATTGGCGGTCTGATGGATCCCACGCTTTCTTGATTACTCATGATGACGGATCTCCCTTCAAGCGATCAAGCTTCTTCTGAAGGACCTGCTCTGATACCAATTGTTGGAAATAATATTGAGAGGGGGGTGAATCAGTATTATCAGATCAATAATTTTATTTCCCAAACATATTTATATATGCTACTTCAGCTAAGTGAACCAGCATGTACATGCGACTGTACTTAAAGCAACCAGCGTATATGTAGAGAACTTTTGATTTAGCCAATTTATCATGCATTGAACTTTAACCAGTATATCAGAGATTTATTAGACAGTGCAGTAAAATAATAATAAAGCATCACACATAAGAAACACACATGAACACCAAGATATAAGGTGGAAACCCAATGTGGGTAAAAACCACATGCTGCTGTCATCTCTGTCTTCTTTTAATAATAAGAAAATCTGTTTAAAATCTTGTACTGGTGCAGACTCATACTAGTACACAGGCTTCTACCTGCAGAAGGTTACAACCTTCTCTCATTCTCCAGCTTCTACTGGAAGGGAGCTACAACCCCCCAGCTCTTGTACTAGCTGATATGTTTACTAGTACGTAAGCAGCAACCTACAGAGGGCTATGACCTTCTTTCTTCCTCCAAGGACCACGTTTCATAAATTTTTAGATTGGATCCATCAACAACATCATAACTGCAATATAATCATCAAATACATCTGCATCAAACAATCACTTTCTGAATCAACCACAACTGAATCAATCAATCATTTTGACAACCCATTGTCACTGTAGCAAATCACAATCAATCTAATCATTCAGAATACTATCACCAGAATACAGTCACGAGAACCTAAAGCCAACTAGTGTACACATCTGCAAATATTAATTCATAATTCTGCAACTATTCCGGACTTTAGTTATACCCAGATCATAATATTTACAGAATAAAACATGCGTCAGTATTCAGATCTAGACTATACATGATCAAAACACATAATGATAATTCATTTCAAGCCTTAAGATCTCGATCCAACATTAGATCTTATCCCTCATCAACCGCTAAGGTTCATCCTTTGTTTAGATCAAGCACAACACCATAAGCCAATAACCTGCATGCTAGATCTCACACTTCATCAGATATTCGATACTTGCACACTTGGCCTAATAATCTTCTCCTCCTTATATACTTTTAGGCATTTCTCAATACCATGGACCAAAACCGCTTAGGACCAATACCTTGGACCAAATACCTAGGGCCAATACCTCAGACCAAATACCTTGGACCAATACCTTAGATCAAAATACCTTGGACCAGATACCTTGGACCAAAAACTTAGTTTCCCAAGATATACACGCTTTTCCTTTTGTGAAAGTGCATGTGTACATATATGCCACTTGTGTTCAGTGAACCTACGTGTATATGCTATCTGGTCAAGGTGAATCTGCATATACCTCTCTTTCTTCATTCTTTGAAGTCTAATTTGTAATTCTTTACTATTGTCATTCTGTACTGTGATCTTTCATCTGAGTGAGTTGCCATCAAGGAAAACACGTGTATCATAATGTCAACAATCTCCTCCTTTGGACTTGATGGCAAAAATAAAACCAAGTAACTCTCACCCTTTGACATCAAGGGAAAAGGGTGGACCAAGATAATTTCTCCCTTTGACATATATTATGTTGGTTATGCTCCCCCTGAGTACACGTTGAATTCTTTGATTGAGCTCCCCTTTTGTACATGCTGAGATGCACTGAAACCGTCCATGCTCTTCCTAAGCATAAGTAGAGTCTACAAAAAAAATATTTTCAAAAAGAATACCATGACTCTATAACTCAACTATGTGAGGATGACCTTCCCATCACCAATAACTCATACATACATCCATCTCCCAACCCAGTGGGGATATACCAAATTTGACTCATCCACCCAACCAAGTGGGGAGATACCAATTGTTTATACATGACAGAAATAAGAAATATTACAACATCCATCCCATGTAAAGTGGGGATACAAATTACATTATTTTTCCAAGAGGACTCATTCAAGACATATCACACCCTAGACTGTTATGCTCTTAACCTGCAAGACGATACCATAATACAGAATATGCGAAGAAATATACCTAGAACATAGAATAGTGAGAAACAACAGCAAGTATTTTATTATTCAGAAAGCAATGTTCACTTGCCTCTTCGAGGGGGCAACCTCCAATAGAGCAGAGCTCGATTACAAAATAAGACACAATGCTCCTCGCAGGGAGTCTCTATCCTTTATATATGACTCATACATTCAATACCATGGATCAATACCATGGTTCTTATTAATACCATCTATCTAATACCATGGCCCAATTGCAATTAACTATGGTCCCGTCATTAAGTGCGGGTTAACCGCTTACAATTATTAATATGGGCTTTATTGACTCTTTACTTAACTATAACTAGGACTCGATCCTACTACATAAATAAGGGGGTTAGGTTGGGACTCTAACATGCCCTCCCCCTTAAGAATAGCCTTGTCCTCAAGGCTAAAGCTGCGGAAACTGGTGAAGAATAGTGGTTGGTTCCCAGGTTGCATCTTCCAGAGAGGTGTCTTTCCACTTGACGAGGACTTCCTTGATCATGTGGCCACGCAGGTGCCATTCTCGTGTGTCTAGGACCTGTTTAGGTTGGAGCCAGATTAACCCTTCTTCATCCAATTCAGGTAGACTGGTTTGAATTTGGAAATTGTTCCCAATCACTTTCTTGAGGCATGAGACATGGAAAACTGGATGGATTTTTGCACTGGGTGGCAAAGCTAGCTTGTAGGCCACTTATCCAATGCACTGAAGTACTTGATACGATCCGTAGAATTTTGGAGATAGTTTCTGACAACCCTTGCCTTTGAGTGATGTTTGCTTATATGGTTGCAGCCTCAAAAAGACCTGATCCCCTTCTTGAAGTTCGCACTCTGAGCGATGCTGATCTACCTATTGCTTCATGTGGTTTTGAGCTTGATGAGGATTCTCTCTAAGATGGGTGAGCATGGTTGTGTGGTTTTGTAGGAGTTGATCCACTGCTTGCACCTTTGAGCACCCCTTGATATAAGACGTAAGGGAAGGAGGGAGTTGACCATAAACTGCTTCATAGGGAGTCACTTTGGTGGTGGCATGATAGTTGGTGTTATACCACCATTCAGCTAGAGGTAACCACTGTACCCAAAGATGTTGCTTTTATGAAGTGAAACACCTAAGGTAGGTTTCCAGACATTTGTTGACGGCTTCAGTTTAACCATCCATTTGTGGATGATAGGAAGTACTGAGTTTTAGTTGGGTACCTTGTAACCTGAAGAGTTCCTGCCAAAAATTACTGGTGAAGATTGGGTCACTATCAGACACAATAGAAGTGGGCATGCCATGCAATTTGAAGATCTGATCCATGAAAGATTAAGCGACCAAAGTCAGTGTAAAAGGGTGGGGTAGGGCGCAAAAATGAGCATACTTAGAAAGTTGGTCCACAACCACCATGATGACTGACTTGTTTCCTGACTTTGGAAGACCTGTAATGAAATCCATAGAAACCTTCGTCCATATTGATGCTGGGATGGGCAATGGTTGTAATGTGCCTGGTGCTTTGATTGTCTCCCCTTTGTGGTGCTGACAGATATCGCATTCCGCTACAAAAGTAAATATGTCCTTTTTCATGCCTGTCCAAAAAAATGATCTTCTAGTGCGAGCATACGTCTTCTGAAAGCCTGAATGTCCTGCAGTGGGTGATGAGTGCAATTCTGCCAAAATGTGGCTTTTAAGGGTGGATGTTGGTGATATTACGACTCTGTCCTTGTAGCGAAGAATCTCATCCTGCCACGAGTAGCCCTTGGTGGAATTTGGATCTGCCTACAATTGAGTAATGAGTTGGGAGAGCCAGGGATGTGAAAACCATTCCCTGTGAGCCTCTTCAATCCAGTCTGGAATGGGAAGGGAAATTGCGAGCAAGGTACTTTCCTCCTCAAATTGGCGAGATAATGCATCTGCTACAATATTTTCGCGCCATTTCTTGTAAATGATCTCATAATCATATCCCAGCATTTTGGTGAGCCATTTATTTTGTTGTGGGGAGGATAGGCGTTGCTCCAAAAAATATTTAAGACTGTGATGGTCTGTGCGGATTTGGAAATGTCACCCCAATAAGTAAGGTCGCCAGGTATCTACAGCATGTAAGATGGCCATCATTTCCTTCTCATAGGTAGATTGTCCCAAATTCTTCCCATTTAGTTGTTGGCTTGTAAAGGCCAAGGGTCGACCTTCCTGCTTTAAGACCGCCCCAATACCTGTACCCAAAGCATCACATTCAATGACAAAAGATTTGGTGAAGTCGGGTAGTGTTAAGACTGGAGTGGAACACATGGCATTTTTGAGAGCTGTAAATGCCTGTTGTGCTTCCTCATTCTAGAAGAATGAATTTTTCTTGAGGATTTGAGTGAGGGGCTGTGCAATGCGACCATAATTGCGGACAAATTTGCGATAGTAGCCTGTGTGACCCAAAAAGCCTCTCAGGCTCTTCAAGGTCTTAGGTTGAGGCCAATCCTGCATGGCCTGGATCTTTTTTGGGTCCACCTTGACACCTTCACGCCCCACAATGTGGCCCAGATACTCAACTTCTGCCATGCCAAAAGAACACTTGGACATCTTAACAAATAATTTATGCTTGCGGAGTAGTTGCAAGAGTAGATCTACATGCTGAAGATGTGCGGCCCAAGTGCAACTGTAGATGAGGATGTCATGAAAGAAAACAAGGAAAAATTTCCTGAGATATGGTTTGAGAAGGTGGTTCATAAGGCTCTGAAAGGTAGATGGGGCATTACAAACACCGAATGGCATGACCAGGAACTCATAATGGCCTTCATGAGTTCTAAAAGCAGTCTTTGGAATGTCGACTTCCTTCATGCGAATTTGGTGGTAGCCTGAGCGAAGATCCATCTTAGTGAATAATTGA
This sequence comes from Pinus tabuliformis, assembly GCA_031772625.1. NCBI lineage: Eukaryota > Viridiplantae > Streptophyta > Pinopsida > Pinales > Pinaceae > Pinus > Pinus tabuliformis. Next base: position 575,574,481 of record CM062804.1, on the reverse strand, counting down.
GCCCCATTGAGTTCATCCAAAAAATAATCAACAATCGGGATGGGAAATTTATCTTTGACTGTCAACTTATTGAGGGCCCTGAAATCTAGACACATACACCATTCCCCATCTTTCTTGAACACCATGACCATCGGTGATGAATAAGGACTAATGCTGGGACGAATGACGCCTGCTTCCAAAGTTCCTTGATTAATTTTTCTATTTCATTCTTTTGGGTGAACGGATATCTGTATGGGCGCACATTGGGTGGTTGGGCCCCTGGAACCAAGGTGATGCTATGATCATTTTCCCCTCTCGAGGGTGGAAGCTCATGAGGCTTGTCAAAGATTGGCAAATGGTTATTTAAAATCTATTGTATCTCAGGATGAATCAGCAGAGAATTGGGTTCAACGGCCTGGATGGCATTAAATTGAGTTATAACTCCATGATGGCCCTTTTTAAAAAAAAATTACATCCTATGTGAGCTGATGATAGAGGGAGCTCCCACCTGGAGTCTGCGGAGGGTATGTGTGGAGTTGTTCTACTTAAAGCTCATATATAACTCCTAGAAATCCATTGTGATTGGCCCAAGGGTGTGAAGCCATTCAGCACCGAGGACAATGTCGCATCCTCCCATGTGTATGGCAAACATGTGGGTCTTCAACTGATAATCCCCCATTTGAAGTTTGACATTTTCATAGCGGTCTTCACATTTCATTGTTCCCCCATCCGCAATTTGGACTTGGAAGTTAGAAACTGTTTGTACAAAACAATGCACTGCTTCCGCGACTCTTTGATGGATGAAATTATGTGTACTTCCACTATCAATCAAAACTACTGCTAGGCGATGCTTAATAAAACCTCTGATTTTGAGAGTTTGAGGCAAAGAAATCCCTGCCAAAGCATGCAGTGAAATAATTGGTTCGTCAGGGACATTGTCCTTTTTGTTGTCCTCTTCTGCCTCCTCAGGTTCCTCAAGTGGTGGGGCTTCCTTCGATGAGCTGTAATCAGTGGCATCAATTTGAAAGAATTTGGGCTCCTTGCATTTATGACCTAGGGAGTATTTTTTGTCACAGTAGTAACATAATCCCTGCTTTCTTCTTTCGGCCATTTTTGCAGGTGAAACCTTTTGAACCTTAAGTGTTTGAGTCGTGCTGTGAGACTGTGGGGGACGACCCTTGGAAGTAAAATTTGGGCGAATGGACTGGGCCGCTAACGCATGTTCCATGTTACGAGCCACCTTGCAAGCCTCCGACCATGTGGGAGGGTGGTGCAGTCGAACGTGGGCTTGTATGGCCTCTTTAAGACAACTGATAAAACATTCCGTGTAGAATGCATCTGGGAGACCCCTAGTGCGGAAAGCTAAGGCTTCAAATGCTGTAACATATTCATCCACTGTGCTAGTCTGTCAGAGCTTAGTGAGACGACCCAAAAAAGCAGAGCCATGGTCAAAGTGCTCTGTAAGAGCTTTTTTGAAGGCGTCCCAAGTCAAAAAAATTTCATTGCAATGTTTATGCCATTGCTACCATTGCCATCTTTCATTGTCCAAGTACATGCTCCCCACCATAAGATGAGTCTCATTATCTAAGATGTAATTGAGATTTAAATACTACTCCATTTGTGCTACCCATGCTGCCGTGTGAGAACCATCAAATTTATGCATATCCAGCTTGGGAGGTCGTGGACGAGATTGTTGGTGGGTGCCCCAGAGGTGAAGACAGTGGCTAGACTCACCCTCACTGTGTTCATGGCCAATGTACGCCTCCTCGCGGGCTTCTGCCTTGCCCTTAGAGAGTGTGTTAGTTAGTTTGTCGAGCTGATCTTGGATGTATTTCAAGGACTGTTCCAGTTTTTAAATCTTCTCATTGGCCATAGCTTGAGCTCTAGTTTCTACCATGCACCAATCCGATGTACTTGAAATTTGGGACCGCCTAATTTTTTTTCACTAACAATTGAATGGTACCACCTTGCTCAGCTCGTCGTCCTAATTCTTATGGGCTAGATCACCAATAAGCGCCTCGCGGGTTTCTATGGGTTTCTATGCGACTATACTTCATGAAACCCACGTATAATAACCTTTCTCTGAAAAAATTGGATTTAACAGCAGGATGGTGCAACAACTACTCCTAGCTTTTGTCTGAGATATTCAAATGTCTCTCTGGGCAGTGGTTTAGTGAATATATCAACAACCTGTTCTTTGGAGGGAACATACTCCAATTTGACCTTTTGTTCAAGCACTTGTTCACGTAGAAAATGGTATTTGATGGGTATGTTCTTGGTCTTGGAGTGCATGACTGGATTCTTTGAAACACTGATGGCACTTGTATTATCACATAGAATGGAGATGGGTGGAGTACATGTGATCTGAATGTCTTGCAAAGTTTGCATCATCCAAAGTAGTTGTGTGCAGCAAGATGTAGCAGTCACATATTTTTCTTCAGCTGTAGATAACACAATTGAACTTTTTTTCTTGTTGAACCAAGACACTAACCTGGAACCCATATAGAATGCACCACCATTGGTGCTTTTTCTGTCATCAACACTTCCTGCCCAATTTGCATCTGTATATGCATGAAGAGTAAGGTCTGTATCTCTAGGATACCATAAAACAAAGTTTTGTGTTCCTTGAAGATATTTGAAAATTCTTTTAACTACCTGAAGGTGTGATTCCTTTGGATTTGCTTGGAATCTTCCAACTATTCCTACTGCATGCATGATGTCAGGTCGGGTACCTATTAGATCAAGGAAGCTGCCAATCCTGGATCTGTAAGTGGGTTGATGTACTGTTGCTGATTCATCATTTGAGTTGAGACTACATCCTGTTACCATTGGGGTACATACAGGTTTAGAATATTCCATGCCGTACCTTTTCAAGATTTGTTTGAGATATTTGGTTTGTGAAAGAAAAATACGATCTTTATTTTGTTGAACTTGTAGACCAAGGAAATAGGTAAGTTCACCAAGCAAGGACATTTCAAATTCTTGCTGCATTACTGAAGCAAAATTCTAACTCATGGATTCTTCATTGCTACCAAAGATGATATCATCAACATAAACAACAATAATTAGCAATTTATCAATGTCAATCTTTGTATATAGATTGTTATCTACTGACCCTTTTGAAAAACCCTGTTGGTGTAGATATTTGTAAAGGCGCTAATACCAGGCCCTTGGAGCCTGTTTAGACCATAGAGAGCCTTTTTGAGTCTGCGTATAAGTTTTGTATCATTTCCAAGAATGAGTCCTTCTGGTTGTTCAATATAAACTTCTTCTTCTAAATCTCCATTAAGGAAACTAGATTTAACATACATTTGGTATCCTTTGAATTTATGAAAGCTAGAAAGAGCAAGAAACATCCTTATGGCTTCAAGTCGAGCAAAAGGTGCAAAAGTTTCTTCAAAATCTATACCTTCTTGTTGAGCATACCCTTTACAAACAAGTCTGGCCTTGTTTCTAATGACTTCTCCATTTTCATTCAGCTTGTTTTTGAATATCCATTTAGTTCCTATAATATTTTTATCACGAGGTCTAGGAACTAATTCCCAAGTATTATTCTTTTCAATTTGCTCAAGTTCTTCATTCATGGCCTTGACCCAACATTCATCTTTGCATGCTCCATTTACGTTTTGAGGTTCGGTGGAGGATAGTAATGCTAGATAGCTTGAGGTTTCTGTAATAGTTCTTCTTGTCTGTACACCTGCCTCTTTTTCCCCTAAAATTTGAGTTTCTGGATGATTTTTCTGAACATACCTAGATGGAGTCTTTTCTTCTACCGTTATCTCTTCTTTTGGTGCTTCATTGGTTTCTTCTTCCAGATCATTGTGATCTGATGTGGGAAAATAATCCCCATCTTCTTCATTGTCATAATCTTCTATTTTTATTTGTTTTGGAATTTTGCGTGCTTCATCAACTACAACATCAATACTTTCAACAATTTTCCCAAGTCTTTTATTATAACATTTATATCCTTTACTTTGGGAAGAGTAACCAAGAAGAATACCTTCATCTGCTCTGGGCTCAAACTTACCAAGCTTTTCATCAGTCCTTTTGATATAACATTTGCTTCCAAAAACTTTAATGTATTTTACAGTAGGAGTCTTACCATACCAAAGTTCATGTGGAGTTTGAGTGTTGTTTACCCGAACATTTGCTTCGTTGAGAATAGTTATGGCGGAAAATGTAGCTTCACCCCAAAAGGTTGCAGGAGTTCTAGTTTCATCTAGCATAGCTCGAGCCATTTGTTGAACAGTTATGTTCATTCTCTCTACTACTCCATTTTTCTGAGGAGTCTTTGCAATGGAGAATTGCCCTTTTATTCCATGTTGTTCACAAAAGTCAAAGAATTCATTCGAGGTAAATTCCCCTCCTTGATCAGATCTGAGACATTTGATTTTTCGATCTGATTCATTTTCAACCAAAGCTTTGAAGGTTGGAACTTTTCAAATGCTTCATCTTTATGATTTAGAAGATATATCCAACACATTCTAGAAAAATCATCAATGAACAAAATAAAGTATTCTTCTCCTCGAGGTGACTTTTTCCTTGATGGTCCACATAAATCAGTGTGGACAAGTTCAAGAGGCTCACTAGCTGATCCTTCTTTTTCAATGAAGTGAGCTCTGGTTTTCTTACTGAATTGACATGGTTTTCATATTGTATTTTCAGGGATGCTGATATCTGGAAGATCACGAACAACCTTGAATCTGCATGCTTTTCTTATTTTCGAAAAGCTTAGATGTCCCAATCTTCTATGCCACAGCCAGTTTTCATCATTTTTTCTTAGATAGCATTGTTGTTGTCCTCCCTTGAGTATGTATGAGTTGTTTGGAGTTCTTCTACCTTTTATCATGGTCTCTCCTGTATCAAGCTCACGAAAAACACATCCGTTTGATCGAAACACTACTTCATTTCCTTGATCACACATTTGTCTGACACTCAACAGGTTATGCTTTAAACTGTCTACATACATAACATTCCAGCTTTAACCTTTTATTTCAAGAGAACAGAGCCTTTACCTTTTATGACTGCAGGAGTGTCATTTCCAAATGAGACATTCTTTTCCTTTTCTAAGGTAGTATATGATTGAAGTTTTCTTTGTCACCTGTCATGTGTTTTGAGCATCCAATGGCGATGTACCACTGATTTTCTTGTCCTTCCGCATACAAGGCTATACCACATCTTTTTGTTTGAGATTCTTTACTTCTCCATATCTTGGGGTTTAATGGAGTTTGCTCCTTTTGAGATATTTGCTGAAATTTTCTCCTGCATTTAGATTCTTCATGACCAAAGTTATTACAGATTGAGCATTCTATTTCATTTTCAAGAAGAGAAAATTTATTATAGGAACTTTTCTTGACCCCTGTTACATTCCTTTGATTTTGTACTTCTCTAGTCATGATGGTTTTGTAAGCAACACATTGAGCAACTTTGTGTCCAAAATTATGACATGAAAAACAATGCCCATTAAAGAAATTCCTACGATTATCGAATCTATTGACCTGGTGATTGTAGTTTCTACTCATATTCATCTTTGGAGCAAATTGACTATGATTTACCTAATGTTGGTTGTGGCTTCTATTCATCCTTGGAGTAAATTGAGTCTGATTTACTTGGTGATCTACTTTATTCCTTTGCTGATGACTGTCATACTGTTCACCAGTCTTTGCTGCATCAATATAGCTTTTAGTGGAGGTTGACGGCTTCTGTGATTGAGATGCTTCTTCAGTATATCCAAGACCTATCCTTATCAGAGGAGAATGTTGCACTTTGATAATTTCATTTAAGGTTTCTGATCCTTTAGCAAATCTAAGATTGAGAGATTTCGTTTTCTTAAGATCGTTTCTTAGACTCACAATTTCACATTCTAATTTTTCATTGTGTTTTTCGTTTTTAGCAAGTTGGTATGCCAAGGTATCTATAATCATATTCTTTTCTTCTAAATAGATTTTGAGTTTAGAGATTTCTTCATGAAGGTCATCTTCTTTTAAAGCATCCAAAAAATTATCATCCTCATAAGCCATTAGAAGTCTATAGTCATTACTATTTTCATCTTCATCACTATTTGATAAACCATCGCTATCTTCATGAGTATAGTAACCCTTTTTATTTACAACTTGTTTTCTATTCCATTTTTCATATTCCTTCCCTTTTTCGTATTTATCTTTATGAGGACATTTGGTAGCATAATGAACAAATCTACTACAGGCAAAGCATTTGAAAGGTGGTTTACCTCTAAATCTTCTGGAACCCTGTTGAAGCTTCTTGAAAAAGTTTACCTCATCTTCTTCTTCTGAAATATGTGTTGATTCATTGTGTTCTTCCTTTCCTTTTGCTGAAGCTTTAAATGCAGCTTCTCTCATATCTAATGGACCTCATTTTATCATCTCAAAGGCAGTTAAGATTCTGTGCAGCTGTGTCATAGTGATATTCTGTAGATCCTGTTTTTCTTCTATGGCAGACACTTTTGATTCAAATTTAGCAGACAAGGATCTCAAAAATTTCTTAACTAAGGTAACTTCTTGTATATCTTCACCCATATTATTTATACAATTAACAACCTCATCTATACGTAAGAAGTAACTAGCTATACTTTCATCACTGTGCATCTTAAGAGTTTCATACTGAATTCTGAGAGTTTGAAGTTTAGCACGTTTTACCTGAGAGTCTCCTTCGTAGATCAGAACGATTTTGTCCCATATTTATTTGGCTGATTTGAGCTGCATGACTTTGACAAACTTTGATTGTGACAGAATTCCCAATAAAGTATTGACAGCCCTGACATTGGTTTCATATTGCTTTTTACCTGCCGTATTTGTAGGAATTGTTGTTGGAAATGTATATCCTCCTTCCATAATTTCCCAGAGATCTGTTCCAAGTGATTGTAGATAAGTTGCGGTTCTTATTTCCAATAAGAAAAGTTGCTCCCATCAAAGATTGGCGGTCTGATGGATCCCACACTTTCTTGATTACTCATGATGATGGATCTCCCTTCAAGTGATCAAGCTTCTTTTGAAGGACCTGCTCTGATACCAATTGTTGAAAATAATACTAAGAGGGGGGTGAATCAGTATTATCATATCAATAATTTTATTTTGTAAATAGATTTATATACGCTACTTCAACTAAGTGAACCAACATGTACACGCGACTGTACTTAAAGCAACCAGTGTATATGCAGAGAACTTTTGATTTAGCCAATTTATCATGCATTGAACTTTAACCAGTATATCAGAGATTTATTAGACAGTGAAATAAAAGCAGAATAAAGCATCACATGTAAGCAACACAGATGAACACCAAGATATAAGGTGGAAACCCAATGTGGGTAAAAACCACCTGTTGCTGTCATCTCTGTCTTCTTTTAATAATAAGAAAAACTGTTTACAATCTTTTACTGGTGCTGACTCATACCAATACGTAGGTTTCTACTTACAGAAGGTTATAACCTTCTCTCATTCTCCAGCTTCTACTGGAAGGGAGCTACAACACCCTGGCTCTTGTACTATCCGATATGTTTACTAGTACGTAGGCAGTGACCTACAGAAGGCTATGACCTTCTTTCTTCCTCCAAGGACCACATTTCATAAATTTTTAGACTGGATCCATCAACAACATCATAACTGCAATAGAATGATAAAATACATCTGCATCAACCAATCACTTTCTGAATCAACCACAATTGAATCAATCAATTATTTTGACAAACCATTGTCACTATAGAAAATCACAATCAATCTGATCATTCTGATGACCCTGAAAACGCTGGGCGCACTCCTCTCTACTATTGCTGAAACAAAAAAAATGATGATTATCCTTGAAAACGCTGGGTGCACTTCCCACCTATTGCTGAGTGCAATCCAATAGCAGGGGAATAGCAATTACCAATTCACAATATAAATGGGAACATTGTTTTGTTTAAACACTGAAACCGAATTCCTAGCCTCTTCCAAAGACAGCGCAGCCAAGACAATACTTTAACAATCATATAACTGTGTTAAATCACTCGTTACAAACCTTTGCAGGCATACCTATGTTGCATTTGGATGGAAAATACTCATTGACCGCACAAATTCCCCAAACTCTATAACTCCATTACGCTTGATGTCAAAGAGATCAGAAAACCCTGTCTGCAAAGAGGTTCTCCCTTTGAGAGTTTCTAAAAAATGATAGCTGAAATTCTTCCTTGTGAATCCGCCCATCGTTAAAGAGAGCACTACTTAATTTCTTGAAAATCTCGTGTAAGGCCTCAACTTCACTCACAGTGAATGCTATTTCTGCAGCAAGAACAACAGGGTCTTCGTTTGCAGGTGATTGCTTAACAGTCTTAGTCTTGGATCCAACATAGCCCATAACAAAATGTGTTGCATGATCCAACAGTGCAACTGCCACAACTACACTTACCGTGATCGACAGTCACCCCCATTAATCTCGCAATTGAATGCCGCAATACCGGATCCAGATCGCTCCGATGTGATGGATTGGTAGTCACAGTTTGTCCCAACAATTGATTGCCGCATTAGTAGATCACAGATCCACTCCGATGCGGTGGATCGGCAATCACCAGGACAGATTGTCAATTATTTATTGATGATTTCATAAAGCCAATGCGGATTTCTCTGATCCAACTCAGTTCAAACGGTGTATTTCAGTCCCACATCTGTGATTCGATAGGAATTTACTCCACGTTCTCTATGTTAAAGACTTCCCAACTCACAAAGGGCGACAACGTTCTGTTTGCTAAAAGAACCACAGATTTTATGCGATTTTTAATACAAACACAGATTGAATTTACTTACATTTATTACGCAGACATCAGTGTGCAACCTCCAGTATTTGTCATTCGGTTTTGGAATATAATCACACAAAACAGATAAAAAAACACAGAGCTTTGGATTGGTTTTTTTTTCTTTATTATTCCAGAACTAACAAAAACCATATACACGCTGTCACATTCTCAGTCTAATACACACTGTCACACCATCACACTAACTACTCGATACATACTCTTCTAATTATAAGAATTCTAACAATAAACTCCTACCTATTTGGGCTCGCATACACTTGATATAACAACCTTAACAATAAGATAGACACGCCTATTACAGTAATAGCTAATTATTTGTAAAGTCACCTTCTTTAACAAACTAAATAGAAATGAATTCCACTTTGTTAGGCCACAACATGTGGGCAATTTCCCACATTGCTGGCCCGTTCCGATGCTCCTGCATCAGACTCCCGGAGAAGAAAACTGATCTTGTAGTTGTTTGGAGTTGATCCCCATTCTCTGGAGCTCCGCTGACGTCCTCTACTGGTTCCTCTTTCCACTTGGTCAAATACTGATAATGAGTCTGACTCCTGGTTCGTTTTAGCACTTTCTTTTTCCTTTTTCCTGCTTTGGGCTTTCGTCTGTTATGGCGTATCTTTGTGGTTCTTCTTCTTGCTTTCAGTATAGGTACCATTCTGCAATACATGACTAAATCACCTGTTTGGAATTCCTTTTTCCACCTCCTCATATCTGCTCGCTGCTTGTCTTTGCTACTGTATTCCTGCCATCTGTTTTTGACATCTCCCTCAAATATGCTTCTAGGAGTTAGCCAATTCACATCTACTTGGATTTTCTTCGGATCCAATTTCAACTCTTCTTTGGAGACTGCATATTCCTTCAAATCTTCATTCTTCACCCTGATGGTGATTTTATATAAGGCTCGAGAATTTGGATTCATGCGCCATTCAACTTCTTTCTTCGGACTGAGTGCTATTGGCACAGCACATGGATTAAGGCTTTCACTGATTAGCCATTTATCCATCAACTCTTTCACTTGTGTTCCAGCTTCGACATTTTCCTGCATTACCCTGTAGGCTACTTTATTCGACAGACTGACTCCCGATATTAGATCATTATGTTCACTAATACTCTTGATGGGTAACAACTCATCCACAAAAATATCAGCACAATCATTCAAGAAATTCTAAATTTCTTCAGGTAAATCTTCTAAATTTGTAGAAGTTAAAATTACCTTGGTTTTGCCAACACTAGCAAGATGCATCTCCTTACCCTTCTCATTTTCCTGCAACAGGATCTTCTCATTCATCAATGTAACACTATTCCCAGCTGCTTCAGCTTTCAACGGCAGTAGTGTATGCTTATTCCCATCTTTTTCCAAAGTATAAGTATTTCTTCTGCCATCATGAATGGCATTTCGGTCAAACTGCCAGGGCCTTCCAAGCAATATGTGGCATACATCTATCGGCATTACATCACATAAAATGACATCCTTATAAGTACCAATCTGAAATTCAACTTGACATTGTTCAGTTACAAAAATTTGATGGCCTTTCTGAAGCCATGATACTTTATAAGGAGTGGGGTGTACTGTTCTCTCCAACTTCAACTTGTCTACCATCTCTGTAGAAACAAGGTTGTCAGTACTACCGCTATCAATTATCAACTTGCAACACTTACCCTTGGACTTACATACAGTTCTGAATAAAGTCTTCCTTTGAACTGGTTCTTTGGCTTCCTTAGCTCCTTCCAGTAATACCCTCTTCAGTAATAGGGACTCTCCGTCTTCTGGTGGTTCCTCTTTAGCTTCAGGTTGAGGAATCTCTTCCTTGGCTTCTGCAACATTCACGTTGCACTGGTTTGCTGATCTCTGATGAGGACAATCCCATTGTACATGTCCCCATTCACCACATGTAAAGCACCGGACATCTCTTCCTCGGCCTCTGCCTCTGGGCACAAACCTTCCACGGCCAAAATCTCCTCTTTGTGGTGCTCTATTGCTCGCACTCCCTGCCTCATTCTGAGAGTGTTGAACTTTGGATTCAAGTATCCTTCCTTCTTTTGCTGGATTCTTACCTCTGTTTCTCTGGTTTTGTTTGCGCAACAGTTTTTCCTCTGCCTTCAAGGCTGCTTGATAGGCATCCTCAACAGTTTTCAAACTTAACAGGATAATCTCATCTTGGATCTCATACCTTAGCCCATTAATATACCTGGCTACTTTCTCCAAATCATCTTCTACATGCCTTGTTCTGATATTTAACCTGTAAAATTCTTCAGTGTATTCTTTAACAGACATTCCTTTCTGCTTCAGATTTTGCATCTGCTTAAAAATATTCAAATGATAGTCTTTAGGCAAAAACTTGGCTTTCAGTTTGCTTACCATCTTATCCCACTGCTTGATCTTAGATTTCCCCTTTCGCATTCTTGATGTCTGTAACTCGTCCCACCAGATGGCTGCATGGCCCTTCAGTCTAGTGACTGCAAACTTCACCCTCTTATTCTCCTCAATCTCTTCATAATCAAAATACTGATCTATGGATCTGATCCAATCCATGAGCTCCTCGGCATTTAAACTTCCTTCATACATAGGAATTTCTATCTTGGGTTTGCTTCCAACTTTTGCCAGCATCTTGAGGACTTTGGTAGTTTCATTTTCTTCTCCTGCTTCCACTTCTTCCTCAGATTCTTCGGAAGAACTCTTAGCTCCCTCATCAGGTGCTCTTCTCTGGGCTGTTTCCATTGTCTCCATTCGTTCATGCAGTCTTCGCACTTCGTCTATCAGGACTGCATTTGGTTCTGGTCTTCCTCGACCAATTCCTCGCCTTGGCGGCATCTTTTGCTGCAAACACCTGCTAACTTGGCTCTGATACCAAAAATGATGACCCTGAAAACGCTGGGCGCACTCCTCTCTACTATTGCTGAAACAAAAAAAATGATGATTATCCTTGAAAACGCTGGGCGCACTTCCCACCTATTGCTGAGCGCAATCCAATAGCAGGGGAACAACAATTACCAATTCACAATATAAATAGGAACATTGTTTTGTTTAAACACTGAAACCGAATTCCTAGCCTCTTCCAAAGACAGCGCAGCCAAGACAATACTTTAACAATCATATAACTGTGTTAAAGCATTCGTTACAAACCTTTGCAGGCATACCTATGTTGCATTTGGATGGAAAATACTCAATGACCGCACAAATTCCCCAAATTCTATAACTCCATTACGCTTGATGTCAAAGAGATCAGAAAACCCTGTCTGCAAAGAGGTTCTCCCTTTGAGAGTTTCTAAAAAATGCTAGCTGAAATTCTTCCTTGTGAATCCACCCATCGTTAAAGAGAGCACTACTTAATTTCTTGAAAAGCTCGTGTAAGGCCTCAACTTCACTCACAGTGAATGTTGTTTCTGCAGCAAGAACAACAGGGTCTTCGTTTGCAGGTGATTGCTTAACAGTCTTAGTCTTGGATCCAACACAGCCCATAACAAAATGTGTTGCATAATCCAACAGTGCAACTACCACAACTACACTTACCGTGATCGACAGTCACCCCCATTAATCTCGCAATTGAATGCCGCAATACCGGATCCAGATCGCTCCGATGTGATGGATTGGTAGTCACAGTTTGTCCCAACAATTGATTGCCGCATTAGTAGATCACAGATCCGCTCCGATGCGGTGGATCGGCAATCACCAGGACAGATTGTCAATTATTTATTGATGATTTCATAACGCCAATGCGGATTTCTCTGATCCAACTCAGTTCAAACGGTGTATTTCAGTCCCACATCTGTGATTCGATAGGAATTTACTCCACGTTCTCTATGTTAAAGACTTCCCAACTCACAAAGGGCGACAGCGCTCTGTTTGCCAAAAGAACCACAGATTTTATGCGATTTTTAATACAAACACAGATTGAATTTACTTACATTCATTACGTAGACATCAGTGCGCAACCTCCAGTATTTGTCATTCAATTTTGGAATATAATCACGCAAAATAGATAAAAAAAACACAGAGCTTTGGATTGGTTTTTTTTTCTTTATTATTCCAGAACTAACAAAAACCATATACACGTTGTCACATTCTCAGTCTAATACACAATGTCACACCGTCACACTAACTACTCGATACATACTCTTCTAATTATAAGAATTCTAACAACAAACTCCTACCTATTTGGGCTCGCATACACCTGATATAACAACCTTAACAATAAGATAGACACGCCTATTACAGTAATAGCTAATTATTTGTAAAGTCGCCTTCTTTAACAAACTGAACAGAAATGAATTCCACTTTGTCAGGCCACAACATGTGGGCAATTTCCCACATTGCTGGCCCGTTCCGATGCTTCTGCATCACATTCAGAATACTATCACCATAATACAGTCACTAGAACCCAAAGAAGAACTCGGAACTCTGCAACAGCAAACATAAATAGCTGAAACATACTTCATAAGGTATACACTACTTCCATGTGTCGAACCAGCATGTATACATGCCTTTATCAAATCCAACCAGTGTACACATCTGCAAATATTAATTCATAATTCTACAGCTATTCCAGACTTCAGTTATACCCAGATCATAATATTTACAAAATAACACATGCATCAGTATTCAGATATAGACTATACATGATCAAACCACATAATGATAATTCATTTCAAGCCTTAAGATCCTGATCCATCATTAGATCTTATCCCTCATCAACCGCTAAGGTTCATCCTTGGTTCAGATAAAGCACAACACCATAAGCCAATAACCTACATACTAGATCTCACATTTCATCAGATATTTGATACTTGCACACTTGGCCTAATTATCTTCTCCTCATATAATTTTAGGCCTTTCTCAATACCATGGACCAAAACCACTTAGGACCAATACCTTGGACCAAATACCTAGGGTCAATACCTCAGACCAAATACCTTGAACCAAAACCTTAGATCAAAATACCTTGGACCAAATATCTCGGACCAAAAACATAGTTTTCCAAGATATACGTGCTTTTCCTTCTGTGAAAGTGTGTGTGTATGTATATGCCACTTGTGTTCAATGAACCTACTTGTATACATAGCTTGGTCAAGGTGAACCTCCATATACCTCTCTTTCTTCATTATTTGTAGTCTGATTTGTAATTCTTTGTTGTTGTCATGTTGTACTGTGATCTTTCATCTGAGTGAGTTGCCATCAAGGACAACACCTATGTCATAATGCCAACATTCTTTTACTCTAAATCAAAGGAAGAGGAACTATACCTCTTATTTTTGCCTTAATTCTTAACTAGCACATATAATTTGTCTGCATTTCTGAATCCTCTTGTTATAACCTTTCCAATCTCTTCTTCTATAACTTTGCATTTAGTTGATATAAACACAATTATATGTCCTTTATCAACTATTTTACTGACACTTAGAATATTATTCTTTATCCCTTGAACTAATAATTCATCAGCTGCTTTTGTATACTTATCAAGATTGACTCTACCTTTTACTAAAACTTTTGTTGGAGCACTATTTCGAAGAATAACTTTACCATATTGTTTTTTCTTGAGACATTCAAACGTGTTCTTATCTCCATCCATGTGATGAGAGCATCCGAATTCTATGTACCATTGATCTTCATCTTCAAATGAGCAAAGAGAAAGGTCACACCTTATTTGTTCTTCTTCCTTTTACTTAACATGAGAAGTGTCGGTGGATCCATCTTTCTCAGGTATTTTGGTAACAATATTCTTGTTTGGTTGCTTGCCTTGGAGGAAACCAAATTTTTGTTTGTGTGAATTCATTGACTTGTTCCTACATTATTTTTCTACATGCCCAAACTTGTTACAAGTATAACTTCTTATATGACCAAAAAAGTGAGAAGGGGAATCATAATATTTTTGTTTCATATTCCTCCTATTGCAATCAATAGCTTTGTGACCAAATATGTTGCAAGAAAAACAATATCCCTGAAAGAAACATTAATACCTGGGAGTTGATGATCTTCTTTTGAACTACCTATTTGCTTGAGATCGAAATAATCTACTTCTTCAATTGGTTGCAATGTGTCCATAGTTATGACATATAAAAATTCAACATCATTGATCAGAAGAGAGAATTGATTAGTCTTTATTATAATTTGGAGCAAATGATTTCCTTTGAAAATTCATCTTCCTTGGATGTTGATCTAGTTGAATTCTTATCTCTTTACCAGAGTTTTTTGTGTTAATCTCATAATTGCTTGCACAAGCTTCTGAGCTAGATTCTCCTTTACAATTTCATGAAAATCAAGACTAGATTTAACAGAGGGAGACCTTACTACTAAGAATGTTATCCAAAATATTAGTACTATCTTGAAATTTCAAATAATTATCATTTTATTCTAATTTACCTTTTAGAATTTTTACCTCAACCTCCAGTCTATGACATTATTCTTCCTTTTACATATAATTCTTCCCCATTCCTTCTCCAACCTTTCTTCCTTCTTTCAGTTTCTCTTTTAATTCGATAATATCTTCCTTTGGCCCATTCTCTTGTTCTTCAAATACTTGAAGTAGCTCTTCATTTTGTTTATTTGACTTTTTAAGATTTGACTTTAGAGAGATGATCTCATCTTTGAGTCATTCACAATTTTGATTGGGTTCTGCTGTAGTATTTATTGATTTATCATGGTCCTTGTTCTAGTATGCTTGTAACTTATTCTTAAGATAGTTAATCCTTTTCAAAGAAAAACAAAGTTTTCTTCTAAGATTAAGAGATCTCTCTAACATGTCTTCTTCTAAATCAGTAACTCCATTTGACATATCATACTCATCTTTTGACACATCATTATCTCCTTTAGAAATAAGATTACCTGTTGGTTCCTTTGATGAAAAATCTTCCTTTGTTTTTCCTTCATGGAATGCCTACAAATTATCCCATAATTCCTTTGCAGTTGCATAATGCATAACCTTTCCTAATGCAAAATCAAGTATGTTACCAATGATTTCATTCATGTCTTCTTCTGAATCAGTAACTCCATTTGACATATCATTCTCATCTTTTGACACATCATTATCTCCTTTAGAAATAAGATTGCCTGTTGGTTCCTTTGATGAAAAATCTTCCTTTGTTTTTCCTTCATGGAATGCCTACAAATTATCCCATAATTCCTTTGCAGTTGCATAATGCATAACCTTTCCTAATGCAAAATCAAGTATGTTACCAATGATTTCATTTAATGCCACATTATTCTTTTGCAATTCATCACCTAATGGAGGAGTTTTAGTGCAACCATTACATAGAACATCATAACCAAGGTTCATTAACTTAGGATTCATATTTTCATTCCATTCCTGATAGTTAGAATCACTAAGCATAAACATACCTTCATTTTCCTTTTCTCATTTCTCTTTAGAATGATTTATTTCACTTCTACCCATGAGAGTAATTTCAATTGATTCACTGTCATCTTCACTGTCATTATTACATAGATATGGAAATTGACCACAATTGGAACAAGAACTAGTACCTGATATTTCTTTGTTACTATCTTCTTCATTCTTGATCAACAGAAAGTGGGGTTTTCTAGTAGTTTAATATTTGATGACATCTATAACCGTCACTGTATTTAATATATCGCTTTCACTGCCACAATTTTCTTAAGCTGACTTCTTCCTTTGAGTTGCCTTCTTCTTTTTCTTCTTTCCCATCGTCCCTAATCCACTCTTAAGAGGTAAAGATTTTGCTAGAGTGACCTTCTCTGATGCCAATTGTTAGGAAAAATATTGAGAGGGGGGATGTGAATCAATATTTTTATTGACTATCATTTCAAATTTTGAATTATCTACGCTATTGTTCTTCATGCAACCAGCGTATGTATGCAAATCTAGTAAATGAAGACAACGTATATCTAGTTTACTTAATTTGAAATATCATTCATCATTGAGTTAACTTAACCATTGTATTATTAATTCATTCACCATCTATAATGAAGTAAAGAATAGATAAATCACAACACATAAGAAACACACATATAACACCATGATTTTAGGTGGAAACCCAACATGGGAGAAAACCATCATTGTCATCGTCTCTGTCTTATTCTTTTATTATTAAGAAAACTTCAGTACATCTTTTACCGGAACAGACTCTTACCATCACACAGGAACACACCTACAAGAGGCTACAATCTCAACTTGTTCTCCAACACCCATTGGAAGGGAGCTACAACCCCCTAGTCTCATTTATCGACTCCTACCAGATGGGAGCACCTACCCCCTAAACAAATTTACCATCTACCACTGGAAAGAGGCTCTGAATCCCTCACTGAAGGCTCCAACCCTCAACATCTCTTGGTGGACCACGTTTCATAATATTTCATATTGTATCCACCTTAATCAAAACATAAAAAATTGTAGGCCACCTTCCATCACATTTTCAAATTGGACCCACACCCAACATTATGCTCAATAACAAATAACATATTTGAAACCAAATACTGGATCAATTCATGTAATCACTGAACATACCAAGATATCATACTAAATCATAAAATATTGAATCAATACTGAATCATCATAACTGGATCATACCAATGCACAACCATTCATCAATATACCAAGCCATACATTGTTATATCATCATATAAACAAAGTGTTGTCACTACCAACCATGATCAAAATTACTTCAGAATGTATCTGCTACTATTCTGAAGAGAACCTGTGTATATGCGTTCTTCCTCTGCATATAACCTACATACAAAACTCAGATTACTGAACATTGAATCATTTAGCTAAGTGAATCACTATCACACTGAATCAACCTTTGAATCAAGTATTTAACCATTCACATATCATTGAATGATACCAAGCCACACTTCTGCATCATTATACTGATCAATATTTCAATTGAAAACAAAGTCAACTCAATCAATACTGCAAGACATAAATCAACATGGTCAAGACATCATCGATAGACAACAACAAATAGAACATCATCAACTGTCAACATCAAGTAGAAATTTAAACCATAATACGTTTACGTGACTTCCTTAAGACTGATCAATCTATGTATGCGATTACCATGCACAAGACCCGCATATATATTTCAACACACTGAATAAATTATCATAGAATTTATACGCGAAAATACTGATCCACATCTGCATATGTACGCGACAAAGAAAAACAAAACCAACATACATATCTTAAATTACCAAATCATACCTTTGCTGCAAATCACAACATCTGTCAAACCCAAATCTCAACACACGTACTATTATAGTCACACATCATTATATGCAGATCATACCATGATCATAGATATATCATTATTAGCTAGAAGCATAAACAAATCAAGCAATGTGTATTTATTTTAGATCTATCATATCTAAGCCATCTCCATGCTCCCTGGTGCACATCTGTTCTAGATCAAGTCACTCATGAACAAACCAATTAATTTCTGCCCTACCACCTTGATCTCCATCTCCTTATATATATTTTTATTTAGCCAATAGCTCGGGTAAATCCTTTGGTAAATTTGATGACAATTTTTGATGAAATGAAATAAACGTTTCCACCCCAATTACTATGGTGAAACACTATGGTAATGACCCCCGGTATCTAGAATTCCATGGCTTAGATTATATACGTGATTTTTACTCATAAGACTTGCTTATGTACATGACCCTTCTTCATAGGAACCACATATACTTTCTCAAACTTCGCTAAATTATCATTTCTATGTCCATATCCTCTATAACATTTTGTACCAATCTGCATGAGTTCCACAATCATCAATGTTTACATCAAGTACATCTTTATCAAGCAAGTTTCCATCAAGGACAACATATTAGACATAATGCCAATAGTAGTTTCACACTTTTAGTGCATTTTCACTCAATGAATGATTCCTTCTGGGTGTCCCAATCATGGTATCAGATTATGGTTCTTTGTAAGGGGATATGAGTTTAGTTACAAGTTCATAATATTTCTAGAATAGCTTAATTACAATTAAGTACCATGTGTTATTCAATAGTTCAATTACTCTATCTTTTGTCTTGTTTTTGTAATGATTTAGTCAAAAAGTACATTATTTTTAAAATTATACACTAGTTTCCTTTATTTTTTTTGTTCTTAGATAACTTTCAATTAGTTCAAAACATTATTAGCATTAGTTTAATTTTCAATCTTCAAGTTACTACCCTAGATTTCCATCCTTTGTTTTTGGGTTTTCCCTTATTAAAGTATTCAAAGTGATACATTGGATATCACAAATCCAAAATAGTATAAAGGAATGTAAAGCATTAAGTAGGTGCATGAGAAACCATATAGGTATGTTCTACATATATAGTGAATAGCACCTTAAAAATGCGTATGAACCCTAGGTTGAAAATTAAAGCAGTAACCTTAGCAACAATAACATTCCTATTGCTATTATATGATACAATTGATATTTTAAGTTCCATTCATACAAATCCATATAGTGTATATTTTGAAACATTTATTTCTACTTTTATGGCCTCTTGACACATTGTTCACATGGCCTAGGACCCAATCATGAATCTCATCTAGTCTTTTATAGCCACTGGACCCTATATTCTAGGAGAATGTTAGTCCATGGGAAATGGTCTTATATCACCATTAAATCATAATTATTAGCACTAGGTCCTAAAATTAATAAGAAAAGAAAAATAAAATTCATTTTTTATTAGCATTATCAACTTATCATCAAAAGAAAGAAGTTTTATGTATTTTCTTCTCATCCATAATAAGCTAACATATTGTAAATTCGAAAGAAGTTGAGATAAGTTAAAAAAATTACCATCAAATAAAGTCTCTAAAAGGCTAATGAAATCTTGGTCATATATGATAGGATATAAATTTAGTGGTTAGAGATCATATATCTGGGTAGAGTAACTAGCAATATATTCTACTTCCATTTTAGCCATGTCGTTGTTTCTGCACTTTGACTTCGTATGATATAGATTGAATAATTATAGTATTTTTCATCTATCCCAATGCCCTCATAGTGGAGTAAACTTCAAGAATAAACTTGTAGGTTCATTTTAGTGATAATCCTAGTTTGGAAAATTGGGTGAAAAATACCACTTGAAATCTTTCAGAGCCATTTTTAGGCATCACCTTCTAACTGGGTTTTCTATTATAAGGGTTTTCCAGGGTAAAACTTGTGTTATTTTGGATGGTTTACATGTATTTATTTATGTTTATATATTTCTCATATTTCATCTATTTTAATCATTTAAACAAAAAAATTGTAATGCCCCGTCCTAACCCTAAAATTGTAATGCATATGTACATGTGACACCTAGGCTGGTGAGCTAAGTTTTGTTAAGGCGTATGTATGTATGTGTATAAGTATGTTGGGTTTTTGGGCTCATGTATAGATACATTTTGATGCCAAAGTAACTCTGTGGTTAGGCCAAAGATCCTATGAGCTAAAAGGTCATTGATCCTAGAAAATGTAACATGTAACTAGATATGTGTTAATAAATGAAACCACAAATACAACATAGGGGATGGAAAGTGTATGGGGTTCTAGGACTCCAAAAGAGGGAAATGGGAGGCAGTAGAACCAAGGCATGGTTCATAGGCTAGATAATATTTACTAATATAGTATTTCTAAAGTAACTTTATGGGATGATATTAAAATATGTTAAAATATTATTTAATATAAGTTGATATAATAATATTTATACTAAGGTATAAATTAAATGTTAAATGGAGGGGAATGGACACTTATTTAGCCATACTTTCCATTAGAGACTACCTGGGGAATGATTCTAGTTCCAATTCTAGGGAGTACTAGAGGATCCCTATTTATTGTACCCGAAGGAACCTACTTGGGTTTGGGTAGGAGTGCATGTATGCCGAGTTTGTCTTTGGTAATTCTATAGCCCTAAAGGGAGAAGTGTAGGGATTAGTGTCCCTGTATGGGCCTATATGGCACCTAGAGACACATAAGGGTAGTTGAAACTCTTGGAAACCACATGTCTCTAAGACATCCCTAGTTGGTGCAAGTTGGAAACCCTCGAAGTGTAGTAGCATAGTTTGATGGATTATAGGTGTATAGATGGGGGTGAACTACCTTGGGTTATGTGGGATGATGAGGGATAGTGAGATTGTTGGGTGGAGGCTATTAGGGTTTGGAATCTTGGCCCTAATTATGCTTGGTATTGGTTTTGTAACTAGATTTAGGTAATCTATTTTCCATTTGGATTTGTGACCCTATCTTAGAGGTGATCAAGTACTACGAGATTAGGAGAAAAATGTTCTATAGCTAGGAGGTATGTTTGGGGTTTGTATCCAATCATTGGATTTCATTCGATAAGTGGTCAAAACAAATTTCATGGCATATATATGTGTGTGTGTGTGTGTGTGTATAGAGAGAGAGAGAGAGAGAGAGTTATTACAATATTGGCATCAGAGTGGGTGGCATTGATGGATTTGGGTGGCTAGGGGATGTTACAAGTGGTATCAAAGCCCAAGCTTCAACATTTAGCCCTCATGGAATAAAAATTGACAAAAAAGGAAAAATATGCAAGGTAAGCATGCAAAATATTTGATAGAATGGAGATACTAAATTTTGGACTATTATGATTGGTGGGTGTAATCAACATGGTCATACTAAGGAGGAGATAACATTCTTTTTCCTATGATGGAACTTTAAATGTGTACTTTCAAATATATATATATATATATATGGATTATTAGATATTATGAAAATAAACTAAACATTATTTTACTATATTTTCTAGAAGGAATGTATGGCTTTTGGCTATAGCCTCTTAGCAATGTCTCTTAACATCTAATTTTTTAATGCATTAAGTTTTCTGTGAGCTATAAAGGATAAAGCTACATTATTTTTTTTTGGGAGTTACTTGCATTTTTCTTTAAGCCATGTACCTCCATATCTTAGCATTAGACAATACACCTTTCCTCATTTTTCATTTACACAAATTTAATGCATTGTACACTACAAGAACAAGAGCTACCTACCTCACAAGAAGTAATGGAACATCACCCTGTGGGATAGGAAGATCAATTGATGAAGTGTGTTTATACTCTCAGCCAAACTACATTTCTGTCTTGCAACCTCTGGAAATAACAATTCCCTTATATAAGCCATACAAATTCATTCCCACATACTTATATGTGGATTTAACCCAAACATTGTATCGAAAATGAACTCATGATCATGCATACAAAATGTGGGAAATTGGCAAATGACCGAGTGGTTTTTTAATAAAATGACGATGTTGAACATATTCTCATATAATTCAACAACTAGAGAGTTTAAAAATCAATGTATCAACATGGTTGCATTGGTTATTTACTACCAAATGTAGTGCATAGGTATTCATCCCAATGAATTTATGCTTCCTTATATTTTAAAGTTTCATGCTAAGCTCATAACTCTGAAACAAGGCAAGGCGTTACATGTTCATGTTGCTAAAAGTGGGTTTTATTCATATATTTTTAATATTTGTACTTTGGTAACAATGAATCGAAAATGTGGTTACCTAGAGGATACATATCGAGTGTTTGATAAAATTACTAAGGGAGATGAGATCTCATGCCTTATAATGATAACAAATTGCATGGAATGTGTATTCCAATAAGACCTTGTTGTTGTTGGTTTTCTATTGCTACAATCAAAATTTTCTACAGCTAATCATTACTCCTAATGATATATGATACTACTTTAACACACTCCAAACACTCAGAAAATTCAACTGGTCAAATATTGATTGTCTCATAAATTTGACTCCTTAGAAACTCCAGCCTCTTCCTCACGTAGATTCCCACATGTGTGAGAGAGAAAAAAAATGCGAGTGATGAGTGAGTGAGTAAATGAGAATTCCAATTGTCTTTTTATAGTGATTTTAGGGGGCACAGGAGGCACATATCTTTGCAAATTAAATTTAAACTAATTAAATATTATTTCTTTTAATTTAAAAGTTATTTATTTATTCTTGTAACTTGTGTAGCTGGGGAATGCCTCTCGTGGATACCCAAAAATGACCACTCCCTCTTAGCTATAGAGGCATTCACCTTGACTTCCTCAATATGTCCACTTGGCTGAGAAATTCTCTCATCCCAAGAAAATATTGAATGATATTGCTATGTTAATTTATCCATGTACTTCATGTTCCATTCCAAAACCACATGGAAAGAATCCTATGTCAGCATCATGTAAAATATCTAGTCACCCACTATAAAAATTCCCTTCAATGTTATGGTTAGGTACCCCCTGACTGATATAAAAAAAAAACTATTCCTAGGTCACCAACTAACCAAGTCATCACTTGGAGTTGAACCTACACCAATTTTCCCTGACCAATGGTGAAATTATGGGCCCATTTACCATTTCCCCGATGTCGTCACATAACACTTGAATGGTAAAAATAATTTCGTGATGCTTTTAGGCACTCACTCTACCCACTAGCCAATTAACCCTTGGTAATATGGTAAGAACCTTCTAACTAGGGGAGCACTCCCAACCTTGATGCTATTTGGGATGTTCTCCCTAGCCACATTACATGGTACCTGGTCAATACCCTTGACCTAGGGAGAATTTTTTCCCTAATGCTACACCATCAAAACTCCCTCTCAATAATGGACGCATGATAAACCACTCCAATCTTATCCCTGAAGTATAAAAGCTTCATTCGATACAAAGGATTTTTGAGAATGTTAGCAACCTTCTCATCCATAGAAATTTATTGGAGCCTCACTACTCCCTTATGTGCCATAATGTAGTGGTACTTTATCTCAATGTGCTTCGACTTGTCATCACGATCATCTCCAATACCTAGTTAAACATTCCTGCAAGAAGCTTCTAAATCCACATTTCTTCACAACTCACCAGACTATTTGCATTAAACTCAACCTCTGCAGTGTTGAGTACAACAGTTGTCTGCTTCCTTCTCATCCAAAATATCATAGAAAAACCAAACTGAAGCAACATCTTGATGTGCTCTTCCTATCTTCGGAATTTCCTACCCAATCAAAATTTATGTATCTTATGAGTCTAGATATTACAACAAGAATGTTGTAACTCCCGGGGCTATCAATTTTAATTTATCAATATGGAGTTCATACAAGCATAAGAGGTGATAGTGCTATATGCACAACTGATGAGCCCCAAAAATGGACAATTATTTGGGCTCATTCAACCTCCTAATTTGACTTAATCCACCATTCTCATTAGTTTATTGCATTTTTTTTATTATATTTATGCTAATAGAGTGAATTTGGTTAGTCATTATGCCAACAAGTCTAATGGGTGCTTTGTGTAGCCTTTTTGGTCAATTTGGAGACAAAATTGAAGGTCTTAATGAGCACTTGGCAGCCAAATTCGTGGGAAGACAAGGGAGAGGATTTGTAGGAAGGTGTCCCCTTCATTTATGGGCCCTTACCTCGAATTCTCCACCATCAGCTCGGAGTTCAAGGGCCACCGAATCAATCAACACAAGGGCAGCCAAGCAAGTCAAGTAGGACTGCTGTTAACTACAAGTCTTGGGCAGCCGAGTCCCTAAATTTTAGGAGGACTGTTGGGTCCTCAAATTGTATAAATAAGAAGGCTTAGGGCCTCATTTTGGTTAGCCAGTGGATGTTAGCTAGTTAGCCAGTAGATAGTAGCTAGTGGTTAGTCATTTTGCAGCCATTAGTTAGCTAGTTTGTAGTTCGATTTTTATGCAATAGATTAGCTTTGCTTTCAGCTCATTTTCAAGTCCTTCTTGTGGACAGTCTTGATGTAACTCTTCATTTCTTGATCAATAAAGATGAATCCAGCTCTGCACCAGCTCTAAGTCTCTCTTGGGAGGCTGTAGCTCTTGGGGTTGGGCCCATCTCAAGTGCCCAGTACCTCCTTCGTTTATCTTTATGTGTTTGCTGCGTTCTTAAAATAAAATCTGCTATTTAGATTTAGATCTTGCTTCGTTATTTAGATTTCTTTTGATGGTTAAAGTAGCTGTTTATGTTTAGAATATATTGGTAGGATAATAACAGGAAAAAGCTCCAAAAAAGGGTCAACAACCGCTTTTGGTTTCACCTCTTCCTTATTGGATCAGGGGCTGGAGTTGAAGTAACCATGCTGTCCCAAACAAAAACACTTTCTTTGCTTCACCATGCAATCATTAGTGTTTGAATCTCGTTCATAGAACTTGATATCAGTTTGGACGCATGCTTAGGTTTATGATCACTTAGTTTCATAGCTGTTTCACATGGTTTCACTGCAAATAAACTTCTGTTCATTTCCTTTTGCTGTTAGGTCAGATTAGAGTGAAGTAACTAGGTCATAGGTTTTATAACTAGATCTTTGTTTTCTTACATGTCTTTGTTTGTTCAGTTTGAAAAACCACTTGCAGAGTACCTGTTATCCTTCCTTACCTGCCCATACTCCATCCAACCTACCTGCTTCACCCTTCACTTATAACCCTTACCTTACATTTGCCTCATCCGCTTACTTTGCCATGATTCTCATCTTCTTGTGCAACATCGTTTCATCCATCCTTGAACAAATCCAATCACTCCTTAGCCTCATCCACCAAGTCCTAGATCTCTTCACACCCCTATTTCACCTTCATACTCATTCCTCCATCTTTTTCCCTCCATCCATGCTCCAAGATCCCATTTCGAAACATCCTGTAGAAGAATTACAGAACATCATGTAGAAACCCCTACAGACTTCCTGTAGAAGTCCATAACCTCGGTTGCATAGCATCCAGACTTTGTGAAACTCTCGGAAAGAATGTTAGGGATCCCTTAGACCCTCTCTGTACCATCCCAACCTTTTCCAAGCATTCCTCCTCCTTGATCCATCCCTGCACAGTGAAAAGCTAGTTAAAAGCACATGCATGATAATTCTAATAACTTAATCAAAAATACAAAAAGATGTTTTCTTCAGATAGTGATAACTTAGACACGTGCATTTTACCTTCCTAGAAGTAATGGCATCTCTTTCAGTAGTTTTCATGCTCTCCTTTGCGTCAGTAGGACTAGCTGGTAGAATTAGGGTTTGCTAGGGTTTGCGTTCCTTTTTGGCTTTCAGTTTCTTTTTGCAATTAGATTAGCTTCCTTCGAGTTAGCTTTCATCCATCAATTAAAAAGCTTCTTCTAAGAGCTCATAGAAGTTGGCTTAAGCTCCTAGTGGACTTGTGCCAACTGACTAAGTGACAGCTGCGGCAAGAGCTAGTACTTGTGCATACAGCACCGTCGCTTCCAAGTTTGTTACGAACTACCGGGTTGATAAAATTAAAGAAGGGAGTTCCAGGAGTTGTAGCATTATTGCTACAATACTGGAGCCCACCATCTTTTTGGCGCCGTTGCCGGGGAAGCCTCATAGTATTGGTGATTGTCGCTTTTCTTCTATTTTCCGCTACAATCTTCTGCTAAGTAGTTTATTTCATTTCCATTATGCAATTTCGTTTATGCAAAAGTAGATTAGCATTTCCCGCTTTCATAGATTAGCATTTCAATTCCGCAATTTCATTTCTGCAAGCGTAGACTAGCATTTCATTCCTACAATTTCATTTGAGCAAAATAGGTTAGTCATTTCTTGATTCCATTTCAATTCTGCATTTTCATTTCAGCAAGATAGTTAGTTGCAGTTCAATCTATTTTAGTTTTGTAGGTACAAGAAGAAAAATACAAAAATCAACCAAAAAGATTTCAGTTCATGCCTTGTAGGAGTAGAGATAAGTTAGAAAAATGATTGCACAACACCCCCACTGCTTCACACAGCCAACCTTCTCTCTTCTTCGATGGCTGTGAGAGAAGAACCCCTAAGTGGCCATCAAGGCATATTTAAAGAACCTCTAGGGGAGAAGAAGAAGAAACCATTCCTTTGGAGCAAATGGCTACAAGCAGAAATGTTGGGAGCAGTCCCTTGTCCAAAGACGAATTTGAAGATCAGATAGAAGATTTCAAGAGTGATATGAGGCAGTTTCTTGCCATGCAATTGGATACCCTGTGGATCCAAAAGAAGCAAGAGGAAGCCAAGAGGGCTTTGGTCATCTTTTTTCCTAGGTGCACTAGAAAACATCCTAGGAACGAATGTCCAATGCACTCCCTAGAAGTGTGTTTTGTCTGTGAAGAATACCATCCTACGAATCAGTGCCCTTCCTTTCCTGGACTTAAAGTTGCATATCAAAGAGTTAAAGGAGCCATTGAACCACTCTATCATATGAACCAAAGGAGGCCACATGGACCTAGATCTTACCAGCAGGAACTGCAAGGGGCATCCGAGATCTATTATGACCCCTATCAAGCCACTTTCATGCCTTCTTGGGGTCCCCCTACTCATCCTTCATGGTTCACACCTCCTCCTTATTCCTTCACAGATCCATATTATGCCCAACTAGCTGCTCATTCATTTCACTCGTATGCTCAGCCACAGCCTCAGTGGAATGCACCTCATCAGGGGTGGAGGCCCCAATACAACACTCCTCCCGCTTATTCTCCTCCACCACCTGCTCATCCACAACCATCGCCTCCTCCTCCACCAAGGTAGCCCCAAATGCCTACCCAACCACAATGCCATCCATCTCCATCTCAATTTCACACCTCCACTCAACTACCCATACCATTTCCAAAGCCATACAATGGAGCAGCTCAACCCCATTGCAAATCTGAGGCACAACATATGCAAACAACTCCTCTTGAGCTCAATGATCTTCACCATAGCTCAAGAAGAGTGTTGCAAAGCAGAGACTATATTGCAAGCATTGAAGGACCACATCCAGCAAAAGAAGATTCAAAAGAGGAGATCAAAGAACCATGGGCTGCACTTGATGAAGAGAAGAGATTAGAATCAGAGATCGAGAGAGTTCCTTCATGGTTACCATCAAATCCTCCATGTACTCAAGAGAAAGATCAGCAAAAAGAGGAAGATGAGAAGGTCATGATAGAAGGTGACATGAAGAATGATCCAGATCAGCAAAAGGACCAAGGATATCAAAGCTATATTGAGATATGGTTTCAGAAGGTGACTAAGTTGCAGCAGTACTCTCTTCCTCAGCTATGTTTGATCCCTTCAAAGTCAGATCATTTGGTCTCTAAAGTCCGAATAGTTGTCCAAGCATGCATTTCGAGCCTTCACATCATTTTTTCTCTAATCTCGATGTGCACATGGCTCCATTGGAAGTATTCTTATACTTGAAAAGAATTTTGTTTTTCAAGTAGGGTAGGGTAGAAAAAAAAAGAAAAAAGGAAAAAAGAAAAAAAAATGAAAATAAGAAGAGAATAAAAATCTAAGGTGAAAACCTCCTCGGAGGCACCTTAGATTGGCTCATTGATTGAAAACCTCCATGAGGCGGTCAATGGGTTGGAAAAAAAAGAAAAGAGAATAAGATCTCTGGGTGAAAACCTTCCTTGGAGGCGCCCAGGGCAGGCAATTAGGGTGAAAACCTCCATGAGGCGCCCTAGTTGTTTTTCAAAAAAAAAAAAAAAGAGAAAAAAAAAGAAAAATAAAACTAATTCCATTGGCTAATTGCAGGTTGCAAGAAGGACGTTTTATGACAGGAGGAGCACTCAAATCAAGGTCAAAGGAATTTTTCTTGTGCCTTCTACAGGAAGCTCTGTATTTCTATAGGAAACATCCTGTAGAACCTTTGGACGAACCAAATTCAAGTCTAAAATGGAATCTGATGGTGGGAATCTGTAGATTAGGCCTACAAGCACTTGTGTGTCCATCCCTTGCCTTTCTCCATCATTTTTTCCACCCCATTGTGCTTCTCATTGTGCTTCTACAGGAACTTCCTGTAGAAATTGTGGGAAACTAGACATGGATTTCAAAAAGTGGTTTGGCGAACATGGTAGCTTCCTCAAGGGTTCATAAGTCCTCATGCAATCTTCCAACTCCTCCTCCATCATCTCCATACCTGCATCACAGCCAAAATTCATTTTCTCATACCATGCAACAAAAATGCAAAGTGCCTTGAAGCAAAAACACATAGAACAAAATTTGTTTTTGCCATAACTTGAAGACCATGCATCCATTTGACAAACCGTTTTATGGGGAATTGTACAAGGGTGATGACAACATGCCTGAGCAGTTTCGTGCCGTTCCGGTGCACAATTTCCAAGAAATCAGCCTCCATCACCATCAGCCATTTTTGCATTTTCTCCATATCCGTGCATCCGTTTCGAAACCTGTTTCATGGGGATATGAATGTGAGTGATAGTAACCTACCCAAGCAGTTTCAGCCAATTCCGATGCACAGTTTCCGAGAAATCGATCTCTGAAATCTTCAGCCATTTTCCATTTTTCTCGAAATCCATGCATCCATTGATCACGATTTTTCTATGGGAGATGCATAATGATGATAGGAACATGCTCAGCAAGTTTCAGATCAATCCGGTTTACCGTTTGGGAGCAATGGCGAAAACAAGTTCTGGTTCTGTGTCAATGCAGCAGTAGCAGCTTGAACGTGCAGATTTGAACGTGGAAACAATTGCATGCAGCTTAGATCTGGTCAGAGGACACCTGCACAAGAAAAAGCAATAAAAAATCATCAGCCAAGCCCTCATGCAACCAAAGGATCCAAGCATGCAGCAGCAGAATATGAGCATGCAGCAACAAAAAGCTTCACAGCAGCCATTTGACTTCAGGTACGTGACTAAAACCTATTCCTCTATTGCATGAATCTAATTCAAGAAATGCATGAACGGATGGAATGGTGAAATTAAGCCACGAATATAGTAAGGTTAACTTGACATCCAGTTCTCTAGCACTCACGAGAAAATCACGCAGCATGCATGGATCAGTCATGCACGTGAGATTTAAAAAACACAGACAGTGTGGATATTCTAAACTCCAGTGCAACTAATGGTAAGTGATTACAGGCAGAGAACAAATAGTTAACCACTGCAGTTCGTGATAGCACAACAGTTTGCATGGGCCAGCACACGTCTTTGCCACCTCACTCCACCAAAAATCACGCAGGAATCAATGAGCGCTCAGTTGAAATTCATAGACTGTTATTCAACTTGCACTTGCAACATGTTCAACTGAAGTATACATCCTCTGCTTCCACAAAATGATTAACCTATCGTCCTCCGCTGACTTTTTCTACCTATTTTCGAATTTCTCTAGTGCATCGGGCTCACTCAAAGGCAGAATAACATTCTACAGGAAACGGGTGGGGTCTTCTACAGGAAACGCGGAAAAAACCATGCAGAAAGAAAATATGGGATTTTCATCGAAATTCAAGCTCCAAACGAGTGAAATCGAGTACCACATAAAACAGGCATGAAAGAGGAGGACAAACTTTTTCTGACTAGCTTAGGTGTTGTATCTGCTAACCCAGATGACATTGAGCACCAGCTACTTGCTAAGGCTGAGAACAGAGCTCACAAAAACATCAGTCAACTTGTACAGGTAAGCGATGGTGGAAAAACTCCTGAAAGAGAAGAAGGAAATCAAGAAAATTTGCTTACGAAGGTGCAGATTCACGCTCAATTAAGGGCACTGGAGGCTGAAATAGTTGTAGTTTCAGCAGGCCTTGAAATAGTTCAAAGCATTGCAGACAAAGATTCAGAGAGTTCAGAAGGTGGAAAGGATGAAAATGATCAAGACTCGAGTGAACATAAGCCTTTTGTAGTGGATGGAGGAGTGCTTCAATGAGCATTAGCTACTGAAAGGCTTAGAAGCCTTAAGCAGGAAAGAGGACAGCTTAAGAAACACCTAAAAGCTTTTAAGGGAGATGGCAAGACATGGGAACTTGAGGAACATAAAGTGCTTCTGGATTCAGTGAAGAATAAAGAAGAAGCAGTGACTAAGGGAACTAGGCGTCTGTTGGATAAGCCAACAAGAGGGAAAAAGAAGATTGTTTCGTTGCAGGAGGATGATGAGCTTGATGCAGCGTTGGATGCAGCAACTTCAGGGCTCATTGAAACTAAACGTGATAAGCTTATCCGTAAAGGAGTGTTGACACCTTTTGACCAAGTCAAAGGTTTTGAACGCCGTGTTCAAAGGTCTCGCCCAACAGAGGATGATGGGGACAAATTTTCTTTAAATTCTGTCTCAAAAGCTTCCAGATCATTGTCTGCACTCTCAACAGCTCGGCATTCAACAAAGTTGCTTGATGCAGGAGATTTACCTAAACTGAATCCTCCCACACATGAATTCTGAAGGCTTAGAAGGTCTGTCAATATTCAAGAATCCAACGAGGTTGAGAAACCTCCAAAGGATCAAACAAACCATTTAAGAAAGCGAAGAGGATGACCTGTACCTGATCAATACTAGAGGAAAGCTACCTCAATTGATGATGAGCCATGGAATGATTCTGATCACCATGAAGGCTGGGAAGACGACATCTTGCAAAAACAGAATGATAGGAATGAACAGCAGGAAGTTAGCAGACTGTTTCTACAGGAAGACAGAGAACTGTTTCTACAGGAAGTTTGGAGAAAGGGAAGCAAAAGGAGAAATCGGCTGAGATTTTAGCTGAGGAGACCACCAAGGCCATCAAAGATGAGGAGAAAGATTGGTTGCTCAGAGGATGAGCAACACTTTCAGTAGGGGGGTGATGATGAGCCCCAAAAATGGACAATTATTTTTGCTCATTCAACCTCCTAATTTGACTTAATCCACCATTCTCATTAGTTTATTGCATGTTTTTTATTATATTTATGCTAATAGAGTGAATTTGGTTAGTCATTATGCCAACAAGTCTAATGGGTGCTTTGTGTAGCCTTTTTGGTCAATTTGGAGACAAAATTGAAGGTCTTAATGAGCACTTGGCAGCCAAATTCGTGGGAAGACAAGGGAGAGGATTTGTAGGAAGGTGTCCCCTTCATTTATGGGCCCTTACCTCGAATTCTCCACCATCAGCTCGGAGTTCAAGGGCCACCGAATCAATCAACACAAGGGCAGCCAAGCAAGTCAAGTAGGAATGCTGTTAACTACAAGTCTTGGGCAGCCGAGTCCCTAAATTTTAGGAGGACTGTTGGGTCCTCAAATTGTATAAATAAGAAGGCTTAGGGCCTCATTTTGGTTAGCCAGTGGATGTTAGCTAGTTAGCCAGTACATAGTAGCTAGTGGTTAGTCATTTTGCAGCCATTAGTTAGCTAGTTTGTAGTTCGATTTTTATGCAATAGATTAGCTTTGCTTTCAGCTCATTTTCAAGTCCTTCTTGTGGACAGTCTTGATGTAACTCTTCATTTCTTGATCAATAAAGATGAATCCAGCTTTGCACCAGCTCTAAATCTCTCTTGGGAGGCTGTAGCTCTTGGGGTTGGGCCCATCTCAAGTGCCCAGTACCTCCTTTGTTTATCTTTATGTGTTTGTTGCGTTCTTAAAATAAAATCTGCTATTTAGATTTAGATCTTGCTTCGTTATTTAGATTTCTTTTGATGGTTAAAGTAGCTGTTTATGTTTAGAATATATTGGTAGGATAATAACAGGAAAAATCTCCAAAAAAGGGTCAGCAACCGCTTTTGGTTTCACCTCTTCCTTATTGGATCAGGGGCTGGAGTTGAAGTAACCATGCTGTCCCAAACAAAAACACTTTCTTTGCTTCACCATGCAATCATTAGTGTTTGAATCTCGTTCATAGAACTTGATATCAATTTGGACGCATGCTTAGGTTTATGATCACTTAGTTTCATAGCTGTTTCACATGGTTTCACTACAAATAAACTTTTGTTCATTTCCTTTTGCTGTTAGGTCAGATTAGAGTGAAGTAACTAGGTCATAGGTTTTATAACTAGATCTTTGTTTTCTTGCATGTCTTTGTTTGTTCAGTTTGAAAAACCACTTGCAGAGTACCTGTTATCCTTCCTTACCTGCTCATACTCCATCCAACCTACTTGCTTCACCCTTCACTTATAACCCTTACCTTACATTTGCCTCATCCGCTTACTTTGCCATGATTCTCATCTTCTTGTGCAACATCGTTTCATCCATCCTTGAACAAATCCAATCGCTCCTTAGCCTCATCCACCAAGTCCTAGATCTCTTCACACCCCTATTTCACCTTCATACTCATTCCTCCATCTTTTTCCCTCCATCCATGCTCCAAGATCCCATTTCGAAACATCCTGTAGAAGAATTACAGAACATCCTGTAGAAACCCCTGCAGACTTCCTGTAGAATTCCATAACCTCGGTTGCATAGCATCCAAACTTTGTGAAACTCTCGGAAAGAATGTTAGGGATCCCTTAGACCCTCTCTGTACCATCCCAACCTTTTCCAAGCATTCCTCCTCCTTAATCCATCCCTGCACAGTGAAAAGCTAGTTAAAAGCACATGCATGATAATTCTAATAACTTAGTCAAAAATACATAAAGATGTTTTCTTCAGATAGTGATAACTTAGACACATGCATTTTACCTTCCTAGAAGTAATGGCATCTCTTTCAGTAGTTTGCATGCTCTCCTTTGCGTCAGTAGGACTAGCTGGTAGAATTAGGGTTTGCTAGGGTTTGCGTTCCTTTTTGGCTTTCAGTTTCTTTTTGCAATTAGATTAGCTTCCTTCGAGTTAGCTTTCATCCATCGATTAAAAAGCTTCTTCTAAGAGCTCATAGAGTTGGCTTAAGCTCCTAGTGGACTTGTGCCAGCTGACCAAGTGACAGCTGCGGCAAGAGCTAGTACTTGTGCATACAGCACTGTCGCTTCCAAGTTTGTTACGAACTACCGGGTTGATAAAATTAAAGAAGGGAGTTCTAGGAGTTGTAGCATTATTGCTACAATACTGGAGCCCACCAACAACAAACAAGATTATACCTACACTTCTTTCAAGCAATGAATTGAATTGAGATGTGCAAGGGCCATTTTGTAAAATTCCAAAAAGGAAAAATAATGAAATTAACTTTGTAATAAAAGATATAATTTAAGAACTACTTTTCCTACTGCATGAATTAAAAACTAATCTATTTTCATGGAAGGAAATGCTAGAAGGGAAATCCTAATCTATTTTGTAGAAGGTAAATAATAGGAAAGTAACCCTAATCTAGTTGCATGAAAGTAAATGCCATGAAAGTTAATCTAATATATATTGTAGAAAAAAAAATCTATGTTATTGCAATCAAAGCATATTCTATTCTATTTTCAAAAACCTTAAAAATCTCAGAAGTGATCAAAGTAAATTACTTTTATGCTACTTAACCCATAACAAAAAAAAATTATCCTAGTTGTAGAATTGAGACTAAAACTATGAAAGGAAGGTATATAAAGGGTCTCTGATCTTCTCAAGTTCGGTTCCAAGGCTTAGAGGATTTTTTTGAGTGATGAGAAGCAACAAATAATATTTAGAGGTGATTCCAGGCACTTTTTGAAGGATTCTATGTAATGCTACACGATTGTTACAGGATTGCATCTGAGGGAAATATAAAGGTTATAGGAGTGGTATGAAGGTGGGAAAAGGTGGTAGGAAGTTTTTAAAGGGTGAAAGAGATATTTCCAAGCTTAGATCTATTCGTTAGACTAACTTATGAAAGGGGGAAAGAAAACCTATCAGTCTTTCTGTAGCTTGGTGAGGTAATTTCTAGTGGACAGAAAATTTGCAAAGACAAGTAGGAATGGAAGGTGGGATGTTGAAGGAGGTGATGCTCATGCATAGAAAATGATGCGACTCTTCTCTATGAACCAATATATTTCATCTACACACAAAATAAATGTTCAACTTACAAAGATAAAGTGATTAAATGACTACTAAAACACTAATCGGAGAAAGCGAAATGTATGCGAAAGGATGAGTTAAATTTGGAACAAAATCTGACTATTTCATACAAGAGAAAATAATTTTGGTGCTTATCCACACAAGGTAGATAACAAAATTTCCTAAGGGAGTTACTCACTAACCTACAGAGGCAATGATTTTCTTATAAACCAGATTTGCAGAAAGAAACACAACTAGACTAATGCATGGAAAAGACAAGCACAAAGAAATGTAAAGAAGAAGGGGCTTAAGTACTTGGGTTGCGACCTAACCCAAGGAAACTTAGCTCCCTTAAAGAAAACTTAGATTGGAAACAAAACTATAATTTTCATTAATCTCATCATTGTTCAAATATGTAACATGAAAATGGAAATAACAAGTAGAAGTATCTTGCTCTAATAGTCATTATCTTACCTCCGGAATTCAAATCCTATTGATCTTCTAAGCTCTCTTATTTATACAAAATTTAGTGAGGAGCATCCTCCTTGAAGGGATACTTTAGTCCAAAACTTCTACAAAATTGGATATGGTCTTCTAGTGTACTCGCAGTCACTGAGGGGTAGTAACTACTCATGCGCCAGACAAGTTGTTGATGGGATGATGCAAGGAACAAGCCTCCTAAATCTTCTCCTGCTGGTCTCCAATGTGTTCTTCACAATTAATCCTCTTTTTCCTACACATTCAATGCATTAGGTTACATGCTTTGGAACATATTCTAGAACATTTCTTAGCTTGAAAAATATATTATCAAATGCAAAAAGAGAGGATAAAATGTGTCAAAGGATGGCGAGATGGGCATTAAATTGTACCTATTTGAGAGGCCCATCATACCCCCCTATTGAAAGTGTTCTTCATCCTCTGAGAAACTTAGTCACCTAACTATACCTCATCCATGGCCATGGTGGCCTCCCTAACATCCCAAGCTAGCTTAGAAGGAATTCCTTATTCATGGTGGAAACCTGCATTCTTCTCAATCTCTAGCCATTCTCTTTGTTCTTCTGCATTTTCCCTATTTTCTTGCAAGACCAATAGTAGAGGAGGACTTAAATTGAGTCCAATCCAATTGATCCCCAACCTCTAGACTATCCCTTTTTATAGAGGTGTTTTGTCCAAAGTGTTCATTATCCTTTCTGGTGAGTGATACTCCTTCATTCTCAATTTGTGTGGCACGATGTGCCGCCTTCTTTAATAGCCTTGTAGGATTTCATTTTCTAATAATATGAAGGTATATTCAAAGTGTAATATTGTTTTTTCTTATTTCTTTGTATAGGCTGGTGCCAACCTCAAATATATAGTAATGAGCCTATGGTTATTGGTGACAAGGTGAGGGATCTCCAACAATTATCCTATGGTCATTGGTGACAGGGCAAGGGACTCTTAACTCTGTTATGATCCATAAGGGTTCATCTACCTCCCCAAACATGACTCTTTTTATTTCTTCACTTATGTCCTCTTCATAGGTGAGTTAAGACACCAAGGCCATCAATTACACCTCCCATACTTGAGTTGGGTTCCCAAATGTTCATGTCAGTCAATATTAAATTGTGCATATAAAACTCAGAAATTTAGTTGTATCCTCAACACTGCAGTTATGAAAAAACTAAATGAATTTTATGTATCCTTGGAAAGGGACAGAACCATGTTGGACCAATGTCTCAATCTGGAATTGGTACCATTGATTTTTAAGGAAGAATGAAAAAGTTTTTAATGGATGCCTGTAGTGGATGGCTTCCATGGCCAAAATTTCCATGGTGGCTAGTTGTTCCTCTTTCTCTTCTAGTTGGGCCTTCAAACTTTTATTTTTTGCTTGTAGTTGGTCCCTTATAACGTCTTCCTTTGGTTCAATATCAACAATTTCTTCCTACATCTTTTTCATTTTCTCCTCCATTATACCCACATCTTCAAATCCTTTGGATTTTCCATTTTGCAGCCACCTGTGGGTCCTACACCTCTCCTTCTCAGGCTCAAAGAAAAGTGGGATTGCAAAATAGTTAGGGAGTATCTTCCTTGCCTCATTCCATTTATAGTAGGATCCAAGGTATTGTTTGGAATATAGTTCTTGTAAGTCAGGATTTTTCTCTTGTAACCCAACAACCCCTTCCTATAGTTTCTCTGCATGTTGTTATAGTTGCATAATACCTTCCTATAGCACTCTAGATTTCTCTTGGAGCTTTATAGTCTCTCTAAGCATTTTGGTCCTCTTGGTTCTTAGCCTATTTTGTGGGACGAATGGTTATTTTGCTTAGGTTTTTTTGGAGTTTATTTTGCCTGATTGCTTCATGTTTCTTCCCAACTATCCCGCTTAATGTTTGTATGACACTTCAATAGTGATGGGGATTGGAGAAGGTGGTTGAGGCTTCCATTTCCTTATCCTTTTATTTTTCCTCCTCTTGAAGTACATAGGGGCTTTCCTTAGCCTCCTTCCCTTTCATTTAGTTGGGGTACTTAATGTTGCCAAGATAACAACAATTTCCTCTTCTATGTTCCCATTTGAATTGCTTTCATTCTGCTCCCTTCTCCTTCTCTTTTATGGCCTGGATGATGTTCCACTCGATTTTTGAGTATTTTTTTTCCATTTGTGTCATAGTGGGCTTAACTAGGTCTTGTTTAATCATTGTTGTTTTTGTTTGTAATTCAGTTTGTACCTCTTCCTCCTATTCCTCCTCCTCTTCCTTTTATCATTTTCCTTTTGGCTCTTCTTCTTCTTCTTCAACCTCTTCTTCGGCAGATCCTCCCTCTGTTGTTGCTCCCCCAAGTTCCAACAGGGCTTGTGCTTGGGTTTCTAGGAAGGCATCCCTATCCATGTACACAAAGTGAACCCAAGTTATATGATTTTGAAGGATTTCCATAGCATCCATGACTATTAACATTACGAGTCCATGGTGTTCCATGTAGTGATGTTTCTCTCCTTTTACCTTTTGGCTCATTTCCTTGATTGACTAGAAGAGAAAGTGAGGAATGCTCAATTTTTATTAAGTAGGAAAATTCATTTGAAACCTCAGCATAAAAAATATTGAGTCTTATTCTTAACAATATATGTACTTCAAGACATGGTATGCTACCTCACCCGAGGGATAGGGGAAACTTTCTATTTTCACTCCGTGTTTGTCCTCAATGTGTTGCTCTCTTGGAAGGAAGAAGTTTTTCTTTGTTGTGATGACCTCTCTCCTTTCTTCTTTTCTCCATCTCATCCCTAGGGGAATTCTAGTTACTCTTTTGATGACTCCCTCATTCAAATGAATAATGATACCCCTCACTATGGTGATGACATCATGCTCTCCTTGTGGCTAGAGGCTCAAATCAAATTCTTGAGGGATCTCATCAATAAAACCCCTAAACTTTTCAAAGAACACTAGCCACTGATGATTGGAAAAGAGGTCCCTAACATCAGAGTGCTAGTGAATTCTAGATGGATCCATGGGATCCCTACAGTTGCATTGACCCCACATATTCCCAATATAGATTCTCCCAAAGTTGGACAAACAAATTCCTTTTCTCTGTTATAGGGTTCTAAAAATTTCTATGTAATTGGGTTATTGAGGCATAAATAAAGTGAACAATTTGTTTGTAATTCCTAGCAGAGGGAATAATTCATAGTGAAGGTAAAAAAAAAAAATTCATCCCCTTCTCTTCACACTCATTTCAAAAACACCTATACTTCACTATCCTTTCTTGCCCAAAATTATACCAAAAACCAATACGGGATACACTTTTGAAAAATTGAAGGGTTTTGCAAGCTATTTCATCAAAAAATCATAAGGAGAGTTTGTAATTACCCTTTCTCTTTTGATCCTCTTTGTATTCTATGGTTTGAGCCACAATATTTCTCATAATCAGGATTCCTGTAGCTCTTTGGACATTCCTATAGCACTTGGGAATTATCTTGTAGCACTATTTGACTATCCTGTAGCATTAGCCTACAAGTCCTATAGCTTAGCTATAGCGATCTGTGAAAGAAATGGCATGGGTAGCGCATCCTTCAATAGTAGTGGTAGGCCTCCCTTAGATTTAAAATACAATTTTTATACCAAATGAGGCTCAGGGGCCCGACTTATGTGATTGGTGGTTGAGTGGTTGGAATTAGCACGTTGTGTGAGTTGGCCCCGACCTACCACCATCGCAAACCAAGCCATGTGATGAGTAGCCATGTTGGCCCACTCTTTGGAGTCATCACCCTTTTTTGTCTTTTTCCTCAACACATGTGATGGATGAAGTAGATGAGTGCAGTTCACTACCAAAGGTGATTGAGACTGTTAAGACAAACTTATCCCATAAAACGTTTTCCTCTATGCACTGAAAACACTTTTTAAACTAATATGCACTCGTAAGGAAGGGTTAGGACTTTATACCCTAACCTTACCTGATAATTCTCGTGCTGGTGGTGTTTTAGATGATGATTAACCAGTCGATGCTTGCATGA
The DNA here is from genome assembly GCA_031772625.1 of Pinus tabuliformis. Classification (NCBI taxonomy): domain Eukaryota; kingdom Viridiplantae; phylum Streptophyta; class Pinopsida; order Pinales; family Pinaceae; genus Pinus; species Pinus tabuliformis. The sequence goes on along the minus strand of CM062804.1, from coordinate 575,535,647 downwards.
GGATGTTGAAGCATTGACGAGGTTGTTGGAGTTCCCTATGAGGTGTAATATGTAACCTTCTTCAATCCTTTCATTGGATTGAATTCTTTTCAGTGTTCATTATTGATGGAAGTTCCATGATTTAGGTGATCAAAGTATTGGTGCTACCACTGATCAAATGTTGTTATTGTTGATTATCAAGGATCCTGTAGCGGTCTACATGGAATCCTGTAGCTGCTCGGCACTAGTGTTCGAATTTCCTAAAGCTTTATGATATTCGATATTCTTGGTCTGGTGCTTCAAGTGTGCTTTTGTAGGGTTTATCTAGGCTGCTACAAGACTATGTGTCTTCTTGTAGTAGCCACATAGACTCATTAGGATCACAATTTGTTTTGAGTATTGCTTCCAAAATTCTTGATAATTAATGGGAAGGTTTTTTATGGTAGATAGAGAGCTCTTATGTGATGGAAATGGGTGGAGAAGAGATGAAGGATTAGGATTTTTATGGATGGTGTGGAATAAATATGGAAAAGGTGACAATTAATGGAGTGGATGGATGATATGACTCTCATGGGATGCCTCCCTTGTTCTCAAGTGAAAAATTTCTAATTTGATTCTCTTTATATGATGATCAACTTCCTGTAGCAATATAGGGACTTTCCTGTAGCATTTTAGGACACTGACATAATCGAGTGAGAGGGGATAGGTAATGATGTGGACATCTTGGGAAAGGTCAAGGGATGGATGGAATGGAAAAAGACAACTTAGTGGAAGTGGGTGAAGGTGAGCTTTGATGTTGATTTTTTGACTTTGCTAACCTTATTTAACTATTATTGGAACCTTGTTGCACCTGCAAAGTGTTAGAATAGATAATGTAAGGGTTCCCTTTCACTTTCTTTTTTCTCTTTCTTTTTTTCTTTTTTATTATTTTTTAATTTTTTGAGACTTGTGGGTTTCCTCAAAAGAGGTTTTCAACCTACCAGGCCTACCCAAGGTTCCTCAAAGGAGGTTTTCACCTAGGGATATTTTTATTTTATTTTTTCTCTCTTTTTTTCTTCTTTTCAGGCTCCTTGAATACCTCAGGGAGGTTTTCTACCCAAGAGCTTGCCTCAAATGCCTCATGGAGGTTTTCACCCAAGGATTTTTTCTTTTTTTCTCCTTTTTATTTTATTTTTTCTTTCTCCTTTGTTGATCAAGGCTTGAATGGATGAGCTTGTAATCACATTTAGTTACCTATTTATTGAATTCGTAAATTCAACCTTTGACAAGGGATTCTAGTAAAATTTCAACCTATAACCATTGACCATAAGTGGTATATTTTTGTTATCACCAAAAAATTGATCATCTAGCCTAATTTACTAGATGGATCGAAGTACACCATGTAAAGCCAATTTTACCATAGTAAAATTGATTTTGCTATGAGAAATTACTTAATAAACCACCTTTGTTAAGTAATTTATAGTTAAACCCATGAAGAATAATTAAATAAATCACTATTTATTTGATTTTCTTCTAGGAATAATTAATTAAACCATTGTTTTATTATTCCTTGTCAAATTTGACCCAATCATGAAAAATAAACAGATAAATAATTATTAATCTTATTTTCTAAGAATAATTAATTAATCACTAATTTATTATTATTCTTTGTTAAATTTGATTAAATCCCTTAGGAATAATTAAATAAATCCTTATTTGTCTATTATTCCTTAACTAACTCCTTGAGATTATAAATAAATCATTTATTTATTTATTGTTTCTAAATAAAAGTTTAAATACTTTTTCTGTCCTAACCAAATATAATAAAATATTCCAAGTGGTTATTCTAGGAATGGGATTAATAATATTTTATTATTGCTCATTATTCGAGGATAGCTCATTATTTTGTTATAAATATAAGGGTTTTACATTCATTATTCACTTTTGATTATTTTCATTGTTGCACTCACTATTGTAACTCTGATTATTTTCATTATCACACACCATATTTTTGCTGGGTTTATGCATTATAGAGGAGAGATACTCTACATACACTGAAGACATTTGAGGATACCCAAGAACCCATCCCATAGAGGGGGACTGGTAACATTTATCTGTTCTCTTCACAGGATTATTATAAAATTATTCTTTACATATCTGGTTTCCATTGGATAATTGAGGTTATTACTCTTTCTTTCACTGTTTAACTATGATCGTAGCATAGATCATAATTTTGGCGGTTTTGTTTCTATCAATAGCTGCATATCTACAATGTTTAGTAGCCATTCATATTGTTGAGATTGTTTTTCATCCACATTATTAAGTGGGTTGTTTTCGTACATCATTGAGAAGAAAACGCTACAACAAAATTGGTGACTCCACTGGGTTTTATACTTTAGATCTAGAAACCTGGGTGACCTTCAATTTTCAGCTTAGGTGTTTTTTTCAATTCTATTAATGTTTCCTGGTTTTCTAACCCTAGATTTGATAAATTTTTGACTTCCACAAGTTTTCTGATCGTTTCTGCAGGTCACAGGAACCAACTGCGACAAAGGCGACACTTTTTTCTGAAATTTGCAGACCAGGATCCTCGGAACAGAAATCGCAGTTTTCAGCCCAAAAAGTGCGATTTCAGTAGAAAACAAGTCAGTACCTGCGATTTCTAGGTTTTAGGGTTTTTCTCAAATCTATTTCTGGGTTTTGCTGAGAGATGTCAGCTGGGTGTCTGACCTCTGCCTCATCCCACTTAGGCCTTGATCCACTCTAATTTACTTGTCAAAGTCAAAGTTAGCTTCCTTTAGGGCTTCTAGTACACTTCTAGCTTTCTAGGAGGAGTTTAGCTGAGTGAGAAGTTTGAGTTACTGCAGCACTTTCAGCTACATTTTCCAGATCTGTAATATTTTGTTTCAGATCTGTTAAGATAGGTTGCTACCATCCATAGTTTCACATTTAAACTTGTTTGGTCATTTCCTTAGGGTCCCATCAGTTGCCCTAAGTGTTTCACCCATCTCCCTATCTTTTTGTAGCGATCTTCCTCTCTAGTCTTTTCTTATTACTGCATCACTTTCCATCATCTTGGTGTCACTTGATCCCAGTCACACTGACATTCAGATCTCTTGACCATTTCAGTGTATTTCCCATTGGTTTAGCCACCAAGAAGTACAATGTTTGCAAACCCAGTTTTGGTGGGGTTTAGTTAATTGTTTTGCTGTTCATTTTCTATTATTTATTTCAGTTTATTTTCAGCAAGATTTTTTCTTTTTTACAAACACGATCTGGGTTTAATCAATTAACACAGTTGCACACACTTTCACATCTTAAGCGAAGGGTGCTTGTTTTACACTGCTAAGCCAAGACTTAACATAATAAATTTATCTCACTGCATCAGAGACAAAAGATATATTTTTGATCTCCCTTCACCATTTCCATGTCTTGTGTGTCCTTCCACCGTTACGCCACCAAGTCATGTGTCGTAGAGACTATTAGGCCTTCACCCATAGTTTTCGCTTGGACGTATTACCCCTCCCCGTAGGGTTCGAATTCATAGCCCTCCAAGTCCCCATAGCGACTCTTCTCTTGGTCCTTTTGATTCCTCATCTGATTTTGAACCTCCTTCATCGTATATTGTCACCATGTCTGGACTCACAGCTGGTGACAGAACCCAAACTGGTGTTAGCTCCGGTTCTATACCAGTGGTCACATCAGGCAGAACAATCTTAGGAACTGTTCCGGTAGCCCCCATGTTATGAAACTAGCTCACAAAAGATAGAAAAAATAGATGAACGCCTTAGAAATAAGCCTCTTCGAGAGGGCAACCTCCTTTACATTACACAAATGAACAATTCTTTGATGATTCAAATGACAAAACATCCTTTCTATATATAGGAGTCTAAGGGGTCATAATATAACCAAGCCGACCTAACAATAATAATATAAAGGCACAAAAATAACAATAGAGGGATTCTATGGGACACAATAATAACAATATGGGGACAATAGGGGCACAACAATAAAAATAAGGGATACAACGACAATAGTAATGGGGGAATCACTAGTATTATAGGGACCTAACATGCCCCTCTCCTTCAAAAAGGTGTTGTCCTCAATGCTTGAGTAGTTCTGGATGCTTCTGTATAAAATTCTCATCCTCCCATGTGGAATCTTCAATGAGTAAGTTCTTCCACTTGATGAGATACTCTGAAATTGATCGATTTTGTAGCTGTTGAGTTCTTGTTTCTTTGAATTTTTCAGGTTCCAATATGATTTTTCCTTCCTCATCAAGTCTTGACAATATTGTTTGAACTGGAAGCTTGTCACCTATAACCTTCTTTAAGCATGAAACATGGAAAACTGGGTGCACTCTGGAAGTTGCATGAAACTCCAATTTGTATGCCATAGTACCAATCTTTTGCAACACCTTGTATGGACCATAATACTTTGGTGATAATTTATTATCCTTCTTAGCTTGCTTGAGGGAAATTTGTTTATATGGTTGTAGCCGTAGGAATACCCAATCACCTACATCAAAACTTATTTCGCTGCGATGTTGATATGCCTGCTATTTCATTCTATTCTGCGCCAAGGTGAGGTTATCCTTTAAGAGTTGGAGAACTTGTTGCTGATGCTTGATCTGATCTTCCACTACTTGAACCTTATAATTTTCTCTTAAATATGATGTGATGGATGGTGGATGATATTCATAAAGTAGCATAAATGGGGTCATTTTTGTTGCAGTATGGAAGGAAGTGTTATACCACCATTCAGCTAGAGGCAACCATTTGACCCATTGTGCCTGTTTATCAAATACAAAGCAACAAAGATATCCTTCCAAACATTCATTTACTATCTCAGTTTGCCCATTAGATTGAGGACGATAAGATGAGTTATGAGCTAACTGAGTACCAAGACAAGAAAATAATTTTGTCCAAAAATTTCCAGTGAAAATGGGATCTCTGTCACTTACAATAATCTTTGGTTGTCCATGTAGCTTTTGAATTGTTTCCATAAATGTAGTAGAAATTGTACTCGCTTTAAATGGATGAGATAATGCACAAAAGTGTGCATACTTGGTAAGTCTATCAACTACCACCATGATAACACTCTTTCCTTCGAACTTGGGTAAACCTGTGATAAAATCCATTGAAATCTCCTCCCAACGTTGGCTTGGAATGGATAAAGGTTGTAATACTCCTGGGGGCTTAATTGTTTCAACTTTATTTTGTTGGCAAACCAAACATTCCGCCACAAAATTTTGAATATCCGAGCCATCCCAAACAAAATCCTTCTTAACCCTGTGGTAGGTTTTTTGAAATCCTGAGTGCCCTCCTAAGGGAGATGTGTGCAATTCCATAAGAATATTTTGTTTGAGTTGGGAATTCTTACATAGGTATAACCGATCCTTGTACCATAATGAATCATTTTTCCAACTAAATGTATTAGATGTACTAGGATCTTGTTGTATATTTTGAATGAGTGCCCACACTTCCTCATCATTCTCCCATTCATCCCTTGGTTTTTTTATCCAATCTAGTTGGATAATAGAAATGGAACAAAGAAATGCTTCCACATCCTCATCCTTTCTTGAGATTGCATCTGCCACAACATTTTGCTTCCCTTTTTCGTAGATGATTTCAAAGTCATAACCCAACATCTTTGTGACCCATATTTGTTGCTCTTCTGAAGATAATCTTTGTTCTAAAAAGTATTTAAGACTATCATGATCTATTTTTACCTTGAAGTGTCTTCCCATTAGGTAGGGTTGCCATTTCTTAAGTGCATGTAGTATTGTCAACATTTCCTTCTCATAAATAGCTTTGTGTAAATACTTTCCTTTGATTGGATGACTTTCGAAATCAATGGGTCTCTCTTCTTGCATTAAAACAACACCAATTCCATTTCCTGAGGCATCACATTCCACAATAAAGGTTTTTGTGAAGTTCGGTGTAGCTAAGACTGGTGCTTGGCACATTGCCTCTTTAAGATAGAAAAGATAGATGAACGCTTTAGAAATAAGCCTCTTTGAGGGGGTTACTTCCTTTACATTACACAAATGAACAATTCTTTGATGATTCAAATGACAAAACATCCTTTCTATATATAGGAGTCTAAGGGGTCACAATATAACCAAGCTAAGCTAATAATAATAATATAAAGGCACAATAATAACAATATGGGGACAATAGGGGCACAACAATAACAATAAGGGATACAACAACAATATTAATGGGGGAATCATTAGTATTATAGGGACCTAACACCCCATTCTCCCCTTTATGGCTGGGTTAAGTCTATTGGATCTTAACCAGTTGATAAACGACCCCATACACCATGATGCTGGTTGGCCCTCTATGTTGACTAAGCTTCCCTAAGACATCCCAAAGTTCGAGGGTATTGATGGAGAGAATCCTACTAACCATGTTCGATCCTTCCACATGTGGTGTTCGTCTAACTCCATAACTGATGACTCCATTCCTCCTCAGCTCTTCCAACGCATGCTCATTGGAGACGTTGCAAAATGGTATGTAGACCAACCCTCCACTTCTCATTCTGTTTTTGCGACACTTGCTAAAGCGTTCCTTTCATATTTCTAGTTGCATCTCTGGTATGACACTGGTACTGAGTTATTGACCACATTTCGTCAATCCTCTGCCACTCACCTTTCTAACCATGTTCAAGAGTGGCGTTAAAGGAGAAGCACTTGTCGTGCCCCGCCTTTCGAAGACCGTGTCTATCTAGATTGGTTTATTAAGAGCCTTTTATCCCCCATTGGGAAAGATGTTGCATCCAATTTTCCTCAGACTGAGGAAGAAGCTCTCCAGACCGCTTTGAGATATGATCTGATTTATGCATAATCTGGTTATGTCTATACCGTCATTCCATACCTCCCTCATCCTGGAAATGCCAATGCACCGGGGCATCTCATGTCATCGATGGTATCATTGGATCCCTTTCACACTCTTTTCCATACACTCAGCAGAGTTATGGCTACCTGCAGGGGGGCACCAGTTCCTCCAACATTTATGCCTCTCCTGCTAGAAACATGTTTCCAGGGCCACAACCCATTTACCAAACGTTTTTTCCTCCCTATGCACAACCGAGCGCTCTAGCCCCTCAAGCATTAGTGCTGCAACATCCCATGCATCCTCAGCCCCAGTAGCCACTGCCCCCTCGAGGTCAGGTGTTTGCATAGTAGAGTGATACCAATCCTCAAAATTCGAAGAGAAAGAATAAGGGGATGGGTAACCAGGGTAACCAAGGTAACCAACCTAGTGAACCCTAGGGGAAATAGCCCAACACCAACAACCAACAATAGGGTGGCCAACCCAAGAAGAACAAGGCTATTCATACAAATAAGCCTTGTGCATGTTGTGGCATACATGGCCAGTATACACATGAGTGTCCTCTTTTACCCCAGAGGTGCCAAATGTGGGGAGCTTAAGCAACTTCTAGAGGTCAATAATCACCTCAGAATCTTACACCACCTCAATCGACCGTGCTCAAAAATACTTTCCCTCAGCAAGGATTAATTGTTGCTCAACCCCAGCTAGGTCAAGTAGCCCACCTCCCTAAACCTTTTGGTCCCAGTGACTGCCAAATTCTAATGATGAACTCTGATGAGTTTAACCCCTCCAATATCAACCTACAAACTCTATCGCATCAATCTGACAAGCCCTCCACTTCATTAGCTACCGAGTCCAGAAACAAAGTATTCATTGAGCCTCTTATGACACCAAATGGTCCTTTACAAATCCCTCAACCTAAAATTGAGTCCATTCCCAAGATCCCAAAGGCACCATTACATCGTAATGCAGCTTCTAACAGAGCTACCCATACATACAGTATAGTAGATGACTTGGCGCAATCACCTACTGCCATGTCAACACTGGAAGTCCTCTAGTCATACCCTTTCCAAAAGAAAGCTCTACTAACTTCCTTGGGTGCAATGGATCCTTCTGACAATCATTTGATTGTCTTCCCGATTGATACATCAGATCACCCCCCATTACCTTCATCGGTTGCTTTCTAGATACTAGTTTGAATCCATAATTCCATCATCTCCAAATGCATTATTGATGAAGTTTCATCCACTTGTGTGATGTCCACTACTGTTTGGAAATAGCTAAAGTCAACTGAGTTGTCCCCCTCCACCATCACTTTGCGTGCTTGGGATGGACACTCCTCCCAGCCCCTCGGCATGTACTGCAACTATTCAGTGACTCTTGTGGGCAAGAGTGTCCATATCAACATTGAAGTCATTGATGCCCCATTGGATTACAATATTCTCTTAGCTCTAGTTACACATATGTTATGTTAGTTGTTGTGTCTGTGGTCTTTTGCAAGATTTGCTTCCCCCATGAAGGTAAGATCGTTACCATCGATCAATTTACTTACTACGAGCAGACATTTGTGACCTCCCTCCAGTCCATTACCTCGTCAATGTCCGATAAACATTCTTCAGCTCCTTCCACCAGTGTTTCACACGGAGTCTATAAATATTCCTCATTGTTAGGTGCTTTCCTTGGTCCTCCCCCTCCCATTTCTTAACCTAATCCCATGAGTGTTGGCATGTTACAAGTGTCACGAGCTACTCTTAAATAGTCTGGTACACCTGACCAACAACCAGCTCCTTAGCATCCTACTGTTGCTCTTCCAGTTGAACCCTCTAGACCCACTCCCCTAGGACCTCCTCCATTTTTGGGTGCCTCTCCTATGTTCCCACCAAGAGCTGTTCCTCCAAATCTCAACCATCCAGGAGCTATTTCGTCGAGACATTATCCTTCTGGCCAGATACCTTTTTTATTCCCCTCCGGGATATTTTTCTGTACCTGTCATGGCTTCACTGGTCCTTCCTAACATAAATCTAGGGATCCTAATATGGTACATCGATCCCCCTGTAATCATTCTTTCTGGTCATCCAATACCATATCACGCTTTGACCCTGGTTCAACCGGTCCCCATGACCCCTTCCGCTGCTTCAATGCCATTAAATCCTCAACAGGAACCAACTCCTATTTCAAAAGCATCTGGCTAGGGGGCAAAGCCAAAAGGAAAGATTCAAAGGACAAGGCTCCCCAAGCTCCTCCAGCCCCTAAGGCCCCAAAGCTGACACCCCTGTGTGCTTTGTGTCAAGTTGTTGGGCACACCACCAATAATTGTCCTGAACTTCCTCAACTTAAACCTTTGGTTCATGAGGCATTCCCTGAGTTAAATATTATAGAATTGCATGTTAACTTACTGGTCCCACCTAAGAAACTCAAAATTCTTCGTACAAACCACCCTTGTGCCCTATGTGATATTCATGGTCACTATTCCCATTGTTGCCCTCATCTCGATGAATTTCACGATTTCCTTGGGGCGATTCGTGAATACGAGGCCACTCGTAGTGGAGCCTCTACTCCTCTACTTGTGGATTCTAGTACCACTAGTCAACCAGAACAGGGAAACTCTGGCCCTACTATTGTGATCCCTCCCCCTGATATCAAGATGACAAACACCGCAGGCCCCATCCTATACCTGTTGTCATCCTTGAGTTACTCACATGAAAACATTTCTAAGGTTTCTGCACGTGTTTCTATCGAACCTCCTTCGACATAATCCCAAATCTCAACATCAGTAGATCCTCCATCTACCAGTCCATTGTCTACCATTATAGATGATGCATATGTGAACCTTATGTCTCAAGTGGATGCACCAGGTAATCCCACCGCATCATGTAGTCATTCTTCCTCCCATCCGCCCATCCCGCAGCCTGATGACGACACCATGGAAGCTATGTCTACCCTTGATTACCGCTACCCTTAAGTAAGGGGGCATTTCTTTAGAGGATTTTGAAGGCCATTTCCTTCTAATTCTCTCAATGCGCTCTACTTCAAGAAATTTCTCTCATAACACCTCCATTTGATTTGTGTGTCTTTATTTTTTCCATGAAGTTATGTTTATTGCATCATCTCATCCGTTGTATTTTTCACCTTTCATATGGATCCATCATCCACACCATATATTGGTCATGCTGATGGTGCAAGTCGCTTTTCCCGAAACCTAGCCTCGGCATCATGGGCCATTTTTACCCCCTTGCATATGTTAGTCCTTTCAAATGACGTGTGCTTTGGATCTACCACCAATAATCAGGCCAAATATGATGCAATGATAGGTTTTTTAGTCGAGGCCCTTGCTCATCACATCCTTCATCTTCATGTTCGTTTAGATTCCTTGCTACTTGTCATCCAATTGAATGGTGTGTATCATGTGCATAACCAAGTCCTATTTAGAAAATATCTACGAGTGAAGCTATTGGTACGTGAATTTGAAACCATTACTTTTAGTCATGTGCCTAGAGCCAAAAATCACTATGTAGATACCATTGCAAACAACATTCTAGATTGGCATTTATCACATGTATAGAACAGAAGACAACCATAAACAAAACAAATGGTGAACCATCATCATCATATAAAATGCATAATCATCTTATGTATCATATAAGTGTTTGGAGCCCATAGCTTTGAATACATTTGGTACACCCATAAAATACTGGGGGGGCACATAGGCCCTTACATCTCTTTTGGAGGATCTCATGCCAATTTGGGCCGATATGCTTGAATCCATTTTTTGAGCACTCAGAACAAAATAACGCTCCAAAAACTCCTCCTGCTAGGGGGCATCATTCCCACCTTTTCATACCAGAACAACATCCCATGCTTGGGGGCATGATGGTTTTCCCTTGGCTATCTTCTCACTTGATTAACATAACTCTCGGCCTAGATCCCACTGGATCTAGGTATGGCCGATTATCCTCCCATTCCTCGGATAGTTTGTCCTACTGACCTCCTCGACGAGCCATATGCACATTCCATATCATAGACGTTTGATACCATATCTTCAAATGTTTTACTCCTTTACCACCTAGTCCCCATGTTTGACTTTGTGGGTGGAGATAATTCTAGACCTCCTCTAGTAGTTCATTCTCGTTTTCCTCTACCCTTAATTCTTCACCAGGAACCATCATTCCAAGAAGAATTAAGGCCATATTTAGACAAGTAAGGCCACTTGCCTGAAAGTCACAGATCTCGATTCCAATGGTTGGTTTGTTCGCTATGATCTCCACAAGATTTAGGGCCTTCTCCTCCTCTTAAATTAGAGGGAAAACACCCTTTTATAGGAAAACCAATAGTTTTTTTGTCGCACACTATGACCAGACCATATCTCTATTTGATTAACCATCAGCACCACTGGAAGTCTCTCATCAAGCTCTATAATGGGTCTTGCTTAGTTTTTGATGATTTGACACTTCACTAGGAAGCCTTTTTTCTAAGAAGGTCGCTTCGTCATCTCTCAAAATCGAATTTCGTCATAAAATGACACTTGTACTTTGAGGTCCACCTCCTCTTAATTCTTATCATACCATATGCCAATTTTCGTCATGAGTAACCATCATTTACTCATGTTTCGATGGTCCCCATCGGGCCTAGTCTGTGTGGTAGCGTCTTTGAGTCACCCTTGTTCAGAGCATCCACGATGAGTCACCCTTGTATTCTTAGAGTCTATTTCATGTCCCATCATCTCATGTCACAGTATTCCATCCATATTTGCATACCTTCCATCCTGTGTTGCCCATTTTGACCTCTAGTCATACTATCCCCATCCCCTCCAGCGTTGAGTCAGTTGCTGTCAGGTCAACCATGCACTTTATGCTCTAACAAGGGTAGTCGTAGGTTTGTCCCTCAGTCCCTTTTCCCCATTATCCCTGGTGTCAGTCCATCAGTCACATTACTAGTTTCCCTAATTCTTTAGTTGAGGATCCTCATTACCTCATTTATCGTGGGCCCTATTCTGTCAACATCAGCTCATTTATTCCAGAAGAACAACTTAGACGGCAGTGTATCTCGGTTCCAGTTTCCATTCTTGTTTGACACCTTGGATCGAGTAGAGGGTCTCATTATTGACCTTTGACTTCGTCATTTCATGTTCGTGATCCATACACTTGATGGTCCAATGATGCAGCAGATTGTACCAGTGATTCCTTGGTGTGTGTGAGATGTTTTAGAACTCATGAGGGGGTGGCCCTTCAGGTAGCCCCCCACATGCTCGGATACATATCTACTGTGCTACAACCTTAGATGAAATTCCGCAGAGTTGATGGGCTCAGTTCCTACCGATCGCATTTTTCATAGCATGCACGTCTCCTCTAGATGATCCATTCAATTTTGCAGAGCCCTTCCTTGCTCAGTAGGGCTTCTCTGATTGTTCTACCCTCCCTCCCACCCATTTTTTTTTAGGGAAGGGGATTTGTATCTCATGTACTCAAATATTATTTTATTCAGTCCTGGCTCATGTTTTTACCAGGTGCATTATGTATATGGGACACATTTTATTATTTTCTGGCTCTGTTATGCTAGCATGTCATGTACCATTCAACATGTACTTCGTTGCTCAGTTTTATATTTTTGGGCAAACCATTATTTTTGTACTAAGTTATCTCGACAGGTATGGGTATGCCTCCCTCGCCTCATTAAGGTTCGATACCACAACATAAAAGGAGACTTGCATTAGTTTGGCCCCCTCTATCCCTATCCTCTTTCAATTTAGCTTCATTGGTCTCTCTCTCTCTCCTTGACTCCCCTGTGTTGTCTAAGTGATTGTGTCTTTACAATGTACTTCGGTCATACGTTTTTCTCCTAACACTCGTATGTTGGGGGGAAATCTGTTATGACCAAAAAATTGATCATCTAGCCTAATTTACTAGATGGATCAAGGTACACCATGTAAAGCCAATTTTAACATAGTAAAATTACTTTCACTGTGAGAAATTACTTAATAAACCACCTTTGTTAAGAAATTTATAGTTAAACCCATGAAGAATAATTAAATAAATCACTATTTATTTGATTTTCTTCTAGGAATAATTAATTAAACCATTGTTTTATTATTATTCCTTGTCAAATTTGACCCAATCATGAAAAATAAACAGGTAAATCATTATTTATCTTATTTTTCTAAGAATAATTAATTAATCACTAATTAATTATTATTCTTTGTTAAATTTGACTAAATCCCTTAGGAATGATTAAATAAATCCTTATATGTTTATTATTCCTTAACTAACTCCTTGTGATGATAAATAAATCATTTATTTATTTATTATTTCTAAATAAAAGTTTAAATACTTTTTTCCCTCCTAACCAAATATAATAAAATATTCCAAGTGCTTATTCCAAGAATGGGATCAATAATTTTTATTATTGCTCATTATTCGAGGATAACTCAATATTTTGTTATAAATAGAACGGTTTTCCATTCATTATTCACTTTTGATTATTTTCATTGTTGCACTCACTGTTGTAACTCTGATTATTTTCATTGTCACACACCATATTTTTATTGGGTTTATGCATTATAGAGGAGAGAGACTCTATAGAAGCTGAAGACGTTTGAGGATAGCCAAGAACCCATCCCATAGAGGGGGACTGGTAACATTTATCTGTTCTCTTCACAGGTGTTATTATAAAATTATTCTTTACATATCTGGTTTCCATTGGATAATTGGGGTTATTACTCTTTCTTTTGCTGTTTAACTATGATCATAGCATAGATCAGAATTTTGGCAGGTTTTGTTTCTATCAATAGTTACAGATCTACAATGTTTAGTAGCCATTCATATTGTTAAGATTGTTTGTCATCCACAATCTTAAGTGGGTGCTTTTCCTAGAAGAAAATCAAATAAATAGTGATTTATTTAATTATTCTTCATGGGTTTAACTATAAATTACTTAACAAAGGTGGTTTATTAAGTAATTTATCACAGCGAAAGCAATTTTATTATGGTAAAATAGGCTTTACATGGTGTACTTCGATCCATCTAGTAAATTAGGCTAGATGATCAATTTTTTGGTGATAACAATTTTCTTCATCAATTTTTCAGATCTAAAAAGAGCATTTGACATGGCATTTCTCCCCTTGGTAAAGAAAAAACAATTTGGTCATAAGTTTCCTCTTGAAGTCCTTTAATCAACATTCATATAAGAAATCCCAATCACCCTCCTAGAAGGTTCTTCCCCTGATCTGCTTGTTATGCCAAAAAATTCTTTGCAATTGGACCACTTCCTTATGCATAAAAGCCTACATCCTGAGTTCATCAAGGGAATTTAGCTATTGCATCCTCTGTTCATGACCTCTTGTAATGTCTAGATCAACTTGTACTTGCATTCTCAAGGTGTTTTATTCAAATTCAATGGACAATAATGATTTCTTAACATAAACTGGCTTGAAAGGGGTGAAATTAATGGCATTATTCCATGTAGTATTGTAGCCCAAGTGGCTTATACAATCCTAGCTTCCCAATTGTTTTTGTTGCTTCTAATAACCTTGGTCAAGGTTCCTTCTAATTATCTATTGGTCACTTCCACTTACCCATTTTCTTGAGGGTGGTATGGGGTGGAATTCTTATGCTTGATGTGATGTTGCTTCATTATCTCCTCTATCAAATAAGAAGTGAATTGAGTTCCTTGGTTACTGACTAATTCCCTTGAGAAACCAAATTTGTAGAAGATGTTCTCCCTTAAGAATTATGCGAATTTTTGTTTTGTTTTTGCTTTTATTTCCTTCACTTCATCCCACTTTGTTAGATAATTTGTTCATATAATAATATACCTCTTTTGTCTTGATGGGGGGTCAATAGGCCCAATGAAATCCATGCCCCACTTCTCAAATGGCTCAAGAGTTACTTGAGGTTGTAGTGGGATATCATCCCTTTTTGTGGGTTTCCCCATCCTTTAACATTCATCACACCGAGAAATGTATCTTTTGGCATCTTGATGTAGGGTAGGCCAACAAGAACCTGCCTAAAGAACCTTTGTTAGAAATTAATTAACGGAGCAATGAAATACATAAAAATATTGCGGAAACATAAATATAAAAACACATAAAACAAGAGAGACAAAGATATACATGGTTCACCCAATTTGGGCTACATCCATGGGGAAACAACTAGTCCTTCCTTTTATATTATCTAGCAAAATGAAGAGATACAACCTACAACATATCTGTTTTAATTTCCTCTTCACTCTCACACAGTCTCCTCTCTCTTTTTCACTCAGAATAATAATAATTTCCTTATATAAACTGAGGGTTTCCTTCTAGGGAAAAAAACCATAAATTAACAAAAATCGTACCATCATATCGTCTTCCTAATGAACAACCAGATTGACAATGAAATTACAATACTTTACAAGGTAATTTTTCATCTATTTTTAGCTTTGAGGGAACTGTCCTAGAAATCCCGCCAGGGGGGATCATAAAATATTCATCGGCCCCCTGGACCCCCTTTATGATGATCATACGGGTGGAATTTATGCCCTATTAGGAATATGAAGCCCAACAAGACTGGAAAAAAAAAAAAAAAAACAAAAAAAAACAAAAAAACAAAAACAAAAAATACAAAAACCTTTCAACAATCAAGAAGATAATTAGGCTCCAAACCCAATAATATTGAAGGTTGTCCTCTTACATCAAAATGGCTCCCACATTGTCCACCATGGAAAAATGAGAATATATCAAAGACTTCATGTTACCTTACACATTTCATCAAAATTTGATTTGGTCCTGTCATGCGGAAAGAGTCAATTTTGCTGACAAAACCGACCTCCCTAGAAGCTAAGGCTTTCTAGTGACAAACAAGACAATTAAACACTATCTTTCCCTAAATATGCATTTAGAATACAAGTAATCAGGTGTTTAAAACATACCTTTAGTCCCACGCTGTTTGTAGCAGTCCAGCCTCTCCAATCCAGATGAGCTCCTCCTTCTCTTCGAAACCTGCACTCACTAACAAGCAAATGATTACATAGCACCTGAATAACTCATAAAATAAAACATATTCATCATAAAGACCAAGGAGTATATGAAACAAATTATGGATAACAACTTGCTGAGAAAAATGAGCTTAATTGTATTAAGTGGAAACAAAAGAAACCATTACAACCAGTGCCTTGGTGTTGTGCAGGTCCCTCCCAGGGTCCAGCAAGAGTTCTCCTTTACTTTGATCAGCTCACCCACTTCCAAATGAAGCTAAGAAAGGATGGGAATCTCTCCTCTCAAGCTCTATAAGGGAGTCCTAATTTCAGCAGCATCTACCCTTAGGAATGTTCAGCTTTCAACCTCCCCTCCCTCTGGCCCAATACCTGTATTTATAGTGCTTTGGAGGAAGTTAATCAAGTCCACCATCAATGGGATAAGCCCCTCTTTGAATGGGATAGCTCCCCTCTTGATGGGATAAGTTCCTCTTTCATAGGGATACATGAACCATCTGGAGGCACTCAATACACATCAAACCATCTTCTAGAATGCTCTAGGTTCGACCACAAGTAATTTTTTTGATGTAAAACTCGCGCCTTTTGACCTTTACAAGAGTACGCACCCACCCCTTTACAGACAGAGCGTACAAGTACGCAGGTATTGTGAACTTGGAGTGCGTACACGCAGGTAAGGTTAAGAGAAACTGCGTAACCAGAGTTAATTGACTTTTTAAGGACTTTCTCTCTTTCTTGGAGTTTGACATGAGGAGCAAAGGTATAAGACTTGCCAAGGAGGATAGTATGACAGTTGATGGAGCCATACTAACTGCAAATAGTCATGGTGAAAAATTTTAGTGTAACAGATTGCCCCCTAAAGTGCGAAGCCTGTAGTAGATTAGGGTTTCATATCATCGAGGAAGGGTGAAGTACTTTATCATTTCAAGGATTATCTTGTGGAGAGCCCAGTCGGAACCTGCAGATATTCAACACAAAATACATATATAAGATCATATCATCGCTGAGGTAGGCATTCCCATACTCAGATTGAAAAATTTAACTAACAAACTAACTACTGCTCTGATATAGGAATGATTTCGCAGTACATCATAATCATAGACTCTTGTAGACACAATATGGACGCAGCAATCTGTTTATGATTAGTCTACTGTATAATGAATACAAAACTCCTCGCAGCCTGGATGGTGGAAACTAGATCCAGGGTATTCATTTCTACTTCCCGAAATAGTACGATTCTATCCATGCGAATAAATGAGTTGATGTCGAACATGCTAGAAACCACTTGATTACCAGTCGATGATGTAAACTGTTAACAAGTGTGAGAAAACCACCAGTGATGTCAATCGTTCTCAAAGTACCCAGTACAATCCATGAGATGTGAATGAATGTGTTGATGTCGAACATGTCACGGAATCCTTCGATCGAAAGTCAATGATGTAAACTTTCGTCAAAGGCGAGAAACCTGCCATTGATGCATGCAAATCTCAAGGTACTGACGATTTCTAGGTCATATTTCTAGATAATGTGCTGATGTCGATAGAAAGCGACCCATTGCAGGCAAGCCCACAACACGAAATCATAGATCAAGTTGAAGAAATGTAGCTGTAAGGATTGACTCAGGGATGGTCGAGATGGATGACAAATATTTTGCAGATGAATGGTTTATTTGCAGTGACCTCTTGAACACATAACGACACGACAGATGGCTTGGTGACAATTGACCCAAAGTTAATACCCGGAACCGGCTGAAGATTTTCAATGTGGTTTGATCAACTGTTAGGCAAAGGATTTCCCAACCCAGGTGAATGAAAAGTGTCGTGTTCAAGAGTGGTGATAAGGTTTCTTCTGAGACAAAGGATAACAAATAGGCTCATTTTTCTCTCTTTTCCCCCACCATTTCTGGCAAGTACCTCTTTATTTTTTAACAAGCTTGAGGAGGATAACATATGCTTGATTATAAGCTCATCCTTCGGATGAGTCCAACTTAGTTTAGATTTGAACCCTAAGAAGGAGTGGTCTGTTCCTGTTTGTAATCGAACAGGTCCTTTACTGTGAAATTTTAACGAGTCCAGTATAGGAGAAACTCGACGTTTTTCAATTTTAGAGAGTCTGAAAAACTTAAGAAGACTCCAGGGTTGAACTTTTTCGTAAATTTGTGTCTCCCAAGCCCGAAAAAGTATAAAATAATACTTGAGAGAACCGCTTGATCTTTTACGACCAAGGAGTACTTTCATAATTAGTGTCTTTGACCTAAAAAGTAAAAAGCGATCAAGGATATGTCGTTTTATTTCCAATATCGAATTTGAAACGACAAAAATCCGGCAATCTTTTCCTGTTTTTACAGTCAGAAAAGGGCTATAAGGGGACCATCTTTTAATTCCGTTTTAACGAGTGTAAAAGAAACGCTCGGCAACCTTTTCATGTTTTAGGAGTCAGAAAAGGGCTTAAAGATGACTCTGATGTTTTTGTTTGTGAAAAATGATAATTTTCCCTGAAAATCCTTTATCCTGCACAAAAACCAACACATTACTCATACCTGTTTAAAGATAGATAAAAATACTTTGAAAAATACCTTTTCATGGTGAAAAATAAACAAATTTACCATTTATTTACCCAAAAAACCTATAAAAAGGGCTTTTACCAATTCATTTTTACCATTTTACTGTTCAGGAGAGAAAAAGGGATTTTGGCAAGAAACTTCCCATGGACATTGCGGAGAATCCGTCCGTCGAAATCGAAAGCCGTCTCATCAGGTATTCTACAACATCCTCCTCTTCATTTCCATCCGTTTAGAATTTTATTTTAGGTCCTAGTTTCGTTTTTTGGAGGCTTTGGGGTTTCAAGGTCTGCCTTTCGGGGTACACAGGTGCTCCATTGGTGACCCGCATACTCCGACATTTTCTCAGTTGGGAAAATGTCGAGCGTACGCACCTTGCCTTAAGGGAACCCGCGTACCCATGCCCTGTTCCTAAAGGCGGGGTGCGTACTCCGCAAAACAAGTTTTCAAACCCCAATTTCTTCAAAAAGGACCAAATTTTTTTGATTTCATTGAATCTAACAGATTTTTTTTGGTGTGTAGATTGCCCACCATGCTTGATGGGCGCGAGAGAGAACACGAAGATGTTGATTTGGCCACCATTAATCATCAACCATCCATTGATGCTTTGAAGGCATGCGGCATTTACAAATACTGGGCCATACTTGGCATGAGGGCCCAAGTGCGCTTTCTAGAGTGGCTGGTAGAGAGATGGAACATCCAGGACCAGTGCTTTTACATTGGAGGGCACCAGCTCGAGATAGATCCCTCAGATATTTATTTCCTCACTGGTTTGCCCAAGAGAGGCGAACACTTGACTCTGTTCGGGACTAGGCCGGGTGGCCAGTCCATCGCTAGTCTCTGACAAGAGTGGTGTAACACTCAGTCTCAGGAGAAGGGGATAGAGATCAAAACTATATCCCGACCTAAACTTATGGTGATTGCTTTCACGGTTACCAGACTTTGCGGGGCTGCCGCTTTGCACATTGCCACTGGATCCCAGATGCGGATGGCAATTGATTGCTATCGGGGCACCATTTTCAACTGGTGTGATGCTATGTTGGCCAACTTAAAGGGCCAACTGACTAGAACCAAAAACGGACAGCTGAAGACTTTTGGTTATGGGCCTTTAGTTGTGAGTTTTTCCCTAGAGAGGGTTCTGATGCTGATCCCACAGCAGCTCACTGTTGAGGTTGGGCCTCCCCGAGAGCCTAAGTTGATGCAATGGGTTGCGGTTATGGCCCGTCATCCTGACGAGGGCACGGAGGTTGTCCGATTTACTTCGGAGTATTTTCACTGGTTGGAGGACCAGATCTTTTCTATATAGGATTTTCCTTATGTCGGAGTTGATTTTCGTGGAGATCCGGACATGGTTCTTCCACCGGGAGAACAATGGGATGACACAGGTACTTCATTTTTCACAAGTTTTTTAAATTATCTACTTTTTTTTGTTTTTTGTATCGTCTCAAAACTGACAGTAACAATCTTCAAATGCAGATGTAGGTCCACGCTGTCCAGCCAATCTCCGGCCTTTCGAGAGGAGACTACCAGTTGCAGCAGCACCGGCCCCACGGGACGAGGCCACAGAGACCCTAGCTGAGTTGGAACAAGACCTAGAGCGTCTTACAGCAGACATATCAGAGACTACTATAGATGATATTCCTATCCGGCTTCAGCGCTATGTAGTCGCAGTCCCAGGACCTTTTAGGAGGTTCTTGTGTAGGGTGGCTTGTGCAGTGGTGTCGTGTAGAGAGCATCACCAGTGATTGGATGGTCTTTTTTGTAGACACATGTGACATTTTGGTTTTTTGTACTTATCGTTTTTGCCGATCATAAGGTGTTTTTCAACCTATGATCGAAGACGATGTATTTTTGACACACTCCTATCTATATATATCATTATTACCGGCTTATCTTGTTAAACATGAAATGTTTTTAAATTTACATGTATGATTATTGCAAATGTCTGTCTAACATTCAAGAAGCAATTGCATCTGCTAATGTATTTAAAGACCTCGGAATATGCTGATATTCAATGTAATCAAATTCACGTTCCAAGAGACACACTCTCAAAAATAACCTTAATAAAACTGGATTTCTAATGGCATATACTCTATTAAGTTGTAATACAACGAGTTCAGAATCCAACCTCACTATCAAACTCCGAATCCCAAATGAAATAGATTCAGACAATAATTCAATCACTGCACTGTATTCTGCAATGTTGTTTGTTGTTTGACCGAGGCTTACCCCATGCATAGAAACTAACTCGTCAGAGGGCGAATAGATAACCCAAGCTGTGGAATAGATATTCCGTGTACTACGACAAGCACCATCAGAAAATCCAATGTATGTTTGGAGAGGTATCGACATCTGCAAACATCAAGCGTAAAACTAAGATAAGTAGAATAATGACGAAAAACACACTTTCTAAGCTAAGCACACTGTCTAAACTAACAAACACACCAGCTAGAAAGGAAAACCTAACCTAACTAAAATCTCCATACCCATCATTTAAGCATAATACCTCTTTAGGTAAAGTCCATTTCTGGGTTTACCCAAAGAGTCCCCATCAAAGTCTACCAGCTCATAGGCCCCTTTTGCTAGCTTTCGCTTGACAATGTAGGGCCCATGCCACATAGGAACGATTTTTCCAGCACCTAATTTATCGTTAGCTTGATCGTATAATAGCACTAGGTCTCCTTCTGAAAAATTTCGAGGGGTCACATTTCGATCATACTGAGCTTTCATACATTTTGCATGAGTCTCGATCGCCAATGCAGCATCACGTCGAGTCTCATCTGATTGAGCTAAGTATAATAAACGCTTCTCCTCTTCGGAAGTAGCTGGAAGTAATTCGACAGCCATTTGAAGTGACGGGATTTCGCATTCAATGGGCAACACAGCTTCCAAACCATAAACTAGTTAGAAAGGAGTGAACCCTGTTGATGTTTTCACTGAGGTTCGGTACGCCCAAAGCGCGGAAAATAACATGTTGTGCCAATTCGACCGATGAATACCAATGATTCGTCGGATCATGATAACTAAAACTTTGTTGATGGACTCAACCAGACCATTTGCTTGTGGATAATAAGGAGTTGAGCTATCGTGACGCAAACCAAGCTGGCCTGTAAGTTATGTTATCATAACATTTCGAAAATGGCGCCCATGGTCAGTGATTATCGCTTGTGGGACACCAAACCTAGCAATAATGTGATTGAATACGAAAATTGCAGCTGTCTTGCCGTCTGCCTCGAATGTAGGCATCGCCTCGGCCCACTTAGTAAAATAATCAACCGCAATGATGATATACACATGCCCCCCGGCCGAGTGAGGGTTACATGTAATAAAATCGATACCCCATTTGGCAAAAGGACCAACGAAAATTATAGGGTGGAGAGGAGCAGGTGGAGCACGCATCTTGCGATCAAACACTTGACAGTTGTGGCATTTCCGGACCGCAGTAATACAATCTTTAAACAAGGACGGCCAGAAGTAGCCAGCGCGCAATATCTTTTGGGCTGTGGCATACCCAGACATATGACCGCCACACGCTCTAGAGTGACAGTCATTCAAAACCCTTTCAGCTTCCTCGTGAGTTAAACAACGGCGAAAAACCAAGTCCGCCCCACGGCGATAAAGAGTATCTCCAATAATTTTGTACTGTTGGGACTGGAACCGAATTTTCCGACGTTCCGACTTTGAAATGTCGGGCCGAAAGGATTGGGTCTGGAGATAGACGATGATATCCCCATACCACGGATCTAAAGTGCTGATGAGAAACAAAGATTCGTCCGCAATGGGTTCCTCTGCCACAATTTCTGTGTCAGCACGCGGGAAGTCACACATTAACTCTGCAAAAACCAAATATTTCTTAGACTTAGATTTCTCAAACTCCAAGTCGAACTCTTGCAGGATAACGATCCATTTAGAGTACTTGCCCCCTAGCAATTGTTTAGTCAAAATGTAGATCATAGGGTTGCAATCTGAAATGACTGTAGTTTTACGGAGTAGGATGTAGTGACGAAAACGTTGGACAGCTTGAACGGCTGCCAATGCCAATTTCGCCACATGCGAATATTTGAGTTCAGTTGGATTTAACGTCCGACTAAGGTAATATATCACATGTTCCATTCCGAATTTGTCTTCCTGTACTAAGACCATTCCAATGGTGGAATGAGCAGCGGCGAGATACAAAAAGTAATCCTGGTTGTAGTTGGGAGGATGCAGCCGCTTTTTGTGGGTGAACCTGACGCAGACGTTGCCGGACGGGTTTAGCATCCGAGTAAGTCTTGATCTCATGGACAACAATCGCGGGATCAATTCCTGGCATTTCCTCATAGGACCAGGCAAACACGTCGTGGAATTCTTGAAATAGGGCCTTGTATGTCTGAATTTCGTCATCTGAACACGAGGCACCTATATGAATGTGCTCAACAATTCCGGGCTTGACTGAAATGTCAATTGGAATAGTGCGAGAAATGTTTCCCAAATTCAGCTCTGAATCAGGATGTTTCAATGGATTCTGAGCTTCTTTGACATATTCAGCTGTAAATATTGATGAGAAATCGTTTTCAAAACAATCATCCTCAGGTAAAAATGAAGATCTGTGATGGAGATCTTCCCATGGTAAATCGTCTACACACAGGACTTCACGAAGTTGCTCGTCAGATGACACAACTTCAGGAAACGCTATTAACTCCGAGGTTAACGTGAAAAGTGATTCCTCATAGACCACATTCATTTGGTCGATTTGGGTTGAACGCAGGTCGGTAAAAGACTGCACGGCTTCATAGGCAATTTCATATGGACTCAAAGACATAGCATCACCAAATGAGTCTATCTCAGATTCAGAAGGAACGATCCAAGGATCGTCATAAACAATGGTGTCTGAAGGAATCATATGAATAGATGCAAATGAAGACAAGGCGTTGATTGGAGGAAAAGGAAAAGTTCCCAGTAAACCGACATCTTTAACTAATCCTACTCCAACATCCTTATAAAGGATAGTCGTTTTACCGACATGCTGGATACTCTTTGAAGAGGCTGGGTCGGATGAAAAGTAAGCCAGCTGGTCTATTGTTACGATCTTGCCATTATATGGAAACTTTATTACTCGGAAGACCAATGAAACTACCGCTGTCATAGCGTAAGACCAACTTCGACCCAGGAGAAGGTTGTAGTCTAGAGGGGCATCAACCACCTCCACATCTAGACTAACAGTTTTTCCTTCAACTCCTATAGGCAAATCCTGTAGAATGCCAAACGGATGGAACCCACGGCCATCAAAGGCCTTAAGAATTGTCGGGGATTGATTTAGTGAAGGAGAACCAAGCGATCTCCAACACTGTATCGACATAATACACGTGGAAGCTCCCTCATCAATTACAGTCCGATGAATAGGCCTGTTTTTTACTATCACTGGGATCTAGAAAGCCATTTGATGAGGTAAACGCAGTGTACTATTTTCTAGATCAAAGATTATTAGGTTCGGGTCCTGAACATCAACAGCTCCTATAGCCGACAAAAGTAATTTGCGTTGTGTTGGGCATGATTGCAACACTTCCAAAGCTGACATTGCTGAGGGTGAAACAGCTAAATCCTCAACAATGTTGTAATTCTGGGCTGCTCTTGCATGTGAATTGAAAGCAGACCTTCGAAGTACACCCTTGGCGGGCTGTTTGATTACTAAGTCCGGGTTAGGTTTCTCGATCTGTAGTGGATCAGAACCGGGAGCTGAGGTTGATGGATTAGAATGAGAAGATTCTGCTTCTTTGCCATCAACAGGACTTTTACTACCATAATCTTGCGATCGAGTCGCAATCCTTACATGAGACATCATCAATATGGGTTCTTCACTGGCACTCGAGGAAGAACCTATCATCTTACTCTCCTGCTTTGGAAATGGATCTTTCAAAACAACAGGAGTTGGGGAACCTTTGACGATTTTCACAACCTCGGCCCGATGAGGGCAATCTCTCGTAAAATGATCCTCTTCACAAATAAGACAAGGATATCGAGGTTTGCGCTTTTCGTCAATGGTTTCCGACTTTTCTGTTTTCTCCTTTGGAGTTTTGTCTACTTTATTCTTCTTCTTACCTTTATTTTTCCCATCGGATTTAGATTTAGCTGTAGATGACTCTACAGCGTGAATATCAGCGGAAACTTCAGCAGAAGATTCTCCTGTCGGGGAGTCTGGTAAGGTTATAATAGGTGAAGAATTCTTTGAGGATTTCTTCTTACTTTTAGTATTCACCGTACCAATCATGCCATCAGCGACATGAGACCTCGAAGGAGCATCAACGATTTGATTTGACTTAGGAAGATCTGGGATCTTTTCGTGTAACGTACCTGACTAAGTGTAAACTAAGTCAAGGTACTGTGCTTGAGCAATCACTTGCTCCTCAGTAACTACTCCGGCCTTAGCTACGTCTTCAGTAATCTTCGGTAACAATGATTTAACAAACCATTCAGCTAAGATTTGCTCCGGGATAAAAACTTTCACTAACCGCCTTCGACGTCTCCATTCATGAATATGATCGGAAATATAAGTGGACGTCGATTGCTTTAATGAAGTTAGTAACTCCGTGCCATTATCATATCTGACCGGCAATTGAAAATGAGTTAAGAACGAGGTAGCCAACTGGCTAAAATTATAAAAAGAGGCGCGTGGTAACTCAATGTACCACTTGGCCGCGAGACCAATGAGGGTACGCTTGAAAAGACGTAAGCGGATCGAATCATCCGAGATGGAATTAGAGGCACACCAGAGGTGGTAAGTCATCACATGATTCGACGGGTCCTCTCCAGACTTACCTTCGAACTTGGGTATGTCACTGGGAAACTTATTTGGCATTGGCGGCCAAAACGGAAGATAATTTATTGGATCGTTCGTTAGGCGCGACAAGTCTGGTAAATCCAAAGTTGCGATAAATGGTAACTGCCGATTAGGATCCCTAAAGCTCTGGGTCACAAGACCAATCCCAGGAGGAGGATATCCGGGATAACTTGGAATAGGAATCGCATTCGGGATATTGTATCCTCCCGGAAAACCAGGATTAACCGGACCGTACTCGGGCTGTTGTGGTTGTTGATAAGTGTACCCAGGATACGGTTGATACTGGTAAACTGGTTGCTGGACAGTAGGCCCGTATTGGTACTGTCCCTGGTACGGTTGATAAGCGAATTGTGGTTGACTAGTGACAACCGTACTTAAACCAGGTTGTTCTACAGGCATCTGAACCGTAGTTTGAAATGTGGATCCAGACAATGGTAAAGATGTCTGAGGAGTAGATACAAAGACAATAGAAACCGGAGCTGTCGATACTCCAGAAGTAAGTGTGGTAGACTGAACAGATGTTGCGGTAGTTGTAGCAGTCGTTTGAGATGGAGTACTAGGGGCAATAGGCCCAGACTGAGAAACTACCGAAGGTACAGAATTTTGAACATTAGACTGGACTGGTTGCTGGGGTGAACCAGAAACTAAGGGTTGTCCAGCTTGAGATGACAACTGTACACTTGGCTGCAATACCTGTTGAACTTGCGATGGATCCCACACTATGTTCATTTCGCGGTATTGACCCATGACAGATTGAGGATATTGAGATCCATAACCGGATTGAGGGTAGAATTGATAATTGAAAGGTACATTTCCCGTACCTTCAACATAAGATTGACCTTGGGGTGGTTGATAACCTTGACTCGAGTACTAACCTTGGGGTAGATACCCTTGAGGTAAGTACTAATACTGGGGTTGACCTTGAGGTAAAAATTGATACTGAGGTTGACCTTGGGGTACATATTGAGGCTGGGGTTGACCTTGAGGAATGTATTGCACCACGGGTACATACTGTCCTTGAGGTTGCCCCCCAGACGCAATTTGTGTACCTTGAGGTTGTCCCCCAGGCGTTAATTGAGGCTGCCCCCTAGGCGGTAACTTGCCACCTTGAGGTTGAGAACTGGGAATTGAACCTGACATCATGTAAATGTCTCCTACACCCAATGGTTTATTACCATTGTTTCCAGTTAATAACCCATGTTCAATGGGTTGAGGAGATGCTCCTGCAAAAGTACCAGAAAGTGACTGATACCCAGAGGGAACAGAAGGATCGCCGTACAAAAAAGATTCAGGCGATTGAGTAAACATGGATGACTGACCAGACATATTTACAGGAGTATAAATACCTCCGGGTGGATAAGGAGTAGGAGGTGGAGAAAAACTTGACCCTGAGTTGTCCAAATAAATAGTTAACGAAAGATACCAAGTAGTACTTCTAGGTGGACTGTAAAAAATGGATTCACGCTCCCTTAGATCAATAGTAGGTTGATCTTCAGGGATAGGGACGCTTATTTCTTCTTCTGGAGCAAGTTCTTCAATAGCTATCAAACCAGAAGGAATATTTTCGGTGATGACTCTTTCTACCCTAGGTGAATCAGGAGCACTAGAAGTTGGAGTAACAGGTTCAGATATTTCAGGTTCTTCGCCTATATCACTAGTAGATGAAAAACTACTAGCAAGCTCGGAAACTACAATAGCTTCGGGATTATACCCTGTTTCTAGACTTTGGTAATCAGGATGAACTACCAACGAAGACTCTCCTTCTTCAGGTGAACCTACTTTACTGCCACTAGGAGTTACAAGGACTTTCAAACCTTCGTAATGACCTGGGACGTCTTAAGGAGGTTGGCCACGAAGTCTACGAGACTTCCTCAACAAATCGGCCATGGTTACAATCTCAGAAGACTGGCCCCAAAGTCTACGGGACTGTCTCGGTAATTCAGCCACAGTTAAAAACTCTTAACTACTGCACACGCAAACAAAGTAAAATCTCAAAGCAAACCGCCTAAAGTCTCTAAAGAACCAAACAAATTCGAATCACAAGCCTAAAGAATCTAGGGTGTCAAACCATACACAAACAGTAGGCTTCCGGACCGAAAACACTAGTTGGTGATGAAGCCCAACATCGCCGAATTCAGTACAGAAGTGGCGGGTGGAACAGTTACCCCGGCAACCTGCTTAATGAATAGACCGGCACAAGTTCCTCCACTTTAACCGTCTCGAGTGAAGTGAACCCCCCGGAAAATCCAAGTGTGTCTAGCCGACGCCTGCTCCAGGTACAGTGGGATCTTCCCTCCACCGTCACCTTGGGTAGAACCCTAAAGATAATGGTCACTAAGGTCACCAACAACAACAAATACACCTGGGGGAATAGTCTACGATCCGATAGCACGCAAGGGCAGAGTATCAAGCTCAATCCCCTTGCCGGCTCCTTGACAATAATCCAAGGTTTACCGACAAGTGACCCCAGGCTCCTCAACAATAATCCGAGGTTTACCGTTTGTAGTACGTGCGTATTCGGCGTCGTTCCCAAATTGGGCCCCTAAGAACTGGTGCAATTTTCAACTTATCCTTGAGATCTTCAAATGCTTCCTAACATTGGTATGTCCAACAAAAATATGAATATTTTGTTAGCAAACCAAACAAAGGTAAGGCCATTTTACTAAAATATTTGATAAATATCCTATAGTATCTGGATAATCATAGGAAGCTCCAACCATCCTTGTGTTTTTGTGGAAAGAGTACCCTCCTAATGTTGGAAATTTTTCAGGGGAAACCTGAATCCCTTCCTTAGAGAGGAAGTGGACTAGAAAAATCCCTGCATTCATCAAAAGTTCACATCTTTTTGGATTTAAGCAAAAATTAATTTCAATGCATCTTTTGAAAACTTTACACAAGTTAGAGAGGTATTCCTGGAATGCATCTCCATCAGGAGTGAAGTTATCCATATAAATTTCAACCAAGTCATGAATAAGATCAAAACAAATACTCAATACTTCCCTCTGGAAGGTAGAAGGGGCAGTACACAAGCCAAATGGAATCACCCTATAGGAAAGGCCCCCCCATGGAAATGTGAAGGTAGTCTTATCCTAATCTTCAAGACTAATTTGGATCTGATTGTACTCGCTGAAACCATCTAGAAATGAGAAGCACTTTTCCCTACAAGAGCATCCAAAACTTGGCCAATAAAAGGTAAAGGGAAATGATCTTTCTCGGTAGCCTTATGAAGCTCCCTGTAATCAACACAAAACCTCCATTTCCCACTCTTCTTGGGAATAATAAGTAGAGGTGATACCCATTCACAGTTTGAAAAAGGGTAAATGAATCTTGCATCTAAACGTTTTTGCAATTCTTCCTTTACTATGACTTTGAGTGTAGGGTCCATCCTCTTTGAGGTTGGTGAATAGGTTTGTGGCCTTATTTGATGTATATGTGGTGTGTAGATACTGAGGGTTTGACTCCCTTCAACTATTTGTAATTCCAAGTGAAGGCATCAAGGTGTTTCCTTAAGACAGTAAGAAATTGTTTCTCTTGCTCTATTGAAGGGGAAGGTTTGATTTTTAGAGTTTGATAGGGGCTCATTTCCAAAATTTCAACATGGTCTTGTTCAAAACCAATAGTGAGTTACATTTCCCATGTATTTTCTTCAGGATATACAAAAGGCTCCTCTTTTAATTCATCAATTTTCATGGCAGTAGGGTACTTGTTTTGCTTAAAATTATCAATTAGGTTATCTTCATCTAGCTTCCTACTTCATATAGTGGATTCTAGTGTAAACATGGGGCATGGGGATAATTGATATAAGTATTCCTCTTCTACTCACATATGCAAATCATGATCAATAAGGGGTTGAGCAAGGGGGTATAATACGAGTTGTTAGTTTCCTATTATTGATTGTTATGTTCCCAACTCTACAACTTATGTAAGCATCAATAGTAGCTAACCAAGCTCTCCCTAGGATGAGAGGATACCCATTGAAATTGGTCTTAAAATGGATTATAGGGAAATTAGTGGGGCACTCCCAGGAATCAATGACGAACATAACACCCTCAATGACACCCTCAAGTGCTACTATGGATCTCTTTGCAAGTTGTGGCATTATTATAGTTTTCCTTAGGGATCTGTAGAGGTTGAGGTTAAGCATGGTTTCCCTGGTCATGACATTAATTAAGGCCCCTATATCAATAATTGTGTTGGGAACTATAATATTGTTAATATGTACATCCGCTACTAGACTACTGATATCCAAATACTTTTGGGAAATGACTTTCCCAAGCATTAGGTCAACCAATTTCCCAATGACATTGATTGTTGGGATGGGGTCCCCTAGGGACAATTTTGGGGCAAAAGCCAAAGTTTTATGTAAAGAAGCATAAAGTCTCTGAAAATTGTGGTCGCGGAGTGCGTAGATAGTAAAAGAGTCAAAAAGGGTCTTACCCTTCTTTATGTAAGTTAAGTCGCCTTTTTGTAGATCTACCCATGCTCCACGGACCATGGGATTGTATAAATAGGTGCATCTTACAGAGTCTAAGGAGGGATATCAAGGAAGAAGACGAATGTAATAGGTCAAGAGAAGGAAGATTGTAGAGGTCTTAGAGGAGGAAAAGGCTCTGCAGCTTTGTGCGTAGAGGCCTAGATTAGAGTTCACAGCTGAGTGCGTAGGGAAGTCTTGAGTTTGTAAGATGAACTAAATATTAATAAAGAAGATTATTACAGAAATTTCTTGTGTTTCATCTATTTACATATGTTATGTATGAATGTGCTTTGTGCTGTGACGAATGA
Organism: Pinus tabuliformis; assembly: GCA_031772625.1. Taxonomy (NCBI): domain Eukaryota; kingdom Viridiplantae; phylum Streptophyta; class Pinopsida; order Pinales; family Pinaceae; genus Pinus; species Pinus tabuliformis. The sequence continues at coordinate 575,505,727 of CM062804.1, read as the reverse complement.
TGGGTTTATGAAATAATGATGTATTGGTGTGTGATTTTATCTAATCTATATTGTTATATGAACGCAATTGATGTTAAGTAATTATGCGAAGATTATATCATTGTATGTTAAAGTTATCCAACTCTTAAGCAGTTCTGAATAAATACTGGGTTAGAAGTAACGTATGATGCACGTAAGTAGTTAATCCACCTGTTCAGGGTCCAAAAAAGGTAGTCGTAGACCTTCGCATAGGTCTACAAGCTGATTAAAGGAAGTTGCATCAATAAGCCATAAAGGCTTATTGATCTGCGCAAAAGTAGATTTAGGGCCCAAAATGACATCACGCTGATCTCTAGGTGCGAAAACTTGGTTCCAGCATCCCCCCATACTGCTTCAGGTGAGACTTCAGTCCATGCTCTGTGGATTGATGCTAAAAGGGCCAGTAGTGTAGGGATTTGTTTGGCGTAACTAACATTGAACCTAGGTCAGGAACCACTAAGTCAACAAATGGTTTCGTTGCCAGGACTGGGATCTGCATAAAGAGATGTGTGATGTCACCTCATTGGAATTTGACAAAGAAATAAATTGAGAAGTGGTTGGATAGAAAAATATATGAATTCGCGATGCAAGAAAACATAAATACATGCCTGACAAAAGAACAGTAGTTGGAAAGATATCTATACACAAAGATACACGAAATTTTCTTCTGCACCTTCTTGATGGAACTATGTGAGTGGATTGCTAAATTGGTATATGACCAAGGAAGGTGGAGGCTTGATGGTCCAATAGTGTGGACCCCAGAGCTAGTGCGAAGGTTGGAAGCTTTTGAAGATAATATCGCACGCGATGTCGATCACTGGATCAATCGAGTCATAGAAGGATTTGTGACACAATTCGTGGTTGATACCTCAGTCAGCTATAGTGAAGCGGAGTGACGCTTCTTCAAGGGACCGTGAGGTAAGTATTTGAGATCTTTGAATACATGGATTAAAATGCTATTGTGTGAAAAGTGGTTTATTCCACTAACTTGATGTTTGGATCTACAAGAAGTGGATGAATCTTTAGGAATCAGGAGAGATAAGGTCCTAAATATAGCCCATTGATAGAACCTCCTTCGAGTGATGATGAGGGAGCAGTCCAGGCCTCACCGCGAAGCACTGTACAGTTAACAATGTAGGGTTTTCTGTGAATACCTCATCCACCCACACACCTCCACCTTCACCTCCACAACATACACCTTCACCCACACCGCCACCACCTCTGCCACCATTCAACATGTCGAATACCATGCAATTGCCCTTTTTCAAGGGCTTGGGAAGCAAGGACCCAGATCAGTTTTGGTTCGTTGCAAAGGCTATATGGACGACACAGAATATTACAAATGATCATGTAAATATGGTGCAGTTGGTTACTACTCTACAAAATTTCGCGTTGACATGGTACATTAAGTACTACACTAATAATCCATTGGCATCATTGGCGGACACTCAGACTGCTCTGAATAAGGAATTCGGTAGGCCTAAGTCTGAAACGCAATCAGTAGTGGGGTTTAAGGAAATCATGATGACGGTTAGAGAAACAACCTGGGAGCTAGATCAGAGGCTTAAGTGTGGGATCTGTGAAGCTAATATGAATCTCATAGATAGTCAACACCACGATTAGTTTATCATTGCTCTCCTACCCCACTTAAGGGTTGCTTTGTCATAGCAAAAGATAGGAACTCAAGCGGAAGCACTGGATATCGTGATGAGATTACATGAGACACCTATCTAGGATGCATCATTGGGAGTTCAACGGATTCATGCAGAGTTGTAAAACCTCTACTTGGAATTGGAGAGCTTGAAAAAGGAAAAAGCGGCTCGGCTGGAGGTGCGTGAAGAAGTATGGTGCCTCAAATGTAAAAGCCAGGGGCATGATAAAGATCATTGCCCTGTTTTCGTGAATTATATTATAGTGGGAGGGCCAATGACCCTAAGGCAGTTGGCTACCACAGGAACAAGTACAGGGCCTGCGTTGTGGTGTGCTATCTGCCAGGTAGCTAGAAAACATGTAATGGACAATTGCCACTTTCTGCAAAAATTTGTGCAAACACCACAATAGTTATTATGCAACTTCTGTAAATCAGTGGGCCACGATCAGAGTAAATGTCGTAGCTATAAATTAATGATGGAAAGAATGCCTACATACCAAATGAAAATAGAAACTCGGCCTCCAGATCAAGGTGCTGGGGGAGCACACAGAGGATATCAGCAGCGTAGATGAGGCCGAGGAGGAAGAGGACCTGGCAGAGGTCAAGGAAAAGTTATTTTCTATAATTGCAGAGTGCCAGGACACTACGTGAGGGAGTGTACAGGATAGACACGCCCGTCATGCCGATATTGTACTCAGCTTCACCACGCAATAGAAGAATGCCCTATATTGATCGCTAAGATGTAGGAGAAGAAGACACAGCCTTAACAACCTACCCAAAATTTACAAATGATGAGGGTCGACCCCCGCGAGGAGGATCCCAATGTGAATATTGTGCTATGAAGTGGAATGATGTCTAGTGATGATAAAGGGAAACAATTGGAAGAAAGTGAATGGGTCCATAAAGCTCCAGAGAAAGAAGTTGGTTTTGACCTAGAGTGCGCGAAAGAAATGTTCATGAAAGCAAAGAAAATATTCGTTGAGGCCTCTACATCGGGAAGTCAAGACAAGCTATCTAAAGAGGTTGACCCCTCAATTCTTACTATCTTTTTGGAGACTTGTATGAAGCTACTGCACGATAGCAAGGCTGTGAAAGGGCTTCAAGAACTGATAAATAATTGTGCTGGTAAGGAAGGTGCTCTTGAAGGGCACTACGCAATCAGAAAGATATGAAAACACAAGACAGGAATAGGGCACAAGATTAGGCTCACCGCTCAAATAGGAGAGTATGAAATGGACCAGGTTATTTTGGATCTAGGGTCGGATGCGAATGTTTTTCCTAAACAAACATGGGAAAGAAGGGAAAGAATGGGAAGACCTGTGTTGCAGTGGTCTCCGATTCAATTGAGGATGGAAAACCAACAGAAGATTATCCCTATGGGGTGACTGCATGGAGTGACTATAGTTATAGAAGGCATGAGCGCATTGGCCAATTTTGAAGTGATAGAGATTGTTGATGACAACAATCCATACCCCACACTCCTGGGAATCAATTGGGTTATTGACATGAATGGGTTAATTAATTTGAAGAAGTGGACAATGTCATTTGAAAGGAAATCGCTCTGTGTTGTAGTTCCATTGGACTCTACAAAAGGACCGCGCTATACTGAACCAGTCCACGACTATGAAAGCAATGATTATTTGGATCAAATCTAGAAAATAACAACGCGAGACTAGGATTGGGTTAATCCGCCAGCTGATGGACGAATTGCATGGGACCGTGAAAGTTCCTGTACATCAAATTCAGATGAAGAGTTGGAGCATTGGAAAAATAGGCTGCATGAAGTATCCACACTACGCTATAACAAGATGACCAAATTGTCGCACTATGTGTCATTGGAGGTAAGGAATTTTCCTTATTGTGATGGTTTAATTGACGTGGATAAATTTTTGGAAAAAAAGAAGTTCAAGAGGATTACCACTTTCAAGCATTAGACTAGGCAGTACATGCTATGCTCACTCGGTGCTGGGGTACACACAATGATATCTTTGATGAGTGGCGCAACTACAGAAAAATGATGAGAATGCGGTTTGGTCAACCTAACGTACGGGTAATGGAGAAGTATGATGGGAGGAATGATCCACATGATCACTTGGCCAAATGGACTAAGGTTTATGGGATAGAGCCACATCCAGAATGGGTACATTTCTTCTGTCACACTTTGGACATAATCCCTATGAATTGGTATCTGGAGGCGAGCATTCACATGGCCATCAACTAGAAGCCACGTTGTCCCCAACGGTGTTTGAAAAAATTTCAGAGTGCGGAAGGATCCACAACAAAAATGGTTTGATATGCCTTACTTGGCCACATACGACGCCATCCACGAAACTAGCAAGCGTTGGCTGATAGATTGGCATTCTCCATCCAATCTGATCGTAGGCACCAGCAAATCCACAGAGAAGAAAATGAAGGAGACAACAAAGTAGAAGGTACAACAGTTGGCTGAGAAGCGTAGAAAAGAGGCTAAGGAGAAGGCCCAGGTGGAAAAGGAGTGTGCTGCGAAGTAGCAGGCCGAACAAGAAGAGTGTGACTCCAAGAGGAGTGGCAAGACCCCTTCGCCCCAAATAGAGGAAGAGGAGTAGTCAGAGCTAGGTGGTGGTGGTGAGGAAGGATAGAGCACCCCCTTCCAGGTGAAAAGGTATATGGGAACAAGAAAATGAAGGGCCCCGAAAGAAAACGAAGGAAACTAAGCCATCACTGGACCCAATCACGCTCACAGATAGTGATCTCGATGAGATTGGAGATAAGGTGTGTGATACCACCACGGAACTACTCCTGCAGTTTGAACAATAGTAGCACATGCACTAAGTACTACTCAAAATGATCTGTGTGAGTTCAAGATCCAAACCAGCAGGATCCAGGTGAGTGCAGGGTAGGTAAGCACTCCACAGACAAGCTTGGCACTGGGGACCAGTTAGGCAACATAAATGGTTCGATCAATCGATATTTGGATAGTCACACTACGAAATGGATCCTTGAGCATGGAGGCGATCAATGAAAAGCTCATTGTAAGTTCCCTGAAGAACATCAGCCTCAACCTCACAGCGCTACCCAATGAATATCCTCACACACTATAGGCAAGTGTGACAATAGAGTTCAGAGCATGAGAGAAATGTGCGCTAAGCATCATCAGTGAATATAGGGTGAACAATGAGCAGATGTTCACCAAAAAGACAAAGGTGTTAAAGGAATAGGAGACAATATAGGCACAAAGTGCTCAGATAGTGGCCACAGTGGCATAAGCTTGTAGAACAGTACCAGAGTTGCACATACAAGAGGAAGCACTGTTGGAGGCAAAGGTCTAAAAGCTTGTTGTGGGCGTGCATGATGCCAAGGCCAAGGTGGCCTGAGTCCAGCTTGAGTTAAACATGAAGATAACAGAACTGGAGCTAAAGTCACAGCCTTCCATCCCGCCAGAGGTAAGGGAATAGTGTGAAGTCATTGTCAAGGATGGAGTTGCTACAGTGGATGCTGTGGTGGTGGACTGCACCGCATTGTTTGCGTAGGATATGGAAGTAGTGATGATCCTGCAAGAAGATACAACCCTGCAGGTATTGAATACAGAAGTTCGCGAGCTCCAACAGCAATACGATGAAGTAAGGGTGATGTTGTGCATTGTTGCTACAGCACAATGCCTCGCCAAGCTGCAGGAGGCTAAGAAGATGCTTACATAGGTGGAAGCAACACAAAAGAAAGAGGCATTCCTTGTAAATCACGTAGTAGAAGATCAAATAGGACAGTGTAGGACCAGCCATAGACAGCTAGCAGAAAAAATCAAGCAGGCAGTGACACAGAGTGTGGCTGAAGTAGCGGTTTCCCAAGTGGAGCTATGAGATCTTCATAGCAAGATCTTTGTGCCAGCTGAGACTCGAGTGTGAATCATGATCTTTATGTTGGGGGGCTATTGGGATAGGGTCCCCTAGGGACAATTTTGGGGCAAAATCCCAAGTTTTATGTAAAGAAATATAAAGTCTCTGCAAATTGTGGTCGTAGAGTGCGTAGATAGTAAAAGAGTCAAAAAGGGTTTTCCCCTTCTTTATGTAAGTTAAGTTGGCTTTTTTTAGATCTACCCATGGTTTGTGGACCATGGGATTGTATAAATAGGTGTGTCTTAGAGAGTCTAAGGAGGGATATCAAGGAAGAAGATGAATGTAATAGGTCAATAGAAGGAAGATCATAGAGGTCTTAGAGGAGGAAAAGGCTCTACAGTTGTGTGCGCAAAGGCCTAGAGTAGAGTTTGCAGCTGAGTGCGTGGACCCCTATAGATGAGTGTGTAGGGAAGTCTTGAGTCTGTAAGCTGAACTGAATATTAATAAAGAAGATTATTACAGAATTTTTTGTGTTTCATCTATTTACTTTTGTTATGTATGAATGCACTTTATGTTGTGATGAATGATGGGTTTATGAAATAATGATGTATTGATGTACGATTTTACCTAATCTATATTGCTCTATGAACGTAATTGATGTTGAGTACTTATGAAAAGATTATATCATTGTATGTTAAAGTTATCCAACACTTAAGAATTTCTGAATAAATATTGGGTTAGAAGTAACCTATGATGTGTGTAAGTAGTTAATCCACATATTCAGGGTCTGCAAAAGCCAGTCGTAGACCTTCACGGGGGTGTAGAGGCTAATTAAAGGAAGTTGTACCAATAAGCCATAGAGGCTTATTGATATGCACGAAGACAGATTTAGTGCCCAAAATGACATCACGCTGATCTCTGGGTGCAGAAACTTGGTTCCAGCATCCCCCCATACTGCTTCAGGTGAGACTTTAGTCCATGCTCCATGGATTGATGTCGAAAGGGCCAATAGTGTAGGGATTTGTTTGGTGCAACTAACTCTGAACCTGCGTTAGGACCAATTATTTGTAATCCTAGGTGAAAGCATCAAGGTTTTTCCTTAAGACAGTAAGAAATTGTTTCTCTTGCTCTATTGAAAGGGAAGGATTGATTTTTAGAGTTCGAGAGGGGCTCATTTCCACAATTTCAACATGGTCTTGATCAAAACCAATAGTAAGTAATTTTTCCCATGTTTTTTCTTTAGGATATACTAAAGTCTCTTCTTTTAATTCATTAATTTTCATGGTAGTAGGGTACTTGTTTTTGCGGAAAATTATCAATTAGGTTATCTTCATCTAGCTTCCTACTTCATATAGTGGCTTCTAGTGTACAAATGGGGTTAGGGGATGATTGATATAAGTATTCCTCTTCTACTCACATATGAAAATCATGATCAATAAGGGGTTTAGCAAGGGGGTATAATACAAGTTGTTAGTTTCCTATTATTGATTGTTATGTTCCCAACTCTACAATTGATATAAGCATCAACAGTAGCTAACCAAGCTCTCCCTAGGATGAGAGGATACCCATTGAACTTGACCTTAAAATGGATTACAAGGAAATTAGTGGGGCACTCCTAGGAATTGATGCGGGACCATTACATCCTCAACGACACCCTCAAGTGATACTATGGATCTCTTTGCAAGTTGTGGCATTATTGTAGTTTTCCTTAGGGATCCCTGGAGGTTGAGGTTAAGCATGGTTTCCCTGGTCATGACATTAATTGAAGCCCCCATATCAATAATTGTGTTGGGAACTATAATATTGTTAATATGTACATCCACTGCTAGACTACCAATATCCAAATAATTTTGGCAAATGACTTTCCAAAGCATTAGATCAACCAATTTCCCAATGACATTGATAGCGGGGTCATCCTTCCTCTTCCTTCCCGACCTCTTAAAACATTGTTACTTGATGAATTTATTATATGGAAACATCTTTGATGGTTTGTAGGAGAGGGATTTTGACACATAGGAGCCTCTTATGAGGTGTGTGGTTTGGGATGGACCAAATTTTCAGGATAGGGATGTGGATTGGATTGAGCAATGCTTTCTTCCTTCTCTTATTCAAGATATTCTACTGGAGAAGGTGGTGAGCATTAGGATATTCCCTCTTAGATATGAGGTTGATTTCTTGGATTTCTACAACATATCTAGGATAGGAAGCTTCTCCACTATAGACTTGTTTGGTTTGCTTATTGGTTGGGTTCATATCAGGTTGAGCAGGCATTTGGGGTTTGTTAGGTGAATTGTTTTGGGGTAGCTATGGTTTAGTAGAAGCTATTAAAGCAGGTGGTTGGGTTGCTTGAGGCATCCATCCTTCCAAGGGATTACCCCATTGAGGAGGATGGTGTTGAAATGGTTATAAAGGGGTGATGATAGGTTGAGGTGGATAGGGCCATGGAGAAGGCATGGACCATTGTGATTTGTTTGGAGGATATCATGATTGAAAAGGTGCATTATGACTTGAATGGAAATAAGGAGGATAGTGTATAAGTTCCATACCTTATTAATATGGTCGAGGGCCTTGTGGCCTCATTTTGTTGGAAAATAAAAGTTGCTCCATGCCTCGTTCTTCTCCTTTATACACCACTTTTAGAACTAGAAGAGATGGACACTTGTCAGTTGCATGATTTTCCTCACAAATAGAGAATATTTCTATTACATTCAATGGAAAACCATTTCTAGGGTGCATTTTGGTGCATCTAGGGAAAAATATGGCTAATGCCATTTATAACTCTTGTTTCTTCTTGATCTACATTGTGTTTATCTCCAAGGAAAAAGTACGTAAATTTTCACTTTTAAAATCCTCTAACATACTTCTTGTTTCATTCTTTATGGCCGAGGTAGAAGGTGAAGAACTTACCAAACCTTGGTTGGATATACCTATTTTCCTTGCATCCATAGAGTGGTTCTTGAGCACTATCTTAATTTCCTTATAATTTAGTTGGCAAACATCTCCATTATGCAAGATATTGAGGGTCTCCATCAAATCTCCCATGACCCCTCGGAGTAACATTGGGTTCATTGATTCTAGATCAAGGGTGTAATTATATTTCCCATAGCTCATTTGAAACCTTTCTTCAAAGTCCTCAAGGGACTCATTTGGACCTTAAGTCATCCTAAAGAATTCTTCTTTTGTATCCCTTGTTATGCAATAAATTTTGTATTTTTTTTTAATGCTTCAATGAATCTGAACCGAAGTAGTGATGTTGTCTCCTTCCAAACTCATGAGCAAGTGCAATGCTTCATCCTTGAGGGTGGAAGGATGCAATTTAAGTTTCTTCTTATTAAAGGTTTAATAAGATGTCCTGCAAACTATAGAAATTCAAACATGAAGTTTTCAGGGTCCTTAGAAGCCAAGCCAAGAAAGTGTGAAAGAGTGGTAGGCATAATGTTCTTCACTTTATCCTCCCCATTTGTGTCTCTAATAGGAAAGAATTCAGGTTATCTATTTCCATCCATCTCTTCAATGGGTGATGGAGGTTCTTCTTCCCCTATAGGCTCCTAAAAAATATATGGTTTCTCACCCAAAATGTTCTCCAAATCCTCCGTGGTCAGAGGAGGAGGTCCACAGTCACCAAAGATTTAAGGTTGTCTACTTATAGAAGTGAGGATTTTAGGTAAACAATTTGATGAGTTTTCCCTAGCTCTACGAGGTATGAAATGACTGCCTTTTATACTGATGCAAAAATGTTTTTGTTCTTTTTCAGGAAATGGAATGGAAAAGAAAGAAACTTAAAGTAGAAAATAGTACCTACTTCGACACCTCCCCAACAATGACGTGTTGACAGGGGGGGAATTTCCCAGTTGCAACAAGTTGAGTATTGGCCCAATCAAGGTCCAATTTAGACCCATTTCATTGAAGTGGTTGTATAATATCTAGAACCAAGGTTTGATTTCCTATTACAACTTAAAACTAAACTGAAAAAATGATAAAATGAAACTAAATTAAGGAAAATATATGACGTAGATTCATATTTATAATTAATTACAAAAAAAATATAGACTATTGTGTTTGCAAGTTCAATTTGACCTTAAGGATCAAACAACAGTGAAGGTGGTTGGATAGGGAATTCATTTAAACATAATATTTAGAAGTAAATATTATGTGTGTTTGAATCTAGAAGGAATTTTGGTCCAGCTAACCACACAAAATGTTTTGGAGAACTCTTTTTAAAAATTACAATATATATATTTTTAATATTTTTCCCTTTTATTTGCATGCAATAACTAGAATAAATAAATTGAAAAGAAATGTATCTCAGAAGTGAGAGCAGATTAAAATTCTATTGCTTAAATATCAAACTTTACCATCAAATAAAAAATATAAATAGAGAATGGATCATAATTTCCCTTTGATAGAAAAAATAAACTGTAACATATCATAAGAAATGTTAATCAGAATATCCTAACATTCAACAGAAGAAAATATATAAATAAGTTAGAGGATGATTACCATATACATCAATTAAATAAAGAAACTGGCTGCTTGGTACCAAATGCATAACTCAGGAACACATTCAATTCTGAAATTTGCTCTTCAGAAACATTCAAGCCAAAATTTGATTGTAAAATCCAAGTCTTGAGTCTAAATGATTTTTGACCCTTACACCAATGTAAAGGGTCATGTTGTAACGACTACAACCACCCTCCAAAATTTTAGCCTGCACCAATTTCAGAGCCTCCCTTGAAGAGTTTCACTTGATGACTTCACACACTCGGGTTCACTCTGTGAGCTCGTGTGAGTCTTTACATCCGCCTTGCTTGTTCATTGCATTCAATTCTTTGCATGCTGATGTCTAAGTCAGGATTGCAACCATGTGCTGGTTATGCTCAAAGTCTTAGCTTCATATGTTCTTGTTGTGTTCGCTATGAAAGAATCTGTCGCACTCGCACATGGAGTCACATTCACTGTCACACAAGTGTCATATCGATCGATGAACGATCAATCATGAGTGTCGTAGTTGTCACTTACACCGTTGGTCAGTCTTGTTGAACATGTGTGTCTAGATGGTTTGGTCATTTCGACCTCAAGTCATGCGAGTGTGTGTTCGTATGATCACTTATGCATCTTTCGATTGTTCACACACTTAGCAATTTTTCTTGAAGGTTCTGATGACCTGACTCCACTCTGACAACCTGACCATCACCCTTCCATCGACTTGATCAACTATCAACCAGAACAACGCAAAAGAACAAAGCTAGTCATTTCAAGCTACGTTGCCCACAAGTAATTCAATCAACTCTCATGCTAGCCACCCAGAGAATTGGACCCGGCAATCACCCAGGACTGAATCCCCTAAAAAATTGTGCAGAGGCCAATGATCTCACCTGCTCAACTGACTGATGAAATTCCACAGACAGGCCGGATAGACACCAAGTGCCCATCCCTGTCTCCGTCAGAAAATTGCGCAGTTTTCCTAGTCAGTCATCCCGACAGTCGACCAACTGTTCATCTCATAAATTGCGCAGTGTTCATGAGCATACCTTCCACTGCCCATCAGTCAGTTTACCACAAAAATTGCGTAAAGATGATTAACAGGCTGACCTCCCAGCCTCAGTGTAGTTTTCCTTGCCAGTAGCCCCTAACAGCAAACTGCTAGTTCACTTTAGGAATTGCGTAGTTTCTGTTGCTAGTCTCTTGGGTAGCCAACTGGTAGTTCCCTCTGGGAATTACGCAGTTCTGGCTGCCAGTGACCCCAACAACCAACTGGTAGTTCCCTCTGGGAATTGCATAGTTTTGGCTACTAGTCTCCTGGGCAATTCCCCAGAAAAACTACGCAATCCCTTCCTACTGACCCTTCATGTAGCCCAACCCATTCCTCTGGAAAATAGCGCAAATCTGGATGACCAGCTCGCACTGACTATTCGTTCCGAAAAATGCACATAGCATGCCTACCTTTCCCTCTTGTAGCCTGGACTGTCCCTCCCAAAATTTGCATAATTTTGCCTCTCAGTCGAGCCAGACCTTGCATGCAGTCACTATCGACTCAGATTGTATGTCTCTATCTCTTAGTGAATCTTGCACAGTTTTCATCAACAGTTTCTCGGAGCCATCATCCCACATCATAGCCTTGCTACCTCTCTCAGTCACCTTCATATGAATGATCATGTGCCATGGTAGACTAGGAGGTTTTGAATTTGATGTCATCTCGTCATGAGTGATTGCAGGTATAGGTACACCAACAAACATGTCAAGACAATGAACGAGATGAACAAAAGGAGCACATGCAGATGGACAGGTTCACCAATGGATGAATGAATGAAGCACGTGAAGTAGACGAATGTGACAAACATGCACCTTCGCGAATAGATGAGCCTGTCAAGCCTTCCAGCATGCAAGCAAGGAACAACATGATAAAGCTTCATCAAGCAAACCAAGCACCATCGAAGACTCCGCATACTTCGCCATGTGGAGGAGAGGCTATGATACACCATGAAGACATCCATCACTTAACAACACTGTAGCTCGACATGCACTCTAGCAGCAACACGAGTGTACTAGCATTGTCATGTCAAGTCATGTCGAGTCAAGTCATGAGTCATGCTGCCCATATCTCCAATATGGGCTTGTTGTCAATCAATGTGATGTAGCATGGAAGTCCAAGAGACCCACTTGTTGAACATAGCGTCATGTAAGTTGAAACTCATGGAAGTCGAGCAGTCATGAGGGTAGTTGAACAACCACAAGGGTCAGTTTCACCTTGGCTATAAATACCCCCTCATTTGTACATGTAAAGGACTTTTGACCTCAGCTCCTCCCACATAGCCAAGAGAGTCTGTAATCTTTTCTTTGAGGAGTAAGTAGTGGATGCAATGCCCTGCTGATGGGGTTAGTGATGTATGGTGTAATGATGTGTCTTGGAAGTTTCGCTTAATTTAGAAGCCTGTTAACAGTTTAGCATGTTTTCACACATGTATTGTGTATGTTGTAAGACTGATATTTAACACTTGTAATTCATGTTGCTTTAACTTGTGTTCTACATCTGAACTATTTCATTTGTTGTAATGCATAATCTATTAATGGAAATGTGTTGTATATTTTGTTAATGTTGTCCCGTCTGTGTTGACTGCTCTTCCGGAAATCAGATAGACATTTCACCTAAACCTTTCTATAACAACCGTTGCACTTGTTCGGATTGTTCTATGAGTGTTGTACGTGTTATATTACCTTGTATGTTGTGAATGCCACATCTGAGTGGACTGCTCTGTCGGAAGCTGTGTATGTCCTTTTGTGTTGCGTGTTCCTAGCTGAGCTGGACTGATCCCTTTCAACCTGGACCTCACCTTCACCTTCTTCCCCTCACAGTGAAAGAACCATTGACACAAGTACACATACACTCACCAGGCACGCGAACCTCACTTTTCAAAGACAAAGTGAACCACTCTCTTGTGCTGATAAGAAAGAGTTGAGGAAAATCCTTAAGACAATGGAAACCATGCCATCATACCCGATGGGACTCCCACACCAAATGGTGTGAGGTCTAGTTGGGACTTCATAGCGGGATGATCCCCTAAATGTTGGCGGGTCTAGCACCGTCAACATTTCTGGCGCTAGAAGGAGGGCGGCTAGTTGTACATGGCTGAAATTTCCCTCACACTCACTCATCAATCATCTAGTCAAGGTAGTAACTCGTACTCCCTCTCACACTAATCTGCAGTTGGTTACTCCTCACCTCCCAGAATTGAACACGAGATTTCATATCAACACCTTCTCTCCATCTATCCCATCACTCGACAGGTCGCGAAAGCATTCAGACTGATCCCAGGCATACAACACCTTCCATATGCATCTAAGAAGTCAAAAGCTACTCCCACGGGAGTTGTTGTGTCATCGGTGGAAGAAGAAGTCCTTGCCACACTTGAAGGTCTGGTAGAAGCTATTGAAGATGGAGAGGAACCTCCGGTCTTCTAGCAAGGCAAACAAGACACTCTTGTGATCTTGGGATCAGACTCTAGTATAGGAGGTAGAGGGGAAGGAAGTGGAGGAGGTGGAGGTGGAGATGAACCAACAGAATTAGATTCAGAACCATCAGACTCTGAAAGAGAGGAAGAGGACGAAGAAGAAGAAGAGATGGCTGACCCAAATCTTGAATGGATGACTCAGGGACCATTGGCTCTCCTAGCTATTCTGCACAAGATGTCAAAGCGAACGGAGAGAATGAACATCAAGTTCAACCCTGACAACACGGTGAAGGCAGAAGATCATTTGGACAACTTCTACCTACAGCTGCAGACCCTTGAGGTATGGCATGACAACGTAGCTTGTAGATTGTTCCCATGTACCTTGGACGGTCATGCAGTTGCGTGGTATCACAACCTTCCACCAAACTCCATAAAAAACTGGGGTGCATTCAGATGAATGTTCATAAACATTTTTGTTGATGACAAGACCCCAGCTATGTTACTGAAAGAATTGGGTAGCTTGAAGATGGAGGGGAAAGGAAAGGTAAAAGATTTCAACCAGAGGTTTACACGCATATTGAAAAAAATTGCAGCGGATACCAAACCTCATGACTCTGTCACTGTTGATTACTACACGTCCTCACTACTGACCAACATTGCGTAGCTCGTCAAGTGAGTTGTGAAACCAACACTCTTTGGAAATTGCAAAGAGGCTATTGTTGTTGAAAAAGACCTGCGCGTGATTAGACTCATCAAGGATGATGAATCACCAAAGGACTCCAAAGACGCGAGTAGGAATTCCCAAGCGATGGCGAGCAAGGGTAGAGACAAGGAAGAAAATGATATTGAAACCCTCAATCGCCTTATCAAGGACTTAACCACTAAAGTGTCTGAGCTTAAACAATGAAAAATAGACACATTCACAAGTAGTCATCTACCCAGACAGAGATAGGCAAAAATTTCATCAACTAGCTCATTAGGAAGTAACTGGTCCGCTCAAGAAAATGCACGGAGCTTTGTGTTCAATGTCAGTCAGTGCGTAGATCCCAAGTTCTATTCGTTCCACTAAGAACATCACCTCGAGAACTTTTGTTCGGACTGGAAGTGAGTCGCAAACTCAGTATAAAGTCATACACTCGATGTAGAGAGAGGTATGCAGAAGCAACCAGATGACATAGATTATGATGAAGGTGTTGCACCTATTGAAGGATCAATTTTTGGGCATGTGGTGAATGCATATCAGTGCTCGCAAGCAGTTCCGAAGACAAACACCGAGAAGCATCCCCCAAGACAAAATGATTGTTACAATCTTAGGAGTAAAGGGGCTCCCCCTATAGTTGAGAAAATGTAAGAGAAGATTAGACTGTTGATAAGGAAGGTTGATCCACTGGCTGCCCCAAAGAAGAAAACATAAAACAAGTCCGGGAAGATAGCGGCGGGCAAGAGTACTTCCATGAGCAGCAAACTGCAAAACACTCCCCCAGACAACACGAACATCTATTCTACCCTAGACACTTCGGTAAGTATACCACCTCTGGACTACAACATTATTGATGACATGAAGAAAACTCGAGCAAACAATTAGTATTTTTGCATTAGCTAAGATCTAGAGTCAATGAGATATCCTGCTGCACGCAATGGGACAGACAATAACAGACAACACAACCTCTACCAGCAAGGGAGCAAGCACACCTCCCAGATCACTTTCCACTGTGATAAATACACTCCGGACGAAAGAAGCACACTCAGGTTGCCACCCATTCCTGCTATCTTTTCAAATTTTCAACTGCAATGTTCACAATTGTCTGGTTGGTTCCGGCGCGGCAGCCAACATCATGCCTCTCTCCATTACTAAGAAGATGAATGCATGATGGAGCGAAACATCTGTGAGAATCATCCAACTTGACATAACATCTGCACCAACCATTGGTGAACTTCAAGACATGATCATCCGACTATCCCATAATGGTTGAGTCCACCAATGCATCAACATAGTTGCTGTGGACATACCGAAAGCATATGACCGTCTACTTAGCAGAGACTGGTCTAGCAAGCTAGATGGATATTTTGCTACATACTAGTCTCACATGTGGCTTCCATATAAGGGCAAATGCAACCAAATCCAGGTGTTATCCGAGAGGTATATGAAACACAATGTCACTCTCCTTAATGGCGAGAATGAGCCATTGGCCTTCGCCGAACTCATGTTTGGCGATTGCCTCCTGGAAAAGACAATTGAGTGTTATCCTACACGGTTAGCTCCACCTCATCAAACAAGTAGTTGGGACTCCTTCCTCGCCCAACTGATGCTAATGAAACTTGTACAGTTTGTTTTTCTGACAATAACAGTAGTAGCAGTAGTACCAGCAGTACAAACAGTCTATATACAGACAAGCTATGGGCCATGAGTCTTGACAAATCAGGAACATATGACGGATCAAGGATCGAGTGTATCTTAGTCTTCCAAAACAATGGACAATGCATGATTTCAAGCTTTTTGAAGTTCGAAGGCACGAATAATGATGATGAGTATGAAGCACTCATGCTGAACACACAAAGGAACAACACTACGAATGAGCAAAGCAACCTAGGAACCCACCACGATCCAAATATGGCCCACCTCGGTACAGGCTACACACTACAACAACGACAAATCATTGACCACTTGATCGAACAATATCGGGATGGGTCTACACGAGTAGATGATGACCTGAGTACACACTACATGTGAGCAATCCAACATGAGATTCCAAGTAAAGGAGGAGACAAGCCATTGCAACAAAGAACATGTAACACATACATGTTGTTTGCACTCCTTTCACTGAAAAGATTGACTAACATTTTAAGTGTTTGGATTACTTGCAAAGTTCGTCATCATACTTGGTTTTCTAATTTAAATCCTGCACATAAGAAATATGGGAAAATCTACTTATGCATTGACTTCAGAAACTTGAACCCTTCCCAGAATAAAAACAACTACCCTGTGCCATCATCTGAGCCCATGTTGCACATAGTACCTGAAACAATGGTGTTGTCTTCACTTGAAGGTCTTCTGAAATGCCACCAGGTTCCAGTAGTGGAACCCGGTGGACTTGCATTGGTCTACGAGAAGCTTGTCCCACACATGTATCATTTGCAATCATTGGGTAGGAGGATTGACAACCTTCCTACCAATGGCCAAGATCTCAAACATTATTTTCAATAGGTCAGACCACGCCCATGCCATGTACATAGTTTGCTTGCTGCTTGTTGTTTCATTTGGTTTGTTCTACTTATTATCTTTGTTTTTTCTGTGTTTGATTTTTCTTACTATTTATGTTCACATTATTTTGTTTGTTTGATATATTACTATTTTTGTTTCAAGAAATAAGTGTTGCCAACTACTATGTCCTAGATTTTGAATAGAGTATGTGGCTGAAATTTGAGGAAACTCATGACACTACAGAACTTGGCCAATCTTGTGTCTGCCTTCTCTCTGCTGGGTTGTAACTTTTTGTTGATGAAGTCTTGATGGAAAATACAGACCATCTACAAGGGAAGTTTTGGTCCGACCATGACCTGTGTCCACACTAGGAAGCTCCATGCCTGTACTCAGCCTTCTTCTTTGTGTGTTCAAGCTCATCTAACTAGTAGAAACGGAGAAGGGGAAAATCTAAACGAGAAAACCTATGTTAGAGGTCTTACATGCTTCTCTGAAGGAACAACCTCTTCTACTCTCAATAAGTCAGGATCCCTCTTCCGCCCCAAAAATAAATAAGTGCCTATGCACAGTCCTCTTGAAAAATACAAAGGCGAAAGAAGAGAAAGGCTTCCTATGCAGAGAGGTGAAGCATGCAACTCCATTGGGGTACTGACCAGGCTTGCTGGTAGTGGAGAAATGTATGTGTTCCCGCGTGACTCCGCCGGGGTACTATCCAGGCCTACTAGTAGCGGAGCAACACTAGAGATGAAAACTTATACTCTGAAAATATTCAACTCGTGAGCTAAACTACCCTTCCCAGATTTGAAACACTGAGATCTAAATTAAAATTTTGATTGTGTTTGACTGAGTTGGCAAAGGGTGAACCACGTATGTCCATGGGGTAAGTGGAAAAATTGAAGTAACCCGCACAGTGATTCAGTACTCCCGAAATACCAAGACCTTGTGCTAGAAATGAACTGAAACAGAGAAGCTAGAGTTCTACTAGTGTGTCGCCAAGTGTTGTAGTGCTACAACCACCCTCCAAAATTTTGGCCTGCACCAATTTCAGAGCCTCCCTTGAAGAGTTTCACTTGATGACTGCACACACTCAAGTTTACTCAATGTGCTCATGTGAGTCTTTACATCTGCCTTGCTCGTTCATTGCATTCAAGTCTCTGCATGCTGATTTTTAAGTCAGGCTTGTGGCCATGTTCTGGTTATGCTCAAAGTCTTCGCTTCGTATGTGCTTGTTGTGTTCACTATGAAAGCATCTGTCACACTCACACACAGAGTCACATTCACTATCATACAAGCGTCATATCGATCGATGAATGATCAATCATGAGTGTCGTGCTTGTCACTTACACTGTCGGTCAGTCTTGTTGAACATGTGTGTGTGGATGGTTTGGTCATTTTGTCATCAAGTCATGTGAGTGTGTGTTCATATGATCACCTATGCATCTTTAGATTGTTCACACACTTAGCCATTTTTGCTAAAGGTTCTAATGACTTGAATTCCCTTTGACAGCCTAACCATCACCCTGCCATCGACTTGATCAACTGTTAACCAGAACAACACAGAAGCACCAAGCTAGTCTTTTCAATATGCGTTGCCCACAAGCAATTCAATCAACTCTCATGTTGGCCACCCAGATAGTTAGACCCGGCAATCACCTGGGACTAATTCCCCTCAAAATTTGCGTAGAGGCCACTGACCTCACCCACTCAACTAACTAAGGAAATTGCGCAGACAGGTCAGATAGACACCAAGTTCCTTTCCCTGTCTCCCTTAGAAAATTGTGCAGTTTTCCCAGTCAGTCATCCTGACAGTCGACCAACTACTCATCTCAGAAATTGTGAAGTGTTCATGAGCAGGCCTTTCGCTGCCCATCAGTTAGTTCAACTCAAAAATTGCACAGAGATGATTAGCAAGCTAGCCTCCCAACCTCAGTGTATTTTTCCTTACAATCAGCCCCTAGCAGTAGACTGCCAGTTCCCTCTGGGAATTGTGTAGTTTCTGCTGCTAGTCTCCCAGGAAGCCAGCTGGCAGTTCCCTCTAGGAATTACAAATTTTTGGCTTCTAGTGACCCCAACATCCAACTAGAAGTTCCCTCTAGGAATTGTGTAGTTTTGGCTTCCAGTCTCCCGGGTAGTTCCCAAGAAAAATTACACAATCCCTTCCTGCTAACCCTTCATGAAGCTTGACCTGTTCCTCTAGAAAACTGCGCAAATCTGGTTGTCCAGACCCCATTATTGTTCGTTCAATAAATGTACAGAGCATGCCTGCCTTGCCCTCCTATAGCCCATACTGTCCCTCCCAAAATTTGCGCAATTTTTCCTCTCAGTCGAGCCAGACCTTGTAGGCAGTCACTGTTGACTCAGATTGTCTGTCTCCATCTCTCAGTGACTCTTGCACAATTTTCATCAGTAGTTTCCCGGAGCCATCATCCCACATCATAGCCTTACTACCTCTCACGGTCACCTACATCTGAATGATCATGTGCCATGGTAGACTAGGCGGTTTTGGATTTGATGTCGTCTCGTCATGAGTGGCTGTAGGTACAGGTACGCCAACAAATATGTCAAGACGATGAACGAGATGAACAAAGGGTGCACATGTAGATGGATAGGTTCACCAACAGATGAATGAACAAAGCGCGCGAAGTGGATTAATGCAACAAACTTGCACCTTCGTGAATAGATGAGCCTGTCAAGCCTTACAGCATGCAAGCAAGGAACGACATGCTAAAGCTTCATCAAGTGAACCAAGCACCATTGAATACTCCACGTACTTCGCCATGTAGAGGTGAAGCTATGATACACCATGAAGGCATCCATCACTCAGCAGCAGCACAAGTGTACCAATATTGTCATGTCAAGTCATGTCGAGTTAAGTCATGAGTCATGTCGCCCACATATCCACTATGGGCTTGTTTTCACTCGATGTGATGTAGCGTGGAAGTCCAAGAGACCCACTTGTTGAACATAGAGTCATGTAAGTCGAAAAGCCATGGAAGTTGAATGGTCATGAGGGTATTCGAAAAGGCACAAGGGTTAGTTTCACCCTTGGCTATAAATACCCCCTCATTTGTACATGTAAAGGACTTTTCACCTCAACTCCTCCCACATAGCCAAGAGAGTCTGTAATATTTTCTTTGAGGAGTAAGTAATGGCTCCAACAACCCCCTGACAGGGTTAGTGATGTATTATGTAACGATGTGCCTTGTAAATTTCGCTTCATTCAAAAGCCTGTTAACAGGCCAACACATTTTCACACATGTATTGTATTTGTTGTAAGGTTGATCTTTAACACTTGTAATGCATGTTGCTTCAACTTGTGTTCTGCATATGAACTGTTTCATTTGTTGTAATGCATAATCTATTAATGGAAATGTGTTTTATATGTTGTCCTGTTCGTGTCAACCGCTCTGTCAGACATCTGACAGACCTTTCACCTGAACATTGCTATAACAATCGTTGCACTCGTTCGGACTATTCCATGAGTGTTGTGTGTGTTATCTTACCTTGTATGTTGTGATTTCTGCATCCGAGTGGACTGCTCCACCAGAAGCTGTGTATGTCCTTTTGTGTTGTGTGTTCCTAACCGAGTAGGGAATGTTCCCTTTCAACTTGGAACTCACCTTCACCTTCTTCCCCTCATAGTGAAAGAACCATTGACACAAGTACACATACACTCACCAGGCACATGAACCTCACTTCTCTAAGAAAAAGCGAACCACTCTCTTGTGCTGACAAGCGAGAGTTGAGGAAAATCGTTAAGACAATGGCAACTGGGCCATCATATCGAATGGGACTCCCACACCAAACGATGTGAGGTCTAGTTGGGACTTCATACCAGGGTGATCCCCTAAATGTTGGCAGGTCTAGAACCATCAACAGGTCATATAAATACTAAATAAAACAATATACGATATGTTTTCTAAAGCTTCTAAAAATAGATTTTCTCCAAAAAAGAAAAATTCTAAAATCAGATCTTATCCTTATAAAAAATATCATTCCCTTGGGATATTTTAGACCATTCTAAAATTCTTTCTCATATTCATAATCTTTATCCACAATGGGAAGAAGATTCGAATAATTTTCTTGGATGAAGGTTACCCAATCTGTGAACAATTACGTGACTGTAGAGAAATGGACTGGCCGAAAATGATCAATATTAAAATGAAACATGGCTACTAAATTTTGAATGTGTATCTTCCTTGTCTTATATTTAGTATAAAATATGGAAATAGATTTGATATGTTCAAATGGAAATTGAAGGATTTTATGAAATTCTTTTAGATTCCATATTTTTATTCCTTTTATTGTTTTATTATCTTTTTTTATTTTGTCTCCAATTTCTTGTTGATTCAAAATTCTTGGTACAACTTCTCTTAGAGGTTTCGAGCTTGAAAAATAAAATTCCTCAATCAAATCAGATCCATCATCCCATATTGAGTCACAATTTTCAATTTCTCTTTCAGTCCATTCCTTAATCTCTTTTGCATCAGACTCTCTTTTATTTAAAGAGGAAAAAATTCTCTTTTATTTGTCTTAGAGACTTTAGGAATATGTTCAGGTTGTAGTTGTTTCTCCCAATCTATAATCAATATGAATCTCTCAATTTTTTTCATCTTCAACCAGGGATTCAAATCTCTCATTTAGATTGAAATTTTCTTGGTAAAATCTATAGATTTTATCCAGTTGTTTATAGAATTTAATATGATTTCTTTGTAATACTTGATTGACCTGCAAATTTTGTTCTTTTAACATATTCATGCTTTGATTAACATCATGATTGTGTTTTAATTGAAGTTGAAGAACCTCAATTTGTTGTTTTAAGTTTATAGTCATCACCTCAATATTACTATTAGCTTCTTCATTTATAATTCAAATATGATCTTCATGAGCTTTCCTTATATCTTCAACCTATTGGGCATGTATGATTTCCAAGTCACTTAATTTGATTTGAAAATCATTTTTCAAATTAGCCCTTTCAATAAAAAAACCTCCTACAAGGGCTGTAGAATGAGCCTTCCACTGTTTTTAACTAAAACCTTTCTTTTTTCCACTTTTGATTCCAATTCTTTGACTTTTCTAAGTTTGTTCTGATATGCTACTGAAAGTTCACTGGCCGAATGTTGTTGGTAATTCACAAAAGCTCCAAGTCCCTGTGATGATTCTTTGTCTCTGACTTTTACATCACTTGATGCCTGCCAGCTCCATTCAGATATCATTTCAAAACTATCTAATTTCCTCTTATTTGTTTTTCTTACAATTGATTTTGTTTGTGTTATCACCTAAAAAGTGAACACCTAGCCATTTTCTACTAGGATTATTAAAAACACCATGTAGTATGAGTTTTACACATAAAACTTTCTTTCACTTTAGGAAATAATGTAGAGAACTATTTTCCTAAATTATTTTTTATTAAAACCCAAAAAAACCATAACAATAATTAAATAAATCATTATTTATTTCTTATTCTTTCAAAATAACTATTAAATCATTATTTAATGATTATTTTTAAATCATTTTGATTTAATCTTCTAGGAATAATTAAATAAATCATTATTTATTTATTATTTTGTATTTATCCCTTATTTCTCTCACGAGATAATTATTAAATCATTATCTCTAACTCATTTTTACCATATCTCTTTAAATTAATTAATAAATCAATTTTTATTTGTTAATTACTTTAACAATTTTTATTGATTAATTCAATAAATAATTATTTTTTGAGTTAGTAATTGAACAAATATATTTGGCCATTTCAAATAATATTTACCTCTCTAAAATATAATAAAATATTCCTAGCAACTAGATCTTGATTTAGTCTAATAAAATTATATTATTTTTCTACATTTAGATCTATCCTAATATTCTATTATAAATAGAGAGGTTTTCTCCTCACTCTGCACACATGACCATTCCACCGTCGTCACTATCATCGTATAGCATTTGAGCTCCCACTTTTGAGATCAAGCCGCCATCATTTCTGTAACAACCCGTCATTGATTTTCCATATAAATAAAATAAGACCAAAGTCATGGAACATATATTGCAAGATGAGTATTGGGAAAACGCTTTAGTGGGCATCACTTGTGATTAATTAGTGGCTATGGAAATTGGCAAAGGAATTGACAAAGATAAATATACAATAATTGACAATTATTTATGAAAATAAAGGGAAATAAGAGAAAATGAAGTTGAAGAGACAAAAAATTTGCATGCTAAGGAAATTAGAGGAAAAGTGAAGGAAAATGAAGAAAATATAGAGATAAATAATAAAAATACATTAGAGAAACAATTACTAGCTTTTGACAGTTTTGAGTGAAGCTCTCCTTTCATTCTCTCATTCTCTCATAATATTGAATACTTAGATAATTCTTTGAGCATGCTTAGAGCACCCTAGTATTCACTTGGATTTGGAGAAAGAAGGTAAAGGAAAGCAATAATGTGCAAGGAGGAAGTTGGATTAGTAGCTACAGTTGGATTTCTTTGCAGGTAACAAGTTGCAGGTGTGATTTCCTTTTTGATTTTTGGATGTAGGGTATATGC
The DNA here is from genome assembly GCA_031772625.1 of Pinus tabuliformis. NCBI lineage: Eukaryota > Viridiplantae > Streptophyta > Pinopsida > Pinales > Pinaceae > Pinus > Pinus tabuliformis. The sequence goes on along the minus strand of CM062804.1, from coordinate 575,482,552 downwards.
ATGTGATTCCTTGGTTATGTGTTGTCATGAGAATGGATATTTTTGTGGATTAACAGTGGTTTTATCCTTTCCTTTCCATTTCCTAGATAACCATGGCGTTGTGGGTTTTTCCACTTGTTGTTTTTATTGGTGACCAGGTTCCCTATGGATATGGGTTGGAACAATCACTATGGAAGCCCTGGAATATTTTAGGTTGAGTTACCAGTTCCTAGAGTTGTAGGTAGGGACAAATGATCTAGAGCCCTCAGTGGGATGAGTCACTAATCCCTATAGCCGCAGTTGGAATAAGTGCTCTGGATCCATGGAAGGATATGGGTTGAGTTACTATTTCCTCCATCCCAGAACAACTTGGGTAGAGACCAATATGGTTGATGTTAGTGATTTATGGACCATAGTGGTGGAATCACTATGGTTGAGGGTTGAGGTGGTTATGCTTTTGGAAGCCCCAGTTGGTTTTGTTTTGGTTTATTCCATGAGATCCCACATTCATGCTTCGAATATGGCACAGGGGTGATTGGTTGAAAGAGAGATTTGGTTCAACCCAATCTATGGTCAAGTGGTATGTGGAAGTCCTTGACTTGGTTGGCATTTTCATATGTTAATAAGTTTTATTTTCCTATTGTGATTTATGAGCACTTGTATTGGTTATCATGTGGACATTATGGTTGATTTTTCATGGTTTCTATGTTGGTTATTTGTTGTTTATATCTTGGTTATATGATGCATTCGATCTATGGATCTTGACATGTTTTGATAATTATTTGAATGTTTGATGAATGCATGGACTAACAAGTGCTATTGCGGTTAGCTAGAGAGGTCTTAGAGCCTTCTTGGTGATTCCTAGATGATGACTATCAATTTATGAGCAAATATGCATTCATGATCTATAGCTTACATGTTTTCCATATGCTTTATGAAATGTCTATTATGGATTAGGTAGTCTAGGTCAAGTTCTTGCTTCAAGTTTGAATATTTTGCATTGTCTTCATGTTAATTATGATTCTAGAGAGTTACAAATAGTTCTGGGAAGTGGTCTTGAGGCTAGCCTGAAAAAGTGTCTCAGATCGCAGAACCACACGCACTAAACTGGAGAGTTTAGGTCATAATCACATGGAAGCAGACTTGTGTGTACATTTGGAGCCTCATAACTATAGTATTTTATTTTCGTGCATGCAGTTGGGGTGTTAGGTCAAAGAAGAAGCATTCTAGCTCAAGAATTGATCATCTAGGGTGGTTGTTCAGCTTTTGAGTGATCTGTAGTCCATGTAGAATGCCAGTAAGTGTTCAATTTGTAGGCCCCACTTCCTTAACTAGAACTTAGAGGTAATTTCATGTCATAGTGACACTCATCTCATATTTACCCTCACAAGCTAGTGAATTTGGGTAAATGTGGGAGGAGGCATTGATAGGGTGGTATAAGAGCTTCCAAGTTCAAACACTTGGACTGGATGGGCTAGATGTGATTTTTTGGCATGTATGTTAGTTCTCAATGTGTTTGTTGTGCATGCATTGTGATGGTCATTATTGAAGTCTTGTGTCATCATGATGTTGATGTTGGGATGTTGATATGGCAGTGTCATTAATTATACATACATATATATATATATATATATATATATATATATATATATATATATATATCGTGCTAATATGGATTGATTTTGCAGACGAGATAGCCTCCACTGAACTTCACACTAAGGTATGACTTTGATTATATATATATATATATATATATATATATATATATATATTTGGTTTATCTATCATGACATGTTTGTAGGATATAGAAGATCATAGATGACGAGAAAAATGGTGGATTATAGTTCTCGTGACTCTCATTATATATCAAATAAGCAACAAGGAGATGAGTGTTCTCTTGATACAATAGATACACTGAGAAGCTTGAAGGCAGATATTGAGAGGATAATTTAGTGACAGGAAAGACTTGCTAGAGCTAAGGAAAAACAATCCAAGGTTAATATAGTGATCCTTCAGAGCTTATTGGATTTAAAAAGACAGGGACAATAAAGAATCATACATGGACAAGAGGAAATGACTAATGGAGCATATGGTAATAGGTCTCATAGAGGACATAGGTTAGACAAGGATGACACAGTCAAAAGTGGCAAATGGTTGGATACACCTGAAAGGAGAGGTAGTGCTTATGGGTTCTATTCTAGTTCTGGTTTAGAGAGACATCATGGTCATCACCTCCATCATCCTTATACGAGGAGTGAGAAGAAGTACTTTCTAGATGAGTTCAAGAAAGCCAAGCCAAGCCTCCTACATGTGATGGAGAGATGAAGAAACCAAAAGATTACAGAAGCATGACTATTTGGGATGAAGAAGTTCTTTGAATTGTGTGATTATATAGAGAATATGAAAGCAAAAATAGTTATTTTTAGTCTCAAGGGAAAACCAAATATCTGGTTGGAATATGTGAAGTGTGTAAGAGGCATCAAGACAAAGGAGTTGAGTTGACATGAGTTTAAAAGACTCTTTAGAAAGAAGTACTTTTTTAAGAGATATTACAATGGAAAGGCTAAGGAGTTCTATGAGCTTAAGATGGGTTCTATGATAGATGAAGATTATATGACCATGTTTATGAAGTTGTTGAGGTATGTGCCATAACTTAATGATGACAAGACAAAGGTTTAAAGATTCATCAGTGGATTTCCTTTAGCATTTAAAGATCGAATAATTATGAGCCTCGGTCATTGGGAAGTCAACGCATTGTTGCGAGAAGTCTAAGTGTAAGTCATATCCTAAGTGTGATTGGAAAGGGAATGAAAATACTAAAGGAAAGTGGGTTAATAAGCAAGGAAGAACTCAGGATGTAAGTGACAAGGAGAATGTAGCGCCATACAAGAAGTTCAATGCAGTTGACAGAGGACATGGGTCTCAGCCTGAGGAGAAAAACAAAGGCGATGGTAGGAAGCCTTTGCAATGTTGGACTTGTGGTGAAGATCATCACATGACAGATTATCCATAGCACCTATGTGGAAGACCTCTATTTATAGTGCTCATGAAGCACAAAAAATTGGAGATGTTGGGTAGAGTATTCCTCGAATTTATGCAGTGGTGGATAATAGAAAAGATGATCATCAAGCATCCATTATTGAGATGGAAGGTAAGCTTTATGATCAAGTTATTTCCATTTTGATTGACCCTGGATCTAACTATAGTTATATCAGTCTTGACCTAGGGGATAAGTGTGGCTTGAATAAAGAAGTGTATACAAAATCTTGGTTGGTGGAGTTTGTCTTGATGAGAGATCATAGTGGGATGAGGTACATGTTTGACCAACCCAATCTGAATTCCAAGCAAGATATATGGTTGGATACCATCAATGAGTTTGAGTTTGAAATCAGATATATTAACGGTAAGGAGAATCAGGTTGCAGATCCTCTTAGTAGAAGAGTGAAGGTGAATCTCATTTCAGCTGTGAACTCTTATGGGATAGATTTGTAGGAGTGATCTTGCAGGTAGGACAACATGATGACAAGTACCAACATCTTAAGTAGAGATTGCAGCAGTGGGGTGAAGGTGAGAGGGATAATTAGTATCACCTCACGGAAGATGGTTTGGTTAGATTTAGGAACATGGTTTATGTGCTGGACAATAATGAGCTCAATATGATCATCTTGAGGGAGTTTCATGTCAAGTAATATTCAGGTCACCTAGGCTATCAAAAGACTTTGAAAGTAGTTAAGAAGTTCTATCATTGGCTAAAATTGAAGAAAGAGGCGCCTAAGTTTGTTGCTAGATGTTTGGACTGTCAATAGGTAAAAAGTAAAATGTAAGCATCCAGTTGATTTAGTACAACCGATTCTGATTCCAGAGTGGAAATGGGAGGTCATTTCCATGGACTTCATTACAGGTTTGTCAAGGAAACTGAAGCAACATGACTCCATCATGGTTGTGGTTGATAGATTGAGTATGGTAGCTCACTTCATTGTAGTGAAGTCGACTAATTTAGCTAGTGAGGTAGCTCAGATTTTCATCAGTGGGATAGTGAGATTGCATGGTTTTCCCAAAAAGATCATATCAGATAGAGATTCCAAGTTCCTTTCCATGTCTTGGAAGGATTTGTTTGCAGGCTTAGGGATAGAGTTGTCTTTGAATACAACTTATCATTCGCAGATAGATGGATAGACAGAGAGGGTCAACAGGATTCTTAAGGACATGTTGAGGATGTATGTCATGTATCAATAGAGGAAGTGGGTGGAGTATCTTCCAATGGTGGAGTTTTCATATAATAATTGGTATCGAGTCCTTGAGGATGAGTCCATTTGAGGATCTTTATGGCTGGAGTTGTAATACACCTATCAACTTGAGTGATCTAGTGAACAAAGTGTTGATTGGACTGGATATGTTAGCTAAGATGGAACAAGAAATGCAAGTTATTAAGAGGAATTTAAAGACAACATGGGACAAGAAGAAGAGTTATGTATATCAACATAGAGAATTCAAGGAGTTTCAGGTTAGAACAATGTAAACTTTGAAATGGGAATTGTTGCGAGTGCTCATTTTTTTGAGGTAGTAAAAAATCCTCTGATTTTGAAAAGTGTTGATTCAGAATACACCATTTTTTTTGGAGCATATTTTTGACACTTTAAATTTTCTTATGTATGAAGAAGACACATTTTTCTAAAATGTTAGTGATTTTCATGTTGATTTTGAAATGTGTTAATGCAACATCAACCTCTTCTTTTAGAGGGCTCATTTTTGACACTTTAAGGCATTGACATTTTTTAAGGCATATTTTTAACACTTTAAATTTTCTTTATGTCCTAAGTACGCACAAATTTTTTTAAATGTTGATTATTTAATAATTTTTCAAGTTTTCTTATTCCTCTTCTTGTCTTTCATCCTAAGATGTTTGTATTTTAAGGGTTTTCCAAACATGTCTTTTTTGTTTTTCTTTGCAATGCTATTTTATAATGAAATTTTAAATTTTTTGCAAGGTTTAAAAATAATAATAACATCAATATTTTAAGGTTATGATTTTTTGTATATTTATATATCATTAATTAATACTTTAATACACATAAAATAATTGTCACAAAAAATTAATATTTTTAAACACTCAACAAAAAATACACATTTTGCATATAGATATAATTAAAAAAAAATTATTTTAGGAATGTTAAATAAAAAAAATTATGAAAAATTTAAATAGAAAAAGTTGGAAAAATAACAAATTTTATGGAATTCTATATCCAAAGGTGACGACATTTGAATTTTTTCAAAAAAAATTGATTCAGATAAAAGTTAAAGTAAAAATAACAAAAACAATTGTTTAAAAAAAACGTACAATTAAAAAAAGAAAAAAAAATCATTAAAAACAAAAAAAAAACATTAAAAAAATATCAAAACAACTTAAAAAAAATAGAAAAAAAAATTAAGTTGGAAAAAAATATTAAAAAGAAAACATTAAAATAATATTAATAATAATAACAAAATGTTTCAAAAACAATTAAAATTAACTAAAATGAGATATATATATATATATATATATATATATATATATATTAAAAAAAAAAAACGTAAGGAAACAATAATTAAAATTAAATGAGATATATATATATATATATTAAAAACTGAATAAATAAATAAAAACTACAAAAAATTAATTGAAATAAATATAAATAATAATAATAATAATTAAAAGCCTCGTCGGCGTCCCATGGGTCCTAGGTGGGGCAATCCAATTCCCAGAATTGGATTGTCTCGCCCAAGGCCCATGGGGCGTGGCCCTGGGCATTGCAATTTGATTCGAGGAATTGGATTTCAACACCTAGGGCTCGTGGGGCGTGATCCTGGGTGGGTGTGGTAGCTGCGGTGAATCAAACTCCACACCCAAGGCTTGTGGGACATGGCACTGGGTGGGGGTGGAGGCTGCAGGAATCCAACTCCACACCCAAGGCCCATCGGGCGAGGCCCTGGGTGAGGCAATCTAATTCCCATAATCATATTTCCCTACCCAGGGCCCGTGGGGTGGGGGCATGGCTTTTACTTATTTTTATTTTTATTTTTTATAAGCTTGGTGGTACCTTTCCATTAGTTTTCAAAAATAAACTAGGTTACATCCATATGTCTGAGAGTTAGGTGGCCTCAACCTGCTGAGAGGGAAACCAGGTCTGTTGGCCACCTAACCGAAAAATAAGCCATCCATAAGAAAAAAATAATAAGTCTATCCAACCATGCTATGTAAAGCTGAGAGTCTTTATACTTCCTATTTTCTAAATAATTATAAACAAATTTGTTAATATGTCTAAAACTTTGAGCCTCGAACATTCAAAATGTAAAAAGAAGGATGCACTGTCAATACTCATCAACAACTGAATCCATCGAAGCAGGGTCCTTCGCAGTGGAACTTGACAGCTTCGTGTGGGGTACACAAGGGATATGTTTCTCAATTAGGCACAACCAACCACTCTTCTGTTGCAATTGAAATTGAATTTTTTGAAATTTTTTAGTGTAATTCAACTACCCCCGGGGGGCTACATGCATGTTAGCAGGAAACTGCTTTAGAGCTTTCTCCATAATGCTCTTCATCATCCATAACAAGTGTACTATCTGCTTGTATTGGGTTACTCTTCCACGAGTGTGGCTTGGATCCAGGGCCATTTCTTGCCACTTATCCATATCCAATTCAAAGTCCTCCGCGATCTGTCGAATCTCATCCTCCCACTCTATAATTAGTTTCCTAACTGAGTTGGAGCTGCTGACATGGTAAGCTTGGGTCGCTTCGTCAATTATGCAAGAGGTTGGCTTATGGCCATGACCCGCGCTAGTTGCCCCACTAGAAGAGCTGGGTTGGCTTCTCGGTGATGAAACACCCTTCCTCTATTTTCCCCCTCCTTGGCCTCCACTACCATTTTTCCTTGTACCCTTTTCCTAGGCCTTGTTGTTGTTGTTGCCTGACAAAGACTGTTCTTTTCCCAACTCAAAATATCCACCAGATTAGGGTCACAGTTTGGGTGCTCGATGTTGCCAAAGGTCGTGCCCACACTACAAACCTACTAAATCAAACTCAAATGAAACCAGCCAAGTAAGGAACCCATGCCACATTTTGTTGCTAATTAGATGTGAACACAAGATTATGGTACCATAGTTTTCAACCGTCTTCTTTTGCCCATTGTAGAGTCTGAATGAACTAACCATGCCAACCCTTTCTGGAGCTTCAGTATTATAACGACGCTTTCGAGAGGTTGTGAACTTCACCGACCAAACATTGTAACAGAAATTGAAAGGGAAATCGAGCCAACAACTCTACTGAGCCCGCAACCCACCAAATCCCTTCTAACATGACTCCATACAAAATGCTTGGGCTATAGAAATCGAAACCACATACACAAAGACCAAGTTAAATTTCTCGGCATCAAGCCATACCCAACTCTGAAACTAGATTTGACCTCTATTTAAACGAAAATTCCCAACCCGGGAGATTCTAGTTCACAGGACAGAACTGACCCAGAAACTTTCCATCAGGATTCCTCCTCCTTCGCCCCTCTTCCACCAAAGGGTATAGTTGAAGTTCCCTAAGCCCCTGACTCTACTATGAGCTCTCTCTAGGCCGAAGTAACCTAGAACCAAACCCATTTCTCCACAAACCCAACCCCTTTTTAGCACTTTCAGACTTGCGTGAGGGGGGATTCCACATTTGAAACCCTTTACCACCTCGACCATGCATGCACACATGGGAGACAACCATATACCATACTCTACAGACACCAAGACGAGCAGGAATATGGACAAAGACCTGACTATGAACCCAACGAGGCCATGCCTCTGGCACTTCCAAAGCCCATCACCCCATAGCCCATACATATCCATATAACCAATCAAAGGTCGAATTCATTGCTCCATACTAGCAAAATTTGTTGGGTTAAGACAAAAGACATACAAGTAATGCTACCAAAACCTCAAGATGATGACAACCTCCGACTGCCTAGAATTGCCCTCACACACCATATCCATAAGAGTGTGAGTTCAGAAGCTACCTTACTCAATAAGCCGAACAAATATTTTCCCACTCCAAGTGTCCTTAAACCTTTGTCGCCTTCGGGCATTAAACACCGCATGCGTACCACCACCAGTCCAAGTGTTGCATGCATGAGGAGGGTGGCGAGGATGATCCTGAGGATACACGTTAATCGCTGGGCCAGAAAAATCTCACTAGGGCAGGCTCGCACCTCGATCTGGGATTTTTTTATTTTTAATTTTTTAATTTTAATTAATTATTTTAATTTTTTAATGTGTTTTTTTTTTTTTTTTTTTTTTAAATTAATTTCAAAAAATATATGTTTTTGTTTTTTAATTTTTGTTTAATTAATTAAAAATAATAATTTTTGATTGTTTTCAATTTGTATTTTTTTGTTTTACTGTTTTTCATATTTTTTATTTTTATTTTAATGTTTTTTATTTTAATATTTAATATTGTTATTTATTTATTTTTTTAAATGTTTCTCTTAAACTAGGTTTTTTTGAAATATTTTCTGGTTATATATGTATATATATATATTAATTTTTTTTGGTTTAAATTGTCTTTTATGAGTTACCTTTGTCTTTTTTTTTTATGTTTGATTTTTTTGTCTTTTTTTTTTTACTTGTTATTTTTTTAAATTTGTTGTGTTTCAGTTTTTATTTTTCTCAATGTTTAATTTTTATTTTTATATTTTTCCTCATGTTTTTTTAATTTTTTTAGGTTTTAATATAGAGTTTTATTTACTTGTTTTTTTTTTAAATTTTATTTTAATGTTTAAAATTTTTGTTTTATTATTTTTGTTATGTTTTTTAATTTTTTTATATCTAATATATATTTTTATTTATTTATTATTATTATTATTTAACTTTTTGTGTGCTTTTTTTTTTGGTTTTTTATTTGTCCTCAATATTTAAATTTTGTTAATTTTTTAATCATGTTTTTTTTTTTTTTTTATGATTTAATATATATTTTTATTTACCTGTTATTGTTTTTTCAAGTTTTTCGTGTTTTTTTTTTAATATTTTAGTTTTTATTTTTCTCAATGTTTAAAGTGTTGGTTTTTTTTAGGTCATGTTTTTCAATTTTTTTTTTTATGTTTAAATATACATTTTTATTTACTTATTATTTTTTAAACTTTTTGTGTGAGTATTTTTTTTAAATATTTTCAATGTTTTAATATTTGTTTTCTTTTGTATTTTTCATTTTCATTTATTTATTATTTTGTTTTATTTTATTTTATTTTGCAAGGTCCATGTCAATCCTCGACTAGCAATTCAATCTCATTATGTGTCAATTTGATAGTTGATTTTAAAGTTTTCTTTATAATTAATCGAGTATGCACCCAGAATGTCTCAATTTCATGGTTGGTCTTTAAGTTTTCATTACAATGGGTCAAGTTCACCTACACTGCGTGTCAATTTAATAGTTGATTTTAAAAATTTTGTTGCAATGTGTCAAGTTACCTTAGGTTAATATTTTAAAATCGCTATACTTTTAGCATTTAAAAAATAAATTACTCTTGGTATAATGACTCTTTCATTCAGCTGTTCATTTTTAAAGTTTTTTTGTCATAAATTTTTTCCATAATGCCATGGTTGAAATATGTTGAAAACTTAAAGTTTTGTATAGTCATGATCTTTGGTTTTAATTCCATGGTTGTCAAATTGTCAAAATTTTAAAGTTTTTTTGAGTCATGATATTTGATCTTTAATGTTATGGTTGAAAACAATTATAAGTATTTTATCTTTAACACCATGGATGAAAATTGTTGGAATTTTAAGGATTTTAAGAGACTTGATATTTTATCTTTAATGTCATGCTTGAAAAACATTGGAATCTTAAGGTTTTTCGGAGTCATGATATTCTATCCTTACCACCATTACTAAAAAATGTTGAAAATTAACCTTGAACAAAACAAATGTTATTCCAGCATCAACACTTTTTGTTTTCATGGTGTTTTTTAACCAAAAAAATTGGTTTTTATTGGCTTTTACTATCATTTTTGAAAAAGGTTGAAAATTTTCTATGAAAAAAAATGTTATTGCAGCATCAACACTTTTCATTTGCGTGTTGTTTTTCATATTTTTTGGGCATTTTTTGGGTAGAGTTCTCGTTTTGAGTTTGCAATTCTCGTTTCAAAGTTTACATTGTTTTAGAGAGCATGTGTACTTGCACATCAAGCGTAAGAGGAGCTCCTTGAGGATTGGATCATGTGCCAAGCGGGCACCTTGATATTGTGGGCCTTTTGAGATCCTTGAGAAGAGTGGATCAGTGGCCTACCAACTTGCACTACCAACAACAGTGAAAGTCCATGATGTTCTCCATGTTTCATTTCTTAAGAAGCATATCCAAGATGTTGATCATGTGATTAATTAGTTTGTATTGTAGGTGGAACTAGAAGGGGAAGTCTAGCTAGAACATTAGTGCATTTTGTAGTGGAAACAACTCATGCTCCAGAACCGAACAATCGAGCAAGTTAAAGTGTAATGGATGTACTTTGGGCCTGACGAAGCTACATGAGAGATGGATGATCAGATGTAAGCTATGTATCCTTCCTTATTTTCGGGTTGATTAGATGCGTTTTATCTACGTGTTTTGGTTTATGCTTATGCATATGTGTATTGTATATATTGCAATGAGTTTCGTTATAAATCTCCAATAAGTATTGTGTTGTAAGTACTTCATCGAGTTGTGTTATAAAGCCCTAATAAGCAGTATGGTGTTCATGGTATCAACAACTTGATATGATGTCAATGTTACATTGATATGGGTTATAAAGTTCCATGGACAACATGTTTTGTTGGTTATAAGCATCATTGAACACCGAATATAGTCTTCCCCCAAGGGGGAGGGGTTTGTAACAACCTCTCGTTGATTTTCCATGTAAATAAAAGAAGACCAAGGTCATGGGACAAATATTCGAAGCTAAATATTGGGAAAACAATTTAGTGGGCATCACTTTTGATTAATTTATGTCTATGGAAATTGGCAAAGGCATTGGCAAAGGCAAAGAGGCAATAATTGACATTTATTTATGAAAATAAAGGAAAATACAAGGAAAGGAAGGTGAAGAGACACAAATTTCATGCTAAGGAAATTAGAGGGAAAATGAAGAAAATAGAGATATATCAATAACAAAAATACACCAAAAAAATAATTGCCAACTTTTGGCAGTTTTGAGTGGAGCTCTTCTTTCATTCTCTCATACTCTTACACACTTATACCATTCTTGAAGCATGCTTGTATCACTCTAGTATTCACTTGGATTCGGAGAAAGAAGGCAATGGAAAGAAAGGAAGCACAAGGAGACATTTGGATCAACAACTATAATTGGATTTATTTGCAAGTAATAGGTTGCAGGTGTGATTTCCTTACTAATTTTTGGATGCAGGATATATGCATGTGATTCCTTGGTTATGTGTTTTCATTGACATGTGGATTTTCCTAGATTAAAAGTGGTTTCAAACTTTCCTTGCGATTTCTTGGATAGCCATGGTTTCATGGGATTTTCCACTTGGTTTTATGATTGGTGCTCAAGTTCCCCATGGTTGTGGGTTGGAACAAATGCTCTAGAATCCCTAGAATAGTTTGGGTTGAGCTACTAGTTCATAGAATTGTAGGTTGGGACAAACGATTTGGAGCCCTTGGTGGGTTGAGTTACTAGTCCCTGGAGCCATTGTTGGAACAAATTCTCTAGAGCCTTGGAAGGTTGTGGGTTGAGTTACGAGTTCCTGGAGCCCTGGACAAGTTAGGTAGAGACTAATCTCGTTGATGTTAATGATTTTTGGAAAATGGAGGTTGTAATATACCTAGGGGGATAATATGGGGTACAAAGGGAGGTACCCAAGGGAATAATGTAATAATGGGATGGGCCATAGTAATAAATAAGGTGGTTAACCCGTATCATGTAAGGGACCACAAGTAGTTAGTAATCATGTAATGGGCCCATGGTATTAGATAGATGGTATTGATGGAACCATGGTAATGACCCATGGTATTGTATGTATGAGGCCTATATAGAGGCTAGAGACTCCCCATTGAGAGATGTCAGGGATTATTGTATGAACAGGCATATGGCTTGTGGAGTGCTCTCCTTTCTTAAAAAGTGAATCATTTCTATCTATTTCTATATGTTATTTATTGGGTTTATTTCTATTATCATATATTTTTGGGTTAGATCTTTAACAAGTGGTATCAGAGCACTTTTTTGGGCAACAGATAGAAATAAACCCAAGAAATAATAGATAGAAATAGATATAAATGATTCACTTTATTAATCAAAACCATTAAGGTAGGGCAACACCATACATTCACTCCTTAAGGAAGGAGAGCACTCCACAAGCCATATGCCTATTCACACAATAATCCTTGACATCTCTCAATGGGGAGTCTCTAGCCTCTATATCGGCCTCATACATACAATACCATGGGTCATTACCATGGTTCCCTTAATACCATCTATCTAATACCATGGGCCCATTACATTATTACTAACTTCTTGTGGTCCTTTACATGATACGGGTTAACCACCTTATTTATTACTATGGCCCATCCCATTATTACATTATTCCCTTGGGTACCTCCCTTTGTACCCCATATTATCCCCCCTAGGTATACTACATTCCACCCCCCTTAACATGTTTCGTCCCCGAAACATGGGAAAAACACAAATATTAAGATCTACTCAAAAGAGCAGTCCACTGGTACCATGCACGTGCATCTAGCCATCCAAGAGAAAGGTGAACTCTCGATCTAGCTTGTGCCTTGCTCGCTTGAGATGGAAGTTGACCCTGGTGGCTCTTCTGTGTTAATCTGTAGTAAGTGGATCGCCGCTTCTCTCTATCATCATGTGGGGGTTGTTGCCCTTTTGGCTAATTGGTTTCCATCTTGTTGGTTGTTTTTTTGCTGGGTGATGTGGGTTGTGATATGTTGAAGTTTTAACCAACACTGTATCTTTCTTTAATTCACCACCTAATGGAGCCTGATTGGTAGCTAGTACATGTTGTGGCATCTTTTGTTGTTGCTTATCTTCCAATATTACTTCAACCACTGATTCCTCATATGATGTATCTGTACTTGTAACATTTTCTGCTTCAGCCTCCTTGGACTCTACATGTACCTAGTTTGATGTTTGTGTTTGATTGTCGATCATCAAAGGCTCATCATCTGATATGTCAGTCCCTGGAACATCTTCTGCTTCAACCTCTGTGGAATCTACCTATTTATTGATGGAAATATCCTGTAATGTAATTTTCTTCTTTTTATACCAGAGTTTTAGGAATTTCTTCTGCACATTAATATTGATAGTGCCCAGGGATTCCATCCAAGGATATCCAAAAACAACATCCATGTTATCCATATCTGAAGTATAAAAATCACCATGCAACACATACTTATCCATTGAAAGCTTCAAACCCTTATAAACTTGCACATCCTCATCATTAACCTGTGTGTTTTCAATGTGTTTGGCTGGAACTTGCAATTTTTTTGCCAAGTTAGCATTGATAAAATTATGCTTGCAACTAGGATTTATAGACACAATGATTTTCTCCTTCTAAATCAATCCATGAACCTTCACTAAGGATATACCAATAGGAAATAACCCCACATGTTTCTCATTATCTTGTTTTCTAGCATGAGACCATCTGTCTAAAAGTAATTTTTCAAATTCTTCATCGGGCAAGTTGGAACACTTCTTTTGGTTAATTAATCCCCACCATGTGGCCGCCTCATTTTGAAAATTACCCACTAAAAAGAATCTCCAATGATGTGCCCGTAATGACTTTTTTGCTTTTATATATTCTTTAATAGAGGACCATTATCTTTTCCTGTAAAACATAGAACCGCCATGAAGAGGGTTTTGAAAAAAATTCACTTACTTGGCGAAAATTTGAAATGGCCACAATTTCATCAATATTGCTTAGAATCCCTATTATGACCTGCTTTCAGAAATGGAAAAACCATTATACATCTTCTCATGTGAAAGAAATCCTAATCTAGGCACTGGAATTTAATATTCACGTTGCAACTGTCCCGTCGTCACAAAAATTTGCTGAAAAAATAGCTGATTTTAAATCAGCGACATCTCCCTCATCCGGACTCCGATTCAACTAATCTTTTTTTGAAATTGGGTACTTTTTCACAAATAATCCAGATCTGTAATTAGATTCTATAGATTTTGCACCATAACGTTCAGATCTGCACCGCAAACTCGTTGCCCCAAAAAATGTCTGCAACAGCATTGATTTTTAAATCAGCGAGATCTCTTTCATCCGGACTCCGATTCGGCTGATTTTTTTTTCCAAATTGAGTATTTTTTTCACCAACAACCCAAATATGAAATTATATTTTGTAGATTTTGCCACAAATCATACAGATCTGATCTGCAAATTCGCCACCCCGAAAAATGTCTACAACACCATTGATTTTTAGATCAACGATATCTCCTTCATCCAGACTTCGATGAACTTGGGTATTTTTTCACAAAGAATCCAAATTTGCAATTAGATTTTGCATATTTTGCCCCAAAACATATAGATCTAATCTACAAACTTGTCGTCTCAGAAAGTTCCTGCAAAAAATAAAAAAAATCTCCACTTTTGCCCAAGAGAGTGCTCTGATACCACTTGTTATAGATCTAACCCAAAAATATATGATAATAGAAATAAACCCAAGCAATAAAAGATAGAAATAGATAGAAATGATTCACTTTATTAATCAAAACCCTTAAATTAGGTCAACACCATACAGTCACTCCTTAAGGAAGGAGAGCACTCCACAAGCCATATGCATGTTCATACAATAATCCTTGACATCTCTCAATGGGGGGTCTCTAGCCTCTATATAGGCCTCATACATACAATACCATGGGTCATTACCATGGTTCCCTCAATACCATCTATCTAATACCATGGGCCCATTACATGATTACTAACTACTTGTGGTCCCTTACATGATACGGGTTAACCACCTTATTTATTACTATGGCCCATCCCATTATTACATTATTCCCTTGGGTACCTCCCTTTGTACCCCATATTATCCCCCCTAGGTATACTACAGAGGTGGAATCACTTTGTTTGAGGGTTGAGGTGGTTTAGCCTTTGGAAGCCCTAGTTGGTTTCATTTTGGTTTATTCCATGAAATTCCACATTCATACTTGGAATATGGTGTAAGGGTGATTGGATGAAAGAGATATTAGGTTCTATACAATCTATGGTCGAGTGATACGTGGAATTCCCCGACTTGGTTGGAATTTTCATATGCTAATAAGAGTTATTTTCATATTGTTATTTATGAGAACTTGTACTAGTTATCATGTGGACATTATGGTTTATTTTCAATGGTTTCTATGTTATTTATTTGGTGGTTATATGTTGGTTATATGATGTATTATATCTACGGCTCTTGATATGTTTTGATAAGTATTTGAATGGTTGATGAATGCATGGACTAACAAGTGTTATTGCAGTTAGCTAGAGAGGGCTTAGAGCCTTCTTGGTGATTCGCAAATAAATACTATCAGTTTATGATCATATATGCATTCATGATTTGTAGCTTACATGTTTTCCATATGTTTGACGAAATGTCTATTATGGATTAGGTAGTCTAGGTCAAGTTATTACTTCAAGTTTGAATGTTTAGCATTGTTGTCATGTTAATTATGATTATGGAAGTTACAGGCAATTTTGGGCAGTGTTTTGGAGGCTATTTTGAAAAATTGGCTCAGATATTGGAACATATGGCACTAAACTAGAGAGTTTAGGTCATAACTGCATGGAAGCATGCTTGTGTGTTTAGTTGGGGCCTCATAACTACACTCTTGCCTTTTTGTGCATGTGGTTGGAGTGTTAGGTCAGAGAAGAAGGGTTCTGGCTCAGGATTGATCACCTGGGGTGGTTGTTCAACTACTGAGTGATATGTAGTCCTTGTAGGATGTAATTAAGTGTTCAATTTGTAGTCCCCACTTCCTTAACTAAACTTGGAGGTTGTGTCATGTCATAGTGACACTCATATCATGTTTACTCTGGAAAGACGATGAATTTGGGTAAAGGTGGAAGGAGGCATTTAGAATTTCCTTTTCCCATTACATACATTGAGAGAGAGAGAGTTGTAGTTGAATAATAGGGTATCAAAGAACCCATCCCACAGAGGAGGATGTTATAGATCCAAATCTTCATATTCCCATCATTAGGTGTATCAATTTTCATTAAAAAAAACCATTGTTATTCCATATGGTTTCTTTCATTTTATGTACTGTTATTTGTTTTTATGTTTGCATGTCATCTTTTGTAGGATTTATAATGTTTGTTTTACATATATGAAGAGAAATTTCAGTTTCTATCCATTGTTGTTAGGGTTATTTTTCACTAGTAACTAAAGTGAGGGTTTTTGTTACGCCTTCTGAAAATATTCATACTAACAAATGGTAACACCACTAGGTCTTTAGTCGTTAACAAATGGTGATTCCACTAATTTAACAACTTAGAACCTTGGTGAATTTTGTTTCAACATTTTTCAACCTTTTTGTTTCTCTGACTTTCTATTTCTATTTTTAGATTTTTCCTCTTTTTTGGGAAAAAAATTGGTACTTCTGGGTTTTTCGCTTATTTTTTGTAGGTCACAGGTACCGGTAGTGCAGGTGATGACAACTTCTAATCCATATCTGTGGAGTGAGATATTCTGGGACCCAAGGAACCTTTTGGAGGATTATATGTGTTATTCAACATATAATTGTGGCTAGAACTTGCACTATTGTGCAGGAAACATGTTAAAAACTGTGCTCCCTCCTTCTTTTCCAGATTTATGCATTTTTCATAATTTTTCTGAGGGTTCTGTTTGTGTGCCAGGAAGGGTTTTATTTATTTTTCTTGTTCTTCCCTAGGCCTAGATTCTCTTACTATTTTTTCTCTTTAAGAGGAAAGAAACAACCCCTTAGGCTTTAGAGTACACCTTTGCCATTTAATAGAGAATTTGTTGAGTTGACGATTCTAGTTTGCATAACTTTGAGTTAGTGTTTTCCAACATCATTTCCTATTATTTTTAGTCTTTTTAAGCCTTACTCGCATCAGTTTGTTTCCCTTTGAATATTGTGTTGCATTTATTCTTTAGAATCCTCTTAGGATTGCTTTTTTTGTAGATTGTTTTATACTCTTTTCCAACATTTAGCCACTTCTCTTTGTTGGTTTTTGCTGCATCATTTTACAATCGTTGACCATAGATCCAACGACACTTTTAAATATGTCTTTTGGTCTTTTGTTTTCTTTGGGTTGCTTGTATTGTCACCATTTTTTCTGTTGTATTCGTAACCTTTTCAATTGGGAAATATTGTGTTTTATCTAGTTGTTCTATTGTTATTCGTTTTCAGTATAATTTGAAAATTTACACTTTATTTCACAGCAACATATGACCTCTCAAAAAATGTTTTAAATAACCCATCGAAACACACATTTTTCACAAACACTCACACCTAAAGTGAATGAGACCTTGGTTAGCACCTCCAATCCAACACTATTAAAATATCCATATTAATAACTTAACATCACACATAGATTTAAGCCTATTTGGGCATCAGGGAAAAATAACCTAACTCATTCTCAAGGCTACCTAACTCATAGGTAGGGAAACTACCTAATCCCATGTTGTCGGTTAACTACCCAGAAGCCAAATATTTGTGCGCCCTTGTGGGACAAAGGTAAATTAGTGGCCAGTCTTAGGAAAACACCTTATTGTGGTGGTTGTGGGAAGAAACCATCCCTCTACCATACCTTCCCCTCGACTACTCTACTTGCGGGGATGAGATTCTACAAGTAAGAAGTTTTTTGGAAGGCCATCTAAAACAATAGAACTAGGACATGTTTGAGGAGTAGACAACCTTTAGGCAAGAGGTTTTTTTTTTCTTTTATAGGACATGTTTTCTTGAATTAGAATAGCAGATCATTATAGTTAGTTTGCACCTTGCACCATTGCACTAGTTGTTTTCTTGCTCTTTGTTACTCTCTTTCTCCATATTTACCCTTTAGCCTTTAGAGTTTCATTTTGTCCTGACACCATTGCACCCCGTAGGCATTTATCATGGAGACTTCATGGACTTTGCCCCCAATTTCCTCTAGGACATCCTTTAACTCCTACTCGATGAGTCATCGTGCCTCCACCCAATCCACATACAAACTCTAGTTCCTATGATTCTTCTAGTTCATCCTCAAGTTCTAAATCTTCCCAACCCTATGGCACTACCATGTTAGGCGCTAATGTGGGTGGTGGAAAGCTAGGTGGTAACGCTAGTCCTAACCAAGGTAACCCTCAAGGAGAAAATATTGGAACATCTTCAGGTATGGTGGCTAATTAACCCTTACTTTCCTACATGGTTGGTTTGAGTCTCATTGATTTGAACCAACTTATTAATGATCCCCTTCTTCATGAAAAAAATTGGCCACCCATGCCAACCAAGCTTCCCTTAGATATCCCATATTTTAAAGGGAATCTAGGAGAAGATCCCACCAACCATGTTCACTCTTTCCATATGCAATGCTATTCCAACTCTATCACTGAGGACTCCATTCGTCTTCACCTTTTCCAATGCACTCTAGTTGGAGTTTCTTCCAAATGGTATGTGGACGAACCAAATGCCTCTCATTCCACTTTTGTGACTATAACCAATGCCTTTCAATCATATTTCCAATTACCTCTTCGTTGTGACACTGGTACCGAACTCTTGACTTCATTCTATCAAACTTCTACCACTTGAAATTCTAACCATGTAAAAGAGTGGTGCAAAAGGAGGAGCCTATGTAAATCTCCTGAATTTGAGGATCGTGTCTACATGGACTAGCTTTTAAGAACTCTCCTGGCCCCCATTGGTAAATATGTCGCCTCACATTTCCCTCAAACTGAGGAAGAAGCTCTCCAGATAGCTTTGAAATATGATCTGATATATGCCCAGTCAGGTTATGTTTATACCATCCTTCCTGACCTCCTTAGGCTTAGTGCTTCATCTACACTAGGGGCATCTCACACCACCAACGGTATCATTGGGTCCATATATTTCCCTCAACCATAACAATATTCTCAACCTCCTATGAGTTATGGTCAACCTCAAGGGGGGACTAGTTCCACCTACACTTATCCTCCTCCCGACCCTTCGCGCATTAATTCTTACCAAGACACAAGTACATCATATGTATTTACCCGTCCACATCAAAATATGTTAGGGCCAACTATTACTCATCCTGATTACCAGAATGTTTCCATAAATCCCTATTAACTGTTTGCACTACCTAGTGCTCTAACCCCAACAACACCAACACCTCAACCTCCCATGCATCAATCACCTCTACCTCCATAATAACAACCTCCTCAAGGCAAATTCTATGTGTAGAAGAATGTTAACCATCCCTCCAATCCCAAGAGAAGGGAAAAGGACAAAGGTAACCAAAATTCGTTGTCTTAGGGAAACCCGAACCAAGGTTAACAACCCAATCCCAATAAGGGTGATTAGTCCAATCCCACAACCCAGTAATGGGGGGGCAACCCAAGAAGAACAAGGCTCTTAGAACCAACAATCCATGTGCTTGTTGTGAGACTTATGGATATTACACTCACGAGTCTCCCCTTCTACCTCAGATGCACAAAGCATGGGAAGACCGTGAAGTTGCCTCTAGAGGTAATAAATCTATTGCTCCTCCTGCTACTCCTTCCACATAACCGACAATGCTTACCAACCAATTTCCTCACGAAAGATATGTGGCTTCCAAAGTCAGCTAGAATCCTCCACCTCCTCCTCCTTTGTAGCTTAGGAATGGTTCGTATCAAATACTCATGATGAATTTTGAATATGTCAACCTTCAAATTTGGTTGCACCATTATGGAAACCCCTCCTAACAAGTCAGCGACTGATACTCACCCTAAAGTTTCCATTGAACCTCTTTTGTCACCAAATGATACCTAAAATATCCCTTCGCCTAAGTTATAGGTTCATCCAAACATCACCAAAGGCCCGTTACATCAAAAGACTGTGAACTCTTGTGTTGCCCATACTTATAGTATAGTACATGATTTAGCTCAGTCTCCTATTATTATGTTAGTGATGTAAGTCTTCTAGACATGCCCATCACACAAAAATCTCTACTATATTCTCTGGGAACTATGGACGCTTCACACGATTGTATGATTGATTTTTATGTTGACACTCTGGATCACCCTCACCTTCCTCTCTCTATTTCTTTCTAGATACCTGTCTTCATTAAGAAATCCATTGTTCAGCGGTGCATCATTAACGAAGGTGCCTCCAATTGTGTGATGGCCTCTACTATCTAGAAATAATTTGGTTCTCCCAACCTTTCACCATTTATGATCACTTTACATGCTTACGATGGTCATCCCTCGCAACAACTTGGTCTCTACCAGAATTGTCCCATATTGATTGCAAGTAAACATGTCATGGTTGATGTCAAAGTTATCGATGTCCCTTTCGACTATAACCCATTTCTTGGTTGTAGTTTCATGTATGTCATGAAAGCGGTCACATCTTCCATATTTTGTACCATGAGGTTCCCCCATAAAGGGAAGATCATCACCATTGACCAATTGACATTCTATGATCCTAAATCCCAAACCTCTCCTCAGAATGTCATATCTTCAATGGTGGGAAAAAATTCTATGCTCTCTTTGATTGAGATCTCCCCTGGGGCCTATAAAGACTTCTCATTTCTTAGGGCATATTATGGCCCACCACCTATTCCCACTGAGACTAACTCCTCTAGTGTTTGCATGCTTCAAGTGTCAAGGTACACCAAAAGGTAGTCCCATACATCTTTCCTGCAATGAGCTCCACAACAACTTGCTGCTCAAGACTCATTCAGCCCCTTAGGAGGAGTTCCTCTTGGCCATCATCCATTTGGTCAAATATTGTTCTTATTCCTTGCACTAGGAATATTTTCCACTCCTATAATGGCTATGTCGAGTCTTCTTAACATGAATTTGGGGATCCTAGTTTGGTACATCGATCCCCCTACAAACACTCCTCCCCATTAGCTCAAGCCTTACCTGGATTTAACACCAATGCAACCTATTCCCACCACCTCTCCATCTACTCAATTCCACTACAACCTCAACAGGAAGCTACTCCTATTGAAAAGGCATCTGAGGAAGGGGGGAAAAACCTGAAAAAATGGGGGTAAAGATAAGGCAACCCAAGTGGCATCCACTCCATCTAAACCACCTAAGCCTACTCCTCCATTGATCCAGGTGGATATTGATGGTCACCCATCTATTCCACTTGGAGCCCCAACACTGTTTAGTTTTTCAGTTTCCTTAATTGTTGCACAATTTACTATTTTTGGTAGTTATTTTAGACGTTGATGTACCAATTTGTCAAAAAACGACCCATAGTTTTGGTGCTTCATCTCCTAGGGTTAGGTTTTTGGATGTTTAGGGTATTCTCTTGTTCCTAAAAATAAATAGGCCTTCGAGCATCATTGTAACATATTTTATTGGCATGTAGCCACCACATCCATTCTCAAAGATAAGCTAGTTTATTTCCATTATGCTTCTAAGAAAATTTCAGTATTTCATATTAATAAAATGAAGTGTTATTTCTTTTGCATCTCTATATTTATGGTTATATCTATGATTTTTTGCATTCTTGTTTAAGTTTGGATCGGTGGTATCAGAGTGATCTGCTCTTTCTCTGTTTTTCTTTGCATTTTCCCAATGAGGCTGGGATATAAAGAGTTAGGGATCAAATTGGTCGAACCTTTGCAAGACCAACCTCACAAATGCCGATGGTCTCCCATGGCTAAAGAGAAGAAATATGAGGGGGAATCTTGCTCGAAGAAGCCCTCGAGTGATAGAGGAATGCGATGATGGACAACTTTGCCTAGATGCTTCAGCGACTACCTAAAGGTGACACATCTTCTTCCAGCAGCCACTCTGGAAGTGCCATACCCTTTAAGGTACAATTTAACTTTGCCATCCCCATATTTGAAGGTCATATAGATGAAAAAATCATAGACAAATGGTTAAATCTGCTAGAAGGATATTTTTCTTTTCATGATTTTTCTAGTCGGGAAAATATTACTTTTGCACTTCTCAAATTCGCCCCCCGTGTCAAGGACTGGTGGGAAACTGAATGTGAGAAGAAGGATGAAAGTACACCCTCACTATTTTCAACCTCACCCACTTGGAATTCATTTTAGGATGCCATCAAGGGGAAATACTACCCTGTCAGGAGCTATGAGGATAAATACATAAAGTGGACCATGCTACGATAGGGAAGGGACCAAGATGTACTAGAGTTTACCAATTTTTTTGATACCCTTTGCATGAAGTTGGGAATCAATGATTCTGAGTTACATTTGGTACTCAAGTACTGCAACTGTCTACACAAATACATCCAGGAGGATATGGAGTTCCTGGACATTTCCTCGCTCAACACAACGTATTGATACATTGTCAATATTGAGCATAAGTTTAAATAGGAGAAGCGAGACTTTGGATTTGTGAATCCGAGGCAAGGGAAAGGCAGTCCCAAACCATAGAGCAAAGGACAAATCCAAGGCAAGGCGAACTAGGACAACCCATTGAAGCTGCAAGCAAAGAACAATACCCTAAAGACAAAGAAGGACACGAGAAAATGGTGTGAGTTCCATAAGAGCTCCACTCACAACATAAGCGAGTGTTGGGCCAAGTAGTAACTAGTGGCCGAGATGAAGGCTTCCAAATCAGATGCACATTTGGACTTTGGGACAAAACCAGACAAGGGGAATGAAAAAGGGAAGAAAACCATTGATGAAAATCCAAGTGCCAGCATGGCCACCACCAAGATCCAGAAGAATGAGCCTGAATGTTCGGAGGAGGGGGACCACCTTTTCCACTGACATATGTGGGTGAAGGGTTCTCCACTACAATTCACTATCGACAGTGGGAGCAAAAAAAACCTCATTTTAGAAGAGGTCATGATCTTCACCAAGGATGAGATCTCTGCATTAGCCAGTAGTGTCACCTTCTGTAAAACATCAAGCCCTTCACGAATGAGGTATTGTGTGATGTTGATCCTCTTGCAGTTTGTGATGAATTATTAGGACAACCATAATTATGGAATAGACATGATGTATATGAGTCTAAACCTCACTTTGTGATTATTAATCTAGGCAAAAGTTTGTATGGGATACTGGAGGTATCCCCGCATACCTCGATCTCTTTGATCTATGCAAAGAAATGCAATAAGATCATTTCACATACCAAGAAACTTGTTTTCCTTATCATTTTCCCTCAGGGCAAGAAGAATATTATAGGCACAACTTCAAAACAGGGATCCTCTACACAACAAAAACAGATCGATATGGTCGAGGAGGAGTACAGGAACATTTTTTCCTCACTTATGGGGGTACCTCTGTGGTGTTAGGTCAAGCACTCCATCAATTTGACCCTGGGCGCACCGCTACCAAATGGAACGATATATCGATGCTATGTTTTGGAGAATGATGAGATCAGGAGGTAGACTCATGAGATGTTGCACAAAGGGCACATCAGGCCAAGCTCGTCACTCTGTGGGAGCATGATTGTAAGTTTACAGAAGAAGGACGGGACCTAGATACTCTATATTAACTATCCAGAAATGAACAATATCATTGTCTGGAATAGGTACCCAATCCCATGGATTGATGACCTTCTGGACCAGCTCAAGGGGGCCAAATATTTAAGAAAGATTGAGTTGAAGTCCAGTTATCACCAGGCACCTATCAAACCCTTCAATGTGTGGAAGACTGCCTTCAAATATAAGGAGGGCCTTTTCGAATGGTTGGTCATGCCTTTTGGGTTGTCGTCATGAGATTGATGGATGACATATTGCAACCATTAACCAATTAATTCATGGTGGTGTATTTAGAAGACATATTGATCTTCAGCCAGAGTTGGGAAGAGAACCTTCACCATATTCAACAGGATCACCAAACCCTGCGACAACACAAGTTGTGTGCCAATTATCCAGATTTAAACAGGAATGAAACAAATTATAGAGATAGCCATAAACACAGAGATGCAGTGGAAATAATACTTAATTTCATTAATGTAAAATACTGAAATATGCTTACAAACAAGAATGGAAATAAACTAGCTATGGCAATGGTAGCTTATCTCTAAGAAGAGATGTGGCGGCTACAAGCCTCTGAACTATGTTACAATGAGGCTCGAAGGCCTATTTATTATTGAGAAAAAATGAAAAACCACAAACATCCAAAAACCTAACCCTAGAAGATGAAACACTAAACTATGGGCCCTGTTTGGGTAAATTGGTACATCAACTTCCCGGGGTCGTAACTTTGGCATACGATCTCTATTTGATTTGCACAATATCTTGTTAGAAGTATCCATCCAAGAACTACAATTTTGGGAGGAGAAACATCGGTACATGGACCCATGTTGCTCCCAGTTTTCCAAAAAAATGTCGTTTAGGGCCTCAAAATGGCTCCAGAAGTTTAGGACCCGAAAAACTACTAAAAATAGTAAACTGTGCTACAATTAAGGAAACTGAAAAGTTGAAACAAGCAATGGTGGAGGTCCAAGTGGACTTGGTAGGTGGCCACCAATATCCACCTGGATCATTCCTCCCCCCTTAGGAAATAATGGTCACCATTTCGTTGAGTTCCTCCATGATATGAGGATACTTCTACTGAACTTGGTCCCTGGTGAGCCACTTGCCCCGGTGAAGGAGTTGGAATGCTTTGACAATTCGATATAGTTGGATATTCTGCTGGCGAGTGTGCTTGATCTATGTGTCCATGATTTGATTAGTTGCAGCTTGTTCCATGCAATCTGGATTTAACTATGTGGGTGTGAGCTATTCTACAATATCAAATGTGTTTAGTAATGGTGGAAAGTATGGCCGAAGGCGGACCACATTGAACACTGGGTGGAGGCCAAGGAATGGGGGAATGCTGAGATCAAATGAATTGTCTCCCACAACTTTAGTAATGGTGTAAGGACCATATCAGAGTGGTATGAGTTTGTGATAGGCTCCGTTAAGGCGTTCCTTTTGTAAATGAAACCAGACTTTGTCGCCCACCTGAAACTTGTGTGGCACACAATGTTGATCATGTCACTGCTTGTACTTGGAATTTGATTTCTCCAAAATGTCATGGACCTGCTAGCGAATATGTTGGATGTGCTCAATGAAGCTATTTTCCTTATCTGTTTAGGACTGGACATGAGCCAAATTTGCGTGAGTAGCTGCAAATGGCATGGCCACATCAATGGGACATAGTGGCTGGAACCCCAAGCCCGCCTGAAAAGGGTTGTGGCTAGTCAAGTTGTGGAGAGCCCGATTGTAGCTGTGCTGAACATAGGGGAGGCTCTCATCCCATGTGCATGGATGCTTTGAGTTGTACATGGGTAGAATGTGTATGATCATCCAGTTGACAACCTCTATTTAGCCATCAGTTTGAGGATGGAAGGCTATGGACTTAGTGAGTTTGTTGTCCATCATCGACCAGAGACTGGACCAAAATGTACTGAGGACCCTATTGTCCTGATATGAGATGATAAATTGTGGGATCCCAAATTGTACCCACACTCGTTCAAAGAAGAGTTTTGCAGTGGATTTTGTTGTGATATTCTTCTTGCAGGCCGCCATAATGGCCATCTTCGAGAACCTGTCGACAACCACAAAAGCACAGTCGTTTCCATGCTTAGTGGAAGGAAGGCCTGACATGTAATCAATGGAGATGGATTCCCAAGGTCTACTAGGGGTAGGCAGTGGGGTATAGAGGCCTTGCTTCTTGATGGTCGGTTTGGCAATGACGCAGGCAGTGCATGATCTAATGTACTTCCTAACATCCTATCGAAGATTCAGCCAATAGAAATACTTCTGCAGTACTGCCACCATTTTCTCAACCTCAAAATGCCCAGTAGCTCGACTATAGTGTGGTTCCCAAATCATCTTGGCACGTTTGCTTGAAGGAACACAAAGGTGACCCAGGTGGCACAACAGGGCATCCTGGAGGTGAAAATCTGGAACATGTTGACCCTCCAAGAGTGTCTGGTATGTGTGGCCAAATTCTGGGTTGGTTTAGTAGAGAAGTGGCCAATCAGAAGTCTCGTGCCCACAAGAGTTGAGCACGGTGGTTAATGCCATGATTGGTGGTCGACTGAGGCAATCTGCAACATTATTGGTGCTTCCTTTCTTATACTTGATATTGAAATGGAACTGTTGCAGGTATGTGGACCACTTCTAATGGCGATCATTCTACAATTTCCCTTGGGTCTATATGAACTGCAGGGGTTGGTGGTCTGTGTGGATGACCATTTCCTTCCCCAGAATGTAATGCTTCCATTGTTGGCAAGACTGCACAATGGAATACATCTTTTCGTCATAAGTGGGATACTTCTGGACCGGGTCTGAAAGTGTCTCACTGTGATATGCCATTGGATGCCCGTGTTGAGTAAGGACTGCCCCAATAGCATAGTTAAGGGCATCTATCTCGACCTCAAATGGTTGTTGCAAGTCTGGTAATGCGAGCATTGGTGTCGAGCAGAGGCGATCTTTCAACTTTGTGAATGCCTTTTGTTGAGATTCTAACCAAAAGAATTTTTCTTTCACTCCTCCCTTGGTGACTTGACTCAAGGGCCAAGTGATATGAGAAAATCCCAACATGAACCTGCGGTAGAAGTTGGCAATACCTAGAAAATTGTGGAGCTCTATCAGAGTGGCTAGAGATGGCCAATCCCGAATGACTTGGATCTTGGTTGGATCCTCGTGCACCCCCTATTCATCAATAATGTATCCCAGATACTGAACTTGGGTCATGCCAAAAGTGCATTTCTCCAAATTGGCACAGAACTTGTGTTGCCACAGTGTTTGGAGAACCTGTCGGATGTGGTGGAGGTGCTCTTCCTAACTATGGCTGAAGATCAGGATGTCATCCAAGTATACCACTACAAATGAGTTGGTGAATGGCCACAAGATGTCATCCATTAGCCTCATGAAGGTTGCAGGAGCATTCGTCAATCCGAAAGGCATAACCAAATATTTTAAAAGGCCCTCCTTGGCTTTGAAGGCAGTCTTCCACACATTAGAGGGTTCGATTGGTACCTGGTGACATCCTGACTTCAAATCGATCTTGCTGAAATATTTTCCCCCCTTCAGTTGGTCCAGGAGGTCATCAATCCATGGGATCGGGTACTTATTATGGACAGTGATCTTGTTCAGCGCCCAATAGTCAATACAGAGTCTTCGAGTCCCATCCTTCTTCTGTACCAACACAATCGGGCTCCCACAAGGCGATGAACTCGGATGGATGTGACCTTTTTGCAGCAGCTCCTGAATCTACCTCTTGATTTCATCATTCTCCATAATGGAGTGCCAATAGATTGGTCCATTGGGCAGTGGTGCACCTAGGGTTAGATTGATGGAGTGCTTGACTTGACAGTGTAGAGGAACCCCTATGGGGGAGGTGAAGATGTCCTTGTACTCCTCCACGACCTTGTCCATCTGTAGTTATCATGTGGAGGAGCCTTGTATGGAGGTCATGGCCACCGTCTTCTTCTTTCCTTAAGGGAATATCATTAGGAAAACAAATTTCCCAGTTTTGGAAATGAGCTTAATGCATTGTTTTGCAGTAACCAAAGAGATGGCGGTAGGCGGTGCTACCTTCGGTATGCTGTACAACTTATTTCCAAAAGTAACAATAACAGCATGGGCCCTTGATTCATACACAACATGTTGCTTCCACAAGTATGGTTGTCCTAATAATACATCACAAACTTCAAGGGGAGCAATGTCACACAATACCTCATCCATGAAGGGCTTGATGTTGTATGGAAGGCGACACTGCCAACTCATGCGAAGATCCCATCCTTGGTGAAGCCACCCGATGGTGTACTGTTGTGGATGTGCTGTGGTCAGTAAGCCCAACCACTTCATGACCTTTGTAGAAATGAGGTTCTTTTGGCTCTCGCTGTCGACAATGAACTGTAGCAGGGAGCCATTTACCCACATCTGGGAGTGGAAGAGACGCTCCTCCTCCTCTGGATCTTCGGGTTCCTCCTTCTGGATCTTCGTGGTGGTAACAGTGGCGTTGGGCTCCGCATTGATAATCTGCTTCCCTTTGTCATTCCCCTTGTCGGGTTCTGACTCAGAGTTGGAACATGCATCTGATTCTGAAACCTTTAGCTTGACCACCAGTGACTACTTGGCCCGACACTCACTTGTGTTGTTGGTGGACCTCTTATGGAACTCACACCACTTTCCCGTGTCCTTTTTTGGCTTCGCGGTGTTGTTCTTTGCTTGTAGCTTTAGCGGGTTATCTTGGGCTGCCCTGCATTGGCTTTGTCCTTTGTTCTGCGGTTTGGGGTCACCTTTCCCTTGCTTCGGATTCATAGATCCAAAGTCTCGCTTCTTCTATTTAAAGATTTGCTCGACCTTGACGGCATACCTCGCTTCTTCTGTTTAAACTTTTGCTCGACCTTGACGGCATACTGGTATGACGTGCCGAGCAAGGAGATGTTCACAAATTCTATTTCTTCCTGGATGTACTTGTGCAGGCAACTGCGGTATTTGAGTACCAAATGCTGCTCTGAATCCTTACCAAACTTTGTGCGAAGGGTATGGAAAATATTGGTAAACTCTGGCACGTCTTGGTCCCTTCCCTGCCGCAGCATGGTCCACTGTATGTATTGATCCTCATAGCTTCCAACAGGGTAGTACTGCTCCTTGATTGAATCTCGAAATGAATTCCAAGTGGGTGTGGCTAAAAATAGTGAGCTTGTACTTTCATCCTTCTGCTTGCAGTAGGTTTTCCACCAATCCTTGATGTGGGGGGCTGCTTTGAGAAGAGCGAAAATAATCTTTTCCCGACTGGAAAAATCATGAACAGAAAAACATCCCTCTAGCAGATTTAACCATTTATCAACAACATCTGTGTCTATCTGACCCTCGAATATGGGGATTTCAAAATTAACTTATACCTTAAACGGTGTGGCGTTTCCAGAGTAGCCGTTGGAAGCCGATGCGTTGCCCCTGGGTAGCTACTGAAGGATCTTGGAAAATTTGTCCATCATCGCGTTCCTTTGTTGCTCGAGGGCTTCTTTGAGCAATATTTTGATAGGATCTCTTGCCCCCTCATCTTTCTTTTCATCCACCATGGGAGGCTGTCAGGATTTGCGAGGCTGGTCTTACAAAGGTTCGACCAGTTCAAGCCCTAACTCCTTATATCCTGACCTCGTTGGGGACATGCAAAGAAAAACAAAGAAAAAAAAGCAGACCGCTCTGATACCACTGATCTGGATTTAAACAAGAATTCAACAAATTACAGAGATAACCATAAACATAGAGATGTAGTGGAAATAATACTTAATTTCATTAATGTAAAATACTGAAATATGCTTACACACAGAAATGGAAATAAACCAGCTAGGGCGATGGTAGCTTATCTCTAAGAAGAGATGTGGCAGCTACATGCCTCTGAACTATGTTAAAATGAGGCTCGAAGGCCTATTTATTATTGAGAAACAATGGAAAACCCTAAACATCAAAAAACCTAACCCTAGAAGATGAAACGCCAAACTGTGGGCCCCATTTGGGTAAATTGGTACATCAACTTCCGGGGGTCGTAAATTTGGCATACGATCTCTGTTTTATGCACACAATATCTCGTTAGAAAGATCTATCTGAGAATTACAAGTTTGGGAAGAGAAACATCAATCCATGGCCCCACGTTGCTCCCAGTTTTCCCAAAAAATGTTGTTTAAGGCCTCAAAACGGCTCCAGAAGTTCAGGACCCGAAAAATTGCTAAAAATAATAAACCATGCTACAATCAAGGAAACTGAAAAGCTGAAAGAAACAGTGGTGGGGTCCAAGTGGACTTGGTCAGTGGCCACCCAATCTAGAGAAACCCACTTTTGGCATGACCCAGGTTCAATATTTGGGGTACATCACTGATGAGTAGGGTGTGAATGTGGACCCAACCAAGATACAAGTCATTCGATATTGGCCAACCCCGACCACTCTAATAGAGCTCCGCAACTTTCTGGGCCATGCCAATTTCTACCACATGTTCATGTTGGGGTTCTCTCATATTAGTTGGCCTTTAAGTCAAGTTACCAAGGGCAGAGCGAAAGTAAAGTTCTTTTGGTCGGAAACCCAAAAAAATGAGTTTTTTGAGTTGAAGCAACGTCTCTTCTCTGCACCAGTGCTCACATTACCATACTTGTAACAACCATTTGAGATTGAGATAGATGCCTCCGACTATGTTATTTGTGTAGTTATTACTCAACAGGGGCATCCAGTGGCTTACCACAGTGAGACACTTTTAGACATAGTCTGAAATTAGCCCACCTATGACAAAGGAATGTATTCCATTATGTAAACCTGCCATCAATGGAAGCATTACATTCTGAGGAAGGAAGTGACCATCCACACAGAACAACGAATCCTTT
Organism: Pinus tabuliformis; assembly: GCA_031772625.1. Taxonomy (NCBI): domain Eukaryota; kingdom Viridiplantae; phylum Streptophyta; class Pinopsida; order Pinales; family Pinaceae; genus Pinus; species Pinus tabuliformis. The sequence goes on along the minus strand of CM062804.1, from coordinate 575,452,127 downwards.
AGTTCATAAAGACATAAGGAAAATTATAGAACGATCACCATAAAAAATGGTCCACACACCTGCAACAATTCCATTTGAACATTAAGTACAAGAAAGGCAGCACCAATAATGTTGCAGACTGCCTCAGTCGACCACCAGTCATGGCATTGATCACTGTGCTCGACTCCTGTGGGCATGACACTTCGGGTTGGATGCATCTTTACGAGAGTGATCCACAATTTGGCAGCACATACCAAACACTCCTGGAAGGTAAGAAAGTTTAAAATTTTCACCTCCAGGATGCACTGTTATGCCACATGGGACACGTATGTGTTCCTTCAAGCGAGCATGCCAAGATGATTTGGGAGGCGCACTATAGTCGGGTCACTGGACATTTTGGAGTAGAAAAAATAGTGGTAGTACTGCAAATGTATTCTTATTGGTCAAACCTTCATCAGGATGTTGGGAGGTACATTAAATCTTGCACTTCCTATGTCATTACCAAACAAACCATCAAGAAGCAAGGCCTATATACTCCTCTATCTACTCCTAGTCGACCTTGGGAATCCATCTCCATGGATTACATGTCGGGCCTTCCTTCTACTAAGCACGATAATGACTGCATTTTCATGGTCGTCGATAGATTCTCTAAGATGGCCATTATGGCAACCTATAAAAAGAGTATCACAACAGAGGCCACTGCTAAGCTCTTCTTTGAGCAAGTGCGAGTACACTTTGGGATCCCATAGTCTATTATCTGAGATTAAGACAACATATTATTGAGTGCATTTTGGTCAAGTCTCTGGTCGATGTGGATACCTAATCTGAAATGGTGTGAGTTCCATAAGAGCTCCACTCACAAAACAAGTGAGTATTGGGCCAAGTAGTCACTGGTGGTCGAGATGAAGGCTTTTGAATCAAATGCATGTTCTGACTTTGAATCAGAACCCAACAAGGGGAATGACAAAGGGAAGCAGATCATTTACACAAAGCCTAGTGCCACCATGGCCACCACCAAGACAGTGGAAATCCATTAGCCTTGAAGATATCCAAACTCTATTATCAACGTGCTGGTGTAATTTTCTCTCATTTACTTCCTTATTGATATTTATTTTTCTACAATTTTCCTTTCAAGTTTCCTATGCCTTTTAAATTGAGTTATTTTTAATGGTGGTATTTAATTAAATGCATACACTTTTAAAAATTTAATAAACAAGTATTAATTTCGATCGGGATTTAGATCAATACCAAACTCACTAAGTCCACATATTTCCATCCCCAAACTAATGGCCAAACATGGGTTATTAACAAGATGATCGTACACATTCTTCGCATGTACAACTCGAAGCATCAATGCACATGGGATGAAATCCTCTCCTATGTTCAAATCAGCTACAACATAGCTCTCCACATCTCAATGGGCCACAACCCCTTTCAGCCATTATGTCCCATTGATGTGGCCATACCATTTGCATCTACTTAGGTAGATTTGGCTCATGTCCAGTTCGAAGCTGACAGGGCTAACAACTTCATTGAGTGCATTCAACACAATCTCTAGTAGGTCCATGATATATTTGAAAAGAAGCACCTTGATCAACATCGAGTGTCGCACAAGTTCTAGGTGGGAGATAATGTTTGGCTACATTTAAAGAAGGAGCACCTCACTGGACCCCACCGAAATATTTTCCCACTCCAATATGGGCCATACACCATCATTAAGGCCATAGGGGAAATTCCTTTGAACTCAGTATTCCACCATTCCTTGGTCTACACCCAATGTTCAATGTAGACCGCCTTGGACCATACTTTCCACCATTGCTGGACACATTCGACATTGCAGAACAACTCACACTAACAGAGCTAAGCCTTGACTGAATGGAACAGGCGAAAACTGATCGAATAATGGACACACAGATTAAGAACACTCACTAGAAAAAGATCCAACTATATTAGGTTGTCAAAGCTGGTCAACTTTTTCACTAAGGCAAGTAGCCATGAGGGACCAAGTTCAACAAAAGTTTCCCCATCTCACGGAGGCACTCAATGCAATGGGGACCATTGCTTCCTAAGGGGAGAGGATAGATCAAGGTGGATATTGGTGACCACTTTCTTATTCCACTTGGAACCCCAACACTATCTCTTTCATTTTTTCACTTTCCTTAATTGTAGCACAATTTACTATTTTTGGTAGTTTTTCAGATCCTGAACTTCCGGAGCCATTTTGAGGCCCTAAACGACGTTTTTTGGGGAAAACCAAGAAAACATGACAATTTGGTTGATTTTTTAATTTGAAATTTTTAGTCCTTGGATATATATTCTAACGAAGTATTGTGTGTGTCAAACAAAGATTGTATGCCAAAGTTGCAATCCTGGGAAGTCAATATACCAATTTACCCAAACGAGGCCCATAGTTTTGGTGCTTCATCTCCTAGGGTTAGGTTTTTGTATGTTTAGGGTTTTCCATTGTTCCTTAATAATAAATGCGCCTTTGAGCCTCATTGTAACACAATTCATAGGCATGTATCCACCACATCTCTTCTCAGAGGTAAGCTACCATCACTCGAGCTAGTTTATTTCCATTCTATTTGTAGGCATATTTCAGTATTTGATATTAATAAAATGAAGTGCTATTTCTATTGCATATTTGTATTTATAGTTATATCTCAGATTTGTTGCATTCCTATTTAATTTCATATTAGTGGTATCACAGTGGTCTTCTCTTTCTTTGTTTTTCTTTGCATGTCCCCAACAAGGTTAGGATATAAGGAGTTAGGGCTCGAACTGGTCGAAACTTCATGAGACCAGCCTCACAAGTCCTGATGACCTACCATGGCAGAAGAGAAGAAAGATGAGGGGGTAGGATATCCTTTCAAAATATTGCTCGAAGAGGCCCTTGAGTGACATAGGAACACGATGATCGAAAACATTTGGCAGATCTTTCAGTGGCTACCCAAAGGCAACACATCTTCTTCCGAAAGTCATTATGGAAGTTCCAGACCATTTAAGATACAAGATAAATTTGAAATCCCCATATTTGAAGGTTGGATGGATGCTTACATCATAGATAAATGGTTAAATCTTCTAGAAGTATATTTTTTTGTTCATGATTTTTCCAATCGGGAAAATATTACTTTTGCACTTCTCAAAGCCGCCCCCCACATCAAGGACTGGTGGGAAACCTACTGTGAGAAGGACAAAAGTACACCCTCACTATTTTCAGCTGCACCTACTTGGAATGCATTCTAGGATTCCATCAAGGAGCAATACTACCCTTTTGGGAGCTACGAGGATAAATACATAAAGTGGACCACGCTGCGGTAGGGAAGGGACCAAGATGTACCGAAGTTTACCAATGTTTTTCATACCCTTTACACAAAGTTGGGTATCAAAGATTCTAAGTGACATTTGGTACTCAAGTACCGCGTGTGATTATGCATATACATCTAGGAAAAGATGGAGTTCCTGGACATGTCCTTGCTCGGCATGATATATCGATATGATGTCATGGTTGAGCAGAAGTTTAAACAGAAGAAGCAATACTTTCAATCTGTTAATCTGAAGCAAGGAAAAAGAGCCCCCAAACCGCAGAGCAAAGGAAAAATCCAAGGTAGGGAAACCTAGGACAACCCTCCTAAGCCAAAATAAAATAAAGACACCCTAAAGAGAAATAAGGACATGGGAAAATGGCACGAGTTCCATAAGAACTCCACTCACAACACAAGTGAGTGTGGAGCCAAGTAGTCACTAGTGGCTGAGCTGAAGGCTTCCAAATCAGATGCATGTTCTGACTTTGAGTCAGAACCCAACAAGGGGAAAGAAAAATAGAATTATATCATTGACAAAAAGCCTAGTGCCACCATGGCCACAACCAAGATCCAGAAGAATGAGCCTAAAGATCTAGAGGTGGGGGAACGCCTCTTTCACTCATAGATGTGGGTGAAGGGTTCTATGTTACAGTTCATTGTTGACAGTGGGAGCCAAAATAAATTCATTTCAGTAGAGGTCCTAAAGTGGTTGTTTCTACCAACTACAACACATCCATAGTCGTACACCATCAGGTAGCTTCATGAAGGATGAGATCTCCGCATCAGCGAGTAGTGTCGCCTTCCCCACAACATCAAGCCCTTCATGGATGAGGTACAGTATGATGTTGATCCTCTTGAATTTTGTGATGTATTATTAGGAAAACCATACTTGTGGAAGCTGCATATTGTATATGAGTCTAGACCTCACTCTGTGATCATTACTCTGGGAAATAAGTTATAGAGAATACCATAGGTAGCCTTGCCTACTATCATCTCTTTGATCTCTGCAAAGCAATGCAACAAGATCATTTCACAGAATAGAAAAAATGTTTTCCTTATGATTCTACCTCAAGGCAGGAGGAAGATTGTAGCCACAAATTTCAAATAGGGCTCCTCCACACAGTAGTAGTCAATGGATATGGTCATGGAGGAGTACAGGGACATTTTCGCCTCACCTATGGGGTTACCTCTACACTGTCCGGTCAAGCACTCCATTGATATGACCCTGGGTGTGCTGCTACCTAATGGAATGGTCTGTTATGCTCTGTTTTGTAGAACGATGAGATCAAGAAGCAGATTCAGGAGCTGTTGCAGAAAAGGAACATCAGGCCAAGATCCTCACCCTATGGGAGCTTGATTATATTGGTATAGAATAAAGACGAGACCTCGAGACTCTGTATTGAATATCAGGCGCTGAACAAGATCGTTGTCTATAATAGATACCCAATCCCATGGATTGATGACCTTCTGGAACAGCGCAAGGGGGCCAAATATTTCAGCAAGATTGACTTGAAGTCCAGTTATCACCAAGTGCCTATCGAACCCTCTGATGTGTGGAAAATTGCCTTCAAATCCAAGGAGAGCCTTTTCAAATGGTTGTTCATTCCTTTTAGGTTGATGAATTCCCTCAAAAACTTCATGAGATTGATGGATGGCATCTTGCAACCATTCACCAATGAATTCGTGGTGGTGTATTTAGATGACATATTGATCTTCAACCAGAGTTGGGAAGAGCACCTCCACCATATTAGACATGCCCTCCAAATCCTATGACAACAAAATTTGTGTGCCAATCTTGAGAATTCACTTTTGGCATGACCCAGGTTCAATATTTGGGGTACATAATTGATGAGAAGAATGTGCATGTGGACCCATCCAAGATACAAGTCATTTAGTATTGGCCAGCCCGAAAAACTCTAACAAAGCTTCATAGCTTTCTGTCCCTTGTCAATTTATACCACAGGTTTGTGTTCAGGTTCTCTCATATCAATTGGTCTTTAAGTCAAGTCACTAAGGGCGGAGCAAAAGAAAAGTTATTTTGGTCTGAAACCCAATAGAAGGTGTTTTCTGAGTTGAAGTAGTGTCTCTACTCTATACCAGTGCTCGCATTACAAGACCTACAACAACCATTTTTGATTGAGACAGATTACTCCAACTATGTTATTGGTGCAGTTCTTACTCAGAAGGGGGATCTAGTGGCTTACCATAGTGAGACACTTTCAGACACAGTCCGAAAGTATCCCACCTATGACAAAGAAATGTATTCCATTGTGCAAGTTTTCCTTCAATGGAAGCATTACATTCTGGGGAAGGAAACGGTCATCCACATAGACCACCGACCCCTGTAGCTCACAAGGGAAGTCACAGAACGATCACCATCAGAAATTGTCCACATACCTGCAACAATTCCATTTGAAAATTAAGTATAAGAAGGGAAGCACCAATAATGTTGCAAACTACCTCAATCAACCAGTAGTTATGGCTTTGATCACTATGCTCGACTCTTGTGGGAACGAGACTTCAGGGTGGGCACACCTTTACGAGAGCAACCTAGAATTCGACAGCTCATACCAAACAATCCTGGAAGGTAAGAAAATTCCAAATTTTCACTTCTAAAATGCACTGTTATGCCACCTAGGACACATATGTGTTCCTTCAAGTAAGCGTGCCAAGATGTTTTTGGAGGAAAACTACAATAGGGTCGCTGGACATTTTGGAGTAAAGAAAATAGTGGTAGTACTGCAGAAGTGTTTTTATTCGATGAACCTTCTTCAGGATATTGGGAGGTACATTAAACCTTGCAATACTTACGCCATTTCCAAACCAACCATCAAGAATTAGGGCCTATATACTCCTCTTCCTACTCTTAGTCAACCTTGGGAATCCATCTCCACGGATTACATATCAGTCCTTCCTTCTACTAAGCACGACAACGACTATGTTTTTGTGGCCATTGACAAATTCTCTAAGATGGCCATTATGGCAACTTGCAAGAAGAATATCACAAAAAAGGCCATTGCTAAGATCTTATTTGAATGAGTGTGGGTACACTTTAGGATCCCACATTCCATTGTCTCAGATTGGGACAGCAGATTCCTAAGTGCATTTTTGTCAAGTCTCTGGTCGATGTTGGATAACAAACTCACTAAGTCCATGACTTTCCATTTCAAAACAAATGGTTAAATAGAGGTCGTCAACATGATGATCGTATACATTATGCGCTTGTATAACTCGAAGCATCCATGCACATGGGATGAAAGCCTCCCCTATCTCCAAAATAGTTACAACAACTCTCTCCACATCTCAACAAGCCACAACCCCTTTCAGCTAGGGATGGGATTTCAACCAATATATCCCATTGATGTGGCCATACTATTTGCAGCTACTCGGGTAGATTCATCTCATGTCTAGTCCAAAGCCGACAAGGCTAACAACTTCATTGAGCACATTGAACACATCCCCCAACAAGTCCATGATATATTGGTCAGAGCTAATGCTAAATACAGGCAGCACCATGATCAACATTGTGTGTGTTAGAAAAATATATATTACATAGCATTGGAACACATAAAAATGTTGAATAAATATAAACACAGAAAATGCATAAAAGAAGAGAGACACATATATACGTGTTTCACCCAATTTGGGCTACGTCCATGGAGAAACAACCAATCCTTCATTTTATATTATCTAGCAAAATGAAGAGATATACAACCTATAGAAGGTCCGATGTGATTCCCTCTTCGCTTTCACACAATATCCTCTCTCTTTCTTGCTTAGAGTACACATATACATAACTGCAATACAATTCCCTCATATATAGTGAGGGGTTTCCTTCTAGGGAAAAAAACCCTAAATTAAACATAACTTCTACCATCACATTTCTGCCTAATGAACAACCTGGATTGACTATGAAATTACAACATTTTACATCTATTTTTACTTCGGGGGGGGGGGGGGGGGGGCCCAGGAGCCCCCTGGCAGCGTGCATAAACGGATGTCGTTTCCGCCACATTACGAAATAGGGTCTAATGTCGCAATACCTCTGAATAAAGGAGATAATCAGGCTCCACAACTAGTAGCGTGTCACACAAGTTCCAAGTGGGCGAAAAGGTTTGTATACTATATTTGCAGAAGGAGCGCCTCATTGGGCCCCACCACAAGATTTTCCTACTCTAATATGGTCCATACACCATCACCAAGGCTGTAGGGGACAATGTGTTCAAGCTTAGCATTCCACCATTCCTTGGTTTTCACCTAGTGTTCAATGTAGACCACCTTTGGCCATACTTTCCACCATTGCTGGACACATTCGACATTGCAAATCAACTCACACCAACAACACCAACTCCTAGACCAAGCCAATTGGCTTACTAGGGACCAAGTTCAGCAAAAGTTTCCTCATCTCATGGAGGCACTCAACACAATGGGGACCATTGCTTCCTAAGGGGGAAGGACTGGTCCAGTTTGATATTGGTGGCCACCCGCCTACTCCACTTGGAGCCCCAACACTGTCTCTTTCAATTTTTCAATTTCCTTAATTGTAGCACATTTTACTATTTTTGGTAGTTTTTCGGGTCGTGAACTTCCAGAGCCGTTTTGAGGCCCTAAATGATGGTTTTTTGGGAAAACCATGCAATCATGAGTCTTTGACTCATACTTTCATTCAAAAGTTGTAGTCCTCGGATAGATCTTTCTAACGAGGTATTGTGCGCATCAAACGAAGATCGTATGCCAAAGTTAAGACTCGGGGAAGTTGATGTACCAATTTACCCAAATGGGGCCCGTAGTTTTGGCGCTTCATCTCCTAGGGTTAGGTTTTTGGATGTTTATGGTTTTCCATTGTTCCTCAATAATAAATAGGCCTTCGAGCCTCATTATAACACTGTTAAGAGGAATTTAGCTGCCACATATCTTCTCAGAGATAAGCTACCATCACCCGAGCTAGTTTATTTCCATTCTGTTTGTAAGCATATTTAAATATTTAATATTAATAAAATGAAGTGTTATTTCTTTTGCATCTCTATATTTATGGTTATATTTGTGATTTTTTGTGTTCTTGTTGAAGTTTGGATTATCCATGTGATTTTTGTTATGTTCATGGCCATCCTACTAACAAGTTCCCTGATTTTCCCTGCATCAAGAGAATGATTTTAGAAGTCAAAATTCAGCCAGACCCTCTTGTCCCTGAGGTGCAAGGAACCTTCCCTAAATCTACCAAGAAGAATAAATCCTTAAGCACAAATAAATTTGGATTTTGTGCAATATGTATGAGCATTAATCTCATCATTGTCCTCATCTTGGCATCTTTCTTGATACCCTTAACATTCTTTATGAACTAGACACCGCTCATAGTGACCCTCCTCCTTCTCTAGCGATAGACCCTTGTACCAATTCCTTGCCATGGTAGGAGGCTACCAAAACCACTATAGTGATTCCTCCTGATGTCAAAATGAAAGACACTTATGTTCAAATTATCTATGTATCATCATCCATGGAACAACTTCCTCAAACTCCTTTGGAATATTTGAAGGTAGCATCTTTAGATTCTCCTTCTGAAGGTGTTTTGGTCTCAACATTGATGGGTTTTACATCCACTTGTCATCTGTCTCCCCTGAATAATTCTTGTATGTGAATTTTGTCTCCCATTGTTGTTGGGAAAAGTATCCAATACGGAATGACCCTATCCCACTCTAAGGGTGATAGTACCTCAGCAACAATCGAAGTAAAGCTATCTAAGATTTCTTCTTTATGAAAGTAAAATAGGGGAGAAAGAGATCCACTAACCGATGTCTTTTGCTAATGGTTGATCCAATCTTCTCTCCTTGCTGCTTGCTCCCAGCTCCTTGCTCTTTCACTGGCCCAGCTACACCAAGATCCTGCAAAATGGCAAGAGAGGGAAACTACAAGAAGCATACATTCATAATTGATTCAAGGATTAGAATAAATCAAATACACAAGTATAACAATACACCATTGAGACACATGCATATAGAAGAACCTCAAATGCTTTATTAATGGAAGAAGTAAAGTTCAGGAAGTGATACAACCATAAAAGGCCCAATCCAGCATCACCTCCCAGCAGAAAGAAATCTCCTCTTCACCTCCTTCAAAGCAAATCACCCAATAGTTCTATACTCAAACCAACAGCACTTCCTTACATTCACAAGATTCCAGCCCCCCTAGACCTCATGAGAGAGCTCTATATATAGGAGTTTTGGAGAAAGGATGAGTCAGCTTGAGGCTGGCATGAAGCTGACTAGTGTCCTCTCTCACTTCAATTATTCTTCAGTTCTTGAGTCCACTTGGAGGTTCTTGCTTCCACTTGGAGATCTAGACCCTCTTACTCATCACCAGTCGAATTCCTTGATCCAAGTGTCATTTTGGAAGCTTCCTGGGCATTGACACCTTGAGGAATGACTGTGCCACATGTCCCAACTCGCCCAGCGCAGGTAGCCTTCTTTGCAGTTGACATTCAGCGCAGGTAGACAGTGGAGCAGTTGACATTCAGCGCAGATTCTCAGTGGAGCAGTTGACATGATCCAGAATTGCCTTGTTTTTGAGTGTTTTCAGGTGGAGAACTGATATTTAGTGTTGTGGTTTGCTGTCCTTGTTCCTCTAGGGGTAGGAACAACATGTTTAGGGACTTTGGATCCCTTAGATTATGGACATTTCATGCTTCATGCTGTAAGGCACAAAAATGTCTATAACACCCATGATGATGATTGGTTCAATCATGTCTTACGTCAAACCCATAATTCGAACCACATCCACTTTTTGGCCATTACATTGCCATACAATGTTTTGGTAAGAGGGGCTCCACTTTTAACAACCCTAATAACCAAATCCCTTTGACATTTTTGTTGAACCCCCCAGTCGCCTAGGTGACCATCAATTCATTATATTCGAAGAAACACTTTGGTATGGTGACACCGTGTATGTGAACCCAGAAATTTAGTCCCTTTGACTGATAAATGCACTACTAAACAAGACTAGTAATCAAGCATTTCCTTTCTCCTATTGCATACTCTATCCATTCTTCCCATAAGAAAGCAACCATAACAACAAATGGAAACGACACACAAAGTTCATAAACACATTATGTACATCCATAATAAAGTGTTTGGAATCCATTATTCTAATTACATTCGTCATGTCAATAACATCCTCTAATATTACAAATTGGGGGGCACCTATGCCCCCAAATGTACTCATAATCCTTTGGAGAATCTCATGCTAGTAGGGCCAAATGATTGAACCCCTTATTCAAGCACCTGGAACACAATGGTACTCCACAAAATCATCCAGATGTCTCCCTCGAGGTTTTTCCACTACAAGATTGCCAAGTTTTAGGGCTCTCTCCCTCTCTCCAAATTCTCCAATAATACAATGCACCAATGAATTGGAATTGGGGGAAAGAAGCCCTTTTACATGAAAAGTCATAATTTTTACCTTGGCCATTATGAGAAAACCATAGCTCAGTTTGATGAAACATAAGCACCATTAGAAAGCTCCCACTAAACTATATAATGGGCCTCCCTTAGTTTTTGGTAATTTGAAACTTCACCAAGAAGCCATTTTTTCCATGAGGTCTCACTTTGTTACCTTTTCAAATTGAACCTCTTCATATGGGTCGCTCCTCTAGCACCACTTTTCCTTTGTAGTTGTCAAATTATGTGTTGATTTTTTTCATGAGTAACCATTATTTACTCGTGTTTTTATGGTTCCCTTTGGTCCTCTCCCATGTGGTAGCATTATTGAGTCACCCTTGTTTAGAGCATTAGAGATGACTTACCCTTGTATCCCGTGGAGCTTTTTCAACGTCCCATTGAGATTTGTTACAGTATATTATCTTGTCCATTTGCCGTATTAATATTTACTTGCTCATAATTTGCCTCCATATACTCACATTTTTCATTTAAAATCCTCCGTGTAAGTAATTGACCATCCCCTCTCGATTCATGTATATCACTGCCAGGTCAACCTTGCATATTATTCTCTAACAAGGAAATTCATAAGTCCACCTATCCCCTTGTTTTGCCATCATTACCCCTAGTGTCATTCTTTATCGGTCACATTTCTATGATCCTCATGCCTTTGTTGAGGAATCCTCATTGCCTCAACTTTGGCAAGCCCTCTTCTATTGACTTCAACACATTTATTCCAAGAGAGTGGCCTAGAGGGTAGTGTACCTTATTTCTTTCCTTAATCATTGTCTAGTTCCTTGGATCAAGCCAAGGGAATCATCACTTTGACATGGTTGGTTCTCATGTGCTTGAATCTAATCATTATTGCACGATTGAGAATCATACACTTTATGGTCCATTGCATTAGTAGATTGTCCCAACCTTCACCAGGTGTCTGTGAGATGTTTTAGACCTCATGAGGGGGTGGCCCTTCAAGTAGCCCCCACATTGCCAGATATTAGCAAATCATGATCTAGTATCATATGCAGTTCTGTAGATTTTATTGGCTTAGTTTCAACCAATCACATAGATTGCAACATGAGCCCCTCATTCAAACGATTCATTCAAATCTTCAAATCCATTTTCTTTCAGAAAGTCTTTTTGGTTGTGATCTCCCCCTCCCATACGCTTGGGGGCATTTCATCCCGTGTACTTTATTCAACAATTTTTATTGTATCATTTGTAGCAACTCTGGTGAAAAGTCCATGTAATAAAGTTAATAAAGGAAAAAATAATAACCACGGTCATGGGATACTTATTCCAAGCTGAATTTTGGGGAAAACATCCTAGTGTGGGTGTTCATTTGGTTTATTATGGGTAAGAAAATTGGCAAAGGCAATGGAAAAGGATTTTAAAATCCAAGAGGCATTAATTGGAATTTTATTTATGAAAATAAAGGAAATTAGAAGAAAAGGAAGGTCAAAGGTCATAGGTTTCATGTCAGGAGGAAATTGAAGGAAAATAATGGAAAACTGAAGAAATTAGAGGCCTTATTAATAAAAAGGCTTCTGAGGATCAGTTGGTAACCTTTTGTCAGTTTAGTTTTGGAGCTCTCTCTCTACTCTCTCTCACACTCTTGGACAATAAGTTTTCTTGGAGCACTTTAGCATTGGATCAAGAAAGGAAAAGAATGCAAGAGGAAGAAAAAAATCCAGCAAGGAAGAGTAGGATCAAGTGGCTACAATGGGATTATTTGCAGATATCGAATTACATGTATGCCTTCCTTACTATTTTTGTCATGCATGGTTATGCATGTGTGCTCTTGGTTCTCTTGTTGTCATTGGCATGGATTTTTCCAGGTGTGACAATGTTCTTCATCTTTACCTTGCCGTTTTGGGATAGCCATGGTGTGATGGGGTTTCTCATGTTTTTGTTTAGCTGGATTGCCGAATGGATTTGAAACTAAGTGAGGTGGTCTCTGAAAGAAAGAACACATGGCCTAATCATACCTAAATCATACTATAGATTACAGTAAAGCCTTGGCATAGTACCCCCTAAACCAGACTGTGGGTTGCGATAAAGCCAAATTTTGTGTTACCTTGGTGGGCCTAGGGATCCTCGACCAGTGAATGGCAGGATATATGGTAAATCCTAGAGGTGGGTGCCCTTGATTAGGCCTAGGAATCCTTGTCCAGTGAATGGAAAGATATAGAGTAAATCCTAGAGGGTGGAGTCTAGATTAGGCCTAGGGATTCTCGATCGTTGTATGGCGAAATGTACAGTAAAGCCTAGAGACTAGGAGATAGGAAAATTCCTCACAGTGTAGGTGGAGAAATATGGTGGCATCCATGATTGTTTAGGGCCTAGTGATCCAATGGGGATTTCAGTAAAGCTAGGTTATATTGATGAGGGTGAGGTGGTTTAGCCTTGGGAAGCCTTGGTTGATTCTTGGTTATGAGTCCCACATTCATGCTTGGAATATGACACGGGGATGATTGGCTGAAAGAAATATTTGGTTTAGTCAATCTATGATCAGGTGGTTCATGGAAGTCCCATACCTCATTGGCTTATGCATTCATTAATAAGATTTCCTTCTCCTTGGTATTTCATGTGTAAATGTACTAGTTTATGTGTGGATTTTATGGTTGTTGTATCCTTGTCATTTCTATTGTTTATATGATGGTAATGAGTATGTTTTATGACAATGATGATGTATGGCTCTCATCATGTTTTGATTTTGAAATGAATTAATAATGAATATATGACCTAATAGACGATAATGTATCTAATGTGATAAGGAATCAATGCTTCATAGTGATTCTCAGATAAGTATGAAACCCTTATGCTCAGATATGTTGTTACGACCTATAGAATGCAAACTTGTGACATATTTGATGAAATGCCTTTCATGGATAGTAGGGGTTAGATCAAGTCTTTGTTCAAGTATTTTCATTAGTATTATTGTTTCAAAGTTATTTTTTAATTTTGGAGTTTTTAAGAAGTTCTAAGAAGTAGACTGAGACATAGCCCTGAAAAAGTGGCACATAATTCGTGATCATTGGATTCGAACTAGCTCAAAAATTCCCCAGTCACTAGCATGCCCTTGTTGTGGGAGTGACTAAAGGGTCCCAGTCACATGCAGGCCCATGTAATGGGAGCAATTGAGGCTCTAGGTCATTGAAATGTCAAGTTACCTCAAGGGTTTGTCACATGGAAGGGTTGTTTGGCTCTTGAAGGTTTTGTAACACATGTAGAAGGTCAGACTGGTTTTTTTTGTTGGTTCCACTTCCTTTACTGTACATAGGGAGTCAAATCAAATCATAGTAGCCTCTCATCACATGTTTACCCGAGTGGACCAGTTAACTTGGGTAAATGTGGGAGGAGGGTGTTATAGAGTGGTATTAGAGCGGGTTCTGTTCTCTTTGGGGAATGTTTAGTTTCTGGTCTCTTTGGGTGTTATCTGATACAACAAAGTGGTATCAGAGCATGGTTCAACCATTGGCTTGGATGGGTGGAATGTGTTTGTCATGCATGCATGAAGGATGTATATGTGCTTGTTATGTATACATGGTAGTGGTTATTTTTATAGTTGTGTTGACATGTAGGAGTTAATGTTGTTTTTGTAAGGATGTGTTTGTCATGGATGCATGTCAGTTGTATATGCATTTGTTATACATGTCAGTGTCTATATGTTGTTATGCATGTATTGTCATGGTTATGGTTATATATGTATAATAGGTCAGACATGTATCGTGAGGCCATTATATGCAATTAGGTCATCATGATGCTATTGGTATGTTATGATGCTAATTTGTTGGCTGAGATAGAGCAGGAGACGTGGATCATCAAAGTGAGGTTACAACACTAGACTTCAGGTTAAGAGAAGATCGTCGTATAGGTTTGTATATTTGGCATGTAGGTATGTGGTTAATTGTTGTTATAAACATTAGTGTTACTCATATGCTTGTCATTCTATATTTATGGTTACGTGTATGATAAATTCTAGTTGATTAGTGGAGTTGTATGCTCAGGTGTTGAATAGTCATGAATGATAGTAACCTTTTGTTGTATGCATTGTGGTCATATGCGTAATCATTATGGTCATTGCAGCTGAGGTCTTGATGTTATTATTATTTGTGCTAATTTGGATTGAAGTATTCAGATGATCATGGTTATTCCATTCAGGAATGATTTAATATATTGTGATATTATGTCATACTAATCTAGACTGACTCTGCATATGTGATTTTTATGCATGAATGAAAATTTTTTATGAGCTTATGATGTGAACACTTTGTTGAAAATAGCAACAATAAATGCTAAATATAGAAGTGCTAAATTTAGTACTGCTATAAATAGCATTTTGGGATACTTTCCTATTTTAGTCAACCCCTAAACTAAAATAGAGAAGTAAAATTCGAATTTGATCTTAGCAGCTGTTTGTAAGATAATTAATTCATTCATTTTGAGTTAATTAGCTAAGGAAAATCAAACATGAAGTCTATGTGGGGACATGCAACAGTTTCTCCATTAATTGAGGAATTTATCCATCAGTTAAAGAGATAAGGATGAGTTGTAATATTGAGTTGTAATTAGTTGGCTCAGTTAACTGAGTCAAGTCTAGTTAGATTAATTCAAACAGTTTGTTGAATTAATGTAAGTTCAGTTAGTTAATGCATGCATGCATGTAACTACTAAACTTCAGATAACTAAATATTCTCTCATAAATAACTCATGCATGTCAGTTCAGACAGAGACCAAGTTGAGACCAGATGGAGGGATAGTGTACTATCAGTTGCTAGAATATTCCATTGTGAATATCCGTTGCATGCAGAAGGAATTCTTTTCTTGAGGATTGCATAGTTACTTCTTCAGGTTTTGTGAGTGTGATGAGGCTAATTCACACATGTGACATCATTGGACCCCAATAAAAACTGCGGAAGGAAATAGGAGGCTTGGAGGGCTTGAGGAGGACATAGACTATGTCTATTCAGTCTGTGAGTTGTATTGTTTGATTGCAGAGAGAGCAGGATAGATTGAGAGCTGATTCTTTTGTAACTTGAAAAATATTTCCACTTGTATGATAATACAGAGATTAGGGTTTTAGGCTGAGGCTTTCCCCGAGTTATTTCTTCTGTGTTATGTGTGATTGATTTCTCATTCTCAGTTATATGTGTTCTCATTGATCTTGCTCAATTGGATTAAGCTTCCGCAAAGTGTTGTAGAAGTAGATATTTTATTTTGCTTTAGTCTATTGCATAATCTGTTGATCTACAGTGGGAATTTCTACATGGTATCAAAGCAAAGGTGATAAAAGGAGAAGAACAGTATACAAGAAGGGAGAAGTTCGAAGTTTGTGGTTCCTGAATATAGAAATCGAGTTCTTATCACATCTCAATTTCACCAATGGCGTTCAGCAGTTTAAGACTCGAGTATGCCCTTGATGGCAGCTCGAATTATATAGCCTAGAAGGATTGCATGGAGGTAGTATTAGAGGATAATGATCTAAAGGACTTTATTGATCAAGAAGTCCCTAAGCCAACTGATGCTACTCAACTGGTGGAATGGAAGAAATGTGTGGCTAGAGCAAGGAGAATCCTGCTGGAGGGAGCTCGAGACCACATTGTCTCGAGCCTACATGGGAAGGAGACATCGTTTTCGATGTGGAAAACATTGAAAGATCTATATCAGAATAGTAGAAATTAGAGGAAGCTGGCGCTAAAAGACAAGCTTCGTAAGATCAAGTGTGAAATGGGCGACACTATCTCTACATATCTGAACAAGCTCACCACCTGTAGGGATGAGCTTGGAAGTGTAGGGATCACGACTGCTAATGATGACATGGTGATTCTTGCACTCCTTGGTCTTCCTAAGAGCTGGCATAGTTACCAAGACTCGGTTAATGGAAGAGAAAAACTGCCAGATTGGGAATGACTTTGGTCAGATCTGATGCAGAAGGAAATAAGAAGAAGCACCAAAGATGGATCCTCATCGAAGCAAGATGATGAGGAAAATCTAGCCTTAGCGAGTAAGGTGAGGAAAGGGAAAGGGAAGGTGTCCCATCCCAAATCTGGTTCTTCCCATGGTGGGAAGAAGATTGAAAAATCAAAAGTGTGATGCTTTCATTGTCATGAAGTGGACCATTATGCTACGAATTGACCATAGAAGAAATCCAAGAAGGGTTCCTTGAAGTGATTTGATGGTGAGGCACTGGCCTCACAGTTTGAGCTAGATTTCTCACTTATCGTATTTTCATCCATGGTGGGATGTGTGTGGTACCTGGACAATGGAGCTTCATTCCACATGTCAGGTGATAAGAATATTTTTAGTACCTTGGAGGAGAAGGATCTCCAAATGCAGTTCGAGATGGGCAATGATGGAAAGTACTATGTTTCAGGTGAAGGCATAGTTGTGTTTCAAAGGGAGCATGGAGCTCCCCTCACCCTGACTGATGTAAAGTATGTACCAAGTTTGAAGAAGAATCTTGTATCTGTCGCTATGCTAGAAGATAAAGGCTATGATGTAGTCTTTAGTAAAGGAAAGGTATTCCTGAGGCATATCGGTATTGGACAGAGAAAGCGAATTGGGATTCGAGTAAAGAATCTCTACAAGCTGGAGGTAGACGACTGTGTTGCATTGAGTTCCAAAGATGAGATGGTGCAGAGCCAAGGTGTTGGTGAGCTATGGCATAGAAGATTGGGCCACTTTCACCATGGAGCCCTGAAGTTCATGCAGCAGATTTCTACTGGATTAACCAAGGGAAAACGTGATTAGACGAATACATGCAAAGGTTGTACCTTGGGTAAGTATTTGAAATCTTCCTTTTCGTATCGAGATAGTAGAGCTGGAACAATCCTGGAGCAAGTTCACTCAGATGTTTATGGACCTTTCTCTACAGCCTCCACCGCTAAACAAAGGTACTATGTTATTTTTATTGATGATTTTTCTCGTAGATGATGGATCTACTTTATGGAAAAGAAGGATCAGGCCTTCTTGAGGTTTTGTGAGTTTAAAGCCTTGGCAGAGAAAGAATCAAGAAATAAAATAAAAGCCTTGCATAGAGACAATGGTGGAGAGTATGTCTCCCAACAGTTTAAATACTTCTGCATTGCAGAAGGAATTAAACGGGAATTGACGAGACCCCATAACCCACAACAGAGTGGGGTGGTTGAAAGGAAGAACAGATCGATTTTGGGGGAAACTCGAGCGATGTTGCATGACCAAAGCCTACCACTACATTTGTGGGCTGAGGCATGCAATACAGCAGTATACTTGCATAACAAAAGCCCGCACCGTATACTGGGGATTAAGACACCTATGGAGGCCTTTTCTGGGAAGTGACCCGATGTAAGTCACTTCCAAATCTTTGGATCATCAGTTTACTGTCATGTGACCAAAGATGCCAGGAAGAAGCTAGACCCAACAGCTGAGTTGGGAATACTTGTGGGGTACACGGATACACCCCACAACTATCGGGTGTACCTACCGTCTACTCAGAGGATAGTGCTACGCAGGGATCTGAAGTTTGACGAGTAGAAAGCCATGCACTTATCACTTGAGAGGGAGCTCAAGTTGCATGCAGAGAAGGAACTTTCAGTTCCTAAGGAGGAGGAGCCTTAGATTGATGCAAAGCAGCCGCATGCAGAGGATCCAGGAGTGGAGACATCCACTCATGCTGATACTTACAGAGATGGACGAAAATGCTCAAGGGAAGTTGACAGGTTTATACTGGATGCGTGGGAGAATGTGGGACAGCCATCTTCTCAACGAAGACAGAGGAGGTCACCTGAGCGGTACACTGGGTACATGGCCCTGGTTGGGGAGTGTGTAGATACCGTACCTTCTTCATTTGAAGAGGTAGTGTATCAACCAGTCTGGGTTGATACAATGGTAGAGGAGTATGACTCTATCATTCAGAACAGTGTGTGGGATGTTGTCCCAAGACCTCAGGGCAAGTCAGTGGTGAGTTCCAGATGGCTTTACAAGGTAAAGCAGGAAAGTGATGGTAGTGTTGAGAAACATAAGGCAAGGTTTGTTGCCCGAGGTTTCTCATAGGTCGAGGGGATCGACTACAATGAGACTTTTTCTCTCGTAGCAAGTTACTCATCGATTAGATCGATGTTGGCACTATCAGCTCAGATGGGGTGGAAGATCCACTAGATGGACATGAAGACAACATTCCTCAATGGGAAGATTGAGAAGGAGGTGTACATTGAGCAGCTAGAGGATTTCGAGACCTTCGATCGTGAGTTGCATGTGTGCAGACTCAAGAGGGCTTTGTATGGGCTGAAGCAAGCACCCCGTGCTTGGTACACCAGGATCAATAGCTATTTCACTAGTTTGGGCTTCACCAAGAGTGAAGTAGATGCGAGCCTTTACCACATCATGGTAGAGGGTAAACCATTGATCATTGTTCTTTATGTTGATGATCTGATTTTGACAGGTGATGATCAGCTGATACAGTCTTGCAAGGAGGACCTTGCAAGAGAATTCGAGATAAAGGACATGGGCCTTATGCACTAATTTCTAGGAATGGAGGTGTGGTAGAAAGATGGTGAAGTATTTGTGTCTCAAGGTAAGTACGCCAATGAGATACTTAGGCGCTTTTGCAGGGAGAATTGCAAGCCCATGCAGACTCCTCTAGCTGGGAACTTGAGGAAGGAGGATGCTACTTCAGGTGAGGTAGTAGCTGCTACTATTTATCGGCAGCTGGTGGGTTCACTTATGTATCTAGTGAACACATGACCCAACTTATGCTTTTCGGTGAACCAGCTAAGTCGAGCTATGGTTCAGCCTACCAAGCTGTTTTGGAAGGTAGCGAAGCATGTGCTGAGATACCTCAGAGGCACATCTCAGTTCAGATTGTGGTACAGACGGATAAAGGGAGTGAAGCTTCAGGGCTTCACAGATGCAGATTGGGCAGGGATTCCATCAGACTGGAAGAGCACTTATGGAGGAATCTTCAACCTTGGTTCAGCTGCAGTTTCCTAGTACAGCAGGAAACAGAGATTTGTCGCACTTAGCTCAGCAAAGGTTGAATACATGGCTGCTAATCAGGCTGCATGTGAGGCCATTTGGATGCGGAAGATTCTAGTGGGATTGTTTGGTCAGAGGATGGATCCTACAATGATCTACTACAATAACCAGAGTTGTATCGAACTCTCTGAGAATCTAGTTTTTCATGACAGGTCTAAGCAAATTGATATCTAGTATCACCATCTTTGAGACTATGTGGTCAAGAGGATCATGTTGTTGCTGTATGTTTCGACTGACGAACAAGATGCAGATATTTTGACTAAGGCATTGTCAAAATGCAAGTTCGAGTTCCACAGAGACAGGATTGGGGTTACTGATAATCCCTTTCTTGTTGAGAGGGAGTGTTGAAAATAGCAACAAGGAATGCTAAATATAGAAGTGCTAAATTTAGTACTGCTATAAATAGCATTTCGGGATACCTTCCTATTTTAGTCAGTCCCTAAACTAAAATAGAGAAGTAAAATTCTAATTTGATCTTAGCAACTATTTGTAAAATAATTAATTAATTCATCTTGAGTTAATTAGTTAAGAAAAATCAGACATGAAGTCTATGTGGGGACATGCAATAGTTTCTCCGTTAATTGAGGAATTTATCCATCAGTTAAAGAGATAAGGATGAGTTGTAATATTGAGTTGTAATTAGTTGGCTCAGTTAACTGAGTGAAGTCCAGTTAGATTAATTCAAACAGTTTGTCGAATTAATGTAAGTTCAGTTAGTTAATGCATGCATGCATGTAACTACTGCACTTTAGATAACTGAATGTTCTCTCATAAATAACTCATACATGTCAGTCCAGACAGAGACCAAGTTGAGATCAGATGGAGGGACAGTGTACTATCAGTTGCTAGAATATTCCATTGTGAATATCTGTTGCATGCAGAAGGAATTATTTCCTTGAGGATTTCGTAGTTACTTCTTTAGTTTTTGTGAGTGTGATGAGGCAAATTCACACATATGACATCATTGGACCCCAAGAAAAACTGCACAAAGAAATAGGAGGCTTGGAGGGCTTGAGGAGGACATATACTATGTCTATTCAGTCTGTGAGCTATATTGTTTGATTACAGAGAGAGCAGGATAGATTGAGAGCTGATTCTTTTGTAACTTGAATAAGATTTCCACTTGTATGATAATACAAAGATTAGGGTTTTAGGCTGAGGCTTTCCCCAAGTTATTTCTTCTGTGTTATGTGTGATTGATTTCTCATTCTCAGTTATATGTGTTCTCATTGATCTTGCTCAATTCGATTAAGCTTCCGCAAAGTGTTGTAGAAGTAGATCTTGTATTTTGCTTTAGTCTATTGCATAATCTGTTGATCTACAGTGGGAATTTCTACACACGTTAGCTAGTTTTTGTTAGGTCCCTATACTACTAGTGTAAACCCTTATTGTTATTAGTAGAACCCCCTTATTATATTGTTGTGCCCATGTAGTCCCCATACTGTTATTATTGTGCCCCATAGAAGCCCACTATTGTTATTATTGTGCCTTTACATTATTATTATTATGTCGGCTCTGATTATATTACGACCCCTTAGACTCCTATATATAGAAAGGAGGTCTTTTCATTTGTATCATCAAAGAATTGTTCATTTGTATAATGTAAAGGAGGTTGCCCCCTCGAGGAGGTTGGTTTCTAAGGTGTTTATCTCTTTTTTCTATCTTTCTGTGAGATGGTTTCATAACATTTGGTATCAAAGCTTTGGATTCTAGGGTTTCGATGCCCCAAACAGGTCATCGTGGTATTTTCGCTATACCTTTTTTCTGTGACGTTTCAGAAGCTAAAAAAAAACCCCATTTGAGAAGAAGTCTTCTTGAACCATGCAACTGAATTTCAGATCTTGTCTCTCTTTATTTTCGAATATATGATCTGAGGAAGTTAGGGATTTTGCAGACTCCCGAATTACATCCTCAACAGGTGACCTTGGGAAAATCGTCATAACTTTCTCTCTAAGCAACAAATTGAAATTTCATAAGAAGTTATAGAAAGAGGATAGACTGTAGTTTTCTGTGCATAGTTTTCAGATCCGAAGGTTGAAACAGTGACACATGGCACTTCATACAAGTTTGATCTACTGAAACATTATATAATTAGGTCATCCTAGGAGATTGGGCATAATACTTTCTTGGAGAATACAATTCTGATAAGAATTGTGGGATTAGAAAGAGGACTCAGAGGTCTACTGCAGGAGACAATTTTAGAACTTTGAGATCTGAAAGTACAGAGTTACAGTCATTTCAATATTGAGCTCCTAAAATCAAGAAAAGGCGATATGAGGAAGTTTGTTGGAAAGGATCTAGTAAATTGAGTACTACAGATGGAGAAATATTTTGATCTACATGGTGTACCACTGTTACAAAAGGTATGTATTGCATCTTCATATTTAGAACCGGATCAATTTTTATGGTATAAAGGGCTTTGTTCTTGTAAACAACTTGTTACGTGGTCAATTTTCACGGAGGAAATGATAGCACATTATGAGGATACAAAGAGCAACACCTTCTTTAGAGCAACACCACAACAATTGGAAGAAAAAAGAGAAAAAGGGCTTTGTTACAAAGTGGAAAGAAAAATTATGGCAACAAGGAAGTCTACCCCTCACAACTATAAAGATGGAAGTGTTGTTTCTCCTAGCCTTCCACAACCTACAAGGGTTACACCACAACAATTGGAAGAAAAAAGAGAAAAAGGGCTTTGTTACAATTGTGATAAAAAATACATTAAAGGTCATAATTGTGCCGAGAAGAAATTATTTTACATTGATTGTGGAGAGGAGGAAGAAAAGGATCAAGAAACATCAAAAGAAGAGTATATACACCAGGAACCAACCCCAGAGAAAGAAGAAATGAATCCGACCATATCTTGTAAAGCATTGGAAAGAATTACCACTCCTAAAACTCTCAAGATAGAAGGACATATCAAGAAGAAAAAGGTTCAAGAAATGAAAGATCACATCGAGAAAGAAGAAATGAATCCGACCATATCTTGTAATGCATTGGACGGAATTACCACTACTCAAACTATCAATATATAAGGACATATCAAAAAGAAAAATGTTCAAGAATTGAAAGATCACATCGAGTCTCAAGAAATCAATCCAACCATATCTTGTAATGCATTGGAAGAAATTACCACTCCTCAAACTATCAAGAGAGAAGGACATATCAAGAAGAAAAAGGTAAGAGTGTTGATTGATTCAGGTAGTACCCATAATTTTATTGATTGTAAGATAGCCAAGGAATTGAATTGCTTCCTATATCCAGCACCGGAGTGTCAAGTGATGGTTGCAAGTGGAAGAACCATAAATTTCTCTGGAAAGTGCCATAATATCAAGCTATCCATGGGAGAATATTTATTGAATAACCCAATGCTTTCCATTCCAATGGGTGGTGCTGATGGTTTACTAGGAGTCCAATGGCTACAATCTTTCGGTATGATAGCTTTTAATTTTCAAGAACTTTTCTTGAAATTTTTTTGTGAAGGAAAGGGAGTTGAATTGAGGGGTATCGAAGGAAAACCTAGAGAGATAATCAACTCTAACAGCATGATAAAGCTTCTAAATAAAGAACAATGGGGTGTAATTGCACAATTATGTTCACTAAAGGATCCCACATCGAAATCATGTATTTCTCCATATCTCCAAAACGTTTTGGATAATCATTCCAAGGTATTTGAGACCCCCAAAGGCCTCCCACCTATTCATGATCATGATCATGCTATTCATTTGATTCCATGAAGTGTTCTTCCAAACATCATGCCTTACATACATCCATATGCCCAAAGGAGTGGGAACTCATTCAAAAATTGCAGAAGATTCCAGTTCAAACAGTATTGCGAGAACTTGACAAGGAAGGAAAAATCATACTGCAACCTGAAGTAGTCACAGAAATGAGAAATAAAAAGCTACGAAATAGATCAATTTCAGAGTATCTCATCAAGTGGAAGAACTTACCCGCTGAAGATTTCACATGGGAGGACAAGAATTTATACAGAAGCATCAAGAACTACTCAAGCGTTGAGGACAACACTTTTTGAAGGAGAGGGGCATGTTAGGTCCCTATACTACTAGTGTAACCCCTTATTGTTATTAGTACAACCCCCTTATTATATTGTTGTGCCCATGTAGTCCCCATATTGTTATTATTGTGCCCCATAGAAGCCCACTATTGTTATTATTGTGCCCTTCCATTATTATTGTTATGTCGGCTCTGATTATATTATGACCCCTTAGACTCCTATATATAGAAAGGAGGTATTTTCATTTGTATCATCGAATAATTTTTCATTTGTGTAATGTAAAGGAGGTTGCCCCCTCGAAGAGGCTAGTTTCTAAGGTGTTTATCTCTCTTTTCTATCTTTTTGTGAGCTGGTTTCATAATAGTTTTTTTCATGGATATCATGACCTTATTTATCTTTTAGTTGATATGATGTGAAGTTATATAGTGCTAATCTAGATTGATTGTATAGACAAGATAGACTCTGATGAGATACATTAAGGTATGGGTTTTCTTATATTGTATACTTGGTGCTTGACTATTTGATTGTGTCATCTATTTTGTGTTTGAATGTTTGTTTATGTTGTTTATTTGGTGTTTGAGTGTTTGGTGTCTACTATGTCATCTATCTATTGTATGAATGTTTGATTACTTGCATGAAGGAATGATCTTATTTTAAGATGATTGTACTAACACATTGTGGGCCAAGATAGCTGATATGTACTTGAGTATAAGTAGGTGATAGTTATAGCATTATGTATTATGACTTATGAATGTGAGTTGATTATTGATTATGGCATGGTTGTTAGACTTGGTGAAGGTCGATTTCAAATTAATAGATAAGTTATCTTGACCTTTGGAACATGTGATCGACATGTGTGAGTAGTTTCAGGGAAACATTCTTGTCATTAGCATGACAAGGTAAGAGTTGATGTATTTGTATAACTAAAAGTTGGGTGATGTGACAGCACATAGTAAGACTCGATTGCAACAAGGTAAGGAACTGATGTATTGTTATGTTTATTTATGCATTAATAGTTATGTGTGTGTATGGAAGTATGATGCAGGGAACAGCATAGAAAATGAGATTGCCATGAAATCTTGAAGAAGGCTCGGGCTGAGCTTTCGCTTGGAAGGACTGGGAAGCCATGGGATTCAGTCATGGTTTCTATTGTTAGTCTTGTGCTTTTGGTCTTTTGCAATTTTTTTTCACTTTATATGCAGTTTGTTTATGTCTAGTGTATGGCCATACCACTTTGTTTGTGGTTTCATATTTTATTAGTTTTCAGGGTTTCTTCTTGTTTTTCTTGTTATTTCCTTTCATGTTTTGGGGGTCTTGGGAATTGGTTGGGAAAAGAGGGAAGTTAGTGGGGCTTGGGGAGAGCCAAATGAAGCCCAATAGGTAAGGTAAGACCTGCATGAATTTTGGTGCATGTATAAGGGAAGCTAAAGGCAAGAGTATGATAGCCAGTTGGATTGGTTGGGTCCACTGGGATAAATGGACGATGGCAGAGAAATCATGAGAAAGGTAACATAAAAGGTAAAGTGAATGGATGTGAGGAATCCAATGCCTTGGTTATGTTGGGAACTGTTGTTCTTAATTTTGTGCATGTTGTGCATGGATAAAGGGAGTTTTCTTAACCTTGTGTTTCCAGGAAAAATAGTGTCTTCTCGATCTGCTAGTCCCACTAAGACGGGTAGCTATCTTAGAAACAAACAATCAAAGCAATTTGAGATTTCCTTTATCTATGATAGATAAGAGAGAAGCAAAGGGGGCCAACTTGGATCTTCCACTTGGCTTCTTGCTTGATTTCTCTCTCCCTTGATAGAGTTTGCATCTCCTCTCCTACTTGTCCTGCTTTGGAGAATACTTGTAGAGTCAAAGTAACAAAACACCATCAAAGCATCTCAATCTATAATATCATAAACAATGCAGAATCAGAAATACATTGACCATACAATTGCATTCACAAATAACAAGATTCACAAATACATGATTATATGGAGGAAAACTCAAAGAACTTTATTAATAGTAGAAGAGAGGATTACAACCCAGTTGTCTGATCCAGCATCATCCTCCTAGCATCAAAGCCCTTTTCACCTCATGAAAAGCAAGATCACCCAACAATACAATGTCTCTTCTCAAAGATAAACCAACAACACTTCCTTACAAATTACAAACTTCCAGCCTTTACATCTCTCAGATGAGGGATCCATTTATAGATGTTTGCAAGGGTGTGAGTCATCTCTGGGTTTTTGATTAGTGTCATTCCACTTGTTGTTCTTGGTTCCACTTGGAGATTTCTTGGATCTCTTACTCATCCCTGGGCGAATTTAGAGAGGCAAGTGTCATATGAGAAGCTTTAGGAAGATTCCATGATCATCCACTTAGCAAACTATCTCAGACATTTGTCCATCCTAGCTCATCACACCCTACAGAAGGCCTTTTCAGTATGCATCACACCCCCCATGTGTAGAAGGTGATATGCATCGCACCCTGATAGTGGAACAGTCAGTATGGTCCAGTTTTTGCCAGTTCGAAGTGGTTTTTTAGGTGGAACTTTTGGGGAATGATGTAATCAGTTGACCATGATCCTTTAGGGTATGAAACGACACTTTTAGGGGTTAAAGATCCCTTGGTTTATTGACATATAAGATTGGGGTTGTAGTGCCTAAATATGTCTATAACAGTTGCCCCCTAAAGCATGAATTCATAAATCTTTTGATGTCGGGTGAAATCCTTTATCATGAGGATCCGAGGTATTTGAATTGGAAGGTGACCTATATAAGATACAATACAATACATCATCATCATATTATTTTCATGATCTGGCTGAGGCAGGCATTCCCATGCTCAGCTTTATAAATTCATTTTCATGTACATAGGACAGACAATCATCTGTTGTTGCAGACTGGTGATTCTTCACATGAAGAGTCATCCTCCCTGGCTTAGATGACTATCTGTGTAGATTTTGTGTGCATTTGATGTCTTTATATTCTTGAATATATCGTAGCCCAGATGGATGAAACTAGATCTAGGGTCTTCAAAACTCATTCAATCTTCGCCCGATGTACAAGTCGATCCATGTGAAAAGATGTTCTGAAGTTGAACATGGAAAGACATTGCCTGATTACCAGCCAATAATATAAGCTGTTAACAGGGGTGAGAGGAATCACCGATAATGATAATGACCCTCAAGGTATTGCAGTACAATTCACATGGTGTGAATATATGATCTGATGTCGAACACCACGCAAAATCTTTCGGTCAAAGGCCATTAATGTAAACCTATTGCCAAAAGTGAGAAACTTGCCATTGAGGTATGCAAGCTCCAAAGTACTGAAAGGGTTGCTTGTAAGTCAACTTCTTGGATAATGAGCTGATGTTGACAAGAAGTGACTCGCTGTAGGAGTGCCTTAATGTATCCCACATCTACGACACGAAACGAAACAAATGATTTTCTGGAGGTAAAAACGATCTGGCGATACAAGGTTCAAGAATGGCGGTCATGAAAAATGAAGGGTGAAGGTATTGCAGTGGATGAGGCGTTTGTTGGATGGTGAATTCTCTGAATGACTTCTCTTGAACATGTCGTCGATAATGAGATGGATTAGTAGCATTAACCCCAAAAGATGGATGGTACGGAGGACCAATGGTGATATAACCGGTGAATGGAATAACCCAAACCGACTCAATCATGGTGATGGAGTGAAGGTGTCATGTTCAAGAGTGACCTGCTACCAATAAAATTATTCAAGTTTTCTTCCCTTTTTCCCCAGTCATTGTTGACCAATACCTCTTTATTTTTGTCAAGCTTGAGGAGGATAACATATGCTTGTTCTATAATTTGCCCTTCGAGCAAACCTGTCGCTATATTTTAGCGAGCCTAGCGACAGTGAAACTCGTTCTTGCGTGGATAGACAAGTTTGTCGCTATTGTTTTAATGAGTTTGACGAAAAAGATAACTCGATCCTTTTCATGTTTCGAGAGTTTGAAAGGGACAAAAATGAAACTCCAGTAGTCCTTTTTCGTAGCATAATCCCTTAAGTCTGAAAAGTATAAAATAATATGAAAGGGATGACTTTTCGATCGCTTTAGCAAGCCAAAAAAGACAAGCGCTCAATCTTTTTGTTTGATAATCCCTCAGGTCTAAAAAGATTAAAATATATAGGAGGGATGGCGTTTCCCTTTACTTTAACGAGCTGGAAAGGCCAATAGCTCGACAATATTTTTATATTTAACGAGTCTAAAAAGAGTTTAAAAGAGACTCGTTTTTGAAGAACGAGTGGTGTTTTTGGGTGGCAACTGGTTCCAAGTAAGTTTGGAACTTCTCAAAACATGGCAGTGTGAAGAGGGTGGCTAACAAGACCACTCGTCGCAGTTGTTCCTCAAAAGGGTAAACAATCAAGTGGGAGCATATGATCGGCCAAAATAATGGAGGTGACGGTAGGAACACAACCAAGGTTCAAAAGGTTGATAGCAGGGCAATTACAAAGGTTATTTACCAAGGGTGGATTCATTTTTTAATGAGCTTGAACTAGGAGAAACTATGCTCATAGGCGGGTTTATTTTTTAACGAGCTTGAACCTTGTGGAAACATTGCTCATGGGTGCGGGTTCATTTTTTAGTGA
Organism: Pinus tabuliformis; assembly: GCA_031772625.1. NCBI lineage: Eukaryota > Viridiplantae > Streptophyta > Pinopsida > Pinales > Pinaceae > Pinus > Pinus tabuliformis. Next base: position 575,423,773 of record CM062804.1, on the reverse strand, counting down.
GCTCGAACCTTGTAGAAAGTATGCTCATTTTCCTTTTTATGTAAGCTAGGAACGACCAAACTATAAAGCTAAAAAGCTAAAAATGCTAAAAAGCTAAAAAATGAAATTGGTCGTTTTTGCTTGCATAAAAAGGTTTGCATGCCCCCAGCATAAAAAAAGTCTTCAGTAACCATATGGAAACTTACTGTGGTTAAGAAGGATGATTTTCTGTCGATACTTAGACAAAACACTTCCTACACTTTTTCCGCCAAATAGACAAAGGTGAAAGGTCACCCGGACCGATCACATAACTTACAAGGAAACTTATCTCTACAGCTGGGTTTGTCTGCAAAATAGACAAGGGTGCATGTCCCCTAAGCTTTTTTACATTCACAAGACTACTCGCGGTAATTAGGTGGATGGAATGAAGGTTGAAGATTCATACTTGACTCAAAGAGACCATTTAGGGATGATGTTTGACTTGGAGCTATGTTTGAACCAGGAAATGAAAGTTGTGTCGATAAGCTGGACAACTTTGCCTTCATGTGGGAAATACATCACTTGAAAGAGTGTGGAAACAAGAGGTTCCATGCTATAAACATAGTCACATCCAAGGAGTAGATTATAATTTAACGGCCCTTGGACCACCATCACGTTCAAGTGAATGTTTTTCCTTCTCAAAGTTATTGGCAACTTAGGAAGGATCCCTAATGATCCACTGGTTCCTTTGTTAAAACTTGATAAATTTTGTGTACCAGGCGTAAGCGATGGCAAACTAAGCGCTTTCCAAGCAGTTGAGGAAAGGGTACTCACTGAAGCCCCTTCATCTATCATAATGCTAGACACGATCATTTTGTAAACTTGTACTATGATCTAGAATGGTACATTAGATGGAAGGCAGGGTCTTGCTAGTTGATTTCAATCGAAGGAAACGGCTAGACTGCTTGGAGGGGTTACCGGATAAATGGTTGAATGAACCCCTTGAACTGGGGAATTTTCCTCCTGTTGTAAAGGAACGGGCGGATTGCCCCCAAGTTCATCGGACTCTGAAGTAACAAAAGAATTTGAACGGTATCGTTCTCACTTTCTCATCCACTTGGTTACTATCATCGCTATCTTCACCAAGAGAAGAGGAAGAAGGAGAGGGAAACAGGTTTCCATTGTGGCCACTTCCACCATATTACTTGGAGGCGAGAGAGAAAAAGTACCCATTAAGGAAGGGTCTTTTAGGAGACCTACTCCAACATTTTGAAGCGATTGAGAACTTCCATGGATCAATGGAATGCTTCCGGTAACTTGTGAACTGTTGGGGAAAAAGGTTAGTTGGTCAACTATTGTAATTTTACCTTGGAAGGAAAATGCAATCTTTCTCAAATATGTTGACACAATGGCGGCCATAGCATAAATCCAGGGCCTTCCTAGCAAGATAATCCAATCCGGCAGTTCTATTCCAACAATCCAATAAAAAAACTTAGCTGTCCAACCAAGGGGTGAATGAGAATCCGTCTGTGTCGTGCCATGTCATCCATCCTCCAGCAACATGAGAATGGTTAGAAAGGTCAAACCTATTGGCTACTCGACCATCAATCCATCCACCCCTTCAGGTAGCACTTACTTTCCCAGGCTTCCTTCCCTTATTAAGTACGCACTGAACCGAGCTTCCTGGTTTCACAGACTTGTTATCCTTCCTGTATCTTTCTGGGGATGACCATCTTTCTGTTCTTGTAGTCAAGATTTCCATCAATGACCTCAACTTTAATTTCTACTGTCTTGCCCCCCAGTTCAACTTGCAAGTTACTTAATATCCCATACGACGTGTGTGTTCTTCCATCGGATTCTTTTAATGCCATTGATGATCGTGACAAGGGTGGTGAGCCTAAAGTTTTCCAGCAACTCATTGACATAATACATGTAGATGCCCCCTCATCAATGATTGTTCGATGAACAGTTTTATTGAGGGCTTTTACCTTTATGAGGAAAGCAAGTTGGGCCGATAACTAAGGTTCATATCCTTTATGGTTGAAGGCCACATGATTGGCATTTTTTGGGTCAATCCCACCTATTGCTGATAACAAAGCCTGCTTTTGGGAGGGGCAATTTTGCAATACTTCAAGCGTCGACATAGGAGATGGTGATTGAGCTAAATCCTCTAATATATTATAATTTTTCACTGCTCGAGCACGAGGATTAAATGTCGATTTATGTACTACTCCCTTTGGCGGCTTTATAGTCAGCTCAGGAATGATGGGTGGAACAACTTCAGGAAAAGTTGTTGTCAAACTACTGGGTTGATCTGTAGCCTTGTTGTTCGACGACTGTGGATTCCCATAATCTTTATTCCTTGTCGATATCAAAGCATCATTTCGCTGTTTCGAGATGGATAACATAAGCACTTGGGATGGGGAAGCATGATCGATAGCAACTAGGTTTGTTTCTGGGCTTGGAAATGGATTAGTCAACACTGTCGGGGTATTTTAAGTTTTTAAAAATTTCATAACCTCAGCTTTATGTGGAAAATCTTTCATGAAATGCTGGTTGTCGCATATGTAACATGGATAATGAGGTTTCTTTTGCCCAGTAGGGTTTTCAGAAGATTTTTCAGGACGTGAATTTTCCTATTTCTTCTTATTATTTTTCCCTTTCTTCTTGCCCCCTAGTTGCTTTGGATTTTTGCCCTTGTTAGATGACACAGCATTAATCTCTGAGGCAAGAGGTTCTTCATTTCCTTTTTGACTAGAAACTACAAGGGATTTTTTAGATGGACCCTTGCAGTTTTCGCGCTTGTAGTACCGATCACACCATCACCAGCATGAGAGTCCTTGTTTGATTTAGGAGGGGGAGGAACAGAAAATTCTGGTCTAGGAGCATCGAGGATATTGTCGTAGAGCATGCCAGACTAAGTATAGATCAAGTCTTAATATTGTGCACAAGCAATGACTTGCTCTTCAGTGACAACTCCTCCCTTAGCCACATCCTCTATAATAGAGGGCAATAATGACTTAATAAACCATTCAACTAAAAGCTGATCAGGAACATACATCTTTACCATTCGACGATGATGCCGCCACTCATGAATATGATCAGATATGTGAGTGGCTGTTATATGTTTAAAATTGGTAAGGAGTTCTGTCCCTGTTTCATACCTTATGGGTAACTGAAAATGGGTTAAAAAGGTAGTGGCAAGGGTGCTGAAGTTATTGAACGAAGCTCTAGGTAATTCAATATACCATTTTTCTGCTGGACCAGTTAGCGTTCGCTGAAAAATGTGAAGCCTAATCGAATCATCATTTAGGGTGTTAGATGAGCACCACAAATGAAAAGTCATTACGTGATTCGATGGATCTTCACATGGATTTCCATTGAATTTAGGAATACCAGAGGGAAGTTTATGAGGAATCGCTGGCCACAAAGGGGTGTAAGCAATTGGATCATTCATCAGCCGGTTCAGATCTGGTAATTCTAAAGTTGCTACAAAAGGCAACTGTTGATTCAGATTAGGCGAAGCATACCCAGGATAAGATGGAATCGCCTGAGCAGTAGGTCTTTGCATACCAGCATAATGTATCTGATGCTGGTAACTTTGATAAGGTTATTGGATATAACCATTATAGTATGGTTGTTGATAACCGTTTTGAAAATGCAGTTGCCTATTACTTACAAAGCCTTGTTGCTCAGGTCCTTGGTAAGATTGCTGGAATTGTGGTTGTTGATATTGTACCAGCCATGGTTGTTGGACCATTTGTTGTTGCCCAATACCAGATGATTGACCAAGATGTGGAGTGATAGTACTTGTTTGAGCCTGAGTTGTTCCAGGTAAGGAGGCACTAACCTGAGGTTGTGATTGAGCCGCAGAGACAAGAGGCTGTTGTATTGCAACCTGAGAGACTTGAGGTTGACACACAACAGGTAGTGCTTGTACTTGCGATACAGTCACAATAGCAGGTGTAGTGGGAATATTCGACACAGGTTGGACTGGTTGCATTGAATATACAACCCTTGGTTGTTGAGGCAGTATTGGTACCCAACTGCTGGATGTAATTCCAGTTTGACTTGAATTTTGTTGTAAACTCTCATATGGTTGTTCTCTAGGAGGGAATAATGAAAAGGCATACTACCCCCCATATGGTGGCAATCTAGTGCTTAAAGGATAGATCGGCCTTTGAAGACTGGACTGCCCAAACTAATACTGACGTACAGGATCAATTTGTTGCGTTTCAACATAAGAAATACCAGATGAGACTCCAGATGAAGAAATAGGAACAGACCATTTCGTCGAAACAATCCCTAAGTGGACTCCAGCTAGTGGTGCATAACTAGCCAAGACACATGGTATACCAGCAAACATTGTAGGAATGGTAGCAGGAAGCTTTGTTGTAGCTGGGTCAGTTGACACAGTCCTAGATGTTGATGGTTTTTCAAACATATTTAGTCTATCCAAAAGATTTCCTAGCGATTCGACAGGAACTTGCGATGAAGGATTATTAAGAGAACTAACTTCAGGATTAGAAGGATATAAGTGGATCCTAGTTCCAAAATGCAATCGAGTACTGGTTTAAATATCCTCTACTATCTCTTCTATGGTAATCAGTCTAGGTAGAAGAGGTAGACCGTCAGGTCCATAAAATATTTCTGGAGCTGAAGAAGGCATAGCTTTTGTAGTGACAGATACTGGAGGGGTGGCACCTTCTGAATTCTAGAATTTAACTTCTAGATGTTCAGGTAGGTGAACTTTAGTCCCTGGTTCAACTCTAGATGGAGCTATCTCAGGTATAAAAGTGCCTAGCGTTACACTAGGATTAGTTCTAATGTCCTCTTGTAACCGCGGAGCTTCTTCTGTAAAGGCAGATGTACCAGAAATGATCGGAGTAACTGTAGTCTCTGACGATGTTGAAACACAAGTTTCAAATAAATTAGGTGAATTGGACTCAGTTAAATGAGACCATTTTTCCCGGAATGGTTTCATCTCTGGAGTCAAAGACGGTTGACTCACTAGTCTCCGTGAACAATGGGGTTTTGATTGACTTTCTTCCATGGTTGCGAATTACTTGATCAACTCAGAATTAAGGGAAAAAGATGTTCCGTATTTAAATAAATTTTAATGACGCTTTGACACAACTTTTCATTTCAATTTTTAAGAGTCAAGAAAAAGCTAAAGATGACTCTAGTCAACTTTGATTTTTAATGAGCCTGAAGTGACAAGTGCTCAGATGGACCTTTTCTTTTAAGAAGTTGAAAAGGAACGAAAGTGACTACTCTGAAAATCTAGACAGAGAGATTACCAAACCAATCGTAAAATTGCAAAATACACCTTGGCGATAAATTAAAGAGAAATTACCAAGGACTTTTGTATGACAGTCAATCTTCCCGAATGTTGTGTTCAGTGCATTGCGATCAATAGGGCGGCAGACATGGCTTCCTATGGATAAAGGATATCAGCCTATTGTGGTCTCCCAATATATACTCAACGGTACGGGGAGCACAAGTCCGTACTAGCACTTGTCATATCAAAGAGGAGGAATCACCCAATCTTCAATGAAAATGATAGTTACCAGGTTTTACGACTCCAGAACACGTCTCTAGCCTAGAATTCTAGATGTGTTGCGTTAGGTTCCAAAGCGTTTTTATGTTCATTGAGATTTATTTTAGAGTTGATCTTGCTTAGAAGTTCATCTTTAAAGGTTCACTGCATGATGTAGGTGTAAAATTCCTAAATATGCAATCTAAAATGATAAACAATCGTTTATTTTCTTTTAGCAATGAAAATCCTAGCTACTAAGGAAAGAAGATTACGATTCTTTCAACAGAGAGCAAAGAGCACACATTAAATGCACTTTTCCTAAATCATTTTCGCACATAGTCTAAATGCAAATGCACATACATATATTTGTTTTTCGTTTCCTTAATGTGAGAATACCAAAAAGGAAAACTAAGTATAGATCTGAACTATTTTCTTCTAAGCGACATTTCAACAATTTATTTTCAAAAAATCAAAGGAACACTAAAATAACACTTTTCGATTTCAAATAGAAAATTGCTTTCGACACTTCAAATATTAACAATTCAAATCAAATACAATGACAAAAGTACAATTGACTATCTAGAGGAGGAAGACTTTACGACACTTCTTTTTGACTCAAAATGACAGTTACGACACTTTTTTGCATCAAAATGACAGTTCGATTAAGCTACTTTCGACAAAGGTGGATTGTAAATGATTGAAAAATACATAAAAACATTTACAAATGCTACTCAATGGAGGTTGAAACATGTAGAGGAAAGAGGCTTCAGCAATGAGATACTGATCATAAGCAGCAACACAATCAAATAGAGTTGATAACAAGGACAAAAAACCAAATTTCAAAGAGAGAAATGAGATCACTCAGTCATCGCACTTGTCCTTCAGAGAAACAAGGATGCATCTTACCTGCTACACATGGGAGGTATGATGCATACTAGTTTCCACTCACAGAAAGTGCGATGGGCCAGGGAGCGAAACTGAGTTGGATTCTTGGTCAAATTTGCAGCTGAGTTCAGGGATTAAGGCTGAGCTATTATGAACAGTAAAAAACAAAGCACAGGGGTATGATCTTACGAGGTTATTGAGCTACCACAAGGGTGCTTAGAATGCTTGTAAGTCAGATGTTCAGTTCATAAACCAACCCAAAGATTGACTGAAGCAACATTCATCTACTTCACAATTTCATAGCAAAGGCAGTTCGAAGGCTACCTGGCTAACTTTAGGCTCTGTCTGTAGTTTATAAAGAAAACAAAAATAAAAAACAAACAAACTATTTGTTCGCCAGTGGAGTTGCCATTTTGTTTCTAGGAAAACTAGTGTCTTTTCGATCTGCTAGTCCCACTAAGGCGGGTAGTTATCTTAGAAAAAAACAATCAAAGCAATTTGCGATTTCCTTTATGTATGATAGATAAGAGATAAGAAAAGGGGACCAACCTGGATCTTCCGCTTGGCTTCTTGCTTGATTTCTCTCTCCCTTGATAGAGTTTGCAGCTCCTCTCCTACTTGTCCCACTTTAGAGAATACTTGTAGAGTCAAAGTAACAAAACGCCATCAAAGCATCTCAATCTATAATATCATAAATAATGTAGAATTAGAAATACATTGACCATACAATTGCATTCACAAATAACAAGATTCACAAATACACGATTATATGGAGAAAAATTCAAAGAACTTTATTAATAGTAGAAGAGAGGATTACAACCCAGCTGTCTGATCTAGCATCAACCTCCCAGCATCAAAGCCCTTTTCACCTCATGAAAAGCAAGATCACCCAACAATGCAATGTCTCTTCTCAAAGATAAACCAACAACACTTCCTTACAAATTACAAACTTCCAGCCTCTAGATCTCTAAGATGAGGGATCGATTTATAGATGTCTGCAAGGGTGTGAGTCATCTCTGGGTTTTTGATTAGTGTCATTCCACTTGGAGATTTCTTGGATCTCTTACTCATCCCTGGGCGAATTCAGAGAGGCAAGTGTCATATGAGAAGTTTCTGGAAGATTCCATGATCATACACTTAGTAAACTGTCTCGGACATTTGTCCATCCTCACTCATCATACCCTACAGAAGGCCTTTTCAGTATGCATCATACCCCCCATGTGTAGAAGGTGAGACGCATCACACCCTGACAGTGGAGTAGTCAGTATGGTCCAGTTTTGGCCAGTTCCGAGTGGTTTTTCAAGTGGAACTTTTGGGGAATGATGTAATCAATTGACCATGATCCTTTAGGGTATGAAACAACACTTTTAGGGGTTAAAGAGCCCTTGGTTTATTGACATATAAGATTGGGGTTGTAGTGCCCAAATATGTCTATAACACCTTGACCTTATGATATATGGCAATTATGTTGTGATCATGATTAGGATAATGTGTATATATGTATATATATGTATGTATTTATTTTGTTTTCTGATAGGTTCATCAAGGACCATGATTGTTTTATGTTTATGTCTATATGTGTGCATATATATGTGTGTGTGTGTGTTATTGTCTGATAGGATCATGATTGTTTTATGCTAATGTTTATACATATGTATATATTCATGTCACTGTCTGACAAGGTTTTCAGGGATCATTCTTGTGGAGGAATGATTGCTTACATAGGTGAATGGCATGAAGAGGCTCCTGGCTATGAGGAATCAAGTTAGCAGAGTAGTCCTGACATATCTACAAGGTTAGTATCATGTAGATATGAAATGATATATATGCTTGTACAATGCCTACATTTATGTTATGGACATGTAATGGTGAGGGGTTCATCAGTGAAATTAAAGTAGTGTAATCTCCAGCATGTTGAGACAGGCATGGATGGTGGAAAGACACTAGAGGCAAGGTTTTTTGGTAGAGATAGTTTGGTCTCTGGATGTGTGGTAGTAATGTTGAATATATGTTGTACATATTGCACCTGTGATGTTGTAGGATACACAATATTGTGTACATATGATGTTTTGTGAATATTGCATATATAGTGTTGTGTGCATGTTGCATATGCACTGTTGGGTACCGACAGTGCTAAGTACATGTCATATATGTAGTGCTACGTATAGATGGTGCTATGTACATGTTGTAAATGCAGTGCTACATAAATTTGGTGTATTGTACATGTTGTATATGTGGTGTTGTGTACATATGGTGCAGTGTACAGGTTGTACATGTAGTGGTATGTACATATGGTGCAGTGTGCATGATTGTACATGTGGTGTTGTGTGCATGTGGTACATGTGGTGTTGCATGCATGTGGTGTTGTGTACATGTGTAGATGGTGTTGTGTACATGTGGTGCTATGTACACATCATGCAGGTGGTTTTGTGTATAGGTTGTGTGGGGTGGTGCGGTGTACATGTGGTGCTATGTACACATTGTGCTGGTGGTGCCGTGAACATGTGGTGTTGTGTACAAATTGTGTAGGTGGCATTGTGTACAGGTGATATTGTGTACATGTTGTATAACAGTACTATTTTACATGTGGTATTGTTTGCATGTCGTACATGCTGTGTTGTGTACATGTGGTACTCTATATGTACATTGTGTAGTCATGGTATCATGGTAAGTGTATTCATTGTGTTGTACACTAGGTGTAGGTGTATGTATGTGTTTTGTTGTACACCAGGTGTAGGTGTATGTATTGTGTTTTGATGTACAATGGATGTGGGTCTATGTGTTGTGTTGTATGTCAAATATAGGTGTATGTATTGTGTGGTGTCATACACTGTCTGTGGATGTATGTGATCTGATGTACATTGTGTATGTGTGCGTGATTGAAGAAAATAAAAAGGAACTGGGTGTTTGTTAGGTGTGGCAACCGATCTGGTGTGTGTACAGAAGGACAAAGGAAGAAGAAAATGACCGAATGAAGGATAAGTATCAGTATTTTATTTTGGTTTTATCATGCATGTGATATATGATTTTGGTTTATGATGCTTACATGTGATCTATGATTATGGTTTATGATGGTTGCATGTGATTTATGATTATGATTTATGATGGTTCATTTTGAGCTAACTAAATGTGACATGTTTATACATGATGATTTGAACAAACAACTAGTTTGACTTGTTGTGATAGGAAGTGAACAAAATTGTAAGTGTACCTTATTGACAGGCCATCGATGAGGTATGGTGTGAATTTATTTCAATTTATTCTAAATCTAATGGTAGTTATGTGATTGGTACAGGAGAGCATGGAAATTCCCATTTGGGTTTTTAAAATTGTCTTCAAGAATTAGCAGCAACAACAAAAGAATTGGAACAGGAAATAGTATGTTGGTAAAGAACTTCAGGAGCAGGGCCATTGTGGGACATTGGTACCCAATAGCTTCCATTGATTTCTATGATAATTCTATGACCGATATGTTGGTTTTAAGGCTGATATATGCCCTACTTGTTTGACCTTCTAATGCGAGGAAGCCTTACAAAGGAATGGATCACTCGGGATGGGGGATGTCGGGGAAATTGGAATGTGAGAGATTTCACGGAAGGGGGTTACCAGATTTACCGAGGGACTGTGTAGTAGAGAAGGGATGGTCGGGGATGAATTTTTTTTTGGTCATTAGCATTGTTAGATGGAATCATATGCACATTGGGAGTGTGCCCTGGAACAATGAGCCAATAACCGTTCATTGAGAGGACAACAAAATAGGATTTTAGCATTGGACATTGGATGGTGTTTGAATTGACAGTGGAATCTGGACTTCCTGGGAAGGAGGTGAATCCTGATACTACTTTTGAGGGTCAAGGTGTAAGCCTTTGGAGTTCCTTGTTATGAATGCATGCATCATATCCTTTTATTTGTTGGATGAGAACATGTGCATATGTGTATATGATTGTAAATATTGTATCTATCTATACTTATAAAGCTCCATAGACAGTATGATTATTTGTTGGTTGAAGCAAATGTGCATAAGTATATGTGGTTATTGTAAATACTATAATGAGTTGTGTTATAAAGCTCCAGTAAACAATATATTTTTCATGTTTCAGCAGTGGTAATTGTAAATACTGCAACGAGTTGAGTTATAAAGATCCATGGGAATTATTTTCTTTTTTTAGCGGTTTGCTGGTTTATAGGTGTCATTGAACATTAAGGATGGTGTTCCCTAAGGGGCAGGGTTCTGTAAAAACCCCAATGAAAATTCCATGTAATAAAGTTAATAAAGGGAAAAATAATAACCATGGTCATGGGACACTTCTTCCAAGTTGAATGTTGGAAAAAAAAATCCTAGTGTGGTGTTCATTTGGTTTATTATGGCTAAGGAAATTGGCAAAGGCAATGGCAAAGGCTTTGAAAAGGGAAGAGGCATTAATTGGCATTTTATTTATGAAAATAAAGTAAATTTGGAGAAAAGGAAGGTGAAAAGACATTGGTTGCATGCGTGGAGTTAATTGAAGGAAAATAATGGAAAATTGAAGAAATTAGAGGCCTCATTAATAAAAAGGCTTCTGAGGATTAGTTGGTAACCTTTTGTCAGTTTAAGATTTTGTCAGTTTAGTTTTGTTTCTTTCTCTCTATTCTCTCTCTCACTCTTGGACACTTGGAGTTTTCTTGGAGCACTTCAGCATTGGATAAAGAAAAGAAAATAAGGAAAGAGGAAGAAAAATATCAAGCAAGGAAGATCAGGATCAAGCAGCTACAATGAGATTATTTGTAAGTATCGAGTTCCATGTATGATTTCCTTGCTAGTTTTGGCATGCATGGTTATGCATGTGTGCTCTTGGTTCTCTTGTTCTCATTGGCATGGGTTTTTTCAGGTGTGGCAGTGTTCTTCAACCTTGCCTTTCCATTTCTCGATAGCCATGGTGTGATGGGGTTTCTCATGTTTTGGTTGAGCTAGATTGCTAGAAGGATTCACAAGTGAGTGAGGTGGTTTCTAAAAGAAAGAACACATGACCTAGTGATCCCTGAATCAGAATGTGGATCATGGTAAAGCCTTGGCCTAGTAACCACTGAATTGGACTATGGGTTGCGATAAAGCTAGATTTTTTGTTACCTTGGTGAGCATAGGAATCCTAGACCAGTGAATGGTGTGATATAAGGTAAATCCTAGAGGTGGGTGCCCTTGATTAGGCCTAGGAATTCTTCGCTGGTGAATGGTAGGATATACGATAAATCCTAGAGTTTGAAGTCTCTATTAGACCTAGGGATCCTCGACCATTGTATGGCGGGATGTACGGTAGGGCCTAGAAACTAGGAGACAGGAAAATTCCTCACGGTGTAGGTAGAGAAATCTAGTGGTTGTTTAGGGCCTAGTGATCCGATGGGGATTCTAGTAAAGCTTGGTTCTATTGATGAGGGTGAGATGCTTTAGCCTCGGGAAGCCCCGGTTTATTTCTAGTTATGACTCCCACATTCATGCCTGGAATATGGAATGTGGGTGATTAGCTGAAAGAGATTTGGTTAAGCCAATATATGGTCAGCTGGTTCATGGAAGTCCCATATCTGGTTGGTTTATGCATTCATTAACAAGAGTTCCTTATCTTGGTATTTCATTTTTAAATGTACTGGTTTATATGTGGATTTTATGGTTGTTGTATCCTTGTCATTTATGTTTTTTATATGATGGTAATGAGTATGTTTTATGACAGTGATGATGTATGGCTCTCATCATGTTTTGATTTGGAAATGAATGAACAATGAATATATGACCTAATAGATGATATTGCAGCTAACATGATAAGGCATCAATGCTTCTTAGCAATTCTCAGATAAGTATGAGATCCCTATGCTCAAATCTGTTGTTATGACCTATAGAATGCATATTTGTGACATGTTTGATGAAATTCCTGTCATGGCTAGTAGGGGTTAGATCAAGTATTTTTTCAAGTATTTTCATTAGTATCATTGTTCATGGCTAGGGTGGCTCAAAACTAACTAAAAAATTTCTTAGTCGTAGGCATGCCCTTGCTGTGGGAGTGATTGGAGGGTCCCAGTTGCATGCATGCCCATGTCATAGAAGCGACTGAGGTTCTAGGTCAGTAAAATGTGAAGTTACCTCAGGGGTTGGTCACTTGGAAGGGTTGGATGGCTCCTGAAGGTTATGTAACATGTGTATAATGTCAGATTGGTTGTGTTTTTATGGTTCCACTTCCTTAATTGTACATGGGGAGTTGAATCAGATCATAGTAGCCTCTCATCACATGTTTACCCCAGCAGATTGATTAACTTGGGTAAATGTGGGAGGAGGGTGTTACACCAGTCCTGACCTTTGTCTTCTAGGCACATATGTATATGGGACTCATTATTTCATTGTATTACTGTCTATCCCATTTATTCCATTACACTATGTATCATGTATCATGTATCATGTATCATGTTGCTCAGGCCCACATTATTGAGTGTGCCATTAGTATTTGTACTCAATTATCTCGATGGGTATGGGTATGCCTCCCCCACCTCGTTGAGATCATGTACTCACCTAAAAGGAAACTTCTATTTGAAAAGTAGGTCTCACCCTCTCCAATTTTAGTTCTTCCCTTCATTGCATCAATGCTCTCTCTCTCTCTCTCTCTCTCTCTCTCTCTCTCTCTCTATGACTCCCCTTCGATGTCTCGTGAAAGTGAACCTACATTGTATTTCGGTCATACGATGTGCTCATAACACTCATACATTCGGGGGTAATTTTTTATTGTCTAAAAAGTGATCACTTAGCCATTATCTACTAGGATGATCAAATACACCATGTAGTATGGGTTTTACACATAAAACCCACTTTAACCTTAGGAAATAATTTAGAGAACCATTTTCCTAAATTATTTCAGATTAAAACCCAAAAAAAACCATAAGAATAATTAAATGAATTATTATTTAATTATTATTCCTTATTTATCCCTTATTTCTCTCATGATATAATTATTAAACCATTATTTACTAATTATATCTAACTCATTTTGACCATATCTCCTTAAAATAATTAATAAATCAATTTTTATTTGTTAATTACTTTAACTATTTTTCTTGATTAACCCAATAAATCATTATTTTTTTATTTAGTCCACTAAATAAAGATATTTGACCATTTCAAACAATCGTTCCCTCTCTAAAATATAATAAAATATTCCTAACGGCTAGATCTTGATTTAGTCTAATGATTTTTTTTATTATTTTTCTAGATCTAGACCTATCCTAATATTTTATTATAAATAGAGAGGTTTTCTCCTCACTCTGTAGTCATGACCATTTCATCATCATCACTATCGTCTTATAGAATTTGAGATCACACTTTTGATTTCAAGCCACCATCATTTATTTTTTCCCATTGCATCCATTGAGGGAGAGAGTTTTAGCTGAAGTATAGGGTATCAAAGAACCCATCCCATTGAGGGGGATGTTATATATTTGAGTCTGCATATTCTTCTCATTGGGTTTATCATTTTCCTTTCATTTCAATAATAAGAAAAAAAACATTTCTATTCCATTGGGTTTCTTTCATTTTATGTACTAGTATTTGTTGTTCTATTTGCATGTCGTATTTTGTAGGATTTCTAACGTTTGTTTTATAGATCTGAAGACAAATTGTAGTTTATATCCATTTTTGTTAGGGTTATTAGTCACTAGTAAATAAATTGAGGGTTTTTGTTATACCTTCTAAAAAGATTCATACTAATATTTTGTAAGTTAAAATAATATTCATTCAAAGAGGAAATAATTTCAGATACTTGCTCAACACTAGAAACAGGCTTGAAAAGAGAAGAACCTAATGAAATGTTTGTGGAAATAGGAGTCATGGAAACTTTGGGAGACATTTCGGGAATTTAAAGCTAAAAAAAAAACCATTAATTTCTCTATAGACTCCTTTCCTTTATTAGGGTTGTCTAGTAATAGTGATTGTGAAGTTACTTTCTCATCCTTATCTTCATCAATATCCATTTTCTCAAATTGTCCTCATAGTTATCAATTTGTGAATCTTGTTGATTGATTTCTTTAGAAGAGTCAAGAATAATCATATCTCTAGTATGTGTGTCATGTTTTGTTGTTTTTTCTGCTTGTTGTGTTGTGTCTTGCTTATGATATTTACCTTCTGCAACTTCGTGGTTGTCTTGCATTGTTTGATTGTCTTGATCCTTATCTTTCATACTATCATCTTTATCAACATCCAAACTAGTCGATTCATGAGTTGTAACAAAAAAATTAGTTAAAATTTCAACTTGAGTTACTTGAGTTTCTTAATATGTAGAGGTCATCTCTAAAGGGATTTCAGTAAATTGACATTTCAAACATTCAAGACATTTGAGATCTTGAAAAGAGATGAAAGAGTGAATCTTCTTCGTTGTGAGGAAGTCTTCATAAGTATTCTCTCTAAATACTTGTATTTTATCCTTATCCTTAGTATCCATTAATTTCCCTCTATTAATATCCTCATCAAAATCATCAATATTCACAAAGGAATAGTCAAATGGAGGTTGGTTATGTGTAAAATTTTTAATATAACTAACAACTTTGTAATGTTCATTAATTATACTCCTAGAATCGTAATCATAATGTGATTATTTGTATAAAAAAACATCTAGAAGTTATTTTTCTTCCTTACTTGCATTCCCTTGTCTTTCAAAATCATCTTCCCAACCTTGATTGGAAAGCTAGGCTAAAATTTATTCTAGAGTCTTCTCAACTTCCTAGCTCGGTTGTGTAGTGCAGTTTGGTTTTCTATTTCCTTTACGATAGTTATGTTTGGGATATACCTTAGAAAAATATGAGTACCTACTTCACTACCAAATATCTTGATATAAGTGAATATTTCTTCAATAAACTAGTTTCCAATTTGATCTAATGCTTCCTTGAGATCTTGGTTGACTCTTGGAGGGGTTTTCCAAAAAATAACCTCATGCAAAGGGATCATGACATTCTAGAATATATCATAAAAAAGAAATTTGAAATTACTCTCCCAAATAATTGAGAAGTAAATTTGAATAGCTTGTTCATGGCCATAAGAATAGTTCCATTTCACAAGTGGGAAAGGAACTGAAGCAATTACTATATCCATGAGATAGGTTGACATGCAATTTTTTTTTACGTAACCTAGAGGGATAAGATTGACAATTTAATGACATATAACAAATTTTTGGATAGAATACTAGCCCAGTTAAATATTTTTTATTCATGATGAATACTATGAATCAAAGGGATCCACCTAATTTTGCAATTCTTAGGGTTTTTCTCCCCATATAACCTGGATAACATATTGATAATAAATCAAAATGGTATTTTGAAGATGAAAATTGGATAATATTTAGCTCTTTTTTTCCCATCTAACTCTCTTAACCAATTCTTAATGAATTTGTTATAATCTCTATTTTTCTCCTTACGAACAGTATTATTGCAACTATCTAGGAAATCAATTGTTAAGAAAATTTCTGAAGGAATTAGTTTATAAATTGTAGTAAGGACCTCAAGTCTCTAGGAAGCTATTACATTTTTATTTTGATCTAAAACCAAACAAGTAAGAATGTGCACATGTGATAGAATCTAGGAAATCATATCATAATATGGGAAAAAAATTTCCCTAGCAGCGACCTTATGCAATTCATTTTTTCTAATATTCTCAAATTGAGTATTTCTCTCTCCATTTGAGCTATCTGACTATAACCACTCTTGTTCTTCAAATAAATTGAAAATTTCTTCTCATTTAGCCCTACATGTATCCAATGTTTTGAAATTTATATATGAGATGAGTGTTGGGTTCAGGTTATATTCATCAGGTCCTATTTACTCCTTTGAGTTTCTCCTTAATTTCTTGGAAAACTTGCCTAGATGGGGTAGTTTTACTTTTTCTACCCATTTTATGACCTTCATGCATAATTTACTAGAAAAATTAAGATTTTTAAAAGTAAGAAAACTTCATCATCAGATTTTTGTTGACGTGTTTCAAACCATCCAATGTGGTTCATCTTGTCCCGATGACAAACAACATTGGATGGTTCGAAGTGCATCAAAAAAAATCTAATGATTTGAATTTTACCTAAATTTTTATTAATTTTCATAATATGGATCACAGAAGCCTAAATTCAAAAATTAATATTTCTTTCATAAAATCAATTAATTCAACGATCGCGAGCTTTTAAACTGTAAAGACTTGCCAAGATTTAAAATCTTTTGAGTAACAATTTCACTACCTCTAGCTGAATTTTACAGTCTCAAATTGCAGTTTAGCAAAAAGATTAAGACACTGGGTAAATGAATTTTATGAAATATTGAAGGCAGAGAGAACAAATCTTTGGTAAATCCTTGCAAAATCCGTGGCTTAAATTTTATGATAGTAGAGTAGATTTCACATAAATGCAAAATGACCAGTAATCTTTGCTCAAAAAATTATGCAAGGTCGAGGAGGTGAAGTCAGGGATGAAATTGATTTAAAAAATAAAAACTTCAACAAAATCATGTGTTAGTGCCTAAATCTACCTCAGGTTGAGAAAGGTAGGATCTAGGGTAACATCAGACCATGCTTAACCTGGTAGCTAGCCCTACCAGGTCGGGAGAGGGCTATCTCCTTGTCAATCTTAGAAAAGATATGATCAATGAGGGCTTGAGATGACTAATGTGAATATTGATATTAGGCTAGGTATGTGTGCAAAGAGTTTTATTGAATTTGATGATGTTTTATTGGCTCAGATGGAAAGGCAGGTTTGGGTCTGGGAAATTAGGCTGAGTCTTGAAGAGATCTCTATGGGGCAAGGTAGGCAACTGATTTGGCACTTCAAATTGAATGGAATGGAGAGCTTTAGAAAAGTGAGGAGTTGAAGAGGGCAAGAAAACCTTAGGGGTCCTCTTCAAATAGCTGAAAACATCAATAACTAAACAAACCCTAGGTAGAGCACTGCAATTTCAATGGATTCTACCTTTATCCTTGTTTGTTTTAGTTAAGAAGAAGCAAGAGAGATAATGGCATACATAAAACACATATAAACTTACAATTTATAGAATGAAACACAATACCAAAGCAAGATGCCACATGAATCTCATACAGTGCTGCAAACCCTGGTCTATTCCTTAGCCAAAACTACTGAGAAAATGTATACAATGAAGCTCCAAGCTTTCTCACAAGTCAAACCATGCTAATGATTGAAAAATCACAAGATATAGGCAAACAACAACTCATCCTAGCCTCTAGGGGTTGATATCATGAGTTTAGGAGCTGTTCCAACTAATTCTAAACTGAAAACTACAAATTAGGCAGTGGAACAACTTGCCTCTAGAAACTAGGGAACTGATTCATTCAGTTGCAAACTACTTTTTGATAGATGAATCTACCTCCATGAGTGAAAATTTGACATAATTACATCAAGATCCATCAATTTACATTAAATTACATCATAATTTTGACATTAAGAAAGAGAAAAGTCAAACTTTCAAGGAACTAGGCGAAAAACAAAGTATACTTGGTCAAACTGAGCAAAATTTCCCCAATGCGCCGCGCTGATTTCTCTATGCGTAGCGCCTGTTTGCAGCCACTTTTGGAGGCCTTCCCGGTGTCCAAATTTTCTCCAAGTGTGCTTGTTGGAAAGTTATACCTGTCTACTTTCCATAACAAGTAGAATTTTTGAATTTGGCCTCCATTTTCCCCTCCAAAACGGAGTTCTCCCAACACTGCTTCTTGTGTGTCAAAATAGGGGCAGTAAGGTCATTTTTGGGGTGTTTTTAACCTTTTTGGGGGCTCAAAACCTGTCAAAATTTCTTAGCCATTGGTAGGAATGCATATTTTTCCAAGAAAAATCCAAAAATGATGAGTTTTTTTCATTTGGAGGCCTCCATCAAAAGCGAGCGCAAGGTGGCGCGGCGCATTAGGCAGAAAATTCTGTGTTTTAGCCCAAAAATTTCAAAAATGCAAAAAGTGCCCCAAATCTTTTGAAATTTGGGTTGAGTGTTCTCCATCAAGTGTTGTGTTGGGCCAAGGAAGCCTCAGAGAAGATCTGAAGTTTAACTTGAGTTTTTTTCCTCCTCGATCTCTTCTTTAACTTGGCCTTCAAGCTCCTGATTCTAGCTTGGCACACCATATTCCTTGACAAATAGTGATATGCCATGTTTCTAAACATATTTTTCTCATTGATGGCCTTCTCCAGCATCCTCTCCAAGTGGATATTAGTCCTCTCCAACTAAGAATCATGATCAACATTGATTTCTTGCTCAAGCGTTGTGAACTGGACTTTCCTCCTTCTGGAAGCTTGCCGGTTTTCTCGTATGATTCTTAGCTCAATTATGGTTTGCTGATCCTCTAGTTGCTTGTTTCTTTGCTCCAGGTACTTTATTATCCACTTGGCTCTTTCCAAGTTGAGGTACAAAGCATTGATGTCCGCCTATTTCTCTTGGATGACCTCCTTGAGCTTTGAGCTTTGTGGGCCCAAATCAGTGTCATCATCTTGAATGAGAATGAAATTGGTCTCCTGCTCACCTGAAGGCCCCTCATCATGTAATGGCCTCTTTCATTTATCCAGAACCTGCTGTGCTGAAGAAGGAAGCGAGACCCCTTCCACCCCGGGTGGAGATAATACTCACTTTGCTACTGCAAACAACCGTCTAGTGCCCTTTTGATAGGTGACAAACACTGACACACTAGCGGTCTATGTCTCATGACCCTCCTGTTGATGAGAAGGTCCACTTGTCTCATGAAAAGTCTCTAGAGGTTCCTGAGGAGCTGCGAAGAACTCATGAGAAATGAAATCCTCCCATGAGATGCCCTGCAAACCAAGCTGATGCGTGAACACAATTTTGATGAGTGCAAAATGATATATATTGTTAAACTACTGCTAAGGAGTCTTCTATTGTACTAGGGTGGTCATCTTTTCAATATTTCGGCACATGAAGTAGGGGAGATTCATCATTCTCACCCTGGTAAAGTGCATCAACAATCTGATATGATAAACATATAGGCGAGAAAACCGACCCTCACAGCTGAAATACTTCATTATGAGTTTCATCAAGGGAGCATATGAGTCTTTCAGGTACCGAAAGGGAAAAACTCTGCTAAGTTGTCTCAAATAACTGGGCTTGATGTATGGTTCATAATGTTCCCTGTCAATCTGCTGCCTTTTATTCCACTGCTCTCTGACATTAGGAATGTCGGTTGCTAGAGAAATAGACTCCGGTGTCAAGGTGAATGTCACACCAGCTAGAGTGGCTTGGCCATTATGTAGATGAAGCACAAACAACCAGGCTAACTCATGATGATACTAGACTCTAGCAACCATCTCACAGAACTGATAACAGGATTGGTGTTGGAAGCATGTGATAGCAAGAGGGCAGGCCTGCAGCTCAGCAAGTGAAGTAGGCTCCTCTCGTATATGTTTTCCACCCTTGTGAGGTCTCCTTGGTGCATGAATTTTTGTAGGAGAGTCACTGTGTGTCTCTTCATCTTGGTCATATGAAGGATCAGATCCCATGTTTGCTAATGTGTGAGTTTTCTTGATGAGTATGAAGAGATTTATGGTGATTTTAGTTTTTTGCCACTAAGGGTAAGAATGTATGAGGGACTGTGGAGGGAGAGGGTATGAGGGGTTTTGGGAATATTATCATAGGTTTTTTTGGGAAATAGGGAGTTTAGGGAATAGTGTGTAAGCTTAGGGACAGAAATTAGGGTTTGGGGATTTTGTAGTTAGGATTTGGGAAAATAAGAATTGGGGATAGGGGTGAATGACTTTTTGTTTTAGGAATATGGAAGTTAGGGAATGAGTGGATGAAATTGGGAAACAAATGGAGGGATCAAAAGTGAGGGAGTGGTGGAGTGAACTTGGCAGCAAAATGACAAATGCAAACCCTAGGAAATCATTTTTTGAGAAATTGCAAGGGAGTAGGGTTTGAGTTTTTTCACACAATCACCATAAATTTTTAAGAAAACCTCTTTGACTAGCAAGGAAAAGGGCTTGACTTACTTGGACACTAGAAGACTTGAGCAATTTTGGCAATTTGAGGGAGTTAATGATGAAATCGGGCTTGGCAGCTCTATGCGCTGTGCCACAAACCCAATGTGCCACGCCTCCTCTACGCACCGCGCCTCTCACTCAATGCGTCGTGCCTCTAAAACCTGAATTCTTTGCTGTGTTTTCGCTTCCTTTCTCTAATACAACCTTCACTTTGCTCAATTTTCTTCTTTGAGTGCCAATGAGCTTTTTGAATTGTAAAAATGATTTATATACAAGAGCTTTTGATTTTTCCTTCATAAAACACACTTTTATAATGTTTGCAATGTGACTTACTTTTTCAACTCTATTTTTGGACAGTTTATTTTATTTGTGCCTTTGATGAATTGAATGACTTGATTTTTTATTTGCCTTGTAGGGGATGGAGCTATTGAAGCTTGGCAATGTGACTATGGTTGCCACTGAAGTGATTTACATATAAGAGAAATGATAATACATGAATTTATACAACAAAAACGTAAAATACTCAGTTTTTCCTCAAAACAGGGTTTTGAGGAAAAATACATTTCTGAGCATGAGATTGTGAATTTTATTGGTACTAGAACTTTATTCAATCTCCTCATGTGCCTGCTAGCTGCTATTGGACATTTTGAAGACCTTTTTTATGAAACCCTAGGCCTAATGAAATTGAAACCCTAGAAATTACTCTTGCAAATTTAAAGACAAAAAGTGACTACAGATGATCTTGATGAATGGAAATGGGCCAACAGGTAAAGGACATGAGTGAAAATTTACAACAAGCCACTACCGTCAGATGATCCATGCTCCTAATGGAATGCAGCTGACTGAGCAAGACACCTAATATGCAATGCAACAGGAGAATTTGATCTATGATGGAGGGATGAAGATACCAACACTAACATCATGTTCAATTACTTATGTTTTATTTCATGAAAATATATCAAAAACCGAATAAAAACAAGAAAGGTGTTTTAATCAAGAAATAATAAAAAAATTATTCTAATTAGGGACATTTGGGAGTCAAGTGTTCAGGAGATATATCACACTTCCCTTATCATTATTGGTCCCGACCCCAACTTAAGAAAAGGCTGATATGGACACAAATTTGGGAGTTGGGTAGGCAGGTGTTAGATAGTCAAGAGGAAAAATATAAAACACAACTAACATGGTTTTGAATTCCGTCTACAATAGATCAACTAGTTGGGACTTCCTTTTTTGTTTAAAAACATAGAAGGTAAGACCTCCAAATTCCTGAATTTTATTAAATTTTATTTGTTTTCCTTTTCTTTTTTTTATTGTATAAAAGAAATAAAAACAAATTGAGATACGGTCCTCATTTTCTTTTATACAAACAAAATGATCAAACTGAGGATGTTGTTGTAGTCCTAACAACATGACACCAAAAATTGATGAGCCCTGGTATTAAAAAAAGAATGTTGCAACTCTTAGGGCTACCAACTTTAATTTATCAATTCAGAGTTTACACAAACTTAAGAGGTGATAGTGTTATATGCACAACAAGCAAGATTTTGCCTACATTGCACTAAAGAAATGAATTGAACTAAGATGTGTAAAGACCATTTTACAAAATTCCAAAAGGAAAACTACTAAAAATAACTTTGCAATAAAAGAGATAATTGAAGCATTATTTTTCCTACTACATGAAAGAAACACTAATCTATTTACATGGAATAAAATGTCGAAAAGGAAATCCTAATCTATTTTGTAGAAGGTAAATAACAAGAAATTAACCCTAAGCTAGTTGCATGAAAGTAAATGCTTTGACACTGACTCTAACCTATCTTGCAAGAAAAAAATTATATGTTATTGGAATCAAATAAAATTCTATTCTATTTGAAAAAACCATTAAATTATTAAAATTTATCAAAGTAAACTATTTTTATGCTACTTAACTCATAACCAAAACAATTTACCGTAGTTGCATAATTGAGACTATAGCAATGAAAGGAAGGCATCTAAAGGGTCTCTGATCTTCTCAAGTTCATTTTAAAGGCTTAAAGGATATTTTAGAGTGATGATAAGATAAAATTAATCTTTAGAGCCAATTTTTGGCGTGTTTTGAATGATTTCGTGTAATGCTACAACATTGCTACAAGATGCCTTGTTTTGCTATGGGATTACATCCTAGAGAATCATAAAGTTTCTAGGAGTGGAATGAAACTGGGAGAAGGTGGTAGGAGTTTATGGAATGGTGAAAGAGAAATTTCAAATATGATATCTACTCAATATACAAACTTATGAAAGGGGGAAAGAAAAACTAACAATCTTCCTATATCTTGGTGAGGTAATTTCTAGTGCACAGACAGTTTGCAGAAACGAGTAGGAATGGAAGGTGGAATGTTGAAGGAGGTGATTCTCACGCATAGAAAATGATGAAACTATGGTCTATGAACCAATATATTTCATCTACACACAAAATAAATGTTCAATTAACAAATAAAAAGTGATTAAATGACTGCTGAAACACTAATTGCAAAAAAAATGCATGTAAAGGGATGAGTTGAATTTGTAATAGAGTATAACTATTTCATAAAAGAGAAACTATTTTTTGTGATTATCCACACTGGGTACATAACCAAGCTTCCCAAGGGAGCTCACTCACTAATCTGTAGAAACAATGATTTTCTTATAAGCTAGATTTGCATAAAGAAACACCACTAGACTAAGTGCATACAAAAGAAAGGCATCAAGAAATGTACAAAAGAGGGGTCTTGACTACTTGGGTTCGGACCTAATCCAAGGAAAATCAACTCCCTTAAAGAACAATCAGACTGGAAACATAATGATTCTCTTCATTAATCTCAAAACTTATCAAATATGTAACATAGTAATGGAAATAACAAGAAGTCTCTTACTCTAATAGTCACTATCTTGCTTATGAAATTAAAATCCTACTAAGTTGTTAGGATCTCTTATTTATAAAAAATGAGTGAGAGGAAGCCTCCTTGAAGGGATGGATGCTTCCCTCCTAAACTCCTATAAAAGTGGATTTGGTCTCCTAGTGTGCTCACAATCGCTTAGAGGCAGTGACTACTCACGATCCAACCAAGTTGTTGATGGGTTGATGCAAGGAACATGCCTCCTAAATATTCTCCTATTGGTATACAACATGTTATGCACAATAAATCCTCTTTTTCCTACACATTCAATGCATTAGGCTACAAGATAAGGAAAATATTCACTAACCTTCGTAAGAACACATTATAGTTGGAAAAATATATTATCAAATGAACAAAGAGAGGTTAACATGTACCAAAGGATGGTCAGATGGGCCTTGAATTGTACTTATTTAGGAGGCCCATCAGTATCCCTACAGATGTAATTTACCATTTGACCCATATCTCAATCCATAATTGAATATATCATGTATATATCTCAACACATGCTTTGTTGCAATCCAATACACATGCGTAGGTTCCACCATGACCTAGCTTAGAGTGTTCACTACAAAGCAAATATCGGGTCTAATATTAACCAGATACATCAAAGATGTGATCAACTATTGATACATAGAGGGATACAATAAATCTAAGTTGGAGCCTATCAAATTCTTCAGATTGGTCACCATGGGAGTGGTCATGGAATTGTTGTCCATCATCCCAAATCTCTAAAGGATCGTAATATTATACATCCCTTAACTAATAAAGATCTCACCTAACTTTTGCCACAATTATAATCCCAAGAAGTAGTGCATAAAACCTAGATCCTTCATCTTAAACTTAAAGGTCAACTCCCTCTTACACTGATCAATGATATTTTTTGTGCCTGTCCAAAACAATTCATCAACATATAACAACAATATAACAAACTCACCTTTAAAAACCTTGTACTAAATATTGATATCAGCATCACTCTTGGTGAAACCAAGACTCATCAAGTATCCATCATTCCAAGTATACCAAGCTTGAGGTGCCTACTTGAGGTTGTACAAATCCTTCTTCAATCTATAGACATGAGACTCCTTCTCATGTACCTTAAATCCCCGAGGTTTCTCTATGTACTCTTCTTCCTCAATCACTCCATTGAGGAAAGTTGTTTTCACATCCCATATAATGTAATTTCCAGCCCATAATAGAATCAAAATAAATAATAGATCTAATAGAAGTGTATCTAGAGACTATAGAAAATGTCTCTTCATAGTCCTCTCCCTCTTTCTAAGAGAACCCTCTTTCCATGAATCTTTCTTTCTACTTCTCTATGCTACCATCTACCATATGCTAGCATACAAATGTGAACTTATGGCTAGCATAATTATGCATATTATGTTACCTTGAAACACATGGCTAGAATGATATATGAAAGTTAAATATATGAACAAAAGTGGTATAAGGATAAACTCATTCAAAACAATTTTACATGAGATAAATGACATCATATATGTTTTTATTATATTTATATTCACCGTGATTGTGGAAACGAGGTTAGCCCCAATTTTATATATAAATATATTGTATTATTCAAAGGTTGAAAACATATATGGTGACATGTTTGTTCAAAACATATATGGTAATATGCTGCATTCTGTTTACCAACTTTGGTTATAGCTAGAGTTGGGATTTAAAATTGATATGTGGCAGTATTGGTCAGCAATGACATAAGTGGGGTTTGAACAAATCACCATGGTACATGGTTTATTTACAAATATTTAAAATGTATAGATGCATGAGTTAATGGTTGGCTTCAATCCCTTCTTGTGCATTTAATCCATGTGGAAAACAAGCATGTTACACACAATAGTGTAATGGTTTTAATATGTTGATTTCATTATGAATTGGGAATGACTTGGATGGTGAGTCACCAATGAATGCAGGATGGTTATCATGTTGTGTTAACATTGTATTTACCTACCATTATTGAACATGGTGCAAGTGATGTGGCTTTATTACCACCATGAGTCTTAAATGCAATGGTGTGACATATATGGAAGGTGGTGAGTTTTTGTGCAAACAATGAATGAAGTTGTTGAAGAGAGATTCCATACAGGCTGGTAGAGTATTATGATTAATGGAAAAAACATGTGAGCAATTTATGAAACCGACGTTTCGGACTAGCTAGGTGAGTCCATCATCAGGGAAATGAGATCTGTATTTTGAGAAGAGAGAGTCAAGAAGATGTGAACCTATTAATAGTGGATAGGATTCTGGCTCTTGACATTCTCATCTTCTCAAAATTAAGAGCATTGTTCTGCATGTCCCTTCCATGGTGGGACTTAATGGTGTTGAAGAGAGATTCCATACAGGATGGTAGAGTATTATGATTAATGGAAAAAACCTGTGAGCAATTTATGAAACCGATGTTTCGGACTAGCTAGGTGAGTCCATCATCAGGGAAATGAGATCTGTATTTTGAGAAGAGAGAGTCAAGAAGATGTGAACCTATTAATAGTGGATAGGATTCTGGCTCTTGACATTCTCATCTTATCAAAATTAAGAGCATTGTTCTACATGTCCCTTCCATGGTGGGACTTAATGGTGTTGAAGAGAGATTCCATACAGGCTGGTAGAGTATTATGATTAATGGAAAAAACCTATGAGGAATTTATGAAACCAACGTTTCGGACTAGCTAGGTGAGTCCATCATCAGGGAAATGAGATCTGTATTTTGAGAAGAGAGAGTCAAGAAGATGTGAACCTATTAATAGTGGATAGGATTCTGGTTCTTGACATTCTCATCTTCTCAAAATTAAGAGCATTGTTCTGCATGTCCCTTCCATGGTGGGACTTAATGGTGTTGAAGAGAGATTCCATACAATCTGGTAGAGTATTATGATTAATGGAAAAAACCTATGAGCAATTTATGAAACCGACGTTTCGGACTAGCTATGTGAGTCCATCATCAGGGAAATGAGATCTATATTTTGAGAAGAGAGAGTCAAGGAGATGTGAACCTATTAATAGTGGATAGGATTCTGGATCTTGACATTCTCATCTTCTCAAAATTAAGAGCATTGTTCTGCATGTCCCTTCCATGGTGGGACTTAATGGTGTTGAAGAGAGATTCCATACAGGCTGGTAGATTATTATGATTAATGGAAAAAACCTGTGAGCAATTTATGAAACCGACGTTTCGGACTAGCTAGGTGAGTCCATCATCAGGGAAATGAGATCTGTATTTTGAGAAGAGAGAGTCAAGAAGATGTGAACCTATTAATAGTGGATAGGATTCTGGCTCTTGACATTATCATCTTCTCAAAATTAAGAGCATTGTTCTGCATGTCCCTTCCATGGTGGGACTCAATGGTTTTGAAGAGAGATTCCATACAGGCTGGTAGAGTATTATGATTAATGGAAAAAACCTGTGAGAAATTTATGAAACCAACGTTTCGGACTAGCTAGGTGAGTCCATCATCAGGGAAATGAGATCTGTATTTTGAGAAGAGAGAGTCAAGAAGACGTGAACCTATTAATAGTGGATAGGATTCTGGCTCTTGACATTCTCATCTTCTCAAAATTAAGAGCATTGTTCTGCATGTCCCTTCCATGGTGGGACTTAATGGTGTTGAAGAGAGATTCCATACAGGCTGGTAGAGTATTATGATTAATGGAAAAAACCTGTGAGCAATTTATGAAACCGACGTTTCGGACTAGCTAGGTGAGTCCATCATCAGGGAAATGAGATCTATATTTTGAGAAGAGAGAGTCAAGAAGATGTGAACCAATTAATAGTGGATAGGATTCTGGCTCTTGACATTCTCATATTCTGAAAATTAAGAGCATTGTTCTGCATGTCCCTTCCATGGTGGGACTTAATGGTGTTGAAGAGAGATTCCATACAGGCTGGTAGAGTATTATAATTAATGGAAAAAACCTGTAAGCAATTTATGAAACCGACGTTTCGGACTAGCTAGGTGAGTCCATCATCAGGGAAATGAGATCTGTATTTTGAGAAGAGAGAGTCAAGAAGATGTGAACCTATTAATAGTGGATAGGATTCTGGCTCTTGACATTCTCATCTTCTCAAAATTAAGAGCATTGTTCTGCATGTCCCTTCCATGGTGGGACTTAATGGTGTTGAAGAGAGATTCCATACAGGCTGGTAGAGTATTATGATTAATGGAAAAAACCTGTGAGCAATTTATGAAACCGACGTTTCGGACTAGCTAGGTGAGTCCATCATCAGGGAAATGAGATATGTATTTTGAGAAGAGAGAGTCAAGAAGATGTGAACCTATTAAGAGTGGATAGGATTCTGGCTCTTGAAATTCTCATCTTCTCAAAATTAATAGCATTGTTCTGCATGTCCCTTCCATGGTGGGACTTAATGGTGTTGAAGAGAGATTCCATACAGGCTGGTAGAGTATTATGATTAATGGAAAAAACCTGTGAGCAATTTATGAAACCGACGTTTCGGACTAGCTAGGTGAGTCCATCATCAGGGAAATGAGATCTGTATTTTGAGAAGAGAGAGTCAAGAAGATGTGAACGATTAATAGTGGATAGGATTCTGGCTCTTGACATTCTCATCTTCTCAAAATTAAGTGCATTGTTCTGCATGTCCCTTCCATGGTGGGACTTAATGGTGTTGAAGAGAGTTTCCATACAGGCTGGTAGAGTATTATGATTAATGGAAAAAACCTGTGAGCAATTTATGAAACCGACGTTTCGGACTAGCTAGGTGAGTCCATCATCAGGGAAAAGAGAGATTCCATAATTTACAGAGTAAAGATTTTAGGAACATAGAACTCACCAATCAATATTCATAATACAAGCTAACTGCACCATTGACCATGACAAACCATTGAATTCCCTTTGTCTTGAATTTACAAAATTGACACACAACCTTTTACAAACAATCCAACAATCATCCAACAATTTTAACCCAATCTTTTTACCATTTACATTGATAATTTATAGTCATTACTTTGGAAAATGCTAGATAATGGAACAAACTTATAACATAGAAAATGGAGATGATTTTGAAAGGAAAGCTCTCAACCTTTTAGTTTGAATTAAACAATTTACCATGCAAGAGCCATAAAAATACACATTAACGCCTAAAACAACATCAACCATTGATCAACACAAGTCCGAAATCTTTACTCTGTACAATCACTTTCACTTTGACTACATATAGTAGCTCAAATTTCACTATATATTTCCTCTCATTTTGAATTATACTATCAACCTTATACTTTTGAATTATTAGCCTAAATCTTTGGCTCTGTAAGAATTGTTCAACTCGCAACATATTATAACAAAACATTTTGTTGGTCATCTAAGAAAATTGATTGCTAATATTTTTAACTAAAAGCCCTAATTATGAACAAGGGTTTCATGAAATTTTCTCACGAAATGGTATTTCAAGAGGGAAATTCTAAAAAAATTCTCTACCCGATTACAATATATAAAAGTTGCCCATGCAATTTTAGGCTCAATTCATTTACTATAGTCTTTGGGTCCTTACACTTAGTAGTCAATTCATTCATTTATCCTATTATGATAATAATTCCCCATTTATCTGGCCACCATATTAGTTCATAAGCTTAAACACTCAAGTTCAGTTAAACCCTAGTTGTAAAAACCCTCTTATAATACATATTCTCACTACATTCTATGTTGTCTATGTTGTAAGATCTGAAGAATGTCATTCTATTTGAGTGAAAATTTATGTGCTTTTATACCAAATATGATTAGTGAAAGAACTTGAACCTGAAATGAAAAGAAACAAATTTAAAGTTAATCTATAATGGCATTTGTTTGTGACAAAATAAATGAGTGCATGCACATTTGAATAATTTTTATGAGGGCTTCTTCACTTTATTATGTTGACTTGCTATTTTAGTTATAAATTATTGTTGATTTTGTAGCTCATCTTTGCAGATATGCGATTCCACTCTCATCGCTCAAGTAGAATGGGTCGAGGAAAAGGGAATAGGCCTCATGGTGTGTGGGAAAGTGGTAGAAACAATAAAATTCATTTTTCAATTCATTTTAATGTAGACTTAGAATATTTTTTTATGAATTAGCAACCACTATCCTAAAACAAGAAAATAGACTTTAAAGACAATTGAAGAGATTTTATTTTGAGCATTGGTGCTCAATAGATCTTACCAAGGATTTCCCCTTTTCAATATCTTTTGAAATCTCTTTCTCTCTCAAAGATGCAAATAATAAACTCTCTCAATGGTGGAATCTTCCTAGCATTGGGATTCTTTATTGCTTGGAGAAATTTTCGTAGGATAACAATGCACAAACTATTATTTTTTTTCTCTCCATTATCTTGCATTTATATAAATTTTGAGCACTCTCTCCCTCCTTTGCTCATAAATGAGGTTTTTTAGCTCCTAAATGAAATGGGAGCTACCATCCTCCTTCAATTAAGGCTTCTTGAACCTCAAACATAAAATGGTCAACCCTGGCATGTTAGGGTATTGAGTCTACTTCAAGAAAATGTGTCTCCTGACGTGCTAACTGTGCTTTTGGTGACCCTCATGACTATTGAAGAAAAAGGAACAAGGGTGCATTAAGATTTATTTGGAGCATTCATTAGGGTTGATTTTTTAAACCAACTTTAGTAAAACCTTTTAATTTTTCCTTTCATAATGTTGTATGTTGGAAATTTGTCCTTTGTACATGCTTCTTACTGACTTTGACTCTCTTCTTATATGTACAAATGAGTGTAATTTTTTCATAATAAAACTTGACTTACAACTAAAGTATATGGAGGGTTTACAATGGCATTTTTGAAATAAAGTAATTTTATTCAAACCTAGAACGGTGGATGAGGCTTATGTACATGCGTAGCACTTAGAAAACATAAGATAGAAAAAAGGGAAGTCAAGTGATTCAAAGAAAAAGGAACACCTAGAAGCTTCCAAAAAACATAAGAAGAAATGAAAAGGGGAAAGTAAAAAGGGGCAGTGGCCATAGCATATTAGTGAAAAGATCTCATAAACCATTGTAATATTCATGGTCATATAGTGGAGAAGTGTTGAAAACTACATCCAAAACTCAAGGATAGGAATAATAAAAATGTCATGGCCACATATTCGAGTAATCAAGTGGAAATTAGTTTGGACATGGATAATAATATTTTTTTCAAATCAATTTAGAAGGGATGAACTCGAGTAGCCTTCAACAATAAGAAGAGAAGGGCATGACCAAACTCTTGCACATAAATATACAAGTCAAGTCGAAAAAAATTGATACTTTTCTCAACTCAAGATTATAGGTGAATCTCATTGTAGGAGATGTATTCAAAAAATCAATATTGGAGGTTCATGATAATATAATACCATACTCATTGGGATGGGAAAATAAGAATGCAAAAATAAAGGTAACCAAATAGTGCAATTTTTTTTTTTTTTTTTTTTTTTTTTTAATAAATGTTGGTTTTATTGAGGAAGTAGAACTAGATGTATGTAGAGTGTTGTTTGGAAGTCCCTATGTGTACATGAAGGATGTAATATTCATGTGGAGAGATAACCAGTAATGCCTCATTAAGGATGGAAAATACTTCACCATCAACGAACATAAGGGAAACTCCAAAATTTCACTGATAAGTTCCAACCAAGCCAAGAAACTAATATGTCTTAGCAAGAAGTATGTATTATTATTTTTATGAGAAATTCATTATGTACAAGAGTTAGTGAGAGAAAAGGAATTCTTGTAGGGTGCATTAATAAATAGAGGCAACAATTAGGAAAGTTTCTACAATCATACAAGGGATTTTTCTAGGAGCCTAAAGGGATACCATCCAAGAGGGAAGTGGATCACAAGATCCAACTATTATCAGACTATTTATTTCCAAACATTGGGTTGTACAAGAATTTTGTAATATAATCAAATGAGGTGACGAAGAAGTTGTAGCAGTTTCTAGAGTTGGGTGGCATTTGAAAAATTACCTAACCATGTGGTTCACCTATCATAAGTATTCCTAGGAAGGAAGAGACTTAGCAAATTCGCATTGATTATAGGGAACTGGACAAAATTATGCTCATGAATAAGTACTCACTACCAAGAATAAATTATCCATTAGACTAGCTACAGTAAGCAAAATAATTCACCAAGTTGGACATAAAATTAGGATATCACCAGGGTTGAAGAGAAGAAGATACTTAGAAAACTACCTTCAAAACTAGACAAGGTTTGTATGATTGGTTGGTCATGCCATTTAGTTTATGCAGTGCTCTAGTTACATTCATGGAATTAATGAATGCTATATTGCACCCATATTTAGATTCATTTGTCATTTCCTATTTGGATGATATTCCAGTATACAATGCTACCTAGGAGGAACATATATCACATTTAATGCAACTTATAGAGACATTAAAGAAGAAACATGTATTGGAAAATATCATGAAATGTGAGTTTGCATGGAGATATTTGTTGTACTTAGGTGTTGTGGCCAGCAACAACCCCCCTTCTTGTTTAATGTTATTCCTAATACTAAATAAGTGGGGACCCTTAGTTAAAAATTTAAAAAATCAAAGTAGTGCTTAAATTTCCTTTTCAAATAAAATTACCATCATAAGCTTAGGAAAACTCCCTTGGAAAATCTAAAAAATCTAAGTTTTATGATAAGGTAAGACAAAAATCTTTCCTTAGGAAATATCGCATCGCAAAAAGACAACAACATACCACCCTATAAGCCGAATTCCAACATTGTGAGATCGCGATATGCGATAAATAAACAAATATTACATCGCATAAATCAAGCACAATTTACATTGAAACACTTTAATTTGCCGATATGTGATGACGCCGATCGCAAATTGCATTTCGCAGAAAACAGGTTAACAAAGATTTCCATATGTAACTTTTCTGTGATACTACAATACTGCGATATTGCGATATTGCGATTTCGCGATACAGCAACAATGCGATAATGCGATGTCACGAGCAATAAACTCTGCGATCTGCGATATTGCGATATTGCGATCTGCGATGTTGCGAAGCAAATCGCAAAATCGCTTCATCGCAGATCTTTCGGGTGCGTAATTCAAAAAATATTTTCCATGAGTTGACACCTAGTTATGCACTTTAATGTTAATAAATGAGTTAGTTGCCAATTATTAATGGAATATGGGTTCGTGCTTATCGAAGAATCATCTCACGTAAGGTGGTATACTTTATGTGTGTGCGGCATCTAAAACTTTCCCATCACCCTTCCTTGTCATTCATTTTCACTTCACTTGTGAATTGTAGGAACGGAGAACAGAGGACAATAAAGGGTAATACGCAGGATAAAATGGGAAAGAAAAGCAAAGCTACGAGATCTGAAGAAAAAGAAATGGCACCCTTATATATAGACACGGCCTGTAACAGAGACGCGGGGATTGCTACGTGGGAAGGCATGTATAATCTGCTCGAAGAGGAGAATCTCAAAATAATGGAAGTTGCTGCTACTGCAGGCTCAAATAGTTCTTCTGAGGCATCTATCATAGAGCTAGCTTGCTCATTCTTACACCGGATAGCAGTAAGGCCCAAAATTCTCCCATACACAGACATGGTTAAGTGGATACTGGACAACGTTGATATGAGAAATAGACAGTTTAAAACTTAGGGTCAAGGACTTATTGGCTCATTCGCTACGTAGGATTTAAAGCTCATGTATCATTTACCGAAGCCACAGGAAACTTATAACAAGCAGTTTATGGAGAAATTTGCAAAAGAAAATCAAGACCTGGCAGAAACCACCAAAGACTAGTCAAGGAGGGACGAACCGCTTAAGAAAGATAAACACGATATGTATAGTACTGGTTCTCTCACCTCCCCATATTGCTTTGCTGCTGCCATGCTCTATAGATTGTTTGGAATGCCAGATATCGACAAATTTTCATCGGAATGGCTACCCTTATTAGATGCCGCCACGAATACCACTATTGTAGATTGGGCTAAAATATTGTCTGATAACCTAGTCATGGCCATTGCAAGTTACCGATCCAAAAGAACTGTCTCTCAAAGAATCTATCCCCATTTCTACCTATCTACATATGTAATGGATGCGATATGTTATGTTTCTAAGTTTCCTGTTATGGGTTGGAAGTGGACAACTCAAGACCCCTTACCCATCCATGTCTATCATAAAGAATTGTGGGACTCTAAGTTCACTCCATACTTCTACCAGATTTGTCATGGAATTATGCTACCCTTGTACAAAATGTTGTACAATAAAGATGCTCTGAGATGCTCTCTTGAAGCAGAGGTAGACATCCTCCGTGTCGCGAGTTGGTTCGGGGAGGAATTCTTTACTTATGTCAGGTATTTGGAAGTTCTGCTTCCCCTCATGTCCTACCTTTGTATACCCCTGATAAACTTTTGGCTCGAGAGATTGCTTATCAAACCTGTGGAGAAGGAGGTCTGACTAAAGATTTGAAAGACAAAAAGAAGGCTATATGGCCCCAGTTTTCTGTAGCCTATGGGGCTTTTTCGCTTTTTGATGTAGGCCATGCATTCACAGAAGTAAAAAATATAACGTGTTTACAGTTATTCAAATTTTCAGGAAGACCATTTGACCCTCATGATGTTGCCAAGAATTTCACCACTGCAGTCAAAATAAAGGTGTTTTCTGGAGAAGATGATTTATTCAATGACATATTCCAACAAAAAAGCACCCTTGAAGAAATTTTTCATGCAGCCCAAATGCAATTCTCTCCAGAAGAATTTCAAAAGTTTAAAATATACAGGGAAAGGAGGTTAGCCAGTATTCCTTTGGAGAACCTACGCCTAAAACTCGCAATGGAACCAATTCCAAGCGTTATTCTTAGTGGAAGTTCAGGCACTAACGGATCTAAATCCAAGTCTGGAAAAGGAACATTTGAAAATTCTAAAAGATCCGAAAGTGAACAAGATAAGAGCGAAGGGTCAGTAAAGGATACGGCCCAGTCAACGGAACTTCTACAGCAACAGGTTTTTACCTCTCCGCAAAGAGATCCTCCCCCTCTCGTCATTCAGCCACCTCCAGTCACAACTGAACTAGATAAAGAATGGGAAACCTTCAAAGACTTGATCAATCTTGAAGGAAAAACAATAAAAACACCTGTGAGCAATGCACAGGTAACAAAAGAAGTAGTCACAAGAACAGTTAGTAATGTCTCAGATATGGAGCATATTCCTATTGCCCCATCCTCTGAGCTTATGCTCAAAATAAAAGAAATTCCTCCTCTTGATATATTTTATAGCCCACAGCACAAAGCAGTAGTAAGAAGACAGAGGAAGAAAAGGAAATTGGAAAACGTGCTCCCTCAAGATGCAGAACAATTAGATGTCCTGTGGCAAGATCCAACTAGCAATCCCACTGAGAATCTCACCAAACTATCTCAGATTGTAGGAGCATATGCCTCTGCGACTATTGATAAAGCATCTGAGGTACAACAATTGCTAAAAGAAAAGGAAGACCAGATACAAGTTTTGCAACAACAGTTGCAACAAGCTAACATTAACAATGAAGCACAGAAACAGCTTGAAAGGTTACAGCAGGGCTTCCAACAAATGAAGATAGGATATCAGAAAAGTTTGGATGAGAAAGGAAAACAGTTACAGGATTTACAGGAGATGCACAAGGACAATCCTAAACTTACAGAATTTATCACAGAGTCCATTTCCTTGAATGAACAATTACTACAGCAGCAAGAAGTGTTGGGCCAAAAGATATCACAGTGGAACTATTATTGTGAAATAAGTGATAAAACCACTAATCAAGTGGTAGATTTACGAAGTGACTATGATTTAATTGATAAACGGGTGACTGAATATTTGGCTTGGCAAGAAACAGATGAGGGAAAAAGATCAAGTGCACCAAAAAATCAATGAAAACCACAAAGAAATGCTCTTTAACAAATGGGACGAGCAAATCAGGGAGGCAGAGCAAGCAACAGAAGGAGCAGCCACGGCAGCAAGCAGCATTATTTAATTTGCATATGGCAAATTTGATCGCAGAGACCACTCCAGGATATTTACCTAATGTACAGCAACTAGAGACAGATTCGAAGAAAAAGGAAAAAGAAAAGGCAGAAGCAATCCAAGGGTTAACCAAGTTGAACTGGGATTATTACTGGGCATACTTGGTAAAGCCACATAGCCAGTGGATGACTCTTAAGTGTATCATCAGTTAAGCCGAAAAGATGGCGCCAGCTCTTGTCGATTCTGTTTTCTCAGCTCAGCTAAAATCGGAAGTCGGCCAACTAACTCTTCTCAAATAGATGCTGCATGCATGCGATTTCAAGGACCAAATATAGAAGTAGTTTAATTTTAGATTCAATTTTAGT
The DNA here is from genome assembly GCA_031772625.1 of Pinus tabuliformis. Classification (NCBI taxonomy): domain Eukaryota; kingdom Viridiplantae; phylum Streptophyta; class Pinopsida; order Pinales; family Pinaceae; genus Pinus; species Pinus tabuliformis. Next base: position 575,388,174 of record CM062804.1, on the reverse strand, counting down.
TTTAATTTTGTTTTATTTTCCTGAAAATAGGACGGTCATTTAAACCGCATCCTACATTTTTGTAATAATTTATTTTTAGATTTAGTTAGTAGTATTTAAACCCTTGTCATGCATTTAGAGAAGGGTCCTGAAATTTATCAAAAACTTATCCCCAGAACATGCACTTCTGTACCCTCTGAGGAGGTTTTGATGAATGAATGGAATAGGATTTATTGATGTTTGCATTTGATATCTGCTATTGATGTTGCACTTTTGTACTCTTAGTGGATATTTGATCAAGAATAGATAAATCGTTATCGCTTGAAGCTCATGAGTAGGACTAGTTATAAATGGTATTTCTATCTCTTAACTATTTCTGCCTCTGTGTGAGAGTGATTTTCATGTTCAGTTATTTATATATTCATGTATGAATGCCTGAGTTATCATTTGGCACTTTTGTACGGTGATAGCCATTTATTTATGCTTAGTGTATGAATAGCTTATTATGCAATATGTTTTCACAACTATTTCGTCTAAATTTTTATACGAAGTGGTTCATCTTTATTGAATTCTTTTCTCATAACAGATGAATGATCTTTATTACCAGTTGTTGTTTGAAATCATTTTAGATCGCATAAAAGGAAAAATTACACCCCGGGTTAGTGTAGATTTACATATTTCTGTTTGTTAGAATACAATTTCTTTATTATTAGATTAGAATTAGAGTAGAAGCATTCTATTTAGAAACTGTTAGAAACAGAAATATTAGTCTGTCACACACGCACACACAAATTGGGAAACTGGTCCCATATCCCCAGTCGGACCCGCTATACCAAACGGAAAAGGAGCTGCCAACCAAGGTCCGGACCGGGCGGGTATCCCCCTTGTTGTAGACCCGATTTTCGAGGCTTCAACATATTTGGCGCTAGAAAGAGGGCCTCGAACTGTGAATGGCAAGCAAATCTAAATCTAAATACCATTCTGAGAGTAAATCGCCCTCACCATCTCCTCCGACTTCTCCATTGCATTTAGAATATGTAAATCCAGAGTCAAAAGTCACTAGAGCAACAGCTGCTACTACAAACCCTGACATTTCAGAACAATCTACTATTGAACCTCCTGAAGTTGAATCTTTGATTCATAAACTTCAAAGATTTTCAATATCTCCTCAAAAATCTGATAAATCTCAAGGCAGCATGACTTCGCAATATAACCCTGCTCATCCTCTTACCAGGTTAAAGAGTGAAAAGTTTGGTGTTCAGCCAACCGAATTACCCCTACCTACTAGGAAGAGAGCAAGGAATTCTCCTAAAGGATCCGATAGTGAGACTCTTTCATCATCATCATCCGTCTCAACCTCTTCACCGCGAAGTCAACCATCCACTCCTCCACTTCAGATCATTGTCCATCAGCCTATTGCAACTTCCTCAACTCCTTCTCAACCATCTGTAGTCATAATATCCTCATCTTCTCAACCACAGGGATCATCTTTTGCACTTTCCTCTATTAGTAGTTCAACAATGGCCCAAACTCCATGGAATAACCCAAGGGCAGTCTTAATGCCTGCACCCTTGAGTCAGTTATCGGCCCATCCTGAAAAATGGTTGCCTAAGTTTAATCCTGAGGCAGGCATGCTAGCCGAAGAACATATAAATAACTTTATGCTATCCATAAATCTCAATGGAGTTGTTAATGAAGATGCTGTTGTTCGACTTTTTCCTTATACTCTGCAAGGAACAGCCGGATCATGGTATTTCTCATTACCATCTGGATCTATTACTAGTTGGGACATCTTCCAAGAACAATTCTTGACCAAGTTTGGTGATGACAGGTCTACAATGACACTGATCAATGACTTGTCTAACCTTAGGGCCGAGTCAAGAGAACCTATCAAAGATTTCAACTTACATTTCAATAAAATCTTAAACAAAATACCTACTACTTCTCATCTTAGTGAAGAATTGCGAAGTGAATGGTACATTACTTCGTTACCATCAAACTTAGCAATCTTTGTTGATAGGGCTAACAAAACAACCTTAGTTGAAAATATGAAAGAAGCGATAGCAGTAGAGGAATGTATTACGGCCCTACAAAAGAAAAACGTGATAGAGAGCGGAAGTCTAAGAAGGTGTCTTTCAAAGAAGATCCCAAGAAAAAACAATCTAAAGATCCATTCAATTTAGAAGGATTACAAAAAGTTTTAAAGACCATGTCTAACGAGATGGTCCACATCAAGAAACAAGTGGCAGAAACTTCTTCTAAAAAGCCATACAGGCCTTTTAAAAGAAATCCTTCAACCAATTCCAAACCCCCTAATGCTATTTCAAATGTTGAGTCAGAAGAAGAAGAAGAGGAAAACGCTACTGAGGAACATACCGATGAAGAAGAAGTTGTAGAGTTACAAGGTATGTGGGATTTCATCCTCCTAGATGAAGAGGATCAAGAGGCATTCCCGGTTAGTACTCGTAGTATAAATCAACTTGATCCTCCTCAGCCTACACCTAAGCCAAAGAGCGCAAGCTCGATGACTAAGGATAAAGTCGAAGCTAAGAAAACATCACCTAAAGCAACTCAAACCAGCCCAGTCCAAATAGATACATCTACTCCATCTAAAACGCTAATCGTTTCGGATGAAATGGAGTATAACATCGTAGAAGATATGAAAAAGACTAGGGCCAATATTACTCTTTTTGAATTGAGCAAGTTAAAACACCAACAGAAAGTACTTTTGAAAGAATTACATGTTGTGCCAGTTGCACCTTTACCAGCTGCTGTAATCGCTCAAGATTCTCATGATATGGGAAGACCTCCAACTAATACGATGAATAAGGTTGATTCAAACGATATCACATTAATTGGAGGAAGATCGAGATCGCATACTCCCCCATTTCTCCTTACTTATGAAATTTTCAATAAAAATGTGCATAATTGCTTAGTGGATTCTGGAGCTTCATCGAATATTTTACCAAGATCAATTTGTGCAAAATTGAATGTCCAACCATAGAAATCCATTGTATGCATAGTCCAATTAGATCGATCGCAAGTCGAAGTGATTGGCGAGTTAAATCAGGTTACCATAATGTTGTCATCCAACCCAAAGGTATGTCAAGTTATTGACATTTTAGTTGTCGATATTCCTGAATTTTATGGCTTAATTCTTAGCAGAGACTGGTTAGAAAAACTTCATGGATACTTTGCAACTGACTGGTCGCACATGTGGCTACCTTATAATGGTAAGCCAAATCAAATAAAAGTTGAGCGTGAACGACATCAGAAATACATAGTAACAAAACTTGAGGGAGAAAATGAACCAGTAGCATATAGTTCTAACATTATTGGCAACTATTCAGTAGATTCTTTCCTAGGAAATTTTAATGCTCATACTTCACCTTACTTAGAACATTTTGTTTTATCTCAAGTAGAAAATTTCTCTCAAACAGATAGTTCTAAATGCATTAATTTTATAGATAGTCCTGTAAATAAATCTTTGTTTTGGAAATTATTTTTTGATGGTTCTAAGTCTAACGAAGGAGCAAGAGAAGGATGCGTGTTAATAAGCCCAGAGGGAGATAAAACCATGCTAGCTTGCAGACTTGAATTTGAGTGCACCAACAATACTGCAGAATACGAGGCTCTAGTCCAAGGATTATACAAAGCAATCGGATTAGACGTCAAATACCTGCAAGTTTTCGGAGATTCTGAAATTGTAATTAGACAGGTACGTAATACTATACACTATTTATCAGGTCATTTAAAGCATTACCAATCTTTAGTCCAAGATCTGAATGAACATTTTATAGAATTTAATATTTCATCAATTCCCAGACTCCAGAATGCTAGCGCAGACCTATTAGCCAATGTAGATTCCAAGCTCATTCCTTCAGAAGATTTTAGCCCTGACCGATTTTCAATTGAGTTAATTTTCAGACCATCTATTCCTGATAACATTACCAATTGGAGGATTTTCAACGACGATCCTGATATCGTGAGTTTTCTCACATCTGAAGGATCCTACACCAATCAAATAATTGACGAAGACCAACATGACCAACAATTGCAACAGGATAGTACTAACAATGCTATACCTAAATCAGTAGTCAAATTAGAAGACCTTTATGATTTGAAAGATCGATTCAAAAGATCTACCAATTCAAAACTCCAAAGTTCAACTTTGAATTATGAATTAGTAAATCTAGGAACTGATGCCAAACCACAAAATATCAACCTAGGTCTTGGCCTAGCCCCTGAAAAAAATTAGCATATATCCATCTCTTGAAACAATACAAAAGTTTCTTTGCTTGGAATTATGATGAATTCAAAACATACGACACCTCCATCATCCAACATACTATCCCAATGATTGATAATGAAAAACCTGTCCAACAAAAGTTGAGAAAGATCCATCCAAATTTAGAAAATCAGATCAAAACTGAACTCAATAAGTTATTGAAAGCCAAAATAATCTTTCCCATTAGACATTCTAAATGGGTCTCCAATATGGTACTTGTTAGAAATAAAAACGGAGATATTAGAATCTGCATTGACTTTCGAAACCTTAACAAGGCTTGCCAAAAGGATAATTTTCCTTTACCTCCCATGGAACAAATACTGCAGGCAGTTACGGGCTCAGAATTAATGTCATTCTTGGATGGATTCTCAGGATACAACCAAGTGTTGGTACATCCCGACGATCAATTAAAAACGACATTCAGAACTAAGTGGGGCACATACGCATATCAAAAGATGCCATTTGGTTTGATTAACGCGGGTGCCACATTTCAGAGAGCCATGGACATTGCATTCAAAGGGTTAGTTAATAAGTCAGTGGTAATCTATTTGGATGATATTACTGTTTATTCCAAGAAACAAAACAACCATCTCAGGGATTTAAAACAAATCTTCCAATGTTGCCTAAGGTATGGGATTTTGCTTAACCCGAAAAAATCCTTTTTCTCATTGAGCAAAGGAAAGCTTCTAGGATTCATAGTGTCAAAATCTGGAATTCATATTGATCCTGACAGAATCAAGGAAATTTCCACAGTACCCCTACCTCACAACAAGAAAGCCATGCAATATTTCCTTGGCCAGATTAACTTTGTAAAGAGATTTGTTCCAGATTTTTCAAGAATCGTGTCTCCTTTACAAGCCATGATTAAAAAGAACGCAAACTTTAAATGGGGCCAAGATGAACATGAGGCATTCAATCTGATCAAACAAGCAATTATCAATGCTCCATCTTTAGCAACTCCAAATTTTTTCGATCCTTTTATATTGTATACATTTGCCTCGGATAGATCATATGCTACAATACCCACTCAAGCAAATCAAGAAAAGGCAGAAGCCCCAATTTCTTTTTTTCAGTTCCAATTTACAAGGAGTTGAGTTGAATTATTCAGATGTGGAGAGACAAGCTTATGCTGTTTTTAAAGCAATTAAATATTTCAGACCTTTTTTACTCAAAACACATACCAAGATCATAGTACCATTTCCAGCTGTAAGAAATCTTCTAGTACAGAAGGATGTGGGTGAGAAAAGGGCCAATTGGGTTACTGCCTTACAGGAATACGACGTAGAAATCAAATCGGCAAGTATTGTAAAAGGTCAAGGCTTTTACAAAATGCTGGCAGGAGCATCGCTAATGTCCGAAAATCCATCTGCAGAGGTACAAGTGTACGAGGTAAGCCTAAACGATGCTGAGTCATTATACGTTGATGTTATTTATTATCTAAAAAATGGATATGCTCCTCCAAACCTCGATCATACCAAGAAAAGAGCCCTGAGAGTAAAATCCAAACAATATCAACTCGTGAATGATGTTCTTTTTAGAATAAATTATGATTCTATTCTACTTAGATGTCTTGAGAAAGCTGAAGCTGAAAAAGTCTTGCAGGAACTCCACGATGGGCCAGCAGGCAGACACTACGCTGGAGATGCAACTTCTCACAAAATTTTACGCGTAGGCTATTACTGGCCCACATTATTCAAAGACACACATAACTACGTAAGGAAATGCCAAGTCTGTCAAACCGCTACTGGGAGACAAAAGAAACCATCCTTGCCACTGCAACTAGTTACCATTGAGAAGCCTTTCGATCAGTGGGGATTGGACGTAATAGGTGAGATCGTTCCTCACTCTTCTAAACAGCATAGATATATCCTTACAGCAACAGATTACTTTACCAAATGGGTAGAAGTAGTTCCACTCAAGACGGCTAACGCTGAAAACATCATTGAATTCATAGATCAGTTCATAATCACCAGGTTTGGATTGCCTTCCGCTTTAATGTTTGATAATGCATCATACTTTTCTGGAAATGCAATGACTAAATTTGCACTCAAAAGAGGTTTCAAACTTAAATATTCTGCCAATTACTATCCGCAGGGCAATGGGTTAGCTGAGTCTACAAATAAAAACCTAATCAGAATCATTAAGCGAACCATTGACCAAAATCATAAAAATTGGAATAAGTCTTTAATATATGCTTTATGGGGATATCGAATAACGCAAAAAGCCTCTATCAGCACTTCTCCCTTTAATTTAGTTTATGGGAAAGAGGTAGTTCTTCCAACACATCTGGCAATTCCCTCTCTAGCCTTGGTTCAATACATTGATGAAGCACCAACTTCTTCTTTACAACTTAGGCAGCTCGAATTAATTAAATTAGAAGAACAATGAGAACGGGCTAAGATAGCTCACACTCATCATCAAGCATTGGTGAAAGCCTCTTTTGATTCCAATATGATATCCAGAAAAGATTTTCAAATGGGAGATCTAGTTTTAAAATGGGACAAGGCTCATGAGGAAAAGGGAAAACATACAAAATTTCAAAGAATGTGGCTTGGTCCTTTTCAAATTGTAGAAGTCATAGGTCCGTCTACTTTCATGCTACAGGATTTAACAGGGAAAAAGGATTCTTTACCTATTAATGGTCAGATACTTAAGAAATATTTTCCATAGAAGATTATTCTTCTATTTTGTAGAGTAGTTGTTTTTCTTTTCATAATAAAACCAGTTGTATATGGTTACATTTGAGATTCACGAAAAAGACACAAATTCTCTTCTAAATTTTGTTTTTTTCACTTGTATAAATAGAATTATTTCTGAAAAATTAATCATTACTATTGAAAGATACAGTTAAAGACTATATGCCTAGAAATGATACTAGTTTCAACTGTATAAATTTTGACGAAAATCCACCTTTAGTTAGAAATTGTTTTATTTCAGTCAATGAAAGGTATCAATAAAAAAATGAAGATTCTCTGTATAAAGGCTCTTTCCAAAAAACTCTATCATTGTCGTCCAGAGCTGTCTTAAGGAAACAATGACTTCCTCCCCACTTAGGAAAACTACAATATTCAGAGAATGATCCAAAGATACACTTTAACTTAAAGATTGAGAGGTCTCATCACGAGCCAACTTATCATGATCATAGATAGTATAGCTTGCTGACTTTGCCAAGACTGCATACCACAATAGGGAAATGACTCAAGATTGTTAAAATCGAAAGACAAGGGGTCTCATCACGAGCCAGCTTGTTCAGCAAAGTTATAAATCAGTGAATGACTGTGTCATGAATTGGCTACCAAACCAAGACATTGTTCTTTAAGAATAAAAAGAAAATGAAAGAAAAAGTGTGGAAATGGATTTTTTCTTTGAAAAATTGTAAATTTCTCTAAGTAGGATACAGGATCATTGTTGGATACTAGGTAACCCTGTCGAAGCTATAAACGTTTGCTGGCAGTAGAGGCTCTACCTACGACAAATGAACATATTTAAAAACCGATTTACAAAGAAGACTTTGTTTTTATCTTTATAAACCAAGTAATGACTGATGTAGATACAAGGACTGGCTTGAGGAAATAAAGAATCAAAGTTGATAAAAAGAAGAAACAAAATATCATTGATAGGCAAAAGCACAATGTACTTAGTCTTTCTATAGCAAAGTTTAATTTTCTGGAAAATTTTCTGTTTTGGAAGTTTTGAAAATTCAAAAGAGAAGCAGAGATAACTGGTTCTTCCAAGTGAATCGCCAATTGTTTTGGCCAGAAACAACCCCCCTTCTTGTTTAATGTTATTCCTAATACTAAATAAGTGGAGACCCTTAGTTAAAAATTTAAAAAATCAAAGTAGTGCTTAAATTTCCTTTTCAAATAAAATTACCATCATAAGCTTAGGAAAACTCCCTTGGAAAATCTAAAAAATCTAAGTTTTATGATAAGGTAAGACAAAAATATTTCCTTAGGAAATATCGCATCGCAAAAAGATAACAACATACCACCCTATAAGTCGAATTCCAACATTACGAGATCGCGATATGAGATAAATAAACAAATATCGCATCGCATAAATCAAGCACAATTTACATTGAAACACTTTAATTTGCCGATATGCGATGATGCTGATCGCAAATCGCATTTCGCAGAAAACAGGTTAACAAAGATTGTCATATGTAACTTTTCTGCGATACTGCGATATTGCGATATTGCGATATTGCGATTTTACGATGCAGCAACAATGCGACAATGCGATAATGTTATTTCATGAGCAATCAACTCTGCGATCTGCAATATTGCAATCTGCGATGTTGCAATCTGCGATGTTGCGAAGCAAATCGCAAAATCGCTTCATCGCGGATCTTTCGGGCACGTAATTCAAAAAAATATTTTCCATGAGCTGACACCTGTTTATGCGCTTTAATGTTAATAAATGAGTTAGTTGCCAGTTATTAATGGAATATGGGTTTGTGCTTATCGAAGAATCATCTCACGTAAGGTTGTATACTTGATGTGTCTGCAGCATTTAAAACTTTCCCATCACCCTTCCTTGTCATTCATTTTCACTTCACTTGTGAATTGTAGGAACGGAGAACAGAGGAAAATACAAGGCAATACGCAGGATAAAATGGGAAAGAAAAGCAAAGCTCTGAGCTCTGAAGAAAAAGAAATGGCGCCCTTGTATACAGACACGACCTGTAACAGAGATGCGGGGATTGCTACGTGGGAAGGCATGTATAATCTTCTTGAAGAGGAGAATCCCAGAATAATGGAAGTTGCTGCTACCGCAGGCTCAAATAGTTCTTCGGAGGCATCTATCACAGAGCTAGCCTGCTCATTCTTACACCGAATAGCAGCAAGGCCCAAAATTCTCCCATACACAGACATGGTTAAGTGGATACTGGACAGAGTTGATATCAGAAACAGACAGTTTAAAACTCAGGGTCAAGGACTTATTGGCTCATTCGCTGCGTAAGATTTAAAGCTCATGTATCATTTACTGGAGCCACAGGCAACTTATAACAAGCAGTTTATAGAGAAATTTGCAAAAGAAAATCAAGACCTGGTAGAAACCACCAAAGACTGGTCAAGGAGGGACGAACCGCTTAAGAAATATAAACACGGTATGTACAGTACTAGTTCTCTCACCTCCCCATATTGCTTTGCTGCTGCCATGCTCCGTAGATTGTTTGGAATGCTAGATATCAACAAATTTTCATCAGAATGGCTACCCTTATTAGATGCCACCACGAATGCCACTATTGTAGATTGGGCTAAAATATTGTCTGATAACCTAGTCATGGCCATTGTAAGTTACCAATCTAAAAGAACTGTCTCTCAAAGAATCTATCCCCCTTTCTACCTATCTGCATATGTAATGGATGCGATATGTTATGTTTCTAAGTTTCCTGTTATGGGTTGGAAGTGGACAACTCAAGACCCCTTACCCATCCATGTCTATCATAAAGAATTGTGGGACTCTAAGTTCACTCCATACTTCTACCAGATTTGTCATGGAATTATGCTGCCCTTGTACAGAATGTTGTATGATAAAGATGCTCCGAGATGCTCTCCTGAAGCAGAGGTAGACATCCTCCCTACCGCGAGATGGTTTGTGGAGGAATTGTTTACTTATGTCAGGGTATTTGGAAGTTCTGCTTCCCCCATGTCCTACCTCTGTATATCCCTGATAAACTCTTGGCTCGAGAGATTGCTTATCAAACCTGTGGAGAAGGAGGTCTGACTAAAGATTTGAAAGAAAAAATGAGGGCTATATGGCCCCAGTTTCCTGTAGCCTATTGGGCCTTTTCGCTTTTTAATGTAGGCAATGCATTCACAGAAGTAGAAAATATAACGTGTTTACAGTTATTCAAATTTTCAGGAAGACCATTTGACCCTCATGATGTTGCCAAGAATTTCACCACTGCAATGAAAATAAAGGTGTTTTCTGGAGAAGATGATTTATTTGATGACATATTCCAACAGAAAAGCACCCTTGAAGAAATTCTGCATGCAACCAAAATGCAATTCTCTCCAGAAGAATTTCAAAAGTTTAAAATATATAGGGAAAGGAGGTTAGCCAGTATTCCTATGGAGAAACTATGTCTAAAACCCACAAGGGAACCACCTCCAAGCGTTAGTCTTAGTGGAAGTTCAGGCACTAACGAATCTAAATCTAAGTCTGGAAAAGAAACATCTGAACATTCTAAAAGATCTGAAAGTGAACAAGATAAGAGCGAAGGGTCAGTAAAGGATACGGCCCAGTCAACGAAACTTCTACAACAACAGGTTTTTACCTCTCCGCAAAGAGATCCTCCCCCTCTCGTCATTTAGCTACCTCCAGTCACAACCGAACTAGATAAAGAATGGGAAACCTTCAACGACTTGATCAATCTTGAAGGACAAACCATAAAAACACCTATGAGAAATGCACAGGTAACAAAAGAAGTAGTCACAAGAACAGTTAGCAATGTCTCAGATATGGAGCATATTCCTATTGCCCCATCCTCTGATCTTATGCTCAAAATAGCAGAAATTCCTCCTCTTGATATATTTTATAGCCCACAGCACAAAGCAGTAGTAAGAAGATAGAGGAAGAAAAGGAAATTCGAAAACGTGCTCCCTCAAGACGCAGAACAGTTAGATGTCCTGTGGCAAGATCCAACTAGCAATCCCACTGAGAATCTCACCAAACTATTTCAGATCACAGGAGCATATGCCTCTGCGACTATTGATAAAGCATCTGAGGTACAAAAATTGCTAAAAGAAAAGGAAGACCAAATACAAGTTTTGCAACAACAGTTGCAACAGGCTAACATTAACAATGAAGCACAGAAACAACTTGAAAGGTTACAACAGGACTTCCAACAAATGCAGATAGGATATCAGAAAATTTTGGATGAGAAAGGAAAACAGTTACAGGATTTACAGGAGATGCACAAGGACAATCCTAAACTTACAAAATTTATCACAGAGTCCATTTCCTTGAATGAACAATTACTACAGCAGCAAGAAGTGTTGGGCCAAAAGATATCACAGTGGAACTATTATTGTGAAATAAGTGATAAAACCACTAATCAAGTGGTAGATTTACGAAGTGACTATGATTTAATTGATCAATAGTTGACTGAATATTTGGCTTGGAAAGAAACAGACGAGGGAAAAAGAGCAAGTGCACCAAAAAATCAATGAAAACCACAAAGAAATTCTCTTTAACAAATGGGATGAGCAAATCAGGGAGGCAGAGCAAGCAGCAGAAGGAGCAGCCACGACAGCAAGCAGCATTATTGATTGTGTAAATGAAAATTTGCACAGGGCAAATTTGATCGCAGAGACCACTCCAGGATATTTACCTAACGTGCAACAACTAGAGACAGACTGGAAGTAGAAGGCAAAAGAAAAGGCAGAAGCAATCCAAGGGTTAACCAAGTTGAACTGGGATTATTACTAGGCATACTTGGTAAAGCCACATAGCTAGTGGATGACTCTTAAGTGTATCATCAATTCGGCCAAAAAGATGGCGCCAACTCTTGTCGATTCTGTTTTCTCAGCTCAGCTAAAATCGGAAGTCGGCCAGCCGACTCTTCTCAAACAGATGCTGCATGCATGCGATTTCAAGGACCAATTACAGAAGTAGTTTAATTTTAGATTCAATTTTGTTTTAATTTTGTTTTATTTTCCTGAAAATAGGACGGTCATTTAAACCGCATCCTACATTTTTGTAATAATTTATTTTTAGATTTAGTTAGTAGTATTTAAACCCTTCTCATGCATTTAGAGAAGGGTCCTGAAATTTATCAAAAACTTATCCCCATAACGTGCACTTTTGTACCCTCTGAGGAGGTTTTGATGAATGAATGGAACAGGATTTATTGATGTTTTCATTTGATATCTGCTATTGATGTTGCACTTTTGTACTCTTAGTGGATATTTGATCAAGAAGAGATAAATCGTTATCCCTTGAAGCTCATGAGTAGGACTAGTTATAAATGGTATTTCTATCTCTTAACTATTTCTGCCTTTGTGTGAGAGTGATTTTCATGTTCAGTTATTTATATATTCATGTATGAATTCCTGAGTTATCATTTGGCACTTTTGTACGGTGATAGCCATTTATTTATGCTTAGTGTATGAATAGCTTACTATGCGATATGTTTTCACAACTATTTCGTCTAACTTTTTATACGAAGTGGTTCATCTTTATTGAATTCTTTTCTCTTAACAGCTGAATGATCTTTATTACCAGTTGTTGTTTGAAATCATTTTAGATCACATAAAAGGAAAAATTACACCCCGGGTTAGTGTAGATTTACATATTTCTATTTGTTAGAATACAATTTCCTGATTATTAGATTAGAATTAGAGTAGAAGTATTCTATTTAGAAACTGTTAGAAACAGAAATATCAGTTCGTCACACACACACACACAAATTGGGAAACTGGTCCCATATCCCCAGTCGGACCCACTATACCAAACGGAAAATGAGCTGCCAACCAAGGCCTGGACCGGACGGGTATCCCCCTTGTTGTAGACCCGATTTTCAGGGCTTCAACATTAGGATATGTTATTGATGGAGGAGAATTGAAGATACAGATTTCCAAGATGGAGGCCATCATGAAGTGGCCATTGCGTACAAATGTTTTTGAGGTAATGAGTTTCATTTGGGTAGTACAATACCTAAGAAAATTCATAGCCTCATTTTTAGCACTAGTAGCACAACTCCATGCCATAACAATAAGTTTCAAGAGTTTTAGTGGGAAAAGGGTCAGCAGAAGGCCATTGAGGAGTTAAGGAAGAAAAAATAGTCAATCATTGGTTCTTGCATTATTGAACTTGGAATATCACTTTGAAATTGACATAGATGCAAGTGAGTATGATATGGAAGGAGTGTTGATGTAAGGAGGAAGACCTATATGTTACCATTATAAAGTATTCCATGGGATAGTTATAAAGTACCATACCTATGAAAAGTGGTTCTATGCCCTAGTACAAACTATCAAAAAGAGTTAACACTATTTGATGGGAAAGGAGAGAGTAATCCACATAGATCACCAACTACTATAGTACCTAGAGCCCAAAGCAATTTACAACATAGTAGGAATTACAAGTGGATGGGTTTTTACAGTACTTTTATTAAGTTATCAAGTAAAAAAATGGAAACACAAACATGTTGGCCAACATGTTTTCAATGCCATACACATCAAAGATCACAACTTTGGGAACTCTAATTCACATGCAAAATTTCACTCATGATGCATATAGAGAGGCATGCATAAAGGATGGGGACTTCAAGGAGGTGTTTCAACAATTTCATATCAAGATCCATGCGCATGATAGTGGCAACATAGTTGACTACTATCTCAAGAATGGGTTTCCCTATAGGAGGGACAAATTGTGTGCTCCTAAATGTGAGAAATAAAGGTAATTAAGGAAGATCACAACTCCATGGTTTTAGGACATTTTCTTGTAGAGAAAATAGTGTCCAACTTACAAAGGTTTATGTACTAGCCTAGGATGCAAGAAGATGTAATTAGGTTCATACGAGGATGTATGTTTTGTTGTACTAGAAAGCCTAGTAACAGAAAATAGGGCATATTCCATACCTTACCTATACCCTCTTATCCTTGGGAAATAATTTGATGGAATTTATCGAAGGTTTAAAAGCAACCACTAGGGCACATGACTACATATTTGTGCTATTTGACAAGTTCAGTAAGATGTCCATTCTAATTTCTTGTAAGAAACTATTAGAGGGAAACAAGAAACAAACTTGTTTTTTTATAAAATCCTAGGTGAATTTTGGAATCCAAAGGATAATTGTCTCGGATATGTAAACGATATTTTCCTAGTGAATTTTGGGCTACATTGTGGGAGAAGATGGACACAGATATGAAGAGGTGTAAAACATTATATCCATATATAGATGGGAAAACAAAAGTAGTCGACAAGACTTTGGTAAAAGTTTTGATGGGTTACGACCAGAAGTAAATGAACGCTTGGCATGAAAACCTAGTATATATACAACAATATTATAATAGAGAAGTCCACACTTCTATTCATAAGTCCCCATTTGTAACTTGTTTTAGATATTTTCCACCTTCACCTTTGGATATTGCATATGGTAGCAAGGAGTGAGGGAGGATCCTATAAGGGATGTTTTAAGGGTATGAAAATTAGTTGAGAATATTAGGAATATCCATATATAGGTATAAGATATGCTATAAAAGTCATAGTATAAGTATAAGGTTGGGCATGATTATCACAAGTTAGAGAAATCATTTAGAGTGGGAGACAAAGTATTGTTACAATTGAACAAAGAGAAGTTATAGGGTCTTGGTAAGAAAATTAAGGATTTGTGATATGGTCCCTTATGGATACTAGAAAAGGTGGAAGATAGTGCCTATAAACTTTTTCTACCTCCATACATGTGCATTTACTTAGTAGTGAATGTGGAAAATATGAAACTCTATGAGCCTTCCATGTTGTATCAAGAAGAGGAATAGACCTTTTTTTCTATAGAGGATTCAACATGAGACGCTTTGCTAAAGTTGACATAGGGTAGAATTTTGAAAAGTAGGTATATAATTACAAGATAGGTGCAACATGACCTTTGGAAAATTGGGTTAAAAGGATAACTTCCAAGAAATTTTAAATGGTACTCTAAAGAGAAGGTAATGAAATATTTTCCTCACCTCCTTTAGTAAACTTTTTTGGGTGAAAAATACCTTCTAAAATAGGGGGATGTGATATAAATTAGTTAATTAAATTATTTTTCATCCATATTGATGCTTTCAAGTGGAAAAAATGGAGGAATTATATCACTGGGGCATCTTTACCATTGGGTCCTAGATTGGTGAATTGTGGTTTAAAACCTTCCATAGAATGTTTAAGCCATTTAATGAATATTTTTGGGGTATAAAAAATATTTCTTGTGCTAAACACCCTCATTATATTATACACATATATATCCTTCCAATGACACAATAAATACCTCAAATGAAGTTCATATGCAAAAGTTATGCCACCCAAAAATAGACTTTTTTTGTTTTTTCCACCATGAGTGAAGAAAATGACATGTCTTCCCCATTACTCATGGAAAAGGGGCTAATTACATGACCATGATGAATAATACTCTAAAAGAGTCCATTTGTAACTCATATTGAGAGTTTAATGGGTCAAATCTAACTTCTCGTTGGCTATGGAGTTGTGTTATAATAGGGCCACTAGGAAAAAAATGAGTTTGATTATACTATATGGAATTTAGTTCCATAGTAGAGTTGAGTAGCTAAGAGTGGAGAGAGAGAGATATAGAGAGAGAGGGTGTTTGTGTTCCATATTCTTTATCAACCCATAGGTCACAAGTCTCACTCCTTTTTATTTGCACCATTTCCATTCAAAAAAAGGGAGAGCACAGTAGCCTCACCTTCTAGTTGCATTTCCTCCTGAAAGCATTTCCAAGGTCATATCTTGGTGTTATTGTGATTTTCCAGTGAATTATTTGTATCTATTTACTATTTTCCATAATTTTATATATTGCATGCATAAGTAGAAAATATTATCTTAATAAATCCAAAACTTGCAATGAAAAATTAGCCCTAATAATATAGATTTCAAATCTCAATATATCTTTGTATCATATTTTTCATGCTAGATTTTCCAGTGTAATATCCAACAACAATTTATTGATTACTCTTCATAAAAATAATAATTATTTCTTTCTACTAACTCTAAATTTTTTACTATGGATACTTTATGTATAAAAAATAATAGAAGGATAAATAAATTAGAATAAAGAATGGTCCAATGTCATGGATTGCACAAGAAATAATATCATTTGTAGTGAATGTTTGAAAGCATAGACTAAATTTTTCATAGAACTTCTCTAGTTGGTGGCTAATTTTTTCACAATCTATTAAGCAATTTTGTGTCCACATTAATTTTACAAATCCTACTATGGACACCTCATACAAAAATTAAATACAAAGATAAAATAAATTAAAATAAAAGACTGGTCATCATCTTAGATTACACAAGAAAGAATACCATTAGAGTAAATGTTTAAAAGAATCTCAATAATTGTGTTGTATCTCAAGATAAATATTGTCTACTAAATTGAAACTTAATCTAATGGGTTTTCAAATAAATCACAAACTAATATCTTCAAATGTTAAAAAAAAATTACATATCACTCTTTGTTGTTATCACCCTAATTATATTCCCCGCTTCACAATATAATATTGTTATTTTGAAAAATATGTTTTCTATCTCAGATCATGTCACAGTAAAAAGCAACAAACACCATCCAAAACATATAGGTAAAATGACACTTGGTTGTAGTATCATGGGAAAACATAAGGCTCTTTAGTTTCAACAAACATTTTTTTAGAGTAAATACAGATTATCCCACTATCGTGATATTCCCTTACACTTCTCTAGTCGATGGTATCCCACCAATTGCAACTAAAAATAACATACTGAAAATATTATAAATCTGCTTGCATGATCTCTTATATCTTTTCAATTTATTCTAGCTTCCCCTCTATTAGGTGTTGATCATAGTGGCTAGCATGACTAGATTGGTCTTCTCATGCCTCCCCCTTTGAAATCAATGACAAGGAGTGGTTGTGACGAATTAGTCTCTGAGTTTCATTCCCTCAAAGAAATTCCATAATTATGTATGTAATAAGTAGAAAATATTGAAGGGGAAATGCTGCTCTAAGGTATATATGATGAATTCTATTATTTGCAAGGTTTCCACTTGTGAGAAAGATAGAAATATGAATACATCCTAGAGTATTAATAAGGAACACTGACATGAAGGTCAAATAGAGACAAATAATTCTGCATATGAATATGTTGAAGCATATAAATGTTGGAGCATGTGAATATGAATATGAATACATGAGCATGAATATGAATACACCTTTGATATTAATGAGTAAGGAATGTTGCCATGAAGGTCAATAAAGCCCAATAATGTTTCATATAATAATTAAGGCATATAGCATTGCATATACAAAAGTTGTAATGCTCCTCTAGTGTAATGTGCCTTCAATGTAAATTTGTTCCCATGTTGCGTAACTCTTTCTATTGAGCACTATGGAATTGTGATAGTTGGACCATCAAAGGCTCTACAGACTGTAATATTTTGTCTTTCAAACTTTGTTCACACACTGTTTGAATGAACACTGCTACAAATGGAAAATTAGGGCTGCTTTAGATTTCTGCTTGAAAATTTTTGCTTCAAAATGTATTAAAATTAAAAAGGTGTTGCAGAAAATTTTTGTGTGAGCTCTTTGTAAAATATGGAAAAAAACTCATTGGATGAACACATTGCAGACCATATCACAAGAATGCCTCTCTTCAATATTTCTTTGCATCTAAAAGATCAGACTTCATTTTGCTTTATTCTTTAGTGTTTTCAACAGTAACATTAACTTTTGTGAATGCTGAATCAAATTGACTTGATTTCTCTTCCCTCTTTGACAATGATTATTTAGGGGACTCAGATCTATGCGGTGTATGTAAAAGATCAACATAATGGAATATAATTTGAGGAGGTGAATACCCTTTGTATGCTATGGATAGGTGTTTTAGCTCCACAATATTCATAAAAGTAATATCCCCCCATTTTTTTTAAGTCCATGTTCTTTGAGAACATTCGATGCAAGGGTTCCATGTCGAGACAAAGATGTTTACGCTAGCATACAAATTAATACAATATATAATTATTTCACTTGCAAGGAGAAGGGTCACATCTCAACAGAATATCTATACAAATAAAAAAATTAGCGACATTTATCTTGTAGTCGAGTGAACAAAGTTCGATGACTTTTCGATGGAAGCTTTGTCCAAAAGAAATAAACAGAACAAATAGCATGACTAGCAGTAGGTAATCTTTGAGATGTTTCATATTTTGAGAGTCATTAGATTTAGGAATGAATAATCTCCCACAATCTAACAAATTTTTCTCTACCATGTTGCTGCCATACACTAGATAGGTAGGATACTTATTGCCCATTCTATATAATAAATCGAAAGGGAGAGATTATGATAGTGGTTGCCCAGCTTGATGTTGACTCTAAAAATCCCTACTTCTGAGTCATATTGCAATACAGGATGATAGAGAGGATTTCGGTATGGCTTCTCCATGGTGACATGCTTTAGTTCTGATGCTGACGTTGGTCGTGTGGGACTATTTGGTATGGAAAAAATCTCAGTTCGACTAAGCATGCATAGTAAAAAAATGTAGATATCAATGAGATACAAACAAGGATGAATTCATTTGAAGATTTTGGGAAGGAAGAAGATGGCGACGGAACAAGGGTTAGGGCTTCCTGCAGTTGGCGACCTGAAGATTTTCACGTTTCTCTAACTGGCTTTATGCAGTCCCAGGGCCATTTTGTTCACATACGACCACACCCGTTTTGTCCCCCCTTGCCGTTCACCATCACGGGTTAGCATATTCCCCACTCCCTCCACCGTTTCTCCTACTCTCCACCTGCTTCCCAGCCACAACAGCGATAGGCACTGAATTTTTCGAGGTGACAGCTGGCGTGGTTTTGTCAGAATGGTTATGGAGATCATGGTTCATTACTCGAAGGACCCACTGGAAGGCATCCCCATCTGGACAACCCCGCATCCAAACCCGTTGGTTCTGCACCATTTTACCAACGAGCTTTTGGAGGAGCTTGAAGTGTTGCCATCCTTCTCTGGCCCCTCAACCTTGACTGCTAACCATCATATGCCCTCCCCAGCCTAGCCTCCTTTCCTTCTCACTCCTTAACCACAACTGGTACAAACCATTGCATTCAGTTCTGAGGGTACTGCTTTGGCTGGCTCTTCCTCTAGACTGGGTTCTTTCCCCTTGTCTGTAAGCTCCAATTACCTCCCATCGACCCGTGCAGGCCTCTCCCCCGAGCTCCCAGCATCCATTACCTCCACAGCGCCACTCTCAGGCAGTTTCACTTATATCCCCCCAATCACTGGAGCCTTCCCTGTAGGGCTTTCCTCGGAGCCACCAAACCCTAACCCTCCCACAGTCCCACCACCAAGTGACCCTCCACAGTTCCATTTTGAGGCAGGGTTCCGACCTGTAAAGAAGCAAAGGTGGGTTAAGACAAGAGCAAAGGAAGCACTCCTCTGCATGGGAGAAGACATCTAGCTAGGAGATGCGATGGAAACGATAGATAAGGTTCTCGTAGGCAGAGTTCGTGGAAGGCACTACACAACAGCCAGGCTGAAGCAGTGGACGGATGAAGTATGGGGCCATCACTTAGCGGACCTCCCCTTTGTGCAAACCTTTGTAAACGGTTGGTTTTCACTTCGATTTGCAAGGGCTAAACATACGAATTGGGTTCTCTCGATGGTTTGGCACATTGAGCAGGCTCCGGTCTTGTTGCGCAAGTGGAATCCACTTTTCGATCCAGAGAGCGAACACCTAGGGGCAGGCCCGCTATGGGTGAGATTGCCAAGTCTTCCCCTCCAGTTCTGGTTAGAGGATATTTTCAGGCACATTGGGAATACCCTCGGCACCTAGTTGGACCATGACAAAGCATATCAGACAATAGGAATGATGGCCTATGATAGAATTCTGGTCCATCTAGATACTAGGGAGGGTCTCCATGAATACATTAATTTACAATGGAGGAATATCTCTAGAGCACATATCCTAGATTACAAAGGGGTTCCCCTCTACTGCAGAAGGTGCCATAAGGTTGGTCACCTATTCCAAGACTGCCCTCTTAACAAAAAGCCCAAGGATGGGGAGACAAGCAAGGGATCGTCGGCTAGGAACATGCAAGCTCATGAACAAGCCCCCCTCCCTAAAGAGACAGAGGCACCTTCACACTTTGATGTAGTCAAGGAAGCCCTCCCCAAGGAGGCCTCGAAGAAGCGAGCAAAAACTCAGCATTGGGTTCCCTCTCCACTGCTCACTAGGGCAAGGGCAGCTACTAGAGCTGTGGGCACTCTAGGTAAGAGCTCTTCGGCCCCCTGTTCATCTAACATCTGTACTCCTCCTATCAATTTCTCTTACTCTGTTTCAGTAAACAATAAATTCGATGAAGGTCCAATTTCACCTCCTACCTCGGTGACATGTCCTATTCTCTCTCCCCTCCCCTCCATCTCCTTCATCCCTCCATCCATCCCGGAATCCCCTCCCCTGTCTAGTGGCTAGGAAACCGGTCCCCCTCCTCCCCGATACCCAACCTGTTCTAAGGCAAATGCTATGGACTTGGACCTGCTGGGCATTGGGCTCAACTCGACACCTTTCCCCCTTAAAATCCCCCGAGGCTGCCATCGTCACTGTCCAAAGCTAAATTGCAAGCAAGGGAGGAAGTAGTTACAGGAAGGAAAATCACTATCCAAAGGGTACTTAGAGAATCAAACGCCTTGGCATGCCCCCCCCCCCCCCCCAATGAAGGTCCTCTCTTTCAACTGTAGAGGGTTAGCTAGGCGCGACAAGAAACTAGCCTTTCAAATATTTCTAAAGGCGAACCCTGTAGATGTAATTCTCCTTCAAGAAACCTTGGGCAGTACTGAAGCTGTCTTGGCTCTACTTGTCTCGATGCTACCGGACTGGTCTTTCCAGGCCCTAGATGCTTCTGGGCGATCAGGTGGAATAGCCCTAGGCTACAACGCCCGAACCATCAACCTCATAAACTGTAGGGGCGACCCTAGACATTTGGGGGCAGACCTCTTCTTAGCCGATTTAGGCACAGAGATCAGGTTAATTAATGTATACACGCCTTGTCACCATAGAATGGAGTTCTGGGAATATATTTTGAGCTCTGAGCTACTTCGAAAGGACCACCTAATTCTGGGAGGGGACCTAAACTTTTCCTTAGGCTACTCTGAATCATGGGGTCACCATGCCCAGTCTAATCCTCTTTCAGATTTCTTTGGAAACATTTTGGATGAGCACAGTCTGGTGGACATCCCTTTAGCAAAACTATAGCCCACTTGGCAAAACAATAGAGTTGGGGAAGCTAGCCTGTCCAGAAGATTAGACCGCTTCCTTCTCAAGGAAGGCCTTCTTAGCTCAGGATACAACCTCAGGCAATGGATAGGCTCAGGTGGGCTATCTGATCATTTGCCTATCTACTTTGAAATCAGAGGAAGGATTGAAAAGCCTAGGGGCCCCTTCAAATTCAACTCCTCCTGGCCAAAAGAGGCTTCCTATGATCATATGGTCAAGTCTTTCTAGAAGGTCCATCCCTGAGATGCTGGAGGGAATATTGCTGAGGGGTTTGTGTCTAATCTAAAAGAATTGAAGAAACTCTCTAAAATCTGGGCACACAACAAGAGACTGGAGGATGACAGAACCCTTCGGGAGACTGAAGCAGAGATTGCTGCTTATGAGAATGGAAAGGGGGGAGTCTTCTCATCAATAGACCAAAAATAAAATCTCACATCTCTATATGCCTCTCGAGGCAAAATCCTGAAAGATAGAGAAGAGACATGGAGACTGAGAAGTAGGGCAATCTGGCTGCTAGAAGGGGATGACAACATGAAATTCTATCATAAATTTGCAAATGGGAGGAAAGCAGTTAACACTATATGGCAGCTCAACGATGAGAATGGGACTCCTTTAAACTCTTTCCCTCAGCTTTCGACTTTGGCAACTTCTCATTTTAAGCAGACTTACAGAGCTCCCACCAATGTCTCCCTTGCGGAAATCATTCAAGTAGCCCAACTTTTCCCCATATTCGTGGAGAAAGAGGAGGCTTTGGAGCTGGAAAAGGAAGTCTCGATGGGAGAACTGGAGGCCACTCTCAAGGGATTAAAGAGGGACAAGAGCCCAGGATGGACAGTGGAGTTCTTCCTAGCTTTTTTTGAAACTTTAGGACCTGATCTCCTCAAGGTGGTGGAGGTCACGAGAAGTGAAGGAAAGATGATGGAAGCCTTCAACTCTACCTTTATAGCCCTCATTCCCAAATCTGCCAACCCCTTCTCCTTCAATGATTTTAGGCCCATTTTGTTATGTAACTGTATCTATAAAATTATAGCCAAGATCATTGCCAACTGACTACGGCCTATTTTATCAGCCCACATCTCCCCAGAGCAGTTTTCTTTCCTCCAGGACAAGCAGATTCATGAGGCAGTTGGCACAACACAGGAGGTCCTACACACCCTTCAGACTAAGAAACTGAAAGGTATGATCCTTAAGGTGGATCACTCTAAAGCTTTTGACAAAGTAATCTGGCTCTATATAAGAATGATTCTAACTCATCTAGGATTCCCCTTTCTTTTTATTAAATGGGTTATGAGTTGTATCACCAACATACCTTTTAGTGTGCTAATAAATGGAGCAACCTCGCCTTTTTTCCATTCTGAAAGAGGTCTTCAATAGGGATGCCCCTTATCCCCATTACTTTTTTTGCTTGTCATGGAAGGTTTAAGCAGGCTCATCAAAGATGACCACTCCAGAGGCAGACTCCAAGGAATCAAAATCACTGAAGGATGTATTCTGACCCACTTATTATTTGTGGACGATGTTTTGATATTCCTGAATGGGGGTATAGGAGATTTGACATCCCTCAAGAACTCCTTCTCCCTTTTCCAGACTGCCACTGGAATGATTGTTAACTGCTCCAAGTCTACCTTAACAGCACCTGGTTGCTCACCCCATGAGACTCATTTCGCCCTCCATCGGTTCAATTACACCCTGCTAAAGATGGAAGAGGGGCTTCGTTATCTGGGATACAAGCTCAAACCTTTGGGCTATAAAATAGCATACTGGATCTAGTTAATAGCAAAACTGGAAAAAAGACTGAACATTTGGTATCATAAGTACTTGTCAAGGGCTGGCAGATTAACTCTAATAAAAGCAGTACTGGAGGCCACCCCAGTGTACTAGATGGCTCTAGCCTAGATCCCAAGAGGCATTCTTGCAAGGATACAAGCTCTCTGCAGTAGGTTCCTATGGAAAGGCTCTCAATCTGGAAGAATTTTTGCCTGGGGCAAATGGGAGGCCTTATCCATCCCAAAAAAATGGGGAGGCTGGGGAATCAAGAAACTAGAGGATTTCTCCTCAGCACTAGCAGCAAAACTAGGTTGGCACCTCATCACCTCAAATATCTTGTGGACAAGGGTGGCCATCTCAAAATATATCGTGCCTTTAAGCATGCTTGACTGGCTAAGACAACCCTCAAGGAACTCCTCAGGGATATCTGTAATCTGGAAGGCAGTGATAAAATCCCTAGAAATTATTAGATCTGGCCTTACATGGAGAATCCAAGATGGAAGTGCAGTAAGGATCAGGGAGGATCCCTGGATAGGATGTGGAAATTCCCACAGACTACCTCCCGATCTTAAGGACTAGCTCAGTGGGGCTGGTATTTCTCATATCAATCGAATAGCAGACCCAAATCACTCTATTATGTTTCAACAAGCCTGGAAATCAGCGTGACGCTTGCTCATTCCCCAGCAATGGGAGACCTGGAATAGATACACAGCGGCCTTAACTAAAGCCCAAATCAGAATTCGAGAGGGGGTAGATGAATTAATATGGGCATATGCAAAGTCTGGGAAATACTCCCCAAAGGAGGGGTATCTGATCCTAGTAGAAAAATACAAACCCTAGGCTCTTGAGTCTTGGTGGCGAAACATATGGAAGCTTAAGGCCTCCCCCAGATCCCACCTTCTCATGTGGACTATCCTTAAAAACAAGATCCCAACAGGGGACAATCTCCAAAAGCGCGCTCAGCATGGACCTTTCTGGTGCTGCTTGTGCAAAAGCAATAATGAAATAGTGGATCATCATTTTCTGCATTGTCAGGCAGCAAAAGACCTCTGGAACTTGGCTTCTTCATTGCCTTCCCCTTGCAAGTGGCAGGGTGCGATGATTCATGAGGCCTGGATGAACTACTAGACTAGTGCAGCCCCTCCCAAAACCAGGAATCTTCCTCTACTCCTCTGATGGGCTCTCTGGATAGCTCGTAACAACCTCATTTTCCAAAATATCCTACCCAACTGGCCATCCATACGGGCCCATGCTCTGAATGACTACTGCTCTATCCCTGATGATGAAATCAGCCTTCAGCCCAGAACCATCATTCTTGAAACCATAAACCATCAGATCCCTTGGGCATATTTTGATGGCTCTGCTCAGGAGTAGGGCTGTGGAGGAGGCGCCTTACTATTCATAACAGATTCCTATTTTTTCAAACTACAAATGGGCCTAGGAAGAGGCACAAACAACTATGCAGAACTGTCCTCAACAAAATTCCTCATTCAATTTGCACTGGAAAAACAATGCAGAGATCTTCAGTTATTTGGAGATTCAAAAGTGATATGTGACTAGCTAAATAAAAAATCATTATGTACAGCTTTTTCTCTAAGACAGATACTGGACGAGGCACACCGACTCATCACTTTTTTTTAATCCTTTGTATGTCATCATATCTATAAGGAACGAAATACAGCTGCAGAAAGCTTATCCAAAGAAGCGGCAGATAGGCCTCTCGGTATCTGGCTAATCCAGGAACAGAGGGATGAGACACACTACAAGTACTATCATCGGCCGTTCACAGATCTTTCAGTCTAATGGGCTCACAGGGAGCCTGGTTTTGTGTATTTATCACAAGTTATTATCATATGTAAATATTCACAAACTGCTTTTAAATTATCATACTCTATTCTGACAGCTACTCTTTGCTGAGAGCAATTTTGTTTTTAATTTTTGATGAACTAAATCATATGTGCCTCCCTGCATGGATCAAGGCACCTTTTTGGTTTTTCTACTATGGACACTCCATAAGTGCTGACATAAATTTAGACCTATCTACAGTAGATGTGGCTTGCATATACAACATGTAATGTTCTTTTATATAATGAAAATTACAAGTTTTTCTAGGGGAAAAAAAGAGATACCAACAAGATACATATGATTGGAACAATCTCCCATTGTATTAAGAACAATACTCAATAAAACGCCTTAAAAAAATGTGATTTCCTGGCAACACTTTAAAAATAGATCTGGATACTTGTCAATATTGTCTACAACTATAAATATCAGGGTTTATGAAAGATGCACTTTACTCCATTCGGGTGGCGTCACCACCTGAAATTCATTCACAGAGAGTGTATTTTGACCAATAAGCTCAAATGACCTAACACGAATATGAGTAAGATTTAAAAGGTGCCAAATGTGTTTGCAATAATGATAGTTTGTGTACGGGAACCAATCAAATGGAAGATACCAATGGCCATTTGATGTATGTAGTCGATGCATTGATGTTGTACGCAATTTTTTTCTTCAGAATCCATTTTCAACAATGCACTTACACCTTCAAGTTCACTTATTTTTCTCACGCTCACAACTCAAAATCCATACAGCCAAGGTTTGCATACCCATGTCCATAATGCAAACTCTACAACAATAATCTTTCCCATTTAAACATAATTTGGGTGCCCTAAAGTCCTACAAAAACTGGAAACCTCAGTTCGACACGATCCAGACTTGAGGTGGCATGAATAGATCCAGAGACATTTTGATTGTAAAAAAGGATCCGAAGAGGACAAGAGTTCCAGTCGAACAGGTAAATCTTATTATTATTATTATTATTATCTATATTTTTCATCCTCTCAAATCGATTATCTCTCGTTTTGGAATTTTCCACGAATAGAAAGAAAGACAACCCAATACTCATTGCGATAATATAATGCATCTCATTGCTGTAATATAATTTCGACTGACAACATTGTAATATAATTTCCATGCTACATCGCTCCATTGTAATATAATTTCCATGCTACATCGCTCCATTGTAATATAATTTCCATGATCCATTGTAGCACACACCTAGCTCTTCCATTATAACACATACTTACGCTCTTCCATTGTAATTGCCACCTCTGCGTGCAATGTAATTTAATTTAATATACTTCTCCTACCAATTAATATGCAGCAAACATAGTATGACTTCCAAGATATCATCCATTGTAATGCAAACCTACACTTTGACATTGTAGCCTCTGCATCTGATACCATCCTCTACGTCTATGTCTTCCTGATTGCAACACTTCATACAATAATTGAATAATTCTCTACTCTTAGCAGTTACACATCTCTAGTCTCTTGGCACACTCTCCATATCTAGATAACAATAACTAGCTAGGGTTTTGCTTGTTTTCCGCATAGCTCGAACTCACCTTAGAGGATATGTTCCATCAAGATGCCTATCAACATGTATTTGTTGATCGAGCCATGTCATTGTTGTATCCTCTTCCATCCATGCACTTATATGTACCCAACTTGCCACTTCTTTGTAATTATTCTCTTCATAGTTTGTTCAGCCTCCCAATATCAACATGTAGATTGTTTTTTGCCAGTGTTGTTGTAGCTCCAAAAGAGTTTTAGAAACATCCCAAGTTGAGTCCCAAATATCATGCTTCTGGTTTGGTGATCTTCATTAGTTATGAAGGATTTTAGAAATATCATAGTGATGCAATAAAATTTAGCAGTTGTCTTCATAACTTCTAATTGCATAACCATTTGTATTGGTTTCTTCAATAACAGAATGCTGCAAGTAATATGGTCTAGATGTAGATCTCATGATTCTTCATTATGAACACTTCTATAGACCAAACATATAGATGTATAGAATTTTCTCCTTTGCTTTTGGTTGCATGCATAGAATATAATAAAATCTGATGTGTGACTTGATGGCAATACCCTCTATTTTTTTCTTTTTTTTTAATAGATCGAATTTCAGATAAATCTATGAGTTATACATTGATGCATTTTATATACATATTTAAATCCAGAAGAAGTTGAATAATTCTGAGGGAATTCTAATGATGCCAATATACATTGAGGTAGAATCATCTTTTAACATGATTCAACTAGATCTGCAAATATTTGACTCGACTATGTACAATTGATAATTTTCATTTACATGCTTATATACAAAGTATACATATATGTACAATTTAAAAAAAATCTTGAATCAAGAATGCACCTTTGAATGAAGAACCTCATTGATGTTTCTAGTTTATAAAGAACATGTCTTGATCAATTTGATGATAGTCATTTGCTCTAGTTGCTTCTTGACTGCTTCAAATTCTTCATACAATCATATGCTTTTTGTTCCTCTTCATTACTCCTTTCTGTTCCTTTAATATCCCCCTTGGATCGTGCTCAGTTTCATATACTTTGCAATATTTTAGGTTCTCCTTTTGAAGTCACCTTAGTGAAGAGAGTTTGTAGAAGTCATCCCTAACTTGTTTCTCAGATATTCAAATGGTTACCTAGCAAGGGGCTTTGTAATGTTGTAGTGTTTTCTTCTCAATGATGTACGAAAAGAACTCACTTAAGATTGTGGATGAAAAACAATATCAACAATAGAAATGACTGCTAAACATTGTAGATTTGCAGCTATTGATAGAAACAAAACCTGCCAAAAATTTGACCTATGTTGCAATCATAGTTAAACAGTGAAAGAAAGAGTAATAACCGCAAAACATCCAATGGAAACCAAATATGTGAAGAATAATTTAATAATAACACCTGTGAAGAGAACAGATAAATGTTACCAGTCCCCCTCTATGGGATGGGTTCTTGGCTATCCTCAAACATCTTCAACTTCTGTAGAGTCTCTCTCCTTTATAATGCATAAACCCAGCAAAAATATGGTATGCAACAATGAAAATAATCAGAGCTACAAAAAGTGAGTGCAACAATGAAAATAATCAAAAGTGAATGATGAAGGGAAAACTCTTCTATTTATAACAAAATATTGAGTTATCCTCGAATAATGAGCAATAATAAAATATTATTGATCCCATTCTTGGAATAACCACTTGGAATATTTTATTATATTTGTTTAGGAGGGAAAAAGTATTTAAATTTTATTTAGAAATAATAAATAAATAAATGATTTATTTATTATCTCAAGGAATTAGTTAAGAATAATAAAAAATAAGGATTTAATTAATTAGTCCTAAGGGATTTAGTCAAATTTAACAAAGAATAATAATTAATTAGGGATTAATTAATTATTCTTATAGAAAAATAAGATAAATAATGATTTATTTGTTTATTTTTCATGATTGGGTCAAATTTAACAAGGAATAATAATAAAACAATGTTTTAATTAATTATTCCTAGAAGAAAATCAAATAAATAGTGATTTGTTTAATTATTCTTCATGGGTTTAATTATAAATCACTTAACAAAGGTGGTTTATTAAGTAATTTCTCACAGTGAAAGCAATTGTACTATGGTAAAATTGGCTTTACATGGTATACTTAGATCTATCTAGTAAATTAGGCTAGATGATCAATTTTTTGGTGATAACAGATTGCCCCCCAACGTATGAGTGTTAGGAGAAAAGCATATTATCGAAGTACGTTGTAAAGACATAATCACTTAGACAACACAGGGGGGTTAAGGGGGGAGAGAGAGAGAGACCAATGAAGCTGAATTTGAGAGAGGATAGGGACAGAGGGGGTGAGACTAATGCAAGTCTCCTTTTATGTTGTGGTACCAGATGACAATGAGATGGGGGAGGCATACTCATACCCGTCGAGATAACTTAGAACAAAAATAATGGTTCACCCAGAAATATAAAACTAAACAATGAAGTACATGTTGAATGGTACATGACATGTTGGCATAACCAAGGCATAAAATAATATAATGTGTTTCATATACATAATTCATCTAGTAAAAACATGAGCCAGGACTGAATACAAAAATATCTAAGTGCATGAGATATAATGACCCTTCCCTCAATAAAATGGGTGGGAGGGAGGGTGGAACAATTGGAGAAGCCCTGATAGACAAGGAAGGGCCTTGCAAAACTAAATGGATCATCTAGAGGAGATGTGCATGCGATGAAAACTACAATCAGTAAGAATTGAATCCATCAACTTTGCGGAACTACATCTGAGGTTGTAACATAGTAGGTATGCATACGGGCATGTGGGGGGCTACATGAAGGGCCACCCTGTTATGAACCAGCACAAGAAAAGATAGAAAAGATAGATTCACACCTTAGAATTCAGCCTCTTCGAGGGGGCAACCTCCTTTACATTACATAAATGAACAATTCTTGGGTGATTCAAATGACAAAACCTCCTTTCTATATATAGGAGTCTAAGGAGTCACAATATAACCCAGCCGACCTAACAATAATAATATAAAGCCACAAAAATAACAATAGAGGGATTCTATGGGGCACAGTAATAACAATATGGGGACAAGAGGGGCACCACAATATTAATAAGGGATACAACAAAAATAGTAATGGGGTAATCACTAGTATTATAGGGACCCAACATGCCCCTCTCCTTCAAAAAAGTGTTGTCCTCAATGCTTGAGTAGTTCTGGATGCTTCTGTATAAAATTCTCATCCTCCTATGTGGAATCTTCAGCGGATAAGTTCTTCCACTTGATAAGATACTCCGAAATTGATCGATTTCGTAGCTATCGAGTTCTTGTTTCTGTGACTGCTTCTGGTTCCAATATAATTTTTCCTTCCTCGTCAAGTTCTGGCAATATTGTTTGAACTGGGAGCTTGTCGCCTATAACCTTCTTTAAACATGAAAGATGGAAAACTGGGTGCAATCGAGAAGCTGCAGGAAGCTCCAATTTGTATTCCATAGTACCAATCTTTTGCAACACCTTGTACGGACCATAATACTTTGGTGATAATTTATTATCCTTCTTAGCTTTCTTGAGGGACATTTGCTTATATGGTTGTAGCCGTAGGAATACCCAATCACCTACATCAAAACTTCTTTCTCTGCGATGTTGATTTGCTTGTTGTTTCATTCTATTCTGTGCCAACACGAGGTTATCCTTTAAGAGTTGGAGGACTTGTTGTTGATGTTCGATGTGATGTTCCACTACTTGAACCTTAGAATTTTCTCTTAAATATGATGTGATGGATGGTGGCTGATATCCATAAAGTGCCATAAATGGGGTCATTTTTGTCGCTGTATGGAAGGAAGTGTTATACCACCATTCAGCCAGAGGCAACCATTTGACCCATTGTGTCTGTTTATCAGATACAAAGCAACAAAGATATCCTTCCAAACATTTGTTTACTATCTCAGTTTTCCCATCAGATTGAGGATGATAAGATGAGCTATGAGCTAACTGAGTACCAAGACAAGAAAATAATTATGTCCAAAAATGTCCAGTGAAAATGGGATCTCTGTCACTTACAATAATCTTTGGGTTTCCATGTAGCTTTTGAATTGTTTCCATAAATGTAGAAGAAACTGTACTGGCTTTAAATGGATGTGATAATGCACAAAAGTGTGCATACTTGGTAAGTCTATCAACTACCACCATGATGACACTCTTTCCCTCAGACTTGGGTAAACCTACGATAAAATCCATTGAAACCTCCTCCCAACATTGGCTTGGAATGGATAAAGGTTGTAATAGACTTGGTGTCTTAATTGTTTCAACTTTATTTTGTTGGCAAACCAAACATTCCACCACAAACTTTTGAATATCTGATTTAAGGCCATCCCAAAAAAATTCCTTCTTAACCCTGTGGTAAGTTTTTAAAAATCCTGAGTGCCCTCCTAAGGGAGAAGTGTGCAATTCCATAAGAATCTTTTGTTTTAGCTGGGAATTCTTACAGAGGTATAAGCGATCTTTGTACCATAATGAATCATTTTGCCAGCTAAATGTATTAGACATATTGGAATCTTGTTGTAACTTTCGAATAAGTGCCCACACTTCTTCGTCATTCTTCCATTCCTCTCTTGCTTCATTTATCCAATCTGGTTGGATAATAGAAATGGCGCACAACAATGATTCCACATCCTCATCCTTTCTTGAGAGTGCATCTGCCACCACATTTTGCTTACCTTTTTTGTAGATGATTTCAAAGTCATAACCCAACATCTTTGTGACCCACTTTTGTTGTTCTTCAGAGGATAATATTTGTTCTAAAAAGTATTTAAGGCTATCATGATCCATTTTTACCTTGAAGTGTCTACCAATTAGGTAGGGTCGCCATTTCTTAAGTGCATGGAGTATTGCCAACATTTCCTTCTCATATATAGCATTGTGTAAAAACTTTCCCTTGATTGGATGACTTTCAAAAGCAATGGGTCTTTCATCTTGCATTAAAACAGCACCAATTCCATTTCTTGAAGCATCACATTCCACAATAAAGGTTTTTGTGAAGTCCGGTGTAGCTAAGACCGGTGCTTGGCACATTGCCTCTTTAAGATGTTCGAAGGCCTTTGTTGCTGCTGGAGTCCATGAAAATGCATCTTTCTTCAATAATGTTGTTAGAGGTGTTGCTATTCTCCCATAATTCTTAACAAACTTGCGATAATACCCTGTCAACCTGAGAAATCCTCGCAGATGCTTTATGGATGTGGGCATTTTCCATTCCTTAATGGCTTTAATTTTGCTAGGGTCTACCTTAACTCCTTCATGAGATATAATATGACCCAGATATTCGACCTCTTGTACTCCAAAGAAACATTTGGATCTTTTTGCATATAATTGTTTCTCTTCTAATAGTTGTAGCACCCTGTCAACATGTTCAACATGATCCTTCCAAGACTTGCTGTAGATTAGTATATCATCAAAAAATACTAACACAAATTTTCTAAGGAATGGTTTGAAAATGGAATTCATCAAACCTTGAAATGTTGAAGGTGCATTGGTAAGGCCAAAAGGCATGACCAAAAATTCATAATGACCCTCATGAGTTCTAAATGCTATTTTTGGAATGTCTTTAGTCTTCATTCTGATTTGATGATATCCTGAATGAAGATCCAACTTGGTGAAGTAAATTGATCCATGCAATTCATCTAGTAATTCATCAATGACAGGAATGGGAAACTTATCTTTAATAGTGAGCTTGTTGAGCTCCCTATAATCTGGACACATGCGCCATGATCCATCCTTCTTGTGCACCAATACTACTAGAGTAGAGAAAGAACTTTGACTTGGTTGAATTATACCAGCCTCTAACATTTCTGCAACCATACGTTCAATTTCACTCTTTTGGGCATAGGGATATCTATACGGCCTAATGTTTGGAGGAACACTTCCTGGCATTAGATGAATAGCATGATCATGATCACGAATAGGTGGGAGACCTTTGGGAGTCTCAAATACCTTGGAATGATTGTCCAGGACCTTTTGGAGATCTGGAGAAATAGATGATTCCAATGTGGAAACATCTAGCGAACATAATTGTGCAATTACACCTCTTTCTTCTTTTTTTAGAAGCTTTGTCATACCGTTAGAGCTGATTATCTTTCCCGGTTTCCCTGCAATACCCCTTAATTCAACTTCCTTTCCTTCCACAGAAAATTTCATGAAAAGTTCTTGAAAATTAAAAGCTATTGTACCCAAGGATTGTAGCCATTGGACTCCTAGTACAACATCAGCACCTCCCATTGGAATGGAAAGCATTGGGCTAGTCAATACATATTCTCCCATGGATAGCTTGATATTATGGCACTTTCTTGAGCAATTTATTGTTCCTCCATTTGCAACCATCACTTGACACTCTTGTGTTGGATATAAGAAGAAATTCAATTCTTTTGCTACCTTACAATGAATAAAATTGTGGGTACTTCCTGAATCCATCAACACTATTACCTTTTTCTTCTTGATTTGTCCTTCTATCTTGATGGTTTGAGGAGTGGTAATTCCCGCCAATGCTGCATTACAAGATATGGTTGGATTCATTTCTTCTTTATCTAGGCTTTGTTCCTGGAGTATATCCTCTTCTTTTGACCTTTCTTGCTCCTTTTCTTCTTCCTCTTCACAATCTATGTAGAATAATTTCTTCTCAGCACACTTATGACCTTTAGTGTATTTGCTATCACAATTGTAACAAAGCCCTTTTGCTCTGTTTTCTTCCAATTGTTGTTTTGTCAACCTTATAGGTTGTGGAAGACTAGGGGCAACAACACTTCCATCTTTATAGTTGTGAGTGGTATGCTTCCTGGTTGCCATAATTTTGCTTTCCATTTTTCTTGCTAACCTGAATGCCTTCTCTAATGAATCAGGTTCCCAAAGGCGAACATCATGTTGGATATTATCCTTTAAAGTCCCTATGAACACATCAATCCTATGCTCCTCTAGAATATTTTTTACCCTTATGTTCAATTTTTGGAACTCCTCAATGTGCTCCATTATTGAACCCTTTTGTTTGAGACTTATCAATTGGCTAAAAAAGTGTTGCTTTTTGTATCCTCATAATGTGTTGTCATTTCTTCCGTAAAAATTGCCCAAGTGATAATTTGTTTAAGAGAGCAAAGCCATTGATACCATACAAACTGATTTGGTTCCAAATATAAAGTTGCAATACGTACCTTTTGTGTGTTTTGCACATTATTGAGATCGAAAAATTGCTCCATCTGTAATATCCATGTTGCGGGATCCTTGCCATCAAACTTCCTCATATCAATTTTTGGAATATGGTGGGTCTTTGATCCCACATT
Source organism: Pinus tabuliformis (assembly GCA_031772625.1). Taxonomy (NCBI): domain Eukaryota; kingdom Viridiplantae; phylum Streptophyta; class Pinopsida; order Pinales; family Pinaceae; genus Pinus; species Pinus tabuliformis. The sequence goes on along the minus strand of CM062804.1, from coordinate 575,354,480 downwards.
AGAGTCTATGAAATCATGATTAACATTTCTTTTGTTAGCATCATCAGTTTCCTTTACTACCTTTTCACCATTAGTAAGTATTTCTTGTAGAAAATTTGTCAAATCTGTCTTCAAATCTGCCATGTCTCTCTTCAAATCTATCTTCAAATCATCAATCTTAGCTTCCACACCCTTTATCTTAGATTCCACGCCATTTATCTTAGATTCTTTTAGCTTTTGTGAGAGTGAAATTTGTTGCACTTGGTCTTGTAATTTTGATATATCATGTAGCAATTCTTCCTCTTCTTCATGAGTCATGCTAGGGCTTTCAATTTGCTTACTAGGTGTTTGCATTTTCTTTCCTTGGGGCAGCAATTACTGATAACAATGCTCTACTATGCCCTTTGAATTCCTTCAAAATAATTTTTCAAACCAAGCTTAAGCAAAAATTTAAAAAAATCTACACACCTTTTTTCACTTTGTAGGAGCTCGATATTGCCTCTGATGTCTCTCTGTAATTTCAGATCATCCAGTTCTGAAATTGCAACTTGTAGTAGCCCTCTGTCTCCTCTTTCCAATGCCACCAGTCTGATCCCAATTTGATTCTCCAAGGAAGAGTTATGTCAAATCTCCCACAGTGACCTGATTATAGACTAGTTCAGTAGAGTGAACTTGTATGACATGTGACGTGTCCCTGTTTCGACCTTTGGCTTTGAAAAAGATACACAAGAAACTACAGTCTATCCTCTTTCTATACCTTCTTACGAAATTTCAATCCGATGCTCAGAGAGAAAGTTATGATGATTTTCCCTAGGTCACCTGTTTGGAATGTAATTCAAGAGTCTGCAAAAAGACCAACTTCCTCAGATCATATCTCCGCAAATAGTGCAAAAAGATCTAAAATTTGGATCTGAGATTTAGCGCAATGTCTCCTCAAATGGGTTTTTTTTTTAGCTTCTGAAACGTCACAGAAAAAAAGTTATAGCGAAAATGCCACGATGACCTGTTTGGAGCAGCGAAACCCTAGAATCCAAAGCTCCGATACCAAATGTTATGAACCAGCTCAAGAAAAGATAGAAAAGATAGATCCATGCCTTAGAATTCAGCCTCTTCTAGGGGGCAACCTCCTTTACATTACATAAATGAACAATTCTTGGATGATTCAAATGAAAAAACCTCCTTTCTATATATAGGAGTCTAAGGAGTCAGAATATAACCCAGCCGACCTAACAATAATAATATAAAGCCACAAAAATAAAAATAGATGGATTCTATGGGGCATAGTAATAAAAATATGGGGACAATAGGGGCACCACAATATTAATAAGGGATACAACAAAAATAGTAATGGGGTAATCACTAGTATTATAGGGACCCAACACACCCCCTCATGAGGTCTGAAACATCTCACACACACCTGGGAATCACTCGTACAATTTGTTGCATCACTAAACCGTCAAGTGTATGGATCACGAACATGAAATGACCAAGTCAAAGGGAAATAATGAGGCCCTCTACTCGATCCAAGGTGCCAAACAAGAATGGAAGATCGAACCGAGATACACGGCTCTCTAGGTCATTCTTATGGAATAAATGAGTTGATGTCAACAGAATAGGGCTCGCGATAGCTGAGGCAATGAGGATCCTCAACTAAATCATGAGGGAAACTAGTAATGGGATTGATGGACTGACAACAAGGATAATGGGGAAAAGGGACTAAGGGACAAACATATGACTACCCTTGTTAGAACATAAAGTAATGGTTGACCTGGAAGCAACTGACTCAACTCCAAAGGGGATGGGGACAGTATGCCTGGAGGAAAAAATGGGCAACAAAGGATGAACGGTATGCAAATATGGATGGAATATAGTGACATGATATGATGGGGCATGAAAAGACTCCAAGGATGCAAGGGTGACTCATTGTGGATGCTCTGAACAAGGGTGACTCAATGACACTGCCACACAGACGAGGTATGGTTGGGACCATGAAAACATGAATAAATAATGGTTACTCATGATGATAATCGACATATGGTATGAAAAGTATTAAGAGGAGGTGGACCTCAAAGTACAAGTGTCGCTTTATGACGAAATTCAATTTTTAGAGGAGACGAAGTGACCCTTCTTGGAAAAATGGCTTCGAGGTGAAGTGTCAAATAATCAAAAACTGAGGAAGACCCATTATAGAGCTCAAAGAGAGCTTTCCAACGGTACTGAAGGTTCATCAAATTAAGATACAAATATCGTAGCGAATAAACCAACCATCAGAATCAGGATCTACAAATTTCAGGAAAGCGGCCTTACTTGTCTAAAGATGGCCTTAAATGCTTCTTGGAATGATGGTTCCTAGTGAAGAATTAAGGGAAGAGGAAAATGAGAATGAACTACTACAGGAGGTCTAGAATTATTCTCACCCACTAAGTCAAACATGGGGACTATGTTGACATAGAGTAGAATATTTGAAGATATGGTATCAAACATCTATGATATGCAATGTGCATATGGCTTGCCAGAGAGGTTAGTAGGACAAACTATCCAAGGAATGGGAGGATAATCGATCATACCTAGATCCAGTGCGATCTAGTCCAAGATTGATGTGAATATGGCTAGGGGAAGACCATCATGCCCCCAAGAATGTGATAATTATTTGGTATGCAAAGGTGGGAATGATGCCCCCTAGTAGGAGGAGTTTGTGGAGCGCCATTGTGTTCCAAATGCTCGAAGAAGGGATTCAATCATCTCGGCCCAACTTGGCACGAGATCCTCCAAAGGATGGTGAGGAGATAGAGGGGCCTGTGTGCCCCCCAGTATGCTATGGGCGTACTGGATGTATTTAGAGCTATGGCTCCAAACACTTTTATGATACATAATATGATTATGCATTTTATATGATGATGATGGTTCACCATTTGTGTGGTTATCTTCTATGGTATACATGTGATAAATGCTAATCTAGAATGTTTTTTGCAATGGTATCTAGATAGTGATTTTGGGCTCTAGGAACATGACTAAAAGTAATGGTTTCAAATTCATGTACGAATAGATTCACTTGTATATATTTTCTAAATAGGACTTGGTTATGCACATGATACACACCATTCAATTGCATGACAAATAGTAAGGAATCTAAATGAACATGAAGATGAAGGATGCAATGAGCAAGGGAATCAACTAACAAACCTATCACTACATCATATTCGGCCTGATTATTGGTGGTAGATCCAATGTACACACTGTTTGAAAGGACTAACGTATGTAAGGGGGTAAAAATGGCCCAGGCTGTCGAGGCTAGATTCCGGGAGAAGCGACTAGTAGCGTCGGCATGACCGATATACAATGTGGATGATGGATCCATCTGAAAGGCGCAAAAGACAATGGATGAGATGATGCAATCTACCTAAACTACATGGCATAAATAAATACACGCAAATGAAAGGGATGTGCTATGAGCAACATTTTTGGAGGTAGAGCACATTGGGACAATTAGGAAGGAGATGGCCTTCGAAATTCTCTTGAAATAATGCCCCCTTACTCAAGTGTAGGGGTAATTATGGGTAGACATAACTTCCATGGTGTCCTCATCAGGCTAGGAGATGGGTGGACAGGAGGAAGACTGACTACATGATGTGACGACATTACCTGGTGCATCAACCGAAGGAATAAGGTTCACATACGCATTGTCTTGAATGGTAAATGATAGACTGGTAGACAGAGGGTCTACTGATGTTGAGACCTCGGATTCTGTAAAAAAAGGTTTGATAGAAATGCGTGCAGCAACCTCGAGAAGGTTTGTTGGTGAGGAAATCAAGGATGACGACAGGTAAAGAACGGGGCTTGTGGTGTCTGTAATCTCGACATCGGGGGGAGGGATCACAATAGAAGGGCTGGAGTTTCCCTATTTTGGTTGACTAGTGGTACCATAGAGCATAGGTAGAGGAGCAGAGGCTCCACTACGAGTGGCCTCATATTCACGAATCTCCCCAAGGCAATCATGAAACTCATCGAGACGAGGGAAATAATGGGAATAGTGACCATGAAGATCACAGAGGGCACAAGGGTAGTTTGTGCGAAGCATTTTGAGTTTCTTAGGAGGGACCAGTATGTTAACATGGACTTCCAAAATATTTGACTAAGGGAATGCTTCATGAACCAAAGATTTAAGTTAAAGAAGTTCAGGACAATTACTAGTGGGGTCTTAGGGGTTGGAGGAGTTTAGGGAGCCTTGTCCTTTGAATCTTTCCTTTTAGCTTTGTCCCCTTGACTAGATGCTTTTGCAAAAGGAGTTGGTTCTTGTTGAGGCTGTGATGGAATTGAAGTAGTGGCAGGAATCATGGGGATCTTTGAACCGGGGTCAAAGTGTGATATGTTCTTAGCTGAACGGGTGGAGTGTTTGCAGGGGGATCAATTTACCATACTTGGATCTCGAGATGAAGGACCAGCGAAGCCATTAAAGGTATAGAAAAAGTTCCTAGAGGGGGGAATAAGAAAGGTATCTGGCTGGTAGGATAATGTCTCGGTGGAATAGCTCCTAGATGGTTAAGACCTGGAGGAACAGTTCTTGGAGGGAACATAGGAGAGGCACCCATGAATGGAGAAGGTCCTGGGGGAGTGGGTCCGGAGGGTTCATCTGGAAGAGAAATAGTTGGATGCTAAGGAGTGGGTTGTTGATCAGGTGTACCAGACTGCTTAAGGGAAACCCGTGACGCTTGTAACATGAAAACACTCATGGAAGTAGGTTCAGAAATGGGAGGGGGAGGACCAGGGAAGGCACCCAACAATGAGGAATCCTTATAGACTCTAGGTGAGACACTGGTGCAAGGAGTTGAAGACTGGTTGTTGGACATCGACGAGATGATGGACTCGGGGGAGGTCACAGATGTCGGCTCGTAGTAAGTCAACTGATCAATGGTAACGATCTTCCCTTCATGGGGGAAGCACATCTTACAGAACACCGCAGACGTGACAGTTGACATGGCATATGTGTAACTACGACCTAAGAGGATGTTGTAATCCAAAGGGGCATCAATGATTTTGATATCCATGGGGAGGAGTAATATGCCCAAGCGAAAACTGTGGGTGAAGGCATAATAGTCTACTTGACTCATGCCTTGGTGACGCAATGATGGAAGGACACACGGAACACAAAAATGGTGAATGGAGATGAACAATATATCTTATGTCTCTGATGCAGTGAGATAAATTTATTATATTAAGTCTTCACTTGGCAGTGTAAACCAAGCATCCTTCGCTTAAGGTGTTCTTGTGTGTGCAAGTGTATTAATTGATTAAGCCCAGATCGTGTTTGTAGAAAAGAAAAAATCTTGCTGCAAATAAACTGAAATAAATAACAGACAATAAACAACAAAACAATTAACTAAACCCCACCCAAACTGGGTTTGCAAAAACTATACTGCTTGCTGGCTAAACCAATGGAAAATACACTGAAACGATCAAGAGATATAAATGTCAGTGTGACTAGGATCAAGTGACTCTAAGCTGCTGGAAATTGGTGCAACAATAGCAAAAAGCCAGAGGGGAAGATCGCTGCAAAAAGAGAGGGAGATGGGTGAAACACCAGGGCAACTGATGGGACCCGAAGGGAATGACCAAACAAGTTTAAATGTGTAACTATGGATGGTAGCAATCTATCTTATCAGATCTAAAACAAAAGGTTACAGATCTAGAAAATGCAGTTGAAAGTGCTGCAGAAACTCAGGCTTCTCACTCAGCTAAACTCCCCCTAGAAAGGTGGAAGTGTACTAGAAGCCCTAGGGGAGGCTAAATTCGACTTTGATGAGTAAAACAGAATGGACCAAGGCATAAGCAGGATGATACAGAGGTGAGACACCCAGCAGACAGCTCTAAGGCAAAACCCAGAAACAGATCTCAAAAAAACCCTAAAACCTAGAAATTGCAGGTTCTAACGTGTTTTTTTTATGAAATCACACTTTTTGGGCTAAAAGTTGTGTTCTGGAGCCCAGATCACACCTTTTGGGCTGAAAATTGCAATTTATGTTCCAAGACTCCCAATCTGCAAATTTCGGAAAAAGGTTATGCCTTGCCACAACTGGTTCCTGTGACCTACGAAAATGACTAGAAATCTTATGGAAGTAAGGAATTTATCAGATCTACAGTTAAAACACTATGAAACACTAATAGAATTGAAAAAATAAGAAACCCTAAGCTAAAAACCAAAGGTCACCCAGGTTTTTGGATTTGAAGTATAAAACCCAATAGAGTCACCAATTTTGTATTGGAGACCGAGGTTTATGAATCAGAATTATTCCCTAGCAGAGTCGTCAATTTGTTGTAGTGTTTTCTTCTTAATGATGTACGAAAAGAACTCACTTAAGATTGTGCATGAAAAACAATCTCAACAATGGAAATGATTGCTAAACATTGTAGATTTGTAGCTATTGATATAAACAAAACCTGCCAAAATTTTGATCTATGCTGCAATCATATTTAAACAGCGAAAGAAAGAGTAATAACCCAAAAACATCCAATGGAAACCAGATATGTAAATAATAATTTAATAATAACACTTGTGAAGAGAACAGATAAATGTTACCAGTCCCCCTCTATGGGATGGGTTCTTGGCTATCCTCAAACATCTTCAGCTTCTGTAGAGTCTCTCTCCTCTATAATGCATAAACCCAACAAAAATATGGTGTGCGACAATGAAAATAATCAGAGTTACAATAGTGAGTGCAACAATGAAAATAATCAAAAGTGAATAATGAATGGAAAACCCTTCTATTTATAACAAAATATTGAGTTATCCTCGAATAATGAGCAATAATAAAATATTATTGATCCCATTCTTGGAATAACCACTTGGAATATTTTATTATATTTTTTTAGGAGGGAAAAAGTATTTAAACTTTTATTTAGAAATAATAAATAAATAAATTATTTATTTATTATCTCAAGGAATTAGTTAAGGAATAATAAACAAATAAGGATTTATTTAATTATTCCTAAGGGATTTAGTCAAATTTAACAAAGAATAATAATTAATTAGCAATATATTAATTATTCTTATAGAAAAATAAGATAAATAATGATTTACCTATTTATTTTTCATGATTGGGTCAACTTTAACAAGGAATAATAATAAAACAATGGTTTAATTAATTATTCCTAGAAGAAAATCAAATAAATAGTGATTTATTTAATTATTCTTCATGGGTTTAATTATAAATCACCTAACATAGGTGATTTATTAAATAATTTCTCACAGTGAAAGCAATTTTACTATGGTAAAATTGGCTTTACATGGTATACATTGATCCATCTAGTAAATTAGGCTAGATGATCAATTTTTTGGTGATAATAGTAAATATATCTACTATTTGTTCTTTTATGGGTATGTACTCCAACTTCATTGTTTATTGAGCAACTTTTTCTCTGAGAAAGTGGTATTTTATAGGAATATGCTTAGTCTTTGAATGGTGCACAGGAGTTTTTGAAATTATTATTTCATTTGTATTGTCACATTTGATAGATATAGGTTCATTAAAATTTACCTTGATGTCCTGTAGTGTCTATTTCATCCATAACACTTGAGTGCAACATGATGTAGCCGCTATGTATTCAGCTTTCGTGGTAGATAGAGAGACTGGTGTTTGTTTTTTATTTAGCTATTCCACCAAAAACTTTCCTAAGTAGAATGCATCACCACTTGTACTTTTTCTATCATCCATAGAGCTTGCCCAATCTGCATCTATGTAAGTTGTCAATGTAAAGTCCTTACCTTTCAGATACAATAGTCCATAGCCTGTATTCCCTTTCAAGTACCTGAATATCCTTTTTGTTGCTAACAGATGGCTTTGTTTGGGTGTTGATTGATATCTTGCTACTACTCAGACTACCAACATTATATCTAGTCAAGAAGTTGTTAGGTATAATAGACTTCCTATCATAGATATGTAAAGCTTTTGATCCACACCAGGTGATTTATCATCTGCACATAGCTTACATCCAATAGTCATGGGGATTGAGACAGGTTTACAATCTTCCATTTTGAATATTTTCAACATATCCCTTAGGTATTTCTCTTGATATTGAATATGCCTCTAGGATTTTGTAGGATTTGGAGCCCTAAGTAGAAGGTAAGTTCTCCAATGATAGAAATTTCGAACTCGGTCTTCATCTCTTCAACAAACCATTATACTAGATGATATTTGTTTCTGCCAAACATAATATCATCCGCATACACATCTATAATTAGTAATTGATCTCCATCAGCCTTTATGTATAGATTACTATCATCTCCTCATCTCTTGAAACCCTATTTTTGAAGGTACTTATCTAGTCGAGAATACCACACATGTTGTGCTTATTTAAGACCATATAGTGTTTTATTTAACCTGCAGACATAGTTAGGCTTATCTGATATTGAAAAATATTTAGGTTGTTCTATATAGACTTCTTCCTCAAGATCACCATTTAGAAAGACAGACTTCACATCCATTTCGTACACCTTGAAATCATTGTAGCATGCAAAGGCCAAAAAAATCCTAATTGCCTCCAGTCTTGCGACTGGTGCAAAAGTATCTTCATAATAAAGACCTTACACTTGTGAGTAATCTTTACATGCTAGTCTAGATTTGTTTCTAACAACTTGACCTTTTTCATTCATCTTATTCTTGAATACCCATTTTGTGCCAATGAAATTCTTTCCGACAGGTCTTGGTGTTACTTCCCAAGTCTCGTTCTTCTCAATTTGGTCTAGCTCCTCATTCATAGCATCTATCTAACTTTTGTCTTTACTTGCCTCTTCAAATTTCTTTGTATCTATCTGTGACAATATGGCTATATGAACTTGGTCAAATTTTTATGCTACTTGCCTCCTTGTTTGTACTCCTTCACTTTTATCTCCAATAATTTGACTTTCAGGGTGATTCTTTTGAGTGTGCCTTGAGTGTCCTTTTGAATGAGTCTCTGTATCTTCTAATTATTCATCTTGTACTTCATTCTCTTTATTGATATGATGATGATGATCTAGAGGATTTATAAAACCTGCGCTCTTGTTCTTATAGGGTAGCTCTTCATCAACATTTACATCTATGCATTCCACAATCTTATGTAATCTTTTATTATAACATTTGTATCCCTCACTTTTTGACAAATATCCCTAAAATATTCCTTCATCAAATCAAGCATCAAACTTTCCTACCTTTTCATCATTACTTTTGATATAAAATTTACTCCCAAATACTTTAAAATGCTTGATTGATGCTGGTTTCTTGTGGCACAGTTCATATGGAGTCATATCACAGTTTGGTTTGAGATGTTCATTATTGAGAATGTGTATTGTTGTATGCACCACTTTTTCCCAATAGGTTTGAGAAATGTTTCTTTCTTGCATTATGGCTTTGGCTATTTGTTGAATATATATGTTTTGTCTCTCTGCAACTCCATTATGTTGTGGTGTGTCTATAATAGTATATTGTTGCTTTATCCCAAATTCATTACATAGGTCTGGAAACTCATCTGATGTAATTCACCTTCTCAGTCTGACCATATGCACTTTATCTTCCACCCTATTTTATTTTATGCCAATGCCTTGAATGTTTTAAATTTCACAAATTCTTCTAACTTATTTAGGAGGAATGCCACCCAGGTCAATCTCGAATAGTCATTGATTACCAACATGAAATATTGTTCTCCTCTTGGTGCTTTTATTCTGGAAGGCCCACACAAATCCATATGAACTAGCTGGAAAGGCTTACTACTTGATAGTTTATATTTGACTTTGAATGATGTTTGTGTTTGTTTTCCCATTTGACATGAATTGCAGATAGTGTTTTGAGGTTTCTTTATTGTTGGTAGATCTCTAACTTCTTTATTCTTATTGAGTTTGATGATGTGATAAAATTTGAGAGCCCCAATCTCCTATGCTATAGCCAGGATTCATCTTGTTTGTTGATGTAGCATTCCTCACTCTCTTCTTTCAAGATATATACATTATTCTTAGTTTGAACTCCTTTAGCCAAAACCTTCCCTGTAGATGTTGACCTGATTTCACAGTCTTGAGCTCTAAAAAGAACATAACAACTTTTGTCACACATATGACTTATACACAACAAGTTATGTTTTATACCATCTACAAACAATACATGTTGAGCCTTTCCTCTTCCTTTGTTCAGACTGACTGTACCCTTTCCTCTAATTCTTCTCGCTTCATCATTACCGAATGTGACATTTCCAATTTTATTTTCATTTAGGGAATAAAACTTGTTTTTATCTCCTGTCATATGTCTAGAGCAGCCACTGTCCACATACCATTCATTATTTTTATCTTCAACATACAGAACTAGGTCACACTTGTCAGTTTTTTTTCTTCTACCTTCTTTCTCCATTTCTTGCACCCATTTGTTCTATACATATTTTGAGATGTTAATCTATTGTATTTAAGTTGACATTCAAATGACTTGTTCCCAAAGTTGTGACAATAGAAACATTTAGTGATATCAAGGAGAGGAGAAAATTCAGTTTTGTCTAGATTCATATTTGCTTTAATGTTTGTGAATCCATTTTTTATCATCTTAAAATTTCTCAAATCAATTCTTCTGACATTAGCTCTACAATTTATGGATTTATGTCCAAAATTTTTACAGCGGTAACAATATCCATTAAAAAAAATATATGTACATGGTAGTGGATGGTGTTTGAGAATCTAACCATCTTGACATTTGATAATCCTGTCTTCTGAAGAAGTGTGGTTTCTAATAGGTTGTTGATTTATTGTCCATTTCTTTGTCCTTTTGTCCTTTACCGACAATGTTCCTTTGTAGTTGTTCACTTGATTTTAAATTGTTACTCAAATTTTTCTTCTCGAATTGATGTGAGTTGTCATCCTCTCCCCTAACACCATTTATAAAGGTGATTTTTCTTTTATCCTCTGCCTTAGATTAATTAGATTCTCCTTCATAGCCTAACCCAGTGTTTATGAGTGGAGACCTCTGAGAATTTAATATCACATTCAATTTTTCAAGCTCTTTTATCTGCTGAATATTCATGTTTAGTTTAGTTTGAGCCTTCTCTAGTTTTTTCTTTAGACGTACCACCTCTTCCTCCAATCTCTCACACTCCTATCTTTTCTCTTTTATTTGCTTCATTAAGATATCTTCCACTTTCTTTGCTTCTTCAAGTTCAACTTTCAACTTGATAATGGCTTCTAAATTTTATTCTTCCTTTATGTATTTCAATAAGATCTCTTTCTTCTTTCTATTATTTAGTTTAAGCCTTTCTATTTCATATAGGGTACTAATTAACTCCTCCTCAAGGTCTACCTCACCTTCCTCTTCTTCTTCATATTCTTGGCAATCATTTTCAAGTTCTTCCAAGGCCATCAACATGAATTCACTGGTTCCATCTTCACTAGAGGATTCATTGAAACTTTCAAATCCACTACTATCTTCTTGAGCATAGAAATTTTTTCTTTTGAATTGTCTTTCTTTCTGCATTTTGTTAGATTTGTTATTCTCTTTCCCTTTAGGCTGATTTTCCTCTTTCTTATAAGGACATTTTGATGCATAATGTCCCACTCTTCCACAGTTAAAACACTTAAATGGAAGTTTTCCTTTATACTTACCTGTGCCTTTCTTCAACCTTCTGACAAATTTTTCTTCTTCTTCATCAGAACCTGAGCATGAACACTCCTTTTATTCTATGGGATTGTCTGCCTTGAAATATGCCTCTCTACTAGTTGCCTTCCCTTTTGGAATTCTCATCTCACATGTTGTCAAGGAGCCACGTAGTTATTCTCTGGGCAAAGTCTCAAAGTTTGTTGTGTCTTCTATAGTTGAAACCTTAGGATTGAATTTAGATGGTAATGACCTCAATATTTTCTGAACTATTACACATTCATTGATTATTTCTCCTAGACCCAACATGATATTTACAACTTCATAAACTCTTAAAAATAATTTAGCTCCATATTCATCTTCATTCATTTTTAAGGTCTCAAACTACATTCTATACACTTGTAAATTTTCCATCTTCACCTTTTTATCTCCTTCATGAATATTTTCTAATTTAACCCGGATATCTTTAGCTGTCTCACATTGCATTGCTTTGATAAATTCATACTCACATAGACCACTCAAAAGTGCATTCACAGCTTTTGCACTAGCTATAAAATTAAGTTTGGCATATTTGTCACTAGTTGTTTCCTTTGGTTCGTCATACCCCATTATCACAATAGCCCATACCTATACTACTAGAGACATTAAATATGTCTTCATTCTCACTTTCCAGAAGGAATAGTTTGTACCAGTAAATAGAGGGGCTTTATTTGTTGAGCACTCTTCTTGACTAGCCATTTTATTGACTTAGGTCCTCCTTCTAGTTGTTAGATTGTTACTAAAGGAACTTGGCTCTAATACCAACTGATATTTATGATTGGGAATTACTGAGGGAGGGGGGAGGGAGTGAATCAATAATTCAAAATAATAATATCACCTCCACACTGCAATATTGTGTGACATGCCCATCGTTGGCAACCTTGGTGCAAAAAATGATGTCCACATGCCCATATAGATGAGAAGAGTTGCACTTATAAAAATGTGAACAAACAATGGTATCATATTTCTGATAACCCAATAATTATTAAAACATAATACATGTTGAAGTTAAAATTTACATTATACATTGTAGACAATACTCAGAGAAATTATTACACATGTTCTACACCCAATCCCTCTATTTAGTACATCCTCCTCTCTATATGGGTAATGACTAGACATACCATATTTATTTGTAATCTAGACAACCACCTAATTATTAGGACAAATATTTGGCATACTTTATTTTAAATGATTAGGATAAGGCATTTTTAGCATTAAATCATCATAATTCTTTCCTATCACTATTATGTTTCCTTCATTTCTCTTCATATAAGACAACCCATGGTCTCTTTGCCTCCATGTTGTAAAGAAAATTTTTATTGATGGCATCAATTTTTGAATTTGCTAATATATACAAGAATTTAAAA